>OX369307.1:6250000-7500000 GCA_947284805.1 Coleophora flavipennella
TCACCTCGTCCGACATGTCACTGCCTGCTAACGACCTTAAGTGTCGCAGGAATTGCGATGGAGTTCGGTCACCAATCTCCTCTCCTTCTAATAATCGCTGAGTCTTAATGGTCTGGGACTCACCAAACCTCTGAATAATTTTACGTTTTAGGTCCTCGTACCGCTCTTCAGACACTATTGATAAATCGGCAATCAAATCACTTATTTCTTTAAGTGCCACTGAGTCCATTTTGCTGACTATGTACAAACACTTCTCCGTAGGGTCATTTATTTGTGACATTCGCAGAAAACTCTCCGCGCATACCAGCCAGGTGGCCGGATCTGCCCTATTGAATTCAGCCATACGCGGCCATAAAGTGTGCCGGGCCAGACCACTAGCGTTGTCCACGGAGTTCGGCATTGTGTAAAAGTACTTACTCAGTTGAGTCACACACACACACACACAAAAAAATATACGGAGAGAAAAGTTTAAAAGTTACCAATAGTTATTACAGGGACATACAAAGTTATCACAACAAAAAAAAGTTTCACACGAATATAACGATACTAAAAGTTTTTAAAAAAGTCACTGTCTTACTTGCGTGTTACTACACTCGCGACGTTATAAAGTTTATACTACACACTTGTGCGCGATGAAATATATTAAATCACGTCGGGGTCACCAATTGTCGCGCTTCTCACTAAGGTCGGGTGTAATGACTCACGTCGCGTATAAAAATGAAAGTTCAGAACTTCAGGTGAAACTGATAACTGTGTAATATCAGAAAACACAAAATATAACACGGGAAATACAAGTAGGTACAGAAATTCGGTATGCTAAGTTAGTCGCTAGGAGAACGTCCGATCTATATCGTGGCTGAGAGTTGACTTTCCTGGTGTGTTTCGTAACATTGAATAACGACTTGTTACCGGAGATCGGGGTGTTCTCCTACCGGTACTAAGATACAAAAGAAATATTAACAGACATTCGTGGGAAAACAGAGGTACGGTACAGTAATAACAAACAGGGATACAATACATAATAAAACTATAAAATTTAGCTAGGAAGAAACTAATAAATGTCGGCGTATCGTTTGCACAGAATTACATTTCGGCGTCTGGTACAGACCGTAATAACAGTTAAAGCCGAAAGCGATTAGAAATCCTGTATAGTGTGCAACACCGCCAAAACGTAACCGGGATGTACCTCAATAAAACTTTAGTTACACAAAAATATAAAATGTCCGTGTTTATGGCTTCAAAATCCCAGAACTGTTGTAAGTTGTGTCTCAACAAAAATAAAACTTTTTAGGGTTCCGTGGGACCAGGAAATGTGGTCACCACAAATGGATTAAGAAGGAGCGTTTGGCGAAAAACACAATCATTGAGTATTTATCAGACTCTTTGTTAGGTCTCACAAGTGAAAATAACAGTGCAAAAGAAATAATACTGAAACTTGATTCCATTTATGCCAGAAAAAGTATAGCTACGCAACTTGCATTGCGAAAACGTTTATTGAATTTAAAATTAGAAGACGGCGACCCCCTGATAAAACATTATCAAACTTTCGACGATTTGATATGTGAATTAATAGCCGCAGGTGCTAAGCTCGAAGAGGCAGATAAAGTCATTCATCTTTTTATGACTTTGCCCAGCAGCTATAACGGAGTCATCACAGCCATTGAAACTTTGGCGGATGACGATTTAACTTTGACATTTGTGAAAACAAGACTTCTGGATCACGAAGTAAAACTTATCAATGAAAGACGTGATACTTCAATGAAAGTGTTAATGGCTGAAACAAAACTTCAATCGGAAAATTCAAAAACGAAATTCAAAAATTATAAACGGAACAATATGATGAATCAAGGTTTTAAAAGATCCTTCAAATCAAAGTACCATACAAAACGGCATATAGTATGCAATTTCTGTAAAAGAAAAGGGCATTTTCAGAAAAATTGCTACGCTAAAATGGCGAAAGAACGCCAACGTCAAGAAAATTTAAGGACAGTCCAAACAATAAGCTGCCTTGAAAATTCAAATATATCGGGATTTGCTTTTATGGTCGGTGGTGAAGAAGAAGAACGTGAAAAAACACTAGAAAACATTACATTTATTTTGGATTCCGGAGCATCGGACCATTTAATAAATAGAGAAGACTTGACACTGAACTTTACTGACCTACAAGAGCCAATTAATATTTCTATCGCGAAAAATGGCTCGTTCATACAAGCTACGAAGAAAGGGAATCTTCATGTTACTAGCAAAGTCGGCATTCAAGGTGTACTACAGGATGTACTTTATTGTGCCGATATACCGTACAACTTATTGTCTGTGAGAAAAATTCAACAAGCAGGCATGACCGTTGTTTTTAACAAAAATGGCGATGTTCTCATATGCGATGACGAGGGTAAGACGGTAACAAAGGGTGAGTCTTTGAACAATTTAATTGGAGTTAACTTTGTGCTTGATAAATGTGCCCTAAACACGAATTGCTCATTAAATAGCATCACGAATAATAATAATTACGAACTGTGGCATCAAAGATTAGGCCACATAGGGAAATTAAAATTCCAGGAAATAAAAAATAAGCAAATGTTTTGTGATATGGAGAAAATAAATCATATCACTCCAAATGATAAGATTTGTGAATCTTGCGTAAATGGCAAGCAAGCAAGTTTGCCATTTAATAAGTCAAAACCAAAAATTACAAAAAGACCGCTATTTAATGTGCATTCAGATGTGTGTGGCCCTATCAGTCCCTCAACACTCGACGGCAAAAACTACTTCGTAGTTTTTATCGACGAGTATACCCACTACTGTGCGACATACTTAATTGCCCATAAATCTGACGTTTTTGCTACTTTTCAAGATTATGTTGCAAAGTGTGAAGCTCATTTCGGTTTGAGAATTGTCAACTTATATTGTGATAACGGCGGTGAATATTTATCCAAAGGGATGAAAAATTTCTGTGTACAAAAAGGTATAAGTTACCACTTAACAGTGCCGCATACCCCTGCATTAAATGGCATTGCCGAAAGAATGATTAGAACAATAACTGAGCGGAGTCGAGCCATGCTAGCTGGTGCGACGTTAAATAAATCATTCTGGGGTGAGGCTGTTTTGACCGCTACGTACTTAATAAATATCAGCCCCACTAAAGCACTGAAAACAGATAACACACCATTTGAATTGTGGCATAGTAAGAAGCCACAATTAAAGTTCTTAAGAATTTTCGGTTCCACTGTTTATTATTTAAACAAAAGCAGAAAAACCAAGTTTGATGAGAAGTCATTAAAAGGTATTTTAGTTGGCTATGAACCGAATGGTTATAAGGTGTGGGATGTGGTAAATAAAAGGTTTGTTGTAGTCAGAGATGTGCTGACGGATGAGATTAATTTCTTATCAAGCCGGCCGCGTCAGTCTGAGTGTATGACTGAGGATATCAGCCATCTGGTTGATAACTCTGACAAGCATGCTTTTCAGAAGTTGTGCGAATCTGATAAGTCCAAATCAGATCAGTGTAAACAAACAGGCATTATACCCGAATCATCAGTTTTACCGCCCATGGAGTCCATAAATGAGACAGATTTAAGCACAGAAAATAGGTCACAAGATGAGTTGCCTTTATCTCGGAGTGAATCAGTTTCACAGAATCTTAGGAGAAGTGAAAGAATTAAAAATTTACCCACTAAAACTTATAACGAAAATGAAGATGATATTTCCGTCAACTATCTATTATACGCTGATTCTTTTGTATGTAAAATACCTACTGCATTTAAAGACATCGAATCTAGCGATGATAGACTTTTGTGGGAAAATGCTATCAAAGAGGAAATCAAATCATTAACGGATAATAAGACGTGGACACTGGTTCCAAAACCTCTTGACAGAAATATCATCGATTGTAAATGGATATTTACTATCAAAAATGACGAGTGTGGAAACCCCCTTAAATACAAAGCTAGATTGGTAGCTCGAGGATTTAGTCAGGAGTACTTAACTGACTATAATGAAACTTTTGCACCTGTTGCAAGGATTGCAAGCTTGAGGTTCATATTAGCTTTTGCGAATCAATATAATTTACTTGTTCACCATATGGACGTAAAAACAGCATTTTTGAATGGAAATTAGAGGAAGAAATATACATGAGAATTCCTGAAGGGATCCCATGTGCGGATAATATGGTCTGCAAATTAAACAAATCGCTATATGGTTTAAAACAGTCTGCACGTTGTTGGTTTCAAATGTTCGAGCAAGCTTTAATTGAAAGGGGATTTCGATACTCATCAGCTGATCGATGTATTTACATTCTAGATACAGGCGATATTATGAAAAATATCTATGTGGTACTTTATGTCGATGATGTAGTTATTTCAACAGCAAAAATGGATACCATGAATAATTTCAAAAATTACTTGATGAATAAATTTAAAATGGTAGATTTGAAAGAAATCAGATGTTTCTTGGGGATTCGAATTCAAAGGCAAAATGATACAATTACTTTGGATCAAACGGCGTACATAAACAAAGTTTTACAAAAGTTCAACATGATCGACTGTAATAGTGTAGCCACGCCATTAGAAACAAAAGTCGATTATGAAGCTTTGAATTCTTGTAAAAGAACAGAAGCCCCTTGTAGAAATCTTATCGGCTGCCTAATGTATATAATGCTTTGCACTCGACCCGACTTAAGCTTTACTGTAAACATCCTAAGTAGGTTTTGTAACAAAAACAATCGCTCGCTTTGGTCACAATTAAAAAGGGTGTTGCGATACTTGAAAGGTTCTAAAGATTTAAAGCTTTATTACACCCGCAGTTCCAATATAAACAATGACATACTGTGTGGCTTTGTTGACTCTGATTGGGGAAGTGACCCATTAGAAAGAAAAAGTACAACAGGGTATTTGTTTAAATTATTTGAACAATGTACTATTTGCTGGCAAACAAAGAGGCAAGTTACTGTGGCCGCGTCATCTACTGAAGCTGAATACATGGCTTTGTTTGAAGCCGTTCGAGAAACGCTATGGCTGAAATCTTTGTTAACCAGTATAAACCTTGAAATTCAAAGTGCAATACCAATTTATGAAGACAACAATGGATGTATCAGTATAGCCAGTAATCCTACTAGTCACAAAAGGTCAAAACACATTGACATTAAATATCATTTCTCTAGAGAACAAGTGGAGAAAAATGTCATTAAAATGGTTTATGTATTTTCAGGTGACCAGTTGGCTGACATTCTAACAAAGCCGATGCCAGCTGTCAGATTCACACAGATGAGAGAAAAACTTGGATTAAAGTGAAACTTATAATTTAACGTACCTTAACTACCTACCTATTTTTCATTCAAAAAGTTCAATTTAAGTTTTAAATACCTAAGTATATATAATATATGGTCTGATTAGGTTTTTCTGGGTTTCCCTAATCCTGCGCAGCAAATGCTGGACCATGGAATATTATGTACTCCCAGACAGAGAGGTGTGTGACATATTGTGATAGGTCTCTGATTTAGATAATTTTTTTTTTTTTTTAGGATTTATTTTTGAGGGGGCGTGTTGGAATATACAAAAATAAATACGCTCTCTTTCTAACTACAGGTAGTCTTTCTCTTTTACACAATTTGTTTATATTAACTTCATAATAATAATCCTTTGTTTTGTGAGTCTGGCTCCGATATACGTTACTTCTTTCTCGGCCCCTGGCTGGTTTGACTGTGCACCTACACACACCTTTCAAATATAATTAAATAAATAATCTTGAATTCATTTTACATTAATTCAGGTCTTTCATTGATGTCCATAATTCCTATACTTATTGGGTAATTTTCGAAAAACCTGAAGGACACCCTGGAAACTTCATACAACGGGCCAGAAATGACATTTCAAAAAAGGAATGACGGAACAAAAAAAATGGCGGCGAAATCCTCTTCATTCGATAACCAAACTGTAACCAATCTGTATCAATATGGGTGAGGAGGGGGTGAGGTCGCAATCTAGAGAGCGGCAGGGAGTGTCCATACTGTATGTTAGTACTAATATATATACTTTGCCTAAAGGCTTTTAGGTACAAGCATTTATTTTGAAAACAGTTTTTATGCTCCAACGTCGAATGCTCAAATGAATATAAATACACGGTTCCAAATTAAAAAAATCAACCTCCTAATTTTATCATCAGATCAACTTCAAAATACCAAAAGGATCTATTCTCACCGATAAAACGGCTTCGTTCCAAATTTCAGATCAATCGGACCCCTAAAAGTAGCTCTAAAATCAGTTGCAAGATTTGAACTAAACAAACATTGCAAGTTAAGGCCTTAAGATGGGTCAAATGACAATATATTCAATTAAAATTCGATTAAAAAAAAGTCGATTTAATTGAATACAATTTTAAAAATATTACCACTTTTAATGTAAAAAATATACTGTAGACCCTGTTTTTGGCATTAATTGCAAAATTTCTCGAAACAAATAGTTAATATTATTGAATGAAACCAACACACAAAAATCGGTGACTTTAAGACCTTTCATTGTAATTGAACACATTTTTTTAAAACTTATTTGAAAGTGATGAGAAGTAAAAAAAAAACATATAAAAATCAAGATTGGGTGTTCGGTTTCAACGAAACAGCCGCGTTGAAGCCCGCATTGATTTGAACTTAAAAATGAATAGACTTTATTAGAATTATTAAAACACGTTTCAACCTGCTCGGATTGAGTGCTCTTCGTGCCTTAAATAAAAAAAAACTTTTTTGACCACTTGATAATGTAAAATGTCTGATTTATTTAGCTGTCACTTTTATACCTTCAGGCTATAGGGATAAGGCGCTTAATCGTTAATTGATTTTCGGCACTCGACACGTTAACGTTCTGTGTTAACATACTCTTTGTCAAGCTCAGTACTATTAACCGGTTAAAAATAAAATAAAAAAATAATTTATAAGAAGCCTTTCCATCCTTTTTATTTTTTATAGAATTTTCTGCGAGCACAGTCAGACAACAAACCATAAAGTTCAAGCTGATAACGTCTTAAGTTGCAAGTCTATTCGAATAGAGCCATATTGGTACGGTATCATCTAGGTGGGTCGTTACTGATATCGAATAGCATATAGTCAGCTTTGCAGCCATGATGAGGGCATTTTCACGTTCACCTAGGCTCGTGCAGAACAGAATGGGCTCGTAGAAGAGTATTGAGCATGTTCAGAAATGTTGTGTTACTAATGTTGTTTTTTACGTTAGGATTTTTTTTCGAAGTCTGTAATCTTTTCTGGCTATCTATACATTTTGACGTCATCATTACAGCTCATATACGTCCCCACCGAGGGGCTCGAGCCTACCCTGAATCAGGGCGATTAGGCCTTAGTCGACCACGCGGGCCCAGTGCGGGTTGGTCGACTTCACACACAACCTTCGAGTTTCTTCGCAGGCGTGTGCAGGTTTCCTCACGATGTTTTCCTTCACCGTTAAAGCAATCGGTAAGTATGTACGTAAGTTTTTTGAAAAACTCATTGGTACATTGGCCATCCAGATTTGATTTTGACGTCAATTGCTCTCAAACTATAGAAAACCTAAGGTTGAAAAAAATGCCATTATCGTTGATGATGTTTAGAAACACGATTGAGCAGTTTTGGCTAAACCGTTACTTTCAACTCTAGTAATGACTAATATTTTGAAGTATAAATTTACAAAAATATACAACAGTACTGGAAAACGAAGCGTAGGCAGGCCTCCCACGCGGTGGACCGACGACCTGGTGAAGATCGCGGGAAGCCTACGGATGCGGGAAATCCTTAGGGGAGGTCTTTGTCCAGCAGTGGACGATTTTCGGCTGATATGATGATGATTTGTTATGTTAATACAAAGTGAGAAATGTTACTAATTTTTATACTCTCATTGTAGTTTTTGATTGAAATGAAAATCTATTGAAAGAGTGTGGTTATTTCCATTACTCTTTACATGTAAAGAAAAAGACAGAGACAACTGTTCCAATCAATATCTCGCCTTAACGATTGGTACGTTTATAAATTTCAGTACATATCTATTTTGTTCACCCAAAATTGTTGTACATCGCCCAACAGAAGGCTCATATCATAAGTCACTTACATTAAGAAGATACACGACGTAACAAACAAAGCTCGAACGAACTTGCCACCATAAAGGAGGAAAATTATTACGCTTTCAACGGCACATTTACGCGGGGCATATTTCAAAAGTTTCAGCGTATTAAGCAACATTTATTTTGGCAGTGACTCGGCCATTACTTCGCGAGTGCGGAGGAGCTATGAAAAATGGTGTTCTTACTATGGATACTGAAAACATCTGTTGATGGATAGTGAGTGAATGAAACTGGAGTTCCAGGACTAATGAATTTAGGGTTTCTATTTACAGAACACTACATCTCATCATCATATCAGCTCATACATATAAGTCCTCGCCGAGGGGCTAATTTTATTCTTCTTCTTAGCGTGTCGATGGCAGACACTACACTGCAGCAGCCCAGAATTTGGCCACGTTAACAGCATTATCAGCCGCTGTTATGAGGTCTCCCTGCGTGCAGATGCCCTACATCTATTATTAATAACCTTCAAAGAAGGTTGTGTATGAAGTCGTCTAAGGCCCGATCGCCCTAATTCAGGGTAGGCCCGAGCCCCTCGTCGGTGACGTTAATGAGCGGATTTTTATTTATTATTACACAATTATTAAGCCCTTGACATCATCTCACCTGATTGTAAGTGACGATGATGCCGAAGATGGAAGCGGGCTTACCAAGATTCTCCAACGCAATAGGGAACTGGCTATCTTATCTTCAAGCTGGAACTCATCAATGTTAACATTGACGCTTGGCGGCAATACTTAGATAAGATGGTGGTAGCTAGCCAGGCGGACTTAAAAAATGCCCTTCCACTAATCAAACCGAGTCTTACAAAGTTAAACTCCGCTGGGAATCGAACCCAAAGTTAATAACCTTAACTATTACGCCACGGAGGTGGTTGATGATGAAGCTTCAATTGCTAGATCATTCTCCTTATGATGAAAAGTGGAAATCTAGAAAATTTAAAAATAATAATACATATTATACTTTATTTATAAAAGAACCACTTACTTCTCAAATCTAAGATTTAGATTTCGTGATTTATCCTTTTTGCAAATATTATAGAACTAGTGGTTGCCCGCGGCTTCGCCAGCGCAGATCCCGTTTTTTGCCGTTCCCGTGGGAATTTCCCAAAATCATTTCTTAGCGGATGCCCACGTCCTAATTCGTATCTGTATTCTAAATTTCAGCGAAATTCGTTTAGTGGTTTCAGATGTGCGTTGATATACCTGTCGATCACCTTTTCCTTTTATATAAATACTAGCTGTTTCTCGCGGCTTCGCCCACTCAGATCCCTACCTACCCTACCCTACCCTACATGACACTACAATACCCTAAACTACCCTACCCAAAATAGGAACCTTCTTCTGACAATAACGAACGCAACAAAAAAAGAATTATCGAAATCAGTCCAGCCGTTCACGCGTGAAGCGATGACCAAGGGAAATAGAGATTCATTTTATATATAACAAGAAGTAATTAATTAAGTAAGTCGTAATTAACCAAATAATTAAAGTAATTTTAACACCGGTCTTCTAACAAGCGACATTCGTTGATTCCATAAGTAAGTGCTTGGAAAACGTATTCGCAAGACATGATTTCTATAATTTTATTTTATTTTTTTCATCATCCCACCTGATGGTAAGTGTCGATGATGCTGAAGATCGAAGCGGGCTTACCAAGGTACCCCAAAGTAATAGGGAACTGGCTATCTCATCTTCATACTGGAACACATCAACAATGCTGGTAACATTGAATTTATTTTTGTTGCCGAGTTCCTATGGTTATCCTACTTAGACCAACTTGTTGTCACCATGCCAGCTTCTTATTATTTATTACATAAGCAAGGCACTTTAAACACTTGAAATATTTGTTTGAAAATATGTGAGTTTTGTTAACGTGAGATACAAATTATTTTGTAACTGGAAGGTAATCACACCTCCATATAATGGCGTAGCTAGGTAACCAAAGGCCCTGGGGCAAAAAATAAAATAGGGCCCCAACTTAACTATTTTTAAGTCGTTAGTACCGTATTCTTCGTATTCCGAATTCGACGTACTGCAGAATAATTTTTAGGAATGAATAATTGGATAAATTAATTAATATAAGTATTGGTATTAAAACTAAGTGCCTAAATTAAAAGAGCTTTTATTTCGCTTTATTGTATGCTACGAAGAAAATTGTATGTACATAAAACATCAAAAACAATTAATTAAACGATGTATGTAATGTAGAAAGGTAAACTTATTTCTATAAAGCATCTCCTCTAGTTATTGACTGACTCGGTGGCTCAGTGGTAAGTGCTCTTGACTGCTGATCCGAGAGTTGTGGGTTCGATCCCCACCCAGGGCAAACATTTGTGTGATGAGCAGATTTGTTTGCTCTGTGTCTGGGTGTTAAATATTTATAAAAGTATGTTTTTAAACGTATATAAGTATGTATATCAGTCTCTGGTTCCCATAACACAGGGAATCCTACTTTGGGGCCAGATGACCATGTGTGATTTGTCCCAGAACATTTATTTATTTATTTTATGAAAGTCGTAAGTTTAGTTTGTCTATAATCGTTTCCTAGCTTTAGTTTTCGCAAATATATCAATGACTTCGGTTAAATCTAAACTTGTTCTAAATTTATAGTTTGTAAGTCAGAGTCCGAGGGGCCCCCTGAGCTTGGGGGCCCCGGGGCGCTGCCCCGTCTAGCCCTCCGGTAGCTACGCCACTGCCTCCATCCTTATACTAATAAATAATATAAATGTGATTATTTAATTGTTACCTTTTCACGCTTCAACACCTCAAACAATATTCATGAAATTAGCATGCAGGTAGGCTGTGTCACTACAAAGGACATAGGCTACTTTTCATCTCGTCCGATGGAGTTCCTGAGGGAACTGAAAAATACTCTTTTTTTGGTTAATTTCTTTAACACAGAACAATGGATTGCTGTGACTTTTTGCATAGTGATGGTTGAGGAGGTGGGAAATGACATAATTTACGGATACGCATATCCTGACGTAGTTCCCGAGGGATCTGCGGAAAACTCATTTCCACGCTCGCGCACGTCGGAGCAACGGATTATAGTATTTTTTGTATCGAATTGGTTGAAGGGGTGGGAAATGACATAGACTGTTAATCAAAATAGCCCGATATAGTTTCTGATGAGAGATCTGGAGAAAACTTACGTCCACGCTCGCGAGCCGCTTGCGGCTCGCGCTCCACTCGCCCTCATAGACAGTCATAAAAACGATGTCCACGCGGGCGAAGCCGCGGGCAAAAGCCAGTTAGTAATAAACTGTAATAAAAAAAAATTTTTGGTACTACAAGTGACATAGTACCATACAAAAAAAATATGATACTACAAGAGAAAACAGAACTGTCTATTTGTTACTTGTGTATGTACTTAGGTTACACATTTAAGTTATCGGTTTGCTTGGTAGGCCCTTGGCATTATCTCAGCTGATGGTAAGTGACGATGATGGGCTTACCAAGAACTCCCAAGTCCCAACGCAATGGGGAACTGGATATTTTATCTTCAAACTGGAACATATCAATGCTGTTAATATTAGATTGGAGGTTGAGTGTTTATTATGTATCCTTATATTATTTTAATTTAATAAATTTATTTGTATTTGTACTTATTAGATTACCCCAACAGATGAACCCGTAGCTAGGAGTTCCACATTGGTGTATAATATGTGTTTGAATGCATTTTATACTTGTTTTGTACTGGAATAACTTATAATTGATAATTGGCGACAAAACTTACATAAGATGGTAGTAGCTAGCGAGGCGGGCTTAGAAAATGCCCTTCCACCAACCAAACCGAGCCTTACAAAAATAAGACTCCACTAGGAACCGAACGCGAGACCTCCTGATGTGAAGCTAATGGACTTAACCATTTCAGCTTGGAGGCGGTTAGTCTAAAAATGAAAAAAAATATCTAAACAGTACCTACATTATACATATTTCAAAAAGTTTTTAAGGCGTGTACAACACAACATTGTGTGAGTCCAATGAATAAAATAGTAGTTTAAAATATATTCAAATTTGGTCCTTCGAGCAGGATGGGCGTGGCGGCACGCCCTGTCTGCACTCCAGGGGACCTCGTTAGCAAAAGACACGATTTTCTTTACTGACAGGGTGTCAAAGTATGTAAGTTGTTTTTGAATGGGTGTCAAGCTGTTTGTTGGTGCCACGTTGTGTTTTGTTCAGATTTCAATAGAAACTTACACGTATTATATTTTCTGTCGTTGTGGTGATAAGGTAATTGCAAAATTATTACATCAAAATCGTCACGAAATGTTAAGATATCGGAAAAATCGGGCCAGTGCGGGTGCCCGAATTTAGGACTACCATACAACATCTTTATTTTATTTTGTATTTACCAAAAATAATTCATTAAAATTGTCACGAAATGTTAATATGTCTAAAAGCTGGGCTAGTGCAAGTGCCCAACTTAATGCGCACCGGGGAATTCAGGACTACCACACAATATGTTTGTTTCATTTTGTATTTACCAAAAATAATTCATCAAAATTGTCACGAAATGCTAAGATGTTTAAAAAACCGGGCCAGTGCGAGTGCCCGACTTAATGCACACCGGGAATTCAGGACTAACACACAATATGTTTGTTTCATTTTGTGTTTACCAAAAATAATTCATCAAAATTGTCACGAAATGCTAAGATGTTTAAAAAACCGGGCCAGTGCGAGTGCCCGACTTAATGCACACCGGGAATTCAGGACTACCACACAATATGTTTGTTTCATTTTGTATTTACCAAAAATAATTCATCAAAATTGTCACGAAATGTTAATATGTCTTAAAAAACTGGGCTAGTGCAACTTAATGCGCACCGGGGAATTCAGGACTACCACACAATATGTTTGTTTCATTTTGTATTTACCAAAAATAATTCATCAAAATTGTCACGAAATGCTAAGATGTTTAAAAAACCGGGCCAGTGCAAGTGCCCGACTTAATGCGCACCGGGGAATTCAGAACTACCATACAATATGTTTGTTTCATTTTGTATTTACCAAAAAGAATATATCAAAATTGTCACGAAATGTTAAGATGTCTAAAAAACCGGGCCAATGCGAGTGCCCTACTTGATGCACACCGGGGAATTCAGAACTACCACACAATATGTTTTTTCCATTTTATATTTACCAAAAATATTTTTTTTAATTACTTCAGGATCCTTAGGTAACGCGAGTTAGATTTACCGCCCGTTTTTTTATCTGTTGTTTTATTTTAGTGCTTGCACTATCATCATCCATCACTATCACACTTAGTTTAACGCTTGTATGTTTAGTACAATTACTGTTTTATCTACATATAGAACAAATACAAAAGCCATGAAAAAAAAACTCATTTTTATATTGGAAATCCCTTATTTTTTATTAATTGTTAGAAAAGCCGTCATAATGATACATAATGCGTTGTAAAAATTTCAACCGGCTACCTGTTACGGTTCAAAATATACAATCTTTAGTACCATTATCGGTTTATCTACAAAAAGGACAGAGACAAAAACCATGTAAAAAGACATTTTTATATTGAAAATCTCTTATTCTTTATTATTTGTTAGAAAAGCCGTCATAATGATACATACTGCGCTTTAAAACTTTAACCGGCTACCTGTTACGGTTCAAAATATACAATCTTTAGTATCATTATCGGTTTATCTACAAATAGAACCAAAACAAAAAACCATGTAAAAAAACACATTTTTATATTGGAAATCTCTTATTTTTTATTATTTGTTAGAAAAGCCGTCATAATGATACATACTGCGCTTTAAAACTTTAACCGGCTACCTGTTACAGTTCAAAATATACAATCTTTAGTACCATTATCGTTTTATCTACAAACAGAACAAAGACAAAAGCCACGTAAACAAACACATTTTTATATTCAAAATCCCTTATTTTTTATTATTTGTTAGAAAAGCCGTCACAATGATACATACTGCGCTTTAAAACTTTAACCAGCTACCTGTTACGGTTCAAATTATACAGCAGTTTAAAGGTCAGACAGACAGACAGACAGACGAATGGATGGCGTAGGTCTCGTTATATGGTCCCGTAACCTTTAAATACGGAGCCTAACAGAATATATGACGAGAATTATAACGATATTGAAAGAAAACAATATTGTAACCTCGTCGTTTCTCGTCATATTAAAGACAATACAATACATACAATACATTTTTGCTGTCTTTATTACGCCATTAATCATGTGTACAATTGATTGAAAAAAAGTTAGTATAATTAGTATAACTGTTTTTTTTATATAAAATCTAAACAATAACAGTAGGCTAGTTGACAATATTTGGAAATTATTTTAAAACTATAGCTAAGCATCTATTTCACCCCAAAATATATATTATATTAAGAAAAATAGGTGTTTTACATTAGTATTTTGAGTTTTTAGAAATGAACTTGAAATTTACCGCGAAAAAGGCCAAGACTGTCATGGCGTCTTGAATGACGTCACACCTCGCGAAACAGCCGTGTTTGTATATGTCAGTCAATTGTGTTTTCTAACAAATAATGAATTCCTCGTATTATAAATACTGTATAGTGCCCCAATGTAAAAGTACAACGATAAAACGCCAAACAAATTATTCATATACGTTCCAAACAATAAACAAATACGAAGAAAGTGGTTAAAAATGGCAAGGAGGCAAGATGCTCTTACTTTATCAATTGATTCCACGATGAAGATCATTTTGATGTAAGTATTGAACACAACGTGATGTATCTATTTATAAAATAGGTTTTTGCACCATAACAAATCTACAATACGTAGATTGGGGACTGGGTACTAACATAGGGACTGGTAACTGCTAATTAAATAAGACTTTGTTTGTTCTTCACATAATACTTACATAGAAGTTTTAACATTGCGAAACTCCGATGAACAAAAGTCGGTGTTCATTGCAAAAAATTTGCCAAGCATAACGGTGTCAATTTTGGGCAAATTACTGCTGTTTGCTTTGTTAAATCCTGATTCCATGGCAAATTATACCTGTCTTTCAAGATGAAACTAAAAACGAACTGTATTAATTTAACAATAATTGCTGAAAACTCGAAATAACCTGTTCACTTTATACGAAAATGACAGATACAACATACCGTTTCGCGCTCATTTCGAGAGGCGTGACGTCACGTTTCCATGCGCTTCTCTGATTGGCGTTTAATGTCACGTGATTAAACGCCTCATTTCGTCGATTTTATATTCCAAAAATATTATTAATCTTTTATTATTTTAATAGAAAAGTTGTTTTTTTGTTTACTAATTATGATGGTTGATCATTAGAAACTCAAAGCCATCCGATTTATTCTTAGTGGAAACAAGCCTATTAGGTATTTTACGAGCCTGCACCATAAATTAAATAAAATAACTAATGAATAATAAATCATATTAAAAAAACCATCAATTAGGTATATAACACTTTAAACTTTCACGATTATTTATAACGACAAATTGAAAGCGGGACTTGACGTGATTTTATTTAACATATGAGCAGGTATTGATGTTCAAAATCACGTCAAATCCCGCTTTTAATGTTTCACCAGCAATTAGGTATTTACGGGCGATGTAACATTTGGAAACAAATAATTTTGTTAATAGTCCTTCAGTCAAGACAGACTCCTCTATCAAAATTGTCCCCGCCTCTCAGTCTCAGCACACCATTCCCTGTTAGGTGCCTCATTATAAACAACTTCACATAGTGATTGTGTCTATCTTATCTTTCTTCGCCACGCCCTACGCTAACGAGCATCTCCATTGAAAAATCCTTCAAATTTTAATAGCCTCCAAAATTAACAGCCTTCAATTGGACGAGTGTCCCTTCAATTTTGGCTGTAATATAATTGACGATAAATTTGGATCTTTGTTATTGTTGTAAAGAAGTGGTTAAGAAAGAACAAATGTCTGTCTTTGAGTTGCTGATCATGTTTTTTTAACAAAATTAAGATATACGTTTCGAGAGCGTCGGTGGGGTAACGGCTAGGGCCGCCGCCTCCTGTCCGGGAGGTCGTGGTTCGAATCCTGCCAATTACCAATGAGACTTAGAATTTAGATTTCATATGTACGTTTATCCGACGCTCTTACGGTGAAGGAAAACATCGTGAGGAAACCTGCACACGCCTGCGGAGAAACTCGCATGTTGTGTGTGAAGTCGACCAACTCGCACTGCGCCCGCGTGGTCGACTAAGGGCCGATCGCCTTAATTAGGGGAAGGCTCGAGCCCCTCGGTGGGGACGTATATGAGATGATATGATGAAGATATACGTTTTTTTTTTGTATTTGCAGAAGAGAGATAATGGAAGACGTCGGGTGGAAGACAAAATTAAACATGAAGACAATAAGTTCATTTTGAAAGTCTAAAAACTCTCAAGTTCAAGCTCTTAATTGAAAGAATTATTTAAATAATTGCATTTTCTTTTCAAAGAACTCTTTCATAGTCATATCATGAGGGTGCATAATAAACAATTTGTCCACCTTGTTGGATTTAGAATAACGTCACAATACAATACAATTCAATAATTTATTAGTTAAAGCATATTTCTTATTATTAGCTCATATACTTCCCCACCGAGAGACTCGAGCCTACCCTGAATTAGGGCGATCGGGCCTTAGTCGACCAAGTGGGCCCAGTGCGGGTTGCTCGACTTCACACACAACCTTCGAGTTTCTTCGCAGGCGTGTGAAGGTTTCCTCACGATGTTTTCCTTCACCGTAAAAGCGTAGGATAAACGTACATATGAAATCGAAATTCGAAAACACATTGATAAGTGACAGGATTCGAACCACGACCTCCCGGACAGGAGGTAGCGGCCGTAACCGTTACGCCACCGTCGCTCAGCAAATTTACACGTCAGTAATTTCTAAAATAATAATAATAATAATAAATTTATTGATTATAATAGTAATTATACTTAATTTCGAACATATACTTTACAAAAACAATAAAAAAAAGTCAATTTTTCGTTATAATATATTGGGTGGGTGAAAAAGTCCTTCAAAGCATAAAATTGCTTTTCTAGCAACCACGCCTTAAGTCTCGCCTTAAATGTCTGGTGTGATGGTGCATCCTTCACTTCGTATGGGGGCTGATTGTAAACCATCGGGCCAACGACATATACAGATTTCTCAGATTTAGTTAGATTATGCGGCACAGAGCATCGTTTATACTTGGTCACTTGACAGCTGATCATGCATTGACATCCAAATTATATGTGTATATGCAAAGTTTCAGCTCAGTCGCAGACCGGGAAAGTGTTTCAAATTTGACTTGCCAATTTTGAAGCGGACAACTTACATACATAAGAACATTGCAAGTCAATTAAAAGGTTATAATAAATAATTTTCAAAAATCCTTAAAACTTTTAGGTAAAAACTGAAACGTACGTACGTACGTACCTATATGAAAAACTAGCTTTTGCCAGCGGGTTCACACGCGTGATCATAGTTTCTATGACTGTCTTAGGTTGCGCAGGGAAAAAGTAGCCTCTATGTTAATCCACTTACGTACCTAGTTTTTGCGTGAAAGAGTAACAAACATCCATTCATACATCCATACATACAAACTTCACATTTTATAATATTGTAGGATTTCAACTCAGTCGGAAACCGGGAAGTGGTTCTAATTAAGCTTAAAAATTAGTTCCAAACTAACGAACACTTCAAGCTACTCGTAATATAACTTGTAAAAACGTAATAGCTTGTAAAAACTGACTGTTAGAAATTTAAAGGGTCAAAGGAGTAAGTAAAGAAGGTCTTGAACATTAAAATAATCGGTAGTAAAAAGGAGACAAGGAGAAAAAGAAAAAAAGAAAAACAACCATCCCTTATTTTCATTTCCAACAAAAAACACCACCAGGTGAGATGTTGTCAAGAGATTACCAATTGTAAAAAAAAACATGTCAGCTGCCGAATTTCAAAAATTTATAGCGCATTAGCTGGAAATAGAACAAAAGAGATTTTAATATTGCGACGAAAAGGAGTTTTCGTAAAAAATATTACCTTTTTGGGCAGTCGGGTAAGTAAGTAAGTTTAATTGAATATTAATGTTTAGATACAGAATGCAAAATAAAAATGGTGACGTACTTATTTAAGTTAAATCTTAGTGGTAGCATTGTAATTACACTATGACTCTCCCACTAGAATTCCCTGTGTCGGGAGAGTCAGTCTCTTCCCAGTAATAATAATATGTATTATAGATTTTAAGCTACAAATAATGGAAAAAATAATAAAATATTATAATTATGCACCATACAAAAAATACAAGACAAACCTACCCACCTATTTGTTAACAAACTAAATATTTTAATGACAACCTAAAGCGCTGGCTTATTGACCAATCGTTCTACAGTGTGCAAGAGCTGAAGGCTCTATAGTCTTCTATATTTTTATTATATATGTTTTATGTAGTACATATTTTCTAATTATTTTTTATTAATTTTCATAAGAAGTATATAGATACTGCTGTATTATTATTTGTAATTTTCTTATTATACTTCATTGATGACATTATTGTACGACATAATACTATTTTTCTTAGGTTTATATTGACTTGTAATTTACAAATTATTAATAAATGGAATATGAATATGATAGAATTCAGATGTTTAGTTAATAGGCATCGTGAGGCCGGCGGCAGCGACTGCGCGCGCGCCTCTGGAAACGCAGATAATCTCCATGGTGGTAAATCACTTGGTGTCGCGACCCTGCTATCTCGGATCATGCCTCCATAGCTAAGGGTTGGCTATGAGGTTTGAAAATTTTCGTTTATAGCTTCACGTCAGAAGGTCGAAGCTATGTACCGTAAAATAGAGATTTTATAAATAAGGAAAAACTAAGAGCGTTGATGGAATGTGTAGGTAGGGTTCACAAGAATTTTAACACGAGAACTTAAGTAACAGAGGACGGTGAACAAAGCCAATATGGATCGAAAACCGCAAATCGATGTGCAGGATAGATTAAATAACACAGTTATTTTTTCCCTTAGGGTCAATCCAGACAAAGCTTACGGCAGCGGCTGACAGCGAAACTGCGACCAGTGGAACGACAAAGCATTATGAACTTTATTTGAAATACAAAAGGTATAGGTTCAGTTGATAAAATAAAAAGCGTCGCGCGGCTTGTCGGCGAACCTGCTCGTGTTGCCGCGTGAAACCGCGTTAAGGCGGCCGCGCTCCTTTGCATAGCATTCAACGCACGAGTTTTGAATGATCGGCGCGCGCGCAGTGACAAGCAGCGGTGGTGCGCGGCGATAGCCCCACCCGGCGTACGGAGAGAAAGGTAGCGAGCTCAGTCGAGAAACCCAAACAAGACCACAACCCCTATGTTTGGATGCAGCCCAGATCGTCCCAGAATAAAAAGCCGCAAGAACTTTCTAGCCACTGTCGCCGAGCCACAAGATGACCTGCTAAAGCTAAATCCAATTAATGGAAAAATACCTTCGCTGTCACAACGAGAGGCGCTCCCCCCGGGTAGTGACTTGCCGTGGTTAATTTAGAAATCTCTGAATAGACTGAACGGCCTCAAGTTGACCGATGTCATCATATCAGCTCATATTCGTCCCCACCGAGAGGCTCGAGCCTACCCTGAATTAGGGCGATCGGGCCTGGGGGACTTCACACACAAGCTGCGAGTTTCTTCGCAGGCGTGTGCAGGTTTCCTCACGATGTCTTCCTTCACCGTAAGAGCGCCGGATAAACGTACATATGAAATCGAAATTCGAAAACACATTGGTACGTGGCAGAATTTGAACCACGACCTCCCGGTCAGGAGGCGGTGGCCCTAGCCGTTACGCCCCCGATGTAGCGAATTCTATATATTCATGTGTCGTTGGGGTTTCTGTGACGGAGAAGAGTGTCCACGTGGGGTAATTCACAAACTATGACACATTTATTGGCTTGCCCCGGGTGACCGAACACCTGAACAATGGAACACCTCTGGGGAGGCCCTTGAGTGGCATACGCGTGGCTATAAACTGGCCCAGTGAAACGTAAAATAATTAAGTGATCGATTCAAGCCATCGATTTGAAAAGAAGAAGAACTGTTATCTGACCAACCATCTTGGGAGCATCCTATTGAATAAAAAAACCAGCCAAGTGCGAATCAGAACTGCAGACATACGGTTCCGTACCATCATACTAGATGGCGCTAGTCATCACTAGTTTCTTCACTTTTTAAAAAAACACATTTTTTGTCTGGAGTTTATTACCCTTATTTTTTCACTTTTTCAAATTTTTAGTATTCGTTATAGCGGCAACAGAAATATATAATCTGTGAAAATTTCAACTGTCTAGCTATCACGGTTCATGAAATACAGTCTGGTGACAGGCGGACAGACAGACAGACAAACAGACAGAAGGACAGCGAAGTCTTTGTAAAATGGTCCCGTTTTTACCTTTTGGGTACAGAACCTTAAAAATTGGAAAAATCGGTTCACATTATGCGAAGATATCGCGCTACAAACACAAAAAACTCCTCCTTTTTGGAACTCGGTTAAAAACCATAACGCTTAGACAATTAAAAGTTAGTAGTAAATAAAAGCAACACCTCAGCTATAAAGTTTAAAATTAGAAAAATACAGACGTTTTAATATACTCTCTTTTGGATCTACATCAAACATGTGACTGCAGAGAAAAAACAGGCTGTATTTTTATTTTGGCAAATGTGAAAGTGCTAGCCCTAAAAAGTGGGGGATTCCTATGAACCACGCGAGCGTTCTTGAATTTTTCATAGTTCCTCATATTATAGAAAAATTGTTACCGCGAGGAATGCAGCCACGTTCCGCAAATCGCAATGCATGCTTATTGAACTGCCTTCATAACAGTATAAAATCTCTGTTCAATTTGTACTAACTCAATTTGAACAAAGTAACTCTGTTTTTTTTTAAATTAATTTGAGTGCGTTTGACTGCAACTCACATGATGCTAAGTGATGATGATGATGCAGTCGAGGATGATACACGCAAACTCAAATAATGCCTATTCACTCTTGCCTTGAAGATCCCCAAATTATAGGAATCGGGAAACACTGACGCAGGCAAGGAGTTCCACTCCTGCGCTGTACGCATAATAAATGAAGAAGCGTAACGATTCGTGCGAAAAGGTAAATTTACTATCAAAAAGGCTATGGGTTGATTTGTAAGCATTTTATATCATTGCTGATAAGAATCAGCAAATATGCCTTGATACCGACCAATTTAATTTAGAATTACTTCAACAAAATCATCTTCTCAGCCGGGAGACGTTCACTCTTGAACTTAGGCTTCCCCACAGACAGCCTTAGTCGAACGTCACAATACAATACAATTCAATAATTTATTAGTAAAAGCATATTTCTTATTATTAGCTCATATACTTCCCCACCGAGAGACTCGAGCCTACCCTGAATTAGGGCGATCGGGCCTTAGTCGACCACGCGGGCCCAGTGCGGTTTGGTCGACTTCACACATAACCTTCGAGTTTCTTCGCAGGCATGTGCAGGTTTACTCACGATGTTTTCCTTCACCGTAAGAGCGTCGGATAAACGTACATATAAAATCGGAATTCGAATACACATGGGTACTTGGCAGGATTTGAACCACGGCCTCCCGGACAGGAGGTAGCGGCCGTAAATGTTACGCCACCGACGCTCTTTGACTTGAACTCTAACACGTAGAAATTGTGGAATATTATTCATAATTTGAGATAAGTAGGTACGCTTGAAAACCAACGTACACAAAAATAAAAAGCTCCAACATTTTTCATGGAATATCACTTTGGCTATTCTAAAGCTATAATTTCTCGGGCCATAACTCTCGTTTGCAATAACCAGCCACAATCCACATCGGCTACTAGTCAGCAGTCGGGGCCCTCACGACTCCAATATTTACGAGACTACCAACCAGATATAGGATTATTTATGTCTCTGTTCCCCATTTTTGCTGTACAACAATATTTCGCGGCAACCGTTTAGATATTGTTGCGAGTTCTTGCTTCGTATTGTGTAATATTATCGTGCGTGAAACGAAACGTATCGTATTTTGCAGAAGAATGAGGCTTGGAATGTTTCTGATGTTCGAGTAAAACGGGTTATGAATGTTTTGGTAGTTGGTTTACCTCTGATAACGACGCATGAGGTAGTATGAATAGCGTCGGTGGCTCAACCGGTAACGACTCGGACCTCCTAGCCAGAGGTCACGGGTTCAATGTACCAAAGAGTTTTTCGAAACTTACGTACATATACTTACTGATTCCTTTAACGGTAAAGAAAAACATCGCGAGGAAACCTGCACATCTGATTTTAGATGTGTATAAATGTGTAAATCTAAATGCCCTACACGTGACCGCGGATGATGCTAAGTGCAACATCAGGCAACCGCCGTCTATCCCTTGGATAGCACGGTTAATTGTGCCACACGATAAGAAGAAGAATGAGGTCCCCACTGCCCACTGCAAGGTTACGGGTCTCTTCCATCTCAGGAAAGGTTAGGCCTAGTCCGCACTACACACAAGGGTCAAGTTCAGATTGGTTTTCGGATTCATGTCAGCTCATATACGTCCCCACCGAGGGGCTCAAGCCTACCCTGAATTAGGCCAATCGGGCCTTAGTCGACCACGCGGGCCCAGTGCGGGTTGGTCGACTTCACACACAACCTGCGAAATTCTTCGCAAGCGTTTGCGCAGGTTTCCTCACGATGTTTTCCTTCACCGTTAAAGCAATCGGAAATCACATTGGTACGTGGCAGGATTTTAACTACGACCTCCCGGGCAGGAGGCTGTGTACCAAGCCATTACGCCACCGACGACCGGTTTTTGGATTAGAAGTTTACTTATCAGGGTTCCGTATCAGGTGACGGGACCATATTACCAAAGAACACTACGTAAAGAAGGGATACTCCCTGCCTCTCTAAAAAGTTATACCCCCGCAACGCACAGCTTGACATTCGATTGTCACAGCTCAATCCTAGTGATTCAGTTCACTTTGGTCACAGGTCCCTCAGTAGCTCAGTGTCTATATTATTACAAGCTTGTATTTAACTTGCAATGTATATAAGTTTGTTCGGGTGAAATATTGCAACTCAATTTAGAAGATGATATCTTCAACCGATTGAGCTGAAATTTTGTATACTCGTTCAGTTTGGATGACAATGCATGGTTAACTGTGTGACGTCATTCTATATCCAACATTGTAGCACACCCAAGATGGCGGACTAGTTATTTTTAATTCACTCCTACAATATGGGTATCAAATGAATTCTATTCAAATTAAAGCTTTTACCTAAAAGTTTTAAGGCTTTTCAAAAAATATTTTTGTTATTTTTGCGTTTTACTCTTTTTTAGGCAGTGACCAGTGACCTAAGGTTTATAGACTATAGTGACGCAATGTCTCAGTAAAATGGTTCGAAGTTGTGTTGTATATCATTGTTTAGAAAATAAATTAAATAAATAAAAATAATAAAAAAAATATATATAAAATTAAAAATAAAAATATTAATTAATTAATAAAAAAAAATTAATTTAAAATTATCTTTATCTTTAGAAAACTCTAAAAAAAATTAGAATCAGAGATTTTTCAGTTTTCCTACCGATGTACGTAAGGCATGCACTTGTGTCTATTATTTTTACTACATTTTACGTTAAACTGAATTTTGTATACTTGTACCTTCTAATTAATTCACTTCACACCAGGAGGTTGCGGGTTCGATTACCGGCGGGGTCAACTTGTAAGACTCGGTTTGGTTGGTGGTAGGGCATTTTCTAAGCCCGCCTGGCTAGCTACCACCATCTTATCTAAGTCGTGCCGCCAAGCATCAGTGTTAACAACATTTATGTATTCCGGCTTGAAGATAAGATAGCCAGTTCTCCATTGCGTTGGAGAATCTTGGCAAGCCCGCTTCCATCTTCGGCATCATCGTCACTTACCATCAGGTGAGATGATACCAAGGGCTTACCAATTGTGGATAAAATAAAAAAATTGAGTGTAGTACAATACAACTTGACGTAACCTTGAAACGGCGCCTTGTATTTTACCGTATCAAAAAAACATCAATAAGTTTATAATATAGGAGCTAGTGCCTCAAAATATTATGTTGCATTAGATTTAATTTTAAACTAATAAATATTATTTATATTTTTTATTATTTATATTTTTTATTATTATTATTTTTTTAACATAGGTGGAGAAATCAATGTGTAATTAACAGGCACTAAAAAACCTATTTTGTATATTTTTGGTATCGACGAACTGGTGTACAAAATTAAGGGGGTCCCCATACAAGTCTAATATTTTAAAAGGTTTTTTGCTCTATCGTAAAAATCGTATCAAATACAATCGTGTAACTTGGTGTGATTAAGTATATCCTCCTTTTTTGAAGTCGGTTAAAAGATGTCAACGCGAGCGACAGAAAAGTTCATTCAATTGGTTATTTTTTGTTTTTATTTTGGTACTAATCTAAAATAAAAATAAAATTTAAATATTAAATTAACCGACTTCAAAAAAGGAGCAGGTTTCTCAATTCGACCGTATATATATATACTTTTTTGTGTGTTCGCGGATAACTTTTTGATGATTATTTTTTTGTTGGAAAGGAGATATTCCAAGGGTGGTACCATGTTGAGAAAACTAGGAACTGATTATGGCATCCCAGAGAAATCGACGGGAACATTAGTTTCCTGTTTGAAGTCGGGTTTTTTTGTTCAAAATTATGTTTGTAATGTAAGATATCATAGTTATACTTGTGTGGAGAGGTGTGGTATTAGTACTATCCTACATGTAGGGTTGGCTCTCACTCGGCCGGTTTTCAAAATCATCACATCAGCTCATATAAACGTCCCCACCGAGGGACTCGAGCCTACCCTGAATTAGGGCGATTGGGCCTTAGTCGACCACGCGGGCCCAGTGCGGGTTGTTCGACTTCACTGACACACAACCTTCGAATTTCTTCGCAGGTGTGTGCAGGTTTCCTCACGATGTTTTCCTTCGCCGTTAAAGCAATCGGTGAATATATGTACGTAAGTTTCGAAAAACTCATTGGTACATTGGCCGTCCAGATTTGAACCCGGCACCTCTGGTTACGGGGACCGAGTCGTTACCGGTTGAGCCACCGACGCTAATTTATTAAATGTATTCATCAATCTTTACGAAATTAACAACACATAAATAGATTATCCGAGAATACAAATCTTCCGCACACAGATATGCACATAATAGGTATACAGTGTAACTTAACCCGCCTCCAATATTACTTTGACGATACATTACCCTTCGTTCGGTCCACTGAATTGCATTTGCGTTAAAACCATACTTCAAACAAGATAAGAAATAAACGATCGTAAACACTGCCTTTCATCTCCATTCGAATCTTTCTAAAGAGTCACGTCTTGCGTATTCGGTTGATATATCACATCTGTTTTCACATGGATTGGCAAAAGATGGAGTTTATTGTGAAGTACTTGAGATGGTAGTCGATAGATTAGAAATTTGAAAGGATTGCAAAAATTCTATTGGCATAAGTTACACAAATTGATGAATTTTACTCACTTTGTGTTTAACTGGTCGAAAGGGTTGAGCACACATTTTTTTTAAATTAAAAATTTAAGTGCGTTTGACTGCAACTCATCTGATGGTAAGTGATGATGCAGTCGAGGATGGTACACGCAAACTCAAATAATGCCTATTCACTCTTGCCTTGAAGATCCCCAAACTATAGGAGTCGAAAAACCTATTAGGTAACCTGTTTTTCTTTGCAACAAAAAATTTTCCTCGCTGTAGTGAGGTGAATAATTGTGTTTGGCTCGGCAGTAAAGTTGTGATGCCTCTGAAATCCTCGGTACGCTCAGATATTTGGACCAGAATCTTTGTAGCCTTACAATGACTATTGGCCTTGCCATACAAATCGATCACTTGCCGACCCGTTTGTATGAAAAGTCCAAAGTTTTTTCTCTATCAGCAAAGTTCTATAACATAAGTTGTTCAGTTTCTTGACTAGAATAACCTGTTAAGAGGATTGTAGTTATGTAGCAATCAATCTGATATAAGGCCTGTGGTGCGGACCACCCATCTCTTCCTGAGGGTGACTTAAAAGGGATAAAAACGGAAACATGGCGGAGATCTCCTCCGGTACAAATATGTTCTAAAGCGACATATGAAAGGATGTAACATAGAACCTTCACAATGGGAGAGTTTAGCAGCATAACGGCCAGAATGGCGCAGGATTGTGAATTGACAAGTGCGTGAGTTCGAGGATCAGCCTAAAGCTGACCTTGATACCAAACGCGACCAGTTAAAAGCCCGACCACCTGCGACCATTTCATACTGCGCTAGGAGTTTCGCTGCGAAGATTGGCTACATAAACCATCTTCGAGCGCACGCGCGGCAAATCGACTAGGAGTCGAAGTGGTCGCCATGACCAAAATCGGTCGGATAGATCAATCAATCAGTCGAAACGGGAGGATGTGCAGCAGCGTTCTTTCTGCATACTGTGATTTCCAATCCGCTTGCCACGTGTGGCAATCACGGCAAAGATCACCCAAGTTGGGGTACGATGAGTTTTAGCTGATGTGTCGACAGTCATCATCATCAGATGCTTTTGGGAAATCATGGGGAATCTTGGTAAACGCGCTTCCATCTTTGGCATCATAGTCACTAACCATTAGAAGAGATGGTCCTAAAGCCTTACCCATTGTGGATACAAAAAACCTATACGACATTCTTATAGATGAAAAGAGCTTCAAACATTTAAAAGTCCTTAGCTCCAAAGTAGATCAATGTGTCAAAGAAAACCAAAAAATAAAAACTCAATCGACTTAGCATCGACATCGACAGTTAAACAACACTAGCATGTCAGTGATTATTTAAAGGCTTCTTTTTATCGTGCCAGCGGGTATCAGCGCTAATATATTCTTTAGCACGTCAGGACAGCACTTAAGGGGGTGCGCCGCCGTCATACGATACGTCAGCCAGTGAGCCGCGGTACATTTGTATAATGTCGCCCTGGTGATACAATGGGAGGATATCGAGAGACATACAATCAAAGCTTAGGAATTGGTTCTTTAGATGTTCTTTTCAAGTAAGTTTTAATGCTTGGTAGGCATAAATCATGTCGAATATTGAGCTAACTGCCATACTGCAGCCTCGACTCGGCCTCCTGACCTGCGCTGTAGCTAGCAAGAGAAGTCTAGGAGGGCAGAGGTAGGGTTCAAATAAGTAAAAGAAAGAAATATGCTTTTACAACCAATAGACAAACTTAACAGAAATTAGCACTTTAAAGCTTAATATTTCGTAAATGGATCCCCGAATCGAAAAATAGTTTTAGTAAGCTCTCGGTAGTTTTTAGTAAGCTCTCGGTAGTTTTTAGTAAGCTCTCGGTAGTTTTTAGTAAGCTCTCGGTAGTTTTTAGTAAGCTCTCGGTAGTTTTTAGTAAGCACTCGGTAGTTTTTAGTAAGCTCTCGGTAGTTTTTAGTAAGCTCTCGGTAGTTTTTAGTAAGCTCTCGGTAGTTTTTAGTAAGCTCTCGGTAGTTTTCAGTAAGCTCTCGGTAGTTTTTAGTAAGCTCTCGGTAGTTTTTAGTAAGCTCTCGGTAGTTTTTAGTAAGCTCTCGGTAGTTTTTAGTAAGCTCTCGGTAGTTTTTAGTAAGCTCTCGGTAGTTTTAAAAGACCTATATAACGATACCCCATACAATAGGTTACGTCCACGAAAAAAAATAATTCCTGCTTTACATGTAGGGGAGTTACTAATTTTTTTTTTCCTATTTTACTAATTTCTTGGCGAGATTAATATTTATATTCATGGAAAATTACAGCTTTTTAGTACTAATAGTCCAACGCACAGACATGGCGAAACTTAAAGGGTCCCTTTTTCACTACAGACCCCTTAAAAAGGAAATAAGAACAAATTAAACGAAGATAATACAAAACAGATTAAAAGCGAACCAAAAATATGAATTCGCCACAATATCAACCATACCTACATTTCTTCCCAAAAAACCTTTTTTCTTATCTGAAAGTCATTTTAAAACTATTGTCATTATTTTAGTAAGCTTCCATCTTCGGCATTATCGTCACTTACCAACAGGTGAGATGATGCCAAAGGCTTACCAATTGTGAATAAAAGAAAATTAAAAAAAAATACATCTATCTAAGGGCAATGATTCTGTAAGTCTCTCTCTTTGCCTAGTGTTATCCCATTTCATTTTGGGTTGGCTCTCCTAGTCATCTTTCGCCAGGCACGTCTGTCCTGGGTCGTCTAGTCGTTTGCTTGGGTCTTCTTCAGGTCGTTGTTGATGACTGACTGCCAAGTAAGTAGGGGTTGTTTTGGGCCGTTAGCAAGCGTCAGAACCTTCCTGGTCACATGATCCTCTGACCGCCTCATAACATGGCCATACCACCTCAACCGTGTCTCGGAGACCTTGTCTTTGATATGGAGGACTTTATAGCTGCCAAGAATGCGATTGTTCCTCACTCTGTCCAGCAGTGATTCAGTAAGTGACTAATTTAAATTCAAATCATCGTCTTGATGAGTATAATTTTGATTCACAAAACCCCTGCAGAACATAATTTTGCTTCACAAAACCTCTGAAAATACAATTCTTCTTCACAAGTAACGCCAGCATAATATAATTTGGCTTCACAAAACTCCTGAAAAATATAATTTTTATTCACAAACCTCTGCAAAATATATTTTTGCTTTACGAAGCCCCTGTGTAAATATAAATTGGCTTTAAAAAAACCCCGGTAAAATATAATTTGGCTTGACGAAACTTCTGCAAAACTATCTGCAAAACTATATATCACAAGGAGTTTTCAGAATGGTGAGTATATGTCTTTGAGCTATGTAGTTAACAAAGAGTTTAAATATAGTATGCTACTATAATATATTGACAATATTGTACCCAGTGATTCATGCAGTAACAAAGTCTAAACATATATGTCACGGTAAAATTGTAAAAACCGTTAGATTATAATCCAACAGGATCTATCTCGCGTCATTGTGAACTGTCGAAAGGTGTTTTGAACCGTAACATACTGCTTAATATTTCACTAGTGTCATTGTAATCTCACTAGTGACATTACAATAACACTAAGCAAAGTGGATAACATTAAACAAATGAGCAAGCGAAGCGAGCGATGTTAGGTTCGGTCAGACTTGATTGATTTAACAGTCAGAGCCTCGCGAAGGGAGGCCCCTCCTGGGTAGCAGAGTGCTTCACAGAAAAAGAAATAATCGGTTATATCTGCAGATGCAAGAATGGGCCCTGAAATTGTAAGCCAATTGATAAGTTACCGTCATATTATAATCTGACTGAATTTACTGTAGTGAGATTGTAATATCGCGGTTTTGACAATATCCCGGCGACATATACATAGAATATTGGCAATATTGTACCCAGTGATTAACGCAGTAACAAAGTCTATATATATAATAATATATACATAGAATATTGACAATATTGTACCCACGCAGTAACAAAGTCTAAATATTATATATGTATACACATAGAACATTGGCAATATTGTACCCAGTGATTCATGCAGTAACAAAGTCTAAATATATACATAGAAATAGAATATTGGCAATATTGTACCCAGTGATTCACGCAGTAACAAAGTCTAAATATATGTATACATAGAATATTGGCATTATTGTACCCAGTGATTCACGCAGTAACAAAGTCTAAATATATACATAGAAATAGAATATTGGCAATATTGTACCCAGTGATTCACGCAGTAACAAAGTCTAAATATATGTATACATAGAATATTGGCAATATTGTACCCAGTGATTCACGCAGTAACAAAGTCTAAATATATGTAAACATAGAATATTGGCAATATTGCACCCAGTGTGCCGCTTTGCTAAACACAGAGTTTACCATCCGCAACGCCTCTTCCATGTCGCACATCAGATACGCGCCGATTTATCGTCGCCCGCCTTAATTGCACCGCTTGCGCCCGCGCACCGAACCAAACTCCAATTTGTTATTATGGACCCACAATTTTGAGCAAAAGGGGTTTGCCGTAATGATTTTGCTGGCCATTATGGGCAAGGTTAGGTCTGTGATTAACTTGATTGGGGAAGGACAAATTGATGCCTGAAGTAAAATAAAATTTTATACTTGGCATTAAATAACCATTACAGGTAACCATTTTCACAGTTTAGAAGAACATTTAAAATACATTATGACAGACATCTTTTTCTTGTTCTTTCGTGTCATATCTCTCCTGCCAAGTCTGAGAGCGCTTAGCCAACTAAACACGGAGGAAAGAAGTGAGCTAAACGATGATATCCAAAAGACGTCCTTATTATTATTATCTTTAATTTTTCAGACAACATGGTCCATTTTTGTTAGTAATAAAAACGTCTTATTACACTAATGTTAGTAGAACACAGAATAAAATAATACAGTAACAAAAAGTTTAACACCCCATGCGCCTACCAGTTACAGGAAGCATAGGGCCCCTGTCTGACTAGTACACGCATGAAGTGCGAAAAGAGCTGGGAATCATACCTGTCAGCTATCCCCTTCAGGATGCTGTTGGGGCTGGCACGCAGCCTGCTCAGCAAAGAGGCTGTACGCTTACGCAGAATGGCATGAAAGCCATCAACATTCGCTTGCGCAAACATGCCAGAAGCACTGCAATATCGTGGCAGCCCCAACAGCATCCTGAAACCATTATTATATTGGACACGTAGGACATTGAGCGACTTCAGCGTACAACTGGTCCACAGGCTGCAAGTATAGAAGGACTGGCAGTACGCTCGAAACAGCGTTATTTTTACGTCCTTACTACAACGAGCGAACCTGCGCAACAACATATTGCATCTAATCGCCAATGCCCTACGTTCCCTCTCTATATCTACATTGTCTTTAAGGCCGTCCGTCACGTGGTGTCCCAGATATTTAAACTGTGTTACCCTATTCAAAGGCACCCCATTTAAGCAAATAGGAGGTACAGTAGTTGGACACTTGGCGCCGGCCTTAAAGACCATGTATTCCGATTTTTTAACATTATAGATAAGGCCGTGTTCAGAGGCATAGATCTCACAAGTTTGGAGAAGCTCTCTGAGAGCCCCCACCGCCGGCGCCAGCAGCACCATGTCATCTGCATAACTGATGTTATTTGTACAAATATCATCAATATAGCATCCGACATGCCTACTGCTGAGACCAACGATGAGGTCGTTTATGTACACGCTGAAGAGCAAGGGTGAGCTTAAACCTCCCTGCCTCACCCCGCACTCCAACCTGTACTCATCAGAGAACGTATCTCCCCATCGTACCTGGTTCACTTGGCTGTTGTACCAATACTGAAAAACTCGTATCAAATCGGTGGGCACCCCTGCAGTCCTCAACTTGGTCCACAGCTTATCATAGGACACAAGATCGAAGGCCTTTGATAAGTCAAGGAAGGCTGCGTACACTGGCGTCAGCCTCCTGGTGTAGTACTGGACCGTGTGCTTGAGGCTCAGAATCGCTGACTCAGTTGAAAGCCCGGGCCGAAACCCGAACTGCGCGTCATGAAGATCTAAGTATTTATAAATCTGATTCTCAAGCACACCATCCAGCACTTTAGCCAAGACCGTCGCCAGCGAGATAGGGCGGTAATTATCCTTATCCGTAATATCCCCAGTTTTGTTTTTCACTATTGGCACAACAACAGTCCTCATGAGATCGGTCGGCAAATAAGAATGACTCAGGCACAATGAGTAGAACATCGCCAACACTCTAGGTAGGTGGACCCCAGCGTGCTTGAGATGCTCGATGCTGAGACCGTCGTGACCAGGTTATAAGGAATATAATAATAATATGTCAGTGTTGAGTGAAGCAAGCAAAAGCCTCAGATATGAAAAAGTACCAATCAAGTAACAAAAAGTACCAATCAAGTCTTGCACACTGGGTGTTTTTTAACAACTACACTTCACTAACCTATTCATCATTAACAAAAGATATCATCGCGAGCGACAAACATACCCAATGTGTGTATTACCTATTTTAGGCAAAAACAAAAAACTTTCAAAAAATACGTATAATGTATGAAGTAACCCTTAGTTTTTATTTTTTTTTTACTTGTGAACCTTCTTTAATTCACATATTTTGTGAAAAATACAGCCGCCTACCTAACACGGTTCAAAAGATACGGCCCTTTAACAGATAGATGGACGGGCAGCGTAGGCTTAGCTTAGTACCCCGTTATCTGGTCCAGAACCTTAAGAAAACGCTAAACACGTTAAAAAACCGACTTACATCGCAACAACTTCGTACATTTTTGCATTATTATTTTTGGTTTTTGTTAATTTTCTAATAAAGTACCACACAGATTTTGATAAAACTTATATGGGGCCACACGGAAAGCACTAGCTTTCAAATAAAAAAAGAATCATAAAAATCGGTGTACCCAGTCAAAAGTTTTGAGGTAACACCCAAAAAAAACATACAATCAAATTGAGAACCTCCTTCTTTATGGAAGTCGGTTGAAAACTAACATTTTCCTTCGTAAACCACAAACATTAAATCATTTCAAGAAATGGCCACACCAAGTTCCAGCCAGCACATACTTACATACCTGACGGCTGGCCGACTGAAACCAATATCACTCAGGCCATTTGCGTGGAGGCTACAAACTGCCAGTCCACACGATAAGCTTGAACGATTTGAGATAAGCCTTATTGGCGGATAGTTTATACTCACGGATAACCAGATGACGTGTTTTACGCTTCACCGATGATATCGCAGCTACGAGAAATTAGTTGTTTCTTGATACTTGTTTATGGTACTTAAGGGTCTCCAGAAGGCTCGAGTTTCCATAAAAACGTAGTTCCGCTTTAATACAAAAATTACATGCTGGATTGAATCCAAACTTTGCAATTATATTCAGTAGATACATATAAATGTTTGTAATTTTTTCCTTGATATTTGTTTATTTAAGTGTCTCCAGGACTTAAGGGTCTCCAGGAGGCCCGAGTTTCCATACTAACGTAGTTCCGTTTTAATAAAAAAACTACATGCTGGATTGAATCCAAACTTTTTAAATATATAGAGTAGATACATATCAATGTTTATAATTTATTCCTTGATACTTGTTTACGGTACTAAAGGGTCTCCAAGAGGCTCAAGTTTCCATACAAACATAGTTCCGTTTTAATACAAAAATTACATGCTGATGGATTGAATCCAAACTTTGCAAATATATTGAGTAGATACATATCAATGTTTGTAATTTGTTCCTTGATACTTGTTTATGGTACTTAAGGGTCTCCAGGAGGCCCGAGTTTCCATACTAACGTAGTTCCGCTTTAATACAAAAACCACATGCTGGATTTTTTATTAGTGAATAATTAAAGCGAGCGATGTTAGGTTCGGTCAGGCTCCCTGGGTAGCAGAATGCTTCGCAGCAGAAAAAAACATCGGTTTTACTCGGAGGTACAAGAATAGGCCGCGATATTGTGACTCTCATAATCTAACTAGTGAGATTTTAATATCGCTATTTTGACAATATCCCGGTGACATACTCGTATATAAGCTAATATGATGAAAAATGTAATACACTGCTGACATAGACAAAACATCTTTACTAGCTATCAACTATTATTAAAATTAAAGTGTATTTTTGTTTGTTCGTCCTTATTTCACGTCACTTTCGCAGTTGATGAGGTGGAAAGTAACATAGATAGACCACTTTTATCCCGTAAAAAAAGCATAGTCCGACCTGTGTCCTGGAGGAACTTATCAAAACTGAGCAATTCTTCTTTTTATTTACAATTTGGTAAGCCCTTGGCATCATCTCATCATCATCATCATATCAGCCGAAAAACATCCACTGCTGGACAAAGGCCTCCTCCAAGGATTTCCACGACGACCAGTCCTGCGCTGCCCGCATCCATCGGCTTACCGCGATCTTCACCAGGTCGTCGTGGCATCATCTCACCTGATGGTAAGTGACGTTGATACCGAAAATGGAAGCGGGCTTTAATTAACTTGCAATGTTTGTATGTTTGTTTGTTCAGTTCAAATCTTACGATCGATTTTAGAGCGACAGGGGTCTGATTGATCTGAAATTTGGAATGAAGCCGTTTTCCTGTTGATGATAGATCCTTCTGACATTTTCAAGTTGATTTGATGATAAAATTTGGAGGTGGAATCATGGTCCCAGAATCAAGAATCGTCTTTTATTTTCAATAGAATCGTAGGTTTTTTTTTTATTCTCTTTATTCATCATCTCACCAGATGGTAAGTGACGATGATGCCGAAGATGGAAGCGGGCTTGCCAAGATTCTCCAACGCAATGGAGAACTGGCTATCTTATCTTCATGCCGGAACACATCAATGTTATTAACATTGATGTTTGGCGGCAAAACTTAGATAAGATGGTGGTAGCTAGCCAGGCGGGCTTAGAAAATGCCCTACCACCAACCAAACCGAGTCTTACAAGGTGACCCCGCCGGGAATCGAACCAGCGACCTCCTGTGTTAAGCCAGTGAACTTTTCCTCTGAGCTACGGAGGCGGTTAAAAGACTTTTTTTTACTTTGGAACCGTGTATTTGTATTTATTTGAGCTTTCAGCTTTGGGGCATTTCATCATCATCATCATATCAGCCACAAATCGTCCACTGCTGGACAAAGGCCAATTTTTGGGGCATTTAATTTTTTCAAATCATAGCTTATACCTAAATGCTTTTAGGTTTATTGAAAATTCTTTATATTTCTTTCATTATGCAACGAAGCAACATGGATTGACTTGATTTTTTCCACTCATATAGTTAAGGGAGTATGCAGTGATCACACAGAAAGCACTAGCTAATAATTAAAAAAAGAATAATCAAAATCGGTTCACCCAGTCAAAAGTTCTGAGGTAACACACATAAAAAACATGCAGTCGAATTGAGAACCTCCTCCTTTTTGGAAGTCGATTGAAAAGTTTATTGGTTAATAATGGATTCCTGTTTTGTTTTTTTTTAAAAAGTAATGCGATACCGACACAGATATACGTATGTATGTCGGTATGATGACGTCGTCCAACTATCGTTATATTTTTTTTTAAATCGGTTGTTTGTTTAACAAATGAATGAAAGACTACGTTTGTATTAGATTTATGAACTCCAGCGGGCTCTTAATATCGTCCAATTCTGTAATCAATAAGAAAGCATATTATTTGCACAGCAATCTATGAATAGTGGAGTCAATAAATCAAGGTGTAAGTTAGCCGAATCGTATGATTTGTAGCGGAAAGCCTTGTTACGTGCCGAGTATAAATCACTGCTTTCGAGACTAACTATTGCAATTCGCTTCGAGACCAAAGCGCAGACAAATTGCATAGTTCAAAGTAAAATGGAATCTATAAATAAAAATACCGGCCAAGTGCGAGTCGGACTCGAGCAAATTAGTGTTACGTCACACCCCGGACACTGCATACAACGGTCGTGAAATGACATGTCTAAAAACAAATGACGGAGCAAACAAAATGGCGGCGAAGTCCTATATGTTCGACAACCAAACTGTAACCAATCTGTATCAATCCGGGTGTCGAGGGGGTGAAATCACAATCTATAGAGCGGCACGGAGTGTCCATACTGAATGTTAGTACTAACATATATACTTTGGTTACGTAGTCTTTTAAAAAAATAAATGTATATTAAAAAAAACAAAATTGTATTTGCAGTTTTATAAGAAAATTCTGTATAGAAAATCAGTAAACTTTTTACAAATGCAACTGCTCGTCTTCACTTGGTCGACTTTTTTTTTCATTCATATCAGCTCATATACGTCCCCACCGAGGGGCTCGAGTCTACCCTGAATTAGAGCGACTATTACTCCTAAACTAAGAAAGCCTACTTAGCCGTGATAATTTTCTTTTATATTGATTACTTATTATGTCCTACTATTATTATTTTTTTCAAATATCTTGAAATAGCTGTTGAACTTAAGTAAAAAAAAAAGCACTTTAAAGCTTAAAATTTCTCAAACCGATCCTTGAATTAAAAAAAGTTTCAAAACCTTAGTAGTTTTGCAAGACCTATTCAACTAGGGTTGCCAGGTCCTAAAACTGAATAGCCGGACAGACTACCAAGTTAAGCCGGACTTTTGGGTAAAAAGTCCGGACTCCTTTAAAGGTGCATTAGTTAGTCAATCTGTATGTTTAGACGAGGTCATAATCAGACTACGAAGCGCCGTCCCCTTGAGTCACTTTATCACTTTATCACTACGGCGCGTTCGCCCGAATATCCACGTGACTGGAGGATCACGAAATATAAAAAAGCCTAACAAAAACCGGACAGTACATCATCTAATTTGACCGGACATGCATCCAAAAAGCCTAACCTTGCCGGCTTTATCCGGACGCCTGGCAACGCTATATTCAACGATACCCCATGGCCCACACGATAGGGTACGTCAAGGAAAAAAAAACACCCCCTTTTTACATGTAGGGGAAATACATTAAAAAAAAATCAAGATTTTATTGTAATACCACTTTATCAGCGTGATTAATATGTATACCTATGTCAAATCACAGCATTCTAGTTCTAATAGTCTCTGAGCTAAGCCGCGGACAGACGGACAGACGGACAGACGGACAGACGGACAGACAGACAGACATGGCGAAACTGTAAGCGTTCCTTGTTGACTTCGAAAGCCTAAAAATTAAATGCTCTTCTTTTGTAAGCGCGTAACTTGAGAACGGCTTAACCGATTTAGCGAATTCTTTTAATTCTCGTATGTTCGTAATAGTGCGAGTGATTTCAGTTGCGATGGTGGCGGCCGGAACGGAAAAAACATCGCGAGCCGCTTGTAGCTCGCGCACAACGCACCCTCGCTATCCACCGAGACGAGGTAGAATGCAACAGTCAGGTATTCTAGTTGTTCATAATAATGAATAATTTTTAACCGACCACAAAAAACGAGAAATTAATTCGACCTGTATGATGTTCTGAATGTTACAATATTCGTCAATGTGGGTTTTTAATTTTTATTCTAAACAGTTATTGCCAAATTTCATAAATTTATGTATGTATGTATGTTTATCAACGTAATTTTCAGTGTCATTTCTTATTTCTTGTCTTTACCTACCTTCTTATAGGACATAACTATGCCTATGAACAATCCATACTTGCACAATAAAATCTCCGAAACGTCCATAAAATATCAGATTCTGCTCCACATCTTAGAATATGAAATATTATTGTGTAATAAAACAAACAGGGTGATCCTTCGGGTGATCCTGATGTGAAACTATATCTGTACTAATATTATAAAGAAGCTTGGATTTTTGTATGTTTGAAACGCATAAACTCAAAAACTACTAAACACATTTTAAAAATTCTTTCACCATTAGAATGCTACATTATCTATAAGTAACATAGGCTTTATTAATTACTAGAAAAAAATAAGGGATCCTTGCTAAAACTTCAGTAACGTGAACCAAGGTGTAAAAAAATTGTTTAAAAATTTCTTTCATCGCATACGCCATGGAAACTATTGATGATAGAACAAAAAAATGTTCTACAATATGAGAGAATATATCAATACCTACAAAAAACTTAGCAATACTATATGTTCAACTATTGTAGTTATTTCACTATATCCACTTTTTACAGTTTAAAAGTTAATAAAAACTGACCAAAATCAGACAATGATAAATTCTTCGTATTAACCCTTATCCAAATAAATCATTTCATAATCAAAACTGTGTTGATACCTATAGATAACCTTTTGAATTACTTAAATTGGACATTCCATTCAGAAGATATTACGAATTTGGGAAAATAAACACCGCCGCCGCGCCGCCCACCGCCGCGCAATGGCCAGTGTGGCCCCAAGCAAAGCAGCCGTAGCGTAGTTATAATAATATTATAAAGAGGATGGATTTGTTGGTTTGCATTGAACAGGCTCCAAAACTACTGGACCGATTTGAAAAATTCTTTCACTGTTGGGAAGCTACACTATCCGCGGTTGCTATAGGCTATATTATATTTTCAAATAGGGATCCTTTCTAAAACTTTAATAATGTAACCAAAGGTGTAAACAAATTACCTAAAAAAATCCTGCATTATCAACAAAGAGTATTGTGGTGTAGTTTAGTGTGTAGTGTGAAGTGTAAAGCGTGTAGTGTGAAGAGGGGTAAGGTGTAGGGAGAAGGGTGAAGGGTGTAGGGTGTAGTGTGTAGTGTGTAGGGTGTAGTATGTAGTGTATAGTGTGTAGTGTAGTGTAGTGCAGTGTATTTCAGTGTAGCGCAGTGTAGTGTAGTGTAGTGTAGTGTAGTGCAGTGCAGTGTAGTTTAGTATAGTGCACTGCAGTGTAGTGTAGTGAAGTGAAGTGTAGTGCAGTGTAAGTTAGTGTAGTGTAGTGTATTGCAATGTAGTGTGGTGTGTATAAGGCGGTACGAAGTTCGCCAGGACAGCTAGTGTACTATAACTTTGAAGATCTAAAGTATACCATTCCTATTTTTTGCCTTTTAGGCTTTGATTGACATAGATAATTGATCAGGTGAGATGATGCCAAGGGCTTGCAAATTGTGAAATCAAAAAAATATTTATTCATTTTCTTATTTAATTTATAACCTTTGTTTTGACTTTTTTCCTTCACAGTTTTTCCTGTTATTTTTAAGGTCAACACACAAATTCATCTCTCAAACACCCTGTTCTCCAGCAGTTGGATCCGAGTGCGGCAACATTTTTCTTCTTTATGGGCGCCCCCACTCCACCCCAGCTCCGCTATTTTTACAGGCGCGGGTCATCCCTTAAATTCTTTTTATTGCCGCCCTTGTAAATCATTGTGTAATGCTCTAGTGCATTATCCGTCGAGGAAACTTCATTATGGCCGGTTTAATGGTTCGAAGGAGCGATAAAATCTCGCTGGTGGCCGGACGGGTAATAGCGGTGGCTATTTGTTCCCGCAGTATTGGATCGGTAGGTGCTTAGCTTAGCAAGAGCATATTCAGTATTCTTTGGCTAGTCAAGCCAAAGAATAGAGTCTTGTTAGATTTCATCGTCATCATCATATCATATCAGCTCATATACGTCCCCACCGAGGGGCTTAAGCCTACCCTGAATTAGGGCGATCGGGCCTTAGTCGACCACGCGGGCCCAGTGCGGGTTGGTCGATTCACACACAACCTTAGAGTTTCTTCGCAGGTGTGTGCATGTTTCTTCACGATGTTTTCCTTCACCTTAAAAGCAATCGGTGAGTATATTATGTACGTAAGTTTCGAAAAACTTATTGGTACACTGGCCGTCCAAATTTGAACCCGGGACCTCTGGTTAGGATGACCGAGTCGTTACCGGTTGAGCCACCGCCGCTTCAGATTTATATCGTAATGTTATTTCAAGGAAAAGAGGGTACCTACCGACGTAGTAAGTTACCCTTTCCAGCCCGGCTTAAACGATGGTGTGTTCAAAATACAAACAAGTTTGAACCTTATGTTTGAACACTTAGTTATTTTATTTCTAACTAGCTGTGCCCGCGACTTCGTCCGCGTGGAGGTTTTGAATTTTCCCACGGGAATTCTTGAATTTTCCAAAAATATAAGTATCCTATATGTTAACCCGGACTATAAGGAACCACCATACAAAATTCAATGAATAGTCAATAAATCTAAAGAACCGTAAGCTCACATCAGCTCATATATACGTCCCCACTGAGGGGCTCGAGCCTACCCTGTATTAGGGCGATCAGGCCTTAATCGACCACGCGGGCCCAGTGCGAGTTGGTCAACTTCACACACAAACTTCGAGTTTCTTCGCAGAAGTGTCATAAACAGATTCAAAGAGACAAAGCAGCATGATTTTCGGATATTTTTACTGTTTATTTTTTTTAGTTTCCTGTTTACAAATAACTCTACCGATTACAACTCCCACGCTGAGGTGGCAAAAGTGATGAATTCACTCAAAAATAAGGAACAGTTTCTGTCAGCCGCTACACCTTTTTTTTTAAAGTCTTTCACATTATCAGAAGCCATGGTGCCCACAACGGCTGGTGATTTATCAAGCGCAATTTGTGCGATAGGACGATAGGTGGCTTGCGAGCCGTATTGTACTTTATTGCCCTATAAAGGCAAAAGATGTGCTACACCGACTCTAATGTCTCGGGGATAAGCTAAGAAGAACTATTAAAGAGATTGAAGTAATGTCTTCGTGCTCAACTTACTTTTTTTTACTTTTCTTATGACTATTGAACGGAAATAGGGTTAATTATTATATCAGCTCATATACGTCCCCACCGAGGGGCTCGAGCCTACCCTGAATCAGGGTGATTAGGCCTTAGTCGACCACGCGGGCCCAGTGCGGGTTGGTCGACTTCACACACAACCTTCGAGTTTCTTCGCAGGCGTGTGCAGGTTTCCTCACGATGTTTTCCTTCACCGTTAAAGCAATCGGTAAGTATATGTACGTAAGTTTTTGAAAAACTCATTGGTCCATTGGCCGTCCAGATTTGAACCCGGTACCTAGGGTTAATAGATCCATTATATATTTAATTTCATTTTTATTCATATTTGGTAAGCCCTTGGCATCATCTCACCTAAGTAAGTGACGATGATGCCGAAGATGGAAGCGGGCTTACCAAGATTCCCCAACGCAATGGAGAACGGGCTATCTTATCTTCATGCCGGAACACATTAATGTTACTGAAACTGATGTTTGGTGGCAAGACTTGGATAAGATAGTGGTAGCTAGCCAGGCGGGCTTAGAAAATGCAGAAACATACTCTCTATCTCTCTCTCTCTCTCTCCTCATCATTGGCCTTTTGCGTCGCATCAAGTCTCATCATCATCGTCATCATCAGACAAAAAACGTCAACTGCTGTACAAAGGCCTGCCCCAAGGATTTTCACAGCTACTGTCTTGTCTTGCGCTGCCTCATCCAGCAGCTGTCCGTGACCTTCAACAGGTCATCGGTCTACCGAGTGGGAAACCTGTTTACGCTACGCCTTCCAGTGCGCGGTTGTCACTCGAGAACTTTACGATCCCATCACCAATATTTTCTACAAGCTATGTTCCCCGCCCACTCCGTTCAAGTTTAGTTATTCTGTGAGCTACGTCAGTTATTTTGGTTCTCCTGTTGTGGATCTCCTCATTGCTGATTCGATCACGTAGGGCGTAAGGGAACTCCAAGTACTTACGAAGTATTGCCGCCTCGACGCGCCCTCCTTAGTGCTACTAAACTAGCCCGAGAATAGGTGAGTAAGTCTTAGAGGGAGGGACAGGGTCCAATTCAATAAAAAGATATGCTTTTACCACCTAATCTGTATTTATATTTAAAAAACGCCAAGTGCGAGTCGGACTCGCGCAGAGTATGGTTCCGAAGACTTTTCAATGAATAAATGTTTATTTTAAAAAACAAAATTATACAGGTTGTAACAAAATTGGTGTAGGACCCGTTAACTGGGGGTTCTACTCATCATACTGAACAACTTTTCCCAAGGAACCCATAGTCAATTCACAAAATAAAATTTGGACCCTCCATACTAAAATGCAGAAAATTGGTCGATCAGCTGATCAATTTGTATGAAAAAAAAAGAATTTTTTTTTTTTGCAATTTCAGCAAAGTCGTAGAACAAAAGTTGTTCAGTATGATGAGTAGAAGTCCCAGTTAACGGGAACTACACCAATTTTGTTACACCCTGTATATACAGTTGGTAATAAAAAATTTTTTTTGGAAAATCTATGAACTTTAATCTATCTTAGTACTAGACTAATAAAGCCTACTTAGCCGTGATATTTTTCCTTTTTAATTAATAATAATATGTCCTACTATTTAAATTTTTTTTAGATTTTCTGAAATAGCTTGTAAGGGAGGGGAGGAATGGGGCAGCGGGCAAAAAATATTCCTCCCTCTTCACAGATAGGTACCATAAAAAAAAAATTTCAAGATTTTATTGTACGTCTTTGTCAGCGTGATTAATATGTATAAATATGCCAAATTACAGATTTCTTACATTAAAGTCTCTGACCTAAGCCGCGGATAGACGGACAAACGAACAAACAGACATGGCGAAACTATTAGAGTTCCTTGTTGACTTCGAAACCCTGAAATGCATAATAAACAGTAACCAATAGAAAAGAACTAAACCACCAGAAAAAGGAAAGAATGAAGAAAGTTAAAAAATCTAAAAGTGTCTTAACAAAAACAAATTGAAAAATAACAACTGGCCAAGTGCGAATTGTACTCGCTCACCGAAGGTTCCGTACCACCACATCTCTGGATAAGGAACCTTAAAAATAATAAATCGAAAACTATACACCAATTGTGCCAATGAAGCCCTTTCATACGATACCCCACATGACACGGTTAACTCAATTCAAAATTTGGACCGCCGTTCCTTGCATACTTGATTTAGTACGTACTTCAAATAAATACTATATTTTTATGATTTCATAATATTGTATAATATTTTTAGATCTTTCCCTATACTTGTAGTATAAGACTCTGTTACTTGCCAAATTTCATAATTCTAGATCAACGGAAAATACCCTATAAATTTTGATTCCCTTAAAAGTGTCGAAATAAAAAAAATTGCGGCATAAACGGCCGTATCTCTTTTTAACGCTAACTTAGTAGTTTTATTTTTACAGCTTCAAGGGACTGTAGACCGGAGTATATGGTTTTAATTTCAACTCGATACCTCCACACGTTCCCGAGATAAACGGTCTTGACAGACAGACAGACGGACAACAAAGTGACCCTATACGGGTTCCGTTTTTTCTTTTTGAGCTACGGAACCCTAAAAATATCAAAAAAGATTGAAAAAAAAAACTAAAAAGTATGACTTTGTTACAGTAAGCACGCTTTGTCGCCCTTAGGGTGACTATAAGTCATCTCATGAAGCTCATGTGTCTTTAACAGATGGTTTAGTTAGTGTCCTCTCCACAGACCTAGGTATAGTTTCTAGGAGCTCCGCCTGCGGCATTTGAATGTCTTAAATCTTAGACTGGTTTTGACTTAGAATATTGAAACTGTTGCTAGTCAATTTATATATGAAAACATCATGTACGTTCGTAAGAATTTTCATTTATTTCCTAAACACAGTGACAGGCATAATTTGAATTTAAGAAATGTAAATAAAATAGATATAGCCTTTTCGAGACTGAGTAAAGTTAAAAAGTCATTTGTGAGGCAGTGTATAAGATTCTACAATAAAATTCTAAAAATGTAACTAGTTTGTCAGAGAATAAATTCAAGACTCATGCCAAAAAATGCTTGTGCTCTAGAGGATATTATAAAATAATAGATTATGTAAATGACAAAGATATATATGTTGATTCAATGACAAAGATATATATGTTGATTCTATAACAAATACTATTATCAGAGACTGTAATCTGATCATTACATTATTTGTAATATACAATAAGTTTTTTTGACTTTATTTTTAAAGTGTGTGTAAACACCTATTTAAAATAAATTATTTTGATTTGATTTGACCACCGGCTTACATAGAACTTGCAAACTTTCGTCAATGGTACAAACGTTGCGTTGGGGAATCTTGGTAAGCCCGCTTCCATCTTCGGCATCATTGTTACTTACCATCAGGTGAGATGATGCCAAGGGCTTGCCGATCGTGAATTAAAAAAAAGTCTTTTTCGATCGGTAAAACTTGAAACAAAATTTAACACGATACCAATATTTGAAACAAAATAGTACATTGCTACCTAGAGTGGATCAATTTCTATAATAATCACATTTGTGATGCCGAAAAAAAGGGTAGAATAAAAGGTGAACTTGATAATGCCGATTTAAATGAAAAAATGACAAAAGAATTGAATTTCATTGATTAAAACCAAATTTTGTATCAATTTCTCTACGCGGTAGGATTACTGAGACCACCTGTGGTGTTTGGAAAGCTATTGTGTTCAAACCCTGGAGGCAATTACAAAGTAAAATGTAGATAGAACTACAACTCAGACAGATAGCAGTATTTATGCCTAAAATGAAAAACTTATTAATTTTGTTTAGGAATTTGTGGTAAAATGTGATACCTATACGTCTCTTTATAAATCGATCGTTAATAATTGACAACAATTAACACGGGTAAAATCGACTTTAATCGCTATAGGAGTAACATTGAGGCAAACTTTATTGAGAAAAGAGTAAAATAGATTCACAATTGCCAAAGATATTGCTTAACAAACACACAAAAAAAACCAGCCAAATGCGAGTTGGACTAGCACTCCGATGGTTCAGTACCATCACCCTCTTCACACAAAATGATACCTATTCACATTACAAACAAAAGACATCAATGCGAGCGACAAAACTATGCTTTTTTTGTTATTAAGTTTGGACTTCTTAGTGCGAATACGGATCACACTTGGCTGATTTTTATTATTTATTGTTGTTTTAATGCAGCATTAACACTATAATCACATTTCAAGGTTGTATGAGCTAAATTAAAAATACTTCTAAATAACTATGAAAAAACACGTTTTTTGTATGACAACCCCCCTTATTTTTTCAATTTCTTTTTGTATTTGTTCTTATAGCTGCAACAGAATTACACATTCTGTGAAAATTTCAACTGTTTAGCTATAACGGTTCATGAAATACAGTCGGCTGACAGATGCACAGACGGACAGACAGCGGAGGCTTAGTAATAGGGTCGTTGATCACCCGTTGGGTGTGCGGAACCCCAAAAAAAAAACATTAGAGTCAAATAGTCAAACTGCGATCACCAACCTGCCTGCCAAGCGTGGCGATTACGGCAATACCCCTCAAACTCGGGGAAGTTTATGTCCACTATGGACGTCTTTCTACATGCCAGAGCAGACTGATTACTAAAATAAATAAAATATATAGTTATCGGGTCCTACATACAACAATTAAATTAAACTTAACCAAAGACCAACTTTAAGGGATGCCTCATGTATGGTCTTGAAATGAACCTCGATGAAACGAAGGTGATGACTTCAGAGAGTCATGCCAAATCATAAATAAAGATTGAGGGAATTGAGATAGAGCGGGTTCAAAATTACATATATCTGGGAAAAGAGATAAGAATGGGGAAGGATAGATAGACGCATAAGACTGGGATGGGCAGCTTTCTCAAAATTGGAATTTGTCTCCTCGACAGAAGGCCCTATATTCGTCCAGTGCATCTTACCAGTACTCAAATACGGAGCTAAAACCTGAATCACAACCAAAAATTCTGTGCACAAATTGTGTGTTGCGCAGAGGACTATGGACAGAAACCTGGTATAAATCTTTGATGGACCGGAAGACCAACATCTGGCTCAGGAATAAAAGCAAAGTCACCGATGTTAGCTTAAGGGTGGCAAAATTCAAGTGGGAATGAGCTGGCCATGTTGCCAGGATGAATAGCTCGTGGTGCAAAAGAGTTCTTGAGTGGAGACCATGGGATAAGAAGACACCTAGGGGAAGGCCACAAATGCGATGGAAGGATGACATCAAAGAGGTGGCGGGCAGCAACTGGATTCTTACTGCCCAAAAGGACTTAGTGGAAGGAGTTAAAGGAGGCCTACACCAAACTTATGGTCAAAAAAGGCTGAAAAGAAGAAAGAGAAATCAAAGAAGAAGTGAAGTTAGGGCTTCGTTTATAACAAAGCGAATACGTTTTAAATTTAGATAAGTACTCATTTACTCATACCACAGTGTCTCAAGACTAAAGTCTTTGACCAGTATGTGTTGCCAGTGATGACTTACGGAACTGAGACATGGTCGCTTAATAGGGCCTCAAATAAAGGCTCAAGGTCAACCAAAGGGCAATGGGGCGAGCTATACTCGGAGTTTCTCTGCGTGATCCAATCAAAAACGAGGAGATCCGCAGGAGAACCAAAGTACCCGACATAGCTCACAGAATTGATAAACTGAAGTGACAGTGAGCAGAGCACATAGCTCGTTGAACAGATGGCCGTTGGGGTAGTAAAGTTCTCGAGTGGCGACCGCGCACCGGAGAGCGTAACATAGGCAGGCCTTCCACGCGGTGGACCGACGACCTGGTGAACATCACGGGAAGCCGATGGATGCGGGCAGCGCAGGACCGGTCGTCGTGGAAATCCTTGTGGGAGGCCTTTATTCAGCAGTGGACGTTTTTCAGCTGATATGATGATAGTCATTTAGAAGCATTACGCTTATCAAACATATATTATTTTACCTTTTTCTCAAACTTTATCTGTGTCCAGATTTTGTAACATCTATATTTTTATGCTACATCATTATTTTTACCGTGACTCATGATAACCCCAGAATCCGCGGGTAGTCTTACCCCATGGGATTGTTGCCCGCGGGATTCAAACTTATTACGACCCCGTCTATTTTAATAACTTAAAGCTCAATATTAAGAGTAATGAATGATGAAGCATTTAAGCTGATTTTTATCGTAGATGTTTTTTTCCGGATTCTATTATTTCTCGTAACAATTTTGAAAATTTCATTTTAAGCATGAATGGACCCAATCGTTCCTATAAGTAAGGGTATAAAAATATTATTTCTATATCAATATCTAAATATTTATCAATGACAGTCATAAGATAATCTATCTAGGTACATAAATAAAATATATGACTAATTGGGATGACGACTGCATCAAAAAATTATGAATGATTGATTTTAGAAAACCGTATTCATTTTTTTAATAAATTCATCAATTTCTAATTCATAAAAATTATAAAAAAATGAGTAATATAAATAACCGTCTCCGTGGCGTAATGGTTAGTCCATTCGCTTCACACCAGGAGTTCTCGGGTTCGATTCCCGGTGGGTTCAACTTGTAACACTCGGTTTGGTTGGTGGAAAGGGATTTTCTAAGCCCGCGAAGCCTTCATTGTCTGTCGTAGTCGGGCATGTGATTATAGTATTTGTAAAGTAAAACAACAAATTCAAAAACCGGCCAAGTAAGAGTCGTACTACTACCAACACTTAAGAAGTCTGAACTGAGTAAAAAAAACACTTCTGTCGCTCGCTTTTTGTATGTAATGAATATATAGGTATTCTATTTTTAGGTATGTATTAGGTTATTTTTAGGTTGTTTAGTATTAATTTATTTACTATCGGTATGTATTATTTATGTGAGTAGATCAGGTTAGATTACATTATATTATATTAGTATTTTATTTAGTATAATTTAAGGTACACATACTTTTGCCCCCCATCCTTTAATCCTCATAACACCCGGTAAGGTTGGCTGGAAGAGATCTCTTATAGAGATAAGTCCACCTTTGTATATGTACCTGTTCTAAGTGTTTTTCATGTAAATATTTGTGTGCAATAAAGAAACCCTTGGTGCGCTAGTCCGACTCGCACTTGGCCGGTTTTTTCATGTATTTGGATTTAACGAATGTATGGTATCTCTAATTTCATCATATCAGCTCATATACGTCCCCACCGAGGGGCTAGAGCCTGAATTAGGGCGTTCGTGCCTAAGTCGACCACGCGGGGCCAGTGCGAGTTGGTCGAATTTACACACAACCTTCGAGTTTCTTCGCAGGTGCGTGCAGGTTTCCTCACGATGATTTCCTTCACCGTAAGAGCGTCGGGTAAACGTACATATGAAATCGAAATTCGAAAAAAACACATTGGTACGTGGCAGGGTTTGAACCACGACCTCCCGGACAGGAGGTAGCGGCCATTGTCATTACGCCACCGACGCTCCATATCTCTAATTTAAACCGCATCTATTCAATGTGTGCCCACATTTTAATAACGGTAGTCTTTCATATTAATCTGCACCCCGGGAGGGCTCATGTGTGCAGAGTTATAGTGCGCACCCCCATGAGTTATGTCTGGACCAGCTACAATGGCCCATCGATTTGGCAACAGATTAATGGAGTTCTGTCACGCTATTGCAATTTTTTTCACTTGTGGAAATTGTTAACCCTCGGTGGGTCGCGTGGGGTCTTTGAAAGCCCGACGTTTACGAAAATGTCCATGTTACAAATTTGTACCTCAGAGTAGCATCCACATATACATAACTATCAATTAGTGCAAAAAAATAATTAAAAAAATATATTTCTTCAAAATTATTCCCTATCAAGAAAGTGATTTAAAACCACACTACGGGTTTTATTGAAAACTTTATCATGCTACTAAAAATATAAAAATAATTTAATAAAAATATTTAAAGTCTACCCTAATATCGAGCTTTTCAAGACCCCACGCGACCGATGGTGTCACAAAAAAAAGTGCGACCAACCGAGGGTTAAGAGTTGGGTTAGGTTAGGTTAGGTTCCCTATAGCGTGCTCCATAAAAACTTTATTCTTATTATTATTTAAATTATTAATCAATCAAACTTATTTCTAACAACAAATATCAGTATCTGTGGTTGGTTTTATTTCCGCATTGACGTATGTTAAGTGTAATTCTCCTTTCCTAATTTTTGTTTAATCTAGAGTCAAAGAGCACTTAAAAGCGCTTTAATTTCATAAATCTCTCTTATATCTTACATAAGTCATTCGTTCTGATTTCATAACCATCATTAATCTGGTTAAGTAATCATATCAGCTCATATACGTCCCTACCGAGGGGCTCGAGCCTACCCTTAATTAAGGCGATCGGGCCTTATTCGACCACGCGGGCCCAGTGCGGGTTGGTCGACTTTACACACCACCTTCGAGTTTTTCCGCAGGCGTGTGCAGGTTTCCTCACGATGTTTTCCTTCACTGTAAGAGCGTCGGATAAACGTAGATCATCATCATCTTCCGAGCCTTATTAATCCCAACTATTAGGGGTCGGCTTTAAATGTTCGGATAAACGTACATATGTAATCGAAATTGGTACATTTGTACGTGTCAGGATTCGAACCACGACCTTCCGGACAGGAGGTAGCGGCCCTTGCCATTACGCCACCGATGCTCTTTTTGATCTGGTTAGGTATGTACACTTATTAATTATGTTTTAGCATAAATGAAGAAAAAAATGGGCCTTATTTTTTTTCTTTAAATTATTTACATATTTTACGTAATTTATGAATTTCAAGAACGTATATTTACTTATAACTTTCATATTTTTTTTATTTCCCACTACCCCACAATAATGTTTTTTTCCGTTTTCTCCACCTAAAGGTTGTCAGGAAGAGATCGCTTGTTAGCAATAAGACCGCTTGCTAGCAATAAGACCGCCCAACTATACAACTTCCTAAATCATTGTACCTGTATTTTCCTCTTATGTTGTGCCATAAAATGTATATAAATGTTTACATAATTTTTACTGGAATCCTATTTTTTTTACGCAAATGTGACACACCATAGAAACAAATGTAAGTAGGTATCTATGACGTGTTTACAAATTTTCAATATGTAACTTCATTGATAGATTGATAAATATTCAAATAAGTATAAAGTTCGTTTGATGAAATAGCTGCACCATTGATAAATGCCGCTCGCCACTGCCGGCTCGCGTCAAACACTCCGTCATAGGGCCTCCGACTTGAGATTACTCGCGCTTGAACTCAGGGCGGCCCCTTTGACGAAGTTTTTGACGCGAGCCGGCAGCGGCGAGCGGCATTTATCAATGGTGTAGCTATTTCATCAAACAAAATTTATCAAACTACGTTTGTCTGCAGCGCGCTAGGGATACTCCTTAGTGTGTGAAATAAGTACTGACACTCCCTTAACTCCTTCTTTGCTCTAAAATTATGGGTAGTATTTAAACGCAAATAAAAAAAAACTACTTTATAAGATAGTTGATACTTTTTGATTGTTGGTTCTACTGCCTGAAGAACGGTACAGATAACGAAACGATCATACTGCCAAATGAAAGCGACCGTCACGCGACATGCAACACATAGACGAAAAAAATTGAGACGATGTAATAAAAGTTTCACAATCAAGAATCCCAATTCCCATCAAAGTTACTGATTGCACAGCAAAATACTTACCACGAAATAGCAACAATGTAGGTCCGGTATGTAAGAGCGTCGGTGGCACAACGGCAAGGGCCGCTACATCCTATCTGGGAAGTCGTGGTTCAAGTCCTGCCACGTACCAATGTGTTTTCGAATTTCGATCTCATATGTCCGTTTATCCGACGCTCTTACGGTGAAGGAAAACATCGTGAGGAAACCTGCACACGCCTTCGAAGAAACACGAAGATTGTGTGTGAAGTTGACGAACCCGCACTGGGCCCGTGTGTTGGACTAAGGCCCGATCGCCCTAATTCAGGGTAGGCTCGAGCCCCTCGGTGGGGACGTATATATGAGCTGATGTGATGATGATGTAGGTCCGTGGCGCACCACTATTTACCCACCAAGTATAGCGTTCATCTGCGAAACTGTTTTATTATTTCGTAAGTCAGACCCGCCACCCAGCCTCGCGAAGCGAATCTCCTCGACGGTATCATCCGGGAGTTTCCAACATAATTTTGTATATAGCGCCAGGTTTAAGATTTTTCTAGCCGCAGCGGGCCAAATGAAATGTCCAATAGTAAAGTGTTTTTTTTTATAAAACAAAACAGTAATTTTTATTTACTTATTATGTTAGGAGGAAGAGTCACTTTTAAAAAACCTACAGAATGCCATGACTGACACCTTTTTTGTTTGCACAATGCATCTATTGTTTTTATTTTATTTTATTTTTTTATTCACAATTGGTAAATCTTTGTTCAACTTATGTGCTGCGGAATAAAGGTAGGGAGCTACGCGCAATAACTATACATTGGACAGGCTTGGTTGGTATCCTTACTATAATATTATAAATGTGAAAATGTATTTGTTTGTTTGTTTGTAAGTTTGTTTGTTACCTTTTGACGCTTCAACACCTTAACCAATCTTGATAAAATTTGGCATACAGGTAGCCTGTTTCACTGGGAAGGACAAAGGCTACTTTTCATCCCGTAAAAATAGCACAGTCCGATGCAGTTCCTGAGGGAACTGAAAAAATACTCTTTTTGGTTAATTTCTCTAACATCGCAACGGGCTTGCTGTGATTTTTTGCACAGATATGGTTCAGGGAGTAGGATATAACATAATTTACTAATTAGCATATCCTGACATAGTTCCCTAGGGATCTGGGGAAAACTCATTTCCACGCTCGCGCACGTCAGCGCCTTTAAAACGGAGCGACGATTGAAGTGATTTTTGTATAGAATTGGTGGAGAGGGTGATATAGACCGCTAATCAGAATAGCCTGATATAGTTCCTAAGGGATCTGAATAACACTCATGTCCACGTTCGCGAGCCGCTTGCGGCTCGCGCACCACTCACCCTCGAAGACAGTCATAAAAACGATGTCCACGCGGGCAAAGCCGCGGGCAATAATCAATAAAACCTAACCGAACTTATTATATATAGGTCTATTGAGTACATATTAATAGAGAATGTCAATGACTGTACTTAAACTGAATAATGTATTCAGCGAAATTCAAATGAGTGTCAGTAACTATTTTCAAGGGTAGAGTAATAAGGACGAGACTTTCACAAGCTCGTGAGCTCAAATCGGAGATAATGGATGTCCTAGGAACTTTGTTTCAGTAACTAAACCGAGTAAGTTGGACTCTGCTGGGAATCCAACCCGCCACATTATACGTGAAGCGAGTGGATTTACTACAACTTCGCCATCGACACGGAGAATCGCGCACAGGTCCAAGGCCTAATATTATGTAGTGTAGCAAATAAAAAATAGGAAAAAATACTCTAGAAAGGCTTTGTTACATCATACGTAGAATTTGGAATGAGTCCGGCAAGGGCACCGTAAAGCAGAACAAATCTACATTGGAATCTTTAGATTAAAAAACTAATTTCGTAAATAGTCCAGAAGAAAATCGGCATCGAAGATTTGGCGACAACAAAACTTCTGTCATAAAGATTCTGAGTGTATCGAGAATTAAAATTTTCAAAACAATTCGAAAAGTGAAACTCAAACGAAAGGAGTTGCAATGCAAGGTTTTTGTAGCAAAGAGTTTTGCTACAAATTATCCACGAACTCACAAAAAATGAAATATGTGGGGCGAGTTTCCTTTTCATAACATTACCTTTTGACGGAGTCATTCAAATCTACGTATGATGTAGCAAGGCCTTTGTAGGGTATTTTTCCCTATTTTGAATAAATTATGCTACAGTAGGTAGGTCTCTATCATTGAAGTTGTAAGAAAATTATAAATACTTAGTAGATACCTATTAGGTAAGTAATTAAATATTTTTTTACAACAGCAAGGTACATACTTATTATTATTATTATTTTTAAATGACCCGGAGTCAAATTTCGGTTTGTGAAATTATGAATTTTTCAAACCCATAGAGCTGTTTATTTGAACAAAATTAATTATCTCAGTTACGACATAGATTACGTTAAACTAATACATATACTTTTTTATTAAATCTTTCTAGTCAGGTTACGACCGCACCAATATCTTACTCTCTGCAAAGTACAACGCTCTCAGTCCGCTTATTGCGCCATCTACACGAACACTATTGAACCATAACTATTGTACTTACCAGCCTTGAGTACGCAGCTCGTGCGATACTTCGTCATCATCATTTTCGCAGCCTGCACTAGATGGCACTACTTGGCAGAAACAAAGTACAATATTAGCGCAGGTTGCTTTATTCTTCACTTTCGTTAGATGGCACCACCAAATCAAATATTTTTTTTTTTAGAAAGTGAAGTTTTTTTTAAACCCTACTAGTTTACTTTTTCTATAATTGCCATTAAAAATTCTAGCGGTATTTTGAGTAACATTTGGTAAAATGTGTTTTTTTTTGTACTATGTCGGACCTGCTGAATAAAATTTTTGATGTTGACCGGAGTTTTGACCGAAGCCACATAGTAGTCAATAAACTGGAGCTATCAGTTAATAATTTGTTAGAAAATAATTTATACAGCGACTACGCCAGTAATATAGAAGTCATTGACAGCGACGCTTCATCGTCTGTCATACATACATAGTCGATCATTCACAAATATTTAAGCAAATGTTAAAGCTAGGTCTAAGAGAATAGAAATGATGAAGTGGTTTTTTATTATGGTGGCAACTCTAAAAAATCTAGATACATGAAAAAACTCCTGAGGATATAAAAATAACGTTGCCCTTACCCAAATTTCACCCAAATCCGTCCAGTAGTTTGGGAACTAGAGCACTGGACACACGTTCACACACAAAAACACATTTTTCAAATCGATCCCCATCAAAATCTCAACTTCGATTTATTTATGCCATCACAATACCTGCTTCACTCCTTCGTCGCTCGAGAGATAACAAATTGTACAGACACGATGTGCATACTTTCCCGCGAAGCCTTCACAGTCTGTCGCAGTCGGGCATACACAAATCAACAATAAAAATTATACTTCCTAATTACTAAGTAGCAAAGAACGCTTTGCTTTAACGGTGAAGGAAAACATCGTGAGGAAACCTGCACACGCCTGCGAAGAAACTCGAAGGTTGTGTGTGAAGTCGACCAACCCGCACTGGGCCCGCGTGGTCGACTAAGGCCTAATCACCCTGATTCAGGGCAGGCTCAACCCCTCGGTGGGGACGTATATGAGCTGATATAATAATAATAAAATAATAAAGAATAAAAGTAAGTATATCAGATTTGATGAAAAATTTAAAAATAATTTGCGTTTCTATAGGAGGTAATTTATTTGTAGCGCGGTGCGCAGTTAATCATTCTCCTTTCATTCAACCTTCTTTTTATCCCATTTATTTCTTTTCCGCGCATGCGTCAATCTATTTGACAATATGATTTTAAATTCTTTCCGAACACAATCACAAAACTTAATAAATTACCTAAATACCTATTACCGGCTGCTCTCTTTAAAAGATCCATTTTGGGTAATATATAATTATATATTTAATTCGTTTTTGTATAGTGTAAATTTAATATGTATAATGTTTTCTAGTTATCGTATACTTATTTCTTTCTAGGTTGTTCTAATCAGATTTTTCCTGGAATGATGAAGTCCTCGGTGCAGTAGGTCTTATTAAGTCCTAATTATTTACAAAGGTTCATCAAAATTTTTAGAACCGCTTTTGAGAAAAAGAAACAAACAACCTGTATTTGTATGGGAGGTGCCGTATTCCGATTTTTTTTTAAATAATGGACTACCGCTTATTGTATGCCATATATACAATTCAAGTTTTATCAAAATTGTTAGAGCCATTTTTGAATATGTATTTTAAAAAAAAGACATTAAGTGATGGGGACACTTGACTGGAACATAAATCAGCACTTTAAAGCTTAATATTTCGCAAACCAATATTTACCAAACCCTCAGTTGTTTTAAAAAAACCTATTCAACGATACCCCACAAAAAAAAAAAAAAAATCACCCCTTCTTTCCATGTAGGGGAGGCATCATAAAAAAATGTATTTTCAAGATTTTATTGCACAACTTGTTGGCGTGATTAATATGTATTTATAGCCATGCCAAATTACGGTTTTCTAGTATAAATAGTCTCTGCGCTAAGCCGCGGACACACGGACGGACGGACATATATAGCGAAACTATGAGGGTTCCTTGTTGAATTCGGAACCCTTATTATGCAAGTTCTTGTAATAACTTTTATAAGAAAATGTAGTCACCATTACGTACACCATACCAGCTCATAAACGTCCCCACCGAGGGGCTAGCCTACCCTGAATTAGGGCGATCGGGCCTTAGTCAAGCACGCGGGCCCAGTGCGAGTTGGTACTATTACGTACAATGATAATTTATAACAATGGCGTATGGCGTAATGGTTAGGTCCATTAACTTTACATCGGGAGGTCGCAGGTTCTATTGCCGGCGGAGTCTAAATCGACAGGGACAAAGTTATATGCAAAGCAAATATGACCTTTTATTCTATAAGACATACAGCGTCGGTGGCTCAACCGGTAACGACTCGGTCCATCTAACCAGAGGTACCGGGTTCAAATCTGGACGGCCAATGTACCAATGAGTTTTTCAAAAACTTACGTACATACTTACCGATTGCTTTAACGGTGAAGGAAAACATCGTGAGGAAACCTGCACACGCCTGCGAAGAAACTCGAAGGTTGTGTGTGAAGTCGACCAACCCGCAATGGGCCCGCGTGGTCGACTAAGGCCTAATCGCCCTGATTCAGGGTAGGCTCGAGCCCCTCGGTGGGGACGTATATGAGCTGTAATGATGATTCTATAAGAGTGGTGTTGCAAATACGACCTTGTCTAACCTACAGCTTTGTCCCTCGGTTTGGTTGAAGATCGCCAGTGTGTGTTAGGTGCGATACAACCTGCATGATAAAAATGCTAAAATGATATGATAAAATGTAGAAAAGAAAGAAATAAGTAAATCATTTTTTAGCTTATCTTATGACCTGCCTTCTTTTAGGTACGGAACCCTCATTACAGCTCATATAGGTCCCCACCGAGGAGCTCGAGCCTACCCTGAATCAGGGCGATTAGTCCTTAGTCGACCACGCGGGCCAGTGCGGGTTGGTCGACTTCACACTCAACCGTACGTAAGTTTTTGAAAAACTCATTGGGTACATTGGCCGTCCAGATTTGAACCCGGTACCTCTGGTTAGATGGATCGAGTCGTTACCGGTTGAGCCACCGACGCTTGTCGGAACCCTAAAACCCTAAACAGACGGAACCCTAAATAAAAGAGAAAAACATTTATCACACACATTAATGTAAATCATTTATATCAGATTATCTTCACACACAAATACATAAATACGTAAGTAGTACATTACATACCAGCCACAGGATAGATAGCTATAAAAAAAAAATTGACGTGTAGAAAATCACGCAGAACAGTCTAGTGATAAAAATTATGCTACGATAACGCTAAGAACTGTAGCAAGACTAATAATACTTAATTATACAGGGTGTAACAAAATTGGTGTAGGACCCGTTAGCTGGGGTTTCTTCTCATCATACTGAATAACTTTCTCAAAGGAACCCATAGTCAATTCGCAAAAAAAAAATAATTGACGCTCCATACAAAAATGCTTCTTGTCTGCGTCATTGTTTCTCGACTCCTTTAATTTGGAGATCTTCAAGGCAAGAGTGAATAGGCCTTATTTGAGTTTGCGTGTACCATCCTCGACTGCATCATCACTTACCATCAGGTGAGTTGCAGTCAAACGCACTCAAATATTTAATTTAAAAAAACTTCACAAAATTGGTCAATCAGCTGATCGTTTTGTATGAAGATTTCAAATTTTTTTTTGCGAGTTCAGAAAATTTGTAGAATAAAAGTGATTCAATTTGATGAGTAGAAGCCCCGATTAACGGGATCTACGCCAATTTTGTTATATCCTGTATAGAACTACTTGCTTGTTTAGATAATTAAAAAAAAAACAGCCAAGTGCGAGTCGGACTATCACTCCGAGGGTTCCGTACCATCATACCTCTCCACAAACTACGTAGTGTAATGACAATAATACCTTTTCACATTAAAAACTGAGACATTAACGCGAGCTACGAAAATATTATGCTTTTTTGTCATTCAGATCGGACTCCTTAGCGTGATTACGACTTATGCTTTTCCAATTTTCAATATTAATTTTGTTGTTTTATTTTAAGTAATAATAACACAAAGTTTCACGCTTGTATGTATTACCGTTTTTACGATAGAGCTTAATTAAAAATACTTCTAAAGATCTATAAAAAACACGTTTAACACCCCTTTTTTTTCACTTTTTGTATTTTTTGTTACAAAAGAAATACTTCTGTAAAAATGTCAACTGTCTACCTATAACGGCTCATGAAATACTAACAGCCCTCTGACAGACGGACAGACAGCTGAGGCTTAGTAACAGGGTCCCGTTGGTCACCCGTTGGGGGTACGGATCTCTTAAAAATAACATCGCTGAAATTAGAGTAAAAAGATGGATTGCGAGATTTGCACGAACAAATTCAATATAATTTAGAGAAAGAAACACATGCGTGTTATGTATGTGCGAGATAGTTAAACAACACAGCTGAAATTACAGTAAAAAGATGGATTGCGAAATTTGCACGACCAAATTCAATATAATTTAGAGAAAGAAACACATGCGTGTTATGTATGTGCGAGATAGTTAAACAACACAGCTGAAAATTACAGTAAAAAGATGGATTGCGAGATTTACACGACCAAATTCAATATAATTTAGAGAAAGAAACACATGCGTGTTATGTATGTGCGAGATAGTTAAACAACACAGCTGAAATTACAGTAAAAAGATGGATTGCGAAATTTGCACGACCAAATTCAATATAATTTAGAGAAAGAAACACATGCGTGTTATGTATGTGCGAGATAGTTAAACAACACAGCTGAAAATTAGAGTAAAAAGATGGATTGCGAGATTTGCACGACCAAATTCAATTTATTTTAGAGAAAGAAACACATGCGTGTAATGTACGTGCGAGATAGATAAACAACACCGCTGAAAATTAGAGTAAAAAGATGGATTGCGAAATTTGCACGACCAAATTCAATATAATTTAGAGAAAGAAAAACATGCGTGTTATGTATGTGCGAGATAGTTAAACAACACAGCTGAAAATTAGAGTAAAAAGATGGATTGCGAGATTTGCACGACCAAATTCAATTTATTTTAGAGAAAGAAACACATGCGTGTAATGTACGTGCGAGATAGATAAACAACACCGCTGAAAATTAGAGTAAAAAGATGGATTGCGAGATTTGCACGACCAAATTCAATTTATTTTAGAGAAAGAAACACATGCGTGTAATGTATGTGCGAGATAGATAAACAACACCGCTGAAAATTACAGTAAAAAGATGGATTGCGAGATTTGCACGACCAAATTCAATTTATTTTAGAGAAAGAAACACATGCGTGTAATGTATGTGCGAGATAGATAAACAACACCGCTGAAAATTACAGTAAAAAGATGGATTGCGAGATTTGCACGACCAAATTCAATTTATTTTAGAGAAAGAAACACATGCGTGTAATGTATGTGCGAGATAGATAAACAACACCGCTGAAAATTACAGTAAAAAGATGGATTGCGAGATTTGCACGACCAAATTCAATTTATTTTAGAGAAAGAAACACATGCGTGTAATGTATGTGCGAGATAGATAAACAACACCGCTGAAAATTACAGTAAAAAGATGGATTGCGAGATTTGCACGACCAAATTCAATTTATTTTAGAGAAAGAAACACATGCGTGTAATGTATGTGCGAGATAGATAAACAACACCGCTGAAAATTACAGTAAAAAGATGGATTGCGAGATTTGCACGACCAAATTCAATTTATTTTAGAGAAAGAAACACATGCGTGTAATGTATGTGCGAGATAGATAAACAACACCGCTGAAAATTACAGTAAAAAGATGGATTGCGAGATTTGCACGACCAAATTCAATTTATTTTAGAGAAAGAAACACATGCGTGTAATGTATGTGCGAGATAGATAAACAACACCGCTGAAAATTACAGTAAAAAGATGGATTGCGAGATTTGCACGACCAAATTCAATTTATTTTAGAGAAAGAAACACATGCGTGTAATGTATGTGCGAGATAGATAAACAACACCGCTGAAAATTACAGTAAAAAGATGGATTGCGAGATTTGCACGACCAAATTCAATTTATTTTAGAGAAAAAAACACATGCGTGTAATGTATGTGCGAGATAGATAAACAACACCGCTGAAAATTACAGTAAAAAGATGGATTGCGAGATTTGCACGACCAAATTCAATTTATTTTAGAGAAAGAAACACATGCGTGTAATGTATGTGCGAGATAGATAAACAACACCGCTGAAAATTACAGTAAAAAGATGGATTGCGAGATTTGCACGACCAAATTCAATTTATTTTAGAGAAAGAAACACATGCGTGTAATGTATGTGCGAGATAGATAAACAACACCGCTGAAAATTACAGTAAAAAGATGGATTGCGAGATTTGCACGACCAAATTCAATTTATTTTAGAGAAAAAAACACATGCGTGTAATGTATGTGCGAGATAGATAAACAACACCGCTGAAAATTACAGTAAAAAGATGGATTGCGAGATTTGCACGACCAAATTCAATATAATTTAGAGAAAGAAACACATGCGTGTTATGTATGTGCGAGATAGTTAAACAACACAGCTGAAAATTAGAGTAAAAAGATGGATTGCGAGATTTGCACGACCAAATTCAATTTATTTTAGAGAAAGAAACACATGCGTGTAATGTATGTGCGAGATAGATAAACAACACCGCTGCAAATTACAGTAAAAAGATGGATTGCGAGATTTGCACGACCAAATTCAATATAATTTAGAGAAAGAAACACCACAAAAAAAGAAATAGTTTGTGGACTACCCCAAACCACAGCGCACCTGAGTACCTGCCTGAGTGAACCACGGTGTACCATCGCGGATCTCATGTCGGCAACACAAAGCGCGGTTCAAGTGGCACGGCATTGGATAAAATATATATAAAGACGCTTTCACACGAAATGAAGAAGTGTTATGTATGTGCGAGATAGATAAAATTTTCGTTGAGGTACCTAGAGTATGTTGACTCAAATATCTGACATTAAGGCCTTATGATGGGTCTAATGACAATATTCAATTCAAATTATTAAAAAACTGTGTAAAGCTAAAAAATATATATATATCATCATTACAGCTCATATACGTCCCCACCGAGGGGCTCGAGCCTACCCTAAATCAGGGCGATTAGGCCTTAGTCGATCACGCGGGCCCAGTGCGGGTTGGTCGACTTCACACACAACCTTCGAGTTTCTCCGCAGGCGTGTGCAGGTTTCCTCACGATGTTTTTCCTTCACCGTTAAAGCAATCGGTAAGTATGTACGTAAGTTTTTGATAAACTCATTGGTACATTGGCCGTCCAGATTTGAACCCGGTACCTCTGGTTAGATGGACCGAGTCGTTACCGGTTGAGCCACCGACGCTTTTTTTATATACATATAATACTTAAAGTAATAATAAATCGATTTGATTGAATACAATTTTAAAAATAATTAGCACTTCTGATGTAAAAAAATATACTGCGGACCCTGTTTTTGGCATTAATTGCAAATTTTCTCGAAAACAAATAATTAATATTGAATGACAGCAACACACAAAAATCAGTGACTTTAAAACCTTTGAACACATTTTTTTTAAACTTATTTAAAAGTGGTGAAAAGTAATAAAAACATGTAAAAATCTAGAATTGGGCGTTCGGTTTCAACGTAACAACCGCGTTAAAGCCCGCATTGATTTGCACTTAAAATTAATAGACTTACGTTCGATATTATTGAAACACGTATCAACCTGCTCGGATTGAGTGATCTTAGCGCCTGAATGTCGCAGCTAACTGGTAAAAAAAACCGGTAAAATGCGGGTCAGAACCGCGCATAAAGCAGAGATATGCTATATACATAAAGGGTTCCGTACCATCATACTAGATTGCACTAGTTTCTTCACGTTTAAAAAAACTCGTTTTTTTGTATGGAGACTTTCACTTTTTCAAATGTTTAGTATTCTTTGTTAAAGCCGCAACAGAAATACATCATCTGTGAAAATTTCAAATGTCTAGCTATCACGGTTCATGAAATACAGTCTGGTGACAGACGGACAGATAGACAGACAGATGGACGGACAGCGGAGTCTTAGTAATAGGGTCCCGTTTTTACTTTTGATTGCGGAACCCTAATAAATCGGACAATTGCGAGTAAAACTCGCATGGAGAGGGTAAGGCACGTTGATTGAGAAAATTGCTATGATACTTTAAATACCATAGACAAATAAATAAATAAATAAATATTCTGGGACAAATCACACATGGTCATCTGGCCCCAAAGTAGGATTCCCTGTGTTATGGGTTACCAGAGACTGATATACATACTTATATACGTTTTAAATACATACATATCGACGGCGAAGTGACATGAACTCATAACTACAAAATCATGAATTTACAGGAAAGTGAAAAAACATACCATAAGTTGTTTATTAGTTTTTTGAAATTTGTTTTTACAGTAAGTTCATGAGTAATAGGAGACGAATTGAACGGTGATAGAGCACTTTCATTACCATGTCGGATTATCAGATTTTAAGCAGATAGAAGATATTGTTTTTAATTACAGCAATTCGTTTTCTATAAATACCAGAATTAGAAGGTATTGCAAATTAAAAAAGTTTTGTTTTTAAGATTTATTTCACTATATTCATTAGATTGAGACAAAACATTTCATAGTGACAGCGTATATTCCCGGATTATCAGTATATTTTAAAATAAATCTAGAAACCAGAAACACGTACCTTTGGTACAGTACAAAGTTACTATATTTCAGAGGTCTGATTTGATGTGCGGATATTAAACTACTGATGCCGAAGATGGAAGTGGGCTTAGCAAGATTCCTCAATTCAATAGAACTGGATAATCTTTTCTTCATGCTGGAACACATGATGGTGTTAACATTGATTTTGGCGGCAAGACTTAGATGACCTAGTTGTAGCCAGCCAGGTTTACTCGGTGAATAGCTACCTCTATCATCTTATCTAAGTCTTGCCGCTAAAACATCAATGTTAACAGCATTGATGTGTTCCGATATGAAGATAAGATAGCCTGTTCCTAATTGCGTAGGGGAATCTCGGTAAGCCCGCTCTCATCTTCGGCATCGTCGTCACTTACCATCAAGTAAGATGATGCTAAGGGCTTATCTATTCTGCATAAAAAATCCACACACAGGAGTTTTCACGTATCAGTGACAAAACCTGGGTGGTCTTAGTATTGTTGTCTAGTAGTTTGGGGTTAGTGCTTTATGGTGAACAAGAAAGCTGTAGAAGTTGTGAACAGAATGCTCCAGGACATACAGAGGGGTAATATTATAACAGTTCTCTTTAGCGGTTATTAACGCCAGACTTTGCCAGTGGAGACGCAGGATACCAGGGCTGATAAGGTAAACACCTGCATCAAGTGCTTTGTAAATGGCCGGGATTTTAAGCTCAGGAGTTTTTACACGTGCTCCTCAAGATCGAAAAGGGGATAAACTAATCTAATATACAGTAATCCTACTGAACATCAATGGACTGGTACAACTGCCACAGTCTATGTGTAAAATTGTGCCGTCCCTTGAGGAACTGATTTACAGTGTATAAGGTGATCTTGGTTAAATAGCGTGTGTGCGGACAATTCTCACCTCTAAAAACAAGTTGGTGGCGGTTATAAATGATCGCATCCTTAGTGAGATGGACGGGAATGAGGTCGTAATACATCAAAATTATTATAGGATGCCTTATAGTTCTCATCTGTTCGTCGGTAATCGGTATGTCACAGCCGTTTTACTCAGACTACTTATTACATGTATAAATCTAAAGTTTCGAATGGTGGTAAGCTGGTTTAGTTTGGTTCGCATCTCCCTCATCCCGAAAAACTTCCCGTTCCAGTTCAAGCGCGTGCAGATACCTTTGAGCGTCTCTTGCAATGATAATAAACAACTGTTTTATTTTCGGATTTAGGAACTCAAATGATTTAATATTCATGTAGTTTTTATTAATTTCCATAATTTATCATGTTCATTTATCCACACGAGTGAAATCGCGGGCAACAGCTATTTAAAGGAGTAAAAAAACTACACAAAGATATGAGCTTCATTAGTTTTTTTACTCCTCCAGTGAAATTATCAATAGGTCTACTAAAGTTGGAATATTAAACGCACTGTCACAAATCACTTAAAAAGAAAAAAAAATATGATTCAAGTAATATAAAATGGTAAATATAATCATTTGCTTTAAGAATGACCTTCAATTTTAAAACAATAAATTCTATCTACAACAGTAACTAAACTCAAAATCTTTTGCAATGGTCTCATTACTTGTCACCCAAACGTAAGCCTGGCGCCTTTCTCTATCACACCGCATAAAGTCAGTATCGTGTGAAAGAAAAAGCCTACCAACACTATTTCGCAATGTTGTAATTTCGCTCGCTCAGTCGTCAGACGGCCAAGTGCAGCGCTAGAGTATGCACGTGTCCTTTAGTAGATAGATGATTTTGCCAGCAAAAAGTACGCGAAAAGTACTAAATAGCAGATAATGACAGCTAGATATACGCTGATTTGTTTAGAAGATACTGACACTACTGAATACCTCGCTAAATATTCAAAAATCAAGGTGGGTGTCTTCGCGAGTGCATGCAAAATGATATTTTACGCCTAACTACATAAAAATCACGAAATCACAAAAATGTAAGTTAGGAGTTCATGTCACTTCGCCGTCGATATATAGATATATTTAACACCCAGACACAGAGTAAACAAATCTGCTCAGCACACAAATGCTTGCCCTGGGTGGGGATCGAACCCACAACCCTCGGATCAGTAGTCAAGGGCACTAACCACTGAGCCACCGAGTCAGTCTTGAAGGTTCGTTAGACTTCTTAAAAGTTTTCCTGTAATCTTTAAGTAAAGAACTATTATCTATTTTTTCAAATTTTAGGCACAGTGGTTTCGGAAATAAGAAGGGGAAATGGTCAATTTTCATCTATTTTTTTTCATAAATAACTTCATATCATTTGTCTTAAAATTATAAAAAAATATGTAACATTATATAGTTTGCAAATTTAAAAAAAAAAAATCTGTGTGATTTACTTCCCAAAAGTGGCCCCAATGTATAAAATTCATTTATTTACGTTACACTTCCGTCTTTAAGTCACTAACTTACATATATGTACTAAACTTCAAAGCAATCGGTCCAGTAGTTTTAATGAAAATGGACTGTGGCAGACGGATGGACAGACACACGAGTGATCTTAAAATGGTTCCGTTTTTACCTTTCAAGGTAAGAAACCTTCAAAACGTGGCCAAGTTCGTGTCGGACGTACTACGCACATAACACGATTCCGTAGTCATTTTCATTAATTAAATGTATGTTAAAGCAAACTTATTTTTGCAGTTGGTATGGAACATTTTATGTGGAAAATCTACGAAATTTCTACAAATTCAACTGCACATTTTTAGTTGGTCGACTGTTACTCCTAAACCTTAGTATCTAAGGCTTCCTTAAAAGCCTACTTGGCCGTGAAAATTTTACTTGTAAATTGAGGGGTAACTTGACTTTAAATGGTTTCCACACACCCGCATTATTTTTGAGAGACCTATCTAAATACAAGGAATAGACGAGAAAACGTTACGTGACACTCTAAGTTTAACCTTCTAAATCCAAATATTCTTTTTTACGTTTTTACCACTTGTTGTCGTAATTAGTGTACATATACAATACAATACAATACAAAATTCTTTATTGCATCACAACATAAAAAAGAAATCAATGATAAAGAGGAGAGCCTATACAATACCGACTTAAGCAAAATTACAGCTTTCAGTAATAAGAGTCTATGAAAGAAGCCGCGAACAGACAGACAGGCGGACGGACATGGCAAAACTATAAGGGTTCCTTGTTGACTAGGGAACCCTAAAAATTATCCATATTATTAGTGGGCTATCCCGCTGACTAACTACTATGTGGTTCCAAAAAAAGCGGCCAAGTTCGAGTCGGACTCGCCCACGAAGGGTTTCGTAGCAGCAAGTAACATAATATAAAAGTTCTTGTAGTTCGTTGTAACTTTGATCGATGTTTTAATACAAGTGTATTTTTTTACTTAGTCACCTATTTTTTAATTAATTTATATCAGCTTATATACGTCCCCACCGAGGGGCTCGAGCCTACCCTGAATCAGGGCGATTAGGCCTTAGTCGACCACGCGGGCCCAGTGCTGGTTGGTCGACTTCACACACAACCTTCGAGTCTCTTCGCAGGCCTGTGCAGGTTTCCTCACGATGTTTTCCTTCACCGTTAAAGCAATCGGTAATGATATGTACGTAAGTTTTTGAAAAACTCATTGGTACATTGGCCGTCCAGATTTGAACCCGGTACCTCTGGTTAGATGGACCGAGTCGTTACCGGTTGAGCCACCGACGCTTCATAACAGTCACCTATTACAGATTTATTATTAGAAAATAATGGTTCACGGTTTATGCATAAGGTTTATGTTTATAAAATGAAATGTTTTTTATTTTTATATTTGAGTTGATTGAATGAAAGGTAAATTGCGGTTTACGATTTATGACGTATTAAAAAAAAACGACTTACTAGATCTCGAACCCCCACAATTTTCTGTTTTTTTTTCTTTTTTTGTGTAAAAATCTTAATGCGGTTCACAGAATACATCTACTTACCAAGTTTCAACAGTATAGTTCTTATAGCTTCGAAAAAAGTGGCTGTGACATACGGACGGAGAGACAGAGAGACAGACATGACGAAACCATAAGGGTTCCGTTTTTTGCTATTTGGCTACGGAACCCTAAAAACCGAGTCAATGGGGCTTAATTTTATGGTAGCACCAGACAAACTGAAACTTTAAGTGAGGAAATACATCATTGATCCCTGCCAGTTCGCGGAAGCAGGACGGGTTATGGCGAATTCATTGTTTATAATCCCGCAGTGTTCCTTCGCATTGTCATATGCTGTGGCTGCTCGATCACGGAAGCCTCAAAGCGCGCGTCATTCACTTTTCTAAATAAAACTGCTGGCCAATCTCAGGAAAGTACGTGGAAACACCACTTTTACTCTTGACTATACGTCGTACGATGGCGAACTGTGAAAGGTACTCCCCACTACAGCGACAACTTCAAGGTGCTGCTCGTCCCAGGCATACACTCCTCCAGAGTTACTGGGCTGTCTTCAGGGTAAACTTTCCTTTGATGGCATTTCGACATTAACTCTCTTCCCGTGATCTGATGCAGGTAGTTACTGGCCGAAGCAGCCATGCCCCATCGCAATTCGTCATGCAGAATATAGGACGCCATGCTGCCTGTCTAGCACATCGCCTCAATTACTGTGACCTCAATGATGCCGGTACTATATTTTCACTGCTCCAACCTCCATTAATGCAGCTCAAGCCTCTACACATAGAAGGACTGTGCCAGCAATGGCCCTAAGGACTTTTTATTCTTGCGTATGTTTAACTAACTTACCTCACCGAAACCACACCCCGGACACTGCATACACCGGTCGTGAAATGACTTTTCTAACAACAAATGATGGAGCAAATAAAATCAAGGTGAAATCCTATACGCTCGTGAACCAAACTATAACCAATCTGTGTAACGAGGGGGTAAGGTGGGATCTGAAGAGTGGCAAGGAGTGTCCATACTGTATGTTAGTACTAATATACTAGTTTATAATCTTCTTCTTGACTGTCGACAGAACCGGATTATTGATGGACTCACCACGCTTTCCATCGCAGCGACAGCAAGGAATTCGACACAAGACATCACCTCTGTTAAGACCGTCACTGGGGACTCCAAATACCTTCAGGTTCTCTGTGAGTATTCAGACATCACTCGTCCAGCTGGTACGCATAAAGAGTTCAAACACCAGACTTTCCATCACATTCATGTCACGCCCGGCCCACCTGTAAATAGTCGTCCTCGACATCTTCCTCCAGACCACCTGCAGATAGCTCAGAAAAGAGTTTGAACAGATGCTTCAAACCGGTATTGCTCGCACGGCAGAAAGTTCTTGGTCATCTCCAATTCACCTTGTACCAAAAAAGGATAATGGTTGGAGACCGTATGGAGATTATCTCGCACTCAACGCTCGCACTGTTCCGGATAAATATCCTATACGGCATATCCAGAACCTCACTCATCAGCTCGCAGGAAGTAGTCTTTTCAAAAAAAAATTTAGTGAAGGTATATGATCAGATCCCAGTCCATCCTAACGATGTGCCTAAAACAGCGATCACAACATCGTTTGGGTTGTTTGAGTTCCCATACATGACCTTCGGACTTAGGAATGTAGCCCAAACGTTTCAACGCTTCATCGTTGAGGTACTCAGAGGCTTACCTTTTTGCTATGGGTATTAGGATGACGTTCTCATCTTCTCTTCGAGTAAATCCGAACACCTGCGACTACTGTTCCAGCGCCTCAATGACTATGGGATGCTGATAAACTCTTCTAAGTTTGAAATTGGCCAAGCAAAAATTACCTTCCTTAGTCATGAATCAACGGCCGGAATAAGCCCGCTACAGGAGAAGGTTCAAGCAGTAATTGACTTTCCATTTCCAAAGAACGTGAAGGAACTACGTCGATTCCTAGGAATGTTAAATTTATACCACAGATTTGTTCCTGGAGCATCTTAGGCGCAAGTACCGTGCAACGTTACACTAAGTAGTCCTAAAAAGAGAGGTTCTTAAGCTTTAGAGATGACATTAGAAATGATGGCTGCATGATGACTAAGTCTGGTCTATCCAAAGCCACACTTTTAGCTCATCTGAATACTAATGCCGAGATGGTAATTTTCACTGACGCCTCAGACACAGCAAAGGGAGCCGCTCGCTTTCTTCTTACTTCGACTAAAACCTGCCCAGAGTAAATACAGTCCGTATGATAGAGATTTTTTGGCCATCTATGACGCGATTAGACATTTCCGTTACATGGTTGAAGCCAGACCAATCATAATTTACACGGACCCCAAACCGCCTACGTTCGCATATTCCTCACTTCGTGACAAATGTTCACCGAGACAGTTCCGTTACCTGGACTTCATTGGAGTTACATTGAAGATCCCGGTAGGCACTCACAATACATAGGAGCATTAGGCTGAGCCTGGAAGGAAAATATTATTAAAGAAATGTCGATTAAATTAAGTGTGTTAGACGGACAGACAAACACATGAGTGTTCATTTTCTCATCGCATGTACGGAACCCTAAAAAGACGGACAGTCGTACGAGTATATAAATTCCTATCGATTAAAGGTCTTTCAAGTATGTATCGTAATCATCATTATATCATCCCAAAAGATTTCCACTGCTGGACAAGGGCCCAAAGTCAGGCCAAAGTTTGTCACAACGACTGCTCCTTCGCTGCCCGCATCAAAGAGTAAAAAAATACTACTTTAACCAGCATCCAGCGGCTTTTCGCGACCTTCACCAGGTCAGAGCATGTCGTAGCGACGTTCGTGGATTAATTGCTTCACTAAAGGCCTTAAGATATGTCTAATGACAATATCCAATTCAAATTATTGAAAGACTGCGTAAAGCTATCATCACTATTTATTTATCGTATGGCATTTAAAATTCACACTGGTTACAATAAAAAGATTAAAAACATTTAACATATGAAAATGAATTCTGAATTCTTTAATAGTTAATGAAACCGCCTTTTAATGTTGTAGTTTTTACATACCTTTTATTTTCTTTTTTTTACTCTTTTTAATATTCATATGTGTTCGCTCCTACCTATGTACCTATCGGCGGATACTTATATATAGCACTGTATTTATTTATAAGTTTTATATACTATTTCATATTTTGCTGTTAGTCTTCCTAAAATAAATAAATAAATTAAAAAAAAAACTAAAATTTGCATTTCCGCAGGTATGAACTCGCGGCCTTAGTCAGGGTTTTGAAATCGTTATATTTGATTGATTGATTGATTGATTGAAAACACTTTATTGCACAACATAAGAGAAAAAAAAAAGATACAATGATTAAGGAAGTTGTACATATAGGCGGTCTTATCGCTAACAAGCGATCTCTACCTTTGATGATAGGACACTCAAATACCATGTGGTGTATGGTCTGTTTCGAATCGACGCACGCGCACGCAGCCGATTCACTCCAACCCCATTTGTGCCACAGGTACGCACAGTTGCTGACACCAGTTCTTATGCGGTTAAGAAGCGGTTAAGGTTAAATTTGTCGGCTTTCATTAAACCCTTTGGGCCGCTCCTGTGTGCTAAACTCAAAGATGGTATCGTCCACATTGTGTTTCTCATTTTTCCATCCACGCTTGGCTATCCCTCCATGTCGGATTATGAGTACAGGCTGGTGGGTTCCGAGATTTAAGTCAGCTGATTCTAAGGTCATTCAGGTGTTCGTGGATAGGCAGCAGTGTATTGTTGGACATTTTGATAAATTCCCGTTCAAGGCATTTCTGTCTACGAATGTCAGGTGGTGCAATGTTGCTTAGGGCCGGCGACCAGGAGTCAGGTGTCGGCGCAATGCACCCCGAAATGATCCGCATGGTGTCGTTTAGATCTACGTCTGGCCACGTGCGCACTATGGAAAAAATATATATATTATACTTTAAGTAGTAAAAAATCGATTTTATTGAATATAATTCTAAAAATATTACCACTTTTGATGTAAAAAAAATATACTGTAGACCCTGTTTTTGGCATTAATTGCAAAAATTTAACTTTAAGACTTTTCATTTTAATTGAACACATTTTTTTTAAAACTTATTTAAAAGTATAAAAGAGTAATAAAAACATGCAAAAATCGAGAATTGGGCGTTCGGTTTCAACGTTACAGTCGCATTGAAGCTCGCATTGATTTGAACTTAAAATGAATAGACTTACGTTCGATATTATTTTAACACGTATCAACCTGTTCGGATTAAGGCATCTTAAAGCCTCAAATGCCTAAAAATAATTCACGTATAACAGTGAGATGTAAGGTAGGTACACGAGCCCAAATATTGTTTACGATCGTTAGAATAATCTATCTAAAGGTTACCTAGGTTCAGTGAGATTTTAGTCACAACAGTCTTATCTTCTTTGACAGCTAGCTCAGACTACAATGACAAATAAATAATTCAAACAAACAAAAGTAAGGTTCTTTGGTAAGCTCTCTCTCTCTCTCTCTGACATTTAATCATCAAAATAAGAGCTAAGTAACAAAGAAAAAACCAGTAAAGTGTGAGTCAGAACCGCGCACAAAGGGTTCTGTACCATCATAATAGATGGCGCTAGTTTCTTCACGTTTATAAAAACAGGTTATTCGTATGAAGACTTTCATTTTTTGTAATTTTTTGTATTTTTAGTTATAGCGGCATACATCATTCATTTGTAAATGTTTCAACTGTCTAGCTATCACCTAGTACTCTTTATTATACTGTGCTATCACAGTGCATGAAATACAGCCTGGTGACAGACGGACAGACAGACGAGTCTTTGTAATAGGGTCCCGTTTTTACCCTTTGGGTACGGTACCCTGAAAACAACCGACAAGTGCAAGTAAAATTCGTTAATTATAAAAATAATTATTATTTATTATATTATTATATATTCGTTCGGCATTTTCTAAGCCCGCCTGGCTAGCTACCACCATCTTATCTAAGTCTTGCCACCAAATATCAATGTTGATATCATTGGTGTGTTCCGGCATGATGATAAGATAGCCAGCTCCCCATTGCTTTGGGGAATCTTGGTAAGCCCGCTTCCATCTTCGGCAACATCGTCACTTACCACCAGGTGAGATGTTGTCAAGGGTTTACCAATTGTGCATAAAAAAAAAATCATCAATTGAGAAATTTGATAAGTTACCTACTTTAAATACCCCAGTAGAATTTTTATAGGTTTTTCTGTAATCTATAGGTAAAGAACTTATGACTGTACTTAAAAACTATATGCTTAGTAATTTCGGAGATAAGGGAAGGAGAATAGTACATTTCGCCTAATTTCTTAAATAACTTCAAAACTATGTATTTTAAAATTACAAAAAAAAAACTAGATTTTTCCCGCGGCTTCACCCGCGTGGACAACGTTTCTTTGACGCTTCTAGGGTGCACAGTGCGCAAGCCGCAAACGGCTCGCGAGCGTGTAAAAAAGTAGCCTATGTGTTAATCCAGGTCCTAATCTGTCTACCTACCAAATTTCAGCCAGATCCGTTCAGTAGTTTTTGCGTGAATGTGTAACAAACATACATTCATACATTCTTACAAACTTTCGCGTTTAGATAATTAGTAGGTATACCTATATTTGAGTAACTTACAACAAGCCCTTTCATTTAATATGTCACACGATGTAACTTGCAAAACTTTTTTATTTTCTAATTTACCCCCAAATGTGGCCTCCATGTTTATAATTTATTTTTACGTTACACTTTCATCTTTGGGTCACCAACTCACATATATCTACCAAGTTTCAACTCAATCTCTCCAGTAGTTTCGGAGCAAATTGGATGTGACAGACATACATGTGTGCGATCCTTTAGTAGTTCCATTTTTCCTTTTGAGATACGGAATTTTAAAACTTATACTTATTCAATTTCAGGTGGAAGATTTTCTCCCTAAAAATCAGTGAGTTAATCAACCTAAGAATTTCCTAAGGTCTTAATCTCAAGGGCAAGTATATCAATCATCCTCATCATCATCATATCAGCCGAAAAACGTCCACTGCTGGACAAAGGCCTCCCCCAAGAATTACCACGACGACCGGACCCGCGCTGCCCACATCCATCGGTTTCCCGCGATCTTCACCAGGGCGTCGGTCCACCGCATGGGAGGCCTGCCTACGCTACGTTTTCCGGTGCGCGGTCACCACTCGAAAACTTTACAACTCCAACGGCCACTTCAGTTTAGCGATTCTGTGAGCTATGTCGGTTAATTTGGCTCTGGGTTACTCGGCTGGGCAGCGTTCGGGAAGCTTCGCATTCGCAATATCTTCACGTCCCAAATACCGCAGTGTCTCAAGACTAAGGTCTTTTACCAGTGTGTGTTGCCGGTGATGACTTACGGAACTGAGAAATGGTCGCTTACTATGGGCCTCATAAGATGGCTCAAGGTCACCCAAAGGGCAATGAAGCGTGCTATGTTCGGAGTTTATCTGCGTGATCGAATCAGAAACGAGGAGATCCGCAGGAGAACCAAAGTAACTGACATATCAATTCTGAACCTGAAATATTACATTAGTTAACCTACCTGTGTTAAATATCTTACTTACAAGAAAAAAAAAACCGGCCAAGTGCGAGTCGGACTTGCGTATCGAGGGTTCCGTAACACCAATCCTTCCACACAAGTAATAACAACTATTGATTTTATAAAATACATCAACGAGCGACAGAAAAAATATGTTTTGTTCATTCAGTTCAGACTCATTAGCTCGAGTACGTCTCATACTTGACCGGTTTCCATTATTTGTACTTAAAATAATTGTGAAGCTGCGACTTTTCATAAAAACGGCGTTAAAGATTTTCACCTCTTAAATGTTAAACGATTCCGACCAATTTTTAATAGTTTTTCAGTCAGAACAAAATCTACGCTTATACGTTTTAGCTTTTTCGATAAAATTAATTAGTTTAATTTTAAAGTCGTTCAAGTGTTTTTATTCAAAACTAATTTCGGCCATTTTTTGTTTATTTATAATCAGTAATCTAACAAACGATTTAGTCTAGCTTTTGTTCTGACTGACAACCTATCAAAAATTAGTCCAAATCGGTTAACATTTAAGAGATGAAAATCGTTAACGCCATTTTTATGAAAAGTCGCAGCTTAACAATCCTATTAAGGATTTAGAACTATAACCACACCAAGTTATACACCTGTATGTACAACTGTTTTTACAATAAAGAAAAGGCAACCAAAAAAGCCTTTAAAAATAAATTTCTTGTATGAAGAAATTTAATTATTTGTAAGTAAACTAATTCAAGATAGGCTCGAGCCCCACGGTGGGGACGTATATCAGCTCATATGATGATGATGATGAAAACTTCCATAATAATACATGTTCTATGAAAATTTAAGCTGTCTGCCTATTACGGTTCAAAAGATACAGTCTTTAAAAAGTCAGACAGACAGATAGATAGCGTAGGCTTAGTAATAGCACAGTATTACGATATGGCTTACAGTAGCGCAACGCCTTTGATGACGCACGATGCCGCCACCGGCGTAGGTATTAGCTGTACTAGCCTGTAGCCAGCCTCGCAAAACTGGCAAACTCGCGGAGTTTTGCAGGCTGTGCCCCGCCGCCCGCCGCCCCGCAAGTACCCTTCCGTTGCTCTGCGTAAGTACATTCGTTTCACTACTGTAAGCCGATGTATTGTAATACTGTGGTAATAGGTGCGGAACCCTACAATGTCGAATTCTTTGCTGTTTTGATTATGTGTTTGATTATTAATCGATTACACTTATCTTCATAGGATTGTGACTTTACAATTTGCAATTTATTTTTTGTTTTTAAAGGCTAATCATTCTTGTTTTGTATATAATAACGTTTGGACGTCATACTTGTACATACTAAATAAAAAAATATGTACAATTAGTATTATTTTTGTGAAAATAAGTGCAAATCCAAGTGAGTACCATCCATAATATTATTGTGCTTATGGAACATGGGTTCCGAAATGAAAAGGTTTGTAATTACTATCGAAAAGGCGTCGATGGCGTGACGGCTAGGCCCTCTACCTCCTGTATAAGAGGTCGTTGTTCGAATCCTGCCACGTACCTACTGCCAGTTTGTGCTTTTTAATTTTGATTTCCTATGTACGTTTATCCGACGCTCTTACGGTTAAGGATCGTGAGGACAACTGCACACGCCTGCGAAGAAACTCGAGGGTTGTGTGTGAAGTCGACCAACCCGCACTGGGCCCGCGTGGTCTACTAAGGCCCGAATGCCCTCATTCAGGGAAGGCTCGAGCCCCTCGGTGGGGACGTATGTGAGCTGATATTATGACTATCACAAAAAGTGTATTTTCACCTGTTGTGAATAAACATTTGAATCATGACTAATAGACTACTAGCTGTCCCAGCGAACTTCGCACCTCGTAATACTACACTACAGTACACTACGCTACGCTACACTACGCTACGCAACGCTACGCTACACTAAGTAACGCTACGCTACGCTACATCATGTCAGCCACAAATCGTCCACTGCTGGACAAAGGCCTCCCCATAGGACTTCCACGACGACCGGTCCTGCACTGCCTGCATCCATCGGCTTCCCGCGATCTTCACCAGGTCATCGGTCCACCGCGTGGGAGCCCTGCCTACGCTAAGTTTTCCGGTGCGCAGTCGCCACTCGAGAACTTTACTGCCCCATCGGCCATCTGTTCTACAAGCTATGTGCCCTGCCTTTTATGTTCCTTATATTTTATGGTGGCACTACTTATGGTCTTTTATTAGTAACTAGCGGTATGTCTTTTATGTTCCAATCCCTTGAGCTATGTACCATTGAATGGAACAAAAGCATTTTCTTAGTGGTCAGATGGGGCAATTGTTTAGACTAGTTAATTTTCTCTCATGTTCCTGAAAGTGACGAAATCTTATGCAGGGTATTCCCAAATATGGCATTAGTAACGAAGAAACTACTGCGATAAGTCTAGAGCTTTAAAATTTAAAATGTGTATTTTATTGCCTCAATAAAGGCGATTTTTTTATATGAAAAAACTCGACTTAATGGAGTCAAAGCCACCGGGCTCTCAAAATATCTAAACAATAGGCATATGTTTACGACCATTTAATTTCTAATAGTCTAGTGCTGTTTTGAGAATACATTTTGTTTTAATAACTATTGTTCTGAATATTCATTATCATAACCGCCTCCGTAGCTCAGAGGCAAAGTTCACTGGCTTTACACAGGAGGTCGCGGGTTCGATTCCCGGCAGGGTCAATTGTAAGACTCGGTTTGGTTGGTGATAGCGCATTTTCTAAGCCCGCCTGGCTAGCTACCACCATCTTATCTAAGTCTTGCCGCCAAATACCAATGTTGATATCATTGGTGTGTTCCGGCATGAAGATAAGATAGCCAGATCCCCATTGCGTTGGGGAGTCTTGGTAAGCCCGCTTCCATCTTCGGCAACATCGTCACTTACCACCAGGTGAGATGTTGTCAAGGGTTTACCAATTGATAAAAATAATAATAATCTGTAAACTTTTTTATACAATCGCCAATTTCATAGGTAAAGTAAGTCACACATATGATGAAAATTTCAGAATGACTGCAGACTTACGGCAGCGTAAAGAACCTAAAATCAATCAAGACGATACACCTGAAGCTACAAACAAAATCAATCAAGATGATACATCTGAAGCTACAAACAAAATCAATCAAGATGATACACCTGAAGCTACAAACAAAACTAAATACTGGGACCCTATGACAGAAGGAGTGAAATGGATAGAAAGGTATTCGGAGCCCCTGGAGAAATTCTTTGAGAGGATCCCAGAATTCATAAGTACATTCATTGCTACTTTTGCTGTTTTCACCTTTGGAGCTACATTGCGAGGTAAATGTCAAAAACACGTATCACTTAGATAAGTGTAATCTACCAGAGTTGTGATAGCTCGATAAAGTTCTTACATGCACAGGATGTATAAACAAAGAAAAACCGACTTCAAATGCATTAGTCGCCCCTACGATTTTCGAAGGTACCCCTCGATTTTTCTGGGATGCCATCATCAGATCCTGGTTTCCGTATCATGGTACCACCATTGGGATGTCTACTTTCCAACAGAGAAAGAATCATCAAAATCGGTTCATAAACGACGAACGACGACGCTGTCCGCGAACAAACATAAATAAAATATGGATATGGTCGAATTGAGAAACGTCCTCCTTTTTTTGAAGTCGTTAAAAATAACTAGGAATTCAATAAAACTTAAAAACCCGACTACGTAAAAAATTTACCCCTCTTTTTTGACCAGTCGGTTAAAAATGTATCCTGTGTCACTCACGGGATCATGACGAATTTAACGACATCTCATATGACGGCTAAAATTATTAATACCTTATCTGTAACAATCTTGAATATTTTGGTATTTTTTTTAAAAACATAATATGATCGCGTAAATATGAACAGTACTTTATTATAATTCTTTAGAATATTTCATATTTTATAGAAATAATGTTTTATGGTAAAAAACATCGACAAAAAACTTCTAAAAAGTAGAAAAATAACTAAGTTAATAAAATAATTAAAGCACAATACAACTGTTTTACTTTACAACTAATTACTAACAATTTCAGAACTTAGCGGTCCAATACGCGACGACTCTTAGATCAAAATATAACTACTTATATTAAACTCAAAGTGCCAAGACATATTATTTTCTACTTTTTAGCAGTTTTTTTGTCAGGGGGTTTTGAATTTAAAAAATTAAAGTTGTAGTAAATTAAAAAAAAAAAAGCGTCGGTGGCTCAACCGGTAACGACTCGGTTCATCTAACCAGAGGTACCGGGTTCAAATCTGGACGGCCAATGTACCAATGAGTTTTTCAAAAACTTACGTACATATACTTACCGATTGCTTTAACGGTGAAGGAAAACATCGTGAGGAAACCTGCATAGCCTGCGAAGAAACTCGAAGGTTGTGTGTGAAGTCGACCAACCCGCACTGGGCCCGCGTGGTCGACTAAGGCCTAATCGCCCTGATTTAGGGTAGGCTCGAGCCCCTCGGTGGGGACGTATATGAGCTGTTATAATAATAATAAATTAAAACAATTTAAATTTTACTGCTATTTTTATTTACTTAGTCGTCGTTAAAGGGCCAAGACATATCATTTTCTTCTTACTTATTTTCTACTTTTTGTCGGAAATTTTTAAAATATTTAATTTCATGCTTTTTAAACTTACGTGCCCGAAACACGATGTATAAACCTCTGCTGTAAGTTGGTAAGGAGTTGGTTAACCTGCAGATACCAGGAGATGCTGTAGCATCAGGTTAAGGTTACCATGTTCTATCAAAAACCTATAAATTATAAGACTATTCCAATGAGCCCAAACATGATTCATCTCCTGTAAGTTGGTGAGGAGTTGGGTATCCTGCAGATTCCAGAACATGCTGTAGTATCAGGTCAAAGTTACCATGTTATATTTAATATCTATTCATTGAGACTATTCCAATGAGAACAAACATGATACCTCTGCTGTAAGTTAGCGATGAGTGGGGTAATCAGCAGATTCCAAGAGATGCTGCAGTATCAGGTCAGAGTTACCATGTTCTATCTAACACTTATTCATTGAGACTCTTCCAATGAGCCCAATACGATGCCTCTGTTGTAAGTTGATGAGGAGTGGCGTATCTTGCAGAATCCCAGGAGATGCTGCAGCATCAGGTCAGGGTTAACATCGTTTTGAAAATCATTACAGTGACTGGGAACCAAATTTCATATCGATCAGAACTTTATTAGTTGCCCACATCCCTTTATCACCTATATAAGTGCTGATGATCTTCAAACGGCTGAACCAATCTTCATAAATTATAACTACGAACCAACTCAATTATGTCAGCATTCAAAAAAAAACGCATCACAATCGGTCCATTCGTTTAAGAGCCACGATGCTACAGACAGATACACACGTTAAACTTATAACAACAGTCCTCTTTTTTCGTCGGGGGTTAAGAAGTTTCTGGAATGACGCTGATAGTTCTCTCTTAGGTAAGGCGGTACTTCACACCTAAACAGCTTTTCACCTTATACATGTTGTAAAAAAATTGGTGTACCTGGGGCTTCTGCTTATCATACTGAACAACTTTTGTTCTACGACTTTGCTGATATCTCAAAAAAAATATATACTCTTCGTATAAATTGATCGGCCAATTTTGTCCATTTTAGTATAGAGGGTCCATTTTTTTTTGGAATTGACTATGGGTTCCTAGGGGAAAATTGTTCAGTATGATGAGTAGAACCCCAACACCAATTTTTTTACACCTTGTAAAGAGCACAGGTCCAATCATAATATGTCATCACTTGGGGATGGATCAGCCCGCTACCGGCATATACCTTAGATGCCATCTTTGAAGTTGAATAACGACGAGGAACTTCTTACAAGCCTGATTATCGGTGTTCTACCGAATTAATTTCGGATAGTGTGCACATAACTACACGACCATATTCCTCCAGCTTCATTTCATCTTCAGACAACCAGACGCAGAAAGGGATTCCATCCCTATGTCGTTGATTGTCACATATCCACAAGATGGTTGCTCATCAGCCTGCTTTGACCTTTATCACATCAGCCAAAGGACGTCCACTACTGGATATAGGCCTCCCCTGAGTTGGGGGTGGGGGGGGGTGGGGTGGGGGGGGTTGCCATAATCGCTTGTACGTGGAAAGGACGTTGCTGCCCATCCTCCAGTTACGTCCCTTAGTCTTCTCTTACGAAACTCATCAGAAGAGATCAGATGGTTTAATTGTAAGCCGGGAACCATACAGCTTAAGGGTTACGCTTTCTCATTTCTCCTTGCCTATGTCTGTGTATCCCGACTTACAATTTGGGGATTTTCAAGGCGAGAGTGAATAGGCATTATTTTAGTTTTCATATGCCAGCCATCCTCGAATGCATCGTCACTTTCCACTTGGTGATATTCAAGGCGAGATTGAATAGGTATTATTTGAGATTTCATATACCAACCATCCTCGACTGCATCGTCACTTTCCATCAGGTGAGATTTAGTCAAACGCATTAAAATTTTTCACCTTACAAATTAAAAATCTATCACCATAAAATATTTATTCTTTCTCAAAAAGCAGACGCGTAGAATTGATACAAAAATATCAAGTTTCTTAATTTACGCTATCGTACAAGGGATGAAACAAAACGCCTCAACGGCGACAAAGGCCTCCCCTCAGGATTTCCACAACAATCGGTTCCGCCCGCATCCAGCGGCTTCCCGCGCCCTTCACCAGGTCGTCGGTCTATCGAGTGGGAGGTCTACATACGCTACAGCTTCCGGTTCGCGGTCGCCAAGGAGATCCTCCCACCTAATTAGCACTGCTATCAGTTAAAAGCTAATTACTCGCCGAGTACATAATTTAACAAAGATTTTCAACGACTAAAATAAAGAATAACTGTGTCTAATTCATTTAGAAACTTTAAACTCTGTGGAATATTTAAACAGTTGATGTTTTTTTAGGGTTCCGTACCCAAAAGGTAAAAACGGGACCCTATTACTAAGAATTCGGTGTCCATCCGTCCGTCTGTCACCAGGCTGTATTTCATGAACCGTGATAGCTAGACAGTTGAAATTTTCACGGATGACGTATTTCTGTTACCGCTATAACAACAACTACTAAAAATTAGAAAAAGTGGAAAAACAAGAGGGGTCTCTAAACAAAAACCGCGTTTTTTTTAAACATAAGAAACTAGCGCCATCTTGTATGATGGCAGGGAACCCTATATGAACGGTTCTGACACGCACTTGACCGGTTTTTGATGTGTAACATCTTTGCTCTCGCTTTCCTGCAATTTGTGGGAGTGATTTCGTGAAATGGGACGGAAATGTGTAACATGGGACGGAAATGTATAACAGGAAGTCGCGAAAGCGCGCGCTATTCGATCTGACGAATGAGCTTTGCTATCGCTTTCCTGCAATTTGTGGGAGTGATTTCGTGAAATGGGACGGAAATGTGTAACAGTGATTTGTTACACATCATATGCGAGTACTGTAGGTCTCGCTCGGATTTTTTTTTAAACTACAGTACCTTTTATTCATTTTCATTGTTGGCATTTTTTTCTAAATTAAGTTCTCAGCGAGTAATTATTTTTTAACTGGTTGACTGAAGGGTAGCCTCTTACGCTAATGAAACTGTAATATTTAGGACAAGAATTACAACGCGAGGAGACAGTAGTGACTGATTAAATAACCTCTTTGTCTAATGATTAATAAGTACGTAATTAAAAGTGACGAATTTTCTTAATCCGACGATATAGTATTACGTGCGAATTGTAACTACCTATCGAAAATTCAATTAGCAACAATCAAATAAATGGTATTAAAATAGGAACAAGATAAGGCTTTCTTGTATGACATATTGATATCTGGTTACAGGTTTACAAATAAACTTATTAATGGGAAAATCAATTGTGCAGCCTTGCCTCATACAATAAAACAGACCCACATTTAAGGGCAGTTAAGTAGCTAAGGTCTCATAAAAAAAAATTGTCTAAAGGAAAATTTCAATATCTTTGGCGCTAAATTACGTAGGTATGCTGGTAAAAAGGGCTTGTTATAGTAAGACTGAGCTGCTTGTATGTCTACTTTATGAGCGTCGTTAGCGTAATGGCTATGGCCGCCGCCTCCTGTCCGGGAGGTCATGGTACGAATCCTGCCACGTTCCAATGTGATTTCTTATTTAAATTTCATATGTTCGTTAATCTGACGCTCTTACAGTGAAGGAAAACATAGTGAGGAAACCTGCACACGCCTGCGAAGAAATTCGAAGGTTGTGTGTGAAGTCGACCAACCCGCACTGGGCCCGCGTGGTCTAACTAAGGCTCGATCGCCCTAGTTCAGGGTAGGCTCGAGCCCCTCGGTGGGGACGTATATGAACTGATGTGATTTTACCAGACAGGTAGACAGTAATTGCCACTGATTGGGTGCCAACGAATTATTGACAATCCAGCACAACCCAGACGGCAGCGATGGCAAGCCGACCTAGAGTCTAGGTAGACCAACAAACAATCGCCCTAATTCAGGGTAGGCTCGAGCCCCTCGGTGGGGCGTATATATGAGCTGATGTGATGAACTGGCTTATTATATTTGTCACCGGGATATTGTGAAAACCGCGATATTACAATCTCACTAGTTAGATTATAATATAACGGTAAATTGTGAATCGGATCGGCTTATACATATATTATACCTCCAAATAAAACCGATCCGATGATTTTTCTGCAGCGAAGCATTCTGTTACCCAGGGGAAGAGCCTCGCTTCCCGAGGCTCTTTGACTGTTAAATCAATCAAACCTGACCGAACCTAACCTCGCTTGCTTCATTTATTTAGTGTTTTTCAGTTCGCTTAGTATTATTGTAATGTCACTAGTGAGATTACAATGTCACTAGTGAAATTGTAATGTCACTAGTGAGATTACAATGTCACTAGTGAAATTGTAAACAATTTGTTACAGTTTACAATCTTTCGACAGTTTACAATCTCTTGAGATAAATCCCGTTAGATTATAATCTAACGGAATTTACAATCTTACCGTGACATTATACAAACGTACCTATGTAAGATTAGTATAAATATACGTAAAGACCTACAGTAGGACGACAGGAAAGGTTAGCATAAATACTTTCAACTGTAAGTTGTAACTTATTATGTATTTTAAATGTAATATTTTTTTTCCAACAGGAGAATGGGTAGTGATTTTAGTGACTGCCCTAAAACAAATAACGGGGCACACTCAATCAAACAAAAACTTAACGATGGAGGAGATATACAACCTCTTTACATTAGAGAGTCTCAAGATGGAACATTTTGGTTACATATTCATTTGTGCACATATAGTCTCGTATGGACTCTATTTCTTCATAGGTGGCTTCTTGCACGTAAGTACGGAGTTTTCTTGGTTACATAAAAGCGACCACACGTAAGTGTAGAGTATTTCTTGGTTACATAAAAGCGACCACACGTAAGTGTAGAGTATTTCTTGGTTACATAAAAGCGACCACACGTAAGTGTAGAGTATTTCTTGGTTACATAAAAGCGACCAAGTCCACTTGTTATAATTTTTTTATCCACAATTGATAGGCCCTTGGCATCATTTCACCTGATGGTAAGTGATGATGATGCTAAAGATGGAAGCGGGCTTACCAATATTTCTCAACTCAACGGGGATCTGGCTATGTAGTAAGGATTTCTTGGTTACATAAAAGCGACCATACGTAAGTGCAGAGTATTTCTTGGTTACATAAAAGCGACCAAGTGCACGTAAGTACAGAGTATTTCTTGGTTACATAAAAGCGACCAAGTCCGAGTTGGATCACACAAGACATAATTATGTCTGGTTGTATGAAAGAACTTCTTCGGACTACCTATATCCTACTAATATCACAAACACGAAAGTTTGTAAGAATGTATGGATGTATATTTGTTACTCTTTCACGCAAAAACTACTGAACGGATCTGGCTGAAATTTGGTAGGTAGACCGATTAGGACCTGGATTAACACATGTGCTACTTTTTCCACTGCGCACCCACAAAAAGTCATAGAATCATTGTCCTCGCGAGTAAAGCCGCGGAAAACAGCTAGTCTTACATAATTGACAACGCTAAACACGTTAAAACTTCATACTTCATTTTTTTTTTGTTTTTGATAATTAGCAAAAAAAAACTAACCGATTTTAATAAAATTTATAAGGGACCAGTCTTATTATAATTCTAGTCCAGTTAGGTAGATCCATCTTCGAGAAAGAGATATATCGTCGAATCCTACTCGGCTGGGCAGCGTTCGGGAAGCTTCGTTATATCCTCACGTCCCAAATACTGCAGTGGTGTCTTAAGACCAAGGTTTTTGACCTATGGAACTGAGACATGGTCGCTTACTATGGGCTACATAAGAAGACTCAAAGTCACCCAAAGGGCAATGAAGCGTGCTATGCTCGGAGTTTCCCTGCGTGAACGAATCAGAAACAAGGAAATCCGTAGGAGAACTAAAGTAACCGACATGGCTCTCAGAATAGCTAAACTTAAGTGGCAGCTTAGCCTAGCAACATAGCTCGTAGAAAAGATTGCCGTTGGGGTAATAAATTTCTCGAGTGGCAACCGCGCACCAGGAAATTTGCGTAGGCAGCCTCCTATTCGGTGGACCGATGATCTTGTGAAGTTGGCGGGAAGCCGCTGTATTCGGGCAGCACAGAACCGGTCGTCGTGGAAATTCTTGCGGTAGGCCTTTTTTCAGCAGTGGACGACTTCTGGCTTATATGATGGGACTGCTAGGAAGGCATAACCTATCAACTAAAAAAATTATTTTTAAAATTGGTCCACCATTGACGAAAATATTTGTGACCATACATAAAAAATAGATAAAGACGAACATAGAATATTAAAACAATCCTGATCCCACCTAAAATCCCTCCTGATCGTTCCCCTCCATACCACAGATTTTACTCCCACTCCTTCTCTGTTCATGCCGTCAGGTTGTGGAATTCTCTCTCTCACAAAATCTGGATTGCGAGAACATCTTTTCCTTTAAAAAGAAACTCAAAGAGCACTACCTCTCCCTTTCTTCTTGAGGTCGATAAGCCATGTAAATATTATATTATTTATCATATATTATATTATATAATTAAACCTATATAAGTATTTAATTAAACTATTTATACAAATTATATGAATTTTACACTATTGTATCCTTACTTAAACATTATAATAGATTCTTTATTTGTGTACTGTACATGTCTGCCATTTCAACTAAAACTTACTCTTTCCCGGGTTTGCTGGAAGAAATTTCTAATTAGAAATAAGTAATACCTATTGTATAATTTTATTTTCTGCCTGTAATGTAATCTTTTTTGTACACAATCAACTGGTAAATAAATAAATAGAACATCCTCCTTTTTTGAAGTCGTTAAAGAGGCCGGTACCTACACAATACACTAAATATAAGACCCACGAATAAGTGCGGTTAACTATTTTTGGGGTTCCGTACCTAAAAAGGTAAAAACGGAACCAATATAGGTTCACTCGTGTGTCTGTCTGTCCGTCCGCCTGTCACAGTCAATTTGCTCGGAAACTACTGGACCGAGATTAAGTTGAAATTTGTAACAAATATGTAAGTGTGTCGGTGACCTAAAAACGGGCGTGTAACGTAAATAAATTAATTTGAAACATGTGGACCGCTTTTGGGGGGTAAATTAGAAAACTAATAAAAGGGCTTGTTGTGAGAATTTTAAATATATATTTTTTTATAATTTAAGATAAATAGTTTTGAAGTATTTAAGAAAATAGGCTAAAACAAAAAAAAATAAGGTCTACTGGGACCGACCCATTATTACGGACATGACTATTCCTTCGAACAAGCCTGATATCGTGTTGATGGATCGTGCGCAGTCAAGGGTGTTTTGATGGATGTCACTATCCTATACGATGAAAACCTCGTGCAGGCTGATGCCGTAAAAAGGACCAAGTACCTGGACCTGGCGCACGAGGTTACTTATATGTGGCAAGTGGAATCTACCGAAATCATCCCCGTAGTCCTATTCGTGAACGGGCTAATTCCAGCCGACCTTGAACGTCACCTAAGGCGGCTGGAGTTCCGAGGCAGACCAATAATTGCAGCAATGCAGAAAGCAGTTCTCCTCGACAATGCCCGGATAGTCCAACGCTTTCTCTCCCCGTCGCACTGAACTCCAGCCGACTGTGCTTCCGCTGGAGGTGCTCCTACCACTTCGCCTCGTGCCAAGTGAGCAGAGTAGCTTGTTTAATATTCGTAATAATCATCATATCAGCCACAAATCGTCCACTGCTGGACAAAGGCCTCCCCCAAGGATTTCCACGACGACCGGTCCTGCGCTGCCCGCATCCATCGGCTTCCCGCGACCTTCACCAGGTCATCGGTCCACCGCGTGGGAGGCCTTCCTACGCTACGTTTTCCGGTGCGCGGTCGCCACTCGAGAACTTTACTGCCCCATCGGCCATCTGTTCTACGAGCTATGTGCCCTGCCCACTGCCACTTCCGTTTAGCGATTCTGTGAGCTATGTCGGTTACTTTAGTTCTCCTGCGGATCTCCTCGTTTCTGATTCGATCACGCAGAGAAACTCCGAGCATAGCACGCTCCATTGCCCTTTGGGTGACCTTGAGCCTTCTTATGAGGCCCATAGTAAGCGACCATGTCTCAGTTCCGTAAGTCATCACTGGCAACACACACTGGTCAAAGACCTTAGTCTTGAGACACTGCGGTATTTGGGACGTGAAGATATTGCGAAGCTTCCCGAACGCTGCCCAGCCGAGTTGGATTCGTCGATTGATCTCTTTCTTGAAGTTGGAACTACCTAGCTGGACTGTTTGTCCCAGGTATACATATTCGTCAACAACTTCCAGTGTCGAGTCTCCAACCTTTACAGGAGTGGGTGCGACACGGACATTTAACATTATTTTCGTCTTGTCCATGTTCATTTTAAGACCCACTTGTTGAGAGACCTTACTGAGGCCATCGAGCATTGTGCTTAGGTCTTCCATAGTCTCAGCCATGACCACGATATCGTCAGCGAATCGGAGGTGGGATATGTACTCGCCGTTGATATTGATGCCGAGTCCACCCCAGTCCAGAAGCTTAAAAACATCTTCCAGGGCGGCGGTGAACAGTTTCGGAGATATAACGTCTCCTTGTCTCACCCCTCGCTGCAACTGGATAGGTTTCGAGTTCTGGTCCTGGAGGCGAACCGACATGGTGGCGTTTTCATACAGACACTTCAACACCTCGATGTATCGATGGTCAATTTGGCACCGCTGGAGAGACTGTAGCACAGCCCAAGTTTCGACTGAATCAAAGGCCTTCTCATAGTCCACAAACGCCAAGCATAGTGGCTGATTGTACTCTTCGGTCTTCTGTATAATCTGCCGCAGCGTATGTATGTGGTCTATGGTACTAAAGCCTTTTCGGAAACCGGCTTGTTCGGGAGGCTGGAAGTCGTCAAACCTGCGTGCGAGACGATTCGTAATGACTCTCGAAAACAGCTTGTAGACATGGCTCAGAAGTGAGATGGGTCTGTAGTTCTTCAGCAGAGTGTTGTCGCCCTTTTTGAAGAAAAGCACGACCACACTTCTGTGCCATGCCTCAGGCGTTTGTCCCTCGAGTATAACGGAATTAAATAACTTCTGAAGAGCTTTTAGTACCGGTGATCCACCTGCTTTCAGAAGTTCAGCCGTAATTCCATCATCACCCGGTGCCTTGTTGTTCTTGAGCTGTTTGAGAGCCATTCTAATCTCGTACAGGCTGACGTCCGGGATATCTTCGGTATAGTGTCGGGTTAGTCTGGCTCTTGGGTCTTCAGCCAGATCGCTGACAGGCAAACGTGTGGTCTTGTACAATTGTCCATAGAACTTCTCAACTTCTTCCAGCAACTCAGTCTTAGACGATATGGTCCTGCCGTCCTCAGTCTTCAGCTTGGTCAGTTGGCTTTGTCCAACAGACAGATCTCTCGCGAACACTTTTGAGCCTTTGTTGTGCTCGATCGCCTCTTTAATACAATTTGTATTATATTGGCGTAAATCGCGAGTTAGGGACTTAGAGATCTGCCTGTTTAGTTGCCGATACTGAGTAGCATCTTCAGAGGACTGCAAAACCAATCTGCGTCTTTCTTCCATGAGGTTGCTGGTGAAGTCGGAGATTTTTTTGGTTCTGTTTGAACGGCGAGTTTTAAAAATCTTAGACCCGACCGTTTGAACAATTTCCACGAACCTGTCATTATAATCGTCCACATTCTCGCAGTCTCCTAGGCATTCGAAACGATTAATTGTGCAACTCGAGCTGAAAGCTCTCGGGGTTTTGGAGCTGGATGGGCGCTGGTCGGAGCGTAGACTTCATCAGTCGACATCTTTCTAGCTTGGTCTTTAGATTCAATGTGCCTCTGACCATCCGGTGATCGCTTCCTGTTTTGACTGAATTGATCACGGAGACATCATTGAATATTTGCCTCCTTGTCGACAAGATGAAGTCTATCTCGTTTTTTGTTACGCCATTGGGATGCAACCATGTCCACTTCCGCTGTTTTGACTTTTTAAAGAAGGAGTTCATCATAAAGAAGCTCTCCTTCTCCATAAAGTCGGCCAGCATCTGGCCACGTGCATTTCTTACTCCATATCCAAATTGCCCCACTCTCAGCTCACCATCGCTTCGTTTGCCCAGTTTCGCGTTAAAGTCCCCCATAACAACGGTATAATGGGTCCTGGTGCTATGTAAGGCTGTAGAGATGTCCTCATACATAGTCTCTACCTCGTCGTCGGAGTGTTCCGTAGTCGGCGCGTATACCTGTATGACCTTCATCGAATACCGTTTGGTGATTCTGAGTATAAGGTATGCTACCCTTGTCGAAACGCTCACGATTTGGACCACATTGTTAATGAGGGACTTGTGGACGAGAAACCCGACACCACCCTGGGACTGTTGGTCGCCCTCCCGGAAATAGAGCAGGTTTCCGGATTTAAGGATCATGGTGTCCTCTCCCTCTCTTCGGACTTCACATAAACCTACGATATCCCACCGTAACCTGCTCAATACTTCTTCGAGTTCTGCAAGTTTCTCGTCAGTCCGCAGTGTGCGCATGTTGTAAGTTGCCAGGGCCAAAGGTCGTTGGGTTTGGTAGCCTGGCATCTGCCGGGGATTCTTCGCACCCCCTACCCCGCCGTTACCATGACTGCTACCGGAGCCAGGAATAGCGGGGCTGCCGGGGACTAGGGGCCGTTTTCTGGGTGTGAAATTCATTAGGGGGTTTTGCCGTAATCGCCACGCTTGGCAGGCGGGTTGGCGATCGCAGTTTGATTGCAGGTGTGTTGCAATGTACGGAAAGACGCTGCTGCCCATCCTCCGGTTTTAAGTCCCTTAGTCGCCTCTTACGACACCCATTGGAAGAGGTGGGATGGTCCTATTCTTAGCCGGGAACCATACGGCCAATATATATAATAAATAAAACTGTATATAATAATAAATAAATACTGTAAATAATAAATAATAAATAAAACTGACCATTCTAAAACTACTAAGATTAAAATCTTTAAAAAAGATCACAGTGTATGGAGTTTAATGCATAGAATACAGAAAAGTCTATGAGATCTTGTAAAACTCTTCCGGTTACAAAAATACAAAATTTTAAACTGACATCTAAAAATGAGGAGGTTCTTTATTCGACTGCATGTTTGTTACGCGATATCGCGGCAAATTGTGTATTGATTTTCTTGATCCATTTTTAATTCAATAGGGTATTCTGCCAGGTTGGTTCCATATAAATTTTATCAATATCGGTTTAGTACTTTTTTAATTAACAAAAACCAAAAAATAGCAAATGTAAGTTTGTGCGATTGACGTCAGTTTTTAACATGTTTAGAGTTTCCAATTGTATTGATATTGGTTTTGCAAAAGCAGAGAAGAGAGACTGTGACATACATATGATAAACAGTATATAAGAGACAATATTATATTTTTTTATGACCGTAGATTATTTTATTTGCTTTTTTTAAATTTTGACACAGGGACAAGGCTAAAAAATATACAATATCAATAAAATTTAAATATTTACGATAAACAAGTAAATCTTGAGCAAATCCTTGGGGAGAGGCCCTTGCCCAGCAGTGGACATCTTTCAACTAATATAATGATGATGATGCTTAAAAAATATTAACTAATAAGACTATAAAGTTGTCTTCCTCGGTTACGCCCCTCCCTGAAGCGTTGAAATACTATACCTACCCTCGACTCCAGCCAGAAATCGGGATTCAGGAACACTTTCTGGTACTTGGCAGTTCGTACAAAGGAACCCGAACCTTGATGGACATAAAGTTATTGGCCCTATACTTGACTTCAAGAGTTCTGCGGTCACCTCCATATGTCCCTGAATCCGACCCTTGCGTATAGTCCCAATCAACGTGCTGAAAGATATTAAATTTGCTCGAAAAGTAGTACTTACTTTATATGCCAGTTTACTGTGCGCAAAATTGATTTTACCGCATACGTGCTTTTTATTTTGACACTTTTTTTAGCTTCTAACTCGGAGAAATAAGACGTTTCTAGCAAATAAAAAATATAATAACCAAATATACGGAATCTTCTTTGAGACTTTTGAAAGGAGAATTTTAAAACAGATATAGGTTGTTCCTCCGAGAGGTTACATAACGCTAATTAGTAAGATTCTGTTTGGATTATACGTATATTTGTGTAGAAAGGAAAATAAATACCACGGTGGCCTGTGTTAGAAGGAGATAGATTGATGTGATGACGCATGAAGCTCATAGGTTACACTAAGGAATAGGTCAACTTTTCTAACGAGGTTTTAATGCTTACAATATTATCCAAAGCTTTATTATAATAGGTATATCTACGGTAATATTTAAAAAAAATCGCATGCGTATAATTATGTTCATAGCTCAAATAAGGCGCAAATTTCGTAAAACTGAATTGAGTTGTATTAGTCTTATATATATTTTATATATATGAATAGTTATAAATTTGTGATAAAAAATATACCTATGTGTATTTATCTTTTTAACGTATGAAAAACGGTGAAATTAATCCACCCGGAGTCCAAGGCCCGGACATTTAAAATGAGCCACAAGTCGCGTATATTGAATTTTGGTTGCCGAATTCTTAATAGCATAATGTACCCATGTATTTTGTTTTTCTGTTGCGGGCCTTTAATGGTCCCGATGTCAACAAGGAATCCTTAGAGTTTTGCCACGTCTGTCTGTCCGTCTGACCGCGGCTTAACTCAGAAACTATTAATACTATATATATCTGTTATTTAACCACGCCAAAAAAGTTATTTTTTTATGGTTATGTTAAGAGGGGGCGATTTCTTTGGTAACGCACTCCATCGTGAGGGATTTCGTTGAAAAGGTCTTTCAAAACAACTGAGGGTCTTCAAAATAATTTTTTTGATGTAAATATAATTTTTATTTTTAAAATGAGGGTTTTTTTTCTAAAAAAAACTTCGGAACCCTACTTTGCGCGAGTCCGACTCGCACTTGGCCGGTTTTTTTATTGTACCTGTTTTCTCACAAGTATATTGGAAAACGTTATAATATGATACATAGGTATTATAAATGGCAAACTCGTGACAATGGTAAACCCTCGCCTGCGGCTCGGGCTTAAAAATGACACTCGTTTGTTAATTACCTGTTTAGCACCTTTGTATCATAAATAACTACTCCTTCTGTGTCGTCTTAACGAACTCCGTAGCGTCATTAGCTTCAAATCAGGAGGTTGCGGGTTCGACTCCCGGTGGAGTAAACTTGACTCTATACTATCATCTTATTTAAGTCTTGCCGCATCAGGCGAGCGATGCCAAGGGCTTATCAATTGAGAATAAAAAATAACTAAATATAAGTACCAATTATTCTGTTACAACAAATAAAGTAATGAAAATGTAATGTTTATATTAAAAATCTAAACAAACAAACAGCATCGATGTGTTGCAGCTTGAAAATAAGAAAGCCAGTTCTTCATAGCGTTAGGAAATCTTGGTAATCCCGCTTCCATCATCGGCATCATTGTCACTTACCATCAGGTGAGATGGTGCCAAGGGTTTACCAATAATGGATAACAATTAAATCTATCTTTTCTTTCATCAGCTGGTCATGATTAACTTGTTTTTAACCTTATTCAAATATAAATAAATTATTCTTTCAGTGGTATTTCTACATAAATCGACGCCACAAAGCTCACGAGTGGAAAATACAGCCTGAGAAGTGGTTGTCTCCTGAACTAGAGCGGCATGAGATCATGGTTGGCACGCTCTCCCTCTTCTTGGTTGGAAGTTTCTCCGCATTCCTGGCCACATATATCCTTAATGGGAACCCGTCTACAGTATACTATCAATTCGACGAGTACGGATGGTGGTGGTTCTTCGCACAGTTCCCTATTATCTTCATATATGGTGTAAGTTCTTCCAATTTTTATTAAATGTTTGAATAGTTCTAATTAAGGACCATCTTAAGGCGACGCATTGGAGATTTTGGTTGAAGGGATCTCGATTTTTCTCAGCAATTACAAAACATATGAAAATGATATTTTGTAAACTGATTCTTCATATACAGAGTGTAAAAAAATTGGTGTAGGTCCCGTTAACTGGGGCTTCTACTCATTATACTGAACAACTTTTGTTCTACGAGTTTGCTGAAAAAGTATTTTTTTTTACTCCTCATACAAATCGATCAGCTGATCGACCGATTTTGTGCGTTTTAGTATGGAGGGTCCAAATTTTTTTTTGAGTTGACTATGGGTGGCTGATATGGTGATGATGATGATGACTATGGGTTCTTTGGAGAAAGTTGTTCAGTATGACGAGTAGAACCCCCAGTTAACGGGATCTACACCAATTTTGTTACACCAGTATATGACTTCATTTTGTCGGTTGCAGGAACACGATTCGTTAACTTAAATTACAGAAAAAAAAAATGACAAAGAAACCTCTTTAAAAACAGAGATTTGCATTACACAGGCAAACCAGAACAATTAAGTACCTACTTCTAAATTTTGTTAGTCGATTAGTCAATTCAATATACCAGTTGGATTTTTCAAAATTAATTTTAGTTTTTAATTGAAACGAAAAACCATTGAAAAAGTGCAAAAGTGAAATTATTTTCTTTACTCTTTACACGTAAAGAAAAAGGCAGAGACAACTGTTCCAACCAATGCCTCTCCTTAATTAAAGCCTCAAAAACTACAAAGTTTAACCCTTAACAGCTTAAATTAGCATTAATGGTAGTTTTAAAATAACTCGTTATTTTGCTATTAAATCTAGGCAATTAATGAATAAGGGCCACAATTAAAAATAAAAACATTTTAAAGGACAATTAATCTCGATCACAGTTAATTTCGAACTTTAGTAACACTAATAGGTGCACTGAAGAGGGCTACTGCGGATCGACAAATTACGTGCAAATAGTAAAGAAAATAATCACACTTTTTCAATGGTTTTTCGTTTCAATCGAAAACTACAATGAAAGTATAAAAATAATAACATCACTCATTTTGTATTATCATAACGAATATTGTTGTATATTTTTTTAATTTATACATTAAAATATTAGTCACAACTAGAGTTGAAAGCAACAGTGTAGACCTATCTTTGGGATTTTTTCCATCAGGCCAAAACTGCTCAATCATCTTTCTAATAGTTTTTAACTTTAAGAAACATCATGAACAATAAGGGTATTTTTTTTTCAACCTTAACTTTTCTATCGTTTAGGAGTAATTGACGTCAAAAAAACGAAAATCTGGTTTTTGCGATACGGTGCGGTGGCCCCAGATATGCTAAACTAACCTTACCCAACCGAGTCGTTATTCTTAACTTTTACAGAGATAGTGCTGATAAAGTACAAAATAAACGATGATAAGAGATTAATGTGGTTAGTAAATCCTAATGTGAGTTAGCTATACAGGCTTGCGTGTGTGTGTGCTATTTATCTCAATAATGGATTTACCGACTTTGACATTAATAATAGCACGGTGGTCTCAGATCAAAATAATAGCACGGTGGTTTCAGATAAAAATAGTAGCACGGTGGTCTCAGATCAAAAGAATAGCACGGTGGTCTCAGATCGAAAATAAAAGGTAGATGTAGTGTCATCATTATCATCATTACAGCTCATATACGTCCCCACCGAGGGGCTCGAGCCTACCCTGAATCAGGGCGATTAGGCCTTAGTCGACCACGCGGGCCCAGTGCGGGTTGGTCAACTTCACACACAACCTTCGAGTTTCTTCGCAGGCGTGTGCAGGTTTCCTCACGATGTTTTCCTTCACCGTTAAAGCAATCGGTAAGTATGTACGTAAGTTTTTGAAAAACTCATTGGTACATTGGCCGTCCAGATTTGAACCCGGTACCTCTAGTCAGATGGACCGCGTCGTTACCGGTTGAGCCACCGACGCTTTTTAGATGTAGTGTAGCGTTTTGAAAACGGGGTATAAAAACTCTGCTCCAATCACGTAGGAGCAGAGTTTTGCCTACAGTCAGGCCGAAACGTGCTGTGACGTGTCTCAAATGCACCTGTCTCAATTACATTGAAGGATAGGACCTATCATGTATCGAAACATTATTCGAGGTCACCACTAAGGTGAAAATGCATACGTAAATATGTATATAGAAAAACTTTATGGTATGATTACTGTATGATATTGTATCTCAATATCTATATTATTTTTAATCTGAGACGGTGGTCGTATAAATCTTGTCAATTCCTGCACCGATCATTATCAAAGTAATAATTGGTTCAGGAATTTACACAAGATATGTATTTACATTTCAGTATTGTTAATATTTTTATAGATACTTGGTACATTGTAAAATTTGTAATTTTAGGACTACACAACGTACATCATGCACAGGCTGTACCATACACCATGGATGTACAAGCACTTCCACAAGCTCCACCACAAGTACAAGCAACCGACGGCGTTCTCTGTGACGGCAATCCACCCTGTAGAGATCCTGCATATCCAGCTCACGCTTTGCTTGCCATTGTTCACCGTTCCTGTTCACTGGTGTGAGTATTTCTAATACAAGTAACTACAAGCAGCCGACGGCGTTCTCTGTGACGGCAATCCACCCTGTAGAGATCCTGCATATCCAGCTCACGCTTTGCTTGCCATTGTTCACCGTTCCTGTTCACTGGTGTGAGTATTTCTAATACAAGTAACTACAAGCAGCCGACGGCGTTCTCTGTGACGGCAATCCACCCTGTAGAGATCCTGCATATCCAGCTCACGCTTTGCTTGCCATTGTTCACCGTTCCTGTTCACTGGTGTGAGTATTTCTAATACAAGTAACTACAAGCAGCCGACGGCGTTCTCTGTGACGACAATCCACCCTGTAGAGATCCTGCATATCCAGCTCACGCTTTGCTTGCCATTGTTCACCGTTCCTGTTCACTGGTGTGAGTATTTTTAATACAAGTAACTACAAGCAGCCGACGGCGTTCTCTGTGACGACAATCCACCCTGTAGAGATCCTGCATATCCATCTCACGCTTTGCTTGCCATTGTTCACCGTTCCTGTTCACTGGTGTGAGTATTTTTAATACAAGTAACTGCAAGCAGCCGACGGCGTTCTCTGTGACGACAATCAACCCTGTAGAGATCCTGCATATCCAGCTCACGCTTTGCTTGCCATTGTTCACCGTTCCTGTTCACTGGTGTGAGTATTTTTAATACAAGTAACTACAAGCAGCCGACGGCGTTCTCTGTGACGACAATCCACCCTGTAGAGATCCTGCATATCCAGCTCACGCTTTGCTTGCCATTGTTCACCGTTCCTGTTCACTGGTGTGAGTATTTCTAATACAAGTAACTACAAGCAGCCGACGGCGTTCTCTGTGACGACAATCCACCCTGTAGAGATCCTGCATATCCAGCTCACGCTTTGCTTGCCATTGTTCACCGTTCCTGTTCACTGATGTGAGTATTTTTAATACAAGTAACTACAAGCAGCCGACGGCGTTCTCTGTGACGACAATCCTCCCTGTAGAGATCCTGTATATCCAGCTCACGCTAAGCTTGCCATTGTTCACCGTTCCTGTTCACTGGTGTGAGTATTTTTAATACAAGTAACTACAAGCAGCCGACGGCGTTTTCTCTGACGACAATCCTCCCTGTACAGATCCTGTATATCCAGCTTACGCTTAGCTTGCCACTGTTCACTGGTGTGAGTATTTCTAATACAAGTAACTACAAGCAGCCGACGGCGTTCTCTGTGACGACAATCCTCCCTGTAGATATCCTGTATATCCAGCTCACGCTAAGCTTGCCATTGTTCACCGTTCCTGTTCACTGGTGTGAGTATTTCTAATACAAGTAACTACAAGCAGCCGACGGCGTTCTCTATGACGACAATCCTCCCTGTAGAGATCCTGTATATCCAGCTCACGCTTAGCTTGCCATTGTTCACCGTTCCTGTTCACTGGTGTGAGTATTTCTAATACAAGTAACTACAAGCAGCCGACGGCGTTCTCTGTGACGACAATCCTCCCTGTAGAGATCCTGTATATCCAGCTCACGCTTAGCTTGCCATTATTCACCGTTCCTGTTCACTGGTGTGAGTATTTCTAATACAAGTAACTATAAGCTGCCGACGGCGTTCTCTGTGACGACAATCCACCCTGTAGAGATCCTGCATATCCAGTTCATGCTTTGCTTGCCATTGTTCACCGTTCCTGTTCACTGGTGTGAGTATTTCTAATACAAGTAACTACAAGCAGCCGACGGCGTACTCTGTGACGACAATCCACCCTGTAGAGATCCTGCATATCCAGCTCACGCAGGAAAGAACACAAAGATCAAAATTATCCGTATATTTATACTTCATCTATTTTATAATGGCGTCATGACGCCTTTTTCAAAATATTAGGTCTTTACCTATGAAAATGCCGATTGTATAAAAAAGTTTAAAGATGAAAATTAATATTAAGAACAATAGGTTATTAAAACAAAATTTATTCTCAAAATAGCAATAGACTATTAGAAATTAAGTTTACATATTTTGAGAGCACAGTGGCTTTAACCCCGTAAAGTCGGGCTTTTTCACCTGAAAAAATCGCCTTATTTTAGGCAAAAAATACATATTTTTAATTTTAAAGCTCTAGAGTTATCGTAACAGTTTCTTTGTTACTAATGTCGTATTTGAGAATACCTCGCATAAGATTTCGTCACTTTCAGGAAAATTCAAGAAATTTAACTAGTCTAAGAAATTGCCCCATCTGATCACTAAGAAAACGCCTTTGTTCCATTCAATGGTACATAGCTTACCTACCAGATTGGAACATGAAAGACATGCCACTAGTTACTAATAAAAGACCATAAGTAGTGTCACCATAAGGTCAATAATAAAAAACAATAACTTTTTTATTTTCAATAAAAATTGGCATTGAACTTCAAAAACTGAATCGGCAATTTCATGGGTAAAGACCTATTACTAGTTATACAATAATAATCTGATAATTTTTGGTCATAAATTACCTGCTATAATCTGTTAATCTAATTTAAATCTTCGACAAGTTTTTATCGAAGAATTTAGTTTTCGCACCTGTGTATAATATTCCGCAATTCATTAAGTTTTAATATCTTTTGTTTTTATATTATCATGCAAACTTAACGCGTTATTATCGGTTATTTCACATTGACCTTAGGTAATAACAAGGTCAGCGAGATTGTGTATGTATTGAATACAATACATGAGTTGTTTTAAACAGGCTCCAAAGCCTCGAGCATCGCCGCAAAGTCGCCTGTCTATCGGTGTTCTACAGGAGTCAGGATTCATTTCGGATAGTGTGCCCTGGAGCTTCACGACCTCATTCCCCCCTCTCCATTTCATCATCGGACGACCAGGCGCGGAAAGCGGTTCCACTCTTTTATCGTCAATGTTCCACCTTTTCGCAAGAAGCTTTTTGCTTCTTCGTTCATCATGAGATCGGCCAAGGAGTGGAATTCCCTTCTCTCGTCTGTAATCCCCGATTCGTATAATTTAGGAATCTTCAAGTCGAGAGTGAATAGTCACTATTTGAGCTTTCGTTTTACATCCTCGGCTGCATCGGCACTTACCATCAGGTAAGGTGCAGCCAAATGCACTATAATTTTTAATAAAAAAAATAGTATTTTTTTGTGGTTCCTTTATAATTTTCACAAATTGTCTGGTTTTCTGGTCAGTTATCCACGCGGACGACGTCGCGAGTAACAGCTAGTGGAATAAATAATTACTTAACACTTGTACAGGCTATAAAAAATGGTGTAGGACCCGTTAACTGGGGGTTCTACTCATAAAACTGAACAACTTTCCCCAAGGAACCCATAGTAAATTCTCAAAAAAAATATTGGACCCTCCATACTAAAATGCACAAAATTAGTCGATCAGCTGATCGATTTGTATGAAGAGTAATTTTTTTTGCGATTTCAGCAAAGCCGTAGAACAAAAGTTGTTCAGTATGATGAGTAGAAGCTCTAGTTAACGGGACCTACACCAATTTTGTTATTTATGTGTACTAGCATCTAATAATATTTTCCGATCCTTATGGTTGCTTAAAGGGATTTGAAAGTTAGTGGCATACTGAGGATTCGCCATGTTGTTTTTTTTTAAATGGCGTCGTATAACTTAACCTGTGTTTTTGGATAGAATACCTATAGAATAAAAAAATGTCATATAACATTTTGGCCTAAGGTGTCACGTCTCTGAAATTATTATCTTAGAAGTTAAAAATAATAAAAATAATTTAATGAAATATATATATATATATATATATATATATATATATATATATATATATATATATTAAATTAACTCCGTAACGGGACGTTTTAGGACACTATTTTACGTGTAATTTTTTGTTTGTATGTATGTCCCCTATCCAAATATATAGGTCTCAATGTGTGACGTCATTTTGAAAAAAATAATAATATGGCGGACTCCAGTATGCCAGTCTCCATACAAAAATTTTCAAACCCCTTCAGTGTATTTTTTGCGTATTACTGGCCTATAATTAAAAACCAGCCAAGTGGAATCGGACTCAAACACTGAGAGTTCCGTACTACAACGAAAAATAAGGTGTTCTTAAAATATCTACCGACGCTGCAGCAATTTTCCCCAAGGAATCTATCTATAGCCATTTTTAGGGTTCCGTACCTCAAAAGTAAAAACGGAACCCTTATATGTTCACCATATTGTCCAACCGTCCGTCTGTTTTTCAAGACCCTTTGTCTCGGGAACGCGTGGAGGTATCGAGTTGAAATTATTTCAGTTGAAATATATTTCGATCTACAGTCCCTTGAAGCTGTGAAAAAATCAAACTTCAAAGATACGGCCGTTTATGCCCCAAAAAATCTAGAACTATGAAATTTGGCAAGTAATACATTCATGTAAATGTAAAGCGTCGGTGGCTAAAAGCGTCGGTGGCTCAACCGGTAACGACTCCGTCCATCTAACCAGAGGTACCCGGTTCAAATCTGGAAGGCCAATGTACCAATGAGTTTTTCAAAAAAAACTTACGTACATGTACTTACCGATTGCTTTAACGGTGAAGGAAAACATCGTGAGGAAACCTGCACACGCCTGCGGAGAAACTCGCAGGTTGTGTGTGAAGTCGACCAACCCGCACTGGGCCCGCGTGGTCGACTAAGGCCTAATCGCCCTGATTCAGGGTAGGCTCGAGCCCCTCGGTGGGGACGTATATGAGCTGTTATAATAATAAAATAACATTCATGTACTGAAAGTATATAAAAAAATCTGAAAACTGTACATTTATGATTAAATCATTAAAAAATACAGTCTCTATTTAAAGTCCGTATCAATTATGCAAGGAATGGCGGCGGTCCAAATTTTGAATTAAATTAACCGTGTCTTGTGCGGTTGAAATGAAAGGACTTCACTGACACAAACTTAAACAGATTTTTATTTTTATTTTGATGTATAGTTTTCGATTTACGTGGAAGAATCAAAAAAAATAATCTTTTCCCTTTTAATATGTATATAGGTAGGTAGGAACGTAATAATTTTATCGTATGTAGTAGCTAACAGTTTGCACTGTTAAGATATATAATATGTACCTACAAATTTGTACGGAACCCTCGGTGGTTGAGTCGACTCGCACTTGTCCGGTTTTTTTATTTAGACTATACAAAGTTGTTCAATTTAGCTGATCGATAAGAGCATATAATATTTTTTTTAATAATTCATTTGGAAAAGTTATAGAGATTCACAAATGAGGCACCCCTTGTAGTGTCGGCAGATTTTTTGATCATAAAATGTATTAACCAAAAAAAAAGTAAGCATTATTGCATTTAATTTTAATTGTTGTCAAGGGTTTACCAATTGTGAATAAAAAAAAATTAAAAAAAAAATAGTTCGGAATTCGCAGCGCGTGTATAAGTCACACTTAGCCTGTTTTTATTAGCGTTCTGTAGTCAACAAGGAACCTTTATACGGGGTAACTTTTAATTAGTTCTTGATAACAAAAAGTATATGCGTGTACTCGTGATTACAAACAACTTTCCCAAAGAAACTATATGTCAAATCAGAAAAAATGTTTGGTCCTCGATACATAATAATTTATCAAATCGCCAAAAATATATCACGGACCAATTATTTTTTTTCATATTTGACATATAGTTTCTTTGGGAAAGTTGTTTGTAATCACAAGTACATTCATATCCTTTACTATCAAGAACTAATTTAAAGTCACCCTATATATTATCATTCAGTTTGTATTGTTTTAGTTAGATACACAACCTGTTTTTATGCTCTTGTCTCAAAACACCGGGTTGTCTGGAAGAAATTGCTTTGAGCGATAAGACCGCTCAAATCGTACCGCTATATATATTTTTTTTTATTAAAAATTTGAGTGCGTTTGGCTGCGCCTCATCTGATGGTAAGTGTCGATGCAGCCGAGGATGTAACACGCAAGCTCAAATTAATAGTATCTACTTTGTATCAGCTCATATATGTACGCACCGAGGGGCTCGAGCCTACCCTGAATTAGGGCGTTTGGGCCTTAGTCGACCACGCGGGCTTGGTCACGCGTGGTTGGTCGACTTCACACACAACCTGCGAGTTTCTTCGCAGGCGTGTTCAGGTTTCCTCACGATGTTTTTCCTTCACCGTAAGAGCGTCGGATAAACGTACATATGAAATCTAAATTCGAAATCACATTGGTACGTGGCAGGTTCGAACCACGACCTCCCGGACAGAAGGCGGCGGCCCTAGCCATTACGCCACCGACGCTCTTGTATCTACTTATATAAGTATTTTTTTTATATTGTATTTGTTTTTTTTATATTTTTTTAAGTTAAGTTTTTATAATTTGTTTATGTTTTTTTAAATAGTATGTACAATAAAGAGTAGATATTTATCTTATCTTTATAGTTTCGCCATGTCTGACCGTCTGTCTGCGGCTCAGCTCAGATATATTTATACAAGAAAGCTGTAATTTGGCGTGGGTTTATATATGTCGCAGGCATACTATATAATTAGTCATTATAAATACGGTCAGGCAAATGTCAGGCAAATTATATAATGGCGAGGGCGGGAGTAAAGACGGTAAAGTTAAATCAATCACACCTGACCGAACCTAACATCGCTCGCTTCGCGATATCATTTACAATCTGTCGTACGGCATTTTGTCAATTTGCCTGACGAATTATTACAATTTGCCTGGCTCGTCAATTTACAATCTGCTTACAGAATTTTGAAAATATGCCTGACTCATCATTGACCGTTTATATACGGACGAATTATAACAATTTACAATCTGCGTGGAGAAATTTGACAATTTGCCTGACTCATCATTGACCATTTATATAAGGACGAATTATAACAATTTACAATCTGCGTGGAGAAATTTGACAATTTGCCTGACTCATCATTGACCGTTTATATACGGACGAATTATTACAATTTGCCTGGCTCGGCAATTTACAAATTTTCTGAATCGGCGTACTGCATTTTATATTTTGTCTGACCGTTTACATACGGACAAATTAAAAATTTTGCCTGACCGTATGTAAAACGACTTATCTTACAATTTGCCTGCCACATATACATATGATTAATCATAGGCCGAATTAAAATTTCTTTCTACTACAGCGCTATCTCTTAACACGTAGCTGAACCACGACGTCGACGCACTCGCTATATCAGACTTGTACATACACTTACGCTATTACTCCATAGAGGGCGCCACAAATAATAACGGCATTAAGAGGAAACGCGGGTGCCACTTTTTCCATACAAATGTAGTCTCCTGTTTCCTCTCTGGATAATGACAATAGAGCAAAAATATTTTTTCCATCTAACCTTTAACTACCATGGCCATGCCCCTATGTTTTGTTTTTTCCCATATTCAAATACAATATTTCCCATACAATAGGCAAGTAGGCGCCTTCAAAAACTGAGTAAGTCAATTGAAAAGTCGTTTTCGGAGACCCACCAAAAAGTAATACGCATATTGATAAAAACATAGAGGCATAGCTAAATTTTTTCTTTAATTATATTAAAAAAAAATATGGCAGTTTTGGAGGAGGAAATAGGGGACTAAAAATGCCGTTTTAATCAATTTTAGTGCCTATTATCGGTATGCGCTGCAGTTCTCCCTTTCTTGCTGTATACGGAGAGATTTTGGTGAGGGAGACAGGAACATTTTATTCATATACCTATTCTTTAGACCGCGTTTCCTCTTAAGACTTAGCCGTTTAGAAACAAGAAATCAAAAACATGCAAGATAATATTATTCAAGCCATAGCTTAATAAACCACTCCGGGAGTGCCGACAGAAGTGAAAACTTTCTACAGTTTTATAAGTTTTGACCCTGCGAGTATTCCTGCTACGGTAGCGGTTATCTTATAGTGACGCGAGTTCAATGGTTTTTTCCCATCTCAAAAAATGCCCAACGCGCCTAAAGAAGTTTTCACTTCAATTTTTTTTATATTATATTTTACTACTTTGTATAGGCGTGATTAATATGTAATGTAATATAGCTTCTTAGCTAAGTCGCGCACAGACGGACAGACAGACATGGCGAAACTATGAGGGTTCCTTGATGACTTCGGAACCGTAAAAACGATATCCATGCGGGCGAAGCTGCGGGCAAAAACTGGTTTTAAATATACAATAATTTCTCACTTGTATAGGATATTGTGTGAAATTCTATTTCAGTGCCATTCTACGCTGTAGCGGTTTACAATTACTACCACGGCATCATCGATCACTCGGGTATTAACTTCAAGTCGCAGTGGTGGCAACCCTGGCAGCCGGACGCCGAATTCCATGACAAGCATCACGAGTTTTTTCACTGCAATTTCGGCTTCAACATGTCCTTGTGGGATAAGGTTAGTTTACAAAAAAGATCTCAGTTTTTAGTTGCACATCGCTACTAAACTACTCTGGTAAAGCCTGTATTTTTTTTTTGCGAGCATTCTATTATACGATGAAAACCGTCCATCGTAAGTGAGAAATAAACTAAGAAAGGCAAATAGAAAAACTATTTTGAACACTATGGCAAAGTCTATATGTGTTAGCTTGCTTAAGATGGGGAATATGTAAATGTGTAGAGGGTAAAAAAAGAACAGATATCACTGTCAAAATTTCACTTAGGATCAGTTTTAAGGAACAGTGGTAGCAGCCCTAGGAGCTCTCGGTCTGCTCTCACCTATGTAGGTGATTTGGACGGCAAAATGTGGTCCGTGTAATTTTTTTTTATTTCCTCGGTCTGCGGAGGAGGGAAGGGGGAAAATGCGTTTATGCATACCAGTACAGCCGGCTGTACTGGTTATTTGGGACTCAAGTACTTAACAGCCCTGCGCCTATATGTATACATACGCATTTAAACATAAGGTACTATAATTAATAAATATGCACAGGCCCAAGACCACACTAACAATCCCCCTGCAGCCTTGGCAGCTAAGCTACCTTAAAAACTAGTCGGAGCGACGCCCCCCCTAGGGAGGGGGGGGGGCGAAGGCTGCGGAGGAGGGAAAGGGGAATAAGGTCCGTGTAAATAAAACTCTGCGTTTAATACGCATCTGACTCCGCCCACGTAGTTATCGTTGTGGTTGTGGTATGTCTTGATGGGCCCTAATGTCCTCTCTACAACTTATAACAAATATTTTCCTGTTTGGTTTCTAAAATGCCTTTGTGGGATAAGTTTAGCAGCACAGACTTCATATTAAAAACTCCCTGGCAAGAATTGGCTAGATCATGAATTGCCCGGGCATTCAATGCATTCGAGGACGGGGCTCCAAAAAATACCGAGTCGAAGGGGTTCCGTTTTAGGCTCCTTTCTGACATACTGAACTACCAGTCGATACGTACTGCCGAAAAATATAGGTTTATTACTTACAAGTAATATTTTTTGTTTCGTTATTGTATAGAGGTTCCTTCTGAAATACCTGAAAAAGGTTAGAGGGGTGCAGCTCATTAAATTGTATTTTTTTAAATACACAGTTGATAAGCCATTGGCATCATCTCACTTGATTGCAAGTGACGATGTTGCCGAAGATAGAAACAGGCTTACCAAGATTCCCCAACGTAATGGAGATTTGGCTATCTTATCCTTAAGCCGGAACACATCAATGATGTTAACACTGATGTTTGGCGGCAAGACTTACATAAGATGGTGGTAGTCAGGCGGGCTATGAAAATGCCCTACCACCAACCACATCGAGTCTTACAAAGTTGACCCCGCCGGGAATCGAACCCGCGACCTCCTGGTGTGAAGTGAATAGACTTACCATTACGCCACGAAGGCGGTTAAACTATTTCCAAAAAACCTGTATTCCATTCGCATAATATTTTTGTATTGGTGGCGTAATAGCAAGGGCCGCTACCTCCTGTCCGAGAGGTCGTGGTTCGAATCCTGCCACGTACCAATGTGTTTTCGAATTTCGATTTCGTGTATACGTTTATCCGACGCCCTTACGGTGAAGGAAAATATCGGGAGGAAACCTGCACACGCCTGCGAAGAAACTCGAAGGTTTTGTGTGAAGTCGACCAACTCGCACTGGGCCCGCGTGGTCGACTAAGGCCCGATCGTCCTAATTAAGAGTAGGCTCGAGCTCCTCAGTGGGGACGTATATATGAGCTGATATGATGAATATATTTGTACTTGATCTAATAAATTAATCAGCTGATAATGAACTTTGTATGGAAGGTCCGTGGGAAAAGTTCTAGTTATACATGAGTTTCATTTTTTTATTTTTTTTATTTAACCCCGTATTATTTAACTGCGCAAATAAGCCTGCTACCGTTAATTAGCTGACAAAAATTTTGTTTGTTTGTAAACTCTTTATTGTACAAAATATACTTACACTTATAATAAAATATAAAAAGCTTATGTACAAAGGTCGACTTATCCCTTAAAGGAATTTCTTCCAGTCACCCTTTTTTTTAAATTCACAATATGTAAGTCCTTGGCATCACCTCACCTGATGGTAAGTGGCAATGATGCCGAAGATGGAAGCGGGCTTACCAAGATTCCCCAATGCAATGGAGAACTGGCTATCTTATTTTCAAGCCAGAACACATCAATGATGTTAACACTGATGTTTGGCGGCAAGACTTAGATAAGATGGTGGTAGGTAGCCAGGCGGGCTATGAAAATTCTCTACCATCAACAACACCGAATCTTACAAAGTTGACCCCACCGGGAATAGAACCCGCGACCTCCTGGTGTGAAGTGAGTAGACTTACCATTACGTCATGGAGGCGGTTAAACTATTTCCAAAAAAACCTGTATTCTATTCGCATTATATTTTTGTACTTGATATAATAAATTAATCAGCTGATAACGAACTTAATATGGAAGGTCCGTGGGAAAAATTGTAGTTACACATGAGTTTAATTTTTTTATTTTGTATTTTTTTTATTTAATCTTGTATTATTTTACTGCGCAAATATGCCTGCTACCGTTAATTAGCTGACAAAAAATTTGTTTGTTTGTAAACTATTTATTGTGCAAAATATACACATAAAATAATATAAAAAAGCTTATGTACAAAGGCCGACTTATCCGACTTATTATATTAAGGTACAAGCCAGTAAAATAACATTAACACAACCAATATTAACATTTAAACTTAAGTAACCTAATTTTAATAAATATACAAACTCAATTTAATAAATTTAACATATAAATAAATATGAAAGTTAATATTAAATTTACAGTTACACGGTACAATGAGGAAGACAAACAGAGTATACACTGAAGATACTTTCCACGGAGAAGCCCCCCTTGTGGGCACAGAGGAGGCGAAAGCGATAGCTGCAAATGACCCAGAGGTGAAGAAATACATCGAAATGTCGAAGAAGGATTTAAATAAGATATAAAATTATCATTCGAAAGTCATGACGTCCAAACAGGTAGGTAAGGAAAAACAAAAATAATTATACCTAAATAAAAAAAACCTCCAAAACTCTTTTTTTTATTTATCATCTATCTATAATCTAACAATAATTTTATCAAGAACATAATAGAAGGAAAGATCGAAAGAAATCACGAAAGAGGAGGACCTAGAATTGCTTATATAGACCAAGTTAGAAGAAAGTTAAGGTGGACATGTATACAGAAATGAAGGAGATAGTGTGGGAGAGAGAGACCTGGAAAGAGCTACACCGACTAGAGCACACGGCTCTTAAATTGTGATGATGATGATCTATAAACTACGTATTAGTTCATAGCGCGTAGAACAGATGGCCGTTGGGCTACTAAACTTCTCGAGTAGCGACGGCGCACCGGAAAACGTAGCGTAAGCGTGGACCGGTGACCTGGTGAAGGTCACAGTAAGCCGTTGGATGCGGGTAGCGTAGAACCTGTCGTCATGGAAATCCTTGTGGAAGGCCTTTGTCCAGCAGAGGACGTCTTTCGGCTGATATGATGATGATGAAAAACTATTTATTGAGACCATTCCAATGAGACCAAATATGATACATCTGCTGTAGGTTGGTGAGGAGTGAGATATATGTCAAAGTTACCATATTCTCGAAATATCTTTGAGGTAAGAGTATACCAAATTTAGAATAAATCAGACCTGAAATACTACCCCAACGTCCATCCGTTCTACGAGCTATGTGTTCCTCCCGCTGCCACTTAAGTTCACCAATTCTGAGAGCTATGTCGGTAACTTTGGTTCTCCTACGGATCTCCTCGTTTCTGATTCGATCACGCTGAGAAAGTCCGAACATAGCATGCTTCATTGCCCCTTGGGTGACCTTGAACCTTCTTATCAAACCCATAGTAAACGACCATGTCTCAGTTCCGTATGTCATAACCGGCAACACATACTGGTCGAAAAACTTGGTCTTAAGACACTGCGGTATTTGAGACGTGAAAATATTGCGAAGCTTCCCGAACGCTGCCCAGCCGAGTTGGATTCGACGATTGATCTCTTTCTTGAAGTTGGACGTTCCTAACTGGACTGTTTTCCCTGGTAAACATATTCGGCAACAGGTACATAGGAAATCGAAATTCAAAAGACACATTGGTACGTGGCAGAATTTGAACACCACCTCTAGGTTCTAGGAGGTAGTGGTTAGCCATAACCATAGCTAGCCGCTAATTTATTTTTATTATTATCCGATATTTTAGGGCTTCTACTCGTGACACTGAAATACACAAATAAGCAAAAAAAATAGACTCGCCTATTTTGTCTACGTACATGTTCATTCAAATGGAGGCTCTTAATTAGCACAATTACTTTTTAAAAGAAGAAATCTAATAAACACCAAAAAAAAACGGTATCAGTCTGTAAGGGTTGTGGAAAAAAAAAATCAAACAGGAGAACTCAGGACAATGCTCAGTAGAAAGCACACGGTAAAATGGAAAATTTTCCATTCATTTTGCAGAAATAAACATATTCTTTGCTTTAAGCAGTCAACTGAGTTCCCGGGGATCTGCAGAAAAATGTGTGACCACGGATCTAACCTACTGATGCCAATATTTTTTTATTTATTTATGTTTAAGTATTTAATAAATAGAGTTAAAAAAAACTTAAAAACACGCTTTTAAAGTACATCAGACTAAAAAGTAAAAAATAATTCTTGATATAAGTTTAAAATAATAATTAACAAAAAATACTAGTATTATTGTAAAAAAGGATGGGGCGCGCCATATTTTTCGTCTATCGAGCAACCCACACTTTTTCACAATAATACTAGTATTTTTTGTTAATTATTATTTTCAACTAATATTAAGAATTATTTTTTACTTTTTAGTCTGATGTACTTTAAAAAGCGTATTTTTAGTTTTTTAAACTCTATTTATTTTTTATTTATTGGTTCAAACTTATGAAATTATTATATCGCTGATTCTTGATAAGTCTACAAAGTTTGAATTAAATCTTTCCGTTTAAAGTGGGTCAAAATCGAGTCCAAAGGAGTCGGTTCCATACAAACATACAGGTGAAGCTAATAAAAGCGTGATAAAAAGAAATCGAGTTTATTTAGAGCCCCCTTTTGTAAGAAAATGTATTGAGAAGAAAAATCGTCATCTTCATATTAGCTCATACACGTCCCCACCGAGGGGCTCGAGCCTACCCTGAATTAGGGCGATCGGGCCTTAATCGACCACGCGGGCCCAGTGTGGGTTGGTCGATTTCACACACAAACTCCGAGTTTCTTCACAGGCGTGTACAGGGTTCCTCACGATGTTTTCCTTCACCGTTAGTACTTCGGAGAAGAAAAACTAGGTGAGTCAATTTTATTGGCGCCGTGTGTAGTTTCTTCCCAAGTCAAATCGCAAAAAATAAATTGCAGTCCACCCTGTATACTAACTATCTCGCATAAGGTAGGAATTACATACATATCAGGGTGTAAAAAAATATGTAGGTCCCGTTATCTGGGGTTTTTACTCATCATACTGAACAACTTTCCCCAGGGAACCCATAGTCAATTCGCAAAAAAAAACTGACGCTCCATACAAAAATGCACAAAATTGGTCGGACAGCTGAAGATAGGTAGAATGAGTATGAGCAGCTTATATGAAGCGTTAATTTTTTTTTGCAATTTCAGCAAACTTGTAGAACAAAAGTTGTTCAGCTTGATGAGTAGAACCCTCAGTTAACGGGACCTACACCAATTTTGTAACATCCTGTATAGTTCAACGTTTGAAGGGAATCGTTGTTTATCGGTCGTTTATCGTACGTTTGGGGGAAAATGTGTTTTAAGTTTACATTTTGTATGGGAGGTAAAGTAACCTGTTCAGAGTTCTCTAGCAACCGAGTACACCAAACTGTAGATGTAGCAAACTGTTCATCACATCATCATCACATCAGCTCATATATACGTCCCCACCGAGGGGCTCGAGCCTACCCTGAATTAGAATCGGGCCTTAGTGGACCACGCGGGCCCAGTGCGGGTTGGTCAACTTCACACACAACCTTCGAGTTTCTTCGCAGATGTGTGCAGGAACGTCGGAGAAACGTATATATGAGATCAAAATTCGAAAACAGATTGGTACGTGGCAGGACTCGAACCACGACCTCCCGGATAGGAAGTAGCGGTCCTTGCCGTTGCGCCACCGACGTTCTACTGTTACTATCCTGGGAATTAAAAAAAATCGTTGGAGCTGTTTTCTTAGTAATATTTTTTTTTAATTTTGTTGTTTGTTTTAATTAAATAATTTTATTTAAAATATGGCCCCGGTACGATAAACAAAAGAACTAGGTACTCTCGTTCACTTATTGAGATCGGAGCCCTGTCAAGAATGTTTCAGACATTTCAGGGCCCCGAATTTCAAAATACCAGTCTTGAATATTTTTAATTTTAAGAGAAGAAAAGCGCTCGCTTCATTTCTTGGTATTGGTATGTCGGAAAAAGTTATAAAATGTTACTTATTTGTTTTAAAGAACTGGCCAAGTGCGAGTCGGACTCACGTACGTGTGAGGGTTCCGTGCCACAATACCTTTCTATAGTTCGTTCGACCTGTTAACCGCATCTCTAACGGATCCCGACAAACACTCTGTCAAAGGTGCCGCTCTGAGTCCAATCTTGCTGCTCACCACGCCGCCGCCGGCGCAGCGGGCGGCACCTTTGTCAGGAGCCGTTAAACATGCGGTTAAATGAGCAAACGAACTTTACACAACCATGAAAATCATACCTATTCACATTACAAACAAAATACATCAACGCGACCGACAGAAAAATGCCTCCCTTTGGACTTCTTAGCGCGATTTATTACTTTATATTTTACTTCAGAATGAGTAATTTAATTACACGAAGTTTTACGCTTGTGTGTATTATAGTTTTTACGATAGAGCTAAATTAATGATTCTTCTAAAATACGTAGTAAAACACATCATTGTCCATAACACCTCCTAATTTCAATAATCCGCATACAAAAATGAAATTTAATATCTAAACTGCTGTAGAAGACTTAAATAATCAAATAACGTGTGTCTACTCTCTGTGTTAGTGCTGCTAAGTGGTGATTTCAAGTACCACAAGGAGTTGCAGCTGGATCACGAGGATGTGAACCGGCGCCGATGTTCACGTGCCGATTCCCCCTGTGGTGCAGGTGAGTTCCTCTCCTTTTTACTGTTCTGTTTCTCTTTCCTGTTTCATTCCAATGCAGAACAGTCTCCTACCGCATAATATATGATAGACTGGACACACATAGTATTTGATAAACCACCATATTCCACCCGCCTCCGCTAAATACAGTCCACTATTTTCAATAACAGAACCGGCTTACATATACCATCTTTTTTTTCACATTTGATAAGCCCTTGGCATCAACTCACCTGATGGTAAGTGACTATGACGCCGAAGATGGAAGCGGGCTTACCAAGATTCCCCAATGCAATGGAGAATTGGCTATCTTATCTTCAAGCCGGAACATTTGTTCGTTTCTTTTTCTAGTTTTTATTACATAATGTTATAACGGCTATAGAAGTACACACTCTGTGAAAAATTCAACTATCTACTAACTTGATTACGGTTCATGAAATACACCACGCTGTCAGACGGACAGACGAACGTACAGATAGTGGAGGCTTAGCAATAGGGTCCCGTTGGTCACCCTTTGGGTGTTGGGAACCCTAAAAATGAAATACTTGAATTTGTTTGAGAAAATACCTACCTAAATCAAAAAATTGAAAGAAAACTTTTATAGAATTTTCAATTAGAGAATATATTTATTTTAATAAATAATACGGCCACAGATAATAATATAAGTGAGGAAATGGTGTGTCGACTCACATAATGATATCTATTTATCAATAGTTTCAAATAAGGAGGAGGTCCTACGTTCGACTGTATATTTGGGTCATCACCCGTGGTACGGTTGGGTTGTCCGGTTAACCGGACTATAGAAAAATCATTTTTTCCATGGTTCTGTTAATATATTTATCTGTGGTATGCTCCGGTTATTAAGAAAAAAAACATGTTAAGAATAAATGAGCGAGCGAAGCGAGCGATGTTAGGTTCGTTCAGGTTTGATTGATTTAACAGTCAAAGAGCCTCGCGAAGCGAGCCTCCCCACCCTGGGTACCAAAATACTTCGCAGCAGAAGAAATTATCGGAAGATGACCCCTGGTAATTTGCGAAACAGAATCTGGTCATCTGTGTATCAACAATCTTCCAAGGTCCTGTTGACATGACCATGGAAAAAAAAATATTACCCATGGACCGGTCAACTGTACCACGGAAAATTTTTGTTTTCCGTGGTTAGGTTGGCCGGACAACCCAACCGTACCACGGGTTATGACCGGTATATTTTTTTACCGCTCCTCACCCGTGGTACGGTAAGGTTGTCCGGTTAACCGGACTATAGAAAAATTACGTATGTCCATCGATTTCTCCGTCAATTGTGGATTGATTTTCAAAATTCTTTATCTTTTACTTGAGTATTAGTACTATATACACACCAAGTTTCACGCTTGTATATATTACCGCTTTTACGATAGAGCTAAATCAAATATACTCGTACTTATAGACCTACAAAAAAAAACACGTATTTTTATATGGAGATATACATATTATCAGCTCATATAAGGTGTAACAAAATTAGCTGAAACTATTTTTACTGGTGCTTCTTCCCATGAAACTGAACAACTTTTCCCATGGAACCCATAGTCAAATCGCAAAAAAAAATTTGGCTCTCCCATATTAACTCGATCAGCTGATCAGCCAACCTAGTATGGGAAGTTCAATTTTTTTTTTGAGATTTGACTATGGGTTTCACGGGGAAAGTTGTTCAGTTTCATGGGTAGAAGCGCCAGTTAAAATAGTTTCTGCTAATTTAGTTAGACCTTATATATGTCGCCATCGAGGGTCTCGAGCCTACCCTGAATTAACTCGGGCCCAGTGCGGGTTGGTTAACTTTACACACAACCTTCGAGTTTCTTCGCAGGCGTGTGCAGGTTTCTTCACAATGTTTTCCTTCACCGAAGCGTCCGATAAACGTACATAGAAAACGAAATTCGAAAACACATTGGTACGTGGCAGGATTGTAACCACGACCTCTCGAACAGGAGGCAGCGGCACTCGCCGTTGCGCCACCGACGCTCCGTATAAAAGAATATTATATAGATGCCTGTTATAATAAAAATCCTCATCCTTACTTAAAATTATAAATGTGAAAATGTGTATGTTTGTTTGTTACCTTTTCATGCTTCAAAACCTTAACCAATCTTGATAAAATTGGCATGCTGGTAGTACTTTTTATTCCGTGAAAATAGCATAGTCTGATGCTCTTTTTTTGGTTAGTTTCTTTAACATTGCAACGGAACAATGGATAGCTGTGTTTTTTTTGCACAGAGATGGCATGACATAATTTACTAATTAGCATATCCTGACATGGTTCCCGTGGTATCTGGGGAAAACTCATTTCCGCGCTCGCGCACGTCAGCCTCGCAACGGAGCTACGGACTGAAGTGTTTTTTTGTATAGAATTGGTTGTGGGGGTGGGAAGTGACATAGACTTTTAATCAGAATAGCCCGATATCGTTCCTGAGGGATCTGAGGAAAACTGACGTCCGCGCTCGCGAGCTGCTTGCGGCTCGCGCACCACTCACCCTAAAAGGCAGTCATTAAACGATGTCTACGCAGGCGAAGCCACGGGCAAAAGCTTGTATAGTATAAAAGTAACATTTGCTTGCCTTGAATAAGGTGGAAATTATTAATTATTTTGCCATTACTATTGAGAACTGAATTTACACTGAATTGTACTTTTACTATTAAGAACTGAAATGTAATATGTTTTCTTTGCAGAGTTATCTTTTTGCATACCATAGGTCAAGTTATATAGAGACATATCACTCACGGTCATCTGGCCTTCTGGTCTAGGATTTCCTGTACTGTGGGACCCAGCGACCGACTGACACAAATACTTATATACATTATACATCTTTATATATATAAATCTTCTGTCCGTGTGTTAGTCATTGAACTCCTCCTAAACGGCTGGACCGATTTTGATGAAATTTTTTGTGTGTATTCCAGGGGGTTTGAGGATGGTTTAGATTCACAATAATATATAAAAATGAATCGCAAAATGTGTTGGTAAGCGCATAACTCGAGAACGACTGGACCGATTTCGCTAATTCTTTAAGGTTCTTATGTAGGGTAGGGTAGGGTAGGGTAGGGTAGTGTAGTGTAGTGATGTAGGGTAGTGTAGTGTAGTGTAGTGTATGTAGGGTAGGGTAGGGTAGTGTAGAGTAGGGTAGGGTAGTGTAGTGTAGGGTAGGGAAGTGTAGTGTAGTGTAGGGTAGGGCAGTGTAATGTAATGTAAGGCGGTACGTAGTTCGCCGGGACAGCTAGTTAATATATAGATATCAAGGGTCCACAGGAGGCTCGAGTTTCGATACAAACTTAGTTCCGCTTTAATTCAAAAAATACATGCTGAATCGAATCCAAACTTTGCAAATATATTTAGTAGACACATACCGATGTTTTTAATTCGTTTTCATTACAGTTAATTTAACACAACTAAACGCAGGCTTAAATTAGTTTGGTACTGAAAGTTTGAAACTCTTATTTTTTTCCGTTTTATATGAGTAAATCGAAAACTAATTACAAACATCGATATGTGTCTACTCAATATATTCACAAAGTTTGGATTCAATCCGGCATGTAGTGTTTGTATTAAAGCGGAACTACGTTTGTATGGAAACTCGAGCCTCCTGTCACACCCTGGACACTTCATACAACGGGCCAGAAATAAAATAACATTTCAAAAAAGGAATGACGTAACAAACAAAATGGCGGCGAAATCCTATACGTTCGACAACCAAGCCGTAACCATTCTGTATCAATCTGTGTGACGAGGGGGTGAGGTCGGCATCTAGAGAGCGCCAGGGAGTGTCCATACTGTATGTTAGAACTAATTTATTATATACTTTGCTCTTGTGAACACTTAAGCACCCAGGCACAGAGCAAAAGATCTGTTCGTTACACGAATGTTTGGCCTGGGTGGAGATCGAACCCAGGAATCTCAGGCCATCCGGCAAGAGCACTGCCACTAGACCGACGGGTCTTTCATTGAGCTACCAACCGCTTGATTCAAGGGTGAGCATTCTTTGTTATCCTTAGATAATAAAAATCACGATCATTCTGTAAAATCCTCATAAAACTGAAAGAATCTTGAAAATCGCGCCGGCCGCCGTTTCGAAGAGAATTCCGTCGTTTCGCGTGAACCATTTATCACTCTCGGGAGACGGAAAAAATTGCCTTGGCCTTAAGGGGCTTCTGTAAAAATAATGTAGAGGCGTGGAGGCGAGGTTTTGAGCTGCTATAGAGATGGGCCATTGGTTAGCAAGTGTTGAAAATGTATTATTTAAATCTCTCAACAGCCCTTGACATTTTCAATACTAAATCAAGATCATCACATCAGCGTTTTAACAGGTCCGTTTGACTGCATCAGGATTTAAGGGTCGAAGGTAAAAATTATCATTACGTCTTATCGTACCCAAGACTTTGATAAGAATCAGAGTTTGATAAGAATCAGTAAACCTTAACTATGTTGCAAGATTTGAAGCAAATAAACTAACAAATAATACAGTAAAAAAATAAAGGAAATAAGAAAATAATAAATGATAACAATAATAAGCTTAAACCGTATCATTGATAAGCAATGCATTTGGACAAGACAACGGTAAGAAAAAAAAAATGAAATCCAAATTTAAAACAATGCAATTGCCTGAATCTTTAAATAGCTAATAAAAGTCTTTTTTTTTTTGTTCACAATTGGTAAACCCTTGAATACATCTCACCTGTTGGTAAGTGACGATGATGCCGAAGATGGAAGCGGGCTTACCAAGATTCCCCAACGCAATGGGGAACTGGCTATCTTATCTTCATGCCGGAACACACCAATGATATCAACATTGATATTTGGCGGCAAGACTTATATAAGATGGTGGTAGCTAGCCAGGCGGGCTTAGAAAATGCCCTACCACCAACCAAATCGAGTCTTACAATTGACCCCGCCGGGAATCGAACCCGCGAAAGTAAGGGAAAAGCGACGTCGATGGTATGGATACGTGCAAAGACGCCCGGAAAATCACGTGGTGACCTGCCAGTGACGAAACGCGGACGCGGAAGACCGCCCTCCATTTAGCTGGTAGAGAAAGACCTGAAAGTAGAACAAGCAATAGACAAAACCGTGCACAGTGGAATAAAAGGACAAGGGAGGCTGACCCCAAGTAAATGGGATACACAGTCGAATATGTATATCATCATATCAGCCACGACGATTTCCACGACGACCGGTCCTGCGCTGCCCGCATCCATCGGCCTCCCGCGACCCTCACCAGGTCATCGGTCCACCGCGTGGGAGGTCTGCCTACGCTACGTTTTCCGGTGCGCGGTCGCCACTCGAGAACTTTACTGCCCCATCGGCCATCTGTTCTACGAGCTATGTGCCCTGCCCACTGCCACTTCAGTTTAGCGATTCTGTGAGCTATGTCGGTTACTTTAGTTCTCCTGCGGATCTCCTCGTTTCTGATTCGATCACGCAGAGAAACTCCGAGCATAGCACGCTCCATTGCCCTTTGGGTGACCTTGAGCCTTCTTATGAGGCCCATAGTAAGCGACCATGTCTCAGTTCCGTAATAAATATGTATATAAATTGTCCGAATCAATCCATTTAATATTACCCATCTCTAACTGCGCTGTTTGATTTATGCTATTAGCGAAGCGTTGACGTCTAATGGCCTATAAGCGTTTGTTCTGTTAACCAAAGAGAGGCCTTTTAAAATGGGCTCAATTATTTATTAACTGAAAAGGTGTTGTGAAGACTTTATTCCATTTCTCAACGCCCGCGCCGCAGCGCTGTCCCTAAAGGGAAAAACCTTACAAAATTATTTTTCATTTTATACAAATTTAGACAGAAAGTAATCAAAAGGACGCCAAAAATTGTGAAGATAAAGAAATCATTAGTTGAAAAGAAAACGTTTTTCTTTTAACATGAAGACTTTCTTTAAATCACATAATTATTTGTGTGAACTAAATAAAATACTAAATAAAAAGAAAGAGATGTTTCACGAAAGGAAAAGTTTAAAAATTCAATCCTACTTTAAAAAGCAGAACACTGAAGACTATTTGGCCTTTCGGGACTGTAGCTCTATTACCTACCCAACATGACTATTAGGGATGGTGTAAACAATAAGACTTGGATAGTTCTCGAAATAAATTATTAACCCACTTACTACGGAAATTACATTTTTTTCATAATAGGCTATTTGACTACTACTGGATAGTCTTTTATTATTTGTTATTGCATAAAATGCAAACCATTTTAATATTTCCTGGAGTTCTGTCGTATATACGGAGTAAATCAACGTTAAAGTTTGAATTAAAAAATTACGCGCCAAAACGCAATTTTCGCTATGGCGCCTGGTTGCTCTGACAGATGACGTCACACATAAGTAAACAACAAACTGCTGTAATAGTGAAAGCACGCACTGAAACTAATGTTTACTTCTGTGTGACGTCATCAGAGTTATAACCAACCGCAGAGCGTTTTCAAACACGTGATCAAACCACAAAAAAAATTAAATTTCATTTATGTTTTTTATACAGAAAATGAATGTATTTTCTTCAGAACATTAATAAAATTTGCTGTTTACATTGCATTTTATTAGGATGACAACAAATTGTTACATATTTTAAACATAGTCAAAATGCCTATTGCATGTGATTTGCAATCGTTCTACTAGCTTAGAAAAAAAAAATTGAAAAAATGAAATTTCCGACGTTATAACAGCTGGTAGGCGTATCTGCGTTAATAACATAAATGAGAGGAAGTACTTGTATGGCCTTAGAAAGATAACTGATTGAAAGCTGATTGGCTTTTATTGATAACCCCTTTCTCAGTTCTAGGTAGGGTTGCCAGATAAGAAAATTGAAATCTCGGGATTAATTTTCAAAATGTCGAGTATTTGGGGTTTTTATCGGAAAAATACTAATAAAATTTTTACTTTTTTACATTTTAAACTGAAACATTAAAAATTTAGTTATTTCTTATGTTGCCACATATACTAAGTTACACACACAGAAAGATAGCATAGCGCGTGGATGGGGACGCGCGTTCTATTTTACAAGCTTTTAATTAACTTGCAATGTATGTATGTTTGTTCGGGTGAAATCTTACAAGTTACATTTGACCCACTTCCCGGTTTCCGATTGAGCTAAAATTTTGCATGCAAAATTGCGTGACAATGCAATATAAAAAGCTTGTACCTAAAAGTTTTTAGGTTTTTCGAAAATTATTGACTACCTAGGAGTATGAAATTTAAAGTTTATAAAAAGTCGGGATATTTAGCATTTTATCGGGAAATCGACCATCTGGTAACCCTAGTTTCAGGGCTTGTTTTAATGCAAAATCAAACACTTCCATTCCTCTTATAATGAAAATGAAATAATTACTCACCTGGGCATGTTTTCCTCTAGAAAATAAATAGATAATTTTAATCTTTTCTTCAAAAAGATATACGAAAATAATAAGTAGTTTATTTATTATTTAAAAATTTTAGTGCATTTTGCTGCACCTCACTTGATGGTAAGTGCCAATGCAGCCGAGGATGTAACACGCAAGCTCAAATAATGCCTTTTCACTCTCATCTTGAAGATTCCTAAATTATACCTACGAATATACCGATAAACTATACCGATTGAGCTGAAATTTGGTATAAAACAACGTATTCTTTTGCTATTTTGAAGTTGATCTGTTGATGAAATTTGGAGGTGAAGTCAAGGTCTCTTATTTTCAATAGAATCGTAGCAAATACCAGTCTTGTTGTTTGAAAATTACCAAATATGTGAATATATCGTGAAGGGGTTTCTTGAAAATAAACCATTTTATGTCGGTATTTAAGTCTTGGTGAAGAAGCGTCGGTGGCTCAACTGATAACGACTCGATCCTCCTAACCAGAGGTGCCGGGTGCAAATCCGGACGGCCAATGTACCAATGAGTTTTTCGAAACTTATGTACATATACTCACCGATTGCTTTAACGGTGAAGGAAACTCGAAGGTTGTGCGTGAAGTCGATCAACCCGCACTGGGCCCGCGTGGTCGACTAAGGACCGATCGCCCTAATTCAGGGTAGGCTCGAGCCGCTCGGTGGGGACGCATATGAGCTGATATAATGATTTAAGTCTTAAATGAACTAGACTCGGTGATTATATGAATAAAATGCTCGCAATAACATTCTCGATGTCCAAAATGCAATGTTATTAAGATAAAATGTAAGTAAAGATTATATTTTTTTGTTTACGTATTTGACTATTTTCAAACAACTATAAACTTAAATGTGCCACACCGCGGACACTATACAAATGGTCGTGAAATAACATTTCTAAAAACAAATGACGGAGCAAACAAAATCACGCAAAATCCCATATGTTCAAGAACCAAACTGTAACCAATCTGTATCAATCTGCGTGAGGTCGCAATCTAGAGAGCGGCAGGGAGTGTCCTTACTGTATGTTAGTACTAATATAATATATACTTTAACTGTGCTCGCCTGTTTTGAATTTGGAACCGTGTATTTATTTTCTTTTGAGAATTTGGCCTTTTGAGCATAAAAACTCTTTTCAAATAAAAGCTTGTACTAAAAAGTTTTTATGTTTTTTCGAAAATTACTTGTGGTACAATTGCGACGGGTTCCTTCAATTCGCTAAAGCCTTTCTTTTAAAAACTCCGCCAGTAAAAGATACAGTGTCGGCATTCGGCGAACGGCGGCGAAAAGCCTGCTACATAATGCATGGTTCGAATGCATCGACTCTTTCACCGCTGGTGTTATTCCGTCAGTGCTTTCTACCAGCAGCCATCTTGTTTGTTTTTAGGGTTTCATGCACCCAATGGGTGACCAACGTGACCCTATTACCACGGATCAGATAAATAAGGTTGGATTTCAAATGTGCGCTGGGCAGGCGCGCCTCAAGTATGATTAGACAATCATACTTAACCGAAGCACGCATTCATACTTTTTATTTGCGTGTGGTTGTGTGTAACGTACAGACTCTCGAAATGGTGTGAGACACAATTGCAGCCCTGTGTTCTAAGTGTGTTTTGTTTATTAGTGTATATGTATTATTATTGCTTGTGTAGTGGAGTCGATGGGTGGGAGACAGGGGGCGACGCTGGTTTTCATACAAAAGTGTGACTATTGCCAATCCAATTACTAATCCTCCGCTGTCTGTCCATTTGTCCGTGGTGATGTGGGAGCCAGCTTCTCTGGCGTCCCGAGCGGGGATCGAACCGCCAGCAGCGAAAGCCGCGGGAGGTGAGCGTGCCTACAACTCCGGGACCTACCTAGACAGTAGGTAGTGGTTCTCTTGCACGAGGCACTCGCCTTGAAGGGTATCGGGACAAGCGTCTTGGCGGCAAGACCTACCGCAACTGGTCCTTGCCTTCGCCTTATGGTGCTGGCAGGAATAGCGGCCCTCACTATATGACCTAGCTGTCGGTAAGTGGGGACGCTATATCATTAAACTGGTAGTTTAGCGTATCTGGTATTATACGAGAAGGCATGTCCGTCTGTCCGTCTGTCCGTCTGTCAGCGAGCTGTTGAAATTTTCTGATAATGTGTATTTCTATTGCCACTATAAAACAACAATTACTAAAAACTAGAAAAAAATAGTTATTTTTTCACTTTTTCAAATTTTTAGTATTCGTTGTTCTAGCGGCAACAAAAATACACATTATGTAAAAGTTTTAACTGTGCTAATTTCCAGGACATAAGTATGTACATACAAGTGAAGTAACATGAAAGATTTAAAAAAAAAAAATCGTTTCGTTTAATAATTGCGCATTTGTCACGAGACAAAAACGTGTGTGTCAAAATATTTCAGCCCGATAGCGTGAAATTACAGGACATTCATACAAATGAAGTTAAATAAAATCTTTTAAAATAATTAAAATTAAAATGCGACACTCTAGACATTAAAAAAAGCATAAAACAAAGAAATTATTACTTAAAAATAGATAAAGTTTAATAGGTTCGTTTTTCAACAACATGGTAGGCATTGCACCAAACTTTCTTTTAACTAGTTACCAAGATACAGTTTAGTGACTAGTTTAAAAATTAAGGCTTAAAAATATACATTTGTAACTTATCATCATCAACATCATCATCATCATATCAGCCGTAGGACGTCCACTGCTGGACATAGGCCTCCCCAAGGATTTCCACGACGACCGATTCCGCGCTACCCGCATCCAGCGGCTTCCCGTGACCTTCACCAGGTCATCGGTCCACCAAGTGGGAGGCCTGCCTACGCTATACGTTTTCCAGTGCGCGGTCGCCACTCGAGAACTTTACTACCCCAACGGCTATCGATTCTACGAGTTCTACGAGTTCTGTAACTCATAATATTAAGCTAATATTAAGGAGATGGTTTTTTAATAGATATACCTAAATAATGATTCGTTGCTGTTATTTCGATTTTTTAAGTATAAGAAGTTTAATTTGAAAATTTGGAAAATTACATTTAGATACGAACTAAAACTTAGTGATTTCCAAAAAAACTTAAACGTATAATGTTTTAACCGCCTTCGTGACGTGATGGTTAGTCCATTAGCTTCACATCAGGAGGCCGCGGGCTCGATTCCCGGTGGAGTATAATTTGGTAAGATTGCAGCCCGCCCGACTAGCTAGCATCGTCTTATCTAAGTCTTGGCGCCAAGCATGAATATTAACAGCATTGATATGTTCCGGCTTGAAGATACAGTAGCAAGTTCCCCCTTGCTTTGGGGAATCTTGGTAAGCCCGCTTCCATCTTCGAGTGCGTTGATGCCAAGAGCTCACCCAATCCTACTAATATTATAAACGCGAAAGTTGTAAGAATGTATGGATGTATGTTTGTTACTCTTGCACGCAAAAACTCCTGAACGGATCTGGCTGAAATTTGGTAGGAAGACATATTAGGACGTGGATTAAGACATAGGCTACTTTTTTGCAGGCTCGCGAGCTGCTTGCGGCTCGCGCTCCGCTCACCCTCGAAAAGTCCTAGAAACGTTGTCCATGCGGGTGAAGCCGCGGGAAACAGCTAGTTGTCAATATTTATACTAAATTTACTAAGTAGAAACACAATACTTGTCAATTTTAACTTTACTTTTCAAAAGTATTTTACATAATTAACCGCCTCCATAGCTCAGAGGCAAAGTTCACTGGCTTTACACGGTCGCGGGTTCGATTCCCGGCGGGGTCAATTGTAAGACTCGGTTTGGTTGGTGGTAGGGCATTTTCTAAGCCCGCCTGGCTAGCTACCACCATCGTATCTAAGCCTTGCCGCCAAATATCAATGTTGATATCATTGGTGTGTTCCGGCATGAAGATAAGATAGCCAGTTCCCCATTGCGTTGGGGAATCTCGGTAAGCCCACTTCCATCTTCGGCAACATCGTCACTTACCACCAGGTGAGATGTTGTCAAGGGTTTACCAATTGTGAATAAAAAAATAAAAAATAAATTTACTAAGTAGAAACACTATACTAGTGAGTTTAAACTTTACTTTTCAAAAGTATTTAACATAAAAAAATATTTTTATCTACAAACTAAAATAAAATAGAAAAACCTACTTTCTTGATAAAATATTCTACCTTTGTGGTGTATTTGAAATTCAGATCAACCACAGAAATTAAGGAAAACTGCATTTTCTATTAGCTCTGAAAACCAGCAACTGCGGTAAGTAAGAAAATTCAATTTTATATTATGCTAAGGTAGGATTGCTAAGAAAAACAGAAGAAGTTACTTACTTTTTATTTTATAGTACCTTCTCTATTCTTTTATTCGAAGGCAATCTTGTAGATGGGATAATTGAAAGAAACCGACCAAGTGCGTGTCAGAACCGCACACATAGAGTTCCATACCATAATACTAGTTGGCGCTAGTTTCATGTTTCAAAAACCATCCTACTAGATAGCCATAGTTTCTTCATGTTTAAAAAAAAAAAACATTTTTTGTGTAGATTATTTTTTCACTTTTTCTAATTTTTTTGCTTTTGTAGTTATAGCGGCTAAAAAAATACCTCATCTGTGAAAATTTCAACTGTCTAGCTATCACGCTTTGTAAAATATATAGCCTGGTGACAGACGGACAGACGGACGGACAGCGAAGTCTTAGTGATAAGTCCCGTTTTTACCCTTTGATTACGGAACCCTAAAAAAACAATAGTCACCGATAATCCTACCAGTTAAGGCTTTTTAACCGATTTCCTAAAAGGCGGTGCTGGTTTTTAATTGAACTGTATATTTGTGTGTGTGTGTGTTAAGTGATATCATCGCAGATTGTGAACCAATTTTTATGATTCTTTTTTTATTCGATGGATAATTGAAAACGTTAAACACGTTAAAAAACCGACTTCCATCGCAACAAATTAGTACATTTTTGCATTATTATTTTTGGTTTTTGTTAATTTTCTACTAAAGTACTACACCGATTTTGATAAAATTTATATGGGACTACACGGGAAGCACTAGCTTTCAAATAAAAAAAGAATCATAAAAATCAGTTCACCCAGTCAAAAGTTCTGAGGTAACAAACATAAAAAAAAACATACAGACGAATTGAGAACCTCCTCCTTTTTGGAAGTCGCTTGAAAATGCTTTCGACTTGGTCCTATATAAATTTTATCAAAATTATGGTATTTTTTTTTAAATTAAAAAAACCAAAAATAACAAATGAAGTCAGTTTTAAGGTTCCGTACCCAAAGGATAACAACGGGACTCTATTACTAAGACTTCGCTGTCCGTCCGTCTGTCTATCTGTCACCAGGCGGTATTTCATGAACCGTGACAGCTAGACAGTTGAAACTTTCACAGATAATGTATTTCTGTTGCCGCTTTAACAACGAATATTAAAAATCTGAAAAAAAAAAACTATATATACATACACTTTATATACTTTGGCTTTACTTTCCCGAGTTGGGGAAGAGGCCCGAGCTCCAGTAGTGCTTATGTGTGTGGGTTGTTAACCAACTTTTTTCATCATTATCATCATCATATCAGCCGAAAGACGTCCAATGCTGGACAAAGTCCTTATCCAAGATTTCCACGACGATCGGTCCTGCGCTACCCGCATCCAGTGGATTCCCGCGACCTTCACCAGGTCGTCGATCCACCGTGTGGTAGGACTACCTACGCTACGTCTTCCGTTGCGAGGTCGCCACTCGAGAACTTTACTGCCTTGAGGGCCATCTGTTCTACGAGCTATGTGCCTTTCCCACTGCCATTTGAGTTTACTTTGAGTTACTTTGGTTCTGCTATGGATCTCCTCATTTCTGATTTAGGGTAGGGAAATTCCGAGCATATCTCGCTCCATCGCCCTTTGTGTGACCTTGAGCCCTTACTTTTTTTACTTGTACGTTATTAAAGACTTTTACCAATGTGATTTCGAATTTAGATTTCATATGTACGTTTATCCGAAGCTCTTACGGTGAAGAAAAACATCGTAAGGAAACCTGCACACGCCTGCGAAGAAACTCGCAGGTTGTGTGTGAAGTCGACCAACCCGCACTGGGCCCGCGTAGTCGACTAAGGCCCGATCGCTCTAAATTCAGGGTAGGCTCGAGTCCCTCAATGGGGACATATTTGAGCTGAAATGATGACACCATTAGGGTGTATACTTTTCTCTGTTCAATTGTCACCGGAGTACGCCATGCGCGAAGTAAATTGGCAACTTTCAGAGTTAGATTATTTCTCGAAGATTTCCAATCTAAGTTGAGCTAGTTCGCATTGTCGGCCGGAATAGCTCCCCGCTCTAAACTGTGAAGGATAAAATAAAATTAAAAACTGAACTCCTCGATACTCAGAAGTGGTTGAAAAGCAATTTAAAATTTTCTACAAAATTTTCAGTGCATTTGACACTTGAGTGGACTTTTTTTTCTGCGCACGATTGTTTTTACAAAACATTGAAGCAATTTGTTTTTAGGGTTCCGAAAATTTGATGAAAAAGAACCCTAATAATATCACTGATGCTTCTGTCAGTCCGTACGTCTGTCTCACCTGATTTTCTCTGAAAGTGCTGGACGAAAGAGTTATTAATTTGTACTTAATACAGAGTTTGATGATGACCCAGTCACGGACGTAAACCGTAAATAAAATAATTCAGATTTTAGGAGATAATTTTGTGGAATAAAATAGAAAGTTAAAAAACTTCAACTGCATCATGTATCAAATGAAAGAGATCGTTATAAGAAATACAAATATTTTTATATTTTAATTTTAAAATATTTTAAAGATAATATTTTAAGCATCACCCTTACCACCAAAACAACTTAGGGAGTCCAAAAATTTTTAAAAAATGGGAAATAAAGTCTTCTCTAGAGTGTACAGAAAACCTAAACCAAAATACTAATTCTTAACGTTCGTTACAAAAACGGAATGCTGCGGAACCCTATCCACACGAGTCTGACTCGCACTTGACAGGTTTTTAGGGTTCCGTACCTCAAAATGTAAAAACGGAGCCATTATAGGATCATTCACGTGTCTGTCTGTCACAGCCAATTTGCTCCGGAACTATTCAGTAGTTCCGGAGCAAATTGGCTGTGACAGATCATCACCCCATTGAGTTGAAATTTGGTACACATATGTGACCTAAAGATGGACGTGTAACATAAATAAATAAATTAAAAACATCGGGGCAACTTTTGGGGGGTAAACTAGAAATTAAAAAAAAAAGTTTTTTAAAATATATTGTGTGATCAACATATCAGCCGAAAGACGTCCACTGCTGGATAAAGGCCTCCACCAAGGATTGCCACGACGACCTATGCTGCCCACATCCAGCGGCTTCCCGCTACCTTCACCAGGTCGTCGGTCCACCGCGTGGTAGGCCTGCTTACGCTACGTCTTCCGGTACGCGGTCACCACACAAGAACTTAACTGCGTCAATAGCCGTCTGTTCTACGAGCTATGTGCCCTGCACACTGCCACTTCAGTTTAGCGATTCTGTGAGCTATGTCCGTTACTTTGGTTCTCCTGCAGAAACGTTTAATACAGGATGTTTTTATTGTCAAGCGTATGTGTATGAATGTATGTGTGTATGTTCATCAGCCATTTTTTGGGTTCCAAAGTCTCAACAACCCTTACAGTTTCGCCCTATCTGTCTGTCTGTCATTCTGTCCGCGGCTTAGCTGAGAGAATATTTGTATTAGAAAGCTGTAATTTGGCATAGGTATACATATTAATCACGGTACAAAATTGTACAACAAATACCTGGTTTGCGAAATATTAAGCTTTAAAGTGCTCGTTTTTGTTACATACAAGTGCCCCCCCTCCCCTCCACTGCCAGATAAACTGCTATTAAGGGCATTAGAAAAAAAAGGAAGGAGTAGGACACATAATCTATTTAAAAGGAAAACTATCACGGCTATAAGTAAGCGGCTAAGTATCGGCTTTCTTTGTTTAGGAGTAATAGTCGACCAACTTAAGATGTGCAGTTGGATATGTAAAAAAAAAAATTTTTCTATACAAAATGTTCTTTACTAACTGAAAATAAAATTTTGTTTTTTAAAACATAGGTACATTTATTTTTTGAAAAGACTACGGATCCCTTCCTTGCGCGAGTCTGCCCCGCACTTGGCCGTTTTTTTAAATACAATAATCATAACAATCTCATAATATTGCTTTTAGGGTTTCCACCACATTAAAATCACTTATATTTTTTTCTCAAAAATAGCTTTAACAATTTTACACCATAACAACTTTATTCGGTTTAAGTGTGCCTAAAAACCAAGGTCGTCCTTAAAGACATTTATTTTTATTGGTTTATAGGAATCAAACAAACTACAAAGCCTTTTGTTTTCAATTCCCTTTTGAGACCGCTAACACAGGTATGGCCTACCTGTAGGTATGAAGTTTTTAATGTTTACAATACATGTACATATAAGTGCGCGCTCGTCTGACAGACATGACATGAACAAGCCTGTGTAGCACTTTGCGCTGTAGGTACGAAAATGTTAAAAATGTAACTACGCCGCGCTCTATGCTGCGCGGCCCCTTGCAAGGTGCAAATTCAGTAGTCAGAAGAGATAAGAGTTACGCGATAGAAAGAGAGGCAACTTGTAGGTGAATATAACCTGTAGGTTATAAGCGCTGTGCTACCTGAATTTAATTTAATATCAGCCGAAAGACGTCCACTTCTGGACATAGGCCTCCCCCAAGGATCTCCACGACGACCGGTTCTGCGCTGCCCGCATCCAGCGGCTTCCCACGACCTTCACCAGGTCATCGGTGAACCGAGCGGGAGACCTGCCTACACTACGCTTTTCGGTGCGTGGTCGCCACTCGAGAACTTTACTGCCCCAACGGCCATCTGTTCTACGAGCAATGTGCCCCGCCCACTGCCACTTAAGTTTAGCAATTCTGAGAGCTATGTCGGTTACTTTGGTTCTCCTACGTATCTCCTCGTTTCTGATTCGATCACGTAGAGAAACACCGAGCGTAGCACGCTCCATTGCCCTTTGGGTGACCTTGAGCCTTCTTATGAGGCCCATAGTAAGCTCCGTATGTCATCACTGGCAACACACACGGATCGAAGACCTTGGTCTTAAGACACTGCGGTATCTGGGACGTGAAGATATTGCGAAGCTTCCCGAACGCTGCCCAGTCGAGTTGGATTCGACGATTGATCTCTTTCTCGAAGTTGGACCTACCTAACTGGACTGTTTGTCCCAGGTATACATATTCGGTAACAACTTCGAGTGTAGAGGCTCCAACCTTCAGAGGACATAATTTTGACATAATTTTCTTCTTGTCCATGTTCATTATAAGACCCACTTGTTGAGAGGCTCTACTGAGGGCATCGAGCATTGTGCCTAAGTCGTCCATAGTCTCAGCCATGACCACGATATCGCCAGCGAATCGAAGGTGGGTGATGTACTCGCCGGTGATATTGATGCCGAGTCCACCCCAGTCCAAAAGCTTAAAAACATCTTCCAGGGCGGCGGTGAACAGTTTCGGAGATATAACGTCTCCCTGTCTCACTCCTCGCTGCAGCTGGATAGGTTCCGAGCTTTGATCCTGGAGGCGAACCGACATGGTGGCGTTTTCATACAAACACTTCAGCACTTTGATATATCGATAGTCAATTTGGCACCTCTGGAGAGACTGTAACACAGCCCAAGTTTCGACCGAATCGAAGGCTTTCTCATAGACCACGAACGCCAAGCATAGTGGCTGATTGTACTCTTCGGTCTTCTGTATAATCTGCCGCAGCGTATGTATGTGGTCTATGGTACTAAATCCTTTTCGGAAACCGGCTTGTTCGGGAGTCTGGAAGTCGTCAAACCTGCGTGCGAGACAATTGGTAATGACGCTCGGAAACAGTTTGTAGACATGGCTTAGAAGTAAGATGGGTCTGTAGTTCTTCAGCAGGGTATTGTCGCCCCTTTTGAAGAAAAGCACGACCACACTTCTGTGCCAAGCCTTAGGCGTTTGTCCCTCAAGTATAACGGAATTAAATAATTTCTGAAGACCTTTAAGTACCGGTATTCCACCTGCTTTCAGAAGTTCAGCCGTACTTCCATCATCACCCGGTATTTAAGCTGCCTTATTGTTTTTAAGCTGTTTAAGAGCCATTCTAATCTCTTACAGGCTGACGTCCGGGATATCTTCGGTATAGTGTCGGGTAAGTCTAGCTCTTGGGTCTTTAGTCAGATCGCTGACAGGCAGATGTGTGGTCGTGTACAATTGTCCGTAGAAATTCTCTACTTCTTCCAGCAACTCAGTCTTAGACGATATGATCCTGCCATCCTCAGTCTTCAGCTTGGTCAGTTGGCTTTGACCAACATACAGATCTCTCGCGAACACTTTTGAGCCTTTGTTGTTGTCAATCGCCTCTTTATTACAATTTATATTATAGTGGCGCAAATCGCGAGTTAGAGACTTAGAGATCTGCTTGTTTAGTTGCCGATACTGAGTAGCGTCTTCAGAGTACTGCAAAACCAATCTGCATCTTTCTTCCATGAGGTTGCTGGTGAAGTCAGAGATTATTTTGGTTCTGTTTGAACGGTGAGTTTTAAAAATCTTAGACCCGACCGTTTGGACAATTTCCACGAACCTGTCGTTATAATCGTCCACATTCTCGCAGTCTCCTAGGCATTCGAAGCGATTGTGCAACTCGAGCTGAAAGTTCTCGGGGGTTTGGAGCTTTAACGTAGTAAATAGTCTTTATTCTTTGACCATGACTTACGTAAAGTATATTTTCTGCTTTTACGTCTACATAAATAAAATTATAATTTAAAAAACTTAGGTATAAAGAGTTTTTATACTTAGAAAACCAAATGTTAAAATGAATATAAATACACGTTTCCAAATTCAAAAAAGGCGAGCACAAGTTAATCTACACCAGGGGTGGGCAAACTTATGTATTCAGCGATCGACAGTGAAATAATGTAGAGGTATGCGATCGACCTGTCTATTTTTTAGGTAAAAAAAATACTTTTTGTACCTAAAATCATTTACGACTTCGTGGTAGGACATGATAAAACACTAAAAATGATTCGCAGTCTTTTTAATACACACAGATTACATAGTAAAATAAATGAAATGTCTTATGTAAAGATAACTTTTAATTAGATTTCGAGGCATTTTCACAAGAAAACGGATATATCATGAAAGTGGCAACGTGGCAATTCCCATAAGTCAGAAAATCATTTTTCAAACTCGGTTACAATATTTTTCAATTTCGTTTCATATTTGTTATAATTTGATGCAGTTGCAGAACTTGCCATTACTTTCAAAGATGCAAAAATTTTTAAATCTTGTTTTTTTAGTTGACTGAATGAGTAGCTGTAATTTACTTTTAATTGAGTTTATTGGACTAATCATATCAATTATTGTTTTCTCTTTACCTTGCAGCTCCATGTTTATATTATTTAAATGGCCAGCCACATCTGTTAAGAAAGCCATATCACAAAGCCAACTTTCGTTTCTAAGTTTCTCGGTGTTGGCACCTCTTTGTTCGAGAAAAGAAATAATTTCAGGCAGTAATTCCTGAAACCTTTTTTTTCCACGACTCAGCCACCTTACGTCCGTATGGAGCAGTGAATCGGTGTGTTCGGATTCGCTTGCCTCGTCGTCGTTGCAAGCTTCTGGCTCGTATAAATTTTCATGGCGATGCTTATCACATCCGTCATGTCCAATATTTTTAAACACAACACTTGTCGATGAATGATACAATGGAATGCAAAAAATGATGGGAAATTTTCATTTGCTCGGCAGAGTGCAATAAATCCATTAGTGTTTCCTGTCATTGATAGTGCTTCATCTGTTGTGATGCACACTAGTTAATAATGTGGAAGCTCGTAGTTTTTTTACAAAACTTAAAAAAGCATCATGAATGACTATGCCGCAAGTGATTCCTTTCAGAGAAATTAATATCAGAAATTATTCTTTTGCCGTAATATTTGGAAATACCATCCGAATAAACACGCATAGCTGTGCAGTGTCAGTCATATCAGTGGATTCATCAAACTGCAACGAAAATAAAGTACATTCCATAATATCATTTTTTAACTTCTGTTCCATATCCGCGTTCATTATCTCTACACGTCTAGTAACAGTTCATCGAGACAATTGAAGGTATTTGATGGCAGACATGATCTCTGCTTTATTTAAAAAATTCGCCAAACAATGAATTTGCTGCTTCAATAAACACTTCTTTCACCACCTCTCCATCTTCGAAGGGTTTCTTATATTTTGCCAGTTTATGGGATATTTTAAATGACGCAACTGTTGCAGCTTTCAATTGTTTCACTGGCCTAGTGAACATAGTTTGAGCTGCCCTCAAACTACCTTTGAAATCTTGGATTTTACGACTTCTTAATCCACTTTTGCCTGGAAAATCACTTTCGTAGTTTTTATGCAAGGATTTATAATGCCTTTCTTAACTCCTCCGTTAAGTCAATGCAACCGAAGCACGACAAAAGAGACATATACACTTGTCTTTCACTATTATAAAGAAGAATTCTTCTTCCCAATTGTTGTAGAAATGATACGTTTTACTTTTTTTGGTGCACTTGACATGTTGCCACATTCGTTTTACTTCAGAAGAACAAATAGCGGTATGCCTAGCACTTGCTTGCTCTTTTCCTAAAATGACCGAGAAACCATTAGACAAAAGGTATTTGAAAGTGGATTGCAAACAGATGTAACACGCGTTTATTTGAAACTTGCGCCCATCAATCGAAGCTGCTTACGCATTATAAACCGTTACATTGTGCTAAGTAGGTTTGAAATTGCATGGCCGTTTTAGGGGCTGTTTCTCATTTAGTAGGTAAATAAATTTTGGGAAGCGTTCGCGTTGCCGCCGAGACAGATGGAGATGAGAACGGCATTATTTAACTTTTTACTTTTAGTGTGATTTATGTTTGAAATATAGTTTGTTCATTTTGAAAAATATACTTAACCGCGATCGACCGTAAAACCTCTCGCGATCGACAAACTGCAAACGACGATGGGCAAACGGTCCCCTGATCTACACTATTACTCGTATTATAAAGAGGAAAGATTTGTATTTTTGTGTGTGTGTGTGTGTGTATGTTTGTTATAAATAAACTCAAAAACTACAAAACCGATCTTAAAAATTCTTTCACCATTAGAATTCTACATTATCGCTAAGTAACATAGGCTATATTTATTACTAGAAAAAATATGAGATCCTTGATAAAACTTCAGTAACGTGAACCAAGGTGTAAAAAAATTTGCTTAAAAATTTCTTTCATCGAATACGCTACGGAAACTATTGATGATAGAACAACAAAATGTTGTACAATATTAGAGAACATATCAGTACCTACAAAAAACTTCGCAACTAATGTAATGTCCAACTATTGTAGTTATTTCACTATCAGCACTTTTTACATTTTAAAAGTTAATAATAAACTGACCAAAATCAGACAATGATAACCGTACCTTAGTATTAACCCTTATCCAATTAAATCATTTCATAATCAAAAATGTTTCGATACCTATAGATAATCTTTTGAATTACTTAAATCGGACATTCCAAATTACAAATTCATAATAAACTCCGCCCGCCGCCGCGTAATGATCAGTGTGGCCTCAAGCAATGCAGACGTGTAGCGTAGTAATAATATTATAAAGAGGAAAGATTTTTTTGTTTGTTTGCTTGCTTTGAACAGGCTATAAAACTACTCGACCGATTTGAAAAATTCTTTTACTGTTAAGCTACACTATCCGCGGTTGCTATAGGCTATATTATATTTTCAAATAGGGATCCTTTCTAAAACTCTAATAATGTAACCCAAGGTGTAAAAAATAACCTAAAAAATTCCTGCATTATCGACAAAAAGTAATGTAGTGTAGTGTGTGGTGCAAAGTGTGTAGTATGTATTGTGTAGTGTGAAGGGGCGTAGGGTGTAGGGTGAAGGGTGTAGTGTAGCGTAGCGCAGCGCAGTGCAGTGTAGTTTAGTGTAGTGTAGTATAGTGTAGTGTGTTGCAGTGTAGTTTAGTGTAGTGCAGTGCAGTGTAGTGTAGTGTGTTGCATTAAAGTGTAGTATAGTGTAGCGTAGCGTCGAGCAGCGCAGCGCAGTGCAGTGCAGTGTAGTGTAGTGTAGTGTAGTGCAGTGTAGTTTAGTCTAGTGCAGTGCAGTGTAGTGTAGTGTGTTGCAGTAAAGTGTAGTGTAGTGTAATGTAGTTTAGTGTAGCGTAGCGTCGAGCAGCGCAGTGCAGTGCAGTGCAGTACTGTGTAGTTTAGTATAGTGTAGTGTAGTGTAGTGCAGTGTAGTGCAGTGTAGTTTAGTGTAGTGCAGTGCAGTGCAGTGTAGTGTAGTGTAGTGTAGTGTATTTCAGTAAAGTGTAATGTAGTGTAGTGCAGTGTAGTATATTTTAGTGTAGTTAGTATAATGTAGAGTAGTATAGTGCAGTCTAGTGCAGTGTAGTGCAGTGTAGTTTTGTGTAGTGTAGTGCAGTGTAGTGTAGTGTTGTGTATTGCAGTAAAGTGTAGTGTAGTATAGTGCAGTGTAGTTTAGTGTAGTGTAGTGTATTGCAGTGCAGTGTAGTATAAGGCGGTACGAAGTTCGCCGGGACAGCTAGTATTTCATACAATTCTAACACAAATAAAAGACGATCCTGAGACCCTGATTCCCCCTGCAAAGTTAATCAGAGCAACTTCAAAAAAGATTTGAAGTTACCTAAACAATTTTGCAAGATAAATAAAAGCTTTTAAAAATAGATTTTCTCAATGGAAACTATGGACGGAAAGATAATTTTGTTTAGTTTAGTAGGTACCGCTATTGAAACCACAAGACGTGGAGAATTCAGTAAAACTACATTGTTGTATTTAAATGAAACTTAGCCACTGTATTTTGGTCCGGGTGTGTTACAGATAAATCTTTTAGTTGTATCCGAGGTCGGTGTCATAGAATCTGGTTGACTTTATAAAATAAAAACCTGCAGAGTTTTACGATTCTTTGGTAGGGTAGGAAATAATTGCATTTCACAATTATGTAACCGCAACACGTTCATACGTCGATCAAGTACATCACATCAGCTCATATATACGTTCCCACCAAGGGGCTCAAGCCTACCCTGAATTAGGGCGATCGGGCCTTAGTCGACCACGCAGGCCCAGTGCGGGTTGGTCTAACTTCACACACAACCTTCGAGTTTCTTCGCAGATGTGTGCAGGTTTCCTCACGATGTTTTCCTTCACCGTACGAGCGTCGGATAAACGTACAATATGAAATCGAAAATCGAAAACAATTGATATGTGGCAGGACTCGAACCAAGATTTCCCGGAAAGGAGGTGGCGGCCCTTGCCGTTGCGCCACCGACGCTCAAGTAAAAACGTTGATATTTTATTTATTTTATTTTATATATATTTATTGAAATTACAGCTTTAAATCTACAGTAATCAAACCTTAGAAAATGCATATTATGCCAATAAATTTCAAATTCTTAAAATTAACATAATTATTCTAATCTATCTATCCGCGTGCAATCGACTACATCAGATGTGTTGTTTGTTAGTGTTAGTGTGTGTGTGAGAGTGTATGAGGGTGTGTATGCGTGTGTGAATGTATGTTTATTTTAATTATTTTGATTTAATAACGTCAAAAACTGATTTCCTGAATTGAGTGGAAAATTAATATTTTAATTTGAAAATGTGTTTGTTTCTTTATACATTATGTAGTCCTTTCATATTGGAACAGTCCAACGGATCGATAGGATTTTGCCATTAGAGATGTGGGAAGTGACGAATGATAGTTTTTATTCCGTGAAAATAGCATAATCTGACATAGCTGTTGGAGGATCTAGAAAACTCTCTCCTTTTTAGGGTTCTGTATCCAATGGGTAAAAACGGGAACCTATTACTAAGACTCCGCTGTCCGTCTGTCACTAATAGGCTGTATCATGAACCGTGATAGTTAGACAGCTGAAATTTTCATAAAGGATGTATTTCTGTTGCCGCTATCAAAACAAATACTAAAAATTAGAAAAAGACATAAAATAAGGGAGACCTCCATACAAAGAACGTGTTTTTTTTAACATCTAGTATAATGGTTTTTGAAACATGAAACTAGTGCCATCTAGTATGATAGTACGTAACCCTTTGTGTACAGTTCAGACTCGCACTTGGCCAGTTTTTTTTTAATTATTTCACGCCGCAGCATAGTGACTTTTAAGGGATTTTTTCACCCAAAAATAGTTGAAAGCTTTTGAACTGGAAGTGACATAAACTGCTAATTAGCATAGCCTGACAATACCCAACATAGTTTCTGAGGGATCTGGAGCACCACACACCCTCGAAGACAGTCAGAAAAACTCTATCCACGCAGGCGAAGCCGCAGGCAAAAGCTAGTGGTATATAAATTAAATTTTATTTACGATTGAAAGAGATGACGAGAGGTGGGCACTCTTTTCCTGCGTTGTAGTCATAAATAAATCTTTGTCTTCTTTATAATTTTTACCCGACTGCGCCAGAAGGAGGGTTATGTTTTTCGAGAGTATGTATGTATGTATGTATAATTGTTTGGCACGCTCTGCAGCCTGAACGGCTGCATGAATTTTGGCTTGAGTGGTATCGTTAGATTAGTATTTACTGTGAGAGTGACACTGGGTATATCAAAATGAAAAAAACAAAATGGCGGATTTTTGGCGCCAAATTCAAATGTTTGACACGCTCTGCAGCCTGAACGGCTCGATAAATTATAGCTTGAGGGTTGTCGTTAGATACGTTTTTACTGTGAGAATGAAACTGGGTATATCAAAATAAAAAAAACAAAATGGCGGATTTTTGGCGATAAATTCCAATGTTAGGCACGCACTGCAGCCTGAACGGCTCGATAGATTTTAGTTTGAGGGGTGTCGTTAGATACGTATTTACTGTGTGAGTGAAACTGGGTATATAAAAAAAAAATGGCGAATTTTTGGCGCCAAATTCAAATGTTTGGCACGCTCTGCAGCCAGAACGGCTCGATGGACTTTAGCTTGAGGGGTTTCGTTAGATAAGTATTTACTGTGAGAGTGACACTGGGTATATCAAAATATAAAAAAACAAAATAGCAGATTTTCCGGAGAATTACCGCAAGCGTTGTTTGTTGACGACCGCACAATTAAAAAAAAACAACCATGAGTTCGTATACGGATTGAACCATGTACGATTGATTTTGACGCACTTCGAGGACAAGGAAAAATTGAACGCAGGATGTTTCCCTTAATCTTAAGTTGGGCTATAACTGTCCACAAACTTCAGGGTACTACACTCGATTTGACACTTGTGGACCTCGGCTCACATATATTTGCTAAAAGTCAAGCATATGTAGCTCTTAGTCGAGTTAAAACATTAGCTGGACTGGTCATCTGTACACTTGATCCTAAAAAACTTTTGAATCGGCCACACGATCAGAATTCTTTTACAGAGCTTCAACGTTTACGAGAATATTATTCTATCAACGGATAAGTTAATAATCTGCGTAATCTTAATGTGTGTCATGTGTATATAGGTTACTATACAAACTCATTTAATAATAAAACTAAAAAATGAATAAAATGAAATACGGTAATTTAAAAAACTAAAAAATCCGACTGCGTTTCTGTGTAATTTGGAAATGAAAAACCCTAAAGCAAGAAAGTCGTCATACCCGATTGCACTTAACTTGTGAATCGCCAAAGTTATAAGCGTCAAATTCATACCAAGAACGCCAATTTAGACCTTGCATAATAGTCTTAGGGCGCTTTAAGAAGTTTAGTGCAAACGGGCATTCGACTAATAGGGGTAGGTAAATTATAGAACAGCAGCTCATTGTACACATTTTTAAAAATATTTTTAAGTACAAGAAAAATTGTAGCAGTCGGGACCCATTCTAGAAATAGAGGCATAGTGAATTGAGAGCACATACCTATATTACATTGCAGATTACTCCAATATACTGACTAGACGGCTGACTTTCTAGAATGGGTCCCGACTGCTACAATTTTTCTTGTATTAAAAATTTTGTTTGTAGTTTTTGCGTGAAAGAATTGCAAATATACAACCATACATTCTTACAAACTTTTGCGTTTATAATATTAGTAGGATTATTACGTAGAAGTTAAAAAAAAATCACGTAGTTAGGTATTACCCTATATGAAAATTGTATGGCAGAAGTTAAATCTAAACACGTCAGTTAGTCTTAGGTGATAAGATGATGCCATAGGCTTACAAATTGTGGATTAAAAAATATTTACATAAGTTGAAGCTTTGCCATAGATTATATTATACTTACTTACATTTTAATCGCCTCCGTGGCGTAATGGTTAAGTCCATTAGCTTCACATCAGGAGGTCGCGCGTTTGATTCCCAGCGTAGTCTAACTTTGTAAGACTCGGTTTTGTTAGTGGAAGGGCATTTTCGAAGCCCGCCTGGCTAGCTACGTCTTGCCGCCAAACAACGATTAACAGATTTGATGTGTTCCGGCTTGAAGATAAGATAGCCAGTTTTCTATTTCGTTAAGGAATCTTGGTAAACCGCTTCCATCTTGGGTATTAACGTCACTTACCATCAAGTGAGATGATGCCAAGGGCTAACCAATTGTGAATAAAAAAAACTTGCTTGCTTATCAATTAGTATCTTGGCTTTCGACACCAAAACGTCACTTTCTTCTGTCCTGCACCAACTCGTGCCAATCGGCCCTTTGGATGGTTCAGGTCCCTATACACTTCGTCATTGCAGCGGTACCTGGGGCGTCCAACAGGGAGTTTTTGTAAGCTCTCTTTGCAGCACGGTCATCTTCCATCCTCTCTAGGTGGTCAAGCCAGCGAAGACGGGCTCACTTTACTTCGCCCATAATATTGGGCTCGCGGTCACCAGGTCTTCAATTTCATAATTCTTTCGAACCCTCAACATATGCTGAGTCAGATCCATTTCGCTGAGCCTGCACAGCTCACGTGGCTATAATTATGTAATTTTGTATCTTTTCCACACTTTCCCTAGTATGGTGAAATTTAAATATTTTACTTATCTGTTGCGAGTTGTGTTGGTTCTTGAATAAAGCATTTTCTATTCTATTCTATTATATTCTAACTCTCATCCTTCCGTCTGGTTGGTTCCAGGATTTTTCTAAAAGTTTTCCTTTTCGCCACTCTTCTTTAAATGTCAATGTCCTATATTCGCATCCGTACAAAGTGACAGTTCGGCCCAGTGACAGTTTTGTAGACTCGAATCTTGTTACTAGAATTTTATGATGAGCTGCTGAACATCGTAATGCGTACTAGATTCAAGTATCTATCTCCTGCTCCTTTTGGTTGGTATCAGTAACGTTGCAACCTTGGAATTTCTCCACCCCCCTTATAGGTGGTTTCTCTTACCTGAAAATCATTTTTTCGTTCTCTAGTGTTTTAATAACGTTATAAGTGAATATACTCTGTCTTTTCTTGGCTAACCATCTGACCCACTTTTTGTCCTGCCTCATCTAAGGCTGCTGCCATTTCTATCTTTTCTTCAGCCTGCTTCCCGAGAAGTGCCATATCATCGGCATATCAGTAACACCTTAAGACTGCCGATCAACTTCACCCTGTTTTCCAGTTTCAGAACTTTTCTGACGTTGCCATGGATTATAATGTTCCCAAAAACCATTTTTTAATTGAACACAAGTTAGTTAAAAAGACCGACTGTGTACCAGACAGATTAACATACGAAGGGTTCCGTGCCATCGTACTAGATGTCGCTAGAATCTTGATGTCTAAAAAAAATCACATTTCTAGAATGGGGAGCGCCCTTTAACTTTAATTTTTATTATTTGTTATTATAGCCGCAAAATAAAAAAATAAAATAAAACAAAATAAAAATTTCAACTGTCTTCCTATCATGAAATTACAGTCACACAGACAGACGGACAGACAGGCAGCGGAGGTTTAGCAATAGGGTCCCATTGGTCACCCTTTGAGGTTAAGAGTCCATTTAGACGTAACACAACCACACCACATCGCAACGAAAATAGTTGGTTACACTACATGTAAACTAAAATTATAATTTCCGCAGTTGTCTATTATTTAAAAAAAAAGGCCAACTGGCAAAGTTCTGATTGGCTGTTAGTGTCAAAAATGACTTTTGTTTGAAAACTAATGAAATTCCATCGTCAAAAAAGATCAAAGTTCTGATTGGCTGTTAGTGTCACAAATGTCTTTTGTCTCAAAAATAATGAAATTCCATCTTGAAAAAAGATGATGATGTTTTTACCCAAGTACCCAAAAAAGGAGGATAATGTTTTTGGTATGTATGTATGTGTGTATGTACGTATGTCTGTTTCTTTGGCTGAGCTTGTAGTAGCTTTAGCGGCTTGATGGTTTTTGAAGTGCGAAGTGCGTTAGATTTGTACTGATCCCGAAAGTGACATAGGATACACTTTAAACCGAGTTTCAAAAAAGAGGGCGTATGTTTTATGCAGTCGGGTTTTTAACTTTTATTTAAATTGGTTGGGTAATTATATAAAAATTAACTTGTAGACTAAGGTTTCCTTTCTACTGTTGGTGCCTAAGGGGTTCTATTTACTGCATAAATTGAAGCAAGTTAAAGAATATGCAAAGCTCTTTGAAAAGCGAGCGTAAATCAAAAGCACGCAAGAATTAATTTGTAAAGTGGTGATTGCTGTTAGGAAAAGAGTTTACATCCTAGTAATATCCTACTAATATTATAAATGCAAAAGTTTCTAAGAATGTATGGATGTATGTTTGTTACTCTTTCACGCAAAAACTACTGAACGGATTTGGCTGAAATTTAGTAGGTAGATAGATAAGAACCTGGATTAACACATAGGCTACTTTTTTCCACGCTCGCAAGCCGCTTGCGCCTCGCGCACTGCGCACCCTCGAAACGTTTTAGAAACGTCCACGCGGGTGAAGCCGCGGGAAACAGTTAGTATGTAATATTATTTGACATAAAAACGTGTGTTGTCATTGACTGTTTCCTAAAAATTAGAAATTTACACCTCAAAACCCTATGCAAGTTGTAAATATTCGTAAATTTGTTTTAAATTAATATTTAATCTCTTTTTAATTAATATTTAATAATAAATTATAAGTAATGAATTGAAGTGATTAGATTTTGAAGTAACTTGGTGAAGTGATATGATTATAATTGATTTTGATGGGGAATCTATAAGCTAGAATTTATGAATAAATGAAATATGGATTGTAAAAATCTTCTAAAAATTGTATAGATATATATTTTAAATGAGATTTTACTAAAATTTTATGGCTTTGCTATTATCCAATCCCTTTAAACGCATTGCTTTGTTGCTAGAATTTAGTTGTAAGCTCAGAAAAGCGAATTGGAAATTTTGTAGTGGCAAGTTTACCAAAGAATACTAAATATTTTATTCTACTCAAGACTCAGGGTTCGTTATTATCCGATATTTATAATAAATATTCAAATATCAGATTTTTAATTAGCTCTTGATAATAAAAAATATTAATGAACTCGTGATTACAAACAACTTTCCCAAAGAAAATATATGTCAAATCAGAAAAAAATTTTGGTCTTCCATACATAATAAGTTATCAAATCGGCAAAAATGTATAAGGGACCAAATTTTTTTTTTCATATTAGACATATAGTTTCTTTGCGAAAGTTGTTTGTAATCATGAGTACATACATATCCTTTGCTATCAAGAACTAATTAAAAGTCACCCTATATATATATAATATATATTCGATATTTCTTACATTTATCAAAATTACATTACTAGTTTCATACTTTGATATGTTTTTTTTCGAATTAGCTGAATTTAAAATGTATATGTTTGATAATTTGAAGATGTTAATCAAAATAATATTTAAATTTTATACTCGGTTAATATTTTTTTTCGGAGTAACTAAATGAATGTATATATTTTTCTAATTTGAAGTTAGTTAATTAAGTTAAACTCATTTAGTATTTATTATTGTTATAATCATATCTTTATGTGGATTTGGCTCATTCAGTCTTAAGAATAAACTTTATAATCAGATGAGATGATGCCAAGGACTTACCAATTGTGAATAAAAAAAAAAAGTCATCAGTCGAATTAATTGAACGTATGATTTTTTACATCAAATTTAAATATCAATATTGATATATAATAAGCATAAATATCAAATGATATATATCCGATATATATTTATACACCGCCTCCTGTCCAGGAGGTCCTGGTTCGATCCTGCCACGTACCAAGTTGTGTGTGAAGTGGACTAACCCGCACTGGGCCTGCGTGGTCGACTAAGGCCCGATCGCCCTAATTCAAGGTAGGCTCGAGCCCCACGATGGGGACGTATATGAGCTGATATGTATGAATGAAAATATACATATATCATACGAATCCTATTCAAGACTGATAAGTTTTCTCCAAGGAAACCACAATCGGAGCAAAATCTTCAAAACTTCTTACAAATGCTAATCAACTGATCTAATAATAGCAATAAGATAAGCTTGATTGATAGTCATTGGAGCTATTTTTATCATCTGTCATAAACAAAATTTTGTTCCAAAAATGTTTTAAGAAGTGACGGAATGACTCATTATTTTGAGATTTTAATTTATTAAAAGTTGACGCAGTGTAAAACAAAACAAGTTTTAAAAAAAAAATAATAGAAGTGCAATAGGGGATCGGACTGCATCAAAAATAAATTCTGAAATACGAATTTTGTAAATTGCTCTCCTCTTAAAGTTTCAAAAAACCTTATTTGTTTTGTTTTTTCATCACGTCTTAAATTTTAAATGGATCAAATTCACAAAATAAGTTCGTCAATGACGCTAAAAATCTATGACGTCACTTGTGAGTATTTCAAACGTTTTTAAAGCAAAATTTCGTTTTTGACAGATCATAAAAAGTAACTCAAATGACTAGCAGTCCGATCCCCTATTTAGGGAATAACATTTCATAATTTATTTTTGTCGCATTCAACTGCACAACAATTTTTTTTGCTCCGATTGTATGAGTTCCATGGGGAAAGTTGTTTAGTTTTATCCATAAATGAAGGTTGGCTAAAACCCGGGTTTTTTCAAATAAATTCTCCCTGTGTGTGTAGTGGGCTTTTTCGAGTATTTTCTTGTTTATTGGGACAATTGGGTTTTTTTCTGATTAAATTTAGATTAAATTGCATTCAATTTAATTTTGGATTCAGTTGGATTTTTCTACAAAAATTATTTAATACTGAACTATTCGTGTCAAATAGAAAAAAAACACCAAAGTGATTTCCAGTCCCCTACATGTTTACACAGTAGTAGTGATATTTAGTAATACTGTTATTAAAGGAAGGTTTGATAGCTGTTTCAGAATTTTAATACGTTTATTTTTTTTTAAAAACACGTCAAATATCCTCGAGTTTTTAGGTGGGTTTGACCCAATTTAACCCTGCGGGGTTTTTTTTATGAATATCCACCCAACCCTGCCATAAATATTCTTGCCGTAGCGAATAAAAAGTCAGCCTGTACATAGTGAGTCTGGAACAAACGGGATGCGGAAGGCATTGAGTTATTGTCGAAGATATGAAAACAAAAAGTTTTAAAATTGAGTTGGAGACGGCGCAGATCTGAAATAGAATTGTATCTATTTATTTATTGTATGCAACTTGATGACAGTCAGCGGGTTGTGCCCTAGATACAACAGTAAATTTCATAAGATACGCTTCCTCATTTATTATGCGTACAGCGAAGGAGTGGAACTCTTTGCCTGCGTCAGTGTTTTTCGATTCCTATAATTTGGATATCTTGAAAGCAAGAGTGAATAGGCATTATTTGAGTTTGCGTGTACCATCCTCGACTGCATCATTACTTACCATCAGGTGAGTTGCAGTCAAACGCACTCAAGTTTTTAATTAAAAAATAAATAAATAAAAAGCTGTATTATCTCGAATAAATCAACATTAACGTAACATGAAAAACAACAAATGGAAAATGATGATTAATCAACTAATGATTGATAAAAAATACGACCAAGTGCGAGTCGGACTCGCGCAAAGTAGAGTTCCGTTTTTTAAAAATAAATATATAGGTATTTAAAAAACTAAATTTTACACTCGAGAGCGATGAATCCGGGTCACTTAAAGAATCCTAAAAATCTCGGAAACTAAGAAGGCTAGCTTAATGAAATAAATTGTGTTTAATAGACAATTTAATACTCCTTAAATGAAGTCATTAAAACTTCTTAGTTATTGTAAAGTTATTTCATAAAAAAATCAAATTTGAAAAAGGGAGACTTTCGAAGATGGAACTACGAAATTACTACATTTGTTTTTGCTTTTGTTTCTAATCTGTCATTTAAGTGGGTACATAAACCATGTTGATAGTGTTCAATATTTATTATTCAAGCAGTAATCATGTCGCTTACACCTGAAGAATGCACCAGAATACTCACAATGCTGGAAAACGGCCGGGGTCAGCGCGATACAGCCACGACTGTCGGTGTGTCGCTCTCAACAGTACAAAGAGTTCTCCAACGTTACGAGAAAACTGGCTCTAACCTACGCAGACCAGGAACAGGCAGAACCAGGTGTACCACAGCACGAGAAGATCGATACTTGGTGAACACAATGCTTCGTAATCGCTTTCTCACAGGAACTGAACTTACAAATCAGTTTCGGCGCCTCGGAGGCAGTAACCCAAGCGCATGGACAGTAAGGCGACGACTTGCTGAAGCTAACTTGAAACCACTTAGACCTGCAAATGGCCCTAAACTGAAGCGTGGGCATCGTATTTCAAGACTAAGATATGCCCAGAACCACTTAAATTTGAGTATTGGAGATTGGTCAAAAGTTATGTTCTCCGACGAATCAAAATTGATGCTCTACAAGCACGATGGAAGACACAGAGTGTATAGAAGACCAGGGGAAAGATTCAAGCCAGCATGCATCGAAGAAAAAGTAGCCTACGGTGGTGGGTCTGTACATATGTGGGTCGGAATTTCTTCTGAGAGTCGCACAGAACTGGTGTTCATATAAAACGGCTCTTTAACTAGCGAAAGATATGTGGAAGAAATCCTCAATGAACACGTTGGTCCATTTATGGTCAATTTGGGTGAGGATGCTATTTTTATGCATGACAATGCTCGGCCTCATACGGGTTGGATTGTGAATGACTACCTTCAAGAAATGAACATTACTCGTATGGAGTGGCCAGCACGCAGCCCGGATATCAACCCGAGCATGCTTGGGACGAGCTAGGGAGATGCGTAAAACAAAGAAGCCCTCCCCCAATCACGCTTCGTGAGCTCAAAATTGCTCTCACAGAGGAATGGGAGAATATTCCCCAAAATCGTATAAGGAACTTGGTGTACAGCATGCCAAACCGCGTAAACACAGTGATGGAAGCACGAGGAGGCAATACGAAGTATTAAAATTCAAGTAAATCGTAATTTTGTTCAAAAATGACATATTTCCTATTTTTGTTCTAAGGCGAGATCAGCAGTTTTTTATTTATTTATGTAATTTTTTGTAAATAAAATGTAGTGACACGTAAATTTTATTACTTTAATTTAAGGGGTATTAAAGTTTCTATTAAACACAATTTATTTCATGAAGCTAGCCTTCTTAGTTTCCGAGATTTTTAGGATTCTTTAAGTGACCCGGATTCATCGCTCTCGAGTGTATTTGCAGATACTGTTGGTATACAAGAACATTTTGTATGCAAAATCTATTTTTACCAATCCAACTGCACATCTTAAGTTGATCGACTATTATTACCTTTAAATGGATTATATTATGGCCTACATTTTAAATTTTGCATATTTTTTTTCAGATTTCCTGAAATAGTCGTTTAGCTGGTGCGAGGGAGAGGGGGAGACGAGAGATAACACTTGATGCATTTTTTAAGCTTAATATTTCGCATACCAATACCCCACATGATAGGGCACTTCAATAAAAAAAAATTCACACCTCTTTACATGTAGGTACCCTAATTTTTTTTCATAATTTTATTGTATACCACTTTTTCGGCGTGATTAAATAACAAGTTAATGATTTCTAGTAAGTATACTAATAGTCTCTGAGCTAAGCCGCAGACAGACATAGCGAAACTGTAAGGGTTCATTGTTGTCTAAGTAACCCTAAAAATCTTTTATTTTTTTTACAATTGGGGCATCATCTCACCTGATGGTAAGTGACGATGATGCCGAAGATGGAAGCGGGCTTACCAAGATTCCCCAACGCAATGGAGAACTGGCTATCTTACTCGTATCTTTAAGCCGCAACACATCAATGTTGTGAACACTTATGTACCCTACCACTAACCAAACCGAGTCTTACAAGTTGACCCCGACGGGAATCGAACCCGCGACCTCCTGGTGTGAAGCGAATGGACTAACCATTACGCCAAGAAGGTTGTTCTGTATCTGTTAGATAGATACAATTGTATATAATGTAATAGGTCGGGGAAAAAGTTTCTTCGTATTTTGTAACTAAAACTTTGTAATCAAATCTCTTTGCTTGTATTATTTGTACTTGGCTGGTTATAATAAAATTAAATAAGTGAACTTTCGAAATTTTAATCATAAATAAAAAATAAAATTCCCGCCATTTTAAATAGTTTTTTCTGGCTATGAAAATGAGTGAAAGTAACGAGAAAAGTAGCGATATTTTGAAATTTTATGTAAAAAAGGTAAAAATGCTACACTGGCCTCGAATAAAATTTGTGCCAATTATGGACCTAATGCAGTATCAATCAGTAGCACAAATTTAGTTCAAGCGTTTCCAGTATGGAAATCTGAACGTTCAAGATGCAGCTCGTTTTGTTCGCCCTGTTTGAGTTTGCATACAAAATACGAAAAACCTTTTTCCCCGACCTAATCAGATACTTTGCGCTGTATACCATTACTTCACCTTTAACAAAAATAGTTTACCTTGAATAGAGGAACCCTGCCCTTGTACTACTTTTGCTAGGCAAATTATAAATTTTCGAAGATATAATATGTAAAACCAATCCCACAAAACATTATGTAAAAATGTGCCAAGTCTCGATAAAGATTACTTGGCCACAAAAAGTAGTGAAATTAATTAATGTTGTCAAGGGTTTACCAATTGTGAATAATAAAAAAAAAAGTCAAGTCTATGTGAATAGAAGAAAATGAGTGACTTAGCCATAAAGAGTTTTGTTGTGTAGTAATTCTGGATAATTAAGTATATGCTTTTATTTTCTTACACTTATTATTGACACAATCAATAAGATATACTTTTTTTGACATATCTACCTAGATTTACTAAACTTAAAAAAAATACGGTCAAGTCACTCATTTTCTGTTATTCAAATGTACTTGGCTCTTTATTTCATCTCACTACTTTGTATCATTAATCAGGAGATCCGCAGGAAGACCAAGGTAACCAACATAGCTCAGAATCGCTAAACTCAAGTGTCAGTGAACGGGGCACATAGCTCGTAGAACAGACGGCCGTTGTGGCGGTAAAGTTATCGAGTGGCTACCGCGCACCGGAAGATGTAGCGTAGGCAGATATCCTACTCGGTGGACCGACGACCCGGTGAAGGTCGCGGGAAGCCGCTGGATGCGGGCAGCGCAGGACATTAGCGGTTATCTATATTCAGTAATCAAAATTTCCCACATTAAAAAGTTGATTAATGTTTGACGTACAAAATTCTGTGGTACTACTAGACCCCGAACCGTAGACAGAGACACCAATACCTAACAAAGAAGTATCCACTTCAATAAGTTTACTTATAAGTAACTGCTTTATAAGAAAAGCGGTAAAAAAATACTTCGCGCGTACTCAAGTTAGTCGGCTTACTGTTGTGTCGACACCTAAGCTGCTTTAAAAAGTTTTTATTTTGTTGAAGATACTTCACGTTGGCAGACATTTGCCTGTCCAGAAAAACTAAGTAGTTACAAAAATTTTCAAAAAACCTAAAAACTAAGTAAAATAAAAGAGTTCTTATTTCTAAAAAAAAAAAACAAATGCTAAGTGTGCCGAATGTGAATATTATACGACGTTTCCAAATTCAAAAAAAGGCGAGCTCAGTACTTTCTACATGAACTTCATGATTTCCTACTCTACTATTGGAAATAAACAACGATCCTGGGACCTTTATTTCACCTCCAACGCTCATCAACAGATCAACTTCAAATCTATTGTCATCGGGAGTACGGCTTCACACCAAATTTCAGCTCAAACGGATTTCTTGAAGACCCTGTAAAATCGCTAGCTAGATTTAAAAAAACTAACATATACATACACCTGGTACAGACACGTGTATTCTATATTGCGTAGTCGTCAACATCTGGCCACTTAACATTTAACATTTACCCGCCTACGTGGCGTAATGTTTAGTCAATTCGCTTCACACAGAAGGTCGCGGGTTCGATTCCCGGTGGGGTCAACTTGTAAGACTCGGTTTGGTTGGTGGTAGGGCATTTGATAAGCCCGCCTGGCTAGCTACCACCATCTTACTTAAGTCTTGCGCCGCCAAACATCAGTGTTAACAACATTGATGTGTACCGGCTTGAAGATAAGATAGCCAGTTCTTCATTGCGTTGGGGAATCTTGGAAATCCCGCTCCATCTTCGGCATCATCGTCACTTCTCATCAGGTGAGATGATGCCAAAATCAAAATTAAAAATTCGCGTACCTGGCAGCAAAAAGCTTTCAATTATTTACAACTAGCTTTTGCCCGCGGCTTCGCCCGCGTGGACATAGCTTTTATGACTCTTTTTGAGGGTGAGTGGTGCGCAAGCCGCAATCAGCTCGCAAGCGTGGACATGAGTTTTCACCAGGTACCTCAGGAACTGTATCGGGCTATTCGGATTAGCAGTCTTTGTTACTTCCCACAAAAAATCACTTTAATCCGTTGCTCCGTTGCGACGCCACCGACATCGCGAGCGTAGATAACAGTTGTACCCAGATCCCTTTGGGAACTATGTCAGGGTATACTTAATAGTAAATAATATCATTTTCCACCTCATCTCTGTGTTAAAAATCATATTTTCGGTACGATTTTAAATAACTTAACGAAAAAAGAGTATTGTTTTAGTTTCCTCAGAAACTGCATCGGGATATGATAATTTCCACAGCTAAAAAGTAGACTATTTCATTCCCAGTGATACAGGCCACCTGCATGCCAAATTTCATCAAGATTGGTATAGGTGTTGAAGTGTGAATATGTAACAAACAAACACATTGTCACATTTATAATATTATAAGTAAGGATTTCTAAATCTTAAATAACATACAGAGCGTCGGTGGCAGAACGGTTAGGGCCACTACCTCCTGTCCGGAAGGCCGTGGTTTGAATCCTGCCACTTACCAATATCTATACGAATATTGATTTCATACTGGTATGTACGTTTATCCGACGCTCTTATAGTGAGAAAAACATTGTGAGGAAACCTGCACACGCCTGCGAAGAAACTCGAAGAAGTCATTCAACCCGCAATGGGCCCGCGTGATCGTCTAAGGCCTGATCGCCCTAACTCAGGGCAGGTCGAGCCCCTTGGTGGGAACGTATGATAACTGATATGATGAAATAACACATATACCTATATTATTAAAAAACTCATTCAAACATTATATAAATCTAGTAAAAAAAATCCTAAAAATATTATTATGGGTCAAATCCTCGAGTCGTATCACCTCCAAAGGAGCCCATGACGCACTTCTCGTTGCCGCGCTGGATGGCAATAGACAACCTTAGCAGCAGGTACGACCTCACGTCACATCTCCTCTCTCGAAGGCGACGGCCAATCTCCTTAGTGAAGGCAAATGCCTCTGAGGGTTCAGCAGCCGGTTGTCTCACAGATCAGCGGCACAAAGCAGTAATTTGCCTCCAAGACCGAGTACTTATTATGCTTCTTTCTCGCCGCAAATTGAGCAGCAGTACCGTACGGGTGAGGAGTGAGGCAGAAAAAGTGGCGTCCCAAAGCAGGCACGTTCCTCTCTGCCATAGCACCTGTTTAAACCCTCCGGCCTTTTGCCATCAGATCGACTAAAGCCCGGCGTCTGCATCAAAGATGGAATATTTCATCTGGCCGAAACCAGTGCCCTCTGAGTGAGGTCAATAAGGAATTGGTGACGTGGGAATCTTCACAAACAACGACCGCAACTCAGTGAGTGATGGCCAATAGCCTCCACCGTGGACCCGCAAATATATTGATAAGATTCACAGATATTGATATTGCAGGCGGAGAGCAACTGCCACACGCAAATAGTCGCCGTCAGAAGAGTTCCCATATTTGTGCCTCCTGTTAAAAGATGATAAACACGATTTATGTGTTTTTAATTTTTTTACACGATTGGAATCTGTAAAAAAAATACTTGTTCGTCTATGAAACACATCGCTACGTGCCATAGTTCCAGAGTTAGATTTGTGTAAAGTAGCGTATGCTGAAAAATACATAAAAGAAATCCACTCAAAAGTATGAAATAATATTTTAATGTTTTAATACTACTTATGCGCGTTTTACTATTCCTGCAGTGCCATCTATTGACATTCTGCTGCTATGATTATAATGTGTGGTATGTGTAGCTAATATGTGGAAAAAAGTACTTTATTGTTATTATTGTAAGTATCGATAGATAATTTCCCACGAGACCCCTTTAGTTTTCCGGGATAAAGAATACCCGACTATACAATGATGGTCAAAACAACCCATCCCAATGTAAAGGTTTCATATTGTTACGTTGAGCCATTCTAAAGATACAATTTTTTGCATTCCTGCAGGAACCCTTAATTTTTTTGGGATTCACATGTCCCAGTTTTAGTTCGCGATAAGGGTATCAACGTTTAAAATTTGATTGTAATAGGTCAAGCCACATTTGCGTGGTGAGCCATGATATAAATGAATACTTTTGATTTTCCAACGGGAACTCTTGAATTTTCCGGGATACAAAGAATCCTATATGTTAACCCGGGCTATAAGGAACTACCATACAAAATTTCATCAAAATCGGCCTGGTAGTTTTTGCGTGATGCGCGAACATACAGACAGACAGACAGACAGACAAAAATTCCAAAAGTTGTTGTTTTGGCCTCTGTATCGTTAGTAATGTCCACCACAGTTATTGTTTTCCAAAAATATTTCATGTACAGACACGTCCCCGTTACAGTTTTATTATATTACTAGCTTTTGCCCGCGGCTTCGCCCGCATGACTTTTATGACTTGATAGCTTTTATGACTCTTTTTGAGGGTGAGTGGTGCGCGAGCCGCAATCAGCTCGCAAGCGTGGACATGAGTTTTCTCCAGGTACCTCAAGAACTGTATCGGGCTATTCGGATAAGCAGTCTTTGTCACTTCCCCCCCACCCCCTCAACAAATTCTATACAAAAAATCACTTTGATCCGTGCTAAAAATCAAACCACCCCATTTCTTCGTTACGATTTTTAATAACTTAACGAACAAAGAGTATTGTTTTTGTCTCCTCAGGAACTGTATAGGGTTATGATAATTTCACAGATAAAAAATAAACTATTTTATTCCCAGTGATACAGGCATGCCATATTTCATCAAGATTGGTAGAGGTGTTGAAGTGTGAATAGGTAATAAACCAACAAACACAATTTCATATTTATAATATTAAGTAAGGATTTCTAAATCTTAAATAACATATAGAGCGTCGGTGGCAGAACGGTTAAAGCCAATACCTCCTGTCCGGAAGGCCGTGGTTCGAATCCTGTCAATTACCAATATCTATACGAATATCGATTTCATACTGGTATGTACGTTTATCCGACGCTCATACGGTGAGAAAAACATCATGAGGAAACCTGCACACGCCTGCGAAGAAACTCGAAGATTATGTGTGAAGTCAATCAACCCGCAATGGGCCCACGTGATCGTCTAAGGCCTGATCGCCCTAACTCAGGGCAGGTCGAGCCCCTTGTTGGGGACGTATATAAACTTATATGATGAAATAACACATATACCTTTATTATCAAAAACCTAATTCAAATCATTATATCAATCTAGTAATAAAATTCCCTAAAAATATGAATATCGGTCAAATCCTCTAGTCGTATCAGCTCCAAAGAAGCCCATGGCGCTCTTCTCGTTGCCGCTCTGGATGGCAATAGACAACCTTAGCAGCAGGTAGGACCTCACGTCACATCTCCTCTCTCGAAGGCGACGGCCAATCTCCTTAATGAAGGCAAAGGCCTCTGAGGGTTCAGCAGCCGGTTGTCTCACAGACCAGCGGCACAAAGCAGTAATTTGCCTCCAAGACCGAGTACTTACTATGCTTCTTTCTCGCCGAAAATTAAGCAGCAGTACCGTACGGGTGAGGTGTGTGGCAGAAAAAGTGGCGTCCCAAAGCAGGCACGTTCCTATCTGCCATGGCACCTGTTTAAACCCTCCGGCCTTTTGCTATCAGATCGACTAAAGCCCAGCGGCTGCATCAAAGATGAAATATTCCATCTGGCCGAGACCAGTGCCCTCCGAGTGAGGTCATTAAGGAATTGGCGACGTGGGAATCTTCACAAACAACGACCGCAACTCAGTGAGTGATGGTCAATTGCCTCCACCGTGGACCCGCAAATACATTGATGAGATTCACAGATATTAATATTGCAGGCGGAGAGCAACTGCCACACGCAAATAGTCGCCGTCAGAAGAGTTCACATATCTGTGCCTCCTGTTAAAAGATGCTAAACTCGATTTATGTGTTTTTAATTTTTTTTACACGATTGGAATCTGTAAAACAATACCTATCTGTTCGTCTATTTAACACATCGCTACGTCCCATAGTTCCAGAGGTAGAGTTGTGTAAATTAGCGTATGCTGAAAAATACATAAAAGAAATCCACTCAAAAGTATGAAATAATATTGCTATGTTTATAATGTGTGGTATGTGTAGCTAAGATAAGATAAGATAATGTAAGAAACAATAGATAATATCCCACGGGACCTCTTTAGTTTTTACGGGATAAAGACTATCCGACTATACAATGATGATCAAAACACCCCATCCCAATGTAAAGGTTTCATATTGTTACGTTGAGCCATTTTAAACATACAATTTTTTGCATTCCTGCAGGAACCCTTATTTTTTTTGGGATTCGCAATGTCGCAGTTTTAGTTCGCGATAAGGGTATCAACGTGTAAAATTTGAATGTAATAGGTCAAGCCACATTTGCGTGGTGAGACTTTCTATAAATGAATACTTTTGATTTTCCCACGGGAACTCCTGAATTTTCCGGGATCAAAAGTATCCTATATGTTAACCCGGGCTATAAGGAACCACCATACAAAATTTCATCAAAATCGGCCTGGTAGTTTTTGCGTGATGCGCGAACATACAGACAGACAGATAGACAGACAGACAGACAAAAATTCCAAAAGTTGTTGTTTTGGCCTCTGTATCGTTAGTAATGTCCACCACAGTTATTATTTTCCAAAAATATTTCATGTACAGACACGGCCCCGTTACAGTTTTATTATATTATAGATAGATAGATAGATAGATTAAATATTTCCAATACTTATCGATTTTCCTAAAATAGTGGTGTAGCTGTACGGAGGGGGTAAGGAACTCATACAAAATACCTATACCACGTAAAACCTTAATATTTTATAAACAAATAATAAACAAAAAATGTTAGACCTAAGATGGGATACGTCAATTTAAAAAATAAATATTTTTATGTAGGGGGGTCACAGATTTTATTCCTTAAGGCTACAATCGTTACAAATTCTTCAATTTCAAATGTCTTAAGGTAAAACGCATGTGACATAGCAACGGAATTTTTTTTTATTTTTTTTATGCACATACCAACATGGAGAAACTTTATGGGTTCCTAGTTTGACAATTGCGTGAGCGCGCGCAGTGTTGAGTTCCGTAATATTAAGTCCATCATTCAGAAACTCTTTAACATAGGATAGCGGTAATAAATTTTACTAAGAATTGTTACTCACATTTGTGATTTCCGTGTTTTTAGGTCAAACAGCATTAAACCTACATTCTTCTCGAAATTGGCGGGCCATACCTCACAAACGGTAAGTACAACCATGTACAACTGAGATATGATTCTGTTAATACACTACGGTATTTTACTAACGACATAATCTAATGTTACCCCAAAAAAGAGGTGCGCTGTAAAATCATATCCCCTTACATATTCCCATATAAAAGACGAGATGACAATTTACAAGCCCTAATTTTTTTTTAAATACATTTTGTGACCATTTCTCCTTTGAGTCTTCATCATCATATCAGCCGAGAAACGTCCACTACTGGACAAAGGCCTCCCCCAAGGATTTCCACGACGACCGGTCCTGCGCTGCCCGTATCCATCGGCTACCCGCGATCTTCACCAGTTCGTCGGTCCAATGCGTCGGGAGGCCTGCCTACTTTGGGTCTTAACTTTTAACATATTTAACCTATCAAACATAACTGTAAGTCTGATTGTATCACAGTTATTTGTGGCTATATAGATATGACGAAGTTATAAGAGATATTTTTTGCCATTTTATCTTCGGATCACTAAAATTATAAGATCTCTTTTTTAAACAGCCAGCCCGCCAAGTAAACAGTAATTAGTGGAAGATCGCATTAATTTGTGTCCTTTTGCGCCACCAGGCAATAAAGCCCAAAAACAAACGTTGCGACATTAATTCCAGGCTCCATTATAAATAAAATACTACAGAGACAGCCCAAGTTCTTTGTAAGGGGAGTCTGGTGCCATCTTGGTCGGTAGCATTAGGCAATTAAGAATTTTTCATGAATATTTTTTATAGAAATTAATGGAAATTAGATGTTACACTAATTAATGGCTTCTTCTTTGTTTTAGAACTAGGAATAGGTAAATGAAAAACAGGCCAAGTGCGAGTCGAACTAGCGCACCAAAATTTCCGTACCACGCGCCTCTTTACAAAAGTATAACAAAGATACCAAATAATTTCAAACAAAAGATCCAACGCGTAACGTAACATGAAGTAAAAATGCTCTTTTTTATTCAGTTTGGACGTTACCTTGAGTACGGGTCACACTTGGCCACTTTTTATTATTTGTTTTTTTTTTTAAATTTTAGGATAAAGACTATGATCCCACAAAGTTTCATGCTTGTATGTATTACAGTTTTTATAATTGAGCAAAAACTTTAAAACCTTTTAAACAACAGGTAACTTAATCTAAAACTTAATCTTTTTTTTTGTTAGTAAATCTCTCATAGTTACACATATCGTAGTTAGACATATTCTACGACTTTTTAGGGGTGTCTCCCAAAGGGAATAAATATATATATATATATATATATATATATATATATATATATATATATATATATATATATATATTTTAATTTATCCTCTCTTGTGTGGTGACGTTGTATAAATAAATAAATATTCTGGGACAAATTACACATGGTCATCTGGCCCCAAAGTAGGATTCCCTGTGTTATGGGTTACCAGAGACTGATATACATACTTACATACGTTTAAATACATACATATATAGATATAATTTAACACCCAGACACAGAGCAAACAAATCTGCTGTATAGTTCATAATTATAGCATTATCCAGGCCTTTAAAGGATGAATTGCCTTGATCTGCTGCACTCTTTGGTACAACCATTTTATCGAGTATGAATATTGTATTTAAAAATATATATTTGCCACCCCTGCACAACTGCGGCGGCGGAAGGTAGGTAACGAAACAAAATGGCGACACGACACGGCATAATGCTCCAGTTTAATTGTGCTCTTTAAGTAAGTATTTTATATGTCACGAATTTCTCGTTTTAGACGAACTTTTATCGTTGTTTTGTTCCATCTGGCTATGATGATTTAGTTAACTAAATTATGTGAACATATTAAGGCTTTTAGATGACTAAATCCAAGCAGATTGATACGTGGTAAAATAATATCGAATGTAAGTCTATTCATTTTAAGTTAAAATCAATGCGGGCTTCAACGCGGCTATTACGTTTAAACCGAACGCCCAATTCTCGATTTTTATATGTTTTTATTACTTTTCTTCAGTTTCAAAAAATATTTAAAACAAAGTTATTAATTAAAATTAATGGTGTTATAGTCACCGATTTTTGTGTGTTTGTTTCAATCAACATTAACTATTTGTTTTCGATAAATTTTGCAATAAATGCCAAAAACAAGGTCTACAGTATTGGTTTTTTACATCAATAGTGGTAATATTTTTTAAATTATTTTTTCTTACTTTAATTATAACATAATATATTTTTCCATAATGATAGCTTTACGCAGGTGTCTTTCTATAATTTGAATTGAATATAATCATTTGACCCATCTTAGTACCATAAGTAAAACAGACTAATTTTTCATAAAATTAAATAAAAACAATATTGCTAGATTTTTAACTTTTATAAGTCTTTCTTATCTTACCTTATCCTTACATTTTGACCCAATGGGATATTTTATGCCTACCTTTGCACTATAGCCTACTAGAAGAATTACGCTGAGTAGAAGGCGCTTGTAGTCCTCCAGTTTCAAGTAGCCATCACCAAAACACATCGCTTTTAAAAGTTCACAAACAAACACTAATTTATTATTTTCATTTGATACGAAATAATTTATCACTCACATTTTAAACTTGATTAGTCCATCTTATGAATCTATACTAATATAAGATAAGATAAATATCCTTTATTGCATATCAAATATACAAAAACGAAAAACATATTAACTAGCAAAATATAAAATGATTTAAAAATGCGGACTTATCGCTTCAAAGCGATTTCTTTTAGCCAACCTTTGGTGAATGGAGGAGACGAGAATGTAAAACGATAGCGGGTGGGTGCATGTGCAACTAAAATAATACTGGCAATCAGAAAAAAACTGGCCAAGTGTGAGCGTGACTCGCGCACCGAGGTTTCCGTACCTCACCTCTTTACACTAGTACCTATTTCAATCAAAACACAAACAACGAGATCGATATATAATTTTTTTTCATTCAGTTCGAAACTCCTAAGAGCGAGTACGACTCACACTTGGCTGATTTTTATTGTTTTTTTGTTTTACTTTAGGATAATAACATGCACACCAAGTTTTACGCTTGTATAATTATATTACCTACCGTTCTTTACAATTAAAAAGAGCAATAAAAAAAAATTTAAAAACATAGTATAATTAATCGGAAACCCAATTAATATTATACTTTTTTATTTTCATTATTTGTTAATAAGTCCGCTGTAAAACCTACTATAAAACTACTATAGTTCAAAAGATACAACCTTTTAAAGGTTAGATGTACAAACAGACAGCGCAGGCACCGTTGGCACTACTTGAGTACGGAACCCTAAAAAGTTTGATTTTAATTTATTTTTATATTAGTACATCGAAAATAAATAATAACAAAACATCGATATGTGTCTACTCAATTTATAAGAAAAGTTTGGATTCAATCCGGAATGCACTTTTTGTATTAAAGCAGAACTACGTTTGTATGGAAAATCAAGCCTCCTGGGGACCCTTAAAATGTCATGTCATTATGAAACAATGCGCTATCTATCATCACATCAGCTCATCTACGTCCCCACCGAGGGGCTCGAGCCTGCCCTGGATTGGGGCGATCAGGCCTTAGTCGACCACGCGGGCCCAGTGCGGGTTGGTCGACTTCACACACAACCTTCGAGTTTCTTCGCAGGCGTGTGCAGGTTTCCTCACGATGTTTTCCTTCACCGTATAAGAGCGTCGGATAAACGTACATATGAAATCTAAATTCGAAAACACATTGGTACGTGGCAGGATCGAACCATGACCTCCCGGACAGGAGGTAGCGGCCCTTGCCGTTACGCCACCGACGCTCCATATGCTCTATCTATAGTCTATTTCAAATACCAATGGAATGTTCCACTTTGACGTTCATAGGGTGACAAAAAAGACAAGCCTTTCATGAGAGATCACAGATTTCATGAGTGACCTTTTTTAGGCATGGTGTTTGTTAGTGCTAAATAAAGTTGACTGGTTGTTTTTACAACAGATGTAACGGTAATCAAATAATTATATCATCAACCGAACGATGTGCACTGCTGGACATAGGCCTCCCCCAAGGATTTCCACGACGACCGGTTCTGCGCTGCCCGCATCTTAACTGGTGAAGGTCGCGGGAAGCCATTTGATGCGGGCAGCGCAGGACCGGTCGTCTTGTAAATCCTTGGGGGAGGCCTTTGTCCAGCAGTGGACATTTTTCGACTGTAATGATGATGATGAGATGAAGAGTAAGTAGGTACATAATTATATAAATGAATTCAATATAACAATCCTCATTCTTAAGCTTCAAGTGAAATGTGGCATTGGTAATTATAATATACTAGCTTTTTCCCGCGGCACCGCCCGCGTTGACATTTTTTTAATGACTGTTTTTAAGTGTGATTAGTAAATTATGTCGTTTCCCACCTACTCAACCATCTCTGTGCAAAAATCACAACAATCGAGTATTTTTAGTTCCCTCAGGATCTGCATCTGATTATGTTATTTTCCCGGGATAAAAAGTAGCCTATGTCCTTCCCCGTGACACAGGCTACCTGAATGCCAAATTTCATAAAGATTGGTCAAGGCGTTGAAGCGTGAAAAGGTAACAAACAAACAAACTAACAAACAAAAAACAAACACATTTTCACATTTATAATATTAGTAAGGATTATAAACGTCAAAGTTTGATGTTGGGTTGGGTATACGGATGTATAAGGTGTCGGTGTCGGAAACGTTTTCGCGAGTTCAATGGTTTTTTCTCATCTCAAAAATGCCCAACATGCCTAAATAATGTAAAGAAATTACTTCTGCATGGTTCGGAGGTGCACCCGGACAGTTCCCCCGTATCAGCGGATGTCGGGCAGCATCCAAATTAGCTATAAACGCGCATTATTATTATTATTATTTTTAGTGTTTAAGTTAACCCGTGTGTGTAGTGTGATCCATCAGGCGCACACAATCTTAATATTAGATTTAGCGTTCTGATGTTGTCTTTTTTATATGTAACTAAAAAAAAAAACAGATTAATTTTTTTTTTTTTTTAAAGAAGTTTTCACTTTAAAAAAACCATTTCATCCGTTTGAGAGCTACAATGCCACAGACAGACAAACAGATACATACACACAAGCGCGCGCACACGTTTTAAACTTATATATAACAACCCTTAACAAATATGAAAAGGCGCTGAAAATGCACAAATATAAGCGAACCGAAACGATTGTCTACTATTCATTCTAAATTACGCCATTTGCATGTTTCAGGTCCTATTTTGTACTGTTCTATTCAGCACTGTGCTCCGATATACAATTTTAACGCGTTGCAGCGATCTTTGAATGATAAGGTAGGGTCGCTAGAGATCGAATATATATTTTCGATATACCAGACCAGATGTTTCATAGAACTTAGCGCAGATGAGAGCGACGGTGGCGTAACGGCTAGGGCCGCCGCCTCCTGTCCGGGAGGTCGTGGTACGAATCCTGCCACGTACCAATGTAATTTCCAATTTAGATTTTATATGTACGTTTATCCGACGGTCTTACAGTGAAGGAAAACATTGTGAGGAAACCTGCACACGCAACGGAGAAACTCGCAGGTTGTGTGTGAAGTCGACCAACCCGCACTGGGCCCACGTGGTTGACTAAGGCCCGTATGCCCTAATTCAGGGTAGGCTCGAGCCCCTCTGTGGGTACGTATATGAGCTGATGTGATTATAAGAGCGACATCATTTTCTTTAAAAAATCATTAAAAAAACATCTTAATGGCAGGTAACTTATGAATTTCCCAAATACTTGACATAAAACTTAATACATCGCCATTTTGAAGATACACATAATATTGCAAAAAAAAATTTGAATGACTGAAATTATCTGGATAAACCACATACTTTTATAAAATTTTGATATATAAGAAGAAATTAGAAGTCATTAGTCTTTTTTTTTTAGATTCGTCTCTTTTTTACGGTAGGTGCTCTGAATATTAAAAAAAAACACATTTGGCAAATGATTTTAAAGACATATTTTAAAATTTTTGTCAAAATCAGTAGTCGTTTCTCCGAAAATCATGGATGTGCACACAATTTGTTTTTTGTATCGGATGTATCTACTTACTCTTCATCACATCATTATCATATCAGCCGAAAAACGTTCACTGTGGACAGAGGCCTCCCCCAAAGATTTACACGACGTCTGGTCCGGCGCTGCCCACATCCAACGGCTTCCCGCGACCTTCACCAGGTCGTCAATAGTGTAGATAGATTTGTGAAATATTAAGAGTAAGTACGGTGGTTGAGCGTAGGTGGCGTAATGGCTAGGGCCAGCGCCTCTTATCCGGGAGGTCGTGGTTCGAACCTGCCACGTACCAATGTGATTTTGAATTTAAATTTCATATGTACGTTTATCCGATGCTCTTATCGGTGAAAGAAAACATCGTTAGGAAACCTGCACACGCCTGCGAAGAAATCGCAGATTTTATGTGAAGTCGACCAATCCGCACTGGGCCCGCGTGGTCGACTAAGGCCCGATCGCCCTAATTCAGGGTAGGCTCGAGCCCCTCGGTGGGGACGTATATGAGTGACGGTGGACAACGGGGGGGGGCGTTGTCCAACGTACTTACTCTTAATATTTCACAAATCTATCTACACTAATATTATAAAGAGGAAAGATTTTATTGTTTGTTTGTCTTGAATAGGCTCAGAAAGTACTGGACCGATTTAAAAAAATCTTTCACCCTTGGGAAGCTACACTATCCGCGGTTTCTATAGGCTATGATATAATATTTTCAAAAATTTAGGGATCCTTACTAAAACTCAAATAATGTAACCCAAGGTGTAAAAAATTACCTAAAAATTCCTGCAATATCTACAAAAAGTAGAGTAGTGTAGTGGTAGAGTAATGCTAGTGTAGTGGTAGAGTAGTAGTAGTGTAGCGATAGTGTAGCGGTAGCTTAGTGTAGTGTAATGGTAGTTTGTGGTAATGGTAGTGGTAGTGTAATGGTAATGGTAGTAGTAGTGGTAGTGGCAGTGGTAGTGGTGGTGGTAGTGGTAGTGGTAGTGTAGTGGTAGTAGTAGTGGTAGTGTAGTGGTAGAGTAATGCTAGTGTAGTGGTAGAATAGTAGTAGTGTAGCGGTAGCGGTAGTGTAGTGTAGTGGTAGTGTGTGGTAGTGGTAGTGTAGTAGTAGTGTAATGGTAGTGGTAGTAGTAGTGGTAGTGGCAGTGGTAGTGGTGGTGGTAGTGGTAGTGTAGTGGTAGTAGTAGTGGTAGTGGTAGTGTAATGGTAGTGGTAGTAGTAGTGGTAATGGCAGTGGTAGTGGTAGTGGTAGTAGTAGTGGTAGTGGTAGTGTAGTGGTAGTGTAATGGTAGTGGTAGTGGCAGTTGTAGTGGCAGTGGTAGTGGCAGTGGTAGTGGTAGTGTAGTGGTAGTAATATTGGTAGTGGTAGTGTAATGGTAGTGGTAGTAGTAGTATTGGCAGTGATAGTGGTGGTGGTAGTGGTAGTGGTCGTGTAGTGGTAGTAGTAGTGGTAGTGTAGTGGTAGTGTAATGGTAGTGGTAGTAGTAGTGGTAGTGGTGGTGGTAGTGGTAGTGGTAGTGTAGTGGTAGTAGTAGTGGTAGTGGTGGTGGTAGTGGTAGTGGTAGTGTAGTAGTAGTAGTAGTGGTAGTGGTAGTGTAGTGGTAGTGTAATGGTAGTGGTAGTAGTAGTGGTAGTAGCAGTGGTAATGTTAGTGTAGTGGTAGTATAGTAGTAGTATAGTGGTAGTTTAGCGGTAGCGGTAGTGTAGTGTAGTTTGAGGCGGTACGAAGTTCACCCGGACAGCTAGTATATTAAATAACTAGCTGTCCCGGCGAACTTGGTATCGCCTTATTTTACACTACAATGCAATACACTACACTACACTGCACTGTACTGCACTGCACTCTACTGCACTCCACTACACTCCACTGCAATCCACTTCACTACACTGCACTAGACTGCACTACACTGCACTAAACTGCACTATTCTACACTATATTGCACTATTCTACACTACATTACACTACACTTCAATACACTACACACTACACCCTACACCCGCGCAGATCCCGATTTTTGCGGTTCCCGTGGGAATTTCCCAAAATCCTTTCTTAGCGGATGCCTACGTCATAACATCTACCTGCATGCCAAATTTCAGCCCGATCCGTCCAGTGGTTTGGGCTGTGCGTTGAAAGATCACTATGTCAGTCAGTCAGTCACCTTTGAGTTATATATATTTAGATTAGATTATGTACCTACTTACTCTTCATCACATCATCATCATAGCAGTTGAAAAACATCCACTACTGAACAAAGGCTGGACAAAGGAGCGCGCGGATGACTGATTCCAAGTAACGGGGCTCGGATTTTAGGAAAGCAATGAACTCTCGGACTAGTAGATCCGGCTGGGAGTGCGGGTGCCGCCGGTGTACCTGCCATGTCAAAAATGGTGTGTCCTGAGCCAATCTCGATGTGCTGCAGGGTGAGTGATCCTAGGTGTCCCTATCCGTCGTCCCTGGGCAAGCCCAGTGCAATGGGATCGAGTACCTAACGGCCCTGGCTGCCTGAAACGCCGAGGGTAGCCTGCGCGAGCTGGAACCAGCGCACGCGCCCAAACAGCGCAACAAGAATAGGTATAAGGATGGATAGGGTGGGAGGGAGATGTCTGTAGTCGACGAGGGTAGCCCCCAAAGGCGGTGGTTCCAGACCCAACCAAGGTTTACGTTTCCCAGGAGGGAACTGCGAGCGCTCGGGTCACGCTCTGTCCGACTTTAACGCACAGCGCCGTGAGGCAGCCTGCCTCTTAAAGAGGTGCACCGGACAACCACCAAACAGTGGTTTTAGAAAAACGCGTGAAGTGACGGTCTCGGTTGTCAGAAACAGGCCGGGCCGCGTTGTGTAAAACACAACGAAACTGGCTGGGAGACCGACGAGTATGTGAACATATTCTAGGAGAAACATACGAAAAAATTCAATAAAGATTTTGCAAACAAACAAACAAAAATTAAAGCCAAGGAAAATCTACTAAACTTTATGACCTGTGTATTCAATATTGGTTGGTTTTTTTTTGTTTTATCATGGAGCAATTATTGCATTAATACTGTCAAAAAATAAGAGAAAAAAGTCACAGTAACAAGAGACCATTAAAATTTTTTGAAATCATCATCATCGTCATCATATCAACCGAAAGACATCCACTGCTAGATTGAGGCCTCCCCCAAGAATTTCCTCAACAACCGGTCCTGCGCTTCCCGCATCCAAAGGCTTCCCGTGACCTTCACCAGATCAACAATACACCTAATAGAAGGCCTGCTTACACTACGTCTTCCAGTGCGCAGTCGCTACTCGAGAACATTACTACCCCAACGGCCAACGCAACGGCCATCTGCCCCGCCCAATGCCAATTAAGTTTATCGATTCTGTGAGCTATGTCTATAACCACTCTTTTACCTTGGTTATCCTTAGTTTTTGGAATATCTAAGTATTTTTTTAGGGTTGACAGAACGAGAGCTTATCACAATCGTGTTTATTCCAGATGACACTTCTGTTCACGATACGACAACTCAGTAGTGTCATGTTTTCGTAATAAATATAAAGTATTGGTATATCGATATCGCGGGAATATCGGTGTTACTATTCAAAGGGATATCAGATCACAAAAAAATATATATTCGTTGAGCACCCCTAATCTCATAAGACGATATACAGAATATCCTTTTCACTGTGAATGGAAATGTATGAATTGACATCGTATTGTTTTCAATGAATATCAATATCCTCTTTGCTTTGGTGTGCAGCTACAGGGTGTATGAAATTATCAAGATTTCTGTTTTTCTTATAATATACTTACTATTGGAACCTAATTTTGTTAAACGCTTATAAAAGTAAGTTTATAATAAATGTTCTGTTCCTCAACCGATTTTCGTGAAAGTTTTTGAGCAGGTTCGATAAAAATATGTTTTTGTTTGTCAGTTCTGTATTTGGAAATTTTTCACAACGGCCAAGCCATGAGGGTTGAAAATGTTAAAAAAAAACTTCAAGGTCTACCAGCTCACAGAGCCACTACTTATAAAAGATTACGTCACTACTTACTTATAATATGCATATTAAAAACCGTCCAAGTACGAGTTGGACTTGCGTACCATGGCTTCCGTACCACCCTCTACGCACAAATATAAGAATGATACCAATTCAATTCAAGCAAAACACATCAACGCAAGTGACAGAAAAAAAAGAAGTTTTTATTGAGTTTTAACTCCTTAGCGTTAGTAAGATTCACACTTGGCCTGTTTTCATTGTTTGCTGTTATACTTGAGGAACCACATGGTGGACTGACGACCTGGCGAAGGTTGCGGGAAGCCTTTGGATGCGGGCATCGCTGGGCGGTCTTCGAGGAAATCCTTGGGGGAGGCATTTGTCCAGCAGTGGACGTGTTTTGGCTGATATGATGATAATACTTTAGGATATATGCTATAATTACTCCAAGTTTCACGCTTGTATGTATGATTTTTTTACGATAGAACAAAAACGAAAAAACCTGTTTTTTTTTAAATTTGAGTGCGTTTGACTATATCTCACCTGATGGTAAGTGACAATGTAGTCAAGGATGGTACACGAAAACTCAAATAATGCCTATTCACTCTCGCCTTGAAGATCCCAAAATTGTAGGAGTCGGGAAACACAGACGCAGGCAAGGAGTTCCACTCCATCGCTGTCCGCATAATAAATGAGGCAGCGTAACGCTTCGTGCGTATAGGCTGAATTTCAACAACAAAGGGGTGGAACCTCCTCTGCGTCTCGTTGACCGAAGGTGGAATGGAGATGGGGGAAAGAGGTCGTGAAGTACTTGAGCACACTCTCCGAAATGAATTCGATAGAAAATCGAAAGACAGACAACTTTGCGGCGATGCTCAAGGCTTTGAAGCTTGTTTTTGACAAGGTCATCGTCGCCAATGAGTCACCGGGCGCGTCGGTCGATAGCGTCCAAGGTATATAGGTAGTGTATAAACTAATTAATTGAAAATTAAAAACCCGACTGCATAAAAACTCAACCCTTCTTTTTTTGGACAATCGGATAAAAAAAGTATCGTATGTCACTCATAGAATCAAGACAAATCTAACGACGCCTCGCACTTCAAAATCTATCAATGCTACAGAGCGGTTCTATTTAACTTCACTTGCAAGTAAATCCTGGAATTTTTCAATCAATATTTCACCCACTTTCACTAAAGCTATCGTGCTGAAATTAGACACACACGTTTTTTTTTTGTGACAATGCACAATTATTAAATAAAAAATAAGCTTTTTTAAGGTTAGTTTAGGTTACGTTAAGTTGGGCTAGGTTAAAAAAAGCTTTCATTTAACTTTACTTATACATATGTATGTCCTGAAACTTAGCAATCAATATTTCACCCACTACCACTGAAGCTTTTGGGCTATAATTTGTCAAACACGTTTGTTTCTCGTAATAATGTACGATTATCAAATAAAAGCTTTTACCTTAATGTTGGTTTATCTAAAATGATTACTTTTTATTAAAAAAAAATCATTGCAACTCACCTAATGGGAAGTGATGGATGATGCAGTCACGAATGGAACGCGCAAACTCATATAAACATAAACCTCGCTTTGGCGCAGTCGATCAAAAAACACGTCTCCTGTATGCGGTCCCTTTTTCTCAATTTTCCACTCGTCGGTGGCCTAAAGGCTAAGGCCGCTACCTCCTGCCCGGGAGGTAGTGGTTCGAATCCTGACACGTACCCATGTGTTTTCGAATTTCTATTGTATATTTATCCGATGCTCTTACGGTGAAGGAAAACATCGTGAGGAAACGTGCATACGCCTGCGAAGAAACTTGAAGGTTTGTGTGAAGTCGACAAACCCGCATCGGGCCCACGTGGTCGACTAAGGCCCGATCGCCCTAATTCGGGTAGGCTCTAGCCCCTCGGTGGGGACGTATATGAGCTGATATGATGATTTAATTTTGATTAAATGTTAGTGAAACACCCACAATAACACATATTTTGTATTAAAAAAAACCTACCGGCTAACTGTGACGATTCAGGGTCCCGTTGTCTGGTACGAACCCTACAATATGCATGTGGCAGAAACTTAGGCATTTTGTCTGACTGATTTTCGTGGAATCATCATCAACATCATATCAGCCGAAAAACTTCCACTGCTGGATAAAGGCCTCCCTCAAGGATTTCCACGACGAGCGGTCCCGCGCTGCCAGCATCCATCGGCTTCCCGCGACCTTCACCAGGTCGTCGGTCCACCGCGTCAGAGCCTGCCTACGCTACGTTTTCCTGTGCGCTGTCGCGGAAATGGAATACAAAATTTTATTTAAATTTAATACATTATTTCTATTATTCCGAAATGCGCTGTTAAACTCATAAAGTTACGAGAGATTGGGGTGAATTATTTCACAGTTTCTATCGATTATTGAATAAATTATGAGCTCATCGAAATTCCTCTGGACTTCGTTAGACAGTTTGCGCCACCTGCTGCGGTGAAACTTTTAACATTTAAATTTAAAATTGAGGTGGAACTTAAATATTTTTACTACCGTAGTTTTGGGACTGAAAGCAGTTTGGTTTTATAAAAATAAAAGATCAAAAATTAAAAACCGACTTCACTATGAAATTTACTAAAAAGTATGAAATAATATTATTATACTTAAATACATATACCAACATTAAGGAAATCAAAGCTGGGTACGAATTAAATTTAATTAGGGGCTCAAATTTTTTTTTCTGGTCGGTGTCCTATTTGTGACCTATTTTTCGTACCACGTGCATACATATGTATATGAAAATCGATTCTTATGGAGTAAACTCCAAAAAAAATATTTAAATCCCTACATTGTATGCGGGTAGCGCAGGACCGGTCGTCGTGGAAATCCATGGGGTAGGCTTTTGTCCAGCAGTGGTCAATTTTCGGCTGATATGATGATGATTGTAATCAATGTAATTGTGAATCAATAATGTAAAGTTTTATTTGAACACTAGCTTTTGCCCGCGGCTCGCGCCTCGGACATGAGTTTTCTTCAGATCCCTCAGGAACTAAATCAGGCTATTCTGATTGGCAGTATATGTCACTTCCCACCCCTTTAACCAATTCTATGCAAACAATCACTTCAATCCGTTGCTCCGTTGCGACGCTGACGTGCGCGAGAGTGGAAATGAGTTTTCCCCAGATCCCTCGGGAATTGTGACAGGATATGATAATTAGTAAATTATGTCATTTTCCATCTCCTCAACCATCGCTGTGAAAAAAATGATAATAGTCCATTGTTCCGTTGCGTTGTTAAATAAATTCATCAAATAAATTGGCCAAGTGCGAGTCGGAATCGCGCACGAAGGGTTCCGTACCATTATCTAAAAAATCACGTGTCTTAAATATTAATTTCATTTTAATTTAATTATTTATTTTTAAAGTGAATATATAACTTAATATTCTACGAATACTTCAAGCGTGTACCTGTTGCAGTTATCAATATCGAGCAAAAACGAGTAAAAAAAATCATGTTTGTTGTATCTACCCTTTTTTTTTCATTTTTCTAATTTTAAGTATTTGATGGTATAGCGGCAACAAAAATACATCATCTGTGAAAACTTCAAGTGTCTAGCTATTACGGTTCATGAAATACAGCCTGGTGACAGACGGACGGACGGACGGATGGACAGACAGACGGACAACGAAGTCTCTGTAATACGGTCCCGCTTTTACCCTTTGGGTATGGAACCCTATAACAGAAATATATTTTTTCAGTTCTCTCAGGAACTGCATCCGACTTTGCTATTAAACATACCCTATGTCCTTCCCCGTTACACAGGCTACCTCCATGCTAAATTTCGTTAAGATTGATCGAAGTGTTGAAGCGTGGAAAGGCAACAAACAAACAAACACACACTCACTTTTACAATATTAAAGTAAAGATTGAATAACCCAAAAGAACGCATACATACTTACCCGTAATTACGTTTATCATCATCATCATCATATACCAGCGGAAAGACACCCTGTACTGTAAAGACACTGCGGTACAAAGGCCACCCCAAGGGTTTCCACAATGTCCGGTCCTGCGCTGCCCGCATCCAGCGGATTCCCGCGACCTTTACCAGGTCGTCGGTCCACCGAGTAGGAGCTCTGCCTACGCTACATTTTCCGGTGCGCGGTCAACACTCGATAACTTTACTACCACAACGGCCGTCTGTTGTACGAGCTATGTGCCCCGTCCACTGCCACTTGAGTTTAGCGATTTTGTGAGCTACGTCGGTTACCTTGGTCTTCCTACGGATCTCTTGATTAATGATACAAAGAGTGAGATGAAATAAAGTGCCAAGTACATTTGAATAACAGAAAACGAGTGACTTGACCGTATTTTTTTTCAAGTTTAGTAAATCTAGGTAATTAAAAAGAGAATAATAAAAGTGTGATTTAAAGTAATTACTAATTAATATATTGGTACAAACTTAAAAAAACATCTAGTCGCGAGCGCGGTCGAGCAAAGAGGAGTTAACCACAGGTAAAACAAGGTTAAATAAATTTTAGTCTGACACATAGCGTTCGGTTCGTGTCGATATTGCTTCAACAAGATATGTCAAAAAAAAGTATATCTTATCGATTGTTTCAATAATAAGCGTAAGAAAATAAAAGCGTATATTTATCTACCCAGACTTACTACACTTACAAAACTTTTTACGGCCAAGTCACTCGTTTTCTTCTATTCACTTAGACTTGGATTTTTATTAATTAATTTCACTACTTTTTGTGGCCAAGTAATCTTTATCGAGACTTGGCACATTTTTACATAATGATTTTGTGGGATTGGTTTTACATATTATATCTTATAAAATTTATAATTTGGCGGATTCGATTCCCAGCGGGGTCAACTTTGTAAGACTATTTAGCTGGAGGTAGGGCATTTTCATAGCCCGCCTGGCTAGCTATACCACCATCTTATCTAAGTCTTACCGCCAAACATCAGTATAAACATCATTGATGTGTTCCGGCTTGAAGATAAGATAGCCAGATCCCCATTGCATTGGGGAATGTTGATAAGCCCGCTTCCATCTTCGGCACTATCGTTGTCGCGGAGCGATGGTTACGTCAGTATCCATGCCGCGATTGCTATGTACGCACCTATAATTAAACTCACATGTGACTCGCTGTACTGCACAACAATTCATGTCCTTCACCATCGCAGAGTACACCCGATCACCCGTGCTGCCAGGTGTTCGTCCAACTCCTGTAATTAAACTGGTATGAGTATGATAGCGGATCCCATAATCTGTCGTGAGGAGTGGGGTTCTACCTTGGGATGGACATGCAGTTCATGGCTAAATTACGGGACGAGGATGCACATGAAATTAGCAATCGGTGTTACATATGGCGCCTTTCTATGAGAGTGTGTTTGATGTCAAGTGTGCATACAAATGAATATCACATAATACATGAACACAATAGCATGAGTAAAGCAATGGTTAGTCACACATCAAACGACAACAGTGCTGAAAGAAATGAATCATTAATAGGTCGGTGGTAAGGAAGGTAAGGGAAGGGGATCACATTGCCACGTCCCACGTTGGAGGAGCCACTCTCCTCGTCCCCTCGTCCCACCCGCGTCCGGGCTGGCGAGTCATTGGGGACTGTTGCCTTGTCCCACGTTGGAGGAGCCATTCTCCTCGTCCCCTCGTCTTTCCCATGCCTGGGCCGCGATTCGTCAGGGACCGTTGCCATGTCCCACGTTGGAGGAGCCACTCTCCTCGTCCCCTCGTCCCACCCGCGTCCGGGCTGGCGAGTCGTTGGGGACTGTTGGGGGAGTAGGTAGCGTTCCCCATGTCCCACGTTGGAGGAGAAACACATCCCCATGTCCCTTGTCGGGGGAGAGGTTTAATTTCCCCATTGCCAGGCGACATCTGGCTATCCGTCCCCTCGTCCCACCCGCGTCCAGGCTGGCGAGTCGTTGGGGACTGTTGGGGGAGTAGGTAGCGTTCCCCATGTCCCACGTTGGAGGAGAAACACATCCCCATGTCCCTCGTCGGGGGAGAGGTTTAATTTCCCCATTGCCAGGCGACATCTGGCTATCCACGTTCACAGAAGTATCAGCGGGTACCACGCTATTCTCACACGTCGATTGATCCACATCTAGGTAGTCGGCACTCCGGAAAGATCTGTGGCTTCCCGTAACTTACAGATCATACTCGAGTATGTCGTCTTCCGTATATCCATAAACAGTCTCAGGTTCATCCAAGGTGATTGGGTTCCTGTCCGTTCCGTGTACTCAACAGGATCTGCAGCGCGCTCGCCACGTCAGCGCCACGTCGTTCAATTGTCATCTCTCCACCTAGCTGTGTTAGGAAAACAATGTGTCAAAGGACACGATGATTATAGGTTATGTGCGAGCTGTGGTAGCGTGTATGATGTGTCGTGGAAATATGGTGCAAGGTCGATGGGGTTTGGTGATTGTGGAGCCTTCAGGCTGATACCGGCACCAGGCATTGTGTAAATATCAAGATTACATCGGATATAGTTACATGAGCAAGTTACAAGCAAAGAGAGATTTCGACAAGATATGAAATCAACTATGATACTCAACTTGGGGTCTTTTGGCGCAGTAGTAGCGGCAGCTGGCTCGGGTCTCCTTCCTTCCTCGTGGTTGGCTCGAAGAGATGTTGATCGAAGCACACGCGAAATCGAAATGAAATGAGTTATGAGCCCGGCGCTCCTATATAAAACGAGTGAAATGACTAAGAGGATAAAAACTCTTTGCTGTTTACCGATTCGTCATAGACTAATCAATTTAAGTTAGGTCATCTTTATGAAGTTCATTCGCGACAAGATGTTAAATCCATCGTGTTAAGATTATGTCAAGGGCTTATCAATAAAAAAAAATCCTTACCACGTGTCGTACGTGTATTACTTATTTATAATTTTAGGATGACTACAGCAGAAGATAGTACAGAGATGGGCTAAAGTGCACTACTATAAATACAAATAACCACTCCGGGAGTGCCAAAGCAGGTGGAATTTCTAACCAAGCACTTAAACACTATCCGGAACAGTATTCCCAAATACGAAATTAGTCACGAAGAAACTGCTGTGAAAACTCTAGAGCTTTAAAATTAAAAATGTATATTTTTTGCCTTTAAAAATGGTGATTTATTGAGTTTAAAATAATTAAAAAAGCCAACATGCTCTCAATATATCTAATCGATAGGCACACATTTATCAGTTATTAGCTTCTAATAGTCTTATACTATTTTGAGAATAAATTTTGTTTTAATAGAACTATTTTTCTTAATATTAATTTTCTTGTCTACATTTTTTTATCCAATCATCAATTTCAGACTTTAACCGATATTAATAAGTCATGAGAACGATATCTATGCGGGCGAAGCCGCAGGCAAAAGCTAGTTGGAAATAAAAATTTAATTCTCTAACTAAATCTACGAGTACATAATAGGGATGACAAATGCTAGTCATCTGAGTTACTTTTTATCATCTGTCAAAAACCATATTTGGCCTAGGCGTGACGTCATAGTTTTGCAGCGTATTTTTTTTATTCATTTTGTGATTTTAGTGAATTAAAAATTCCTTGAACTAGAGAGAGCGCAACGATCACTTCTTAAAGTAATGTACTTCAAAAACTATCGATTTCCTACCAAAGATCTATACTTAACCTGTAACCTACTTTCTGTAAGAAAACTTTATATTCTTCAATTACTCTTGAAAAAACATATATCACTTCCCTATGATAGCAACATTTTAAACAAAAGAAGGAAAGACATTGTTGACCGCTGTATAGTTAACACTACATTTGCCAGTCATAATTATAAATGTCAATCAATCTTTGTATATAATAAAATAAACAAGATTTTGAACATCTATCCCCTCAAATTATACGAATTAAAAAAACTAGTTTTTGAATGGTTAAAAAACCTAACATACTGTGAGGTGGAGCAACTCATGAATAGAATAGAATAAGGTAAAACACACATACATACACCACACGTACACATACACACGTGGGCACAAACATACATTCATACACACACACACACACACACACACACACACCACACACACAACATCACACGTTATTCATAGTTCTTTTTGTAACCTTCAGGGATTTACTCCAATAAAAGTCGTGGAATCCTCTTCACATTGTTTTATTCCATCGATCTTAAATATTATAATATCCACAGCGAAAGGCACACAGTGCCAAATCAAAAACTAAACTCAGACAAAGACCCAGACAGCGCTCCGGACTGGATGGACAACGTAGTAGTTTTATATCCTCTTTGCAACTTACAGCACTAGTGGCTAATATATATAACTGTTATGTAAAATACAATAACTAATATTTGTACCTGTTACATTTTATTATTTATTTCGTTTCTCCTTTTTCTCTTTTATGTAAATTTTTGGATGAACCTTGTTATGTTATATGTACTTCTATTTGATCTGTTTGTTTGTTTATTTGTACTTAGTTGTATGGAAGAACTGGGCATCCTATCACAAGTATCTTTTTTACTTAAAAGGATGTCCAAACACAAAATATTATGTACAAATTATCTTTGCAAAATAAACAATTTTTGATTTTGAAAAGAAAAAAAATAATCGAAGATTTGATGGAAAACAAAACGAGTAAGGTTTCCCGAAGTTTAAGTAGGAGGGCAATTTAGTGATCAAGAGTTCATAATTTATTTATGATGCTGTCTTACTATGTTCAGTATAGATACTATTGTGTGTATGGGTCAATCTCAAAGAGAAAAATTTAAGCTGCGTTACATACTATTTGTGTTTTATTTGTGATTTAAAGCCAGTGTGTGAACATTCTGTTTTGCCTGTTACAATGGAGACGGACGACAAAGCGGCTTTGTTCTCCATTGTTGGTCTAACAACACAACGCGCTCTCGTTCGCCACACATAACAGATGTTGTTAAGTGTATTTTTAGATTTTCTCGCGTTTTGTGTTTTGAACGTGTCGTATACAACACAATACATATAGTTACGACACGTTCTAAACACTTTTGTCATACATAAGTCTTATTATATGTTACTAGTTTTTGCCAGCGGCTTCGGCCGCGTGGACATCGTTTTTATGACTGTCTTTGAGGGCGGGTGGTACGCGACTATGCTATTTTCACGAGATAAAAAGTAGCCTATGTCCTCTTTCGTGACACAGGCTACTTAAATGTCAAATTTCATCAAGATTGGTCAAAGTGTTGAAGCGTGAAAAGGTAACAAACAAACAAATAAATTTTCACATTTATAATATTTGTAAGGACAAGGATTATAAACATAGTGGTCCAATGGTCGCCTTCCAGGCCTAGAGTGGTAGCACACCCCGGACACTGCATACAACCGTCGTGATATGACATTTCTAAAAACAAATGACGGAGCAAACAAAATCACGGCGAAATCCTATAAGTTCGAGAACTAGGCTATAACCAATCTGTATCAATATGGGTGACGAGGGGGTGAGATCGGAATCCAGGGAGCGGCAGGGAGTGTCTTAATACTGTATGTTAGTACTATATATACTTTGGTTGAAGGTTCACGTGATGAACAGGTTTGTTTTATGTGGATCAAAAGAAAACCATTAATAGGGTACATCATGGGCTACTCATAATATTATTCCTATAAAATGTTCCACGAAAGTTCACCGTTTCCAAGCTATTTCATTTCAGGTTTTGTATGAAATACCATTCTACCGCCATGGTTAGTACATTCTCTTCACACCAGGAGGTCACGGGTTGGATTCCCGGAGGTGTCAACTTTGTAAGACTCGGTTTGGCGTTTTCGCCCGCCTGGCTATATAGCTACCACCATCTTATCTAAGTCTTGCCGCCAAACATCAGTTTTAACAGCATTGATGTGTTTCGGTTTGAAGATTAGGTTACCAGGGGAATCTTGGTAACTTACCATCTTTGTCACTTACCATCAGTTGAGATGATGCCAAGGGCGGTGTACTTTCGCGGTTCTCCCTCCCTGTCTAACATTTGTATTTGAATATTTCTATTCTTGTCTCCTGTCAAACAACTGTCCAGACATTTTTTCAAGTGTGTTGTCTATTTCTTTAATATTACAAGCTTTTATATAATTTCACCTGTCTCGGTGTCTGTAATGAAATCTTGCAAGTTAAATTTAACCCACTTCCCGGTTTTCCATTAAGCTGAAATTTTGCATGCTTAAGTATATCGCGTGACAATGCAATATTATGATGACATGGAGCTGATCTGGTGCTGGAGCTGGAAGGTAGCCATAGGAACTCTTCAACTTTCCCGGTGTCTATAATGAAATCTTACAAGTTAAATTTGACCCACTTCCCGGTGACCGATTTAGGTGAAATTTTGCATGCATATGTATATGGCGTGACAGTAAAAACTTGTACCATAAAGCTTTTAGGTTTTTTCAAAAAATATTTTGTATTTTAGTTTTAGTTTGAGGTAAGTAACGATTGTATTTTATATGACCACATATAAATTACAAGCTAGTAAGTATTTCATAACATGATAATAAACCTGTTCATCATATCAGCCGAAAATCGTCCACTGCTGGACAAAGCCTCCCCCAAGGATTTTCACGACGACCGGTCCTGCGCTTCCCGCATCCATCGGCTTCCCGCGATCGTTACCAGATCCTCGGTCCACCGCGTGGGAGGCCTGCCTATGCTACGTTTTTAGGTGCGCGGTCGCCACTCGAATACTTTACTACCCCAACGGCCATCTGTTCTACGAGCTACGTGCCCTGCCCACTGCCACTTCAGTTTAGCGATTCTGTGAGCTATGTTTGTTCTCCTGCGGATCTCATCGTTTCTGATTCGATCACGCAGAGAAACTCCGAGCCATTGCCATTTGGTTGACATTGAGCCTTCTTATGAGGCCCATAGTAAGCGACCATGTCTCAGTTCCGTAAGTCATCACTGGCAACACACACTGGTCAATGACCTTACTCTTGAATATTTCGTAATAATATGCTATGTTACGTGCTGAATAACGCTTCTGTTAAAATGTCAGTGGTTTTTATTGGAACGACTCATTTTAGGTAAGTTACGATTGTATTTAAAATGACCACATATAAATTACAAGCAATTACATATTTCATAATATGATAAGTGACCCGTTAACAACCTAATATTTCGTAGTATGCTATATCAATCTTTGTTAACGCTTCTGTTAAAATGTCAATGGTTTTTATTGGAACGTCTCATCTTTGTTTTGATATGTATTTATTTTGTTTTCTGATATTCAATGGAAAAAATGCAGTTAACTGCTCAAAATGAATAGTAATAACTGTTAATAATACTGACACTTTGGGATTACGACGGATCTAAGGAGACCTCGCTCTTCAAAATCCATCAAATCTCAGACTACTGGATCAGCCAAAGAAATACACATACTCGTAAGATAGTAAAAACATATAAGTATATATATAAATATAGGTAAGTGGGACACTCAGAAAGTTTTGAGAAACTAAAAAACTGACTTCTATGGATAAAATATTTTAATTAAATCTTTTCGAAGAACTCTCCACCAGCCTCTATACAAAGTTTCATGCGTCTGAACCCATTTTCGAAACATTTTTTCCAGTCCACCGCAGACACCTCTTTCACGGCCTTCTCGAACGCTGCTAGCGCGTCTTCCGGCAATGAAAACTGTATCCCTTTCAGCTGATTTTTTATTTTAGGGAATAAAAAGAAGTCACACGGCGCCCGATCAGGACTGTAAGGAGGGTGACCCAAGATTATGACCGGTGTGGTGTCCAGAAAGTCCCTCGTTTTAAGCGCTGAGTGCGCGGGCGCGTTGTCATTATGAAGCAGTACCCCGCGGAGCCCACTGTTCGGTCGCTTGTTGCTCATTGCAGACAAAACTTCTGGCAGACATTTTGTGGTATAACATTTGGCGTTGATGCTGCTTTGGTCTCGTAATGGAATTGAAACCCGATACCCCGTGAAATGAAGAAACTAGCTATCAAAATTTTCCCTGCGCTTCACTTTCGTAGGCGTTGGTTCGTTTTTGGTTTCTGGATCGTATTGACAAATCCAGGATTCGTCACCTGTCACTGTGTCGTAAACGCGCCGAGACCACTCCACGCGGGCCTGCTTCTGAGCTTCGGTGAGGTTGTGCGGCACCCAGCGCGAAACTATCCTCCTTACGCGAAGGTGCTCGTGTAGAATCTTGTGAACGCTTCCCGATCCTATCTGCAGTGCATGCTGAATCTCTTCGTATGTAATTCGCCTGTTTTGTTGTTTTTTTTTTTTACTGCCAGCACACTTCCTTCCGTGATGGCCGTTGTAGGCCGACCATTCCTTTGTTCATCCCCCAAAGTAAGGCGACTGGCTTGAACTCTTCGTACTCTTAGATCGTTGCTTTTGAAGGTCTTTCATCCATAAAAGCCATTTGAAGTCGATCAAATGACTCATCAGGTTTTAGGCCACATTTAAAATCGCTGAAAATCATTGCACGAAAATTTTCTCGTGCAAATCCATTTTTAAATGACACAATAATGTAATTTGGCTCACGAAAATATGTGGAGGGAAATTCGAAATTCAAACAATGGTATTTTTACTTTTAAATAACAAAATTTTTCAAAATAATTACAAGTGGCTAGTGCCTTATAGATAAAAACTTTCTGAGCGGCCTGATATTAGATGTAACAAAATTAGCTGAAACTATTTTAACTGGTGCTTCTACCCAAGAAACTGAACAACTTTCCCCGTGGAACCTATAGTCAAATCGCAAAAAAAAATTTAGCTCTCCCATACTTACTCGATCAGCTGATCAACCAACTTAGTATGGGAAGTTCAATTTTTTTTTGCGCTGTGGAAAGTGGTTCAGTTTCATGGGTAGTAGCACCAGTTAAAATAGTTTCAGCTAATTTTGTTATACCTTACCCTCTTTATTGGGCAGTCGTTTAAATAAATTTAAATTTGAAAAAAATATAGAAGCACGAAAAACAGTACCCCTTTTTCGGAAATGAGGTAAAATATCTCCTTTGTCACTCACGGGATGAAGTCAAATCAAACAATATAACACACTCTAAAATCCATTAAGAAGATGTTAAGAAGATATCGTGGAATAAAGAAACATACATACTGCATTAGACCTGAAAACAATACACTACTTTTTTGTGGGCAGTTTTTTTTTTATTTTTTATTCTCTATTGGTAAGCCCTTGGCATCATCTCACCAGATGGTAGGTGACGATGATGCCGAAGATGGAAGCGGGCTTGCCAAGATTCCCCAACGCAATGGAGAACTGGCTATCTTATCTTTATGCCGGAACACATCAATGTTTTTTTTTTAACACTGATGTTTGGCGGCAAGACTTAGATAAGATGGTGGTAGCTAGCCAGGCGGGCTTAGAAAATGCCCTACCACCAACCAAACCGAGTCTTACAAGGTGACCCCGCCGGGAATCGAACCCGCGACCTCCTGTGTTAAGCCAGTGAACTTTGCCTCTGAGCTACGGAGGCGGTTAAAAAGCAGCTTGCCCAAATAAAAACTAGCTATTTCTTCTTAAACAGTACCCTGCAACAATTAATCTGGTTGTGAGCATTCCCAGCGTGGTTTTGGTAATGTACCGCATAAAATTACAATAAAGCGGAGTTATCTGGGGCTAATGGCGAGAGGTGCTTATTTATTGCACCTCAGTGATAAATTTTAAGGATATCTACCAACTAAATAAAGTGTCCCATCGTGAAAATAAAAAAACTACGATAAAAACAGAAAAATAAAAAAAAAACTCTTCGTTAGTTGAAATAAAAGTAACCGATACAGCTCTCAGAGTTACTAAACTTCAGTACCAGTGGACAGGGCACATAGCTCGTAGAACAGATGGCCGCTGGGGAAGTAAAGTTCTCGAAGACGTAGCGTAGGAAGGCCTCCCACTCAGTGTACCAACGATCTGATGAAGGTAGCAGGAAGCCGCTGGATTTGGGCAGCGCAGGACCGGTCGTTGTGGAAATACTAGGGAGAGGCCTTTGTCTAGGAGTGGACGTCTTTCAGCTTATATGATAATAGCGAGAATCTATTTTTGCTTGAAATTCGTGAATGATTTGCTTATACAAACACAAACGAAAGCAAAACAATGAAAAGAAAAACAAGTCTTAGTATATAAAATTATATCTGTTACGGTTAAGGCTAGAAGAGAGAGTAAGGCTAGGTTTACCCGGGTTTACTTAGAATTAACCAAGCTCTTTGGGTAATATCCGAATACTATTTTGTATTCGTCGTTGACCTGTAGACAATTAGGTCTACCCAACACTGGTTGGGTAATGTTAGGTGTTGCACTGTTGTAGCATGTTGTACACCATTACAAAACCAGTGTTGGTTAGACCTAGTAGTGTACGGATAAACGCCGAATACAAATTAATACTCGGAAATTACCCAAAGAGCTTGGGTAATTCTAAGTAAAACCCGGTAAACCTAGGTTTACTTTCTCTTCTAGCCTTACCCGTAACATATCCACTGATTGCTTTGTTACTTCGCACGCGAGCGTTACTATATATTTAGTTAGAGAAACTGCTCGCAACTTTGTCTACGTGGATAGAAAAATACACCCCGTATCAACCCCTAAGGCGTTATTTTTTAGATAAATCTTTTCGGTCCATCCAGTTTGTAGAATACCGATTTATGCTAAGTTTCATGTACCTATGTCTGTCACAGTCGTTTTTAAAATGGGCTAAATCCTTTTGTAAACCACTTTTGTATGATACTCTAATTAAACACAGTACTAGGACGGTGGGTTAGGTTACTCGTCTGTGCAAAATATCGTCAGACATATCATTTTGGTACTTTTCCCATGATATCTGAGGATTTGAAAGACCACACGTCGTTATGAGAATGGCAAAAAGATCTCTCACCTTAGCTGCTGATCTACATTGTGCAGCCTCTTCTAATGTCGAGTCCCAATGATTATCATTCTCTAACAATCCTCTAGTTTCACAGGCTTCTCGGAAGGTGACAAAATTTTGACCATTGTAGTTCTTGAGATCATTGAACGAAGTTGCACGTGGTGTAGCAGTAATCTCAAACAAAAGCATTCAATGTTACTAACGTGGATAGTATAGACCCGTCCTAATGCATCTCCAGATTTAACGCCAAGCCAATCCAGGCCTGCCGCCACACTTCGGCGAATGTGCGCGACGACGACCGACGACCGACGACCGACGGCAGCGGCGGCGATGCAGAGTATTCGTTAAAAGGAACTTTAACTTCAAAAGCTAAATTTTTTTTTAACTTGATACACCCAAAACTTCTAAATATCATGTTCCTAGGTTCAGTGGTTAAGATTTTGTATACAAAAAGTTTGGTTTCGTAGTTCCCGTTCCGAATCAGTTCCATTCCGTTCGAATTTCGGGAATTCCGTTTGTAGAAAAACTCTGCACATCCTAAGAGACCTACGTACTAAGTTTCATGGTTTTATCTTCAAATATGACGAACACCCATACAAACTTTCAACCCCTATTTCACCCCCACACTGGTAAAAATTTCAAAATGCTAGAACAAACGATTTTTTGTGCGTAAATACAAAATGTAATGTTTTTATCTTCAAAAATGACGAACTTCATACAAACTTTCAACCCCTATTTTATCCTCTCACAGGTCGAAATTTCAAAAACGCTAGAACTAATGTTTAATTATTTCTTATCAAGTGCTTAAATATAAAGTTTCATGGTTTTATCTTTTAAAATTAAGAAATCCCATACAAACTTTCAACCTCTATTTCAACCTCTTCATCCCTTTTTGTCGCAATAAAAGGTAGCCTATGTCCTTTCTCAGGGTCTAAAAATTGTCTATGCCAAATTTCATCAAAATCGGTTGAGAGGTTTAAGCGGGAAAGCGTAACAGACAGACAGACAGAGTTACTTTACTTTAGTTTTTTTACTTTTTAATTTTATAAAATATTTTTTTTTACCAGCTTTTTTTTTATTCGCAGTTTGTACTCGTAAACCCTTGACAACATCTCACCTGGTGGTAAGTGACGATGTTGCCGAAGATGGAAGCGGGCTTACCAAGATTCCCCAACGCAATGGGGAACTGACTATCTTTTTTTCATGCCGGAACACACCAATGATATCAACATTAATATTGTCTTGGCGGCAAGACCTACCGTAACTGGTCCTTGTCTTCACCTTATGGTGTTGGCAGGATTAGCGGCCCCCACTGTTATGCCCTAGGGTAGGTAAGTGGGGACGCTATATCATAAACCTGGAAGTCTAGCGTATCTGGTAGATGTGCGAGAGGGCATGACCCCGCCGGGAATCGAACCCGCGACCTCCTGTGTAAAGCCAGTGAACTTTGCCTTTCTGAAAGCTGCTTCCTTTTAAGACTCATCTCGGTCTTTATTTCATCTTTATATCATTTTATTCAACTGTGAATAAATCGAAATACCTGTGATCACGTCATTACCTACCCACGCCCACTTCCGTACCTACACCAATGACGACGTGTCATAAGGTCAAAGAAAAATTGGAATCTTGGTCTTTTCTACGATCGAAGAGCTTACCATCACCTATTGTTTTCCGAATCCTAAAATTTGAGGAATTAAATAACATAGTATGTACATTTAAAGCTCAACCGTAACGGTAACGACTCGGTACTCCTTACCAGAGTTGCCAGGTTCAAATACGGACGGCCAATGTACCAATGAGTTTTTCGAAAGTTACGTCATATTCTCACCGATTGCTTTAACGGTAAAGGAAAAACATCGTGAGGAAACCTGCACACACCTGCGAAGAAACTCGAAGGTTGTGTGTGAAGTCGACCAACCCGCACTGGGCCCACGTGGTCGACTAAGGCCCGATTGCCCTAATTCAGGGTAGGCTCAAGCCCCTCGGTGGGGACGTATATGTGCATTTAAAAACTTATTGTTTAAGTATTATATCGCTTTCGGTTTGTACTGCATTTCAAAGCACAGATAACTAGATGCCTCCCCTTGTATATGATTCTGCCGGCGCCCATGAGTATTATCCCTACTAATATTATAAATGCGAAAGTAACTCTGTCTGTCTGATACGCTTTCCTGCAAAAACTACTGAACGGATTTGGCTGAAATTTGGTAGGTAGACAGATTAGGACCTGGATTAAGACATAGGCTACTTTTTACCACGCTCGCGAGCCGCTTGCGGAAAGTCATAGAAACGCGGTCCACGCGGGTGAAGCCGCGGGAAACAGCTAGTATTGTATATGCGCCAGTGTTTATTCCATTCCCATTCCCATTCCATTTCCATTTACGTTATTAGTTCGTATTACCAGTATTCTGTGGTGTAACATCCAAGGAACCGTTTTGTTATAGAATTTGTTGTTAGTTGTGGCGGAAAAAAGCGTCGGTGGCTCAACCGGTAACGACTCGGTCCATCTAACCAGAGGTACCGGGTTCAAATCTGGACGGCCAATGTACCAATGAGTTTTTCAAAAACTTACGTACATACTTACCGATTGCTTTAACGGTGAAGGAAAACATCGTGAGGAAACCTACACACGCCTGCGAAGAAACTCGCAGGCTGTGTGTGAAGTCGACCAACCCGCACTGGGCCCGCGTGGTCGACTAAGGCCTAATCGCCCTGATTCAGGGTAGGCTCGAGCCCCTCGGTGGGGACGTATATGAGCTGTAATGATGATGATGATGATGTGGCGGAAACTCTTACACTAATGTTTTATTTAGAATTACTAGTTGATGACCCTAAGTTGCTTCTACAAATCAATAAGTAGGTACTTAATATTAGGTCTTTACCTATGAAATTGCCGATTGTATAAAAAAGTTTAAAGATGAAAATTAAAACTAAGAACAATAGTTATTAAAACAAAATTTATTCTCAAAATAGCATAAGACTATTAGAAATTTAATACATACGTAAGTCCAGCAATGCCTAGTTGTGGCCAAGGCTTGTATAGTACTTTTCCCAAATAATGCGCGAAAATTAAAACTTCAATATAATTACTTTTCAAATCAATGACGAACCACGTACAACAATTATTTTTCACGCGCCAAAGAGTTCATTTGTTTTTTTGTCAATAAATAGCGTTATATTTGCAAGTCAGTTCGAAATTTAAACATAACATTTAAAAATACCTCCTTGGTTGCCATGTTTAGGAGTAAAATGTAGTTCCATTTTTAAAAACACCACTGATTGAAGTTTACATAGTAATTTATTTGGCCGCCAAGCACGGCAGATATGGATTTTCATGCAATATTTGCCGGCCGCTGCTCGCATGTATTTGACCAGTACAGCAATTTTGATTTATCTCGAAGAAGGTTGTCAAAATAATGCTCAAATTTCCAAGCATGTTTGAAAATATAGGTTTGTTGATTTCACATTTTGTTTATTTTTTAGTAGCCAAGTTATTAATAAATTAAAATTTTAATATATGATCCTGGATCAAAAAGAATTTGACGTAGTGTACAGGTCCCACCTGCCCCTAAGACTGAAAGCCTGTATCTTAGTGTCTATTTGATCGTCTAGTTTATTCTAAAGTGGATCCTGCATTAAGCTCCTTACTGATGGAAAGTTATGCCTATGGAATATAAAGTTTCCACGAGATGCATTATATCTACAGTCTAGTATCATATCAGCTCATCTCCATCCCCACCGAGGGGCTCAAACTAGTTAGACTATTGCCGATCACTTAATTTCGGCAATACAGAAATTACCAAAAGTGTGAGTTACTTTTTTTTGTTTCTAATTCTAAGTGAAGGGAATTCGTTAAAAACCCGACTTCATGGGTTTAAACCCACTGCTCTCAAAATATCTAAACAATAGACATATGTTTACCACCATTAAATAATAACTACCTATTTATTGTTGACTTAGTTGTGTGAAGGGATGTTACGAAAACACCCATTTATTTAAATATCAACTCTTTTATTTGCTCCATTAATTAGTGTTCAATTTGTTACTTTGTGGTGAGAAATAATATGATTTATTTACTTAAAAAAATGATAACTTTACATTAAAAGCATTAAGTGAAAGTTTCCACAAATGAGAGTTAGAAAGTTAATTATAGTAACACTACCTTTTGCCCGCGGCTTCGCCCGCGTGGCCATCGTTTTTATGACTGTCTTTGAGGGTGAGTGTTGCGCGAGACGCAAGCGGTAGATCGAACTATTCTGATTAGCAGTCTATGTTATTTCCCACTCCCTCAACCATCGCTGTCCAAAAAATCACAACAATCCATTGTTCCGTTGCGATGTTAAAGAAATGAACCAAAAAAGACTATTTTTTCACACTACACTACCCTACCCTACCCTACACTACACTATTCTACCTACTCTACCCTATACTACCCTACCCTACACTACACTACCCTATCCTACCCTACCCTACCCTTACTACACTACACCTACACTACACTACCCTACTCTACCATAAAACCAATTATTTTTTGACTGATAATATCTGTTAATATATTTTTTTTATTTTTATGATTATCATATTTTAATACTTATTATCCTATTCCCGACGAAGAAAATTATCTAGAAAGAAAGAAAGGAAGAAAGAAATGTTTAATTGTCAGAATACATACATGTGAAGATCTTAATGTTGAATGGTAAATGTATTCAGCCGTCATAAAGATGGCATGCAAATTTTAACAGGTTAAAATATTATACCTACGCTAATAACATTATAAAGGTCAATTAGTTTTATTATTAAAGTTCATATATTCACTAATACTATAGAAGCAGTGTTGCATTAGCCATTCTGTTATTTTTTTCTTAAGTCTAATTCCTTGTAATTGTTTTATGTCATCTGGAAGCTTATTAAATATTTCAATACACATATTATAAATATTTTGTTTGTATATTTTAGTTTTGCAGGGAGGTTGCTGTAATCAATGTGTATATTGAGCCCTTGGTACATGAAATCTAACGTCTCTAAGATATTGAAAATACTCTGGGTGAGATTCTGTAAACAGACAAACCTTTCTTATATAATAAATAAATAAATAAATAAATAAATATACCTAGGCTGTTTGATAAGTACCCGTTTACTAAATATATTAATATCAATGGCCGAAAATAAGTATACCACCTTTTTAAGGCATTTTTCAGAGGCGGGAAAAAAAAATGGCATTCTTTTGTTTTTTTTTCTCATTTGACAGCGATTTAGTGAAAGCGTGAACTTAAAATTGTTAAAATGGAGAAAGAACAGTATCGGTCTGTAATTAGATTCTTGTTTTTGGAAGGAAAAACATGTCACGAAATAAAAGTAAGAATGCAAGCGTTTTACCATGAATGTGCTCCTTCTATAACAACCGTCAGATATTGGTATAACGAGTTTAAGCGGGGGAAAACAACCGTCTTTGATGAGGATCGCCCAGACCGGCCAATTGAGGTGACTACAGACGATATGGTTAAGAAAATTGAAAATATCGTTTTAGCTGACCGCTGAATTAAACTTCGAGAAATCGTTGATGGTGTAAAAGTTTCAATCGAGAGGGTACAACACATATTAGAAGAAAAATTGGGCATGAAGAAAGTATCGGCGAGGTGGGTGCCGCGTTTACTCACGGAGGAGCAAAAACGGAACCGACTGGCTACTTCGGAGCAGTGTTTGGCCGTGTTTAAACGTAACCGGAAGGAGTTTCTGCGTCGTTTCGTGACCGTGGACGAACGTGGGTTCACCACTACACCCCGGAAATGAAAGAGCAGTCGTAGCAGTGGATTTTACCGGGTGAACCTGCTCCAAAGAAAGAAAAAAACCGTCCCATCGGCTGGAAAGATCATGGCGACTGTTTTTTGGATTCGCAGGGTATTATACATATTGACTACTTAGAAAAGGAGAAAACGATAACAGGGCAGTGCTATGCTAATTTATTGGATGAATTTGACGCCGTCTTAAAGGATAGACGACCCCATTTAAAAAAGAAAAAGTACTGTTTCATCACGACAACGCCCCGGCTCATTCGTCCAGAGCTGTGACGGCTAAATTAGCACAGTGACGCTACGAACTATTGCCTCACCCCCCGTATTCTCCAGATTTGGCCCCATGCGATTTCTTTTTGTTTCCCAACTTAAAAAAAAGGCTCGGTGGTAAGCGATTTGGATCAAATGACGAAGTCATTGCCGCCACAGAGGCCTATTTTAATGACTTTCCAAAATCATACTTTTTGGATGGTTTATTGAAGCTTGAGTATAGGTGGAACAAGTGTATAGAGTTAAAAGGTGACTACGTAGAAAAATAAATGAATGTATATAAAAAAAATGTTTTTTTTTGCATAAACGGGTACTTATCAAACAGCCCTCGTACATGCACAGCAAAGGTAAAATATTTAGTTTTTTAATAGGGGTTTACAACTTTCCATAAACCACGCATTATTAATAGCACGTACACACGTTTTTTGAAGTGAAAACTTCTTTAGCGGCGCTGAGCACTTTTTGTTGGATGGGTAAAAACTTCCAAACTCGCGTCAGGGTCACGTGATGCTGATCGAAAAAGTGTAAGATCGAGGGGAAGGGAGAGGAACAAGTATCTCCCACTCTTTCTACCGTGCCTGAGTGTGCTGCTCCGCTTAGGCAGCACAGGGCCACAGTATATATATTGGGCGCTTTTCTCAATTTTCCATCTGCCGGTTAGTAGCAAAACTACTCGCCTAGCGACCTAACATCGACATATTGACGTCACTACGTAGTTCAGCTATTTCACACTAGATGTCAATAAGTGTAGAAAGTAATGGGACGTACTCAGAACTATGAGCTTTAAAAAGTTTGTGTAGTAAATGAATAAAATGAGGGTTAACATTTTTACTGTTTTGTATGTGTACTGACGTACTTAAAATTTCTAGCACAAAATAATAGACAAATTATTATTACGAACATAATTTTATTTACAAAATTCAATTACCTGCGAAAATAACAGTTTTAGTTAGTTGTTGTCGGTTCGTTGCCCTATCGTTTTGAATGGTTGCGAAATGCTTAAAACGAATATCTATATATTTTTCTGATAAAGATTTAATCAGCAGTATAATATGATTTACAGTCGGTGATTGGTCAAAGCTGTAATTTAAAAAATAAAATGAAATGCATACTTATTCTCCTAAAATAATTGAAACTCGGTTATACAAACAATACCGAAACCAACCGACAAATCCAGTTTTAAACTAGGTAAAGTGCCCATCTTTAATTTTTTTTATGGCCTTTTTTTGTCACTATGAAGTCTGCATCATTAAAATGGCAAGAACAAATCTTTGTATATTTTGTCGGAGTCCAATCCGGTCTATTCACTTATGTGATCCATTGTTGTTTTAAATTATCATCGGATGGAAATCTAAAACAAACAAAAAGAAATAAAATTAACTAGGTGGTAAATTATCTTAATATGAATAAAATGATTATTTAACATTCGAAGTTCTTTCAATTCATGAACAGTCACGGAGAATAGTACGAGTATGTATACAACTCAGATCTTTGTTACTTGAAAATATTTGCTATGAAAATGTTATTTCAATACTGACCATAGCCGTGTGTTATTCGGTAAAATTATTTGAATCTAATTACGGCCCTGGATATTTGGTACGTTGAAAATAGTTGTTCTTGTTGACGATAGATGGCGGCCTGTTTACAATATAATTATAAAAATCACTAAAGTACTGTTTTGGCGACTAAAAAGTATTCAGGTTTAATTGTATACTTTAATTTTCAGTATCCACGTATGATTATAACTATATACCAATGCGGAACTTTACGTACTCGTATTTTTTATTCACAAAAGTTACGCCACCTAGTGTCGAGAAGTATAATTTATACTTGAAAGCCGAGAATTTTCTAGAACTATTTTAATAATTACGTATAAAATTACTTACAAATGTAATGTGATACCATTCATAGCATCAGAACGTCTGTCTGAATAACTTCGACACGATAAAACACAAATTATGAATAATAACATGTAAATTGTCATATTTGTGTACGATAGCGCAATAAATAAACATTGTATTCTACCTCATATATGATAGTATTTTTGTACTTATAATTAAACACAACGTTAATACTAAAGTTTTCACTTCTGCCGGCACTCCCGGAGTGCTACCGGTGTGTTTTTTTTTAACATAGGTGGAGAAATCAATGTGTAATTAACAGGCACTAAAAAACCTATTTTGTATATTTTTGGTATCGACGAACTGGTGTACAAAATTAAGGGGGTCCCCATACAAGTCGAGTATTTTAAAAGGTTTTTTGCTCTATCGTAAAAATCGTATCAAATACAATCGTGTAACTTGGTGTGATTAAGTATATCCTCCTTTTTTGAAGTCGGTTAAAAGATGTCAACGCGAGCGAAAGAAAAGTTCATTCAATTGGTTAATTTTTGTTTTTATTTTGGTACTAATCTAAAATAAAAACAAAAATTAAATATTAAATTAACCGACTTCAAAAAAGGAGGAGGTTTCTCAATTCGACCGTATATATATACTTTTTTGTGTGTTCGCGGATAACTTTTTGATGATTATTTTTTTGTTGGAAAGGAGATATTCCAAGGGTGGTACCATGTTGAGAAAACTAGGAACTGATTATGGCATCCCAGAGAAATCGACGGGAAAATTAGTTTCCTGTTTGAAGTCGGTTTTTTTTGTTCAAAATTATGTTTGTAATGTAAGATATCATAGTTATACTTGTGTGGAGAGGTGTGGTATAAGTACTATTCTGCATGTAGGGTTGGCTCTCACTCGGCCGGTTTTCAAAATCATCACATCAGCTCATATAAACGTCCCCACCGAGGGACTCGAGCTTCCCTGAATTAGGGCGATTGGGCCTTAGTCGACCACGCGGGCCCAGTGCGGGTTGTTCGACTTCACTCACACACAACCTTCGAATTTCTTCGCAGGTGTGTGCAGGTTTCCTCACGATGTTTTCCTTCACCGTTAAAGCAATCGGTGAATATATGTACGTAAGTTTCGAAAAACTCATTGGTACATTGGCCGTCCAGATTTGAACCCGGCACCTCTGGTTACGGGGACCGAGTCGTTACCGGTTGAGCCACCGACGCTAATTTATTAAATGTATTCATTAATCTTTACGAAATTAACAACACATAAATAGATTATCCGAGAATACAAATCTTCCGCACACAGATATGCACATAATAGGTATACAGTGTAACTTAACCCGCCTCCAATATTACTTTGACGATACATTACCCTTCGTTCGGTCCACTGAATTGCATTTGCGTTAAAACCATACTTCAAACAAGATAAGAAATAAACGATCGTAAACACTGCCTTTCATCTCCATTCGAATCTTTCTAAAGAGTCACGTCTTGCGTATTCGGTTGATATATCACATCTGTTTTCACATGGATTGGCAAAAGATGGAGTTTATTGTGAAGTACTTTAGATGGTAGTCGATAGATTAGAAATTTGAAAGGATTGCAAAAATTCTATTGGCATAAGTTACACAAATTGATGAATTTTACTCACTTTGTGTTTAACTGGTCGAAAGGGTTGAGCACACATTTTTTTTAAATTAAAAATTTAAGTGCGTTTGACTGCAACTCATCTGATGGTAAGTGATGATGCAGTCGAGGATGGTACACGCAAACTCAAATAATGCCTATTCACTCTTGCCTTGAAGATCCCCAAACTATAGGAGTCGAAAAACCTATTAGGTAACCTGTTTTTCTTTGCAACAAAAAATTTTCCTCGCTGTAGTGAGGTGAAAAATTGTGTTTGGCTCGGCAGTAAAGTTGTGATGCCTCTGAAATCCTCGGTACGCTCAGATATTTGGACCAGAATCTTTGTAGCCTTACAATGACTATTGGCCTTGCCATACAAATCGATCAGTTGCCGACCCGTTTGTATGAAAAGTCCAAAGTTTTTTCTCTATCAGCAAAGTTCTATAACATAAGTTGTTCAGTTTCTTGACTAGAATAACCTGTTAAGAGGATTGTAGTTATGTAGCAATCAATCTGATATAAGGCCTGTGGTGCGGACCACCCATCTCTTCCTGATGGTGACTTAAAAGGGATAAAAACGGAAACATGGCGGAGATCTCCTCCGGTACAAATATGTTCTGAAGCGACATATGAAAGGATGCAACATAGAACCTTCTCAATGGGAGAGTTTGGCAGCAGAACGGCCAGAATGGCGCAGGATTGTGAATTGGCAAGTGCGTGAGTTCGAGGATCAGCCTAAAGCTGACCTTGATACCAAACGCGACCAGTTAAAAGCCCGACCACCTGCGACCATTTCATACTGCGCTAGGTGTTTCGCTGCGAAGATTGGCTACATAAACCATCTTCGAGCGCACACGCGGCAAACCGACTAGGAGTCGAAGTGGTCGCCATGACCAAAATCGGTCGGATGGATCAATCAATCAATCGAAACGGGAGGATGTGCAGCAGCGTTCTTTCTGCATACTGTGATTTCCTATCCGCTTGCCACGTGTGGCAATTACGGCAAAGATCACCCAAGTTGGGGTACGACGAGTTTTAGCTGATGTGTCGACAGTCATCATCATCAGATGCTTTTGGGAAATCATGGGGAATCTTGGTAAACGCGCTTCCATCTTTGGCATCATAGTCGGCAACAATTAGGAGAGATGGTCCTAAAGCCTTACCCATTGTGGATACAAAAAAAATCGGCTGATTTGATTAGAAACCTATACGAAATTCTTATAGATGAAAAGAGCTTCAAACATTTAAAAGTCCTTAGCTCCAAACTAGATCAATGTGTCAAAGAAAACCAAAAAATAAAAACTCAATCGACTTAGCATCGACATCGACAGTTAAACAACACTAGCATGTCAGTGATTATTTAAAGGCTTCTTTTTATCGTGCCAGCGGGTATCAGCGCTAATATATTCTTTAGCACGTCAGGACAGCACTTAAGGGGGTGCGCCGCCGTCATACGATACGTCAGCCAGTGAGCCGCGGTACATTTGTATAATGTCGCCCTGGTGATACAATGGGAGGATATCGAGAGACATACAATCAAAGCTTAGGAATTGGTTCTTTAGATGTTCTTTCCAAGTAAGTTTTAATGCTTGGTAGGCATAAATCATGTCGTATATTCAGCTAACTGCCATACTGCAGCCTCGACGCGGCCTCCTGACCTGCGCTGTAGCTAGCAAGAGAAGTCTAGGAGGGCAGAGGTAGGGTTCAAATAAGTAAAAGAAAGAAATATGCTTTTACAACCAATAGACAAACTTAACTCTAACAGAAATTAGCACTTTAAAGATTAATATTTCGTAAATGTTTTTTTTTTTTTTAATTCACAATTGGTAAACCCTTGACAACATCTCACCTGGTGGTAAGTGACGATGTTGCCGAAGATGAAAGCGGGCTTACCAAGAATCCCCAACGCAATGGGGGAACTGGCTATCTTATCATCATGCCGGAACACACCAATGATATCAACATTGATATTTGGCGGCAAGACTTAGATAAGATGGTGGTAGCTAGCCAGGCGGGCTTAGAAAATGCCCTACCACCAACCAAACCGAGTCTTACAATTGACCCCGCCGGGAATCGAACCCGCGACCTCCTGTGTAAAGCCAGTGAACTTTGCCTCTGAGCTACGGAGGTGGTTAAAATTAGGATCCCTGAATCAAACAATAGTTTTAGTAAGCTCTCGGTAGTTTTAAAAGACCTATATAACGATACCCCACACAATAGGTTACGTTCATGAAAAAAAAATCACTCCCTCTTTACATGTAGGGGAGTTACTAAATATTTTTTTTTCTTATTTTACTAATTTCTTGGCGAGATTAATATTTATATCCATGGAAAATTACAGTATTTTAGTACTAATAGTCCAACGCACAGACATGGCGAAACTTAAAGGGTACCTTTTTCACTACAGAACCCTTAAAAAGGAAATAAGAACAAATTAAACGAAGATAATACAAAACAGATTAAAAGCGAACTAAAAGTTTGAATTCGCCACAATATCAACCATACATTTCTTCCCAAAAACCTTTTTTCTCATCTGAAAGTCATTTTAAAACTATTGTCATTATTTAAGTAAGCTTCCATCTTCGGCATCATCGTCACTTACCATCAGGTGAGATGATGCCAAAGGCTTACCAATTGTGAATAAAAGAAAATTTAAAAAAATACAGCTACCTAAGGGCAATGATTCTGTAAGTCTCTCTCTTTGCCTAGTGTTATCCCATTTCATTTTGGGTTGGCTCTCCTAGTCATCTTTCGCCAGGCACGTCTGTGCTGGGTCGTCTAGTCGTTTGCTTGGGTCTTCTTCAGGTCGTTGTTGATGACTCACTGCCAAGTAAGTAAGGGTTGTTTTGGGCAATTAGCAAGCGTCAGAACCTTCCTGGTCACATGATCCTCTGACCGCCTCATAACATGGCCTACCACCTCAACCGTGTCTCGGAGAACTTGTCTTAGATATGGTGGACTTTAAAGCTGCCAAGAATGCGATTGTTCCTCACTCTGTCCAGCAGTGATTCTGTATGTGACTAATTTAAATTCAAATCATCGCCTTGATGAGTATAATTTTGATTCACAAAACCCCTGCAGAACATAATTTTGCTTCACAAAACCTCTGAAAATACAATTCTTCTTCACAAGTAACGCCAGCATAATATAATTTGGCTTCACAAAACTCCTGAAAAATATAATTTTTATTCACAAAACCTCTGCAAAATATATTTTTGCTTTACGAAGCCCCTGTGTAAATATAAATTGGCTTTAAAAAAATCCCGGTAAAATATAATTTGGCTTGACGAAACTTCTGCAAAACTATATATCACAAGGAGTTTTCAGAATGGTGAGTATATATCTTTGAGCTATGTAGTTTACAAAGAGTTTAAATATAGTATGCTACTATAATATATTGACAATATTGTACCCAGTGATTCATGCAGTAACAAAGTCTAAACATATATGTCACGGTAAAATTGTAAAAACCGTTAGATTATAATCCAACAGGATCTATCTCGCGTCATTGTGAACTGTTGAACGGTGTTGTGAACCGTAACATACTGCTTAAAATTTCACTAGTGTCATTGTAATCTCACTAGTGACATTACAATAACACTAAGCAAAGTGGATAACATTAAATAAATGAGCAAGCGAAGCGAGCGATGTTAGGTTCGGTCAGGTTTGATTGATTTAACAGTCAGAGCCTCGCGAAGAGAGGGCCCTGGGTAGCAGAGTGCTTCACAGAAAAAGAAATCATCGGTTATATCTGCAGATGCAAGAATGGGCCCTGAAATTGTAAGCCGATTCAATTTACCGTCATATTATAATCTGACTGAATTTAGTGAAGTGAGATTGTAATATCGCGGTTTTGACAATATCCCGGCGACATATACCTAGAATATTGACAATATTGTACCCAGTGATTAACGCAGTAACAAAGTCTATATATATATATATATATATATATATATATATATATATATATATATATATATATATATTTAAGTGTGTATGTACACATAGAATATTGACAATATTGTACCCACGCAGTAACAAAGTCTAAATATTATATATGTATACACATAGAATATTGGCAATATTGCACCCAGTGTGCCGCTTTGCTAAACACAGAGTTTACCATCCGCAACGCCTCTTCCATGTCGCACATCAGATACGCGCCGATTTATCGTCGCCCGCCTTAATTGCACCGCTTGCGCCCGCGCACCGAACCAAGCTCCAATTTGTTATTATGGACCCACAATTTTGAGCAAAAGGGGTTTGCCGTAATGATTTTGCTGGCCATTATGGGCAAGGTTAGGTCTGTGATTAACTTGATTGGGGAAGGACAAATTGATGCTTGAAGTAAAATGGAATTTTATACTTGGCATTAAATAACCATTACAGGTAACCATTTTCACAGTTTAGAAGAACATTTAAAATACATTAAGACAGACATCTTTTTCTTGTTCTTTCGTGTCATATCTCTCCTGCCAAGTCTGAGATTGCTTAGCCAACTAAACACGGAGGAAAAAAGTGAGCTAAACGATGATATCCAAAAGAAGTTCTTATAAGGAATATAATAATAATAGGGAACATGCATGAATTTTAGATTTCGATAAAAATAAATAAATATAAGAGTAGATGTCAAGAAAACACACTTGGAAAAATTTCAACACAAAAAGATTTTTTTAACTATTTTTTTAGGGACTTCAAAAAATTGAAATTGTAAAAATGCTGCAAAATTAAAATAAAAATTATTTTTATAATCTCCATAGTATTTGTGTAACTTTCTTCCATTACATCATATACGTAAAATACTTATTTAAACTGTTAAAAAATATTTCACCTCGTGCTTCATACATTTGACTGCGAAAAATGACAGCAGTGACGTCACTTCTGCGCTTCTCTTTGTATGGAGCGGTTTCGGCTGGTACTCCGCGACATACTTTTCAAACTGCAATATCTCGGTAAATAATGGGAATAACGAAAACCTGCTTTCACAGATACTTAAGTTTTTTTAATTCTCTTTTTATATCAATCAAAAAATATTTTTATGCATCTTCCCTATATGTCAGTGTTGAGTGAAGCAAGCAAAAGCCTCGGATATGAAAAAGTACCAATCAAGTAACAAAAAGTACCAATCAAGTCTAGCGCACTGGGTGTTTCGTAACAACCACACTTCACTAACCTATTCATCATTTACAAAAGAAATCATCGCGAGCGACAAACATACCCAATGTGTGTATTACCTAAACAAAGGCAAAAACAAAAAACTTTCAAAAAATACGTATAATGTATGAAGTAACCCCTTAGTTTTTCATTTTTTTTTTACTTGTGAACCTTCTTTAATTCACATATTTTGTGAAAATTACAGCCGCCTACCTAACACGGTTCAAAAGATACGGCCCTTTAACAGAGAGACGGACGGACAGCGTAGGCTTAGCTTAGTATCCCGTTATCTGGTCCAGAACCTTAAGAAAACGCTAAACACGTTAAAAAACCGACTTACATCGCAAAAACTTAGTACATTTTTGCATTATTATTTTTGGTTTTTGTTAATTTACTAATAAATTACCACACCGATTTTGATAAAACTTATATGGGGCCACACGGAAAGCACTAGCTTTCAAATAAAAAAAGAATCATAAAAATCGGTTTACCCAGTCAAAAGTTTTGAGGTAACACCCAAAAAAAACATACAATCGAATTGAGAACCTCCTTCTTTATGGAAGTCGGTTGAAAACTAACATTTTCCTTCGTAAACCACAAACATTAAATCATTTCAAGAAATGGCCACACCAAGTTCCAGCCAGCACATACTTACGTACCTGACGGCTGGCCGACTGAAACCAATATCACTCAGGCCATTTGCGTGGAGGCTACAAACTGCCAGTCCACACGATAAGCTTGAACGATTTGAGATAAGCCTTATTGGCGGATAGTTTATACCCTGCTCTGTGGTTTATACTCACGGATAACCAGATGACGTGTTTTACGCTTCACCGATGATATCGCAGCTACGAGAAATTAGTTGTTTCTTGATACTTGTTTATGGTACTTAAGGGTCTCCAAGAGGCTCGAATTTCCATACAAAGGTAGTTCCGCTTTAATACAAAAATTACATGCTGGATTGAATCCAAACTTTGCAAATATATTTAGAAGATACATATCAATGTCTGTAATTTGTTCCTTGATACTTGTTTACGGTACTAAAGGGTCTCCAGGAGGCCCGAGTTTCCATACTAACGTAGTTCCGTTTTAATAAAAAAACTACATGCTGGATTGAATCCAAACTTTGCGAATATATTGAGTAGATACATATCGATGTTTATAATTTATTCCTTGATACTTGTTTACGGTACTAAAGAGTCTCCAGGAGGCTGAAGTTTCCATACAAACGTAGTTCCATTTTAATACAAAAACTACATGCTGGATTGAATCCAAACTTCGCAAATATATTGAGTAGATACATATCGATGCATGTTTGTAAATTGTTCCATGATACTTGTTTATGGTACTTAAGGGTCTCCAGGAGGCCCAAGTTTCCATACTAACGTAGGTCCGCTTTAATACAAAAACCACATGCTGGATTTTTTGATTAGTGAATAATTAAAGCGAGCGATGTTAGGTTCGGTCAGGCTCCTTGGGTAGCAGAATGCTTCGCAGCAGAAAAAAAAACATCAGTTTTACTCGGAGGTACAAGAATAGGCCGTGATATTGTGATTCGATTCACAATTTACCGTTATATCATAATCTTTCTAGTGAGATTGTAATATGAGATGATGCCAAGGGCTTACCAATTGTGAATTAAAAAAAATCGCGGTTTTCACAATATCCCGGTGACATACCTACTCGTATATAAGCTAATATGATAATGTAATACACTGCTGACATAGACAAAACATCTTTACTAGCTGACAACTTTTTTTTTTATTAAAAAATTGAGTGCGTTAATTCAAATTAAAGTGTATCTTTGTTTGTTCGTCCTTCTTTCACGTCACTTTCGCAGTTGATGAGGTGGAAAGTAACATAGATAGACCACTTTTATCCCGTAAAAAAAGCATAGTCTGACACAGTTCCTGGAGGAACTGATCAAAACTGAGCAATTCTTTTTTTTATTCACAATTTGGTAAGCCCTTGGCATCATCTCATCATCATCATCATATCAGCCGAAAAACATCCACTGCTGGACAAAGGCCTTCTCCAAGTATTTCCACGACGACCAGTCCTGCGCTGCCCGCATCCATCGGCTTACCGCGATCTTCACCAGGTCGTCGTGGCATCATCTCACCTGATGGTAAGTGACGTTGATACCGAAAATGGAAGCGGGCTTTAATTAACTTGCAATGTTTGTATGTTTGTTTGTTCAGTTCAAATCTTACGATCGATTTTAGAGCGACAGGGGTCTGATTGATCTGAAATTTGGAATGAAGCCGTTTTCCTGTTGACAATAGATCCTTTTGACATTTTCAAGTTGATCTGATGATAAAATTTGGAGGTGGAATCATGGTCCCAGAATCAAGAATCGTCTTTTATTTTCAATAGAATCGTAGGATATTTTTTTATTTTTATTTTCTATTGGTAAGCCCTTGGCATCATCTCACCAGATGGTAAGTGACGATGATGCCGAAGATGGAAGCGGGCTTGCCAAGATTCTCCAACGCAATGGAGAACTGGCTATCTTATCTTCATGCCGGAACACATCAATGTTTTTAACACTGATGTTTGGCGGCAAAACTTAGATAAGATGGTGGTAGCTAGCCAGGCGGGCTTAGAAAATGCCCTACCACCAACCAAACCGAGTCTCACAAGGTGACCCCGCCGGGAATTGAACCAGCGACCTCCTGTGTTAAGCCAGTGAACTTTGCCTCTGAGCTACGGAGGCGGTTAAAAGACTTTTTTTGAATTTGGAACCGTGTATCTGTATTTATTTGAGCTTTCAGCTTTGGGGCATTTATTTTTTTCAAATCATAGCTTATACCTAAATGCTTTTAGGTTTATTGAAAATTCTTTATATTTCTTTCATTATGCAACGAAGCAACATGGATTGACTTAATTTTTTCCACTCATATAGTTAAGGGAATATGCAGTGATCACACAGAAAGCACTAGCTAATAATTAAAAAAAGAATAATCAAAATTGGTTCACCCAGTATAAAGTTCTGAGGTAACACACATAAAAAAACATGCAGTTGAATTGAGAACCTCCTCCTTTTTGGAAGTCGATTGAAAAGTTTATTGGTTAATAATGGATTCCTGTTTCGTTTTTTTTAAAAAGTAATGCGATACCGACACAGATATACGTATGTATGTCGGTATGATGACGTCGTCCAACTATCGTTATATTTTTTTTTAAATCGGTTGTTTGTTTAACAAATGAATTAAAGACTACGTTTGTATTAGATTTATGAACTCCAGCGAGCTCTTAATTTCGTCCAATTCTGTAATCAATAAGAAAGCATATTATTTGCACAGCAATCTATGAATAGTGGAGTCAATAAATCAAGGTGTAAGTTAGCCGAATCGTATGATTTGTAGCGGAAAGCCTTGTTACGTGCCGAGTATAAATCACTCCTTTCGAGACTAACTATTGCAATTCGCTTCGAGACCAAAGCGCAGACAAATTGCATAGTTCAAAGTAAAAGGAAATCTATAAATAAAAATACCGGCCAAGTGCGAGTCGTACGCGAGCAAATTAGTGTTACGTCACACCCCGGACACTGCATACAAACGTTCATGAACTGACATTTAGAAAAACAAATGACGGAGCAAACAAAATGGCGGCGAAGTCCTATATGTTCGACAACCAAACTGTAACCAATCTATATCAATCCGGGTGTCGAGGGGGTGAGATCGCAATCTATAGAGCGGCACGGAGTGTCCATACTGAATGTTAGTACTAACATAAATACTTTGGTTACGTAGTCTTTTAAAAAAATAAATGTATATTAAAAAAAACAAAATTGTATTTGCAGTTTTATAAGAAAATTCTGTATGGAAAATCAGTAAACTTTTTACAAATGCAGCTGCTCGTCTTCAGTTGGTCGACTTTTTTTTCATTCATATCAGCTCATATACGTCCCCACCGAGGGGATCGAGTCTACCCTGAATTAGAGCGACTATTACACCTAAACTAAGAAAGCCTACTTAGCCGTGATAATTTTCTTTTATATTGATTACTTATTATGTCCTACTATTATTAGTTTTTTCAAATATCTTGAAATAGCCGTTTAACTTAAGTAAAAAAAAAAATGCACCTTAAAACTTAATTTTTTTTTAAACCGATCCCTGAATCAAAAAAAGTTTCAAATCCTTAGTAGTTTTGCAAGACCTATTCAACGATACCCCATGGCCCACACGATAGGGTACGTCAAGGAAAAAAAATCACCCCCTTTTTACATGTAGGAGAAATACATTAAAAAAAAAATTAAAGATTTATTTTTATTTTTTTTATTCACCATTGGTAAACCTTTGACAACATCTCACCTGGTGGTAAGTGACGATGTTGCCGAAGATGGAAGCGGGCTTACCAAGATTCCCCAACGCAATGGGGAACTGGCTATCTTATCTTCATGCCGGAACACACCAATGATATTCACATTGATATTTGGCGGCAAGACTAAGATAAGATGGTGGTAGCTAGCCAGGCGGGCTTAGAAAATGCCCTACCACCAACCAAACCGAGTCTTACAATTGACCCCGATTAATATGTATACCCATGTTAAATCACAGCATTCTAGTTCTAATAGTCTCTGAGCTAAGCCGCGGACAGACGGACAGACGGACAGACGGACAGACGGACAGACAGACAGACATGGCGCAACTGTAAGCGTTCCTTGTTGACTTCGAAACCCTAAAAATTAAATGCTCTTCTTTTGTAAGCGCGTAACTTGAGAACGGCTTAACCGATTTAGCGAATTCTTTTAATTCTCGTATGTTCGTAATACTGCGAGTGATTCAGTTGCGATGGTGGCGGCCGGAACGGAAAAAACATCGCGAGACGCTTGTAGCTCGCGCACAACGCAACCTCGCTATCCACCGAGACGAAGCAGAATGCAACAGTCAGGTATTGTAGTTGTTCATAATAATGAGGAATTTTTAACCAACCACAAAAAACGAGGATATTAATTCGACCTGTATGATGTTCTGAATGTCACAATATTCGTCAATGTGGGTTTTTAATTTTTATTCTAAACAGTTATTGCCAAATTTCATAAATTTATGTATGTATGTTTATCAACGTAATTTTCAGTGTCATTTCTTATTTCTTGTCTTTACCTACCTTCTTAAAGGACATAACTATGCCTATGAACAATCCATACTTGCACAATAAAATCTCCGAAACGTCCATAAAATATCAGATTCTGCTCCACATCTTAGAATATGAAATATTATTGTATAATAAAACAAACAGGGTGATCCTTCGGGTGATCCTGATGTGAAACTATATCTGTACTAATATTATAAAGAAGCTTTGTATTTTTGTATGTTTGAAACGCATAAACTCAAAAACTACTAAACACATTTTAAAAATTCTTTCACCATTAGAATGCTACATTATCGCTAAGTAACATAGGCTTTATTAATTACTAGAAAAAATAAGGGATCCTTGCTAAAACTTCAGTAACGTGAACCAAGGTGTAAAAAAATTGTTTAAAAATTTCTTTCATCGCATACGCTACGGAAACTATTGATGATAGAACAAAAAATGTTCTAGAATATGAGAGAATATATCAATACCTACAAAAAACTTAGCAATACTATATGTTCAACTATTGTAGTTATTTCACTATATCCACTTTTTACAGTTTAAAAGTTAATAAAAACTGACCAAAATCAGACAATGATAAATTCTTCGTTCAAAATTTTAAAAAAATCTATTTATCCAAATAATGCATTTCATAATCAAAACTGTGTTGATACCTATAGATAACCTTTTGAATTACTTAAATCGGACATTCCATTCAGAAGATATTACGAATTTGGGAAAATAAACACCGCCGCCGTGCCGCCCACCGCCGCACAATGGCCAGTGTGGCCCCAAGCAAAGAAGCCGTAGCGTAGTAATAATATTATAAAGAGGAAAGATTCGTTTGTTTGTTTGTTTGCATTGAACAGGCTCCAAAACTACTGGACCGATTTGAAAAATTATTTCACTGATGGGAAGCTACACTATCCGCGGTTGCTATAGGCTATATTATATTTTCAAATAGGGATCCTTTCTAAAACTCTAATAATGTAACACAAGGTGTAAACAAATTACCTAAAAAAATCCTGCATTATCAACAAAGAGTATTGTGGTGTATTATAGTGTGTAGTGTGAAGTGTGAAGCGTGTAGTATGTAGTGTATAGTGTGTAGTGTAGTGTAGTGCAGTGTATTGCAGTGTAGTGTAGTGTAGTCTAGTGCAGTGCAGTGCATTGCAGAACAGTTTAGTGTAGTGCAGTGCAGTGTAGTTTAGTATAGTGCAGTGCAGTGTAGTTTAGTGTAGTGCAGTGCAGTGTAGTGTAGTGTATTTCAATGTAGTGTGGTGTAGTATAAGGAGGTACGAAGTTCGCCGGGACAGCTAGTGTACTATAACTTTGAAGATCCATTCCTATTATGTGCCTTTTAGGCTTTGATAGACATAGAGAATTGATCAGGTGAGATGATGCCAAGGGCTTGTAAATTGTGAAATAAAAAAAATATTAATTTATTTTCTTATTTAATTTATAACCTTTGTTTTGACTTTTTTCCTTCACAGTTTTTCCTGTTATTTTTAAGGTCAACACACAAATTCATCTCTCAAACACCCTGTTCTCCAGCAGTTGGATCCGAGTGCGGCAACATTTTTCTTCTTTATGGGCGCCCCCACTCCACCCCAGCTCCGCTATTTTTACAGGCGCGGGTCATCCCTTAAATTCTTTTTATTGCCGCCCTTGTAAATCATTGTGTAATGCTCTAGTGCATTATCCGTCGAGGAAACTTCATTATGGCCGGTTTAATGGTTCGAAGGAGCGATAAAATCTCGCTGGTGGCCGGACGGGTAATAGCGGCGGCTATTTGTTCCCGCAGTATTGGATCGGTAGGTGCTTAGTTTAGCAAGAGCATATTCAGTATTCTTTGGCTAGCCAAGCCAAAGAATAGAGTCTTGTTAGATTTCATCGTCATCATCATATCATATCAGCTCATATACGTCCCCACCGAGGGGCTTAAGCCTACCCTGAATTAGGGCGATCGGGTCTTAGTCGACTTCACACACAACCTTCAAGTTTCCTCGCAGATGTGCCATAAATAGATACCAAGAGACAAAGCAGAAGACATTTATGATTTTCGGGTTTTTTACTGTTTATTTTTTTATTTACAAAAAACTCTACCGATTACAACTGCCACGTCAATTACGTGGCAAAAGTGATGAATTTACTCATAAATGAGGGACATTTTCTGTCAGCTTCTACACTTTTGTTTCTTTCAAAGTCGTCCACATTATCAGAAGCCATGGTGCCCACAACGGCTGGTGATTTATCAAGCGCAATTTGTGCGATAGGACGATAGGTGGCTTGCGAGCCGTATTGTACTTTATTGCCCTATAAAGGCAAAAGATGTGCTACACCGACTCTAATGTCTCGGGGATAAGCTAAGAAGAACTATTAAAGAGATTGAAGTAATGTCTTCGTGCTCAACTTACTTTTTTTTACTTTTCTTATGACTATTGAACGGAAATAGGGTTAATAGATCCATTATATATTTAATTTCATTTTATTCATAATTGGTAAGCCCTTGGCATCATCTCACCTGATGGTAAGTGACGATGATGCTGAAGATGGAAGCGGGCTTACCAAGATTCCCCAACGCAATGGAGAACTGGCTATCTTATCTTCAAGCCGGAACACATCAATGTTACTAAAACTGATGTTTGGAGGCAAGACTTAGATAAGATGGTGGTAGCTAGCCAGGCGGGCTTAGAAAATGCAGAAAACATACTCTCTATCTCTCTCTCTCTCTCTCTCTCCTCATCATTTGGCCTTTTGCGTCGCATCAAGTCTCATCATCATCGTCATCATCAGCCAAAAAACGTCAACTGCTGTACAAAGGCCTGCCCCAAGGATTTTCACAGCTACTGTCTTGTCTTGCGCTGCCTCATCCAGCAGCTATCCGTGACCTTCAACAGGTCATCGGTCTACCGTGTGGGAAGCCTGTTTACGCTACGCCTTCCAGTGCGCGGTTGTCACTCGAGAACTTTACAATCCCATCAGCAATCTTTTCTACAAGCTATGTTCCCCGCCCACTCCGTTGAAGTTTAGTGATTCTGTGAGCTACGTCAGTTATTTTGGTTCTCCTGTTGTGGATCTCCTCATTGCTGATTCGATCACGTAGGGCGTAAGGGAACTCCAAGTACTAACGAAGTATTGTCGCCTCGTCGCGCCCTCCTTAGTGCTACTAAACTAGCACGAGAATAGGTGAGTAAGTCTTAGAGGGAGGGACAGGGTCCAATTTTTTTTTTAATTTGCAATTGGTAAACCCTTGACAACATCTCACCTGGTGGTTCAAGACGTTCAGCAAGACAAGACAGTAGCTGTGAAAATCCTTGGGGCAGGCCTTTGTACAGCAGTTAATGATTTTTGGCTGATGATGACGATGATGATGAGACTTGATGCAACGCAAAAGGCCAATGATGAGCAGAGAGAGAGAGAGAGAGAGAGAGAGAGATAGAGAGGATGTTTTCAATAAAAAGATATGCTTTTACCACCTAATCTGTATTTATATTAAAAAAAAGCCAAGTGCGAGTCGGACTCGCGCAAAGTAGGGTTCCGAAGTGTTTTCAATAAATAAATGTTTATTTTAAAAAACAAAATTATACAGGTTGTAACAAAATTGGTGTAGGACCCGTTAACTGGGGGTTCTACTCATCATACTGAACAACTTTCCCCAAGGAACCCATAGTCAATTCACAAAATAAAATTTGGACCCTCCATACTAAAATGCACAAAATCGGTCGATCAGCTGATCGATTTGCATGATGAAGAAAAAAAAAATTTTTTGCAATTTCAGCAAAGTCGTAGAACAAAAGTTGTTCAGTATGATGTGTAGAAGCCCCAGTTAACGGGAACTTCACCAGTTTTGTTACATCCTGTATCTACAGTTGGTAATAAAAAAATATTTGGAAAATCTATGAACTTTAATCTATCTTAGTACTAGACTAATAAAGCCTACTTAGCGGTGATATTTTTCCTTTTTAATTAATAATATGTCCTACTATTTAAATTTTTTTTAGATATTCTGAAATAGCTTGTAAGGGAGGGGAGGAATGGGGCAGCGGGCAAAAAATATTCACCTCTCTTCACAGATAGGGGAGGTAGTAGGTACCATAAAAAATTTTTTCAAGATTTTATTGTACGTCGTTGTCATGTGATTAATATGTATAAATATGCCAAATTACAGCTTTCTTACATTAAAGTCTCTGACCTAAGCCGCGGATAGACGGACAAACGAACAAACAGACATGGCGAGACTATTAGAGTTCCTTGTTGACTTTGAAACCCTAATGCATAATAAACAGTAACCAATAGAAAAGAACTAAACCACCAGAAAAAGGAAAGAATGAAGAAAGTTAAAAAATCTAAAAATGTCTTAACAAAAACAAATTGAAAAATACCAACCGGCCAAGTGCGAATTGTACTCGCTCACCGAGGGTTCCGTACCACCACATCTCTGGATAAGGAACCTTAAAAATAATAAATCGAAAACTATACACCAATTGTGCCAATGAAGCCCTTTCATACATGACACGGTTAACTCAATTCAAAATTTGGACCGCCGCCGTTCCTTGCATATACTTGATTTAGTACGTACTTCAAATAAAGACTATATTTTTATGATTTCATAATATTGTATAATATTTTTAGATCTTTCCCTAAACTTGTAGTATAAGACTCTGTTACTTGCCAAATTTCATAATTCTAGATCAACGGAAAATGCCCTATAAATTTTGATTCCCTTAAAAGTGTTGAAATAAAAAAAATATACATAGACGGCCGTATCTCTTTTTAACGCTAACTTAGTAGTTTTATTTTTACAGCTTCAAGGGACTGTAGACCGGAGTATATGGTTTTAATTTCAACTCGATACCTCCACACGTTCCCGAGATAAAGGGTCTTGACAGACAGACAGACGGACAACAAAGTGACCCTTTACGGGTTCCGTTTTTTTCTTTTTGAGCTACGGAACCCTAAAAATATCAAAAAAGATTGAAAAAAAAACTAAAAAGTATGACTTTGTTACAGTAAGCACGCTTTGTCGCCCTTAGGATGACTTTAAGTCTTCTCATGAAGCTCATGTGTCTTTAACAGATGGTTTAGTTAGTGTCCTCTCCACAGACCTAGGTATAGTTTCTAGGAGCTCCGCCTTCGGCATTTGAATGTCTTAAATCTTAGACTGGTTTTGACTTAGAATATTTAAACTGTTGCTAGTCAATTTATATATGAAATCATCATGTACGTTCGTAAGAATTTGCATTTATTTCCTAAAAACAGTGACAGGCATAATTTGAATTTAGGAATTGTAAATAAAATAGATATAGCCTTTTCGAGACTGAGTAAAGTTAAAAAGTCATTTGTGAGGCAGTGTATAAGATTCTACAATAAAATTCTAAAAATGTAACTAGTTTGTCAGAGAATAAATTCAAGACTCATGCCAAAAAATGTTTGTGCTCTATAACGATATTATAAAATAATAGATTATGTAAATGACAAAGATATATATGTTGATTCTATAACAAATACCTGAGACTGTAATCTGATCATTACATTATTTGTAATATACAATACGTTTATTTGACTTTATTTTTAAAGTGTGTGTAAACACTTAAAATAAATTATTTTGATTTGATTTGACCACCGGCTTACATAGAACTTGAAAACTTTCGTCAATGGTACAAACGTTGCGTTGGGGAATCTTGGTAAGCCCGCTTCCATCTTCGGCATCATTGTTGCTTACCATCAGGTGACATGATGCCAAGGGCTTGCCGATCGTGAATAAAAAAAAACAAGTCTTTTTCCGATCGGTAACACTTGAAACCAAATATACCACGATACCAATATTTGAAACAAAATAGTACATTGCTACCTAGAGTGGATCAATTTCTATAATAATCACATTTGTGATGCCGAAAAAAAGGGTAGAATAAAAGGTGAACTTGATAATGCCGATTTAAATGAAAAAAATGACAAAAGAATTGAATTTCATTGATTAAAACCAAATTTTGTATCAATTTCTCTACGCGGTAGGATTACTGAGACCACCTGTGGTGTTTGGAAAGCTATTGTGTTCAAACCCTGGAGGCAATTACAAAGTAAAATGTAGATAGAACTACAACTCAGACAGATAGCAGTATTTATGCCTAAAATGAAAAACTTATTAATTTTGTTTAGGAATTTGTGGTAAAATGTGATACCTTTACGTCTCTTTATAAATCGATCGTTAATAATTGACAACACTTAACACGGGTAAAATCGACTTTAATCGCTTTAGGAGTAACATTGAGGCAAACTTTATTAAAGAAAGTGAGAACCTCCTTTTTTTGAAGTCGGTTGAAAAGAGTAAAATAGGTTCACAACTGCCAAAGATATTGCTTAACAAACACAAAAAAAAAACCAGCCAAATGCGAGTTGGACTAGCACTCCGATGGTTCAGTACCATCACCCTCTTACACAAAATGATACCTATTCACATTACAAACAAAAGACATCAACGCGAGCGACAAAACTATGCTTTTTTTGTCATTAAGTTTGGACTTCTTAGTGCGAATACGGATCACACTTGGCTGATTTTTATTATTTATTGTTGTTTTAATGCAGCATTAACACTATAATCACATAACTTTCAAAGTTGTATGAGCTAAATTAAAAATACTTCTAAATAACTATGAAAAAACACGTTTTTTGTATGACAACCCCCCTTATTTTTTCAATTTTTTTTGTATTTGTTCTTATAGCTGCAACAGAATTACACATTCTGTGAAAATTTCAACTTTTTAGCTATAACGGTTCATGAAATACAGTCGGCTGACAGATGCACAGACGGACAGACAGCGGAGGCTTAGTAATAGGGTCTTTGATCACCCGTTGGGTGTGCGGAACCCCAAAAAAAAAACATTAGAGTCAAATAGTCAAACTGCGATCACCAACCTGCCTGCCAAGCGTAGCGATTACGGCAATACCCCTCCAACTCGGGGAAGTTTATGTCCACTATGGACGTCTTTCTACATGCCAGAGCAGACTGATTACTAAAATAAATAAAATATATAGTTATGGGGTCCTACATACAACAATTAACTTAACTAAATCAAAGAACAACTTTAAGGGATGCCTCATGTATGGTCTTGAAACGAACCTCGACAAAACGAAGGTGATGACTTCAGAGAGTCATGAGAAATCATAAATAAAGATTGAGGGAATTGAGATAGAGCGGTTTCAAAATTTCATATATCTGGGAAAAGAGATAAGAATGGGGAAGGATAGATAGACGCATAATACTGGGATGGGCAGCTTTCTCAAAATTTGAATTTGTCTCCTCGACAGAAGGCCCTATATTCGTCCAGTGCATCTTACCAGTACTCAAATACGGAGCTAAAACCTAAATCACAACCAAAAATTCTGTGCACAAATTGTGTGTTGCGCAGAGGACTATGGACAGAAACCTGGTATAAATCTTTGATGGACCGGAAGACCAACATCTGGCTCAGGAATAAAAGCAAAGTCACCGATGTCAGCTTAAGGGTGGCAAAAATTCAAGTGGGAATGAGCTGGCCATGTTGCCAGGATGAATAGCTCGTGGTGCAAAAGAGTTCTTGAGTGGAGACCATGGGATAAGAAGAGACCTAGGGGAAGGCCACAAATGCGATGGAAGGATGACATCAAAGAGGTGGCGGGCAGCAACTGGATTCTTACTGCCCAAAAGGACTTAGTGGAAGGAGTTAAAGGAGGCCTACACCAAACTTATGGTCAAAAAAGGCTGAAAAGAAGAAAGATAAATCAAAGAAGAAGTGAAGTTAGGGCTTCGTTTATAACAAAGCGAATACGTTTTAAATTTAGATAAGTACTCATTTACTCATACCACAGTGTCTCAAGACTAAAGTCTTTGACCAGTATGTGTTGCCAGTGATGACTTACGGAACTACATGGTCGCTTAATAGGGCCTCAAATAAAGGCTCAAGGTCAACCAAAGGGCAATGGAGCGAGCTATACTCGGAGTTTCTCTGCGTGTACGAATCAAAAACGAGGAGATCCGCAGGAAAACCAAAGTAACCGACATAGCTCACAGAATCGCTAAACTGAAGTGACAGTGAGCAGGGCACATAGCTCGTTGAACAGATGGCCGTTGGGGTAGTAAAGTTCTCGAGTGGCAACCGCGCACCGGAGAGCGTAGCATAGGCAGGCCTTCCACGCGGTGGACCGACGACCTGGTGAACATCACGGGAAGCCGATGGATGCGGGCAGCGCAGGACCGGTCGTCGTGGAAATCCTTGTGGGAGGCCTTTGTCCAGCAGTGGACGTTTTTCAGCTGATATGATGAGCATTACGCTTGTCAAACATATATTCTTTTACCTTTTTCTCAAATTTACCTGTGTCCAGATTTTGTAACATCTATATTTTTATGCTACATCATTATTTTTACCGTGACTCATGATAACCCCAGAATCCGCGGGTAGTCTTACCCCATGGGATTGTTGCCCGCGGGATTCAAACTTATTACGACCCCGTCTATTTTAATAACTTAAAGCTCAATATTAAGAGTAATGAATGATGTAGCATTTTAGCTGATTTTTATCGTAGATGTTTTTTTCCGGATTCTATTATTTCTCGTAACAATTTTGCATTTTAAGCATGTATGGACCGAATCGTTCCTATAAGTAAGGGTATAAAAATATTATTTCTATATCAATATCTAAATATTTATCAATGAGAGTCATAAGATACTTAGATAAGATACAAAAATAAAATAAATGACTAATTGGGATGATGACTGCATCAAAAAATTATGAATAATTGATTTTAGAAAACCGTATTCATTTTTTTAATAAATTCATCAATTTCTAATTCATAAAAATTATAAAAAAAATGAGTAATATAAATAACCGTCTCCGTGGCGTAATGGATAGTCCATTCGCTTCACAGCAGGAGGTCTGTTTGGTTGGTGGAAAGGGATTTTCTAAGCCCGCGAAGCCTTCATTGTCTGTCGTAGTCGGGCATGTGATTATAGTATTTGTAAAGTGAAACAAGAAATTCAAAAACCGGCCAAGTAAGAGTCGTACTATTACCAACACATTACTAAGAAGTCTGAACTGAGTAAAAAAAAACACTTCTTTCGCTCGCTTTTTGTATGTAATGAATATATGGGTATTCTATTTTTAGGTATGTATTAGGTTATTTTTAGGTTGTTTAGTATTAATTTATTTACTATCGGTATGTATTATTTATGTGAGTAGATCAGGTTAGATTACATTATTTATATTATATTAGTATTTTATTTAGTATAATTTAAGGTACACATACCTTTGCCCCCCATCCTTTAATCCTCATAACACCCGGTAAGGTTGGCTGGAAGAGATCTCTTATAGAGATAAGTCCACCTTTGTATATGTGCCTGTTCTAAGTGTTTTTCATGTAAATATTTGTGTGCAATAAAGAAACCCTTGGTGCGCTAGTCCGACTCGCACTTGGCCGGTTTTTTCATGTATTTGGATTTAACGAATATATGGTATCTCTAATTTCATCATATCAGCTCATATACGTCCCCACCGAGGGACTCGAGCCTGAATTAGGGCGATCGTGCCTAAGTCGACCACGCGGGGCCAGTGCGAGTTGGTCGAATTCACACACAACCTTCGAGTTTCTTCGCAGGTGCGTGCAGGTTTCCTCACGATGATTTCCTTCACCGTAAGAGCGTCTGGTAAACGTACATATGAAATCTAAATTCGAAAAAAAACACATTGGTACGTGGCAGGGTTCGAACCACGACCTCCCGGACAGGAGGTAGCGGCCATTGTCATTACGCCACCGACGCTCCATATCTCTAATTTAAACCGCATCTATTCAATGTGTGCCCACATTTCAATAACGGTAGTCTTTCATATTAATCTGCACCCCGGGAGGGCTCATGTGTGCAGAGTTATAGTGCGCACCCCCATGAGTTATGTCTGGACCAGCTACAATGGCCCATCGATTTGGCAACAGATTAATGGAGTTCTGTCACGCTATTGCATTTTTTCACTTGTGGAAATTGTTAACCCTCGGTGGGTCGCGTGGGGTCTTTAAAAGCCCGACGTTTACGAAAATGTCCATGTTAAAGATACAGATTTGTACCTCAGGGCAGCATCCACATATACTTAACTATCAATTAGTGCAAAAAAAATAATTAAAAAAATATATTTCTTCAAAATATTCCCTATCAATTAAGTGATTTAAAACCACACTACGGGTTTTATTGAAAACTTTATCATGCTACTAAAAATATAAAAATAATTGAATAAAAATATTTAAAGTCTACCCTAATATCGAGCTTTTCAAGACCCCATGATGACCGATGATGTCACAAAAAATAGCGCGACCTACCGAGGGTTAAGAGTTGGGTTAGGTTAGGTTAGGTTCCCTATAGCGTGCTCCATAAAAACTTTATTCTTATACTTATTTAAATTATTAATTTAATCAAACTTATTAAAGACACTTTCAAACAACAAATATTAGTATCTGTGGTTGGTTTTATTTCCGCATTGACGTATGTTTAAGTGTAATTCTCTTTTCCTAATTTTTGTTTAATCTGTAGTCAAAGAGCACTTAAAAAGCGCTTTAATTTCATAAATCTGTCTTATATCTTACATAAGTCATTCGTTCTGTTTTCATAACCATCATTAATCTGGTTAAGTAATCATATCAGCTCATATACGTCCCCACCGAGGGGCTCGAGCCTACCCTTAAGGCGATCGGGCCTTAGTCGACCACGCGGGCCCAGTGCGGGTTGGTCGACTTTACACACCACCTCCGAGTATCTCCGCAGGCGTGTGCAGGTTTCCTCACGATGTTTTCCTTCACTGTAAGGGCGTCGGATAAACGTACATATGTAATCGAAATTGGTACATTTGTACGTGTCAGAATTCGAACCACGACCTTCCGGACAGGAGGTAGCGGCCCTTGCCATTACGCCACCGATGCTCTTTTTGATCTGGTTAAGTATGTACACTTATTAATTATGTTTTAGCATAAATGAAGAAAAAAATGGGCCTTATTTTTTTTCTTCACGTATTTTTGTTTTTAAAATTATTTACATATTTTACGTAATTTATGAATTTCAAGAACGTATATTTACTAATAACTTTCATATTTTTTTATTTCCCACTACCCCACAATAATGTTTTTTTCCGTTTCCTCCACCTAAAGGTTGTCAGGAAGAGATCGCTTGTTAGCAATAAGACCGCTTGTTAGCAATAAGACCACCCAACTTTACAACTTCCTCAATCATTGTACCTGTATTTTCCTCTTACGTTGTGCCATAAAATGTATATAAATGTTTACATATTTTTTACTGCATTCTGATTTTTTTACGCAAATGTGAGACACCATAGAAACAAATGTAAGTAGGTATCTATGACGTGTTTACAAATTTTCAATATGTAACTTCATTGATAGATTGATAAATATTCAAATAAGTAAAGTTCGTTTGATGAAATAGCTGCACCATTGATAAATGCCGCTCGCCACTGCCGGCTCGCGTCAAACACTCCGTCATAGGGCCTCCGACTTGAGATTAATCGCGCTGCCGTTGTCGGCGCCGCGATTGAACTCAGGGCGGCCCCTTTGACGAAGTGTTTGACGCGAGCCGGCAGCGGCGAGCGGCATTTATCAATGGTGCAGCTATTTCATCAAACGAAATTTATCAAACTACGTTTGTCTGCAGCGCGCTAGGGATACTCCTTAATGTGTGAAATAAGTACTGACACTCTCTTAACTCCTTCTTTGCTCTAAAATTATGGGTAGTATTTAAACGCTAATCAAAAAAACTACTTTTTGTACAATAAAAGATCATGATAACAGCTCATATACGTCCCCACCGAGGGGCTCGAGCCTACCCTGAATCAGGGCGATTAGGCCTTAGTCGACCACGCGGGCCCAGTGCGGGTTGGTCGACTTCACACATAACTTTCAAGTTTCTTCGCAGGCGTGTGCAGGTTTCCTCACGATGTTTTCCTTCACCGTTAAAGCAATCGGTAAGTATGTACGTAAGTTTTTTTGAAAAACTCATTGGTACATTCAATCAATCAATCAATCAATCAATTTAGTTTATTTTCTCACCACAAACTTGTCTCTAATTTATACAATTATCGTTCATAATATTATTATAACGTAGTTTGTGGGAGACTGGAGCCTAAACTAGGAAAATAAATTTCCTGTATTTTAGGTCTCCAGGCCCCCTCATCGGCTTATAGGTAATTATATTAGTGCTTCGATGAAGCAGACGTTGAGACATTAAAACACATATTAGTAAAAATAAAACCGGTGAGGTAAAAAATATATATATATATATACATATGTGTGTGTATGTGTGTGAGTGTGTATGTGTATGAGTGTGTGTGTGTGTGTAAGTGCGTGTGTGTGTGTCGTACATTTTGATTATGGTACTGCTTGTAATAGTTTTTCGGTTTGATCATAGTCTCGAGTCATTAACCATTCAAATACAGCTTTTTTACATTTAGACGTGCTTAATGATCGTAGGTCAATATCCCTTGACACTCTGTTGTAGATGAAATTTCCCAGGAAATGATCAAATCTTTGTGCAAAGGTAGTTCTAACCAAAGTACTTGAAAAAATTATATCACACCGTCTTTTATTTATTGGCCATCCAGATTTGAACCCGGTACCTCTGGTTAGAAGAACTGAGTCGTTACCGGCTGAGCCACCGACGCTTTAATAAAAGATAGTTGATACTTTTTGATTGTTGGTTCTACTGCCTGAAGATGGTGTTCGAAACTAGTCGCTGACAAATTATAAACGAAGTTTTATTTCTTTTATGTGGAATTAGTGTAGATATATACCAATATGTGTACAATAAAAGTAAGTGTGTGGTTTTATGAAACCACGGTAAAAGTGAAACTTTACAGAGGACGAAACGATCATGGGCGCTGTCGCTACGGTACAGCGAACAAAACGATCATACCGTCAAATGAAAGCGACCGTCACGCGACATGCAACACATAGACGAAAAAAATTGAGACGATGTAATAAAAGTTTCACAATCAAGAATCCCAATTCCCATCAAAGTTACTGATTGCACAGCAAAATACTTACCTCGAAATAGCAACAATTTAGGCTCGTGGCGCACCACTATTTACCTACAAGCATAGCGTTCATCATAGGCCTATGTCCAGCAGTGGACTTCCTTCGGCTGATATGATGATGATGATAGCGTTCATCTGCGAAACTGTTTTATTATTTCGTAACTCAGACCCGCCACCCAGCTTCGCGAAGCGAATCTCCTCGACGGTATCATGCGGGGGTTTTCAACATATTTTGTATATAGGGCCAGGTTTAAGATTTTTCTAGCCGCAGCGGGCCAAATGAAATGTCCAATAGTAAAGTGTTTTTTTTATAAAACAAAACAGTAATTTTTCTTTACTTATTATGTTAGGAGGAAGAATCACTTTAAAAAACCTACAGAATGCCATGACTGACACCTTTTTTGTTTGCACAATGCATCTATTGTTTTTTTTTTATTTTATTCTTTTATTCACAATTGGTAAACCTTTGTTCAACTTATGTGCTGCGGAATAAAGGTAGGGAGCTACGCGCAATAACTATACATTGGACAGGCTTGGTTGGTATCCTTACTATAATATTATAAATGTGAAAATGTATTTGTTTGTTTGTTTGTTACCTTTTGACGCTTCAACACCTTAACCAATCTTGATAAAATTTAGCATACAGGTAGCCTGTTTCACTGGGAAGGACATAGGCTACTTTTTATCCCGTAAAAATAGCATAGTCCGTTGCAGTTCCTGAGGGAACTGAAAAATACTCTTTTTTGGTTAGTTTCTCTAACATCGCAACGGGCTTGCTGTGATTTTTTGCACAGATATGGTTCAGGGGGTAGGATATAACATAATTTACTAATTAGCATATCCTGACATAGTTCTGGGGAAAACTTATTTCCACGCTCGCGCACGTCAGCGCCTTTAAAACGGAGCGACGATTGAAGTGTTTTTTGTATAGAATTGGTGGAGAGGGTGATATAGACCGCTAATCAGAATAGCCCGATATAGTTCCTAAGGGATCTGAATAACACTCATGTCCACGTTCGCGAGCCGCTTGCGGCTCGCGCACCACTCACCCTCGAAGGCAGTCATAAAAACGATGTCCACGCGGGCAAAGCCGCGGGCAATAATCAATAAAACCTAACCGAACTTATTATATAGGTCTATTGAGTACATATTAATAGAGAATGTCAATGACTGTACTTAAACTGAATAATGTATTCAGCGAAATTCAAACGAGTGTCAGTAACTATTTTCAAGGGTAGAGTAGTAAGGACGAGACTTCCACAAGCTCGTGAGCTCAAATCGGAGATAATGGATGTCCTAGGAACTTTGTTTCAGTAACTAAACCGAGTAAGTTGGACTCTGCTGGGAATCCAACCCGCCACATTATACGTGAAGCGAGTGGATTTACTACAACTTCGCCATCGACACGGAGAATCGCGCACAGGTCCAAGGCCTAATATTATGTAGTGTAGCAAATAAAAAATAGGGAAAAATACCCTAGAAAGGCTTTTTTACATCATACGTAAAATTTGGAATGAGTCCGGCAAGGGCACCGTAAAGCAGAACAAATCTACATTGGAATCTTTAGATTAAAAAATAACTAATTTTGTAAATATTCCAGAAGAAAATCCGGTTGATTTGGCGACAACAAAACTTCTGTCATAAAGATTCTGAGTGTATCGAGAATTAAAATTTTCAAAACAATTCGAAAAGTGAAACTCAAACGAAAGGAGTTGCAATGCAAGGTTTTTGTAGCAAAGAGTTTTGCTACAAATTATCCACGAACTCTGCACGAACTCACAAAAAATAAAATATGTAGGGCGAGTTTCCTTTTCATAACATTACCTTTTGCCGGAGTCTTTCAAATCTACGTATGATGAAGCAAGGCCTTTTTAGGGTATTTTTCCCTATTTTGAATAAATTATGCTACAGTAGGTAGGTCCTATCTATCATTGAAGTTGTAAGGAAAATATAAATACTTAGTAGATACTTATTAGGTAAGTAATTAAATATTTTTTACAACAGCAAGGTACATACTTATTATTATTATTATTTTTAAATGACCCGCGGTCAAATTTCGGTTTGTGAAAGTATGAATTTTTCAAACCCATAGAGCTGTTTCTTTGAACAAAATTATCTCAGTTACGACATAGATTACGTTATACTAATACATGTACTTTTTTATTAAATCTTTCTAGTCAGGTTACGACCGCACCAATATCTTACTCTCTGCAAAGTACAACGCTCTCAGTCCGCTTATTGCGCCATCTACACGAACACTATTGAACCATAACTATTGTACTTACCAGCCTTGAGTACGCAGCTCGTGCGATACTTCGTCATCATCATTTTCGCAGCCTGCACTAGATGGCACTACTTGGCAGAAACAAAGTACAATATTAGCGCAGGTTGCTTTATTCTTCACTTTCGTTAGATGGCACCACCAAATCAAATATTATTTTTTTTAGAAAGTGAAGTTTTTTTTAAACCCTACTAGTTTACTTTTTCTATAATTGCCATTAAAAATTCTAGCGGTATTTTGAGTAACGTTTGGTAAAATGTGTTTTTTTTGTACTATGTCGGACCTGCTGAATAAAATTTTTGATGTTGACCGGAATTTCGACCGGAATCCACAGAGTAGTCAATAAACTAGAGCTATCAGTTAATAATTTGTTAGGAAATAATTTATACAGCGACTACGCCAGTAATATAGAAGTCATTGACAGCGACGCTTCATCGTCTGTCATACATACATAGTCGATCATTCACAAATATTTAAGCAAATGTTAAAGCTAGGTGTAAGAGAATAGAAATGATGAAGTGATTTTTTATTATGGTGGCAAGGGCAACCCTAAAAAATCTAGATACATGAAAAAACTCCTGAGGATATAAAGATAACGTTGCCCTTACCCAAATTTCACCCAAATCCGTCCAATAGTTTGGGAACTAGAGCACTGGACACACGTTCACACACAAAAACACATTTTTCAAATCGATCCCCATCAAAATCTCAACTTCGATTTATTTATGCCATCACAATACCTGCTTCACTCCTTCGTACAAATTGTACAGTCACGATGTGCATACTTTCCCGCGAAGCCTTCACAGTCTGTCGCAGTCGGGCATACACAAATCAACAATAAAAATTATACTTCCTAATTACTAAGTAGCAAAGAATAAAACTAAGTATATCAGACTTGATGAAAAATTTAAAAATAATTTGCGTTTCTATAGGAGGTAATTTATTTGTAGCGCGGTGCGCAGTTAATCATTCTCCTTTCATTCAACCTTCTTTTTATCCCATTTATTTCTTTTCCGCGCATGCGTCAATCTATTTGACAATATGATTTTAAATTCTTTCCGAACACAATCACAAAACTTAATAAATTACCTAAATACCTATTACCGGCTGCTCTCTTTAAAAGACCCATTTTGGGTAATATATAATTATATATTTAATTCGTTTTTGTATAGTGTAAATTTAATACATATAATGTTTTCTAGTTTTCGTATACTTATTTCTTTTTAGGTTGTTCTAATCAGATTTTTCCTGGAATAATGAAGTCCTCGGTGCAGTAGGTCTTATTAAGTCCTAATTATTTACAAAGGTTCATCAAAATTGTTAGAACCGCTTTTGAGAAAAAGAAACAAACAACCTGTATTTGTATGGGAGGTGCCGTATTCCGTTTTTTTTAATAATGGACTACCGCTTATTGTATGCCATATATACAATTCAAGTTTTATCAAAATTGTTAGAGCCATTTTTGAATATTATGTATTTAAAAAAAAGACATTAAGTGATGGGGACACTTGACTGGAACATAAATCAGCACTTTAAAGCTTAATATTTCGCAAACCAATATTTACCAAACCCTCAGTTGTTTTAAAAAAACCTATTCAACGATACCCCACATAAAAAAATAAAAAAATCACCCCTTCTTTCCATGTAGGGGAGGCATCATAAAAAAATGTATTTTCAAGATTTTATTGCAAAACTTTGTTAGCGTGATTAATATGTATTTATAGCCATGCCAAATTACGGCTTTCTAGTATAAATAGTCTCTGCGCTAAGCCGCGGACACACGGACGGACGGACATATATAGCGAAACTATGAGGGTTCCTTGTTGAATTCGGAACCCTTATTATGCAAGTTCTTGTAATAACTTTTATAAGAAATTGTAGTCACCATTACGTACACCATACCAGCCCATAAACGTCCCCACCGAGGGGCTAGACTACCCTGAATTAGGGCGATCGGGCCTTAGTCAAGCACGCGGGCCCAGTGCGGATTGGTACCATTACGTACAATGATAATTTATAACAATGGCGTATGGCGTAATGGTTAGGTCCATTAACTTCACATCGGGAGGTCGCAGGTTCTATTGCCGGTGGAGTCTAAATCGACAGGGACAAAGTTATATGCAAAGCAAATATGACCTTTTATTCTATAAGAGTGGTGTTGCAAATACGACCTTGTCTAACCTACAGCTTTGTCCCTCGGTTTGGTTGAAGATCGCCAGTGTGTGTTAGGTGCGATACAACCTGCATGATAAAATGTAGGAAAGAAAGAAATAAGGAAATCATTTTTGACGTGAATACGTCTTTAAAATTACCTCCATAGGGATGCAATCCAAAAAAACGAATGATAACAAAATCGGGGGATATAGTTTAGTGTTGTAGCTACATATCTATCATCTCCATCCAAATTTCGTTTACACCACTTGATAGCTAAAGAATCAAAGAATTTATTACGCTAAGTAAGGACTGTAACACATCGCGCGAGGGGAGGGGGCAGCCCCGCCATTTTGAAGGTCATTTTGCTGCGTATCGAGATTTCCATTTAGTATAACTTTCGACTCGGTGAAGCTACGACGTTCATTCAAGTTTCAATCGTCAGCTCTCGTCAAAATCTATCGATTATATATAAAACATTAGTGTAAAATTGTAACTGTGATTATACGAAGGTGTTTAAATAAAAAAATTATATCAAAAAATATATAATGTCGGCCTATACGCGTCGAAAAGCCAAATCGAAATACAGAGATCGTATCGAGATTTCCATTTAGTATAACTTTCGACTCGGTGAAGCTACGACGTTCATTCAAGTTTCAATCGTCAGCTCTCGTCAAAATCTATCGATTATATATAAAACATTAGTGTAAAATTGTAACTGTGATTATACGAAGGTGTTTAAATAAAAAAATAATATCAAAAAATATATAATGTCGGCCTATACGCGTCGAAAAGCCAAATCGAAATACAGAGAAAAAAAATACGGTTGGAAAGGGCATCTCAACAGCAATCGAATGGTACCAATAAAACACCATATGATCGAGTCAAGCAGTGCCGGCAACGTAAAGTAATGAATGCGGCCGAGCGGATCAACGACGGTGCCAGTACATCTGCAGCTGGGACGGTTGAAATTAGAGATGGGCCGAATATTCGTTTTATATTCGGTATTCGGCATATTCGGCAGCTTTACCGAATATTCATATTCGGCCGAATATGCGGCTGAATCACCTAATATTCGGCAAAGTGATACTTAAAGTTTTTACTGTTATTGACCCGTGTATTATCATGATTTGAGTGTACAGTGTAATGAGGTAAGTATTTTAGAGTGTAGCTTTGTTTTTGTCGTCACTGAAGCTTTATTTTCAATTAAAGTAGGTTGGTAAAAGAATAGCTGAATCAAATCACAACACCTTAGTAGTTTAGTAGATTATGAATAACATTTTTTTCTAGTTTTTACTCAGCATAGCGTCGCAAAATATATTTATTTATATTAAACGTTTAAACCTATCCTATTCAACCAATATCGTATTTAGCAGATTCAAGTCTCTTTAATTTTGCCAGGTTGTCAAATTAGTTAGACGTGTCATTCGTCATATCTCGGAAATGTATGTAGGTACTTATAACCCGGCAAAATTGAAGTTTCGTGAATCTGCTAAACAATTAACATCCGTGACCGTACCTAGCTTGACGAAGTGGATGTAACAGAACGTGCCGAAAATCCGTAAGAGATTAAATGAAGAAATATTCTTTTCTCAATCTTTTCTTGTGGTATTACGATATTATAAGCTATTTATTCACATGACCAACAAATAATTGTATTTACTTGACAACTGAATTGTGTTATTTACATCCAAGTTATTTTTGGTATTATTAATTTATTAGTACCGCTCCGTACGCGCCCACACTGCTTGAATGTCGAACCCACACTAAAGTAAGGTGTACTGTCCGCAGTCAAGTTTAGTCGAACAAACTCAGTGTTCGGATCGCGAAATCTAGTAAGTACATGTATATCGATGAATGTACCGAATATTCGGCCGAATATTCGGTTCGTTAAAAGTTTTACCGAATATTCGGCCGAATGTTCGTATTCGGTGAAACCCATGTTCGGCCCATCTCTAGTTGAAATTACGCAGATAATAATATTAATAATAATAATATTTTATATAGAAACTACATATTACCCGTTACGAGACGTATTCACGTTAAAACCAACGGCCGTGTGCCCCGACACAGCCCCACCCGTTTTTTTAGCTTATTTTATGACCTGCCCTCTTTTAGGTACGGAACCCTAAAAGATAAAAACATTTATCACACACATTAATGTAAATCATTTATATCAAATTATCTTCACACACGAATACATAAATACGTAAGTAGTACATTACATACCAGCCACAGCACAGGATAGATAGCTATAAAAAAAATTGACGTGTAGAAAATCACGCAGAACAGTCTGATGATAAAAATTATGCTACGATAACGCTAAGAACTGTAGCAAGACTAATAATACTTAATTATACAGGGTGTAACAAAATTGGTGTAGGACCCGTTAACTGGGGCTTCTTCTCATCATACTGAATAACTTTCTCAAAGGAACCCATAGTCAATTCGCAAAAAAAAATAATTGACGCTCCATACAAAAAATGCTTCTTGTCTGCGTCATTGTTTCCCGACTCCTATAATTTGGAGATCTTCAAGGCAAGAGTGAATAGGCCTTATTTGAGTTTGCGTGTACCATCCTCGACTGCATCATCACTTACCATCACGTGAGTTGCAGTCAAACGCACTCAAATATTTAATTTAAAAAAACTTCACAAAATTGGTCAATCAGCTGATCGTTTTGTATGAAGATTTCAAATTTTTTTTTGCGAGTTCAGAAAATTTGTAGAATAAAAGTGATTCAATTTGATGAGTAGAAGCCCCGGTTAACGGGATCTACACCAATTTTGTTATATCCTGTATAGAACTACTTGCTTGTTTAGATAATTAAAAAAAAAACAGCCAAGTGCGAGTCGGACTATCACTCCGAGGGTTCCGTACCATCATACCTCTCCACAAACTACGTAGTGTAATGACAATAATACCTTTTCACATTAAAAACTGAGACATTAACGCGAGCTACGAAAATATTATGCTTTTTTGTCATTCAGATCGGACTCCTTAGCGTGAGTACCACTTATGCTTTTCCAATTTTCAATATTAATTTTGTTGTTTTATTTTAAGTAATAATAACACAAAGTTTCACGCTTGTATGTATTACCGTTTTTACGATAGAGCTTAATTAAAAATACTTCTAAAGATCTATAAAAAAACACGTTTAACACCCCTTATTTTTTCACTTTTTGTATTTTTTTGTATTTTTTGTTACAAAAGAAATACTTCTGTAAAAATTTCAACTGTCTACCTATAACGGCTCATGAAATACTAACAGCCCTCTGACAGACGGACAGACAGCTGAGGCTTAGTAACAGGGTCCCGTTGGTCACCCGTTGGGGGTACGGATCTATTAAAAATAACACCGGTGAAATTACAGTAAAAAGATGGATTGCGAGATTTGCACGACCAAATTCAATATAATTTAGAGAAAGAAACACCACAAAAAAAGAAATAGTTTGTGGACTACCCCAAACCACAGCGCACCTGAGTACCACAGTGTGGACCACAGTGTACCATCGCGGATCTCATGTCGGCAACACAAAGCGCGGTTCAAGTGGCTCGCCATTGGATAAAATATATATAAAGACGCTTTCACACGAAAAGAAGAAGTGTTATGTATGTGCGAGATAGATAAAATTTTCGTAGAGGTACCTACAGTATGTTGAATCAAATATCTGACATTAAGGCCTTAAGATGGGTCTAATGACAATATTCAATTCAAATTATTAAAAAACTGTGTAAAGCTAAAAAAAATTATATATAATACTTAAAGTAATAATGAATCGATTTAATTGAATACAATTTTAAAAATAATTACGACTTTTGATGTAAGAAAATATACTGCGGACCCTGTTTTTGGCATTAATTGCAAAATTTCTCAAAAAAAAAGTTAATATTGAATGACAGCAACACACAAAAATCAGTGACTTTAAAACCTTTGAACACATTTTTTAAAACTTATTTAAAAGTGAATAAAAACATGTAAAAATCGAGAATTGGGCGTTCGGTTTCAACGTAACAACCACGTTAAAGCCCGCATTGATTTGCAATTAAAATTAATAGACTTACGTTCGATATTATTGAAACACTTATCAACCTGCTCGGATTGAGTGATCTTAGCGCCTTAATGTCGCAGCTAGCTGGTTAAAAAAACCAGTAAAATGCGAGTCAGAACCGCGCATAAAGGGTTCCGTACCATCATACTAGATTGCACTAGTTTCTTCACGTTTAAAAAAACTCGTTTTTTTGTATGGAGACTTTCACTTTTTCAAATGTTTAGTATTCTTTGTTAAAGCCGCAACAGAAATACATCATCTGTGAAAATTTCAAATGTCTAGCTATCACGGTTCATGAAATACAGTCTGGTGACAGACGGACAGATAGACAGACAGATGGACGGACAGCAGAGTCTTAGTAATAGGGTCCCGTTTTTACTTTTGAGTGCGGAACCCTAATAAATCGGACAATTGCGAGTAAAACTCGCATGGAGAGGGTAAGGCACGTTGATTGAGAAAATTGCTATGTTACTTTAAATACCATAGACAAATAAACAAATAAAAAAAATTCGAGCGAGACCTACAGTACTCGCATATGATGTGTAACATGTGACAAAATACTTTATAAAAGGACGGCAGACTAGGCTGTATGGTCATAGATACCTTTGCCTTTTAAAACCTGAAAAAACGCGACTCCCTGTTACACATTTCCGTCCCATGGGACACATTTCCGTCCCATTTCACGAAATCACTCCCACAAATTGCAGGAAAGCGAGAGCAAAGATGTTACACATCAATAAATATTCTGGCACAAATCACACATGGTCATCTGGCCCCAAAGTAGGATTCCCTGTGTTATGGGTTACCAGAGACTGATATACATACTTATATACGTTTTAAATACATACATATATAGATATATTTAACACCCAGACACAGAGCAAACAAATCTGCTCATCACACAAATGCTTGCCCTGGGTGGGGATCGAACCCACAACCCTCGGATTAGTAGTCAAGGGCACTAACCACTGAGCCACCGAGTCAGTCTTGAAGGTTCGATAGACTTCTTAAAAGTTTTCCTGTAATCTTTAAGTAAAGAACTATTATCTATTTTTTCAAATTTTAGGCACAGTGGTTTCGGAAATAAGAAGGAAAATGGTCAATTTTTACCTATTTTCATAAATAACTTCATATCATTTGTCTTAAAATTATAAAAAAATATGTAACATGTTATAGTTTGCAAAATTTAAAAAAAAAATCTGTATGATTTACTCACCAAAAGTGGCCCCAATGTATAAAATTCATTTATTTAAGTTACACGTCCGTCTTTAGGTCACTAACTTACATATATGTACTAAACTTCAAAGCAATCGGTCCAGTATATTTTTAATGAAAATGGACTGTGGCAGACGGATGGACAGACACACGAGTGATCTTAAAATGGTTCCGTTTAAACCTTCAAAACGTGGTCAAGTTCGCGTCGGACGGACTACGCACATAACACGATTCCGTAATCATTTTCATTAAATAAATGTATGTTTAAAAAACAAACTTATTTTTGCAGTTGGTATGGAACATTTTATATGGAAAATCTACGAACTTTCTACAAATTCAACTGCACATCTTTAGTTGGTCAACTGTTACTCCTAAACCTTAGTATCTAAGGCTTCCTTAAAAGCCTACTTGGCCGTGGAAATTTTACTTGTAAATTGAGGGATAACTTGACTTTAAATGGTTTCCACACACCCGCATTATTTTTGAAAGACCTATCTTAATACAAGGAATAGACGAGAAAACGTTACGTGACACTCTAAGTTTAACCTTCTAAATCCAAATATTCTTTTTTACGTTTTTACCACTTGTTGTCGTAATTAGTGTACATATACAATACAATACAATACAAAATTCTTTATTGCATCACAACATAAAAAAGAAATCAATGATAAAGAGGAGAGCCTATACAATACCGACTTAAGCAAAATTACAGCTTTCAGTAATAAGAGTCTATGAAAGAAGCCGCGAACAGACAGACAGGCGGACGGACATGGCTAAACTATAAGGGTTCCTTGTTGACGAGGGAACCCTAAAAAATATCCATATTAATAGTGGGCTATCCCGCTGACTAACTACTATGTGGTTCCAAAAAAGCGGCCAAGTTCGAGTCGGACTTGCCCACGAAGGGTTTCGCAGCAGCAAGTAACATAATATAAAAGTTCTTGTAGTTCGTTGTAACTTTGATCGATGTTTTAATACATGTGTATTTTTTTACTTAGGCACCTATTACAGATTTATTATTATAAAATAATTGTTCACGGTTTATGCATAAGGTTTATATTTAAGAAATGATGTGTTTTTTATTTTTATATTTGAGTTGATTGAATGAAAGGTAAATTGCGGTTTACGATTTATGACGTATTAAAAAAAACTACTTTCTAGATCTCGAACCCCCCCAATTTTCTGTTTTTTTTTTCTATTTTTGTGTAAAAATCTTAATGAGGTTCACAGAATACATCTACTTACCAAGTTTCAACAGTATATTTCTTATAGCTTTGAAAAAAGTGGCTGTGACATACGGACGGAGAGACAGAGAGACAGACATGACGAAACCATAAGGGTTCCGTTTTTTGCTATTTGGCTACGGAACCCTAAAAACCGAGTCAATGGGCTTAATTTTATGGTAGCACCAGACAAGCTGAAAAAACCTTTATTTAAGTGAGGAAATACATCATTGAGCCCTGCCAGTTCGCGAAAGCAGGACGGGTTATGGCAAATTCACTCTTTATAATCGTGCAGTGTTCCTTCGCATTGTCATATGCTGTGGCTGCTCGATCACGGAGGCCTCAAAGCGCGCGTCATTCACTGCTCTAAATAAAACTGCTGGCCAATCTCAGGAAAGTACGTGGAAACACCACTTTTACTCTTGACTGTACGTCGTACGGTGGCCATCTGTGAAAGGTACTCCTCACTACAGCGACAACTTCAAGGTGCTGCTCGTCCCAGGTATACACTCCTCCAGTGTTTACTGGGCTGTCTTCAGGGCAACCTTTCCTTTGATGGCATTTCGACGTTCACTATCTTCCCGTGATCTGATGCAGGTAGTTACTGGCCGAAGCAGCCATGCCCCATCGCAATTCGTCATGCAGAATATAGGACGCCATGCTGCCTGTCTAGCACATCGCCTCAATTACTGTGGCCTCAATGATGCCGGTACTATATTTTCACTGCTCCAACCTCCATTAATGCAGCTCAAGCCTCTACACATAGAAGGACTGTGCCAGCAATGGCCAAGGACTTTTTATTCTTGCGTATGTTTAACTAACTTACCTCACCGAAACCACACCCCGGACACTGCATACACTGGTCGTGAAATGACATTTCTAACAACAAATGATGGAGCAAATAAAATCACGGTGAAATCCTATACGCTCGTGAACCAAACTATAACCAATCTGTATCAATCTGTGTAACGAGGGGGTAAGGTGGGATCTGAAGACTAATATAAAGTACTAATATACTAGTTTTTTTTATTTTTTTTATTCTCAATTGGTGAACCCTTGACAACATCTCACCTGGTGGTAAGTGACGATGTTACCGAAGATAGAAGCGGGCTTACCAAGATTCCCCAACGCAATGGGGAACTGGCTATCTTATCTTCATGCCGGAACACACCAATGATATCAACATTGATATTTGGCGGCAAGACTTAGATAAGATGGTGGTAGCTAGCCAGGCGAGCTTATAAAATGCCCTACCACCAACCAAACCGAGTCTTACAATTGACCCCGCCGGGAATCGAACCCGCGACCTCCTGTGTAAAGCCAGTGAACTTTTTCCTCTGAGCTACGGAGGCGGTTATACACTACTAGTTTATAATCTTCTTCTTGACTGTCGACAGAACCGGATTATTGATGGACTCTTTCCGTCGCAGCGACAGCAAGGAATTCGACAAAAGACATCACCTCTGTCAAGACCGTCACTGGGGACTCCAAGTACCTTCAGGTTCTCTGTGAGTATCCAGACATCACTCGTCCGCATAAAGAGTTCAAACACCAGACTATCCATCACATTCGTGTCACGCCCGGCCCACCTGTAAATAGTCGTCCTCGACATCTTCCTCCAGATCGCCTGCAGATAGCTCAGAAAAGAGTTTGAACAGATGCTTCAAACCGGTATTGCTCGCACGGCAGAAAGTTCTTGGTCATATCCAATTCACCTTGTACCAAAAAAGGATAATGGTTGGAGACTATGGAGACCGTATGGAGATTATCTCGCACTCAACGCTCACACTGTTCCGGATAAATATCCTATACGGCATATCCAGAACCTCACTCATCAGCTCGCAGGAAATAGTCTTTTCAAAAAAATATTTAGTGAATGTATTTAATCAGATCCCAGTCCATCCTAACGATGTGCCTAAAACAGCGATCACAACATCGTTTGGGTTGTTTGAGTTCCCATACATGACCTTCGGACTTAGGAATGTAGCCCAAACGTTTCAACGCTTCATCGTTGAGGTACTCAGAGGCTTACCTTTTTGCTATGGGTATTAGGATGACGTTCTCATCTTCTCTTCGAGTAAATCCGAACACCTGCGACTACTGTTCCAGCGCCTCAATGACTATGGGATGCTGATAAACTCTTCTAAGTTTGAAATTGGCCAAGCAAAAATTATCTTCCTTAGTCATGAATCAACGGCCGGAATAAGCCCGCTACAGGAGAAGGTTCAAGCAGTAATTGACTTTCCATTTCCAAAGAACGTGAAGGAACTATGTCGATTCCTAGGAATGTTAAATTTATATCACAGATTTGTTCCTGGAGCATCTTAGGCGCAAGTACCGTGCAACGTTACACTAAGTGGTCCTAAAAAGAGAGGTTTTTAAGCTTTAGAGATGACATTAGAAATGATGGCTGCATGATGACTAAGTCTGGTCTATCCAAAGCCACACTTTTAGCTCATCTGAATACTAATGCCGAGATGGTGATTTTCACTGACGCCTCAGACACAGCAAAGGGAGCCGCTCGCTTTCTTCTCACGTCGACTAAAACCTGCCCAGAGTAAATACAGTCCGTATGATTGAGATTTTTTGGCCATCTATGACGCGATTAGACATTTCCGTTACATGGTTGAAGCCAGACCAATCATAATTTACACGGACCCCAAACCGCCTACGTTCGCATATTCCTCACTTCGTGACAAATGTTCACCGAGACAGTTCCGTTACCTGGACTTCATTGGAGTATCATTGAAGATCCCGGTAGGCACTCACAATACATAGGAGCATTATTATTAGGCTGAGCCTGGAAGGAAAATATTATTAAAGAAATGTCGATTAAATTAAGTGTGTTAGACGGACAGACAAACACATGAGTGTTCATTTCCTCATCGCATGTACGGAACCCTAAAAAGACGGACAGTCGTACGAGTATATAAATTCCTATCGATTAAAGGTCTTTCAAGTATTTATCGTAATCATCATAATATCATCCCAAAAGATTTCCACTGCTGGACAAGGGCCCAAAGTCAGGCCAAAGTTTGTCACAACGACTGCTCCTTCGCTGCCCGCATCAAAGAGTAAAAAAATACTACTTTAACCCGCATCCAGCGGCTTTTCGCGACCTTCACCAGGTCAGAGCATGTCGTAGCGACGTTCGTGGATTAATTGATTCACTAAAGGCCATAAGATATGTCTAATGACAATATCCAGTTCAAATTATTGAAAGACTTCGTAAAGCTATCATCACTATTTATTTATCGTATGGCATTTAAAATTCACACTGGTTAGAATAAAAAGATTAAAAACATTTAAAATATGAAAATGAATTCTGAATTCTTTAATAGTTAATGAAACCGCCTTTTAATGTTGTAGTTTTTACATACCTTTTATTTTCTTTTTTTTTATACTTTTTAATATTCATATGTGTTCGCTCCCAGAGATTTGTTACCATAGATGGGTTATGCACTAACAAACAACATTTGAAAATCGAAGCCATTTACACACACAACATTACAAGCAGTTCGTTTCCGTTGCACGGATGCTACTAAGAAAAGAGATGCCAATTGGCATCTTTTTTTTGCTTCACTTTTTGGACGCATGTAACCTATCTACCTCCCCTTATATATAGCATATCTCTGTTCGCTCCTACCTATGTACCTATCGGCGAAGACTTATATATAGCACTGTATTTATTTATAAGTTTTATACACTATTTCATATTTTGCTGTTATTCTTCCTAAAATAAATAAATAAATAAAAAAAACTAAAAATTTGCATTTTCGCAGGTATGAACTCGCGGCCTTATTCAGGGTTTTGAAATCGTCAGCTGGTCCCTTATATTTGGTGATAGGACACTTAAATACCATGTGGTGTATGGTCTGTTTCCGATTTCCGCACGCGCACGCAGCCGATTCACTCCAACCAACCCCATTTGTGCCACAGGTACGCACAGTTGCTGACACCAGTTCTTATGCGGTTAAGGTTAATCACTCTTAAGGTCACAAATTTGTCGGCTTTCATTAAACCCTTTGGGCTGCTCCTGTGTGCTAAACTCAAAGATGGTATCGTCCACATTGTGTTTCTCATTTTTCCATCCACGCTTGGCTATCCCTCCATGTCGGATTATGAGTATAGACTGGTGGGTTCCGAGATTTAAGTCAGCTGATTCTAAGGTCATTCAGGTCTTTGTGGATAGGCAGCAGTGTATTGTTGGACATTTTGATAAATTCCCGTTCAAGGCATTTCTGTCTACGAATGTCAGGTGGTGCAATGTTGCTTAGGGCCGGCGACCAGGAGTCAGGTGTCGGCGCAATGCACCCCGAAATGATCCGCATGATGTCGTTTAGATCTACGTCTACCCTGGCCACGTGCGCACTATGGAAAAAAAATATATATTATACTTAAAGTAGTAAAAAATCGATTTTATTGAATACAATCCTAAAAATATTACCACTTTTGATGTAAAAAAATATACTGTAGACCCTGTTTTTGGCATTAATTGCAAAAATTTAACTTTAAGACCTTTCATTTTAATTGAACACATTTTTTTAAAACTTATTTAAAAGTATAGAAGAGTAATAAAAACATGCAAAAATCGGGAATTGGGCGTTCGGTTTCAACGTTACAGTCGCATTGAAGCTCGCATTGATTTGAACTAAAAAAGAATAGACTTACGTTCGATATTATTTTAACACGTATCAACCTGTTCGGATTAAGGCATCTTAAAGCCTCAAATGCCTAAAAATAATTCACGTATAACAGTGAGATGTAAGGTAGGTACACGAGCCCAAATATTGTTTACGATCGTTAGAATAATCTATCTAAAGGTTACCTAGGTTCAGTGAGATTTTAGTCACAACAGTCTTATCTTCTTTGACAGCTAGCTCATACTACAATGACAAATAAATAATTCAAACGAACAAAAGTAAGGTTCTTTGGTAAGCTCTCTCTCTCTCTGACATTTAATCATCAAAATAAGAGTTAAGTAACAAAGAAAAAAACCGGTAAAGTGTGAGTCAGAACCGCGCACAAAGGGTTCTGTACCATCATAATAGATGGCGCTAGTTTCTTCACGTTTATAAAAACAGGTTATTCGTATGAAGACTTTCATTTTTTGTAATTTTTTGTATTTTTAGTTATAGCGGCATACATCATTCATTTGTAAATGTTTCAACTGTCTAGCTATCACCTAGTACTCTTTATTATAGTGTGCTATCACAGTGCATGAAATACAGCCTGGTGACAGACGGACAGACAGACGAGTCTTTGTAATAGGGTCCCGTTTTTACCCTTTGGGTACGGTACCCTGAAAACAACCGACAAGTGCAAGTTTGCTATGTTACTTTAAATACCACAGTAGACTTTTTATAGGTTTTTCTGTAATCTATAGGTAAAGAACTTATGACTGTACTTAAAAAATATATGCTTAGTAATTTCGGAGATAAGGGAGGATCCGGTCACTTAGGGCCACTTTCCTCGCACGGCCACATACTTGGCATGCCCACATCCCTGAACGTCCATGTCGCTCGAACGACCATAACACTAGAAAGGCCACTTGCTTTCAGTTCGACTTCGTCATTTTCTTAAACTTGTCTTTTCTAACTCGTCACCTTTTAAAGTGACCGGATCCTTTTTAACTCGCCTTTTTCTGCTACCCATGGGGGGAGCATCAATCAAACCTGACCGAACCTAATATATATTACAGTTTTTTTACTAAGTTTTATCTTAAAAAAAATGTACAATAAAAGAAGTGGTCGTTCAAGGAAATGTATGAAAAAAGAAGTGGACGAACAAGGAAATGTACAAAAAAAGAAGTGGTCGTTCAAGGATGTGGGCGGACTAGGAATTTGGATAGTGGCCATTAGAGGAAGTGGCCGTAAGTGACCGAATCGATAAGGGAAGGGGAATAGTATATTTTGCCTATTTTCTTAAATAACTTTAAAACTGTATGTTAAAGTTTTAAAAAAATATACTTATATTTGAGATAATTACAACATAAGCCTTTTCATTTAATATATCACATTAAGTAGTTTGCAAAACTTTTTTAATTTTTTTTTTATTTTTTTATTCACAATTGGTAAGCCCTTGGCATCATCTCACCTGATGGTAAGTGACGATGTTGCCGAAGATGGAAGCGGGCTTACCAAGATTCCCCAACGCAATGGGGAACTGGCTATCTTATTTACCCCCAAATGTGGCTCCCATGCATACTATTCATTTTTACGTTACACTTTCGTATTTGGGGTCACCGACTTACATGTATCTACCAAATTTCTACTCAATCTCTCCAGTAGTTTCGGAGCAAATTGGCTGTGACAGATCGATGGACAGACAGACATGTGTGCGATCTTTTAGTGGTTCAGTTTTTTCCTTTACAGATACGATACCATAAAACTTATACCTATTTAATTTCATGTAAAAGATTTTCTACCTAAAAATTAGTGAGTTAGTCATTGAGTGCCGGAACATCCTAAGGTCCTAATCTCAGGCTAGGACAAGTATATCAATCATCATCATCATCATATCAGCCGAAAAACGTCCACTGCTGTATAAAGGCCTCCCCCAAGGGTTTCCACGACGACCGGTCCCGCGCTGCCCGCATCCATCGGCTTCCCACGATCTTTACCAGGTTTTCGGTCCACCGCGTGGGAGGGCTGCCTACGCTACGTTTTGCGGTGCGCGGTCCCCACTCGAGACCTTTACTACCCCAACGGCCAACTGTTCTACGAGCTATGTGCCACTTTAGTTTAGTGTTTCTGTGAGCTATGTCGGTTACATTATATCTCGATAACTCGGCTGGGCATCGTTCGGGAATCTTCGCAATATATTCACGTCCCAAATACCGCAGTGTCATAACTAATAACAGTAATAACAACAATTGATTTTATAAAATACATAAACAAGCGACAGAAAAATTATGTTTTGTTCATTCAGTTCAGACTCATTAGCTCGAGTACGACTCACACTTGACCGCTTTTCATTATATTTTGTACTTAAAAGAATTGTGAAGCTGCGACTTTTCATACAAACGGCGTTAACGATTTTCACCTCTTAAATGTTAAACGATTCCGACCAATTTTTAATAGTTTTTCAGTCAGAACAAAAGCTACGCTTATACGTTTTAGCTTTTTCGATAAAATTAATTAGTTTAATTTTAAAGTAATTCAAGTGTTTTTATACAAAAATAATTTCGGCCATTTATTGTTTATTTATAATCAGTAGTCTAACAAACGATTCAGCCTAGCTTTTGTTCTGACTGACAACCTATCAAAAATTTGTCCAAATCGGTTAATATTTAAGAGGTGAAAATCGTTAACGCCGTTTGTATGAAAAGTCGCAGCTTAATAATCCTCTTAAGGATTTATTACTATAACCATACCAAGTTATACACCTGTATGTACGACTGTTTTTACAATAAAGAAAAGACAAACAAAAAAACCTTTAAAAATTAAATTTCCTGTAAATTAAATTATTTGTAAGTAAACTAATTAACCGATTGCTTTAACGGTGAAGGAAAAACATCGTGAGGAAACCTGCACACGCCTGCGAAGAAACTCGAAGGTTGTGTGTGAAGTCGACCAACCCGCACTGGGCCCGCGTGGTCGACTAAGGCCTAATCGCCCTGATTCAGGGTAGGCTCGAGCCCCTCGGTGGGGACGTATATGAGCTGTAATGATGAAACTAATTCAAGATAGGCTCGAGCCCCTCGGTGGGGATGTATATGAGCTGATATGATGATGATGAAAACTTCCATAATAATACATGTTCTACGAAAATTTAAGCTGACTGCCTATTACAGTTCAAAAGATACAGTCTTTTAAAAGTTGGACAGACAGATAGATAGCGTAGGTTTAGTAATAGCACAGTATTACGATATGGCTTACAGTAGCGCAACACCTTTGATGACGCACGATGCCGCCACAAGTGTAGGTATTAGCTGTACTAGCCTGTAGCCCGCCTGGCAAAACTGGCAAACTCGCGGAGTTTTGCAGGCTGTGCCCCGCCGCCCGCCGCCCCGCAAGTACCCTTCCGTTGCTCTGCGTAAGTACATTCGTTTCACTACTGTAAGCCGATGTATTGTAACACTGTGGTAATAGGTACGGAACCCTATAATGTCGAATTCTTTGCTGTTTTGATTATGTGTTTGATTATTAATCGATTACACTTATCTTCATAGAATTGTGACTTTACAATTTGCAATTTATTTTTTGTTTTTAAAGGCTAATCATTCTTGTTTTGTATATAATAACGTTTGGACGTCATACTTGTACATACTCAATAAAAAAATATGTACAATTAGTATTATTTTTGTGAAAATAAGTGCAAATCCAAGTGAGTACCATCCATAATTTTATTGTGCTTCCATGTTCCGAAATGAAAAGGTTTGTAATTACTATCGAAAAGGCGTCGATGGCGTGACGGCTAGGCCCTCTATCTCCTGTATGGGAGGTCGTGGTTCGAATCCTTCCACGTACCTACTGCCAGTTTGTGCTTTTTAATTTTGATTTCCTATGTACGTTTATCCGACGCTCTTACGGTTAAGGAAAAGATCGTGAGGAAAACTGCACACGCCTGCGAAGAAACTCGAGGGTTGTGTGGGAAGTCGACCAACCCGCACTGGGCCCGCGTGGTCGACTAATGCCTGATCACCCTAATCCAGGGTAGGCTCGAGCCCCTCGGTGGTGACGTATATGAGCTGATGTGATGACACATAATACTATAGGAAACACTGTAAAACTAAGGAAATAAACAAAGGCGAAGTTATTCCATACGGGATCTCTTCCAATCAAACTAGAATAAAAATTGTATGAAGAGTACTTTTTTTAAGTTGTTCAGTACAATGAGTAGAATCCCCAATTAACGGTTTCTACAGCAATTTTGTTGTTTTATAATGGAAAGAGAGGTAGTTATATTCTTAAATATTTATGTACTGGTAATAAGAGGTCTTTACCTAAAAAATTGCCGATTCAGTTTTTGAAGTTCAATACCAATTTATTGTGAAAAAAAAAAAAATATGGTGGCACTACTTATGGTCTTTTATTAGTAACTAGCGGTATGTCTTTTATGTTCCAATCCCCTGAGCTATGTACCATTGAATGGAACAAAGGCGTTTTCTTAGTGGTCAGATGGGGCAATTGTTTAGACTAGTTAATTTTCTCTAATTTTCCTGAAAGTGACGAAATCTTATGCGGGGTATTCCCAAATATGGCATTAGTAACGAAGAAACTACTGCGATAAGTCTAGAGCTTTAAAATTTAAAATGTGTATTTTTTGCCTCAATAAAGGGGATTTTTTTATATGAAAAAACTCGACTTCATGGAGTCAAAGCCACCGGGCTCTCAAAATATCTAAACAATAGGCATACTCGTATGTTTACGACTATTTAATTTCTAATAGTCTAGTGCTGTTTTGAGAATACATTTTGTTTTAATAACTATTGTTCTGAATATTCATTATCATAACCGCCTCCGTAGCTCAGAGGCAAAGTTCACTGGCTTTACGTAGGAGGTCGCGGGTTCGATTCCCGGCGGGGTCAATTGTAAGACTCGGTTTGGTTGGTGGTAGGGCATTTTCTAAGCCCGCCTGGATGGCTACCACCATCTTATCTAATCTTGCCGCCAAATATCAATGTTGATATCATTGGTGTGTTCCGGCATGAAGATAAGATAGCCAGTTCCCCATTGCGTTGGGGAGTCTTGTTAAGCCCGCTTCCATCTTCGGCAACATCTTCACTTACTACCAGGTGAGATGTTGTCAAGGGTTTACCAATTGTGAATAAAAAAAAATCTGTAAACTTTTTTATACAATCGGCAATTTTAAAGGTAAAGACTTAGTATTACTAAAATAAGTCACGCATATGATGAAAATTTTAGAATGACTGCAGACTTACGGCAGCGTAAAGAACCTAAAATCAATCAAGATGATACACCTGAAGCTACAAACAAAATCAATCAAGATGATACACCTGAAGCTACAAACAAAATCAATCAAGATGATACACCTGAAGCTACAAACAAAAATAAATACTGGGACCCTATGACAGAAGGAGTAAAATGGATAGAAAGGTATTCGGAGCCCCTGGAGAAATTCTTTGAGAGGATCCCAGAATTCATAAGTACATTCATTGCTACTTTTGCTGTTTTCACCTTTGGAGCCACATTGCGAGGTAAATGTCAAAGCCACGTATCACGTAGATAAGTGTAATCTACCAGAATTGTGATAGCTCGATAAAGTTCTTACATGTGCAGGATGTATAAACAAAGAAAAACCGACTTCAAATGCATTAGTCGCCCCCTCGATTTCTCTGGGATGCCATCATCAGATCCTGGTTTCCGTATACCACCATTGGGATATCTCCTTTCCAACAGAGAAAGAATCATCAAAATCGGTTCATAAACGACGAACGACGACGCTATCCGCGAACACACCTAAATAAAATATGGATATGGTCGAATTAAGAAACGTCCTCCTTTTTTGAAGTCGTTAAAAATAACTAGGAATTCAATAAAACTTAAAAACCCGACTAAGTAAAAATTTTACCCCTCTTTTTTGACCAGTCGGTTAAAAATGTATCCTGTGTCACTCACGGGATCAAGATGAATCTAACGACACCTCATATGACGGCTAAAATTATTAATACCTTATCTGTAACAATCTTAAATATTTTGGTATATTTTTTAAAAACATTATATCGCGTAAATATGAACAGTACTTTATTATAATTCTTTAGTTTATAGAAGTAATGTTTTATGGTGAAAAACACCGACAAAAACCTTCTAAAAAGTAGAAAAATAACTAAGTTAATAAAATAATAAAAGCACAATACAACTGTTTTACTTTACAACTAATTACTAAAAATTTCATAACTTAGCGGTCCCCTCGCGACGACTCTTAGATCAAAATATAACTACTTATATTAAACTTAAAGTGCCAAGACATATTATTTTCTACTTTTTAGCGGTTTTTTTGTCAGGGGGTTTTAAATTTAAAAAATTAAAGTTGTAGTAAATTAAAACAATTTAAATTTTACTACTATTTTGATTTCCGTTTTGATTTTATTTACTTAGACGTCGTTAAAGGGCCAAGACATATCATTTTCTTCTTACATATTTTCTACTTTTTGTCGGAAATTTTTTAATCACACAATCAGTCATTTTAAACACACAATCGGTCCATTCGTTTAAGAGCCACGATGCCACAGACAGATACACACGTTAAACTTATAACAACAGTAGTCCTCTTTTTTCTTCGGGGGTTAAGAAGTTGCTGGAATGACGCTGATAGTTCTCTTTTAGGTAAGGCGGTACTTCACACCTAGACAGCTTTTCACCTTATACATGTTGTAAAAAAATTGGTGTAGATCCCGTTACCTGGGGCTTCTACTTATCTTACTGAACAACTTTACTTCTACGACTTTGCTGAAATCTCAAAAAAAAAAAATACTCTTCGTATAAATTGATCGGCCAATTTTGTGTATTTTAGTATGGAGGGTCAATTTTTTTTGAGAATTGACTATGGGTTCCTTGGGGAAAATTGTTCAGTATGATGAGTAGAACCCCCAGTTACGGGTCCTACAACAGCTTTTTTACACCTTGTAAAGAGCACAGGTCCAATCATAATATGTCATCACTTGGGGATGGATCAGCCCGCTACCGGCATATACCCTAGATGCCATCTTTGAAATTGATTATCGACGAGGAACTACTTACAAGCCTGATTATCGGTGTTCTACCGAATTCATTTCGGATAGTGTGCACTTGTAGTTATCTACAAGACCATATTCCTCCAGCTTCATTTCATCTTCAGACAACCAGACGCAGAAAGGGATTCCATCCCTTTGTTGTTGATTGTCACATATCCACAAGATGGTTGCTTATCAGCCTGCTTTGATCTTTATCACATCAGCCAAAGGACGTCCACTACTGGATATAGGCCTCCCCTGAGTTGGGGGGGTTTTGCCATAATCGCTTGTATGTGGAAAGGACGTTGCTGCCCATCCTCCAGTTACGTCCCTTAGTCTTCTCTTACGAAACTCATCAGAAGAGATCAGATGAGTTACGCTTTCTCCTTTCTCCTTGCCTATGTCTGTGTTTCCCGCTTACAATTTGGGGATTTTCAAGGCGAGAGTGAATAGGCATTATTTCAGTTTTCATATACCAGCCATCCTCGAATGCATCGTCACTTTCCACTTGGTGATGTTCAAGGCGAGAGTGAATAGGTATTATTTGAGATTTCATATACCAACCATCCTCGACTGCATCGTCGCTTTCCATCAGGTGAGATTTAGTCAAACGCATTAAAATTTTTAGATAATAATATATTTAAAAATCTGTCACCATAAAATATTTATTCCTTCTCAAAAAGCAGACGCGTAGAATTGATACAAAAATATCAAGTGTCTTAATTAACGCTATCGTACAAGGGATGAAACAAAACGCCTCAACGGCGACAAAGGCCTCCCCCCAGGATTTCCACAACAATCGGTTCCGCCCGCATCCAGCGGCTTCCCGCGCCCTTCACCAGGTCGTCGGTCTATCGAGTGGGAGGTCTACATACGCTACAGCTTACGGTTCGCGGTCGCCAAGGAGATCCTCCCACCTAATTAGCACTGCTATCAGTTAAAAGCTAATTACTCGCCGAGTACATAATTTAACAAAAATGTTCAACGACTAAAATACAGAATAACTGTGTCTAATTCATTTAGAAACTTTAAACTCGGTGGAATATTTAAACAGTTGATGTTTTTTTAGGGTTCCGTACCCAAAGGGTAAAAACGGGACCCTATTACTAAGAATTCGCTGTCCGTCCGTCCGTCTGTCACCAGGCTGTATTTCATGAACCGTGATAGCTAGACAGTTGAAATTTTCACAGATGACGTATTTCTGTTACCGCTATAACAACAACTACTAAAAATTAGAAAAAGTGGAAAAACAAGAGGGGTCTCCAAACAAAAACCACGTTTTTTTTAAACATAAGAAACTAGCGCCATCTTGTATGATGGCACGGAACCCTATATGAACGGTTCTGACACGCACTTGACCGGTTTTTGATGTGTAACATCTTTGCTCTCGCTTTCCTGCAATTTGTGGGAGTGATTTCGTGAAATGGGACGGAAATGTGTAACATGGGACGGAAATGTGTAACAGGAAGTCGCGAAAGCGCGCGCTATTCGATCTGACGAATGAGCTTTGCTCTCGCTTTCCTGCAATTTGTGGGAGTAATTTCGTGAAATGGGACGGAAATGTGTAACAGTGATTTGTTACACATCATATGCGAGTACTGTAGGTCTCGCTCGGATTTTTTTTTAAACTACAGTAGCTTTTATTCATTTTCATTGTTGGCAATTTTTTCTGAATTAAGTTCTCAGCGAGAAATTATTTTTTAACTGGTTGACTGAAGGGTAGCCTCTTACGCTAATGAAACTGTTATATTTATGACAAGAATTACAACGCTGGGAGACAGTAGTGACTAATTAAATAACCTCTTTGTCTAATGATTAATAAGTACGTAATTAAAAGTGACGAATTTTTTTAATCCGACGATATAGTATTACGTGCGAAATGTAACTACCTATCGAAAATTCAATTAGCAACAATCAAATAAATGGTATTAAAATAGGAACAAGATAAGGCTTTTTTGTATGACATATTGATATCTGGTTACAGGTTTACAATTAAGCATATTAATGGGAAAATAAATTGTGCAGCCTTGCCTTATACATTAAAACAGACCCACATTTAGGGGCAGTTACATAGCTAAGGTCCAATAAAAAAAAATGTTTGTCTAAGGGAAATTTCTATATATTAGTCGCTAAATTACGCAGGTATGCTGGTAAAAAGTGCTTCTTATAGTGAGAATTTTATCCAAAGCCTTATTGTAATCTATTTATGGTAATATTTTTAAAAAAAACTTACGCATGCGTACGTGTGCCTATCTAAATTAAATATGACACAATTTTCGTATAGCTGAATTGAGTTGTTTTAGTTGTGAATACGAATAAAATTATGAATAATTAAGATCAGTGTAATAAAAAATATGCATAAATGTATGTATAGGAAAAACAAAGTGAGATTACTCCCCGGACACTTTAAATGAGCCACAAGTCGCGTAAAATGAACTTTGATTTCCAAAGCCTTAATAGGTATGTATCCATGTACTTATTTATTTTTTCTGTCACGGTCGTTTTTTATTTTACCCATTTTCTCACAACTTGTGAATAAAAAATAAAAAATAAACTATATTGAAAAAATTCGTATGATAAATGGGTGTAAAAGGAAATGACCTTTTTACCACCCTTGTATCATAAATAACTATTAACTGTTACTTCATAACATATTGATTCTTTTTTCCCAACAGGAGAATGGGTGGTGATTTTAGTAACCGCCCTAAAACAAATAACGGGGCACACTCAATCAAACAAAAACTTAACGATGGAGGAGATATACAACCTCTTCACATTAGAGAGTCTCAAGATGGAACATTTTGGTTACATATTCATTTGTGCACATATAGTCTCCTATGCACTCTATTTCTTCATAGGTGGCTTCTTGCACGTAAGTACAGAGTTTTCTTGGTTACATAAAAGCGACCAAGTCCACTTATTATTATTTTTTTATTTACAATTGATAGGCCCTTGGCATCATTTCACCTGATGGTAAGTGATGATGATGCTAAAGATGGGAGCGGGCTTACCAATATTTCTCAACTCAACGGGGATCTGGCTATGTAGTAAGAATTTCTTGGTTACATAAAAGCGATCACACGTAAGTGCAGAGTATTTCTTGGTTACTTATAAGCGACCACACGTAAGTGCAGAGTATTTCTTGGTTACATAAAAGCGACCACACGTAAGTGCAGAGTATTTCTTGGTTACATAAAAGCGACCACCGTAAGTGCAGAGTATTTCTTGGTTACATAAAAGCGACCACACGTAAGTGCAGAGTATTTCTTGGTTACATAAAAGCGACCAAGTCCGAGTCGGATCACACAAGACATAATTATGTCTGGTTGTATGAAAGAACTTCTTCGGACTACCTTATATCCTACTAATATCACAAACACGAAAGTTTGTAAGAATGTATGGATGTATATTTGTTACTCTTTCACGCAAAAACTACTGAATGGATCTGGCTGAAATTTGGTAGGTAGACCGATTAGGACCTGGATTAACACATGTGCTACTTTTTCCACTGCGCACCCACAAAAAGTCATAGAATCGTTGTCGTATGTTGTTTCTGTATAAAATATTATTATTTTTGACGTGAATAGGTCTTTAAAATTACCTCCATAGGGATGCAATCCAAAAAAACGAATGATAACAAAATCGGGGGATACGGTTTAGTGTTGTAGCTACATATTATCTATCATCTCCATCCAAATTTCGTTTACACCACTTGATAGCTAAAGAATCAAAGAATTTATTACGCTAAGTAAGGACTGTAACACATCGCGCGCGGGGGAGGGGGCAGCCTCGCCATTTTGAAGGTCATTTTGCTGCGTATCGAGATTTCCATCTAGTATAACTTTCGACTCGGTGGAGCTACGACGTTCATTCAAGTTTCAATCGTCAGCTCTCGTCAAAATCTATCGATTATATATAAAACATTAGTGTAAAATTGTAACTGTGATTATAATAAGGTGTTTAAATAAAAAATCCTTGGGGAGAGGTCCTTGCCCAGCAGTGGACATCTTTCAACTAATATAATGATGATGATGCTTAAAAAATATTAACTCATAAGACTATAAAGTTGTCCAAAAGTTGTCTTCCTCGGTTACGCACCTCCCTGAAGCGTTGAAATACTATACCTACCCTTGACTCAAGCCAGATATCGGGATTTAGGAACACTTTCTGGTACTTGGCAGTTCGTACAAAGGAACACGAACCTTGATGGACATAAAGTTATTGGCCCTACTTGACTTCAAGAGTTCTGCGGTCACCTCCATATGTCCCTGAATCCGACCCCTGCGTATAGTCCCAATCAACGTGCCGAAAGATATTACATTTGCTCGAAAAGTGGTACTTACTTTATATGCCAGTTTACTGTGCGCAAAATTGATTTTACTGCATAAGTGCTTTTTATTTTGACACTTTTTTTAGCTTCTAACTCGGAGAAATAAGACGTTTCTAGCAAATAAAAAATATAATAACCAAATACGGAATCTTCTTTGAGACTTTTGAAAGGAGAATTTTAAAACAGATATAGGTTGTTCCTCCGAGAGGTTACATAACGCTAATTAGTAAGATTCTGTTTGGATTATACGTATATTTGTGTAGAAAGGAAAATAAATACCAAGGTGGCCTGTGTTAGAAGGAGATAGATTGATGTGATGACGCATGAAGCTCATAGGTTACACTAAGGAATAGGTCAACTTTTCCAACGAGGTTTTAATGCTTACAATATTATCCCAAGCTTTATTATAATAGGTATATCTATGGTAATATTTAAAAAAAATCGCATGCGTATAACCGCCTCCGTAGCTCAGAGGCAAAGTTCACTGGCTTTACACAGGAGGTCGCGGGTTCGATTCCCGGCGGGGTCAATTGTAAGACTCGGTTTGGTTGGTGGTAGGGCATTTTCTAAGCCCGCCTGGCTAGCTACCACCATCTTATCTAAGTCTTGCCGCCAAATATCAATGTTGATATCATTGGTGTGTTCCGGCATGAAGATAAGATAGCCAGTTCCCCATTGCGTTGGGGAATCTTGGTAAACCCGCTTCCATCTTCGGCATCATCGTCACTTACCATCTGATGAGATGATGCCAAGGGCTTACCAATAGTGAATAAAAAAAAAATATGTTCAAAGCTCAAATAAGGCGCAAATTTCGTAAAACTGAATTGAGTTGTATTAGTCTTATATATAATTTATTTATATTAGTATTTTAAATAAATTAATGAATAGTTATAAATTTGTGATAAAAAATATACCTATGTGTATTTATCTTTATTTATACGTATGAAAAACGGTGAAATTAATCCCCCCGGAGTCCGAGGCCCGGACATTTAAAATGAGCCACAAGTCGCGTTATTGAATTTTGTTTGCCGAATTCTTGATAGCATAATGTACCCATGTATTTTGTTTTTCTGTTGCGGGCCTTTTTAATGGTCCCGATGTCAACAAGGAATCCTTAGAGTTTTGCCATGTCTGTCTGTCCGTCTGACCGCGGCTTAACTCAGAAACTATTAATACTATATATATCTGTTATTTAACCACGCCAAAAAAGTTTTTTTTTATGGTTATGTTAAGAGGGGGCGATTTCTTTGGTAACGCACTTTATCGTGAGGGATTTCGTTGAAAAGGTCTTTCAAAACAACTGAGGGTCTTCAAAATAATTTTTTTGATGTAAATATATTTTTATTTTTAAAATGAGGGTTTTTTTAAAAAAAAAAACTTCTGAACCCTACTTTGCGCGAGTCCGATTCGCACTTGGCCGGTTTTTTTATTGTACCTGTTTTCTCACAAGTATATCGAAAAACGTTATATGATACATAGGTATTATAAATGGCAAACTCGTGACGATGGTAAACCCTCGCCTGCGGCTCGGGCTTAAAAATGTCACTCGTTTGTTAATTACCTGTTTAGCACCTTTGTATCATAAATAACTACTCCTTCTGTGTCGTCTTAACGACCTCCGTAGCGTCATTAGCTTCAAATCAGGAGGTTGCGGGTTCGACTCCCGGTGGAGTAAACTTGACTCTACACTATCATCTTATTTAAGTCTTGCCGCATCAGGCGAGTGATGCCAAGGGCTTACCAATTGAAATAAAAAAATAATTAAATATAAGTACCTATTATTCTGTTACAACAAATAAAGTAATTAAAATGTAATGTTTATATTACAAACCTAAACAAACAAACAGCATTGATGTGTTGCAGTTCGAAAATAAGAAAGCCAGTTCTTCATAGCGTTAGGAAATCTTGGTAATCCCGCTTCCATCATCGGCATCATGGTCACTTACCATCAGGTGAGATGGTGCCAAGGGCTTACCAATAATGGATAACAATTAAATCTATCTTTTCTTTCATCAGCTGGTCATGATTAACTTGTTTTTAACCTTATTCAAATATAAATAAATTATTCTTTCAGTGGTATTTCTACATAAATCGACGCCACAAAGCTCACGAGTGGAAAATACAGCCTGAGAAGTGGCTGTCTCCTGAACTAGAGCGGCATGAGATCATGGTTGGCACGCTCTCCCTCTTCTTGGTTGGAAGTTTCTCCGCATTCCTGGCCACATATATCCTTAATGGGAACCCGTCTACAGTATACTATCAATTCGACGAGTACGGATGGTGGTGGTTCTTCGCACAGTTCCCTATTATCTTCATATATGGTGTAAGTTCTTCCAATTTTTATTAAATGTTTGAATAGTTCTAATTAAGGACCACCTTAAGGCGACGCATTGGAGATTTTGGTCGAAGGAATCTCGATTTTTCTCAGCAATTACAAAACATATGAAAATGATATTTTGTAAACTGATTCTTCATATACAGAGTGTAAAAAAATTGGTGTAGGTCCCGTTAACTGGGGCTTCTACTCATTATACTGAACAACTTTTGTTCTACGAGTTTGCTGAAAAAGTAATTTTTTTTACTCCTCATACAAATCGATCAGCTGATCGACCGATTTTGTGCGTTTTAGTATGGAGGGTCCAAATTTTTTTTTGAGTTGACTATGGGTGGCTGATATGGTGATGATGATGATGATGACTATGGGTTCTTTGGAGAAAGTTGTTCAGTATGACGATTAGAACCCCCAGTTAACGGGATCTACACCAATTTTGTTACACCAGTATATGACTTCATTTTGTCGGTTGCAGGAACACGATTCGTTAACTTAAATTACAGAAAAAAAATATGACAAAGAAACCTCTTAAAAAAAAGGAATTTGGATTACACAGGCAAACCAGAACAATTAAGTACCTACTTCTAAATTATGTTAGTCGATTAGTCAATTCAATATACCAGTCGGATTTTTCAAAATTAATTTTAGTTTTTAATTGAAACGAAAAACTATTGAAAAAGTGCAAAAGTGAAATTGTTTTCTTTACTGTTTACACGTAAAGAAAAAGGCAGAGACAACTGTTCCAACCAATGCCTCTCCTTAATTAAAGCCTCAAAAACTACAAAGTTTAACCCTTAACAGCTTAAATTAGCATTAATGGTAGTTTTAAAATAACTCGTTATTTTGCTATTAAATCTAGGCAATTAATGAATAAGGGCCACAATTAAAAATAAAAACATTTTAAAGGACAATTAATCTGTGATCGATCACAGTTAATTTCGAACTTTAGTAACACTAATAAGTGCACTGAAGAGGGCTACTGCGGATCGACAAATTACGTGCAAATGGTAAAGAAAATAAACACACTTTTTCAATGGTTTTTCGTTTCAATCGAAAACTACAATGAAAGTATAAAAAATAATAACATCACTCACTTTGTATTATCATAACGAATATTGTTGTATATTTTTTTAATTTATACATTAAAATATTAGTCACAACTAGAGTTGAAAGCAACAGTGTAGACCTATCTTTGGGATTTTTTCCATCAGGCCAAAACTGCTCAATCATCTTTCTAATAGTTTTTAACTTTAAGAAACATCATGAACAATAAGGGTATTTTTTTTTCAACCTTGACTTTTCTATCGTTTAGGAGTAATTGACGTCAAAAAAACGAAAATCTGGTTTTTGCGATACGGTGCGGTGGCCCCAGATATGCTAAACTAACCTTACCCAACCGAGTCGTTATTCTTAACTTTTACAGAGATAATGCTGATAAAGTACAAAATAAACGATGATAAGAGATTAATGTGGTTAGTAAATCCTAATGTGAGTTAGCTATACAGGCTTGCGTGTGTGTGTGCCATTTATCTCAATAATGGATTTACCGACTTTGACATTAATAATAGCACGGTGGTCTCACATCAAAATAATAGCACGGTGGTCTCAGATCAAAATAGTAGCACGGTGGTCTCAGATCAAAAGAATAGCACGGTGGTCTCAGATCGAAAATAAAAGGTAGATGTAGTGTCATCATTATCATCATTACAGCTCATATACGTCCCCACCGAGGGGCTCGAGCCTACCCTGAATCAGGGCGATTAGGCCTTAGTCGACCACGCGGGCCCAGTGCGGGTTGGTCAACTTCACACACAACCTTCGAGTTTCTTCGCAGGCGTGTGCAGGTTTCCTCACGATGTTTTCCTTCACCGTTAAAGCAATCGGTAAGTATGTACGTAAGTTTTTGAAAAACTCATTGGTACATTGGCCGTCCAGATTTGAACCCGGTACCTCTAGTCAGATGGACCGCGTCGTTACCGGTTGAGCCACCGACGCTTTTTAGATGTAGTGTAGCGTTTTGAAAACGGGGTATAAAAACTCTGCTCCAATCACGTAGGAGCAGAGTTTTGCCCACAGTCAGGCCGAAACGTGCTGTGACGTGTCTCAAATGCACCTGTCTCAATTACATTGAAGGATAGGACCTATCATCTATCGAAACATTATTCGAGGTCACCACTAAGGTGAAAATGCATACGTAAATATGTATATAGAAAAACTTTATGTTATGATTACTGTATGATATTGTATCTCAATATCTATATTATTTTTAATCTGAGACGGTGGTCGTATAAATCTTGTCAATTCCTGCACCGATCATTATCAAAGTAATAATTGGTTCAGGAATTTACACAAGATATGTATTTACATTTCAGTATTGTTAATATTTTTATAGATACTTGGTACATTGTAAAATTTGTAATTTTAGGACTACACAACGTACATCATGCACAGGCTGTACCATACACCATGGATGTACAAGCACTTCCACAAGCTCCACCACAAGTACAAGCAACCGACGGCGTTCTCTGTGACGGCAATCCACCCTGTAGAGATCCTGCATATCCAGCTCACGCTTTGCTTGCCATTGTTCACCGTTCCTGTTCACTGGTGTGAGTATTTCTAATACAAGTAACTACAAGCAGCCGACGGCGTTATCTGTGACGACAATCCACCCTGTAGAGATCCTGCATATCCAGCTCACGCTTTGCTTGCCATTGTTCACCGTTCCTGTTCACTGGTGTGAGTATTTTTAATACAAGTAACTGCAAGCAGCCGACGGCGTTCTCTGTGACGACAATCAACCCTGTAGAGATCCTGCATATCCAGCTCACGCTTTGCTTGCCATTGTTCACCGTTCCTGTTCACTGGTGTGAGTATTTCTAATACAAGTAACTGCAAGCAGCCGACGGCATTCTCTGTGACGACAATCAACCCTGTAGAGATCCTGCATATCCAGCTCACGCTTTGCTTGCCATTGTTCACCATTCCTGTTCACTGGTGTGAGTATTTTTAATACAAGTAACTACAAGCAGCCGACGGCGTTCTCTGTGACGACAATCCACCCTGTAGAGATCCTGCATATCCAGCTCACGCTTTGCTTGCCATTGTTCACCGTTCCTGTTCACTGGTGTGAGTATTTCTAATACAAGTAACTACAAGCAGCCGACGGCGTTCTCTGTGACGACAATCCACCCTGTAGAGATCCTGTATATCCAGCTCACGCTTAGCTTGCCATTGTTCACCGTTCCTGTTCACTGGTGTGAGTACTTATAATACATGTACAAGCAGCCAACGGTGTTCATTGTGACGACAATCCACCCTGTAGAGATCCTGCATATCCAGTTCATGCTTTGCTTGCCATTGTTTACGGTATTTTCAATAAAAGTAACTACAAGCAGCCGACGGCGTTCTCTGTGACGACAATCCTCCCTGTAAAGATCCTGTATATCCAGCTCACGCAGGAAAGAACACAAAGATCAAAATCATCCGTATATTTATACTTCATCTATTTTATAATGGCGTCATGACGCCTTTTTCAAAATATTAGGTCTTTACCTATGAAAATGCCGATTGTATAAAAAAGTTTAAAGATGAAAATTAATATTAAGAACAATAGGTTATTAAAACAAAATTTATTCTCAAAATAGCAATAGACTATTAGAAATTAAGTTTACATATTTTGAGAGCACAGTGGCTTTAACCCCGTAAAGTCGGGTTTTTTCACCTGAAAAAATCGCATTTGTTGAGGCAAAAAACACATATTTTTAATTTTAAAGCTCTAGAGTTATCGTAACAGTTTCTTTGTTACTAATGTCGTATTTGGGAATACCTCGCATAAGATTTCGTCACTTTCAGGAAAATTCAAGAAATTTAACTAGTCTAAGAAATTGCCCCATCTGACCACTAAGAAAACACTTTTGTTCCATTCAATGGTACATAGCTCAAGGGATTGGAACATGAAAGACATGCCACTAGTTACTAATAAAAGACCATAAGTAGTGTCACCATAAGGTCAATAATAAAAAACAATAACTTTGCATTACAATATAATACAATAAAAATTGCCATTGAACTTCAAAAACTGAATCGGCAATTTCATGGGTAAAGACCTATTACTAGTTATACAATAATAATCTGATAATTTTTGGTCATAAATTACCTGCTATAATCTGTTAATCTAATTTAAATCTTCGACAAGTTTTTATCGAAGAATTTAGTTTTCGCACCTGTGTATAATATTCCGCAATTCATTAAGTTTTAATATCTTTTGTTTTTATATTATCATGCAAACTTAACGCGTTATTATCGGTTATTTCACATTGACCTTAGGTAATAACAAGGTCAGCGAGATTGTGTATGTATTGAATACAATACATGAGTTGTTTTAAACAGGCTCCAAAGCCTCGAGCATCGCCGCAAAGTCGCCTGTCTATCGGTGTTCTACAGGAGTCAGGATTCATTTCGGATAGTGTGCCCTGGAGCTTCACGACCTCATTCCCCCCTCTCCATTTCATCATCGGACGACCAGGCGCGGAAAGCGGTTCCACTCTTTTATCGTCAATGTTCCACCTTTTCGCAAGAAGCTTTTTGCTTCTTCGTTCATCATGAGATCGGCCAAGGAGTGGAATTCCCTTCTCTCGTCTGTAATCCCCGATTCGTATAATTTAGGAATCTTCAAGTCGAGAGTGAATAGTCACTATTTGAGCTTTCGTTTTACATCCTCGGCTGCATCGGCACTTACCATCAGGTAAGGTGCAGCCAAATGCACTATAATTTTTAATAAAAAAAATAGTATTTTTTTGTGGTTCCTTTATAATTTTCACAAATTGTCTGGTTGTCTGGTCAGTTATCCACGCGGACGACGTCGCGAGTAACAGCTAGTGGAATAAATAATTACTTAACACTTGTACAGGCTATAAAAAATGGTGTAGGACCCGTTAACTGGGGGTTCTACTCATAAAACTGAACAACTTTCCCCAAGGAACCCATAGTAAATTCTCAAAAAAAATATTGGACCCTCCATACTAAAATGCACAAAATTAGTCGATCAGCTGATCGATTTGTATGAAGAGTAATTTTTTTTGCGATTTCAGCAAAGCCGTAGAACAAAAGTTGTTCAGTATGATGAGTAGAAGCTCTAGTTAACGGGACCTACACCAATTTTGTTATTTATGTGTACTAGCATCTAATAATATTTTCCGATCCTTATGGTTGCTTAAAGGGATTTGAAAGTTAGTGGCATACTGAGGATTCGCCATGTCGTTTTTTTTTAAATGGCGTCGTATAACTTAACCTGTGTTTTTGGATAGAATACCTATAGAATAAAAAAATGTCATATAACATTTTGGCCTAAGGTGTCACGTTTCTGAAATTATTATCTTAGAAGTTAAAAATAATAAAAATAATTTAATGAAATATATATATATATATATATATATTAAATTAACTCCGTAACGGGACGTTTTAGGACACTATTTTACGTGTAATTTTTTGTTTGTATGTATGTCCCCTATCCAAATATATAGGTCTCAATGTGTGACGTCATTTTGAAAAAAATAATAATATGGCGGACTCCAGTATGCCAGTCTCCATACAAAAATTTTCAAACCCCTTCAGTGTATTTTTTGCGTATTACTGGCCTATAATTAAAAACCAGCCAAGTGGAATCGGACTCAAACACTGAGAGTTCCGTACTACAACGAAAAATAAGGTGTTCTTAAAATATCTACCGACGCTGCAGCAATTTTCCCCAAGGAATCTATCTATAGCCATTTTTAGGGTTCCGTACCTACCTCAAAAGTAAAAACGGAACCCTTATATGTTCACCATATTGTCCAACCGTCCGTCTGTTTTTCAAGACCCTTTGTCTCGGGAACGCGTGGAGGTATCGAGTTGAAATTATTTCAGTTGAAATATATTTCGATCTACAGTCCCTTGAAGCTGTGAAAAAATCAAACTTCAAAGATACGGCCGTTTATGCCCCAAAAAATCTAGAACTATGAAATTTGGCAAGTAATACATTCATGTAAATGTAAAGCGTCGGTGGCTAAAAGCGTCGGTGGCTCAACCGGTAACGACTCCGTCCATCTAACCAGAGGTACCCGGTTCAAATCTGGAAGGCCAATGTACCAATGAGTTTTTCAAAAAAAACTTACGTACATGTACTTACCGATTGCTTTAACGGTGAAGGAAAACATCGTGAGGAAACCTGCACACGCCTGCGGAGAAACTCGCAGGTTGTGTGTGAAGTCGACCAACCCGCACTGGGCCCGCGTGGTCGACTAAGGCCTAATCGCCCTGATTCAGGGTAGGCTCGAGCCCCTCGGTGGGGACGTATATGAGCTGTTATAATAATAAAATAACATTCATGTACTGAAAGTATATAAAAAAATCTGAAAACTGTACATTTATGATTAAATCATTAAAAAATACAGTCTCTATTTAAAGTCCGTATCAATTATGCAAGGAATGGCGGCGGTCCAAATTTTGAATTAAATTAACCGTGTCTTGTGCGGTTGAAATGAAAGGACTTCATTGGCACAAGCTTAAACAGATTTTTATTTTTATTTTGATGTATAGTTTTCAATTTATGACGAAGAATCAAAAAAAAAAATCTTTTACCTTTTAATATGTATATAGGTAGGTAGGTACCTAATAATTTTATCGTATGTAGTAGCTAACAGTTTGCACTGTTATGATATATAATATGTACATACAAATTTGTACGGAACCCTCGGTGGGTGAGTCGACTCGCACTTGTCCGGTTTTTTTTTATTTAGACTATACAAAGTTGTTCAATTTAGCTGATCGATAAAAAAAAATATTTTTTTAATAGTTCATTTGAAAAAGTTATAGAGATTCACAAATGAGGCAACCCTTGTAGTGTCCGCAGATTTTCTGATCATAAAATGTATTAAAAAAACGCTTAACACGTTAAAAAACCGACTTCCATCGCAACAGATTAGTACATTTTTGCATTATTATTTTTGGTTTTTGTTAATTTTCTACTAAAGTACTACACCGATTTTGATAAAATTTATATGGGACTACACGAAAAGCACTAGTTTTCAAATAAAAAAAGAATCATAAAAATCGGTTCACCCAGTCAAAATTTCTGTAATAACAAACATAAAAAAAAACATACAGACGAATTGAGTACCTTCTCCTTTTTGGAAGTCGCTTGAAAAAAGTATGCATTATTGCATTTAGATCGGAATTCGCAGCGCAAGTATAAGTCACACTTAGCCTGTTTTTATTAGCGTTCTGTAGTCAACAAGGAACCTTTATACGGGGTAACTTTTAATTAGTTCTTGATAACAAAAGGTATGCATGTACTCGTGATTACAAACAACTTTCCCAAAAAAACTATATGTCAAATCAGAAAAGAATGTTGGTCCTCGATACATAATAAGTTATCAAATCGCCAAAAATGTATCACGGACCAATTTTTTTTTTCATATTTGACATATAGTTTCTTTGGGAAAGTTGTTTGTAATCACAAGTACATTAATATCCTTTGCTATCAAGAACTAATTTAAAGTCACCCTATATATTATCATTCAGTTTGTATTGTTTTAGTTATATACACAACCTGTTTTTATGCTCTTGTCTCCAAACACCGGGTTTTCTGGAAGAAATCGCTTTTAGCGATAAAACCGCTCAAATCGTATCGCTATATATATATTTTTTATTAAAAATTTGAGTACGTTTGGCTGCGCCTCATCTGATGGTAAGTGCCGATGCAGCCAAGGATGTAACACGCAAGCTCAAATAGTATCTACTTCGTATCAGCTCATATACGTCCGCACCGAAGGGCTCGAGCCTACCCTGAATCACGGCGTTTGGGCCTTAGTCGACCACGCGGGCCCAGTGCGGATTGGTAGACTTCACACACAACCTGCGAATTTCTTCGCAGGCGTGTGCAGGTTTCCTCACGATGTTTTTCCTTCACCGTAAGAGCGTCGGATAAACGTACATATGAAATCTAAATTCGAAATCACATTGGTACTTGGCAGGTTCGAACTACGACCTCCCGGACAGAAGGCGGCGGTCCTAGCCATTACGCCACCGACGCTCTTGTATCTACTTTAATTAGTATTTTTTTTTGATATTGTGTTTGTTTTTTTATATTTTTTGAGTGAAGTTTTTATAATTTGTTTATATTTTTTTTAAATAGTATGTACAATAAAGAGTAGATATTTATCTTATCTTTATAGTTTCGCCATGTCTTACCGTCTGTCTGCGGCTCAGCTCAGACATATTAATACAAGAAAGCTGTAATTTGGCGTGGGTTTATATATGTCGCAGGCATACTATATAATTAGTCATTATAAATACGGTCAGGCAAATGTCAGGCAAATTATATAATGGCGAGGGCGGGAGTAAAGACGGTAAAGTTAAATCAATCACATCTGACCGAACCTAACATCGCTCGCTTCGCGATATCATTTACAATCTGCCGTACGGCATTTTGTCAATTTGCCTGACGAATTATTACAATTTGCCTGGCTCGTCAATTTACAATCTGCTTACAGAATTTTGAAAATATGCCTGACTCATCATTAACCGTTTATATACGGACGAATTATAACAATTTGCCTGGCTCGGCAATTTACAATCTGCGTGGAGAATTTTGAAAATTTGTCTGACTCGTCATTGACCGTTTATACAGGGTGACTGGTAATTCGACCTATTCCTTGAAAGGAGTTATAGTAGAGGTAATTTGCAACAAAAAAACCCTAATCAACTAGGGGTCGGAAATCAACGGTTTCCGAGATATCAGAATTCTAAGATTTTTTCAAAATTTTCTGACTAGTCACCGAAAAAAAATATTTAAAAAAAAACTACTAATGTCTCGCCGTGCAATTGATACTTTTCTTAAAGCTGATAAAGTAGCAAGTACTATTAAAACAGAATCCGGTCCCAAATACTCGTTATCTCAGAAATAATCGGTTTTAAGTTGCAAGACTTTTAATTTTGTTAGGTGTGTTTAAGAATAAAGCCATGAATAATTACAAAAAAATGTATGACACTTTGTGTACAAATTACTTAAATAATTACAAGAATTCATGAGCTTCCCAAAAATGTACAAATTGTACCAATTTTTCCAAGGATTTATCAAAAAATCAGCACAAAGTGCACTGTAGTAGTAACTTAAAATTTAATTTGAAAATTAAATAAGCCCAATAAAGTAATCGATGTAGACCAATAAATAAAATAAAAACCATGCGAGGTACATGCAAAGTTTTAATCAACACTTTTATCATTATCAACTTACAATTTACAAGTCTTGTTCAAACTGTCGGCCATTATTGCGTATGCAAGCTCGTAACCTGCGACGAATTTCTGTGACTGTCACTCTTGTGGTAATGGTGTTCCTGATGTGATCAGCGGCTGCCAAAATCCTCTCCCTTAAGTCTTCCACAGATGTGACCGGTGTTTTATAAATTAACTCCTTCATGTGACCCCAAATGTAGAAGTCGCAGGGCGTTAAGTCTGGACTCCGCGCCGGCCATGGTGTCGGGCCACCTCGGCCGATCCATCTTAGCGGAAAGTTTGTATCCAGCCATTGTCGCACGCCTCGGTAATAGTGGGCTGGGCAGCCATCGTGCTGATAAACCATGTTTATTCTAGTATCTAACGGTACATATTCTAGTAGCGCGGCCACTTCCTCTCTTAAAAAGTTCTCATACGTCTCACCATTCAGGTTTTGAGGTAAAAATTAAGGTCCAATCAAATTGTTGTGGATAATGCCCATCCAAACATTCAACGAGAATCTCGTCTGATGAGCCCTTTCTTTTTTTTTCCTGGGGTTTTCGCCCTTGGGGGCCTAATAGTGTGCATTATGAAAATTCGTGATACCATCACGATCAAATTTTGATTCGTCTGTCCAGAGAATCTTTTTGAGGTAGTTAATGTCTTCCATGTCAGTATTGATTAGAAATCTGCAAAAGTCCATCCTCCTCGCTGGGTCACCCTCCTCAATAGCTTGCACTGGAGTGTAGTGGTACGGATAAAGTCGTGCCGTATGCGCAACAAACCACGATTTCCATTGCGATATGCCAAGTTGGTTTGCTACTTGCCTTGTCGAAATCGTGGGATCTGCCCGATAGCACTCCAAAATCTCTTCCTCTTCGTCAACATTATGGACGGGAGGTCTGCCAGCATCGCCTCGGCGTCGTCGAACTGAGCCCGATTCGCGTATGCGTCGATATGTACCATCAAACACGCTCACGTCAGGCAAACGACGGTTAGGGAAACGCCTTCGGTATTCTCTTCTTGCTTCAGCCGAGTTACCGTCACAAAGCCCATAACAATACATGATGTCGGCATATTCTTCATTTTTAAAAGAAGTCATTTCAAAGACAATTTTCAAGTTAGTTTAGCGAGATAAACACGACACGTCAGAACGGCAAAGATAGTTTAAACTAACTATTATACAAATGTTAATGTGCTTGCGCGTTGCTTGTGACCCCGCCCAACATTCAAACGGAAGTACCCGAACACTCACGAAGTTAAACAAACTGGTTAGAAACAAAAACACCACGGCTTAGATTCCGGGAAACGAGTTTGGCGCAAAATCCTACCTGCTACATTGAATGTATTATGTGCCTTATTTTAAAACTAATCACGAAAATTGTGAATATTCATACCTTTTTGGAGAGCTTATGAAAAGTAGCAATTATTTTAGTAATTTGTACACAAAGTGTCATATATTTTTTTGTAATTATTCATGGCTTTATTCTTAAACACACCTAACAAAATTAAAAGTCTTGCAACTTAAAACCGATTATTTCTGAGATAACGAGTATTTGGGACCGGATTCTGTTTTAATAGTACTTGCTACTTTATCAGCTTTAAGAAAAGTATCAATTGCACGGCGAGACATTAGTAGTTTTTTTTTAAATATTTTTTTTCGGTGACTAGTCAGAAAATTTTGAAAAAATCTTAGAATTCTGATATCTCGGAAACCGTTGATTTCCGACCCCTAGTTGATTAGGGTTTTTTTGTTGCAAATTACCTCTACTATAACCCCTTTCAAGGAATAGGTCGAATTACCAGTCACCCTGTATACGGACGAATTATTACAATTTGCCTGACTCGGCAATTTACAATCTGCGTGCAGAATCTTACAAATTTTCTGAATCGGCGTACTGCATTTTATATTTTGTCTGACCGTTTACATACGGACAAATTAAAAATTTTGCCTGACCGTATGTAAAACGACTTATCTTACAATTTGCCTGCCACATATACATATTATTATTAATCATAGGCCGAATTAAAATTTCTTTCTACTACAGCGCTATCTCTTAACACGTAGCTGAACCACGACGTCGACGCACTCGCTATATCAGACTTGTACATACACTTACGCTATTACTCCATAGAGGGCGCCACAAATAATAACGGCATTAAGAGGAAACGCGGGTGCCACTTTTTCCATACAAATGTAGTCTCCTGTTTCCTCTCTGGATAATGACAATAGAGCAAAAATATTTTTTCCATCTAACCTTTAACTACCATGGCCATGCCCCTATGTTTTGTTTTTTCCCATATTCAAATACAATATTTCCCATACAATAGGCAAGTAGGCGCCTTCAAAAACTGAGTAAGTCAATTGAAAAGTCGTTTTCGGAGACCCACCAAAAAGTAATACGCATATTGATAAAAACATAGAGGCATAGCTAAATTTTTTCTTTAATTATATTAAAAAAAAATATGGCAGTTTTGGAGGAGGAAATAGGGGACTAAAAATGCCGTTTTAATCAATTTTAGTGCCTATTATCGGTATGCGCTGCAGTTCTCCCTTTCTTGCTGTATACGGAGAGATTTTGGTGAGGGAGACAGGAACATTTTATTCATATACCTATTCTTTAGACCGCGTTTCCTCTTAAGACTTAGCCGTTTAGAAACAAGAAATCAAAAACATGCAAGATAATATTATTCAAGCCATAGCTTAATAAACCACTCCGGGAGTGCCGACAGAAGTGAAAACTTTCTACAGTTTTATAAGTTTTGACCCTGCGAGTATTCCTGCTACGGTAGCGGTTATCTTATAGTGACGCGAGTTCAATGGTTTTTTCCCATCTCAAAAAATGCCCAACGCGCCTAAAGAAGTTTTCACTTCAATTTTTTTTATATTATATTTTACTACTTTGTATAGGCGTGATTAATATGTAATGTAATATAGCTTCTTAGCTAAGTCGCGCACAGACGGACAGACAGACATGGCGAAACTATGAGGGTTCCTTGATGACTTCGGAACCGTAAAAACGATATCCATGCGGGCGAAGCTGCGGGCAAAAACTGGTTTTAAATATACAATAATTTCTCACTTGTATAGGATATTGTGTGAAATTCTATTTCAGTGCCATTCTACGCTGTAGCGGTTTACAATTACTACCACGGCATCATCGATCACTCGGGTATTAACTTCAAGTCGCAGTGGTGGCAACCCTGGCAGCCGGACGCCGAATTCCATGACAAGCATCACGAGTTTTTTCACTGCAATTTCGGCTTCAACATGTCCTTGTGGGATAAGGTTAGTTTACAAAAAAGATCTCAGTTTTTAGTTGCACATCGCTACTAAACTACTCTGGTAAAGCCTGTATTTTTTTTTTGCGAGCATTCTATTATACGATGAAAACCGTCCATCGTAAGTGAGAAATAAACTAAGAAAGGCAAATAGAAAAACTATTTTGAACACTATGGCAAAGTCTATATGTGTTAGCTTGCTTAAGATGGGGAATATGTAAATGTGTAGAGGGTAAAAAAAGAACAGATATCACTGTCAAAATTTCACTTAGGATCAGTTTTAAGGAACAGTGGTAGCAGCCCTAGGAGCTCTCGGTCTGCTCTCACCTATGTAGGTGATTTGGACGGCAAAATGTGGTCCGTGTAATTTTTTTTTATTTCCTCGGTCTGCGGAGGAGGGAAGGGGGAAAATGCGTTTATGCATACCAGTACAGCCGGCTGTACTGGTTATTTGGGACTCAAGTACTTAACAGCCCTGCGCCTATATGTATACATACGCATTTAAACATAAGGTACTATAATTAATAAATATGCACAGGCCCAAGACCACACTAACAATCCCCCTGCAGCCTTGGCAGCTAAGCTACCTTAAAAACTAGTCGGAGCGACGCCCCCCCTAGGGAGGGGGGGGGGGGCGAAGGCTGCGGAGGAGGGAAAGGGGAATAAGGTCCGTGTAAATAAAACTCTGCGTTTAATACGCATCTGACTCCGCCCACGTAGTTATCGTTGTGGTTGTGGTATGTCTTGATGGGCCCTAATGTCCTCTCTACAACTTATAACAAATATTTTCCTGTTTGGTTTCTAAAATGCCTTTGTGGGATAAGTTTAGCAGCACAGACTTCATATTAAAAACTCCCTGGCAAGAATTGGCTAGATCATGAATTGCCCGGGCATTCAATGCATTCGAGGACGGGGCTCCAAAAAATACCGAGTCGAAGGGGTTCCGTTTTAGGCTCCTTTCTGACATACTGAACTACCAGTCGATACGTACTGCCGAAAAATATAGGTTTATTACTTACAAGTAATATTTTTTGTTTCGTTATTGTATAGAGGTTCCTTCTGAAATACCTGAAAAAGGTTAGAGGGGTGCAGCTCATTAAATTGTATTTTTTTAAATACACAGTTGATAAGCCATTGGCATCATCTCACTTGATTGCAAGTGACGATGTTGCCGAAGATAGAAACAGGCTTACCAAGATTCCCCAACGTAATGGAGATTTGGCTATCTTATCCTTAAGCCGGAACACATCAATGATGTTAACACTGATGTTTGGCGGCAAGACTTACATAAGATGGTGGTAGTCAGGCGGGCTATGAAAATACCCTACCACCAACCACATCGAGTCTTACAAAGTTGACCCCGCCGGGAATCGAACCCGCGACCTCCTGGTGTGAAGTGAATAGACTTACCATTACGCCACGAAGGCGGTTAAACTATTTCCAAAAAACCTGTATTCCATTCGCATAATATTTTTGTATTGGTGGCGTAATAGCAAGGGCCGCTACCTCCTGTCCGAGAGGTCGTGGTTCGAATCCTGCCACGTACCAATGTGTTTTCGAATTTCGATTTCGTGTATACGTTTATCCGACGCCCTTACGGTGAAGGAAAATATCGGGAGGAAACCTGCACACGCCTGCGAAGAAACTCGAAGGTTTTGTGTGAAGTCGACCAACTCGCACTGGGCCCGCGTGGTCGACTAAGGCCCGATCGTCCTAATTAAGAGTAGGCTCGAGCTCCTCAGTGGGGACGTATATATGAGCTGATATGATGAATATATTTGTACTTGATCTAATAAATTAATCAGCTGATAATGAACTTTGTATGGAAGGTCCGTGGGAAAAGTTCTAGTTATACATGAGTTTCATTTTTTTATTTTTTTTATTTAACCCCGTATTATTTAACTGCGCAAATAAGCCTGCTACCGTTAATTAGCTGACAAAAATTTTGTTTGTTTGTAAACTCTTTATTGTACAAAATATACTTACACTTATAATAAAATATAAAAAGCTTATGTACAAAGGTCGACTTATCCCTTAAAGGAATTTCTTCCAGTCACCCTTTTTTTTAAATTCACAATATGTAAGTCCTTGGCATCACCTCACCTGATGGTAAGTGGCAATGATGCCGAAGATGGAAGCGGGCTTACCAAGATTCCCCAATGCAATGGAGAACTGGCTATCTTATTTTCAAGCCAGAACACATCAATGATGTTAACACTGATGTTTGGCGGCAAGACTTAGATAAGATGGTGGTAGGTAGCCAGGCGGGCTATGAAAATTCTCTACCATCAACAACACCGAATCTTACAAAGTTGACCCCACCGGGAATAGAACCCGCGACCTCCTGGTGTGAAGTGAGTAGACTTACCATTACGTCATGGAGGCGGTTAAACTATTTCCAAAAAAACCTGTATTCTATTCGCATTATATTTTTGTACTTGATATAATAAATTAATCAGCTGATAACGAACTTAATATGGAAGGTCCGTGGGAAAAATTGTAGTTACACATGAGTTTAATTTTTTTATTTTGTATTTTTTTTATTTAATCTTGTATTATTTTACTGCGCAAATATGCCTGCTACCGTTAATTAGCTGACAAAAAATTTGTTTGTTTGTAAACTATTTATTGTGCAAAATATACACATAAAATAATATAAAAAAGCTTATGTACAAAGGCCGACTTATCCGACTTATTATATTAAGGTACAAGCCAGTAAAATAACATTAACACAACCAATATTAACATTTAAACTTAAGTAACCTAATTTTAATAAATATACAAACTCAATTTAATAAATTTAACATATAAATAAATATGAAAGTTAATATTAAATTTACAGTTACACGGTACAATGAGGAAGACAAACAGAGTATACACTGAAGATACTTTCCACGGAGAAGCCCCCCTTGTGGGCACAGAGGAGGCGAAAGCGATAGCTGCAAATGACCCAGAGGTGAAGAAATACATCGAAATGTCGAAGAAGGATTTAAATAAGATATAAAATTATCATTCGAAAGTCATGACGTCCAAACAGGTAGGTAAGGAAAAACAAAAATAATTATACCTAAATAAAAAAAACCTCCAAAACTCTTTTTTTTATTTATCATCTATCTATAATCTAACAATAATTTTATCAAGAACATAATAGAAGGAAAGATCGAAAGAAATCACGAAAGAGGAGGACCTAGAATTGCTTATATAGACCAAGTTAGAAGAAAGTTAAGGTGGACATGTATACAGAAATGAAGGAGATAGTGTGGGAGAGAGAGACCTGGAAAGAGCTACACCGACTAGAGCACACGGCTCTTAAATTGTGATGATGATGATCTATAAACTACGTATTAGTTCATAGCGCGTAGAACAGATGGCCGTTGGGCTACTAAACTTCTCGAGTAGCGACGGCGCACCGGAAAACGTAGCGTAAGCGTGGACCGGTGACCTGGTGAAGGTCACAGTAAGCCGTTGGATGCGGGTAGCGTAGAACCTGTCGTCATGGAAATCCTTGTGGAAGGCCTTTGTCCAGCAGAGGACGTCTTTCGGCTGATATGATGATGATGAAAAACTATTTATTGAGACCATTCCAATGAGACCAAATATGATACATCTGCTGTAGGTTGGTGAGGAGTGAGATATATGTCAAAGTTACCATATTCTCGAAATATCTTTGAGGTAAGAGTATACCAAATTTAGAATAAATCAGACCTGAAATACTACCCCAACGTCCATCCGTTCTACGAGCTATGTGTTCCTCCCGCTGCCACTTAAGTTCACCAATTCTGAGAGCTATGTCGGTAACTTTGGTTCTCCTACGGATCTCCTCGTTTCTGATTCGATCACGCTGAGAAAGTCCGAACATAGCATGCTTCATTGCCCCTTGGGTGACCTTGAACCTTCTTATCAAACCCATAGTAAACGACCATGTCTCAGTTCCGTATGTCATAACCGGCAACACATACTGGTCGAAAAACTTGGTCTTAAGACACTGCGGTATTTGAGACGTGAAAATATTGCGAAGCTTCCCGAACGCTGCCCAGCCGAGTTGGATTCGACGATTGATCTCTTTCTTGAAGTTGGACGTTCCTAACTGGACTGTTTTCCCTGGTAAACATATTCGGCAACAGGTACATAGGAAATCGAAATTCAAAAGACACATTGGTACGTGGCAGAATTTGAACACCACCTCTAGGTTCTAGGAGGTAGTGGTTAGCCATAACCATAGCTAGCCGCTAATTTATTTTTATTATTATCCGATATTTTAGGGCTTCTACTCGTGACACTGAAATACACAAATAAGCAAAAAAAATAGACTCGCCTATTTTGTCTACGTACATGTTCATTCAAATGGAGGCTCTTAATTAGCACAATTACTTTTTAAAAGAAGAAATCTAATAAACACCAAAAAAAAACGGTATCAGTCTGTAAGGGTTGTGGAAAAAAAAAATCAAACAGGAGAACTCAGGACAATGCTCAGTAGAAAGCACACGGTAAAATGGAAAATTTTCCATTCATTTTGCAGAAATAAACATATTCTTTGCTTTAAGCAGTCAACTGAGTTCCCGGGGATCTGCAGAAAAATGTGTGACCACGGATCTAACCTACTGATGCCAATATTTTTTTATTTATTTATGTTTAAGTATTTAATAAATAGAGTTAAAAAAAACTTAAAAACACGCTTTTAAAGTACATCAGACTAAAAAGTAAAAAATAATTCTTGATATAAGTTTAAAATAATAATTAACAAAAAATACTAGTATTATTGTAAAAAAGGATGGGGCGCGCCATATTTTTCGTCTATCGAGCAACCCACACTTTTTCACAATAATACTAGTATTTTTTGTTAATTATTATTTTCAACTAATATTAAGAATTATTTTTTACTTTTTAGTCTGATGTACTTTAAAAAGCGTATTTTTAGTTTTTTAAACTCTATTTATTTTTTATTTATTGGTTCAAACTTATGAAATTATTATATCGCTGATTCTTGATAAGTCTACAAAGTTTGAATTAAATCTTTCCGTTTAAAGTGGGTCAAAATCGAGTCCAAAGGAGTCGGTTCCATACAAACATACAGGTGAAGCTAATAAAAGCGTGATAAAAAGAAATCGAGTTTATTTAGAGCCCCCTTTTGTAAGAAAATGTATTGAGAAGAAAAATCGTCATCTTCATATTAGCTCATACACGTCCCCACCGAGGGGCTCGAGCCTACCCTGAATTAGGGCGATCGGGCCTTAATCGACCACGCGGGCCCAGTGTGGGTTGGTCGATTTCACACACAAACTCCGAGTTTCTTCACAGGCGTGTACAGGGTTCCTCACGATGTTTTCCTTCACCGTTAGTACTTCGGAGAAGAAAAACTAGGTGAGTCAATTTTATTGGCGCCGTGTGTAGTTTCTTCCCAAGTCAAATCGCAAAAAATAAATTGCAGTCCACCCTGTATACTAACTATCTCGCATAAGGTAGGAATTACATACATATCAGGGTGTAAAAAAATATGTAGGTCCCGTTATCTGGGGTTTTTACTCATCATACTGAACAACTTTCCCCAGGGAACCCATAGTCAATTCGCAAAAAAAAACTGACGCTCCATACAAAAATGCACAAAATTGGTCGGACAGCTGAAGATAGGTAGAATGAGTATGAGCAGCTTATATGAAGCGTTAATTTTTTTTTGCAATTTCAGCAAACTTGTAGAACAAAAGTTGTTCAGCTTGATGAGTAGAACCCTCAGTTAACGGGACCTACACCAATTTTGTAACATCCTGTATAGTTCAACGTTTGAAGGGAATCGTTGTTTATCGGTCGTTTATCGTACGTTTGGGGGAAAATGTGTTTTAAGTTTACATTTTGTATGGGAGGTAAAGTAACCTGTTCAGAGTTCTCTAGCAACCGAGTACACCAAACTGTAGATGTAGCAAACTGTTCATCACATCATCATCACATCAGCTCATATATACGTCCCCACCGAGGGGCTCGAGCCTACCCTGAATTAGAATCGGGCCTTAGTGGACCACGCGGGCCCAGTGCGGGTTGGTCAACTTCACACACAACCTTCGAGTTTCTTCGCAGATGTGTGCAGGAACGTCGGAGAAACGTATATATGAGATCAAAATTCGAAAACAGATTGGTACGTGGCAGGACTCGAACCACGACCTCCCGGATAGGAAGTAGCGGTCCTTGCCGTTGCGCCACCGACGTTCTACTGTTACTATCCTGGGAATTAAAAAAAATCGTTGGAGCTGTTTTCTTAGTAATATTTTTTTTTAATTTTGTTGTTTGTTTTAATTAAATAATTTTATTTAAAATATGGCCCCGGTACGATAAACAAAAGAACTAGGTACTCTCGTTCACTTATTGAGATCGGAGCCCTGTCAAGAATGTTTCAGACATTTCAGGGCCCCGAATTTCAAAATACCAGTCTTGAATATTTTTAATTTTAAGAGAAGAAAAGCGCTCGCTTCATTTCTTGGTATTGGTATGTCGGAAAAAGTTATAAAATGTTACTTATTTGTTTTAAAGAACTGGCCAAGTGCGAGTCGGACTCACGTACGTGTGAGGGTTCCGTGCCACAATACCTTTCTATAGTTCGTTCGACCTGTTAACCGCATCTCTAACGGATCCCGACAAACACTCTGTCAAAGGTGCCGCTCTGAGTCCAATCTTGCTGCTCACCACGCCGCCGCCGGCGCAGCGGGCGGCACCTTTGTCAGGAGCCGTTAAACATGCGGTTAAATGAGCAAACGAACTTTACACAACCATGAAAATCATACCTATTCACATTACAAACAAAATACATCAACGCGACCGACAGAAAAATGCCTCCCTTTGGACTTCTTAGCGCGATTTATTACTTTATATTTTACTTCAGAATGAGTAATTTAATTACACGAAGTTTTACGCTTGTGTGTATTATAGTTTTTACGATAGAGCTAAATTAATGATTCTTCTAAAATACGTAGTAAAACACATCATTGTCCATAACACCTCCTAATTTCAATAATCCGCATACAAAAATGAAATTTAATATCTAAACTGCTGTAGAAGACTTAAATAATCAAATAACGTGTGTCTACTCTCTGTGTTAGTGCTGCTAAGTGGTGATTTCAAGTACCACAAGGAGTTGCAGCTGGATCACGAGGATGTGAACCGGCGCCGATGTTCACGTGCCGATTCCCCCTGTGGTGCAGGTGAGTTCCTCTCCTTTTTACTGTTCTGTTTCTCTTTCCTGTTTCATTCCAATGCAGAACAGTCTCCTACCGCATAATATATGATAGACTGGACACACATAGTATTTGATAAACCACCATATTCCACCCGCCTCCGCTAAATACAGTCCACTATTTTCAATAACAGAACCGGCTTACATATACCATCTTTTTTTTCACATTTGATAAGCCCTTGGCATCAACTCACCTGATGGTAAGTGACTATGACGCCGAAGATGGAAGCGGGCTTACCAAGATTCCCCAATGCAATGGAGAATTGGCTATCTTATCTTCAAGCCGGAACATTTGTTCGTTTCTTTTTCTAGTTTTTATTACATAATGTTATAACGGCTATAGAAGTACACACTCTGTGAAAAATTCAACTATCTACTAACTTGATTACGGTTCATGAAATACACCACGCTGTCAGACGGACAGACGAACGTACAGATAGTGGAGGCTTAGCAATAGGGTCCCGTTGGTCACCCTTTGGGTGTTGGGAACCCTAAAAATGAAATACTTGAATTTGTTTGAGAAAATACCTACCTAAATCAAAAAATTGAAAGAAAACTTTTATAGAATTTTCAATTAGAGAATATATTTATTTTAATAAATAATACGGCCACAGATAATAATATAAGTGAGGAAATGGTGTGTCGACTCACATAATGATATCTATTTATCAATAGTTTCAAATAAGGAGGAGGTCCTACGTTCGACTGTATATTTGGGTCATCACCCGTGGTACGGTTGGGTTGTCCGGTTAACCGGACTATAGAAAAATCATTTTTTCCATGGTTCTGTTAATATATTTATCTGTGGTATGCTCCGGTTATTAAGAAAAAAAACATGTTAAGAATAAATGAGCGAGCGAAGCGAGCGATGTTAGGTTCGGTCAGGTTTGATTGATTTAACAGTCAAAGAGCCTCGCGAAGCGAGCCTCCCCACCCTGGGTACCAAAATACTTCGCAGCAGAAGAAATTATCGGAAGATGACCCCTGGTAATTTGCGAAACAGAATCTGGTCATCTGTGTATCAACAATCTTCCAAGGTCCTGTTGACATGACCATGGAAAAAAAAATATTACCCATGGACCGGTCAACTGTACCACGGAAAATTTTTGTTTTCCGTGGTTAGGTTGGCCGGACAACCCAACCGTACCACGGGTTATGACCGGTATATTTTTTTACCGCTCCTCACCCGTGGTACGGTAAGGTTGTCCGGTTAACCGGACTATAGAAAAATTACGTATGTCCATCGATTTCTCCGTCAATTGTGGATTGATTTTCAAAATTCTTTATCTTTTACTTGAGTATTAGTACTATATACACACCAAGTTTCACGCTTGTATATATTACCGCTTTTACGATAGAGCTAAATCAAATATACTCGTACTTATAGACCTACAAAAAAAAACACGTATTTTTATATGGAGATATACATATTATCAGCTCATATAAGGTGTAACAAAATTAGCTGAAACTATTTTTACTGGTGCTTCTTCCCATGAAACTGAACAACTTTTCCCATGGAACCCATAGTCAAATCGCAAAAAAAAATTTGGCTCTCCCATATTAACTCGATCAGCTGATCAGCCAACCTAGTATGGGAAGTTCAATTTTTTTTTTGAGATTTGACTATGGGTTTCACGGGGAAAGTTGTTCAGTTTCATGGGTAGAAGCGCCAGTTAAAATAGTTTCTGCTAATTTAGTTAGACCTTATATATGTCGCCATCGAGGGTCTCGAGCCTACCCTGAATTAACTCGGGCCCAGTGCGGGTTGGTTAACTTTACACACAACCTTCGAGTTTCTTCGCAGGCGTGTGCAGGTTTCTTCACAATGTTTTCCTTCACCGAAGCGTCCGATAAACGTACATAGAAAACGAAATTCGAAAACACATTGGTACGTGGCAGGATTGTAACCACGACCTCTCGAACAGGAGGCAGCGGCACTCGCCGTTGCGCCACCGACGCTCCGTATAAAAGAATATTATATAGATGCCTGTTATAATAAAAATCCTCATCCTTACTTAAAATTATAAATGTGAAAATGTGTATGTTTGTTTGTTACCTTTTCATGCTTCAAAACCTTAACCAATCTTGATAAAATTGGCATGCTGGTAGTACTTTTTATTCCGTGAAAATAGCATAGTCTGATGCTCTTTTTTTGGTTAGTTTCTTTAACATTGCAACGGAACAATGGATAGCTGTGTTTTTTTTGCACAGAGATGGCATGACATAATTTACTAATTAGCATATCCTGACACGGTTCCCGTGGTATCTGGGGAAAACTCATTTCCGCGCTCGCGCACGTCAGCCTCGCAACGGAGCTACGGACTGAAGTGTTTTTTTGTATAGAATTGGTTGTGGGGGTGGGAAGTGACATAGACTTTTAATCAGAATAGCCCGATATCGTTCCTGAGGGATCTGAGGAAAACTGACGTCCGCGCTCGCGAGCTGCTTGCGGCTCGCGCACCACTCACCCTAAAAGGCAGTCATTAAACGATGTCTACGCAGGCGAAGCCACGGGCAAAAGCTTGTATAGTATAAAAGTAACATTTGCTTGCCTTGAATAAGGTGGAAATTATTAATTATTTTGCCATTACTATTGAGAACTGAATTTACACTGAATTGTACTTTTACTATTAAGAACTGAAATGTAATATGTTTTCTTTGCAGAGTTATCTTTTTGCATACCATAGGTCAAGTTATATAGAGACATATCACTCACGGTCATCTGGCCTTCTGGTCTAGGATTTCCTGTACTGTGGGACCCAGCGACCGACTGACACAAATACTTATATACATTATACATCTTTATATATATAAATCTTCTGTCCGTGTGTTAGTCATTGAACTCCTCCTAAACGGCTGGACCGATTTTGATGAAATTTTTTGTGTGTATTCCAGGGGGTTTGAGGATGGTTTAGATTCACAATAATATATAAAAATGAATCGCAAAATGTGTTGGTAAGCGCATAACTCGAGAACGACTGGACCGATTTCGCTAATTCTTTAAGGTTCTTATGTAGGGTAGGGTAGGGTAGGGTAGGGTAGGGTAGTGTAGTGTAGTGATGTAGGGTAGTGTAGTGTAGTGTAGTGTATGTAGGGTAGGGTAGGGTAGTGTAGAGTAGGGTAGGGTAGTGTAGTGTAGGGTAGGGAAGTGTAGTGTAGTGTAGGGTAGGGCAGTGTAATGTAATGTAAGGCGGTACGTAGTTCGCCGGGACAGCTAGTTAATATATAGATATCAAGGGTCCACAGGAGGCTCGAGTTTCGATACAAACTTAGTTCCGCTTTAATTCAAAAAATACATGCTGAATCGAATCCAAACTTTGCAAATATATTTAGTAGACACATACCGATGTTTTTAATTCGTTTTCATTACAGTTAATTTAACACAACTAAACGCAGGCTTAAATTAGTTTGGTACTGAAAGTTTGAAACTCTTATTTTTTTCCGTTTTATATGAGTAAATCGAAAACTAATTACAAACATCGATATGTGTCTACTCAATATATTCACAAAGTTTGGATTCAATCCGGCATGTAGTGTTTGTATTAAAGCGGAACTACGTTTGTATGGAAACTCGAGCCTCCTGTCACACCCTGGACACTTCATACAACGGGCCAGAAATAAAATAACATTTCAAAAAAGGAATGACGTAACAAACAAAATGGCGGCGAAATCCTATACGTTCGACAACCAAACCGTAACCATTCTGTATCAATCTGTGTGACGAGGGGGTGAGGTCGGCATCTAGAGAGCGCCAGGGAGTGTCCATACTGTATGTTAGAACTAATTTATTATATACTTTGCTCTTGTGAACACTTAAGCACCCAGGCACAGAGCAAAAGATCTGTTCGTTACACGAATGTTTGGCCTGGGTGGAGATCGAACCCAGGAATCTCAGGCCATCCGGCAAGAGCACTGCCACTAGACCGACGGGTCTTTCATTGAGCTACCAACCGCTTGATTCAAGGGTGAGCATTCTTTGTTATCCTTAGATAATAAAAATCACGATCATTCTGTAAAATCCTCATAAAACTGAAAGAATCTTGAAAATCGCGCCGGCCGCCGTTTCGAAGAGAATTCCGTCGTTTCGCGTGAACCATTTATCACTCTCGGGAGACGGAAAAAATTGCCTTGGCCTTAAGGGGCTTCTGTAAAAATAATGTAGAGGCGTGGAGGCGAGGTTTTGAGCTGCTATAGAGATGGGCCATTGGTTAGCAAGTGTTGAAAATGTATTATTTAAATCTCTCAACAGCCCTTGACATTTTCAATACTAAATCAAGATCATCACATCAGCGTTTTAACAGGTCCGTTTGACTGCATCAGGATTTAAGGGTCGAAGGTAAAAATTATCATTACGTCTTATCGTACCCAAGACTTTGATAAGAATCAGAGTTTGATAAGAATCAGTAAACCTTAACTATGTTGCAAGATTTGAAGCAAATAAACTAACAAATAATACAGTAAAAAAATAAAGGAAATAAGAAAATAATAAATGATAACAATAATAAGCTTAAACCGTATCATTGATAAGCAATGCATTTGGACAAGACAACGGTAAGAAAAAAAAAATGAAATCCAAATTTAAAACAATGCAATTGCCTGAATCTTTAAATAGCTAATAAAAGTCTTTTTTTTTTTGTTCACAATTGGTAAACCCTTGAATACATCTCACCTGTTGGTAAGTGACGATGATGCCGAAGATGGAAGCGGGCTTACCAAGATTCCCCAACGCAATGGGGAACTGGCTATCTTATCTTCATGCCGGAACACACCAATGATATCAACATTGATATTTGGCGGCAAGACTTATATAAGATGGTGGTAGCTAGCCAGGCGGGCTTAGAAAATGCCCTACCACCAACCAAATCGAGTCTTACAATTGACCCCGCCGGGAATCGAACCCGCGAAAGTAAGGGAAAAGCGACGTCGATGGTATGGATACGTGCAAAGACGCCCGGAAAATCACGTGGTCAAGCTTGCCATAAACCTGCCAGTGACGAAACGCGGACGCGGAAGACCGCCCTCCATTTAGCTGGTAGAGAAAGACCTGAAAGTAGAACAAGCAATAGACAAAACCGTGCACAGTGGAATAAAAGGACAAGGGAGGCTGACCCCAAGTAAATGGGATACACAGTCGAATATGTATATCATCATATCAGCCACGACGATTTCCACGACGACCGGTCCTGCGCTGCCCGCATCCATCGGCCTCCCGCGACCCTCACCAGGTCATCGGTCCACCGCGTGGGAGGTCTGCCTACGCTACGTTTTCCGGTGCGCGGTCGCCACTCGAGAACTTTACTGCCCCATCGGCCATCTGTTCTACGAGCTATGTGCCCTGCCCACTGCCACTTCAGTTTAGCGATTCTGTGAGCTATGTCGGTTACTTTAGTTCTCCTGCGGATCTCCTCGTTTCTGATTCGATCACGCAGAGAAACTCCGAGCATAGCACGCTCCATTGCCCTTTGGGTGACCTTGAGCCTTCTTATGAGGCCCATAGTAAGCGACCATGTCTCAGTTCCGTAATAAATATGTATATAAATTGTCCGAATCAATCCATTTAATATTACCCATCTCTAACTGCGCTGTTTGATTTATGCTATTAGCGAAGCGTTGACGTCTAATGGCCTATAAGCGTTTGTTCTGTTAACCAAAGAGAGGCCTTTTAAAATGGGCTCAATTATTTATTAACTGAAAAGGTGTTGTGAAGACTTTATTCCATTTCTCAACGCCCGCGCCGCAGCGCTGTCCCTAAAGGGAAAAACCTTACAAAATTATTTTTCATTTTATACAAATTTAGACAGAAAGTAATCAAAAGGACGCCAAAAATTGTGAAGATAAAGAAATCATTAGTTGAAAAGAAAACGTTTTTCTTTTAACATGAAGACTTTCTTTAAATCACATAATTATTTGTGTGAACTAAATAAAATACTAAATAAAAAGAAAGAGATGTTTCACGAAAGGAAAAGTTTAAAAATTCAATCCTACTTTAAAAAGCAGAACACTGAAGACTATTTGGCCTTTCGGGACTGTAGCTCTATTACCTACCCAACATGACTATTAGGGATGGTGTAAACAATAAGACTTGGATAGTTCTCGAAATAAATTATTAACCCACTTACTACGGAAATTACATTTTTTTCATAATAGGCTATTTGACTACTACTGGATAGTCTTTTATTATTTGTTATTGCATAAAATGCAAACCATTTTAATATTTCCTGGAGTTCTGTCGTATATACGGAGTAAATCAACGTTAAAGTTTGAATTAAAAAATTACGCGCCAAAACGCAATTTTCGCTATGGCGCCTGGTTGCTCTGACAGATGACGTCACACATAAGTAAACAACAAACTGCTGTAATAGTGAAAGCACGCACTGAAACTAATGTTTACTTCTGTGTGACGTCATCAGAGTTATAACCAACCGCAGAGCGTTTTCAAACACGTGATCAAACCACAAAAAAAATTAAATTTCATTTATGTTTTTTATACAGAAAATGAATGTATTTTCTTCAGAACATTAATAAAATTTGCTGTTTACATTGCATTTTATTAGGATGACAACAAATTGTTACATATTTTAAACATAGTCAAAATGCCTATTGCATGTGATTTGCAATCGTTCTACTAGCTTAGAAAAAAAAAATTGAAAAAATGAAATTTCCGACGTTATAACAGCTGGTAGGCGTATCTGCGTTAATAACATAAATGAGAGGAAGTACTTGTATGGCCTTAGAAAGATAACTGATTGAAAGCTGATTGGCTTTTATTGATAACCCCTTTCTCAGTTCTAGGTAGGGTTGCCAGATAAGAAAATTGAAATCTCGGGATTAATTTTCAAAATGTCGAGTATTTGGGGTTTTTATCGGAAAAATACTAATAAAATTTTTACTTTTTTACATTTTAAACTGAAACATTAAAAATTTAGTTATTTCTTATGTTGCCACATATACTAAGTTACACACACAGAAAGATAGCATAGCGCGTGGATGGGGACGCGCGTTCTATTTTACAAGCTTTTAATTAACTTGCAATGTATGTATGTTTGTTCGGGTGAAATCTTACAAGTTACATTTGACCCACTTCCCGGTTTCCGATTGAGCTAAAATTTTGCATGCAAAATTGCGTGACAATGCAATATAAAAAGCTTGTACCTAAAAGTTTTTAGGTTTTTCGAAAATTATTGACTACCTAGGAGTATGAAATTTAAAGTTTATAAAAAGTCGGGATATTTAGCATTTTATCGGGAAATCGACCATCTGGTAACCCTAGTTTCAGGGCTTGTTTTAATGCAAAATCAAACACTTCCATTCCTCTTATAATGAAAATGAAATAATTACTCACCTGGGCATGTTTTCCTCTAGAAAATAAATAGATAATTTTAATCTTTTCTTCAAAAAGATATACGAAAATAATAAGTAGTTTATTTATTATTTAAAAATTTTAGTGCATTTTGCTGCACCTCACTTGATGGTAAGTGCCAATGCAGCCGAGGATGTAACACGCAAGCTCAAATAATGCCTTTTCACTCTCATCTTGAAGATTCCTAAATTATACCTACGAATATACCGATAAACTATACCGATTGAGCTGAAATTTGGTATAAAACAACGTATTCTTTTGCTATTTTGAAGTTGATCTGTTGATGAAATTTGGAGGTGAAGTCAAGGTCTCTTATTTTCAATAGAATCGTAGCAAATACCAGTCTTGTTGTTTGAAAATTACCAAATATGTGAATATATCGTGAAGGGGTTTCTTGAAAATAAACCATTTTATGTCGGTATTTAAGTCTTGGTGAAGAAGCGTCGGTGGCTCAACTGATAACGACTCGATCCTCCTAACCAGAGGTGCCGGGTGCAAATCCGGACGGCCAATGTACCAATGAGTTTTTCGAAACTTATGTACATATACTCACCGATTGCTTTAACGGTGAAGGAAACTCGAAGGTTGTGCGTGAAGTCGATCAACCCGCACTGGGCCCGCGTGGTCGACTAAGGACCGATCGCCCTAATTCAGGGTAGGCTCGAGCCGCTCGGTGGGGACGCATATGAGCTGATATAATGATTTAAGTCTTAAATGAACTAGACTCGGTGATTATATGAATAAAATGCTCGCAATAACATTCTCGATGTCCAAAATGCAATGTTATTAAGATAAAATGTAAGTAAAGATTATATTTTTTTGTTTACGTATTTGACTATTTTCAAACAACTATAAACTTAAATGTGCCACACCGCGGACACTATACAAATGGTCGTGAAATAACATTTCTAAAAACAAATGACGGAGCAAACAAAATCACGCAAAATCCCATATGTTCAAGAACCAAACTGTAACCAATCTGTATCAATCTGCGTGAGGTCGCAATCTAGAGAGCGGCAGGGAGTGTCCTTACTGTATGTTAGTACTAATATAATATATACTTTAACTGTGCTCGCCTGTTTTGAATTTGGAACCGTGTATTTATTTTCTTTTGAGAATTTGGCCTTTTGAGCATAAAAACTCTTTTCAAATAAAAGCTTGTACTAAAAAGTTTTTATGTTTTTTCGAAAATTACTTGTGGTACAATTGCGACGGGTTCCTTCAATTCGCTAAAGCCTTTCTTTTAAAAACTCCGCCAGTAAAAGATACAGTGTCGGCATTCGGCGAACGGCGGCGAAAAGCCTGCTACATAATGCATGGTTCGAATGCATCGACTCTTTCACCGCTGGTGTTATTCCGTCAGTGCTTTCTACCAGCAGCCATCTTGTTTGTTTTTAGGGTTTCATGCACCCAATGGGTGACCAACGTGACCCTATTACCACGGATCAGATAAATAAGGTTGGATTTCAAATGTGCGCTGGGCAGGCGCGCCTCAAGTATGATTAGACAATCATACTTAACCGAAGCACGCATTCATACTTTTTATTTGCGTGTGGTTGTGTGTAACGTACAGACTCTCGAAATGGTGTGAGACACAATTGCAGCCCTGTGTTCTAAGTGTGTTTTGTTTATTAGTGTATATGTATTATTATTGCTTGTGTAGTGGAGTCGATGGGTGGGAGACAGGGGGCGACGCTGGTTTTCATACAAAAGTGTGACTATTGCCAATCCAATTACTAATCCTCCGCTGTCTGTCCATTTGTCCGTGGTGATGTGGGAGCCAGCTTCTCTGGCGTCCCGAGCGGGGATCGAACCGCCAGCAGCGAAAGCCGCGGGAGGTGAGCGTGCCTACAACTCCGGGACCTACCTAGACAGTAGGTAGTGGTTCTCTTGCACGAGGCACTCGCCTTGAAGGGTATCGGGACAAGCGTCTTGGCGGCAAGACCTACCGCAACTGGTCCTTGCCTTCGCCTTATGGTGCTGGCAGGAATAGCGGCCCTCACTATATGACCTAGCTGTCGGTAAGTGGGGACGCTATATCATTAAACTGGTAGTTTAGCGTATCTGGTATTATACGAGAAGGCATGTCCGTCTGTCCGTCTGTCCGTCTGTCAGCGAGCTGTTGAAATTTTCTGATAATGTGTATTTCTATTGCCACTATAAAACAACAATTACTAAAAACTAGAAAAAAATAGTTATTTTTTCACTTTTTCAAATTTTTAGTATTCGTTGTTCTAGCGGCAACAAAAATACACATTATGTAAAAGTTTTAACTGTGCTAATTTCCAGGACATAAGTATGTACATACAAGTGAAGTAACATGAAAGATTTAAAAAAAAAAAATCGTTTCGTTTAATAATTGCGCATTTGTCACGAGACAAAAACGTGTGTGTCAAAATATTTCAGCCCGATAGCGTGAAATTACAGGACATTCATACAAATGAAGTTAAATAAAATCTTTTAAAATAATTAAAATTAAAATGCGACACTCTAGACATTAAAAAAAGCATAAAACAAAGAAATTATTACTTAAAAATAGATAAAGTTTAATAGGTTCGTTTTTCAACAACATGGTAGGCATTGCACCAAACTTTCTTTTAACTAGTTACCAAGATACAGTTTAGTGACTAGTTTAAAAATTAAGGCTTAAAAATATACATTTGTAACTTATCATCATCAACATCATCATCATCATATCAGCCGTAGGACGTCCACTGCTGGACATAGGCCTCCCCAAGGATTTCCACGACGACCGATTCCGCGCTACCCGCATCCAGCGGCTTCCCGTGACCTTCACCAGGTCATCGGTCCACCAAGTGGGAGGCCTGCCTACGCTATACGTTTTCCAGTGCGCGGTCGCCACTCGAGAACTTTACTACCCCAACGGCTATCGATTCTACGAGTTCTACGAGTTCTGTAACTCATAATATTAAGCTAATATTAAGGAGATGGTTTTTTAATAGATATACCTAAATAATGATTCGTTGCTGTTATTTCGATTTTTTAAGTATAAGAAGTTTAATTTGAAAATTTGGAAAATTACATTTAGATACGAACTAAAACTTAGTGATTTCCAAAAAAACTTAAACGTATAATGTTTTAACCGCCTTCGTGACGTGATGGTTAGTCCATTAGCTTCACATCAGGAGGCCGCGGGCTCGATTCCCGGTGGAGTATAATTTGGTAAGATTGCAGCCCGCCCGACTAGCTAGCATCGTCTTATCTAAGTCTTGGCGCCAAGCATGAATATTAACAGCATTGATATGTTCCGGCTTGAAGATACAGTAGCAAGTTCCCCCTTGCTTTGGGGAATCTTGGTAAGCCCGCTTCCATCTTCGAGTGCGTTGATGCCAAGAGCTCACCCAATCCTACTAATATTATAAACGCGAAAGTTGTAAGAATGTATGGATGTATGTTTGTTACTCTTGCACGCAAAAACTCCTGAACGGATCTGGCTGAAATTTGGTAGGAAGACATATTAGGACGTGGATTAAGACATAGGCTACTTTTTTGCAGGCTCGCGAGCTGCTTGCGGCTCGCGCTCCGCTCACCCTCGAAAAGTCCTAGAAACGTTGTCCATGCGGGTGAAGCCGCGGGAAACAGCTAGTTGTCAATATTTATACTAAATTTACTAAGTAGAAACACAATACTTGTCAATTTTAACTTTACTTTTCAAAAGTATTTTACATAATTAACCGCCTCCATAGCTCAGAGGCAAAGTTCACTGGCTTTACACGGTCGCGGGTTCGATTCCCGGCGGGGTCAATTGTAAGACTCGGTTTGGTTGGTGGTAGGGCATTTTCTAAGCCCGCCTGGCTAGCTACCACCATCGTATCTAAGCCTTGCCGCCAAATATCAATGTTGATATCATTGGTGTGTTCCGGCATGAAGATAAGATAGCCAGTTCCCCATTGCGTTGGGGAATCTCGGTAAGCCCACTTCCATCTTCGGCAACATCGTCACTTACCACCAGGTGAGATGTTGTCAAGGGTTTACCAATTGTGAATAAAAAAATAAAAAATAAATTTACTAAGTAGAAACACTATACTAGTGAGTTTAAACTTTACTTTTCAAAAGTATTTAACATAAAAAAATATTTTTATCTACAAACTAAAATAAAATAGAAAAACCTACTTTCTTGATAAAATATTCTACCTTTGTGGTGTATTTGAAATTCAGATCAACCACAGAAATTAAGGAAAACTGCATTTTCTATTAGCTCTGAAAACCAGCAACTGCGGTAAGTAAGAAAATTCAATTTTATATTATGCTAAGGTAGGATTGCTAAGAAAAACAGAAGAAGTTACTTACTTTTTATTTTATAGTACCTTCTCTATTCTTTTATTCGAAGGCAATCTTGTAGATGGGATAATTGAAAGAAACCGACCAAGTGCGTGTCAGAACCGCACACATAGAGTTCCATACCATAATACTAGTCGGCGCTAGTTTCATGTTTCAAAAACCATCCTACTAGATAGCCATAGTTTCTTCATGTTTAAAAAAAAAATCATTTTTTGTGTAGATTATTTTTTCACTTTTTCTAATTTTTTGCTTTTGTAGTTATAGCGGCTAAAAAAATACCTCATCTGTGAAAATTTCAACTGTCTAGCTATCACGCTTTGTAAAATATATAGCCTGGTGACAGACGGACAGACGGACGGACAGCGAAGTCTTAGTGATAAGTCCCGTTTTTACCCTTTGATTATGGAACCCTAAAAAAACAATAGTCACCGATAATCCTACCAGTTAAGGCTTTTTAACCGATTTCCTAAAAGGCGGTGCTGGTTTTTAATTGAACTGTATATTTGTGTGTGTGTGTGTGTTAAGTGATATCATCGCAGATTGTGAACCAATTTTTATGATTCTTTTTTTATTCGATGGATAATTGAAAACGTTAAACACGTTAAAAAACCGACTTCCATCGCAACAAATTAGTACATTTTTGCATTATTATTTTTGGTTTTTGTTAATTTTCTACTAAAGTACTACACCGATTTTGATAAAATTTATATGGGACTACACGGGAAGCACTAGCTTTCAAATAAAAAAAGAATCATAAAAATCAGTTCACCCAGTCAAAAGTTCTGAGGTAACAAACATAAAAAAAAACATACAGACGAATTGAGAACCTCCTCCTTTTTGGAAGTCGCTTGAAAATGCTTTCGACTTGGTCCTATATAAATTTTATCAAAATTATGGTATTTTTTTTTAAATTAAAAAAAACCAAAAATAACAAATGAAGTCAGTTTTAAGGTTCCGTACCCAAAGGATAAAAACGGGACTCTATTACTAAGACTTCGCTGTCCGTCCGTCTGTCTATCTGTCACCAGGTGGTATTTCATGAACCGTGACAGCTAGACAGTTGAAACTTTCACGGATGATGTATTTCTGTTGCCGCTTTAACAACGAATATTAAAAATCTGAAAAAAGTAAACTATATATACATACACTTTATATACTTTGGCTTTACTTTCCCGAGTTGGGGAAGAGGCCCGAGCTCCAGCAGTGCTTATGTGTGTGGGTTGTTAACCAACTTTTTTTCATCATCATCATCATATCAGCCGAAAGACGTCCAATGCTGGACAAAGTCCTTATCCAAGATTTCCACGACGATCGGTCCTGCGCTACCCGCATCCAGTGGCTTCCCGCGACCTTCACCAGGTCGTCGATCCACCGTGTGGTAGGACTACCTACGCTACGTCTTCCGGTGCGAGGTCGCCACTCGAGAACTTTACTGCCTTGAGGGCCATCTGTTCTACGAGCTATGTGCCTTGCCCACTGCTATTTGAGTTTACTTTGAGTTACTTTGGTTCTCCTATGGATCTCCTCATTTCTGATTTAGGGTAGGGAAATTCCGAGCATATCTCGCTCCATCGCCCTTTGTGTGACCTTGAGCCCTTACTTTTTTACTTGTACGTTATTAAAGACTTTTACCAATGTGATTTCGAATTTAGATTTCATATGTACGTTTATCCGACGCTCTTACGGTGAAGAAAAACATCGTAAGGAAACCTGCACACGCCTGCGAAGAAACTCGCAGGTTGTGTGTGAAGTCGACCAACCCGCACTGGGCCCGCGTAGTCGACTAAGGCCCGATCGCTCTAAATTCAGGGTAGGCTCGTGTCCCTCAATGGGGACATATTTGAGCTGAAATGATGACACCATTAAGGTGTATACTTTTCTCTGTTCAATTGTCACCGGAGTACGCCATGCGCGAAGTAAATTGGCAACTTTCAGAGTTAGATTATTTCTCGAAGATTTCCAATCTAAGTTGAGCTAGTTCGCATTGTTGGCCGGAATAGCTCCCCGCTCTAAACTGTGAAGGATAAAATAAAATTAAAAACTGAACTCCTCGATACTCAGAAGTGGTTGAAAAGCAATTTAAAATTTTCTACAAAATTGTCAGTGCATTTGACACTTGAGTGGACTTTTTTTACTGCGCACGATTGTTTTTACAAAACATTGAAGCAATTAGTTTTTAGGGTTCCGAATATTAGATGAAAAAGAACCCTAATAATATCACTGATGCTTCTGTCAGTCCGTACGTCTGTCTCACCTGATTTTCTCTGAAAGTGCTGGACGAAAGAGTTATTAATTTGTACTTAATACAGAGTTTGATGATGACCCAGTCACGGACGTAAACCGTAAATAAAATAATTCAGATTTTAGGAGATAATTTTGTGGAATAAAATAGAAAGTTAAAAAACTTCAACTGCATCATGTATCAAATGAAAGAGATCGTTATAAGAAATACAAATATTTTTATATTTTAATTTTAAAATATTTTAAGGATAATATTTTAAGCATCACCCTTACCACCAAAACAACTTGGGGAGTCTAAAATTTTTAAAAAATGGGAAATAAAGTCTTCTCTAGAGTGTACAGAAAACCTAAACCAAAATCCTAATTCTTAACGTTCGTTACAAAAAAGGAATGCTGCGGAACCCTATCCACACGAGTCTGACTCGCACTTGACAGGTTTTTAGGGTTCCGTACCTCAAAAGGTAAAAACTGAACCATTATAGGATCATTCACGTGTCTGTCTGTCACAGCCAATTTGCTCCGGAACTGCTGAACCCGTTGTGTTGAAATTTGGTACACATATATGACCTAAAGATGGACGTGTAACGTAAATAAATAAATTAAAAACATCGGGGCCACTTTTGGGGGGTAACTAGAAATTAAAAAAAAAAGTTTTTTAAAATATATTGTGTGATCAACATATCAGCCGAAAGACGTCCACTGCTGGATAAAGGCCTCCACCAAGGATTGCCACGACGACCTGTGCTGCCCTCATCCAGCGGCTTACCGCTACCTTCACCAGGTCGTCGGTCCACCGCGTGGAAGACCTGCTTACGCTACGTCTTCCGGTCACCACACAAGAACTTATCGCACGGCAGGTAGTTAATTAGGTAGGGCGTAGGGAGTGGGTTCTTAAAAGATGATACGAAAATGGGGGATAGGTAGGGTCGCCTCCCACCTATTTTGAGAATTAAAAAAAATCTAGGACTTGTAATTTTTTTTACAGGATTTTTTTTCCTTTTTTTAGAAATTTTGCCATTTTTATACCTTTGAACACATGTAACTTTTTGTTTTTTAAAGCTAGCTCCAAAATCTTTTTTTTAATAGACTTTTATAAGATTCTCGGCTCTATAAAAAAATATGTTTGTTTCAAGTTATTGCTAAAAACAAAAATGTGGGCCCCCGAACTTAAAAAAAAAGTTGAACAAAAATTTAAAAGTCAACTTTGCGATGCATTTAAAAAAAAATAATGGGGCTGGAAGGCTTCTGTTTTTTTTTAAACATCTCTAAAGCTTAGGCTTTTGAATGGTATGTAATTTGTTTCGGTATCTTTTTTGTAACCGGAGTTGTTAATTTTTTTTACTCAATTGGACCATGTTGACGAAATTCCACTAGTTACATGTTTTGTGAAATGTATCAAATGAAAAGTTGAAAATAATGTAAATACTTACTGTTGGGACGGTTACAAAGAGCAGGTACGTTTTTTTACATTCTTGCACACACATAATGGCTATCTTTTGTCATTTATTGGCATATTGGAGTTAGCACTTCCATATGCCAATAAAATGTCCGCATATTCCGCATTGGTAAATTGAGCCATTTTAAACCACAACAAAGTCTTAACAAAACGTCTGATAATAACAAAAAAACTTAACAAAATCATAAACGTTAATAACGTTAACGTTTTTTTTTTGTTTTCGTCAATTTCACTTTGCTGTGTTTGTGATTTTGTTAAGTTTTTTTGTTGTTTGTCACTTTTTGTTATTATCAGACGTTTTGTTAAGACTTTGTTGTGGTTTAAAATGGCTCAATTTACCAATGCGGAATATGCGGACATTTTATTGACATATGGAAGTGCTAACTCCAATATGCCAATAAATGACAAAAGATAGCCATTATGTGTGTGCAAGAATGTAAAAAAACGTACCTGCTCTTTGTAACCGTCCCAACAGTAAGTATTTACATTATTTTCAACTTTGCATTTGATACATTTCACAAAACATGTTACTAGTGGAATTTCGTCAACATGGTCCAATTTAGTAAAAAAAATTAACAACTCCGGTTACAAAAAAGATACCGAAACAAATTACATACCATTCAAAAGCCTAAGCTTTAGAGATGTTTTAAAAAAATCAGAAGCCTTCCAGCCCCATTATTTTTTTTTAAAAACATCGCAAAGTTGAGTTTTAAATTTTTGTTCAACTTTTTTTTAAGTTCGGGGGCCCACATTTTTGTTTTTAGCAATAACTTGAAACAAACATATTTTTTTTAGAGCCGACAATCTTATAAAAGTCTATTAAAAAAAAGATTTTGGAGCTAGCTTTAAAAAACAAAAAGTTACATGTGTTCAAAGGTATAATAATGGCAAAATTTCTAAAAAAAGGAAAAAAATCCTGTAAAAAAAATTACAAGTCCTAGATTTTTTTTAATTCTCAAAATAGGTGGGAGGCGACCCCACCTATCCCCCGTTTTCGTATTTTCAACCATCTGCCGAAGACCCTGTATAAGACCTTAAAAGAACATAAGAATTAGAAAATGATACACTTAAATTTAATATAGAAATCACAGAACATAAATAAATCTTACCCGAAATGGGTCTTTTAGGAATTACAGCAATTAAATAAATATAAATTAACAATTTGTGATAGTTAGGATGAACGATGATGGTTTTCGGTTTTTTAAATCATATGTCACATAGTTTGACAGCGCATGCGCGGAAAAGAAGAAATAGATGAATAGATATCGAATGAAAGAAGATTATATAACTGCGCACCACGCTACAAACTTAACTGCGCCAATAGCCGTCTGTTCTACGAGCTATGTGCCTTGCACACTGCCACTTCAGTTTAGCGATTCAGTGAGCTATGTCCGTTACTTTGGTTCTCCTGCAGAAACGTTTAATACAGGATGTTTTTATTGTCAAGCGTATGTGTATGAATGTATGTGTGTATGTTCATCAGCCATTTTTAGGGTTCCAAAGTCTTAACAACCCTTACAGTTTCGCCCTATCTGTCTGTCTGTCATTCTGTCCGCGGCTTAGCTGAGAGAATATTTGTATTAGAAAGCTGTAATTTGGCATAGGTATACATATTAATCACGGTACAAAATTGTACAACAAATACCTGGTTTGCGAAATATTAAGCTTTAAAGTGCTCGTTTTTGTTACATACAAGTGCCCCCCCCTCCCCTCCACTGCCAGATAAACTGCTATTAAGGGCATTAGAAAAAAAAGGAAGGAGTAGGACACATAATCTATTTAAAAGGAAAACTATCACGGCTATAAGTAAGCGGCTAAGTATCGGCTTTCTTTGTTTAGGAGTAATAGTCGACCAACTTAAGATGTGCAGTTGGATATGTAAAAAAAAACATAGATTTTTCTATACAAAATGTTCTTTACTAACTGAAAATAAAATTTTGTTTTTTAAAACATAGGTACATTTATTTTTTGAAAAGACTACGGATCCCTTCCTTGCGCGAGTCTGCCCCGCACTTGGCCATTTTTTTAAATACAATAATCATAACAATCTCATAATATTGCTTTTAGGGTTTCCACCACAGTAAAATCACTTATATTTTTTTCTCAAAAATAGCTTTAACAATTTTACACCATAACAACTTTATTCGGTTTAAGAGTGCCTAAAAACCAAGGCCGTCCTTAAAGACATTTATTTTTATAGGTTTATAGGAATCAAACAAACTACAAAGCCTTTTGTTTTCAATTCCCTTTTGAGACCGCTAACACAGGTATGGCCTACCTGTAGGTATGAAGTTTTTAATGTTTACAATCATCATCATCATCATCATATCAGCCGAAGGAAGTCCACTGCTGGACATAGGCCTCCCCCAAGGATCTCCACGACGACCGGTTCTGCGCTGCCCGCATCCAGCGGCTTTCCGCGACCTTCACCAGGTCATCGGTCCACCGAGTGGGAGGCCTGCCTACGCTTTCCGGTGCGTGGTCGCCACTCGAGAACTTTACTGCCCCAACGGCCATCTGTTCTACGAGCAATGTGCCCCGCCCACTGCCACTTAAGTTTAGCATACATGTTTACAATACATGTACATTTATGTGCGCGCTCGTCTGACAGACATGACATGAACAGGCCTGTGTAGCACTTTGCGCTGTAGGTACGAAAATGTTAAAAATGTAACTACGCCGCGCTCTACGCTGCGCGGCCCCTTGCAAGGTGCAAATTCAGTAGTCAGAAGAGATAAGAGTTACGCGATAGAAAGAGAGGCAACTTGTAGGTGAATATAACCTGTAGGTTATTTTAGCGCTGTGCTACCTGAATTTAATTTAATATCAGCCGAAAGACGTCCACTTCTGGACATAGGCCTCCCCCAAGGATCTCCACGACGACCGGTTCTGCGCTGCCCGCGTCCAGCGGCTTCCCGCGACCTTCACCAGGTCATCGGTGAACCGAGCGGGAGACCTGCCTACACTACGCTTTTCGGTGCGTGGTCGCCACTCGAGAACTTTACTGCCCCAACGGCCATCTGTTCTACGAGCAATGTGCCTCGCCCACTGCCACTTAAGTTTAGCAATTCTGAGAGCTATGTTAGTTACTTTGGTTTTCCTACGTATCTCCTCGTTTCTGATTCGATCACGTAGAGAAACACCCAGCATAGCACGCTCCATTGCCCTTTGGGTGACCTTGAGCCTTCTTATGAGGCCCATAGTAAGCTCCGTATGTCATCACTGGCAACACACACTGATCGAAGACCTTGGTCTTAAGACACTGCGGTATCTGGGACGTGAAGATATTGCGAAGCTTCCCGAACGCTGCCCAGTCGAGTTGGATTCGACGTTTGATCTCTTTCTCGAAGTTGGACCTACCTAACTGGACTGTTTGTCCCAGGTATACATATTCGGTAACAACTTCGAGTGTAGAGGCTCCAACCTTCAGAGGACATAATTTTGACATAATTTTCTTCTTGTCAATGTTCATTCTAAGACCCACTTGTTGAGAGGCTCTACTGAGGGCATCGAGCATTTGCCTAATTCGTCCATAGTCTCAGCCATGACCACGATATCTCCAGCGAATCGAAGGTGGGTGATGTACTCGCCGATGATATTGATGCCGAGTCCACCCCAGTCCAAAAGCTTAAAAACATCTTCCAGGGCGGCGGTGAACAGTTTCGGAGATATAACGTCTCCCTGTCTCACTCCTTGCTGCAGCTGGATAGGTTCCGAGCTTTGATCCTGGAGGCGAACCGACATGGTGGCGTTTTCATACAAACACTTCAGCACTTTGATATATCGATAGTCAATTTGGCACCTCTGGAGAGACTGTAACACAGCCCAAGTTTCGACCGAATCGAAGGCTTTCTCATAGACCACGAACGCCAAGCATAGTGGCTGATTGTACTCTTCGGTCTTCTGTATAATCTGCCGCAGCGTATGTATGTGGTCTATGGTACTAAATCCTTTTCGGAAACCGGCTTGTTCGGGAGTCTGGAAGTCGTCAAACCTGCGTGCGAGACGATTCGTAATGACTCTCGGAAACAGTTTGTAGACATGGCTTAGAAGTAAGATGGGTCTGTAGTTCTTCAGCAGGGTATTGTCGCCCTTTTTGAAGAAAAGCACGGCCACACTTCTGTGCCAAGCCTTAGGCGTTTGTCCCTCAAGTATAACGGAATTAAATAATTTCTGAAGACCTTTAAGTACCGGTATTCCACCTGCTTTCAGAAGTTCAGCCGTACTTCCATCATCACCCGGTATTTAAGCTGCCTTATTGTTTTTAAGCTGTTTAAGAGCCATTCTAATCTCTTACAGGTTGACGTCCGGGATATCTTCGGTATAGTGTCGGGTAAGTCTAGCTCTTGGGTCTTTAGTCAGATCGCTGACAGGCAGATGTGTGGTCGTGTACAATTGTCCGTAGAAATTCTCTACTTCTTCCAGCAACTCAGTCTTAGACGATATGATCCTGCCATCCTCAGTCTTCAGCTTGGTCAGTTGGCTTTGACCAACATACAGATCTCTCGCGAACACTTTTGAGCCTTTGTTGTTGTCAATCGCCTCTTTATTACATTTTATATTATAGTGGCGCAAATCGCGAGTTAGAGACTTAGAGATCTGCTTGTTTAGTTGCCGATACTGAGTAGCGTCATCAGAGGACTGCAAAACCAATCTGCATCTTTCTTCCATGAGGTTTCTGGTGAAGTCAGAGATTATTTTGGTTCTGTTTGAACGGCGAGTTTTCAAAATCTTAGACCCGACCCGACCGTTTGGACAATTTCCACGAACCTGTCGTTATAATGGTCCACATTCTCGCAGTCTCCTAGGCATTCGAAGCGATTGTGCAACTCGAGCTGAAAGTTCTCGGGGATTTGGAGCTTTTACGTAGTAAATAGTCTTTATTCTTTGACTATGACTTACGTAAAGTATATTTTCTGCTGTTACGTCTACAAAAACAAAATTATAATTTAAAAAACTTAGGTATAAAGAGTTTTTATACTCAGAAAACCAAATGTTAAAATGAATATACATACACGTTTCCAAATTCAAAAAAGGCGAGCACAAGTTACTCTACACCAGGGGTGGGCAAACTTATGTATTCAGCGATCGACAGTGAAATAATGTAGAGGTATGCGATCGACCTGTCTATTTTTTAGGTAAAAAATACTTTTTGTACTTAAAATCATTTACGAATTCGTAGTCGGACATGATAAAACACTATAAATGATTCGCAGTCTTTATAATACACACAGATTACACAGTAAAATAAATGAAATGTCTTATGTAAAGATAACTTTTAATTAGATTTCGAGGCATTTTCACAAGAAAACGTATATATCATGAAAGTGGCAACGTGGCAATTCCCATAAGTCAGAAAATCGTTTTTAAAACTCGGTTACAATATTTTTCAATTTCGTTTCATATTTGTTATAATTTGATGCAGTTGCAGAACTTGTCATTACTTTCAAAGATACAAAAACTTTTAAATCTTGTTTTTCAGTTGACTGAATGAGTAGCTGCTTTTAATTTACTTCTAATTGAGTTTATTGCACTAATCATATCAATTATTGTTTTCTCTTTACCTTGTAGCTCAATGTTTATATTATTTAAATGGCCAGTCACATCTGTTAAGAAAGCCATATCACAAAGCCAACTTTCGTTTCTAAGTTTCTCGGTGTTGGCACCTCTTTGTTCGAGAAAAGAAATAATTTCAGGCAGTAATTCCTGAAACCTTTCTTTTCCACGACTCAGACACCTTACGTCCGTATGAAGCAGTGAATCGGTGTGCTCGGATCCGCTTGACTCGTCGTCGTTGCAAGCTTCTGGCTCGTATAAAGTTTGCGATTTTCATGGCGATGCTTATCACATCCGTCATGTCTAATATTTTTAAACACAACACTTGTCGATGAATGATACAATGGAATGCAAAAAATGATGGGAAATTTTCATTTGCTCGGCAGAGTGCAATAAATCAATTAGTGTTGCCTGTCACTGATAGTGCTTCATCTGTTGTGATGCACACTAGTTAATAATGTGGAAGCTCGTAGTTTTTTACAAAACTTAAAAAAGCATCATAAATGACTATGCCGCAAGTGATTCCTTTTAGAGAAATTAATGTCAGAAATTATTTTTTAGCCGTAATATTTGGAAATACCATCCGAATAAACACGCATAGCTGTGCAGTGTCAGTCATATCAGTGGATTCATCAAATTGCAACGAAAATAACGTACATTCCATAATATCATTTTTTAACTTCTGTTCCATATCCGCGTTAATTATCTTTACACGTCTAGTAACAGTTCATCGAGACAATTGAAGGTCTTTGATGGCAGACATGATCTCTGCTTTATTTTTAAATTCGCCAAACATTGCTGCTTCAATAAACACTTCTTTCAACACCTCTCCATCTCTTCGAAGGGTTTCTTATATTTTACCAGTTTATGGAATATTTTAAATGACGCAACTGTTGCAGCTTTCAATTGTTTCACTGGCCTAGTGAACATGGTTTGAGCTGCCCTCAAACTACCTTTGAAATCTTGGATTTTACGACTTCTTAATCCACTTTTGCCTGGAAAATCACTTTCGTAGTTTTTATGCAAGGATTTATAATGCCTTTCTTAACTCCCCCGTTAAGTCAATGCAACCGAAGCACGACAAATGAGACATATACACTTGTCTTTCACCATTATAAAGAAGAATTCTTCTTCCCAATTGTTGTTGAAATGATACGTTTTACTTTTTTTGGTGCACTTGACATGTTGCCACATTCGTTTTACTCCAGAAGAACAAATCGCGGTATGCCTAGCACTTGCTTGCTCTTTTCCTAAAATGACCGAGAAACCATTAGACAAAAGGTAATTGAAGGTAAACAGATGTAACACGCGTTCATTTGAAACTTGCGCCCAACAATCGAAGCTGCTTACGCATTATAAACCGTTACACTGTGCTAAGTAGGTTTGAAATTGCATGGCCGTTTTAGGGGCTGTTTCTCATTTAGTAGGTAGATAAATTCTGGGAAGCGTTCGCGTTGCCGCCGAGACAGATGGAGATGAGAACGGCATTATTTAACTTTTTACTTTTAGTGTGATTTATGTTTGAAATATAGTTTGTTCATTTTGAAAAATATACTTAACCGCGATCGACCGTAAAACCTCTCGCGATCAACAAACGGCAAACGACGATGGGCAAACGGTAGATCGCGATCGACCGTTTGCCCACCCCTGATCTACACTAATACTCGTATTATAAAGAGGAAAGATTTGTATTTTTGTGTGTGTGTGTGTGTGTATGTTTGTTATAAATAAACTCAAAAACTACAACACCGATCTTAAAAATTCTTTCACCATTAGAATTCTACATTATCGCTGAGTAACATAGGCTATATTTATTACTAGAAAAAATATAAGATCCTTGATAAAACTTCAGTAACGTGAACCAAGGTGTAAAAAAATTTGCTTAAAAATTTCTTTCATCGAATACGCTACGGAAACTATTGATGATAGAACAACAAAATGTTCTACAATATTAGAGAACATATCAATACCTACAAAAAACTTCGCAACTAATGTAATGTCCAACTATTGTAGTTATTTCACTATCAGCACTTTTTACATTTTAAAAGTTAATAATAAACTGACCAAAATCAGACAATGATAACCGTACCTTAGTATTAACCCTTATCCAATTAAATCATTTCATAATCCAAAATGTTTCGATACCTATAGATAATCTTTTGAATTACTTAAATCGGATATTCCATGCAGAAGATATTACAAATTCATAATAAACACCGCCCGCCGCCGCGCATTGATCAGTGTGGCCTCAAGCAATGCAGACGTGTAGCGTAGTAATAATATTATAAAGAGGAAACATTTTTTTTGTTTGTTTGCTTGCTTTGAACAGGCTACAAAACTACTCGACCGATTTGAAAAATTCTTTTACTGTTAAGCTACACTATCCGCGGTTGCTATAGGCTATATTATATTTTCAAATAGGGAAAACAAAATTCTAAAACTCTAATAATGTAACCCAAGGTGTAAAAAATAACCTAAAAAATTCCTGCATTATCAACAAAAAGTAGTGTAGTGTAGTGTAGTGTGTAGTGTGAAGGAGCGTAGGGTGTAGGGTGAAGGGTGTAGTGTAGCGTAGTGCAGCGCAGTGCATTGTAGTGTAGTTTAGTATAGTGTAGTGCTGTGTAGTTTAGTGTAGTGCAGTGCAGTGTAGTGTGTTGCAGTAAAGTGTAGTGTAGTATAGTGCAGTGTAGTGCAATGTAGTTTAGTGTAGCGTAGCGTCGAGCATCGCAGCGCAGTGCAGTGCAGTACAGTGTAGTTTAGTATATTGTAGTGTAGTGCAGTGGTAGTTTAGTGTAGTGCAGTGCAGTGTAGTGTAGTGTATTTCAGTAAAGTGTAATGTAGTGTAGTGCAGTGTAGTATAGTTTAGTGTAGTGTAGTGTAGAGTAGTGTAGTGTAGTGTAGAGTAGTGTAGTGCAGTCTAGTGCAGTGTAGTTTAGTGTAGTGTAGTGTATTGCAGTGCAATGTAGTATAAGGCGGTACGAAGTTCGCCGGGACAGCTAGTATTTCATACAATTCTAACACAAATAAAAGACGATCCTGAGACCCTGATTCCCCCTGCAAAGTTAATAAGATCAACTCCAAAATACCAAAAGGATCTATTACCACCGAGAATTCGGCTTCATACTAAATTTCAGCTCAATCGGAACCCTGGAAGTCACTTTAAAATCGATTGCAAGATTTGAAGTTACCTAAACAAACTTGCAAGATAAATAAAAGCTTTTAAAAATAGATTTTCTCAATGGAAACTATGGACGGAAAGATAATTTGGTTTGGTTTAGTAGGTACCTCCATTGAAACCACAAGACGTGCAGAATTCAGTAAAACTACATTGTTGTATTTAAATGAAACTTAGCCACTGTATTTTGGTCCGGGTGTGTTACAGATAAATCTTTTAGTTGTATCCGAGGTCGGTGTCATAGAATCTGGTTGACTATATAAAATAAAACTCTGCAGAGTTTTACGATTCTTTGGTAGAGTAGGAAATAATTGCATTTCACAATTTTGCAACCGCAACACGTTGATACGTCGATCAAGTTCATCACATCAGCTCATATATACGTTCCCACCGAGGGGCTCGAGCCTACCCTGAATTAGGGAGATCGGGCCTTAATCGACCACGCAGGCCCAGTGCGGGTGGGTCTAACTTCACACACAACCTTCGAGTTTCTTCGCAGATGTGTGCAGGTTTCCTCACGATGTTTTCCTTCACCGTACAAGCGTCGGATAAACGTACAATATGAAATCGAAAATCGAAAACAATTGGTACGTGGCAGGACTCGAACCAAGACTTCCAGGAAAGGAGGTAGCGGCCCTAGCCGTTGCGCCACCGACGCTCAAGTAAAAACTTCGATATTTTATGAGTGGAAAATTAATATTTAAAATTTGAAAATGTGTTTGTTTCTTTATACATATTATGTCGTCCTTTCATGTTGCGACAGTCCAACGGATCGATTTGATTTTGCCATTAGAGATGTGGGAAGTGACGAATGACATTATCCGACATAGTTGCTGGTGGATCTAGAAAAATCTCTTTTTTAGGTTTCCATACCCAATGGGTAAAAACGGGAGCCTATTACTAAGACTCCGCTGTCCGTCCGTCCGTCTGTCACTAATAGGCTGTATCATGAACCGTGATAGCTAGATAGCTGAAATTTTCATAAAGGATGTATTTCTGTTTCCGCTATCAAAACAAATACTAAAAATTAGAAAAAGTCATAAAATAAGGGGGGCCTCCATACAAAGAACGTGTTTTTTTTAACATGAAGAAACTAGCGCCATCTAGTATAATGGTTTTTGAAACATGAAACTAGTGCCATCTAGTATGATAGTACGTAACCCTTTGTGTACGGTTCTGACTCGCTTTTGGCCAGTTTTTTTTTAATTATTTCACGCCGCAACATAGTGGCTTTTAAGGGATTTTATCAACCAAAAATAGTTGAAAGCTTTTGAACTGGAAGTGACATAAACTGCTAATTAGCATAGCCTGACAATACCCAACATAGTTTCTGAGGGATCTGGAGCACCACACACCCTCGAAGACAGTCAGAAAAACTCTATCCACGCAGGCGAAGCCGCGGGCAAAAGCTAGCGGTATATAAATTAAATTAAATTTACGATTGAAAGAGATGACGAGAGGTGGGCACTCTTTTCCTGCGTTGTAGTCATAAATAAACCGTGATCTTCTTTATAATTTTTAATAATGTTTATTAGGTAACGCTTGGCATAACAATATAATGTAACTGGTTGTTTACCGCGGCTTCACCCGCGTGGACAACGTTTCTATGACCTCTCGAGTGTGCGCTTTGCGTAAGTCACAAGAAAGTAGCCTATGTGTAAATCCAGGTCCTAACCTGTCCACCTACCAAATTTCAGCCAGATCCGTCCAGTAGTTTTTGCGTGAAAGAATTACAAACATACAACCTTACATTCTTACAAACTTTTGCGTTTAAAATATTAGTAGGATTATTACGTAGAAGTAAAAAAAATCACGTAGTTAGGTATTACCCTACATGAAAATTGTATGGCAGAAGTTTATAAACATGTCAGTTACTCTTAGGTAAGTAAGATGATGCCAAGGGCTTACAAATTGTGGATTAAAAAATATTTACATAAGTTGAAGCTTTGCCATAGATTATATACTTACTTACATTTTAATCGCCTCCGTGGCGTAATGGTTAAGTCCATTAGCTTCACATCAGGAGGTCGCGCGTTTGATTTCCAGCGTAGTCTAATTTTATAAGACTCGGTTTTGTTGGTGGAAGGGCATTTTCGAAGCCCGCCTGGCTAGCTACCACCAACGTCTTGCCGCCAAACAACAATTAACAGAATTGATGTGTTCCGGCTTGAAGATAAGATAGCCAGTTTTCCATTTCGTTGGGGAATCTTGGTAAGCCCGCTTCCATCTTGGGTATTAACGTCACTTACCATCAAGTGAGATGATGCCAAGGGCTAAACAATTGTGCATACAAAAAAACTTGCTTGCTTATCAACCCAAGTAGTATCTTGGCTTCCGACACCAAAACGTCACTTTCTTCTGTCCTGCACCAATTCGTGCCAATCGGCCCTTTGGATGGTTCAGGTCCCTATACACGTCGTCATTGCAGCGGTACCTGGAGCGTCCAACAGGGAGTTTTTGTAAGCTCTCTTTGCAGCACGGTCTTCTTCCATCCTCTCTAGGTGGCCAAGCCAGCGAAGACGGGCTCACTTTACTTCGCCCATAATATTGGGCTCGCGGTCACCGGGTCTTCAATTTCGTAATTCTTTCGAACCCTCAACATATGCTGAGTCAGATCCTTTTCGCTGAACCTGCACAGCTCACCTGGCTATAATTATGTAATTTTGTATCTTTTCCACACTTTCCCTAGTATGGTGAAATTTAAATATTTTACTTATCTGTTGCGAGTTGTGTTGGTTCTTGAATAAAGCATTTTCTATTCTATTCTATTATATTCTAACTCTCATCATTCCGTCTGGTTGGTTCCAGGATTTTTCTAAAAGTTTTCCTTTTCGCCACTCTTCTGTAAATGTCAATGTCCTATATTCGCATCCGTACAAAGTGACAGTTCGGTCCAGTGACAGTTTTATAGACTCGAATCTTGTTACTAGAATTTTATGATGAGCAGCTGAACATCTTAATGCGTGCTAGATTCAAGTATCTATCTCCTGCTCCTTTTGGTTGGTATCAGTAACGGTGCAACCTTGGTATTTGAATTTCTCCACCCCCCCCCCCCCCCTATAGGTGGTTTCTTTTACCTGAAAATTATTTTTTCGTTCTCTAGTGTTTTAATAACGTTTTATGTGAATATACTCTGTCTTTTCTTGGCTAACCATCAGACCCACTTTTTGTCCTGCCTTATCTAAGGCTGCTGCCATTTCTATCTTTTCTTCAGCCTGCTTCCCGAGAAGTGCCAGATCATCGGCATATCAGTATCACCTTAAGACTGCCGATCAACTTCACCCTTATTTCCAGTTTCAGAACTTTTCTGACGTTACCATGGATTATAATGTTCCCAAAAACCATTTTTTAATTGAACACAAGTTAGTTAAAAACACCGACTGTGTACCAGACAGATTAAAATACGAAGGGTTCCGTGCCATCGTACTAGATGTCGCTAGAATCTTGATGTCTAAAAAAAACACATTTCTAGAATGGGGAGCGCCCTTTAATTTTAATTTTTATTATTTATTGTTATAGCGGCAAAATAAAAAAATAAAATAAAAAAATTTCAACTGTCTTCCTATCATGAAATTACAGTCACACAGACAGAGGTCACCCTTTGGGTAAGCCTAATAAGGTATTTTGATGTTACGGGTCCATTTAGACGTAACACAACCACACCACATCGCAACGAAAATAGTTGGTTACATTACATGTGAACTAAAATTATAATTTCCGCAGTTGTCTATTATTTAAAAAAAAAGGCCAACTGGCAAAGTTCTGATTGGTTGTTAGCATCACAAATGTCTTTTGTCTCAAACCTAATGAAATTCCATCGTCAAAAAAGATCAAAGTTCTGATTGGTTGTTAGCATCACAAATGTCTTTTGTCTCAAACCTAATGAAATTCCATCGTCAAAAAAGATCAAAGTTCTGATTGGCTGTTAGCATCACAAATGTCTTTTGTCTCAAAACTAATGAAATTCCATTGTCAAAAAAAATTATGATGTTTTTACCCAAGTACCCAAAAAAGGAGGGTAATGTTTTCCGTATGTATGTATGTATGTGTGTATGTACGTATGTCTGTTTCTTTGGCTGAGCTTGTAGTAGCTTTAGCGGCTTGATGGATTTTGAAGTGCGAAGTGCATAACTTTAAACCGAGTTTCAAAAAAGAGGGCGTATGTTTTATGCAGTCGGGTTTTTAACTTTTTTTTTTTAATCACAATTGGTAAACCCTTGACAACATCTCACCTGGTGGTAAATTGGTTGGGTAATTATATAAAAATTAACTTGTAGACTAAGGTTTCCTTTCTACTGTTGGTGCCTAAGGGGTTCTATTTACTGCATAAATTGAAGCAATTTAAAGAATATGTTAAGCTCTTTGAAGAGCGAGCGTAAAGCAAAAGTACGCAAGAATTATTTTTTAAAGTAGTGATTGCTGTTAGAAAAAGAGTTTGTTTACATCCTAGTAATTACTCGTATCCTATTAATTAATATTATAAACGCGAAAGTTTCAAAGAATGTATGGATGCATGTTTGTTACTCTTTCACGCAAAAACTACTGAACGGATCTGGCTGAAATTTGGCAGGTAGACAGATAAGAACCTGGATTAACACATAGGCTACTTTTTTCTACGCTCGCAAGCCGCTTGCGGCTCGCGCACTGCGCACCCTCGAAACGTTTTGGAAACGTCCACGCGGGTGAAGCCGCGGGAAACAGTTAGTATGTAATATTATTTGACATAAAAACGTGTGTTGTCATTGACTGTTTCCTAAAAATTAGAAATTTACACCTCAAAACCCTATGCAAATTGTAAATATTCGTAAATTTGATTTAAATTAATATTTAATCTCTTTTTAATTATTATATAATAATTAATTATAAGTAATGAATTGAAGTGATTAGATTTTGAAGGAACTTGGTGAAGTGATATGGGTATAATTGATTTGGATGGGGAATCTATAAGCTAGAATTTATGAATAAATGAAATATGGATTGTAAAAATCTTCTAAAAATTGTATAGATATATATTTTAAATGAGATTTTATTAAAATTGTATGGCTTTGCTATTATCACTCCCTTTAAACGCATTGCACTGTTGCTAGAATTTAGTTGTAAGCTCAGAAAAGCGAAATGAAAAGTTTGTAGTGGCAAGTTTACCAAAGAATACTAAATATTTTATTCTACTCAAGACTTGGGGTTCGTTAATATCCGATATTTATAATAAATATTCAAATATCAGATTTTTATATGTATATTCGATATTTTCGATATGTCTTATATTTATCAAAATTACATTACTAGTTTCATACTGTAATACGTTTTTTTTTCGAAATAGCTGAATTTAAAATGTATATGTTTGATAATTTGAAGATGTTAATCAAAATAACATTCAAATTTTATACTCTGTTAATATGTTTTTTTCGGAATAACTAAATGAATGTATATATTTTTCTAATTTGAAGTTAGTTAATTAAGTTAAACTCACTTAGTATTTATTATTGTTATAATCATATCTTTATGTGGATTTGGCTCATTCAGTCTTAAGAATCAACTTTATAATCAGATGAGATGATGCCAAGGACTTACCAATGTGAATAAAAAAAAAGAAACAATTTCATCAGTCGAATTAATTGAACGTATGATTTTTTACATCAAATTTAAATATCAATATTGATATATAATAAGCATAAATATCACATGATATATATCCGATATATATTTATACACCGCCTCCTGTCCGGGAGGTCCTGGTTCGATCCTGCCACGTACCAATGTGATTTCGAATTTAGATTTCATATGTACGTTTATCCGACGCTTTTACGGTGAAGAAAAACATCGTGAGGAAACCTGCACACGTCTGCGAAGAAACTCGCCGGCTGTGTGTGAAGTCGACCAACCCGCACTGGGTCCGCGTGTTCGACTAAGACCCGATCACCCTAATTCAGAGTAGGCTCGAGCCCGTCGGTGGGGACGTATATGAGCTGATATGTATGAATGAAAATATACATATATCATACGAACCCTACTCAAGACCGATGAGTTTTCTCCAAGGAAACCACAATCGGAGCAAAATCTTTAAAACTTCTAAATGCTAATCAACTGATCTAATAATAGCAATAAGATAAGCTTGATTGATAGTCATTGGAGCTATTTTTATCATCTGTCATAAACAAAAATGTTTTAAAAAGTGACCGAATGACTTCAGAATTTTGAGATTTTAATTTATTAAAAGTTGACGTAGTGTAAAACAAAACAAGTTTTTTTAAAAAAAAAAAAATAATAGAAGTGCAATAGGGGATAGGACTGCATCAAAAATAAATTCTGAAATACGAATTACTAAATTGCTCTCCTCTTAAAGTTTCAAAAAACCTTATTTGTTTTGTTTTTTCATCACGTGTTAAATTTTAAATTGATCAAATTCACAAAATAGGTTCGTCAATGACGCTAAAAATCTATGACGTCACTTGTGAGTATTTCAAACGTTTTTAAAGCAAAATTTCGTTTTTGACAGAACATAAAAAGTAACTCAAATGACTAGCAGTCCGATCCCCTATTTAGGGAATAACATTTCATAATTTATTTTTGTCGCATTCAACTGCACAAAAATTTTTTTTGCTCCGATTGTATGAGTTCCATGGGGAAAGTTGTTTAGTTTTATCCATAAATGAAGGTTGGCTAAAACCCGGGTTTTTTCAAATAAATTCTACCTGTGTGTGTAGTGGGCTTTTTCGAGTATTTTCTTGTTTATTGGGACAATTGGGTTTTTTCTAATAAAATTTAGATTAAATTGCATTCAATTTAATTTTGGATTCAGTTGGATTTTTCTACAAAAATTATTTAATACTGAACTATTCGTGTCAAATAGAAAAAAACACCACAGTGATTTCTAGTCCCCTACATGTTTACACAGTGGTAGTGATATTTAGTAATACTGTTATTTAAAGGAAGGTTTGATAGCTGTTTCAGAATTTTAATGCGTTTTTTTTTAAAAAAAAACACGTCAAATATCCTCGAGTTTTAAGGTGGGTTTGACTCAATTTAACCCTGCGGGGTTTTTTTCATGAATATCCACCCAACCCTGCCATAAATATTCTTGCCGGTTTTTAGGGAAAAAAAAGTCAGCCTGTACATAGTGAGTCTGGAACAAACGGGATGCGGAAGGCATTGAGTTATCGTCGAAGATATGAAAACAAAAAGTTTTAAAATTGAGTTGGAGACGGCGCAGATCTGAAATAGAATTGTATCTATTTATTTATTGTATGCAACTTGATGACAGTCAGCGGGTTGTGCCCTAGATACAACAGTAAATTTCATAAGATACGCTTCCTCATTTATTATGCGTACAGCGAAGGAGTGGAACTCCTTGCCTGCGTCAGTGTTTCCCGATTCCTATAAATTGGATATCTTGAAAGCAAGATTGAATAGTGTAGCATAAATGAATTTAAATCAATTTCATAACAATGCTACATGATACGTAGAATTTTGAAAGATTTACCTAATAGTTGAAACCTATGAAAGAAAAAGAAAATTGCATGGTAAATATAGAAATGTAATCAAAGAAATAGATTAGAGGATTAAAAGAAGATTATAAAATAGGAATGTCATCGATGATTGGAAAAAGAAGGAACTAAACAATAAGATTTGGAATTTACAAGTTTTCAAACAATTAAAATAATGAAATATTTAAATATACGGTAGCAACCACGCACGTGAAGAGTTGCTATGACAGATGGTTTTCTTTTAAAAAATATTAAGTTAGCACACAAAATCTAAAAATAAATGGCACTTGTAATCTTCACTTAAATTTAAAGTTCATTTAATTCCTACGTTCGGGTATCCATTTCGCGGGAGAGAATAAATAAAAGGTATTACTTGAATTGCAATCAACCACGCTGTCCACGCTGAGGTGTACCCAAATGGGGGCGCTCAAACAAAAACCGGTGGGCCGGACGAAGAAACGCACACCCTAGTCCTTTGGTGCTCATAATGACGAGCACGAGCTGGCTCTCAGCATTGTTGGGGCGTCGTAGACCAAGACCCTAAAACGTAAAAGGACCGTGATTCTCATCACCACTTGACACAAGTTAAAACGATGAAATAAATATGGAAATACTTACCTCTTAAAAATATCGTAGAGGGACCGAGTACAATAATTAGAACATCTTGCTGAGCGAAACTGGCACTAATGGATAAATTTATAAAATATTTTCGGAAAAATACAAATAATAGTCCGATGACGATTCCTTTCTCTAAAAAACAACAGACGGCAGTTTGACAATCAATCACAATTTTCAAAACAATTCGGAAAAGTGAATATAATCCAAAACTGAAGGAGCCAACAGCGGAAACCAAAAAGAATTTAATATGAAACAGCAAGAAGGAGATCGGCTCGAAACGATAGTTTGCGTTTCAAAATACCCACAAACTCACAAAAAAAAAGCGAGAAGTCCAAAAAATTTTTGAAATTTGGACAACCCTATAGACGTTGGACAGCCCTGAAGAAGAAAAAAAAAATAGAAACTCCCTAATTAACTAGTTAACTACAAACGTTTACTTGAAGCTGGAAGAAAAAGACATTTATACACGATTCGCGTACACATACAAACGCCAAAAACTCCATCTAAAAGTGAACAAACTTAATAACCCCAACGACACACTAGTGTTAAGGGATCGCTCTGCACAGCCTAAAACTAGTCAATTAATTAGGAAAGAGCATAACTAAACAACTAACTAAAACTAGATAATTTAAAGAGAGAACGAAGAAGAAAAAAACGGAGCACTTCGCACAATAGGCAAGTAGGGCTGTCAAGCTTAACACTTCTCGAGGGAAAAAACCACACAACTAGTAAAACATTAAAGACCAGTAGGGTTGTCAAAAACTAAAAAAAACTTGCAAAACATTGTCGGTTACCCCAGCGAAAATGTGGACAAAAGCGGTAAAGGCGGATGCGTGAAAATCCGACTCACGGATAAAATTAACACCGGAAGTCTGAAACGCAATACGCAAGAGTCTAAAGGGACAACTCTACCGAAAGATAGGCCATTTGAGGTAAGACAAGGGCAAGATTAATGAAAGAAATTTGAAAAATGGAAAATTGTTATAAGACCTCAAGAAATCTAAACAATACTGCAGAATACAGAACGTTGTCACATAAAAGTGAACAGGGTACGCCAAAAATTTAAGGAGTACCTCGCAAATCAACGCGTAAAAATATTCCAAACAGTAACCCTTAAAGATTTTTCCCTTAAAACAACGTTAAATAATCGTGAACTAAAAGTAAGTCTGTCCCGACTTTCGATTGAAAGAAATCTCTAGAGTCTGGCCATTGACTACTAAAATTAAAAATTCTCTTGGAATCGTAAGGGAATACACAGGCAAAAACAACTCAACAACACGTAAGCAATTATCCGAAAGAGGTATAATGCTATAAAGCCGGGGAAAAAAAACCTAATGTTTCAAAGAAAACTGCACGATTAAATTAAGTAAGGGTCTTGAGGTATTAAAACTTGAACCATAATATCCGGAAAACGGATCCACCCACGAACGACAAAAAAACGGGTACGTTAGGGAAAGAGAAATAGGGATAAAAACATTAGTTCGGGCGCCATAAATGTAGCATAAATGAATTTAAATCAATTTTATAACAATGCTACATGATACATAGAATTTTGAAAGATTTACCTAATAGTTGAAACCTATGAAAGAAAAAGAAAATTGCATGGTAAATATAGAAATGTAATCAAAGAAATAGATTAGAGGATTAAAAGAAGATTATAAAATAGGAATGTCATCGATGATTGGAAAAAGAAGGAACTAAACAATAAGATTTGGAATTTACAAGTTTTCAAACAATTAAAATAATGAAATATTTAAATATACGGTAGCAACCACGCACGTGAAGAGTTGCTATGACAGATGGTTTTCTTTTAAAAAAATATTAAGTTAGCACACAAAATCTAAAAATAAATGGCCCTTGTAATCTTCACTTAAATTTAAAGTTCATTTAATTCCTACGTTTGGGTATCCATTTCGCGGGAGAGAATAAATAAAAGGTATTACTTGAATTGCAATCAACCACGCTGTCCACGCTGAGGTGTACCCAAATGGGGGCGCTCAAACAAAAACCGGTGGGCCGGACGAAGAAACGCACACCCTAGTCCTTTGGTGCTCATAATGACGAGCACGAGCTGGCTCTCAGCATTGTTGGGGCGTCGTAGACCAAGACCCTAAAATGTAAAAGGACCGTGATTCTCATCACCACTTGACACAAGTTAAAACGATGAAATAAATATGGAAATACTTACCTCTTAAAAATATCGTAGAGGGACCGAGTACAATAATTAGAACATCTTGCTGAGCGAAACTGGCACTAATGGATAAATTTATAAAATATTTTCGGAAAAAAACAAATAATAGTCCGATGACGATTCCTTTCTCTAAAAAACAACAGACGGCAGTTTGACAATCAATCACAATTTTCAAAACAATTCGGAAAAGTGAATATAATCCAAAACTGAAGGAGCCAACAGCGGAAACCAAAAAGAATTTAATATGAAACAGCAAGAAGGAGATCGGCTCGAAACGATAGTTTGCGTTTCAATAGGCATTATTTGAGTTTGCGTGTACCATCCTCGACTGCATCATTACTTACCATCAGGTTAGTTGCAGTCAAACGCACTCAAGTTTTTAATTAAAAAATAAATAAATAAAAAGGTGTATTATCTCGAATAAATCAACATTAACGTAACATGAAAAACAACAAATGGAAAATGATGATTAATCAACTAATGATTGATAAAAAATACGACCAAGTGCGAGTCGGACTCGCGCAAAGTAGAGTTCCGATTTTAAAAATAAATATATAGGTATTTAAAAAACTAAATTTTACATATTTGCAGTTACTGTTGGTATACAAGAACATTTTGTATGCAAAATCTATTTTTACCAATCCAACTGCACATCTTAAGTTGATCGACTATTATTACCTTTAAATGGATTATATTATGGCCTACATTTTAAATTTTGCATATTTTTTTTCAGATTTCCTGAAATAGTCGTATAGCTGGTGCGAGGGAGAGGGGGAGACGAGAGATAACACTTGATGCATTTTTTAAGCTTAATATTTCGCATACCAATACCCCACATGATAGGGCACTTCAATAAAAAAAAATTCACACCTCTTTACATGTAGAATTTTTTTTCATAATTTTATTGTATACCACTTTTTCGGCGTGATTAAATAACAAGTTAATGATTTCTAGTAAGTATACTAATAGTCTCTGAGCTAAGCCGCAGACAGACATAGCGAAACTGTAAGGGTTCATTGTTGTCTAAGTAACCCTAAAAATCTTTTTTTTTTTTTACAATTGGTAAACCCTTGGGGCATCATCTCACCTGATGGTAAGTGACGATGATGCCGAATATGGAAGCAGGCTTACCAAGATTCCCCAACTCAATGGAGAACTGGCTATCTTACTCGTATCTTCAAGCCGGAACACATCAATGTTGTTAACACTTATGTTTGGCGCAAGATTTAGTTAAGATGGTGGTAGCTAGCCAGGCGGGCTTAGAAAATACCCTACCACTAACCAAACCGAGTCTTACAAGTTGACCCCGACGGGAATTGAACCCGCGATCTCCTGGTGTGAAGCGAATGGACTAACCATTACGCCAAGAAGGTTGTTCTGTATCTGTTAGATAGATACAATTGTGTATAATTTAATAGGTCGGGGAAAAAGTTTCTTCCCATTTTGTAACTAAAACTTTGTAATCAAATCTCTTTGCTTGTATTATTTGTACTTGGCTGGTTATAATAAAATTAAATAAGTGAACTTTCGAAATTTTAATAATAAATAAAAAATAAAATTCCCGCCATTTTAAAATAGTTTTTTCTGGCTATGAAAATGAGTGAAAGTAACGAGAAAAGTAGCGATATTTTGAAATTTTATGTAAAAAAGGTAAAAATGCTACACTGGCCTCAAATAAAATTTGTGCCAATTATGGACCTAATGCAGTATCAATCAGTAGCACAAATTTAGTTCAAGCGTTTCCAGTATGGAAATCTGAACGTTCAAGATGCAGCTCGTTTTGTTCGCCCTGTTTGAGTTTGCATACAAAATACGAAAAAACTTTTTCCCCGACCTAATCAGATACTTTGCGCTGTATACCAACAAAAATATTTTACCTTGAATAGAGGACTAATCACTATCTTTTGCTAGGCAAATTATAAATTTTCGAAGATATAATATGTAAAACCAATCCCACAAAACATTATGTAAAAATGTGCCAAGTCTCGATAAAGATTACTTGGCCACAAAAAGTAGTGAAATTATTTAATTAAAGAGTCAAGTCTAAGTGAATAGAAGAAAATGAGTGACTTAGCCATAAAAAGTTTTGTTGTGTAGTAATTCTGGATAAATATGTATATGCTTTTATTTTCTTACGCTTATTATTGACACAATCAATAAGATATACTTTTTTGACATATCTGCCTAGATTTACTAAACTTAAAAAAAATACGGTCAAGTCACTCGTTTTCTGTTATTCAAATGTACTTGGCTCTTTATTTCATCTCACTTCTTTGTATCATTAATCAGGAGATCCGTAGGAAGACCAAGGTAACCAACATAGCTCATAGAATCGCTAAACTCAAGTGTCATTGAACGGGGCACATAGCTCGTAGAACAGACGGCCGTTGTGGCGGTAAAGTTATCGAGTGGCGACCGCGCACCGGAAGATGTAGCGTAGGCAGATATCCTACTCGGTGGACCGACGAACTGGTGAAGGTTGCGGGAAGCCGATGGATGCGGGCAGCGCAGGACATTAGCGGTAATCTAATATTCAGAAATCAAAATTTCCCACATTAAAAAGTTGATTAATGTTTGACGTACAAAATTCTGTGCTACTAGACCCCGAACCGTAGACAGAGACACCAATACCTAACAAAAAAGTATCCACTTCAATAAGTTTACTTATAAGTAACTGCTTTATAAGAAAAGCGGTAAAAAATACTTCGCGCGTACTCAAGTTAGTCGGCTTACTGTTGTGTCGACACCTAAGCTGCTTTAAAAAGTTTTTATTTTGTTGAAGATACGTCACGTTGCCAGACACTTGCCTGTTCAGAAAAACTAAATAATTACAAAAAATTTCGAAAAACCTAAAAACTAAGTAAAATAAAAGAGTTATAATTTCTAAAAAAAAAAAAACAAATGCCAAGTGTGCCGAATGTGAATATTACACGACGTTTCCAAATTCAAAACAAGGCGAGCTCAGTACTTTCTACATGAACTTCATGATTTCCTACTCTTCTATTGGAAATAAACAACGATCCTGGGACCTTTATTTAACCAAAGCTCATCAACAGATCAACTTCAAAATACCAATCAAATCTATTGTCATCGGGAGTACGGATTCACACCAAATTTCAGCTCAAATGGATTTCTGGAAGACCCTGTAAAATCGCTAGCTAGATTTAAAAAAACTAACATATACATACACCTGTACAGACACGTGTATTTTATATTGCGTAGTCGTCAACATCTGGCCACTTAACATTTAACATTTACCCGCCTACGTGGCGTAATAGTTACTCAATTCGCTTCACACAGAAGGTCGCTGGTTCGATTCCCGGTGGGGTCAACTTGTAAGACTCGGTTTGGTTGGTGGTAGGGCATTTGCATAGCTACCACCATCTTACTTAAGTCTTGCGCCGCCAATCAGTGTTAACAACATTGATGTGTACCGGCTTGAAGATAAGATAGCCAGTTCTTCATTGCGTTGGGGAATCTTGGAAATTCCGCTCCATCTTCGGCATCATCGTCACTTCCCATCAGGTGAGATGATGCCAAAATCAAAATTAAAAATCCGCGTACCTGGCAGCAAAAATTATTTACTTTTAAATATTTCCAATACTTATCGATTTTCCTAAAATAGTGGTGTAGCTGTACGGAGAGGGTAAGGAACTCATACAAAATACCTATACCACGTAAAACCTTAATATTTTATAAACAAATAATAAACAAAAAATGTTAGACCTAAGATGGGATACGTCAATTTAAAAAATAAATATTTTTATGTAGGGGGGTCGCAGATTTTATTCATTAAGGCTACAATCGTTACAAATTCTTCCATTTCAAATGTCTTAAGGTAAGACGCATGTGACATAGCAACGGATTTTTTTTTTTTTTTTTTATGCACATACGGACATGGAGAAACTTTATGGGTTCCTAGTTTGACAATTGCGTGAGCGCGCGCAGTGTTGAGTTCCGTAATATTAAGTCCATCTTTCAGAAACTCTTTACCATAGGATAGTGATAATAAATTTTACTAAGAATTGTTACTCACAATTGTGATTTCGTTGTTTTTAGGTCAAACAGCATTAAACCTACATGCTTCTCGAAATTGGCGGGTCATACCCCACAAAGGGTAAGTACAACCATGTACAACTGAGTTAATAATTCTGTTAATACACTACGGTATTTTACTAACGACATAATCTAATGTTACCCCAAAAAAGAGGTGCGCTGTAAAATCATATCTCCTTTACATATTCCCATATAAAAGACGAGATGAAAATTTACAAGCCCTAATTTTTTTTTAAATACGTTTTGTGACCATTTCTCCTTTGAGTCTTCATCATCATATCAGCCGAGAAACGTCCACTACTGGACAAAGGCCTCCCCCAAGGATTTCCACGACGACCGGTCTCGCGCCGCCTGCATCCATCGGCTTCCCGCGATCTTCACCAGTTCGTCGGTCCAATGCGTCGGGAGGCCTGCCTACTTTGGGTCTTAACTTTTAACATATTTAACCTATCAAACATAACTGTAAGTCTGATTGTATCACAGTTATTTGTGGCGATATATAGATATGACGAAGTTATAAGAGATATTTTTTGCCATTTTATCTTCGGATCACTAAAATTATAAGATCTCTTTTTTAAACAGCCAGCCCGCCAAGTAAACAGTAATTAGTGGAAGATCGCATTAATTTGTGTCCTTTTGCGCCACCAGGCAATAAAGCCCAAAAACAAACGTTGCGACATTAATTCCAGGCTCCATTATAAATAAAATACTACAGAGACAGCCCAAGTTCTTTGTAAGGTGAGTCTGGTGCCATCTTGGTCGGTAGCATTAGGCAATTAAGAATTTTTCATGAATATTTTTTATAGAAATTAATGGAAATTAGATGTTACACTAATTAATGGCTTCTTCTTTGTTTTAGAACTAGGAATAGGTAAATGAAAAACAGGCCAAGTGCGAGTCGAACTAGCGCACCAAAATTTCCGTACCACGCGCCTCTTTACAAAAGTATAACAAAGATACCAAATAATTTCAAACAAAAGATCCAACGCGTAACGTAACATGAAGTAAAAATGCTCTTTTTTATTCAGTTTGGACGTTACCTCGAGTACGGGTCACACTTGGCCACTTTTTATTATTTGTTTTTTTTTTAATTTTAGGATAAAGACTATCATCCCACAAAGTTTCATGCTTGTATGTATTACAGTTTTTATAATAGAGCAAAAACTTTAAAACCTTTTAAACAACAGGTAACTTAATCTAAAACTAAATTTTTTTTTGTTAGTAAATCTCTCATAGTTACATATATCCTAGTTAGACATATTCAACTACTTTTTAGGGGTGTCTCCGAAAGGGAATAAATATATATATTTTTTAATTTATCCTCTCTTGTGTGGTGACGTTGTATATAGTTCATAATTATAGCATTATCCAGGCCTTTAAAGGATGATTGCCTTACTCTGCTGCACTCCTTGGTACAACCATTTTATCGAGTATGAATATTGTATTTGAAAATATATATTTGCCACCCCTGCATAACTGCGGCGGCGGAAGGTAGGTAACGAAACAAAATGGCGACACGACACGACATAATGCTCCAGTTTAATTGTGCTCTTTAAGTAAGTATTTTATATGTCACGAATTTCTCGTTTTAGACGGACTTTTATCGTTGTTTTGTTCCATCTGGCTACGATGATTTAGGTGACTAAATTATGTGAACAATTAGATGACTAAATCCAAGCAGATTGATACGTGGTAAAATAATATCGAATGTAAGTCTATTCATTTTAAGTAAAAATCAATGCGGGCTTCAACGCGGCTATTACGTTTAAACCGAACGCCCAATTCTCGATTTTTATATGTTTTTATTACTTTTCTTCAGTTTCAAAAAATATTTGTAAAAAAGTTTTTAATTAAAATAAATGGTGTTAAAGTCACCGATTTTTTTGTGTTTGTTTCAATCAACATTAACTATTTTTTTTCGAGAAATTTTGCAATTAATGCAAAAACAAGGTCTACAGTATATTTTTTTTACATCAATAGTGGTAATATTTTTTAAATTGTACTCAATAAAATCGATTTTTTATTACTTTAATTATAACATAATATGTTTTTCCATAATGATAGCTTTACGCAGGTGTCTTTCTATAATTTGAATTGAATATAATCATTTGACCCATCTTAGTACCATAAGTAAAACAGACTAATTTTTCATAAAATTAAATAAAAACAATATTGCTAGATTTTTAACTTTTATAAGTCTTTCTTATCTTACCTTATCCTTACATTTTGACCCAATGGGATATTTTATGCCTACCTTTGCACTATAGCCTACTAGAAGATTAGAAGAATTACGCTGAGTAGAAAGCGCTTGTAGTCCTCCAGTTTCAAGTAGCCATCACCAAAACACATCGCTTTTAAAAGTCCACAAACAAACACTAATTTATTATTTTCATTTGATACGAAATAATTTATCACTCACATTTTAAACTTGATTAGTCCATCTTAGTCCATCTTATGAATCTATACTAAGATAAGATAAATATCCTTTATTGCATATCAAATATACAAAAACGAAAAACATATTAACTAGCAAAATATAAAATGATATACAAACGCGGACTTATCGCTTCTAAGCGATTTCTTTTAGCCAACCTTTGGTGAATGGAGGAGACGAGAATGTAAAACGATAGCGGGTGGGTGCATGTGCAACTTAAATAATACTGGCAATCAGAAAAAAACTGGCCAAGTGTGAGCGTGACTAGCGCACCGAGGTTTCCGTACCTCACCTATTTACACTTGTACCTATTTCAATCAAAACACAAACAACGAGATCGATATATAATTTTTGAAGTGAAAACTTCTTTAGCGGCGCTGAGCACTTTTTGTTGGATGGGTAAAAACTTCCAAACTCGCGTCAGGGTCACGTGATGCTGATCGAAAAAGCGTAAGATCGAGGGAAAGGGAGAGGAACAAGTATCTCCCACTCTTTCTACCGTGCCTGAGTGTGCAGGTTAGTAGCAAAACTACTCGCCTAGCGACCTAACATCGACATATTGATGTCACTACGTAGTTCAGCTATTTCACACTAGATGTCAATAAGTGTAGAAAGTAATGGGACGTACTCAGAACTATGAGCTTTAAAAAGTTTGTGTAATAAATGAATAAAATGAGGGTTAACATTTTTACTGTTTTGTATGTGTACTGACGTACTTAAAATTTCTAGCACAAAATAATAGACAAATTATTATTACGAACATAATTTTATTTACAAAATTCAATTACCTGCGAAAATAACAGTTTTAGTTAGTTGTTGTCGGTTCGTTGCCCTATCGTTTTGAATGGTTGCGAAATGCTTAAAACGAATATCTATATATTTTTCTGATAAAGATTTAATCAGCAGTATAATATGATTTACAGTCGGTGATTGGTCAAAGCTGTAATTTAAAAAATAAAATGAAATACATACTTATTCTCCTAAAATAATTGAAACTCGGTTATACAAACAATACCGAAACCAACCGAGAAATCCAGTTTTAACTAGGTAAAGTGCCCATCTTTAATTTTTTATGGCCTTTTTTTGTCACTATGAAGTCTGCATCATTAAAATGGCAAGAACAAATCTTTGTATATTTTGTCGGAGTCCAATGCGGTCTATTCACTTTTGTGATCCATTGTTGTTTTAAATTATCATCGGATGGAAATCTAAAACAAACAAAAAGAAATAAAATTAACTAGGTGGTAAATTATCTTAATATGAATAAAATGATTATTTAACATTCGAAGTTCTTTCAATTCATGAACAGTCACGGAGAATAGTACGAGTATGTATACAACTCAGATCTTTGTTACTTGAAAATATTTGCTATGAAAATGTTATTTCATTACTGACCATAGCCGTGTGTTATTCGGTAAAATTATTTGAATCTAATTACGGCCCTGGACATTTGGTACGTTGAAAATAGTTGTTCTTGTTGACGATAGATGGCGGCCTGTTTACAATATAATTATAAAAATCACTAAAGTACTGTTTTGGCGACTAAAAAGTATTCAGGTTTAATTGTATACTTTAAATTTTCAGTATCCACGTATGATTATAACTATATACCAATGCGGCACTTTACGTACTCGTATTTTTTATTCACAAAAGTTACGCCACCTAGTGTCGAGAAGTATAATTTATACTTGAAAGCCGAGAATTTTCTAGAACTATTTTAATAATTACGTATAAAATTACTTACAAATGAAATGTGATACCATTCATAGCATCAGAACGTCAATACAACGTAAATACAAAACAACAATTGATGCGGTCTTTATTAGACAGTTAAATATATTCGAATCAAAACTGTTTGTTTCTTACTTCAGCTATCATAAACCGATTGTATCAGTTTTAGAAATTTGCGATGATGATTCTGGTAATAACGATGGTGAAAAAGTCGTCGAAATTATGGATGAAAGTTGATATTTCTAAGAGATAAAAATTAATGTAATATATAAATAAATAACGACATAATATTATGAATAATAACATGTAAATTGTCATATTTGTGTACGATAGCGCAATAAATAAACATTGTATTCTACCTCATAAATGATAGTATTTTTGTACTTATAATTAAACACAACGTTAATACTAAAGTTTTCACTTCTGCCGGCACTCCCGGAGTGCTACCGGTGTGTTTTTTTTTTCATTCAGTTCGGACTCCTAAGCGCGAGTACGACTCACACTTGGCTGATTTTTATTGCTTTTTGTTTTACTTTAGGATAATAACATACACACCAAGTTTTACGCTTGTATATATTACCTACCGTTCTTTACGATTAAAAAGAGCAATAAAAAAAACATAGTATAATTAATCGGAAACCCAATTAATATTATACTTTTTTATTTTCATTATTTGTTACTAAGTCCGCTATAAAACATACTATAAAACTACTATAGTTCAAAAGATACAACCTTTTAAAGGTTAGATGTACAAACAGACAACGCAGGCACCGTTGGCACTACTTGAGTACGGAACACTAAAAAGTTTGATTTTAATTTATTTTTATATTATTACATCGAAAAGAAATAATTACAAAACATCGATATGTGGGCATTTTCACTTTCGGTTGCAAAGACAAAAATCTAGCTGTCCCATGACTTTGAACAACTGTTGTTGTAAAACTATTAAACCTGTGCACTAATTATCATATATTTCTGATAATTTGTATAATTTTCTAGCTGTTCAGTAACAATTGATCGTTTCTGATCTTAAAATCAATTAATAAATGCAGTTTTTCGTGTTAAAGATTGGCTTTTTTTTTGTGTCCCAACCATATTTTTAAAGTTTCAGCGCGAGTTTCAAAATATTTTCGATTTTATAGGCTAAGTTGGTAGCATTTTTTTGGAGGATTATACGCTTAAAAATTCAATTCTGAACCTTAAACATCATAAAATAGGCTATAAAATAGAATAAATTACTTAAATACGTTGTCCCACGAAATAGCATGAAGTGGAATTCCTTAATAACGTCACGGGCTATTTTTGCAACTTCTTCTATGATTTCTACCAAAACATTGTTGTTTTATAATAATGGCAACATTTATATGGTCTAGTCAAGCCGCCATTATGTTCTAGCGCGTTCAGTGTCAAAAATATGTGGTGAAGAGTGCTTGTGTTTCGTCGGGGTCAAAATCTACATTCCACGCATTTACGCAGTTCTTCAAAGTAAGTAGTGCTTAATGCATGTAATACAATATTTTATTACGATGTTGCACTATACAGCATGCAAAACTGTGCAGGCTGACTGTCTATTTGCATGATTTATATATTTAAATCATTTTTCAAAATAATGTGGACTAGTTCGTCACATCCACAACGTCACGTCACTTATATGCGGATAACAAAAAGTGACGTATTGGAATTGTAAGGCATAGTTCACATACATGGATTTCGTATTAAATTAATAATTTGATTAATTATATGACACATAAATTATGTTCTGGACAGGGACATAAATATTGAGGGATTTCTTAGTGATCTCAATGTAAACAAACAGTATATTTATTCTTCATAATAGTATAGTGAAACATATCACTGGAATGTGTTACTTTTTGACATTGCTGACATGAGACTGTTTTAGAATCGAGTCTTATTGCCCGACTGCCTCAGAAGGAGGGTTATGTTTTTCGAGAGTATGTATGTATGTGTGTATGAATGTATGTATGTATGTATGTGTGTGTGTGTGTGTGTGTGTGTGTGTTTGTGTGTGTGTATGTATGTGTATATGTGTGTGTATGTATGTATGTATGTATGTGAACTATAAATTCTTTTTCACGGGCTACAGCCTAAAGGACTTGTTGGATCTTAACATGTGGAGTATCGTTAGATTCGTCTCAGCAGCGCGAGTGACACTGGCTATACCAAAATTTCAAAAATCCAAAATAGCGGATTAAAAACGCAAAAAACACAACTTCGACATAAAAAAGCAGTCGGGTTTTTTTCTTTTTAATGAATTCAGCTTGTTTGATTTTCTTGTTTACGTATACATAATATATATTTTTGTTTTAGGACACTATGGCTCTCACGCTTGTTTAGTTACACATTAGTTTCCCACAAAGAAGCATTAAATTATTGATAATTTATTATGTTAGTCGTCATCTCATTATCATTATATATCATATTTTAAGACTGTTAGTGAGACTCCGATACCTATACATTTTGACCACTATGTAGAACGTGCCTTACCTTTCCACTAACGTAACATAAGATTCCATTAACGTCACTGTCCCAATATTTTAGGGAGTGAAAATTTAACGTGATTGCTTGAGTATTCCAGGTACTTTGAATGTTTCTATTCTATCTGGATTTGCTTTTAATTCTTTATATTTAAAAATTGTAATTGCTTGTGTAAAGTTTGCCGTATAAATAGCGTACAGAAAAACAAGAAGTGGTTTTAATCGAAAAGTGACGTTATGGAACAATTGCACGTAATATTTTCGTACTTAAAATGGTTTTCTTTCATTTGATTATTATTTTAAAATAATGTTTAAGTTTGCATTCTTTTATAATAAATTCTTTGCCTACTTTAAACTCGCCTTATCAATTTACAGCCTGAAACATTTCGTGACGTAACGGAGCAGTGGGTTTCATACTTTCCACAAAAAAAACAGTTTTGTTCAATACTTTAAAATATTTATGCCGACATATATATATATTATGAATCCTACATATATCTTCTACGTTACTATCTATATTTAAGACATAATAAACGATTTTTTATTTCGTCACTTCCATATACGTCACGCTGCAACCGAAAGTGAAAATGCCCATGTGTCTACTCAATTTATAAGAAAAGTTTGGATTCAATCCGGCATGCACTTTTTGTATTAAAGCGGAACTACGTTTGTATGGAAACTCAAGCCTCCTGAGGACCCTTAAAATGTCATGTCATTATGAAAAAATGCGCTATCTATCATCACATCAGCTCATATACGTCCCCACCGAGGGGCTCGAGCCTGCCCTGGATTGGGGCGATCGGGCCTTAGTCGATCACGCGGGCCCAGTGCGGGTTGGTAGACTTCACACACAACCTTCGAGTTTCTTCGCAGGCGTGTGCAGGTTTCCTCACTATGTTTTCCTTCACCGTATAAGAGCGTCGGATAAACGTACATATGAAATCTAAATTCGAAAACACATTGGTACGTGGCAGGATCGAACCATGACCTCCCGGACAGGAGGTAGCGGCCCTTGCCGTTACGCCACCGACGCTCCATATGCTCTATCTATCATCATTACAGCTCATATACGTCCCCACCGAGGGGCTCGAGCCTACCCTGAATCAGGGCGATTAGGCCTTAGTCGACCACGCGGGCCCAGTGCGGGTTGGTCGACTTCACACACAACCTTCGAGTTTCTTCGCAGGCGTGTGCAGGTTTCCTCACGATGTTTTCCTTCACCGTTAAAGCAATCGGTAAGTATGTACGTAAGTTTTTGAAAAACTCATTGGTACATTGGCCGTCCAGATTTGAACCCAGTACCTCTGGTTAGATGGACCGAGTCGTTACCGGTTGAGCCACCGACGCTTTTTTACTCATGCTATTCATGCTCTATCTATAGTCTATTTCAAATACCAATGGAATATTCCACTTCGACGTTCATAGGGTGACAAAAAAAGACAAGCCTTAACCACAGATTTCATGAGAGACCTTTTTTAGGCATGGTGTTTCTTAATGCTAAATAAAGTTGACTGGTTGTTTTTACAACAGATGTTACGGTAGTAAAATAATCATATCATCAGCCGAACGATGTGCACTGCTGGACATAGGCCTCCCCCAAGGATTTCCACGACGACCGGTTCTGCGCTGCCCGCATCTTATCTGGTGAAGGTCGAGGGAAGCCATTTTGTCCAGCAGTGGACGTTTTTCGAGTAATATAATGATGTGATGAAGAGTAAGTAGGTACATAATTATATAAATAAATTCAATATAACAATCCTCATTCTTAAGCTTCAAGTGAAATGTGGCATTGGTAATTATACTATACTAGCTTTTTCCCGCGGCTCCGCCCGCGTTGACATTTTTTTAATGACTGTTTTTAAGTGTCATTAGTAAATTATGTCGTTTCCCACCTACTCAACCATCTCTGTGCAAAAATCACAACAATCGAGTATTTTTAGTTCCCTCAGGAACTGCATCTGATTATGCTATTTTTCCGGGATAAAAAGTAGCCTATATCCTTCCCCGTGACACAGGCTACCTGAATGCCAAATTTCATGAAGATTGGTCAAGGCGTTGAAGCGTGAATTGGTAACAAACAAACAAACGTTGTTTGAGATGTTGTCAAGGGTTTACCAATTGTGAATAAAAAAATAAAATAAAAAAATAATACATTTATAATATTAGTAAGGATTATAAACGTCGAAGTTTGGATGTTGGGTTGGGTACATACGGATGTATAAGGTGTCGGTGTCGGAAACGGTTTCGCGAGTTCAATGGTTTTTCCCATCTCAAAAATGCCCAACATGCCTAAAGAAGTTTTTACTTTGAAAAAAACATTTCATCCGTTTGAGAGCTACAATGCCACAGACAGACAAACAGATACTTACACACAAACGCGCGCACACGCTTTAAACTTATATATAACAACCCTTAACAAATATGAAAAGGTGCTGAAAATGCACAAATATAAGCGAACCGAAACGATTGTCTACTATTCATTCTAAATTACGCCATTTGCATGTTTCAGGTCCTATTTTGTACTGTTCTATTCAGTGCTGTGCTCCGATATACAATTTTAACGCGTTGCAGCGATCTTTGAATGATAAGGTAGGGTCGCTAGAGATCGGATATTTTTTTCGATATACCAGACCAGATGTTTCATAGAATTTAGCGCAGATGAGAGCGACGGTGGCGTAAGGGCTAGGGCCGCCGCCTCCTGTCCGGGAGGTCGTGGTACGAATCCTGCCACGTACCAATGTAATTTCCAATTTAGATTTTATATGTACGTTTATCCGACGGTCTTACGGTGAAGGAAAACATCGTGAGGAAACCTGCACACGCCTACGGAGAAACTCGCAGGTTGTGTGTGAAGTCGACCAACCCGCACTGGGCCCACGTGGTCGACTAAGGCCCGTATGTCCTAATTCAGGGTAGGCTCGAGCCCCTCTGTGGGTACGTATAATGTGATTATGAGAGCGACATCATTTTCTTTAAAAAAATCATTAATAAAAAACACATCTTAATGGCAGGTAACTTATGAATTTCCCAAATACTTGACATAAAACTTAATACATCGCAATTTTGAAGATACACATAATATTGTAAAAAAAAATTTTAATGACTGAAATTATCTGGATAAACCACATACTTTTATAAAATTTTGATATATGAGAAGAATTAGACGTCATTAGTATTTTTTTTTTAATTCGTCTCTTTTTTACGGAAGGTAATCTTAATATTTAAAAAAAAACACATCTAGTAAATAGTTGTAAACATATATTTTAAAACTTTTGTCAAAATCAGTAGTTGTTTCTCCGAAAATCATGGATGTGCACACAATTTGTTTTTTGTATCGGATGTACCTACTTACTCCTCATCACATCATCATCATATCAGCCGAAAAACGTTCACTGTGGACAGAGGCCTCCCCCAAGGATTTTCACGACGACTGGTCCGGCGCTGCCCGCATCCAACGGCTTCCCGCGACCTTCACCAGGTCGTCAATAGTGTAGATAGAGTTGTGAAATATTAGGAGTAAGTACGGTGGTTGAGCGTAGGTGGCGTAATGGCTAGAGCCGCTGCCTCCTGTCCGGGAGGTCGTGGTTTGAACCTGCCACGTACCAATGTGATTTTGAATTTAAATTTCAAATGTACGTTTATCCGATGCTCTTATCGGTGAAGGAAAACATCGTTAGGAAACCTGCACACGCCTGCGAAGAAACTCGCAGGTTGTGTGTGAAGTCAACCAACCCGCACTGGGCCCGCGTGGTCGACTAAGGCCCGATTGCCCTAATTCAGGGTAGGCTCGAGCCCCTCGGTGGGGACGTATATGAGCTGATATGAGTGACTTAATATTTCACAAATCTATCTACACTAATATTATAAAGAGGAAAGATTTTATTGTTTGTTTGACTTGAATAGGCTCCAAAAGTAAAGGACCGATTTAAAACACTATCCGCGGTTGGTATAGGCTATAATATAATATTTTCAAAAATTTAGGGATCCTTACTAAAACTCAAATAATGTAACCCAACGTGTAAAAAATGACCTAAAAATTCCTGCAATATCTACAAAAAGTAGTGTAGTGTAGTGGTAGAGTAATGCTAGTGTAGTGGGTGAGTAGTAGTAGTGTAGTGGTAGAGTAGTAGTAGTGTAGTGGTAGAGTAGTAGTAGTAGTGTAGCGGTAGCGGTAGTGTAGTGTAGTGGTATTGTAGTAGTAGTAGTGGTAGTGGCAGTGGTAGTGGTGGTGGTAGTGGTAGTGGTAGTGTAGTGGTAGAGTAGTAGTAGTGTAGTGGTAGAGTAGTAGTAGTGTAGCGGTAGCGGTAGTGTAGTGTAGTGGTATTGTAGTAGTAGTGGTATTGTAGTAGTAGTGTAGTGGTAGTGTAATGGTAGTGGTAGTAGTAGTGGAAGTGGCAGTGGTAGTGGTGGTGGTGGTGGTAGTGGTAGTGGTAGTGTAGTGGTAGTGGTAGTGTAGTGGTAGTGGTAGTGTAGTGGTAGAGTAGTAGTAGTGTAGTGGTAGAGTAGTAGTAGTGTAGTGGTAGAGTAGTAGTAGTGTAGCGGTAGCGGTAGTGTAGTGTAGTGGTATTGTAGTAGTAGTGGCAGTGGCAGTGGTAGTGGTGGTGGTAGTGGTAGTGTAGTGGTAGAGTAGTAGTAGTGTAGTGGTAGAGTAGTAGTAGTGTAGTGGTAGAGTAGTAGTAGTGTAGCGGTAGCGGTAGTGTAGTGTAGTGGTATTGTAGTAGTAGTGGTAGTGTAGTGGTAGTGTAATGGTAGTGGTAGTAGTAGTGGAAGTGGCAGTGGTAGTGGTGGTGGTAGTGGTAGTGGTAGTGGTAGTGGTAGTGGTAGTGGTAGTGGTAGTGTAGTGGTAGAGTAATGCTAGTGTAGTGGTAGAGTAGTAGTAGTGTAGTGGTAGAGTAGTAGTAGTGTAGCGGTAGCGGTAGTGTAGTGTAGTGGTATTGTAGTAGTAGTGGTAGTGTAGTGGTGGTAGTGTAGTGGTAGTAGTAGTGGTAGTGGTAGTGTAGTGGTAGTGTAATGGTAGTGGTAGTGGTAGTGGTAGTGGTATTAGTAGTGTAATGGTAGTGGTAGTAGTAGTGGTAGGGGCAGTGGTAGTGGTGGTGGTAGTGGTAGTGTAGTAATTGTAGTAGTGGTAGTGGTATTGGTAGTGTAGTGGTAGTAGTAGTGGTAGTGGCAGTGGTAGTGGTGGTGGTAGTGGTAGTGGTAATGGTAGTGTAGTGGTAGTATAGTGGTAGTATAGTGGTATTTTAGCGGTAGCGGTAGTGTAGTGTAGTTTGAGGCGGTACGAAGTTCACGCGGACAGCTAGTATATTAAATAACTAGCTGTCCCGGCTAACTTTGTATCGCCTTATATTACACTACAATGCAATACACTACACTACACTGCACTGTACTGCACTGCACTCTACTGCACTCCACTGCACTTCACTACACTCCACTGCACTCCACTTCACTACACTGCACTACACTGCACTACAATGCACTAAACTACACTATTCTACACTATATTGCACTATTCTACACTACATTACACTACACACTATACACTACACCCTTCACCCTAAACCTTACCCCCCTTCACACTACACACTTCACACTACACTACACTACTTTTTATTGATAATGCAGAAATTATTTGAGGTAATTTTTTCACACCTTGGGTTAAAGTTTTAGAAAGGATCCCTATTTGAAAATATAATATAGCCTATAGCAACCGCGGATAGTGTAGCTTCCCAACAGTGCAAGAATTTTTCAAATCGGTCCAGTAGTTTCGGAACCTGCTCAATGCAAACAAACAAACCCATCCTCTTTATAATATTATTATTACAGTATAACCTCGTTAAGTCGAACCTCGATAAGTTGAAAACCTCCAGATCTCGAAAAAATGTTTTGTTCCCTTCCCTTTAAACACCAAAACCTCCATTACTCGAAATCGCAACCCTCTATTAGTAGAAATAATCAGTGAGTCCCGGCAAGCTATTACGGTACATATTTTCCCTCCATAACTCGAAAAATTAAATTGGACCTCTCTATCTCGAACATAGCAATGTTTTATTTTACAACCTTTACAACTCGATTATTTGAAACTTATTACCTATATAGTTCTAAGAAAAATAAGTTACCGACTTTAAGAATTTGCCGACAATGTACAACATTGTACACCATTGTTGCTTAGAAAACAAGGGAGTATACAATAAATAGGATTAAGGTACCTTCTGGTAATTAGACATGTCCGGTAATAAAGGATTTGAGATCAACAATCACTTAAATGAAACAACAATACTGTGATAAATAACCAAAGATATTTAAACAATAATACAACTAATATATTATTTTAATTATGGTGAAGTAAGCCTTATTACCCTACCATAATAAAATAAGGCCTACTTGTAACGTTTTTTAAAAGTTTAATTTTTTTTGTTTATGGTAAAAAAATGTATTTTTTGTTTATTATTTTATAGAAAATGTATTAAACTTATGATTAACATTAACACTTGTTGATTAAACTGAATATTTTCCATTTCAGTACAAATATCCATCAGCTAGGTCTTATTACCCGCTGGTACCTTACCACGAATTTATTTCTCTCGTTAACACGTATTTGCTTGATTGGTGTCAGATGTTTAATATTATTATTTTTCATTTCATTTTAACTTTGGCGTAGCAAGTCATTTGTTGTCAACTGAAATATTTCAGAATTAGTTTGGTTCTACTGCAATACACATCAATTTGTACAACAGTTTACAAGTAAAATTGTTAAAACATGAGTGTTGTGAAACGTAAATTGTTGATTTATAATATGTATAAAAAATATGTATATCATCTCTGCAACTTGAACTTTTATTTATTTTCCCTCCCTAAGTAAAACTTTTTATGAATGAATCAGAACCTCTATATGTCGAATCAAAATCCTCCTAAGTCAAGATCCTCGTTAAGTCAAAAAATCTATAACTCGAATTTTTTGGCTTCTCTCTTGATGTTCGACTTATAGAGGTCCTACTGTACTACGCTACGGCTGCATTGATTGGGGCCACACTGGTCATTGCGCGGTGGCGGTGTTTATTTTCATAAATTCTTAATATCTTCTGAGCGGAATGTCCGATTTAAGTAATTAAAAAGGTTATCTATAGGTATCGAAACATTTTTGATTATTAAATGATTTATTTGGATAAGAGTTAATACTAAGGTATGGTTATCATTGTCTGATTTTGGTCAGTTTTTTATTAACTTTTAAAATGTAAAATGTGGTTATAGTGAAATAACTACAATAGTGGGACATATAGTATCATGAAGTTTTTTGTAGGTGTTGATATGTTCTCTAATATTGTACAACATTTTGTTGTTCTATCATCAATAGTTTCCGTAGCGTATGCGATGAAAGAAATTTTATACAATTTTTTTACACCTTGGTTCACGTTACTGAAGTTTTATCAAGGATCCCTTATTTTTCCTAGTAATAAATATAGTTTATATTACTCAGCGATAATGTAGCATTCTAATGGTGAAAGATTTTTTTAAATCGGTTGAGTAGTTTTTGAGTTTGTCAATTACAAACATACACACACAAAAATACAAATCTTTCCTCTTTATAATATTAATATAATGTAGAAAAGAAAGTCGTGTTAGTTACACTATTTATAACTCAAGAACGGGTGGACTGATTTCGCTAATTCTTTTTTTGTTAAGTTTCTTATTGTCAGGAGAAGGTTTTAGGGTAGAGAAGTGTAGTGTAGGGTATGGTAGTGTAGTGAAGTGTAAGGTGGAACGAAGTTCGCCGGGATAACTAGTAAAGAATAAATAAAAAAAATTTGTTCAAAATTTCATTAAAATCGGTCCTGCTGTTTCTTCTCAAATCAAGAATACATGTAGTTCTCATTTTTTCTCCTGCAATTTTTTGGTGTCTACAAGTAATATAAAGTATATTTTTATCAAAATCTCGAAGTTAGATTATTGGACAAATACATTACTTTCTTTTACTTCTTCATTCATCATATCAGCCGGAGGACGTCTACTGCTGGAAATAAGCCCCCAGTGGAAATGACGACCGGTTCTCCACTGCCTGCATCCAGCGGCTTCCCGCGACCTTCACCAGGTCATCGGTCCACCAAGTGGGAGGCTTCTTCATTACTAGAAAGTTAAAATTGCGAAGTCAAAAAAAATGCAACTAACTCAACCTACATAAAAAGTGTCGGACATTCGACGACCCTACCTTGTACCGTAATTATGTCATTACTAGCTTTTGCCAGCGGCTTCGCTCGCTTGATTATAGTTGTAAAAAGTAGCCTGTATGTTAATCCATTATGTTAGTCTTCCTACCAAATTTCATCCAGATCCGTTTATCTGTTGTGGTATGAAATAGTAACAAACATCCGTATACCCAACATCCAAACTTTAAAGTTTATAATATAGTATAATTACCAATGCCACATTTCACTTGAAGCTTAAGAATGAGGATTGATAAATTGAATTTATTTATATAACTAGAGGATGCCGGCAGCTTCGCCCGCGCAGATCCCGATTTTTGCGGTTCCCGTGAGAATTTCCCGAAATCCTTTCTTAGCGGATGCCTACGTCATAACATCTACCTGCATGCCAAATTTCAGCCCGATCCGTCCAGTGGTTTGGGCTGTGCGTTGATAGATCACTATGTCAGTCAGTCAGTCACCTTTGAGTTATATATATTTAGATTAGATTATGTACCTACTTACTCTTCATCACATGATCATCATAGCAGTTGAAAAACATCCACTACTGGACAAAGGCTGGACAAAGGAGCGCGCGGATGACTGATTCCAAGTAACGGGGCTCGGATTTTAGGAAAGCAATGAACTCTCGGACTAGTAGATCCGGCTGGAAGTGCGGGTGCCGCCGGTGTACCTGCCATGTCAAAAATGGTGTATCCTGAGCCAATCTCGATGTGCTGCAGGGTGAGTGATCCTAGGTATCCCTATCCGTCGTCCCTGGGCAAGCCCAGTGCAATGGGATCGAGTACCTAACGGCCCTAGCTACCTGAAACGCCGAGGGCAGCCTGCGCGAGCTGGAACCAGCGCAAGCACCCAAACAGCGCAACAAGAATAGGTATTAGGATGGATAGGGTGGGAGGGAGATGTCTGTAGTCGACGAGGGTAGCCCCTAAAGCCGGTGGTTCCAGACCAAACCAAGGTTTACGTTTCCCAGGAGGGAACTGCGAGCGCTCGGGTCACGCTCTGTCCGACTTTAATGCACAGCGCCGTGAGGCAGCCTGCCTCTTAAAGAGGTGCACCGGACAACCACCAAACAGTGGTTTTAGAAAAATGCTCTGTCCGACTTTAACGCACAGCGCCGTGAGGCAGCCTGCCTCTTAAAGAGGTGCACCGGACAACCACCAAACAGTGGTTTTAGAAAAATGCTCTGTCCGACTTTAACGCACAGCGCCGTGAGGCAGCCTGCCTCTTAAAGAGGTGCACCGGACAACCACCAAACAGTGGTTTTAGAAAAATGCTCTGTCCGACTTTAACGCACAGCGCCGTGAGGCAGCCTGCCTCTTAAAGAGGTGCACCGGACAACCACCAAACAGTGGTTTTAGAAAAATGCTCTGTCCGACTTTAACGCACAGCGCCGTGAGGCAGCCTGCCTCTTAAAGAGGTGCACCGGACAACCACCAAACAGTGGTTTTAGAAAAATGCTCTGTCCGACTTTAACGCACAGCGCCGTGAGGCAGCCTGCCTCTTAAAGAGGTGCACCGGACAACCACCAAACAGTGGTTTTAGAAAAATGCTCTGTCCGACTTTAACGCACAGCGCCGTGAGGCAGCCTGCCTCTTAAAGAGGTGCACCGGACAACCACCAAACAGTGGTTTTAGAAAAATGCTCTGTCCGACTTTAACGCACAGCGCCGTGAGGCAGCCTGCCTCTTAAAGAGGTGCACCGGACAACCACCAAACAGTGGTTTTAGAAAAATGCTCTGTCCGACTTTAACGCACAGCGCCGTGAGGCAGCCTGCCTCTTAAAGAGGTGCACCGGACAACCACCAAACAGTGGTTTTAGAAAAATGCTCTGTCCGACTTTAACGCACAGCGCCGTGAGGCAGCCTGCCTCTTAAAGAGGTGCACCGGACAACCACCAAACAGTGGTTTTAGAAAAATGCTCTGTCCGACTTTAACGCACAGCGCCGTGAGGCAGCCTGCCTCTTAAAGAGGTGCACCGGACAACCACCAAACAGTGGTTTTAGAAAAATGCTCTGTCCGACTTTAACGCACAGCGCCGTGAGGCAGCCTGCCTCTTAAAGAGGTGCACCGGACAACCACCAAACAGTGGTTTTAGAAAAATGCTCTGTCCGACTTTAACGCACAGCGCCGTGAGGCAGCCTGCCTCTTAAAGAGGTGCACCGGACAACCACCAAACAGTGGTTTTAGAAAAATGCTCTGTCCGACTTTAACGCACAGCTCCGTGAGGCAGCCTGCGTCTTAAAGAGGTGCACCGGACAACCACCAAACAGTGGTTTTAGAAAAATGCTCTATCCGACTTTAACGCACAGCGCCGTGAGGCAGCCTGCCTCTTAAAGAGGTGCACCGGACAACCACCAAACAGTGGTTTTAGAAAAATGCTCTGTCCGACTTTAACGCACAGCGCCGTGAGGCAGCCTGCCTCTTAAAGAGGTGCACCGGATAACCACCAAACAGTGGTTTTAGAAAAACGCGACCGTCTTGGTCGTCAGAAACAGGCCGGGCGGCGTTGTGTAAAACACAACGAGACTGGCTGGGAGGCCGACGAGTAGCGAGACGCAGGTGTCGGCTGGTACGCAGGGGGCGTGTCCGGCGGTGGGGAGCCAGACACGAAGACGCACGAAGATACTCGAAGAGCAGCGGGGGTAATAGGGGTCGGCGGCGGGGCGCCGAGAGCAGAGAGTCAGTACACGCGACCACCTCGGGGGGCAGTCGGTGTTCTTGGCTATGATTTAAGATTATCTGTTTAGCCGTTTAAAGATCATCAGCTCATTCTAGTTGATGGAGAGATGTAAGCAACTTCCACAAGTCTGATTTAGAATTTGATACTTCAATGATATTTTAAGAACATGGTAACCTTGACCTGATGCTGCAGCATCACTTGAGATCTGCAGGATACCCAACTCCACGCCAACTTACGACATATAGGCATCGAGTTTTGGGCCCATTGGAATGGTCTCTATGAATATTTCATAAATAGATAGATGGTGATCAAGGTCTCATGATAGACTATATTTAAGTGTTTTTAGAGCGTCGGTGGCGCAACGGCAAGGGCCGCTACCTCCTATCCGGGAGGTCGTGGTTTGAGTCCTGCCACGTACCAATGTTTTCGAATTTCGATCTCTTAAGTACGTTTATCCGACGCTCTTATGGTGAAGGAAAACATCGTGAGGAAACCTGCACACATCTGCGAAGAAACTCGAAGATTGTGTGTGAATTTGACCAACCCGCACTGGGCCCGCGTGGTCGACTAAGGCCCGATCGCCCTAATTCAGGGTAGGCTCAAGCCCCTCGGTGGGGACTTATATATGAAATGATGTGATGAAGTGTTTTTAGAATATTAAATTTGTATTTATGTAATACTCGTATGTGAACATATTCTAGGAGAAACATACGAAAAAATTCAATAAAGATTTTACAAACAAACAAACAAAAATTAAAGCCAAGGAAAATCTACTAAACTTTATGACCTGTGTATTCAATATTGGTTGTTTTGTTTTTGGTTTTATCATGGAGCAATTATTGCATTAATACTGTCAAAAAATAAGAGAAAAAAGTCACAGCAACAAGAGACCATTAAATTTTCGTCATCATATCAACCGAAAGACATCCACTGCTAGATTGAGGCCTCCCCCAAGAATTTCCTCAACAACCACCAGATCATCAATACACCCAATAGAAGGCCTGCTTACACTACGTCTTCCAGTGCGCAGTCGCTACTCGAGAACATTACTAGCCCAACGGCCAACGCAACGGCCATCTGCCCCGCCCAATGCCAATTAAGTTTATCGATTATGTGAGCTTTATCTATAACCACTCTTTTACCTTGGTTATCCTAAGTTTTTGGAATATCTAAGTATTTTTTAGGGTTGACAGAACGAGAGCTTATCACAATCGTGTTTATTCCAGATGACACTTCTGTTCACGATACAACAACTCAGTAGTGTCATGTTTTCGTAATAAATATAAAGTATTGGTATATCGATATCGCGGGAATATCGGTGTTACTATTCAAAGGGATATCAGATCACAAAAAAATATATATTCGTTGAGCACCCTAATCTCATAAGACGATATACAGAATATCCTTTTCACTGTGAATGGAAATGTATGAATTGACACCGTATTGTTTTCAATGAATATCAATATCCTCTTTGGTTTGGTGTGCAGCTACAGGGTGTATGAAATTATCAAGATTTCTGTTTTTCTTATTTACTTACTATTGGAACTTAATTTTGTTAAACGCTTATAAAAGTTTATAATGGTGTCGATTCGGTTTTGCACAAATCAACTAAACTAAACTAAAATTAGGTTAAGATGTGTCAAAACTACATTTGCTAAACGAAAAAACTCAACTTAGCTTATCTGACAGATCTAAAATTAAATCGAACTAAATTAAGTTTAGAACGCCATTTTGCTATTCGGAACGACCATATTTTAGATGTGTCAAACTAAAATTGAACCAATTTTAATCGCGACCTATTTTGGTGACGACTAAACTTTAATTGGTCTTGGAAAACCACAAAAGTGCAAATTTTGTGATGAATACCTAAGTGAAGTAATGGTATACGTACTTATTAAGTACTTTAGGACACTGCACCTTTGAACTGAGGGTCTCATGATGACCAGGTTGGTGGTCGACAGCTCTATAAAACAGTCAAAGCTAGAAGTTTGGCGTTTCGACCAAGATACATCAGCACACTGCGCGACTCTGACCCGAAGAATTCTGATCTGAGGGTGATGATGATGACCACGTCAATAAACCAGGTTGGAAGAAGTCTGGTCTTATGCCTTTCCAACTTTCAACTTCGGCACTCTTAGGAAGCCATCGATTGCCAACCTAGTCATCATCAGACCTTAAATTTCTCCATATTCTGACAATTCACAATGCCCCGACGCACTTTTAGGCAATTTCAAACTTCTAAATACTTCACTCAATAATCCTTGATGCCAAGCCAAAAAATAAAAAAAAATAAAAATCAGCTGTTTTTATTCAACGTTTGACAGATTATATTCGTAGCAAAAATTATATTAAAAAACAGAGACAGCGCTATAGAAAATTATACCTTGTTTTCTCTGTCACTTACGGTAAACAGGTTACGTCGATCATATTGTTCATTCTTTCGTTCTTCCTATAACATAGTCTGTGAATTCAATTTGATCGTGTTTAGTCCTGTCAAACTAGGCAACTAAATTTAGTTCATGCATAAAACCGAATAGCACATGAAAACGACTAAACTTATTTTAGTGGAATTTTAGTTTAGTTTAATTAAGTCGAGTGTTTTGTTCGAATCGACACCAATATATGTTCTGTTCCTCAACCGATTCTCGTGAAAGTTTTTGAGCAGGTTCGATAAAAATATGTTTTTTTTTTGTCAGTTCTGTATTTGGAAATTTTTCACAACGGCCAAGCCATGGGGGTTGAAAATGTTAAAAAAAACTTCAAGGTCTACCAGCTCACAGAGCCACTAGTTATAAGATAAGATAACGTCACATATACTTACTTATAATATGCATATTAAAAACCGGCCAAGTGCGAATTGGACTTGCGCACCATGGCTTCCGTACCACCCTCTACGCACAAATATAAGAATTAAGCTATTGCATTTTTTAGTTTTTAATCTATTTTACAAGCTTTTAATTAACTTGCAATGTATGTATGTTTGTTCGGGTGAAATCTTGCAAGTTAAATTGACCCACTTCCCAGTTTCCGATTAAGCTAAAATCTTGCATGCATAATTTTGTATATCGCGTGACAATGCAATATTAAAAGCTTGTACCTAAAACTATTGAGTTTTTCGAAAATTATTTTTATATTTTGTTTTTACTCTAACTGATATCTTTTGTTTTCTTTTTCCTCGTGAAGTGCGCACTCACCTTATGGGATCTGGCAGAATACCAGCGTTGTGGAACATCGTAATCCTCAACATATGCTGAGTCAGATCCTTTTCGCTGAGCCTGCACAGCTCACCTGGCTATAATTATTTAATTTTGTATCTTTTCTACACTCCCTTGTATGGTGAAATTTAAATATTTTATTTATCTGTTGCGAGTTGTGTTGGTTCGTGAATAAAGCATTTTCTATTCTATTCTATTCTAATGATACCAATTCAATTCAAGCAAAACACATCAACGCAAGTGACAGAAAAAAAAGAAGTTTTTATTGAGTTTTAACTCCTTAGCGTTAGTAAGATTCACACTTGGCCTGTTTTCATTGTTTGCTGTTATACTTGAGGAACCACATGGTGGACTGACGACCTGGCGAAGGTTGCGGGAAGCCTTTGGATGCGGGCATCGCAGGGCGGTCTTCGAGGAAATCCTTGGGGGAGGCATTTGTCCAGCAGTGGACGTGCTTTGGCTGATATGATGATAATACTTTAGGATATATGCTATAATTACTCCAAGTTTCACGCTTGTATGTATGATTTTTTTACGATAGAACAAAAACGAAAAAACCTGTTTTTTTTTTAATTTGAGTGCGTTTGACTATATCTCACCTGATGGTAAGTGACAATGTAGTCGAGGATGCTACACGAAAACTCAAATAATGCCTATTCACTCTCGCCTTGAAGATCCCTAAATTGTAGGAGTCGGGAAACACAGACGCTGACAAGGAGTTCCACTCTATCGCTGTCCGCATAATAAATGAGGCAGCGTAACGCTTCGTGCGTATAGGCTGAATTTCAACAACAAAGGGGTGGAACCTCCTCTGCGTCTCGTTGACCGAAGGTGGAATGGAGATGGGGGAATGAGGTCGTGAAGTACTTGAGCACACTCTCCGAAATGAATTCGATAGAAAAACGAAAGACAGACAAATTTGCGGCGATGCTCAAGGCTTTGAAGCTTGTTTTTGACAAGGTCATCGTCGCCAATGAGTCACCGGGCAGTGTATCGATAGCGTCCAAGGTATACAGGTAGTGTATAAACGAATTAATTGAAAACTAAAAACCCGACTGCATAAAAACTCAACCCTTCTTTTTTTGGACAATCGGATAAAAAAGTATCGTATGTCACTCATGGAATCAAGACAAATCTAACGACGCCTCGCACTTCAAAATCTATCAATGCTACAGAGCGGTTCTATTTAACTTCACTTGCAAGTAAATCCTGGAATTTTTCAATCAATATTTCACCCACTTTCACTAAAGCTATCGTGCTGAAATTTGACACACACGTTTGTTTTTTTGTGACAATGCACAATTATTAAATAAAAAAATAAACTTTTTTAAGGTTAGTTTAGGTTACGTTAAGTTGGGCTAGGTTAAAAAAAGCTTTCATTTAATTTTACTTATATGTATGTCCTGAAACTTAGCAATCAATATTTCACCCACTACCACTGAAGCTTTTGGGCTAAAATTTGTCAAACACGTTTGTTTCTCGTAATAATGTACGATTATCAAATAAAAGCTTTTACCTTAATGTTGGTTTATCTAAAATGATTACTTTTTATAAAAAAAAATCATTGCAACTCACCTAATGGGAAGTGATGGATGATGCAGTCAAGAATGGAACGCGCAAACTCAAATAATGTTTATTCACTCTCGCCTTGAAGGTCTCCAAATTATAGGAAAATGAATGTACACTCGAAAAACATAACCCTCGCTTTGGCGCAGTCGATCAAAAAACACGTCTCCTGTATGCGGTCCCTTTTTCTCAATTTTCCACTCGTCGGTGGCCTAAAGGCTAAGGCCGCTACCTCCTGCCCGGGAGGTAGTGGTTCGAATCCTGACACGTACCCATGTGTTTTCGAATTTCTATTGTATATTTATCCGATGCTCTTACGGTGAAGGAAAACATCGTGAGGAAACGTGCATACGCCTGCGAAGAAACTTGAAGGTTTGTGTGAAGTCGACAAACCCGCATCGGGCCCACGTGGTTAACTAAGACCCGATCGCCCTAATTCGGGTAGGCTCTAGCCCCTCGGTGGGGACGTATATGAGCTGATATGATGATTTAATTTTGATTAAATGTTAGTGAAACACCCCAATAACACATATTTTGTAAAAAAAAACCTACCGGCTAACTGTGACGATTCAGGGTCCCGTTGTCTGGTACGGAACCCTACAATATGCATGTGGCAGAAACTTAGGAATTTTGTCTGACTGATTTTCGTGGAATCATCATCATCATAGTATCAGCCGAAAAACGTCCACTGCTGGACAAAGGCCTCTCCCAAGGATTTCCAAGTCGACCAGTCCCGCGCTGCTCGCATCCATCGGCTTCCCGCGACCTTCACCAGGTCGTCGGTCCACCGCGTGGGAGGCCTGCCTACGCTACGTTTTCCGGTGCGCTGTCGCGGAAATGGAATACGAAATTTTATTTAAATTTAATACATTATTTCTATTATTCCGAAATGCGCTGTTAAACTCATAAAGTTACGAGAGATTGGGGTGAATTATTCCACAGTTTCTATCGATTATTGAATAAATTATGAGCTCATCGAAATTCCTCTGGATTTCGGTAGACAGTTTGCGCCACCTGCTGCGGTAAAACTTTTAACATTTAAATTTAAAATTGAGGTGGAACTTTAATATTTTTAATACCGTAGTTTTGGGACTGAAAGCAGTTTGGTTGTATAAAAATAAAAGTTTATAAATTTAAAAACCGACTTCACTATGAAATTCACTAAAAAGTATGTAATAATATTATTATACTTAAATACATATACCAACAATTAAATTTAATTAGGGGCTTTAAATTTTTTTTTCTGGTCGGTGTCCTATTTGTGACCTATTTTTCGTACCACGTGCATATGAAATGAAAATGTATATGAAAATCGATTCATATGGAGTAAACTCCAAAAAAAATATTTAAATCCCTTCATTGTATGCGGGTAGTGCAGTATCGGTCGTCGTGGAAATCCATGGGGTAGAAGTCTTTTGTCAAGAAGTGGACCTTTTTCGGCTAATATGATGATGATGATCATTGTAACCAATGAAATAGTGAATTAATAATGTAAAGTTTTATTTGAATACTAGCTGTCCCGGCGAACTACGTACCGCCTTACATTACACTACCTTACCCTACACTACCCTACCCTACACTACACTACCCTACCCTACACTACACTACCCTACCCTACACTACCCTACCCTAGACTACTCTACCCTACACTACACTACCCTACCCTACACTACTCTACACTACCCTACACTACCCTAAGCTACACTACCCTACCCTACAATATCCTACCCTACCCTACATACACTACACTACACTACCCTACACTACACTACCCTACATTACACTACCCTACCCTACCCTACACTACCCTACACTACCCTATCCTACCCTACCCTACCCTACATAAGAACCTTCTCCTGACAATAACGAACTCGACAAAAAAAGAATTAGCCAAATCGGTCCAGCCGTTCTCGAGTTATGCGCTTACCAACACATTTTGCGATTCATTTTTATATTATAGACTAGCTTATGCCCGCGGCTCGCGGGCGTGGACATGAGTTTTCTTCAGATCCCTCAGGAACTATATCGGGCTATTCTGATTGGCCGTATGAGTCACTTCCCGCCCCCTCAACCAATTCTATACAAACAATCACTTCAATCCGTTGCTCTGTTGCGACGCCGACGTGCGCGAGCGTGGAAATGAGTTTTCCCCAGATCCCTCGGGAACTGTGACAGGATATGATAATTAGTAAATTATGTCATTTTCCACCTCCTCAACCATCTCTGTGAAAAAATCATAATAGTCCATTGTTCTGTTGCGTTGTTAAATAAATTCATCAAATAAACTGGCCAAGTGCGAGTCGGACTCGCGCACGAAGGGTTCCGTACAATTATCTAAAAAATCACGTGTCTTAAATATTAATTTCATTTTAATTTAATTATTTATTTTTAAAGTGAATATATAACTTAATATTCTACGAATACTTCAAGCGTGTACATGTTGCAGTTATCAATATCGAGCAAAAACGAGTAAAAAAATCATGTTTGTTGTATCTACCCTTTTTTTTTTCATTTTTCTAATTTTTAGTATTTGATGTTATAGCGGCAACAAAAATACATCATCTGTGAAAATTTCTAGCTTGTCTAGCTATTACGGTTCATGAAATACAGCCTGGTGACAGACGGACGGACGGACGGACGGACAGACATACGGACAACGAAGTCTCAGTAATACGGTCCCGTTTTTACCCTTTGGGTACAGAACCTTATAACAGAACAATATTTTTTCAGTTCTCTCAGGAACTGCATCCGACTTTGCTATTAAAAGTACCCTACGAGTATGTCCTTCCCCGTTATACATATTACATCCAATCCATGCTAAATTTCGTTAAGATTGATTGAAGTGTTGAAGCGTGAAAAGGTAACAAACAAACAAACACACATTCACATTTATAATATTAAAGTAAAGATTAAATAACCCAAAAGAACGCATACATACTTACCTGTAATTACGTTTATCATCATCATTATCATACCAGCGGAAAGACACCCACTGCTGTACAAAGGCCTCCCCAAGGGTGTCCACAATGACCGGTCCTGCGCTGCCCGCATCCAGCGGATTCCCGCGACCTTTAACAGGTTGTCGGTCCACCGAGTAGGAGCTCTACCTACGCTACATCTTCCGATGCGCGGTCGCCACTCGATAACTTTACTGCCACAACAGCCGTCTGTTCTACGAGCTATGTGCCCCGTCCACTGCCACTTGAGTTAAGCGATTTTGTGAGCTACGTCGGTTACCTTGGTCTTCCTACGGATCTCCTGATTAATGATACAAAGTAGTGAGATGAAATAAAGAGCCAAGTACATTAGAATAACCGAAAACGAGTGACTTGACCGTATTTTTTTTAAGTTTAGTAAATCTAGGTAGGTATGTCAAAAAAAAAAGTATATCTTATTGATTGTTTCAATAATAAGCGTAAGAAAATAAAAGCAAAATTATACATATTTATCCAGAATTACTACTCTTACAAAACTTTAGACGGCCAAATCACTCATTTTCTTCTATTCACTTAGACTTGGCTCTCTATTAATTAATTTCACTACTTTTTGTGGCCAAGTATTCTTTATCCAGACTTGGCACATTTTTACATAATGTTTTTGTGGGATTGGTTTTACATAATATATCTTAGAAAATTTATAATTTGGCGGATTCGATTCCCAGCGGGGTCGACTTTGTAAGACTCTGTTTAGCTGGTGGTAGGACATTTTCATAGCCCGCCTGGCTAGCTATACCACCATCTTATCTAAGTCTTACCGCCAAACATCAGTATTAACATCATTGATGTGTTCCGGCTTGAAGATAAGATAGCCAGATCCCCATTGCATTGGGAAATGTTGATAAGCCCGCTTCCATCTTCGGCATCATCGTCACTTACCATCAGGTAAGATTATGCCAAGGGCTTATCAATAAAAAAAAATCCTAACCACGTGTCGTACGTGTATTACTTATTTATAATTTTAGAATGACTACAGCAGAAGATAGTACAGAGATGGGCTAAAGTGCACTACTATAAATACAAATAACCACTCCGGGAGTGGCAGAGCAGATGGAATTTCTAACCAAGCACTTAAACACTATCCGGAACAGTTACTTGCACTGCTAGCTATAATTCTTAACGCCTGCTTTGAATACTGTTACTTCCCGACAGCATGGAAGGAAGCAATAGTAATAGGCATCCCAAAGCTAGGCAAGCCTCTAAACGTCCCTTCAAACCACCGCCCCATAAGTCTACTCAACACAATGGGGAAACTATTCGAAAGAGTTATACTCAATCGAATTAAGAAGCATATCTTCCCGCCCGACAAACCTCTCCTTATAATTTACCACCAGTTTGGGTTCCGAGCCAAACACTCGTGCCCACAACAAGTCCACCGCATTGTTGAATACATACTGAACGGATTTTACCCCAGACGTGAGAGGACAGTATCAGTTTTCTTCGACGTAGCAAAGGCCTTCGACAAGGTCTGGCATGCTGGACTTGTATACAAACTCTACCGCCTAGACCTACCAGATCGTCTTGTACGTATAGTGGAGTGCTACCTCCGTGACCGAAATTTCCGCTTTAGACACGAAGGGGTGCTTTCCTCTCAGCGTCCCATTAAAGCCGAGGTCCCTCAAGGTTCCATACTCTCCACAACACTGTACACTAACGACATCCCCATCCCAAAGCAAAGCAAATGAAGGCATACAGTACAGCTTTCCCTATTTGCGGACGACACTGCCCTCTACGTAAGGGAGCCTTCTGTATCGCTATCACCACAAATAGCCAAACTGCAAACCTCAGTTGACGAGCTAGGTAAATGATTTAGGAAATGGAGAATCGAAGTGAGCCCGAGCAAAAGTTCCACGGTCCGCTTCGATTACCATCGTAGGATCCGTCAACTCGCAGATTCAATCCGCATTCTAGGCACCCCCGTCCCCTGGCAACCCACAGCCAAATATTTAGGAGTCACCCTCGACCCCAGACTCACTTTCGGACCTCACATCAAAAATGTGACCCGAAATGCATGCTTCTGCCTGGGCAGGCTAAACAGCATGATAGGTAGGCATAGCAAAATGTCCCCCGCCAATAAGCGAACACTATTTAAGGTTTGCATCCGACCGGTAACTATACGCACTCTGGAAGGAACCGATAGTGTCACTTCTTGAATGACACATCCCCCTCACTAACACATTAATGTGATTCTTTAAGCGGGCGCTCCCATCAGGAGCTCTCCGCACTGTCCCCTTAGTGTTAAATTTTCACACCCACACCCTTCCCTAAGGGTATGGTTCGCTCAGATGGGCTTTTAAGGTGGCCTATGCTGCCAAAGCCTTAGGGGGAGTTTAGTGGGTAGTGTGGTCTTGGGCCTGTGCATATTTATTCATATAATACCTTATGTATATAATGGGTATGTATGCATATAGGCGCATGTCTGTGAGTCCCACATAACCAGTACAGCCGGCTGTATTGGTATGCATAAACGCATTCTCCTCCTCCCCTCCAACGCAGTCTGAGAGAAAAAAAAAAGTCCCACATTACCACTCAGCCGGCTGTACTGGAATGCGTAAAAGCATTTTTTCCCTCTTCCCTCCTCCGCAGTCCGAGGGAAAAAAACCAGGAGTGCCGCAAAAAGTAAAAACTTTTTACAGTTTTATAAGTTTTGACCCTGCGTGTGTTCCTGGTATGTAACCGACAATGTTTTTTTTTACCTCAATTTTTCAATTAAAAAAAAGATGATGTTGGTGAGTATAGTATGAAGACACTTTTTTAAGGTTCCTTAGTGCCTACGAGGAATTTTTCAGTATTTGTAATAGTCCAAATAAGTTTTTTAAAGAAATAAAAATTTAAAAAGTTGCTCAACAAATTTGAAAAATTCAGAAAGTGCCTTTTATATGGGATGTTTTTAAACCTTAAGACTTGAGGAACAAAAACTATATCCACGCAGGCGAAGCCGCGGGAAAAAGCTAGAATTTAATTTTTTCTCTATTTAATGAAATAAATGGCAGAAATACAAAAAAGGTGATCTAATGGGATATTTGTATAGACTCAAGATAACTCACGATACGAACGATGCGCCCTTATAATAGAAGTTTAATTATGAATTTGCCGATTTAGTTTTTGAAGACCAATGCAAATTTTTATTAAATAAAAGTTATTGTTTTTTTATTGACCTTATGGTGACACTACTTATGGTCTTTAATTAGTAACTAGTGGCATGTCTTTCATGTTCCAAACCCCTGAGCTACGTAGCATCAGGCCTCCGTCACTCCATGTACTTGCGCGCTATAATAACCTACCGCTCGGCCGAGCGTTCTCGGGCCGTTTGCGGACCCAATTCAGTGCGGTTTTCACAAACGAAGCGCACGCACGTATTTCAATTTAAGTCGTTTCGTTCGTTCGTACGCGTACCTACGATGCCGTCTGGTGCCTTATGTGCTGTAGATGGGTGCAAATCAAGCAAAAGAAGAGATAAACACCTAACATTTTAACATAACATTCTACATAACACCTAACATTCTACCCTACCCTACACTACACTACACTACCCTACCCTACACTACACTACACTACCCTACCCTACCCTACCCTACCCTACATAAGAACCTTCTCCTGACAATAACAAACTCGACAAAAAAAATTAGCGAAATCGGTCCAGCCGTTCTCGAGTTATGCGCTTACCAACATATTTTGCGATTCATTTTTATATAATAGACTAGCTGTCCCGGCGAACTACGTACCGCCTTACATTACACTACCCTACCCTACCCTACACTACACTACCCTACCCTACACTACCCTACCCTACACTACACTACCCTACCCAAAACTACACTACCCTACCCAACACTACTCTACCCTACACTACACTACCCTACCCTACACTACTCTACACTACCCTACATTACACTACCCTACCCTACACTACCCTACATACACTACACTACACTACCCTACACTACCCTACACTACCCTACACTACCCTACACTACACTACCCTACACTACACTACCCTACCCTACCCTACACTACCCTAGCCTACTCTACACTACCCTACCCTACACTACACTAGACTGCCCTACCCTACCCTACATAAGAACCTTCTCCTGACAATAACGAACTCGACAAAAAAAGAATTAGCCAAATCGGTCCAACCGTTCTCGAGTTATGCGCTTACCAACACATTTTGCTATTCATTTTTATATTATAGATAAATGATACAATTTTAAACTACCACCTATAAGTCAAAACATATTCACAGTTCTCAATAACATAGACACAAAAAGTTATGTTAATTTAATTTTATCGAAGAGGCAGCCCTGCGATCGCGCGGTGTGAAGCAAGTACTGCGGTTGCTGACGCGATGGAGTAGGCTATTATAGCAGTAGGTATTGGAAATTTACTACTGAGTGAAGTATCTGTTACGTAGTAACTAATTAGTAATCTGTGGTAGCATTGAATGTAACAAAGGCGTTTTCTTAAAGGTCAGATAGGACAGTTTTTTAGACTAGTTAATTTTCTTGATTTTTTTAAAGTGACGAAATCTTATGCTGGGTATTCCCAAATACGAAATTAGTAACTAAGAAACTGCTGTGAAAACTCTAGAGCTTTAAAATTAAAAATGTGTATTTTTTGCCTTTAAAAATGGTGATTTATTGAGTTTAAAATAAATTGTCTTCATGGGTTCAAAGCCAACATGCTCCCAAAATATCTAAACGATAGGCACACATTTACCAGTTATTAACTTCTAATAGTCCCATACTATTTTGAGAATAAATTTTGTTTCATTAACTATTTTTCTTAATATTAATTTTCTTGTCTAATTTTTTTTTATCCAATCATCAATTTCAGACTTTAACCCCTAATAATAAGTCATGAGAACGATATCTACGCGGGCGAAGCCGCAGGCAAAAGCTAATAAAAATTTAATTCTCTAACTAAATCTACGAGTACATAATAGGGATGACAAATGCTAGTCATCTGAGTTACTTTTTATCATCTGTCAAAAACCATATTTTGTTCTTAAAATGTTTGAAATGCCTAGGCGTGACGTCATAGTTTTGCAGCGTATTTTTTTTATTCATTTTGTGATTTTAGTGAATTAAAAATCGAAGACTTGATGGAAAACAAAACGAGTAAGGTTTCCCGAAGTTTAAGTAGGAGGGCAATTTAGTGATCAAGAGTTCATAATTTATTTCTGATGCCAATTTTTATTAAATAAAAGTTTTTTTTTTATTGACCTTATGGTGACACTACTTATGGTCTTTTATTAGTAACTAGTGGCATGTCTTTCATGTTCCAAACCCCTGAGCTACGTAGCATTGAATGGAACAAAGGCGTTTTCTTAAAGGTCAGATAGGGCAGTTTTTTAGACTAGTTAATTTTCTTGATTTTCCTGAAAGTGACGAAATCTTATGCGGGGTATTCCCAAATACGAAATTAGTAACGAAGAAACTGCTGTGAAAACTCTAGAGCTTTAAAATTAAAAATGTGTATTTTTTGCCTTTAAAAATGGTGATTTATTGAGTTTAAAATAAATTGTCTTCATGGGTTCAAAGCCAACATGCTCTCAAAATATCTAAACGATAGGCACACATTTACCAATTATTAACTTCTAATAGTCTTATACTATTTTGAGAATAAATTTTGTTTTAATAGAACTATTTTTCTTAATATTAATTTTCTTGTCTAAATTTTTTTATCCAATCATCAATTTCAGACTTTAACGCCTAATAATAAGTCATGAGAACGATATCTACGCGGGCGAAGCCGCGGGAAAAAGCTAGTTGGAAATAAAAATTTAATTCTCTAACTAAATCTACGAGTACTTAATAGGGATGACAAATGCTAGTCATCTGAGTTACTTTTTATCATCTGTCAAAAACCATATTTTGTTCTTAAAATGTTTTAAATGTCTAGGCGTGACGTCATAGTTTTGCAGCGTATTTTTTTTTATTCATTTTGTGATTTTAGTGAATTAAAAATCGAAGACTTGATGGAAAACAAAACGAGTAAGGTTTCCCGAAGTTTAAGTAGGAGAGCAATTTAGTGATCAAGAGTTCATAATTTATTTCTGATGCTGTGTATAGATACTATTGTGTGTATGGGTCAATCTCGAAGAGAAAAATTTAAGCTGCGTTACATACTATTTGTGTTTTATTTGTGATTTAAAGCCAGTGTGTGAACATTCTGTTTTGCCTGTTACAATAGAGACGGACGACAAAGCGGCTTTGTTCTCCATTGTTGGTCTAACAACACAACGCGCTCTCGTCCGCCACACATAACAGATGTTGTTAAGTGTATTTTTAGATTTTCTCGGGTTTTGTGTTTTGAACGTGTCGTATACAACACATATAGTTACGACACGTTCTAAACACTTTTGTCATACATAAGTCTTTTTATATGTTACTAGTTTTTGCCAGCGGCTTCGGCCGCGTGGACATCGTTTTTATGACTGTCTTTGAGGGCGAGTGGTACGCGACTATGCTATTTTCACGAGATAAAAAGTAGCCTATGTCCTTCTTCGTGACACAGGCTACTTAAATGCCAAATTTCATCAAGATTGGTCAAAGTGTTGAAGCGTGAAAAGGTAACAAACAAACAAATAAATTTTCCCATTTATAATATTTGTAAGGCAAGGATTATAAACATAGTAGTCCAATGGTCGCCTTCTAGGCCTAGAGTTGTAGCACACCCCAAAAACTGCATACAACGGTCGTGATATGACATTTCTAAAAACAAATGACGGAGCAAACAAAATCACGGCGAAATCCTATACGTTCGAGAACTAGGCTATAACCAATCTGTATCAATATGGGTGACGAGGGGGTGAGATCGGAATCTAGAGAGCGGCAGGGAGTAAGGTACTCCCTGCCGCTCCCTAGATTCCATTTCGGAAAAATTTCTCGAAAACAAATAGTAAATGTTAAATAAAACTAACACACAAAAATCGGTGACTTTAACAACCTTTAATTTTAATAGAAAATATTTTTTTAAACCTTTTTTAAAAGTGAAGAACAGTAATAAAAACATGGAAATTTCGAGAATAAGGCGTTCTGTTTCAGCGTAACAGTCACGATGAACACTGCATTGATTTGAACTTAAGATGAATAGATTTACGTTCGATATTATTTTAAAACGTTTCAACCTGCTCAAATTGAGTCATCTTAAAGCCTTAAACTGAGCACATATAAATTACAAGCTATTATTTCATAATATGATAATTGACCTGATAACAACCTAATATTTCGTAATATATGCTATGTTAAGCTTTGTTAACGCTTCTGGTAATGTCAATAGTTTTTAATGCAAATTATGTATTTTGTTTTCTGATATTCAATGAAAAAAGAGCAATTAATTGCTCAAAATGAATAATAATTACTGTTAATAATACTGACACTTTGGGATTACGACGGATCTAAGGAGACATCGCACTTCAAAATCTATCAAAGCTCAGACTACTGGCACAGCCTAAGAAATAGACACACTCGTAAGATAGTAAAAACACATATTTATTATTTTTTCTATTATTTATTATTACCCCCTTTCTTGGGCAGTCGTTATAAATTTAAATTAAAAAAAAAACACGTAAAACTTTACTCCTTTTTCGGAAATCGGGTAAAATGTATCCTTTGTCACTCACGGGATGAAGTAACGTCAAACATTATAACACACAATAAAATCCATTAAGACGTTTATAAGATATCGTGGAATAAAGAAACATACATACTGCGTTAGACCTGAAAACAATACCTAATTTTTTGTGGGCAGTCGGGTAAAAAGCAGCTTGCCCAAATAAAAACTAGCTATTTCTTCTTAAACAGTACCCTGCAACAATTAATCTGGTTGTGAGCATTCCCAGCGTGGTTTTGCTAATGTACCGCATAAAATTACAATAAAGCGGAGTTATCTGGGGCTAATGGCGAGAGGTGCTTATTTATTGCACCTCAGTGATAAATTTTAAGGATATCTACCAACTAAATAAAGTGTCCCATAGTGAAAATAAAAAAACTACGATAAAAACAGAAAAATATAAAAAAAAACTCTTCGTTAGTTGAAATAAAAGTAACCGATACAGCTCTCAGAGTTACTAAACTTCAGTACCAGTGGACAGGGCACATAGCTCGTAGAACAGATGGCCGCTGGGGAAGTAAAGTTCTCGAAGACGTAGTGTAGGAAGGCCTCCCACTCAGTGTACCAACGATCTGATGAAGGTAGCAGGAAGCCGCTGGATTTGGGCAGCGCAGGACCGGTCGTTGTGGGAATACTAGGGAGAGGCCTTTGTCTAGGAGTGGACGTTTCAGCTTATATGATAATAGCGAGAATCTATTTTTCCTTGAAATTCGTGAATGATTTGCTTATACAAACATAAACACAAACGAAAGCAAAACAATGAAAAGAAAAACAAGTCTTAGTATATAAAATTATATCTGTTACGGGTAAGGCTTGAAGAGAGAGTAAGCCTAGGTTTACCCGGGTTTACTTAGAATTAACCAAGCTCTTTGGGTAATGTCCGAATACGAATTTGTATTCGGCGTTGACCTGTATACAATAAGGTCTAACCAACACTGGTTGGGTAATGTTAGGTGTTGCACTGTTGTAGCACCTAACATTACACAACCAGTGTTGGTTAGACCTAGTTGTGTACGGATAAACGCCGAATACAAATTAATACTCGGAAATTACCCAAAGAGCTTGGGTAATTCTAAGTAAAACCCGGTAAACCTAGGTTTACTTTCTCTTCTAGCCTTACCCGTAACATATCCACTGATTGCTTTGTTACTTCGCACGCGAGCGTTACTATATATTTAGTTAGAGAAACTGCTAGCAACTTTGTCTACGTGGATGGAAAAATACACCCCGTATCAACCCCTTGGGCGTTATTTTTAGATAAATCTTTTCGGTCTACCCATTTTGTAGAATACCGATTTATGCTAAGTTTCATGTACCTTTATCTGTCACAGTCGTTTTTAAAATGGGCTAAATCCTTTTGTAAACCACTTTTTATGATAGGTACTCTAATTAAACACAGTACTAGGACGGTGGGTTAGGTTACTCGTCTGTGCAAAATATCGTCAGACATATCATTTTGGTACTTTTCCCATGATATCTGAGGATTTGAAAGACCACACGTCGTTATGAGAATGGCAAAAAGATCTCTCACCTTAGCTGCTGATCTACATTGTGCACAGCCTCTTCTAATGTCGAGTCCCAATGATTATCATTCTCTAACAATAACAATTCTCGGAAGGTAACAAAAGTTTGACCATTGTAGTTCTTGAGATCATTGAACGAAGTTGCACGTGGTGTAGCAGTAGTCTCAAACAAAAGCATTCAATGTTACGTGGATAGTATAGACCCGTCCTAATGCATCTCCAGATTTAACGCCAGGCCAATCCAGGCCTGCCGCCACACTTCGGCGAATGTGCGCGACGACGACCGACGACTGACGGCAGCGGCGGCGATGCAGAGTATTCGTTAAAAGGAACTTTAACTTCAAAAGCTAAATTTTTTTTTAACTTGATACACCCAAAACTTCTAAATATCATGTTCCTAAGTTCAGTGGTTAAGATTTTGTATACAAAAAGTTTGGCTTCGTAGTTCCCGTTCCGAATCCGTTCCGTTCCGTTCGAATTTCGGGAATTCCGTTTGTAGAAAAACTCTGCACATCCTAAGAGACCTACGTACTAAGTTTCATGGTTTTATCTTCAAATATGACGAACACCCATACAAACTTTCAACCCCTATTTCACCCCCACACTGGTAAAAATTTCAAAATGCTAGAACAAACGATTTTTTGTGCGTAAATACAAAATGTAATGTTTTTATCTTCAAAAATGACGAACTTCATACAAACTTTCAACCCCTATTTTATTCTCTCACAGGTCGAAATTTCGAAAACGCTAGAACAAATGTTTAATTATTTCTTATCAAGTGCTTAAATATAAAGTTTCATGGTTTTATCTTTTAAAATTAAGAAATCCCATACAAACTTTCAACCTCTATTTCAACCTCTTCATCCCTTTTTTTCGCAATAAAAGGTAGCCTATGTCCTTTCTCAGGGTCTAAAGATTGTCTGTGCCAAATTTCATCAAAATCGGTTGAGAGGTTTAAGCGGGAAAGCGTAACAGACAGGCAGACAGAGTTACTTTAGTTTTTTTTTACTTTTTAATTTTATAAAATATTTTTTTTTACCAGCTTTTTTTTTATTCGCAGTTTGTAAACCCTTGACAACATCTCACCTGGTGGTAAGTGACGATGTTGCCGAAGATGGAAGCGGGCTTACCAAGATTCCCCAACGCAATGGGGAACTGGCTATCTTTTTTTCATGCCGGAACACACCAATGATATCAACATTAATATTTGGCGGCAAGACTTAGATAAGATGGTGGTAGCTAGCCAGGCGGGCTTACAAAATTACCCTACCACCAACCAAACCGAGTCTTACAATTGACCCCGCCAGGAATCGAACCCGCGACCTCCTGTGTAAAGCCACTGAACTTTGCCTCTGAGCTACGGAGGCGGTTAATAGCTGCTTCCTTTTAAGACTCATCTCGGGTTTTTACTTCATCTTTATATCATTTTATTCAACTGTGAATAAATCGAAATACCTGTGATCACGTCATTACCTACCCACGCCCACGTCCGTACCTACACCAATGACGACGTGTCATAAGGTCAAAGAAAAATTGGGATCTAGGTCTTTTCTACGATCGAAGAGCTTACCATCACCTATTGTTTTCCGAATCCTAAAATTTGAGGAATTAAATAACATAGTATGTACATTTAAAGCTCAACCGTAACGGTAACGACTCGGTACTCCTTACCAGAGTTGCCAGGTTCAAATCCGGACGGCCAATGTACCAATGAGTTTTTCGAAAGTTACGTCACATTCTCACCGATTGCTTTAACGGTAAAGGAAAAACATCGTGAGGAAACCTGCACACACCTGCGAAGAAACTCGAAGGTTGTGTGTGAAGTCGACCAGCCCGCACTGGGCCCACGTTGTCGACTAAGGCCCGATCGCCCGTATTCAGGGTAGGCTCAAGCCACTCGGTGGGGACGTATATGTGCATTTAAAAACTTATTGTTTAAGTATTATATCGCTTTCGGGTTGTACTGCATTTCAAAGCACAGAGAACTAGATGCCCCCCCTGTATAATATGATTCTGCCGGCGCCCATGAGTATTATCCCTACTAATATTATAAATGCGAAAGTAACTCTGTCTGTCTGTTACGCTTTCCTGCAAAAACTACTGAACGGATTTGGCTGAAATTTGGTAGGTAGACAGATTAGGACCTGGATTAAGACATAGGCTACTTTTTACCACGCTCTCGAGCCGCTTGCGGAAAGTCATAGAAACGCGGTCCACGCGGGTGAAGCCGCGGGAAACAGCTAGTATTGTATATGCGCCAGTGTTTATTCCATTCCCATTCCCATTCCATTTCCATTTACGTTATTAGTTCATATTACCAGTATTCTGTGGTGTAACATCCAAGGAACTGTTTTGTTATAGAATTTGTTGTTAGTTGTGGCGGAAACGGAAACTAATGTTTTATTTAGAACTACTAATTGATGACCCTAAGTTGCTTCTACAAATCAATAGGTAGGTATCTACTTAATATTAAGTCGTTACATTTAAATTTTACTTTACTTTAAATTTAAAATTAATACTAAGAACAATAGTAATTAAAACAAAATTTATTCTTTATCCGCGAACGCACATAAAAAAATAAAAAACATATACGGTCGTATTGAGAAACCTCCTCCTTTTTTTGAAGTCAGTAAAAAAAAAGCGAGGCGAACTAGCGCAATAAAAGCATAAGACTATTAGAAATTTAATGGTGGTAAACATATGTCTATTGTTTAGATATTTTGAGAGCACGGTGGCTTTAACCCCATGAAGTCGGGTTTTTTCACCTGAAATAGTCGCCTTTATTGAGGCAAAAAATACAGGTTTTTAATTTTAAGCTCTAGAGTTATCGCATTAGTTTCTTCCGTTACTTTCAGGATTTCTTTACTTTCAGGAAAATTCAAGAAAATAACTAGTCTAAAAAATTGCCCCATCTGACCACTAAGAAAACGCCTTTGTTCCATTCAATGGTACCTATACATAGCTCAGGGGATTGGAACATGAAAAAAATGCCACTAGGTTACTAATAAAAGACCATAAATAGTGTCACCATAAGTACAATAGTACTAATATATAAAAGGTACTTTGCCAAAAGGTTATAATAAAAAATAATAACTTTTTATTTTCAATATAAATTGGCATTGAACTTCAAAATGAAATCGACAATTTCATAGGTAAAGACCTATTATGTTCTGTGTGATGTACCATCATATCAAATTTCAAAATGTTTCTTCACAGTAGGTGCATAGTTACACCCCTTCAGATAGTTATCATCATCATCATCATATCAGCTCATGTATGTCCCCACCGAGGGGCTCGAGCCTACCCTGAATTAGAACGATCAGGCCTTAGTCGATCACGCGGGCCCTGTGCGCGTTGTTCAACTTCACACAAAACCGTAGAGTTTCTTCGCAGACGTGTGCAGGATTCCTCACGATGTTTTCCTTCACGAACATATTATGTAATCGAAATTCGAAACACATTGGTACGTTTCAGGATTCGAACCACCACCTCCCGGACAGGAAGGTAGCGGCCCTAGCTGTTACGCCTCCGACGTTCTATCTCAGGTAGTCATAAAATATGAATTGCATCACATATTATGGCAAATATTTTGAAAAAATCATAAACGTCGAAAACGTCAAAATAAAACATATAAATACAACAATATCATTGGAACATAAACACAATATGACACCATAAATCGGAAGTGCACACGAGAAGTTAACAATTTTTTTTAAAATTTATCATTAATGCCTTTGATAAGAGTAGGCCAGTTCACACGGACAGCACCCGGTCACGACTTTAAACTTGTTATCGTAGCCATCGCTCCTCTCGACCATAATATTAGAGAGAAAAGAAACGACCGGGCTCCCGAAATGCCACCATCCGTACGAACATTTAAGTAGGAAAAATTATTAAACAAAATTGTTACGCTGGCCCTGCGTTATCAGAAAATTTTAAAGCGGTATTTTTACAGATTTTCGTTATTTTTGACGTCAATTACTCTTAAACGATAGAAAACCTAAGGTCGATAAATACTTATTATCCTATTCCCGACGAAGAAAATTATCTAAATTTTTAGGTGCCATTTTTTTTAGTTAATTTTAAGTTCCCCTTAAAGTGGGACGTTAAATGGCGCAAACTAATTTTAAATTTCAATAAAGTCAGTTTAACCTGTTTCGCGATTATGTTACATTATTTTCTTCAATTTTTTTTTTTCATTTTGGATATAGGTATCGCTCATTTATTTATTAAATTAACAATGATCCAATATTCATTAATAAACTTAGCCTTTGTTAATTTTAGTTTATTAATTATAATAATTAATAGTTATAGATAGAAATATAAATAAAAATTAAAATGTTATATCTAAATTATGCTGCATCTAAACAAAATATCATAGGTATTTTTTCTTAATCAGGATCCGGATCTTCTATAATATAATAAAACTGTAACGGGGCCGTGTCTGTACATGAAATATTTTTGGGAAATAATAACTGTGGTGGACATTACTAACGATACAGAGGCCAAAACAACAACCTTTGGAATTTTTGTCTGTCTGTCTGTCTGTATGTTCGCGCATCACGCAAAAACTACTGGGCCGATTTTGATGAAATTTTGTATGGTGGTTCCTTATAGCCCGGGTTAACATATAGGATACTTTTTATCCCAGAAAATTTAAGAGTTCCCGTGAGAAAATCAAAAGTATTCATTTATAGAATGGCTCGCCACGCAAATGTGGCTTAACCTATTACAATCAAATTTTACACGTTGATACCCTTATCGCGAACTAAAACTGGGACATTGTGAATCCCAAAAAAATTAGGGTTCCTACAGGAATGCAAAAAATTGTATCTTTAGATTGGCTCAACGTAACAATATGAAACCTTTACATTGAGATGGGGTGTTTTGACCATCATTGTATAGTCGGGCATCCTTTATCCCGGAAAACTAAAGAGGTCCCGTGGGAAATTATCTATCGATACTTACAATAATAACAATAGAGTACTTTTTTTCTATTTATTAGCTACACATACCAAACATTATAATCATAGTAGCAGAATTTCAATAGATGGCGCTGCAGGGATAATAAAACGCGCTTAAGTTGTATTAAAACATTATATTATTTTTTCTTACTTTTGGGTGGATTTCTTTTATGTATTTTTCAGCATACGCTACTTTAAACTCTGGAACTATGGTACGTAGCGATGTGTTTCATAGACGAACAGAGAGGTATTTTTTTACAGATTCCAATCATGTAAAAAAATAAAAACAGATAAATCGAGTTTAGCATCTTTTAACAGGAGACACAGATATGGGAACTCTTCTGACGGCGACTATTTGCGTGTGGCAGTTGCTCTCCGCCTGCAATATCAATATCTGTGAACCTCATCAATGTATTTGCGGGTCCACGGTGGAGGCAACTGTCCATCACTCACTGAGTTGCAGTCGTGTTTGTGAAGATTCCTACGTCACTAATTCCTTAATGACCTCACTCGGAGGGCACTGGTCTCGGCCAGATGGAATATGCCATCTTTGATGCAGCCGCCGGCCGGACTTTAGTCGATCTGATGGCAGAAGGCCGGAGGTTTTAAACAGGTGCTATGGCAGAGAGGAACGTGTCTGCTTTGGGAAGCCACTTTTTCTGCCTCACTCCTCAGCCGTACGGTACTGCTGCTCAATTTGCGGCGAGAAAGAAGCATAATAAGTACTCTGTCTTGGAGGCAAATTACTAATTTGTGCCGCTGGTCTGTGAGACAACCGGCTGCTGAACCCTCAGAGGGCTTCGCCTTCACAAAGGAGATTGGCCTTCGCCTTCGAGAGAGGAGATGTGACGTGAGGTTCTACCTGCTGCTAAGGTTGTCTATTGCTATCCAGCGCCTCAACGAGAAGTGCGTCTTATACGTACGACTCGAGGATTTGACCCATAATAATATTGTTAGGAAATTTTATTACTAGATTGATACCTATAACGATTTGAATTAGTTTTTTGATAATATAGGTAATGTGTTATTTCATCATATCAGTTTATATACGTCCCCACCAAGGGGCTCGACCTGCCCTGAGTTATGGCGATCTGGCCTTAGACGATCACGTGGGCCCATTGCGGGTTGATTGACTTCACACATAAGCTTCGAATTTCTTCGCAGGCGTGTGCAGGTTTCCTCACGATGTTTTTCTCACCGTAAGAGCGTCGGATAAGTGTACATTCCAGTATGAAATCGATATTCGTATAGATATTGGTAAGTGGCAGATTCGAACCACGGCCTTCCGGACAGGAGGTAGTGGCCCTAACCGTTTAAAGTTATTTTTTGTATAGAATTTGTTGCGGGGGGGGGGAAGTGACAAAGACTGCCAATCCGAATAGCCCGATACAGTACCTGAGGTACCTGGAGAAAACTCATGTCCACCCTTGCGAGCTGATTGCGGCTCGCGCACCACTCACCCTCAAAAAGAGTCATAAAAGCTATGTCCACGTGGGCGAAGCCGCGGGCAAAAGCTATACTAAATAAATTACATTAAAATTGGAAGAGAGTAATTTAACATGGTCGCGTAACTGGTGAAACTTCTTAAAGAACTTAACATGGAGCCATAATTAATAAAAAAAACCTTCAAAAACTTTAAAGTCGCACCAATATGATCTTAACGTTCCACCTTAAGAAATAGAACCGCTAAACGCTTTTTTTATTTTTTTAGGGCTGAGGGCGTCCACAGTGCCCAACCATTGCGTTCTGTCTTGGGCTACGCGCATCATTTTGGGCGGAAATGACAACCCGACCTCAATAAAATCCTCTGCCGCTACCACTGAGCGCCACCAGGACTGTTTTGGACGGCTACGCTTTATCTTTTCTTGTGGGTGGGGTCCACTCTAGCGCTTGTCTAGGTTTGTGGGTATGCTCACTTCAGAGATTATGGCTAATTTAACACTCCAGTACGCGCGCGTTCTACCATTGTAGAACGTACATGCATTTCGTTGAATTTGAGTTTAAGCGCAAATTGATGGTAACGTACGCAGACACAAATAGTATACCTCTATTAATAACTTATAAACATAATTAGTGCCCTTGCGGCGATCAACGCGGCCGCACTCCAGAGAAATTTCGCACCATAAGTGAATATCTACAACAGTAGAGCGTGCAATCACTCGTGTGTCATTTTTCTCGAACAAATTTATGTGCAGGTGATTCAATGCTTTAATGCTTGTCAAGGAATCCAATATAGATTCTAGTCTTCAAACACTGAATTTCACGTCAAAAGTGAATTTCTACAACAATAGAACGTGCGATCACTCGTGTGTCATTTTTCTGGAACAAATTTATGTGCAGGTGATTCAATGCTTCAATGCTTGTCAAAGAATTCAGTATAGATTCTAGTCTTCAAACATTGAATTTCGCGTCAAAAGTGAATTTCTACAACAGTAGAGCGTGCGATCACTTACATGTCATTTTTCTCGAAGAAATTGACGTGCAGGTGATTCAATGCTTCAATGCTTGTCGAAGAATTCAGTATAGATTCTAGTCTTCAAACACTGAATTTCGCATCAAAAGTGAATTTCTACAACAGTAGAGCGTGCGATCACTCGAACAAATTCACGTGCAGGTGATTCAATGCTTCAATGCTTGTCAAGGAATTCAAAATAGAATCTAACTCTGAATTTCGCCAAACAAACTTTACTATGTATTATGTTATGTAGGTACTTAGGTAGGTTATCTTGGTTACTTTGTAACAGGATAATGTTTCCCGTCATACCTCTGCCGCAGTATTAAAATATAGCGGCTTACAGTAGTGCAACGAATGTACTTACGCAGAGCAACGGAAGGGTACTTGCGGGGCACAACCGGCCTAACTCCACGAGTTTGCCAGGCTGGCTACAGGTTAGTACTGCTAGTACCTACGCCGTGGCGGCATCGTGCGACATCAAAGGCGTTGCGCTACTTTAAGCCATATCGTAATACTGTGCCTCTGCCGAGGACTTTGTAAATACGAGAAACTAATTCTGGTAGACGAGGTTGTTTGGCGCCATTTTTTGGTGTGCAGTTGGTTTGCATAACAGTCATTTGCATTTTAACAGAAATTTTAAAGGAGTGTATATATGATACCAGTGAGGTATAAGTATATTATATAAACTTGGGGGCGTGAGCTACGCGGCAAAGTTTCCTTCATTCATGAATTAATTGAGAACATGAATTTCTAATGTAGCTCTTAAGTTGCTTTACTTAAGTAATAGGTAGTTTAATTATAATGGGCCTTGAAGATGGTGCTCTTTACGTTCAATTCATTTTCTTTAACTAACGCTTTTCTTTTTTCATTTTATTTTAAAATTAATTTTTTCAAATTATTGTAAGAGGTAGCAGGCTTTTTTATCCAAAAAACTTACACTTTTGCCTTTTGTTTCATTTTCAAATTGACGAAAATCCTATTTTTTTTTATTTGAAAAGAGTTTTTATGCTCAAAAGCCAAATGCTCACGACACGTTTCCAAATTAAAAAAAAGGCGAGCATAGTTTTCCTTCGAAAGTATTGAAAATAAAAGAAGATCCTTGGACCTCGATTCAAACTTTATCATCAGATCAACTTCAAAAGCAACTCCAAAATGATCTATTGTTACAGGGAATACGGTTTCATACCAAATTTCAGCTCAATCGGAACCCTAGAGGTCGCTCTAATATCGATTGCATTTGACCTTAACAAACATACATACATACAAACATAAATAAAAGCTTTTAAAATGGCATTGTTCTTCAAAAATGTACACTCTATGTAACTTTTTTTCTATTATCTTTATCGCATTTGTCTTCGCAAAGGATTTAGATAGAAACGAGAAAGTGTAAAGCGAACAATCATACCCACATACATACTTACATTAGGCAGTTAAAAACAAAACGTCATATGTCTCAAAATTTAAAAAAAGTTGAGTTAATGATGCCAGTCTACGGTCCACCATTAACAACGTCTTTTTAATAATTCTATTCGTGCAAAAAGTATTTATGTTCATTGTATTTTGTCTTTGAAAAGCATGTTTAAATGCAAAAGACGCTTTGTCCAATGACATTTCTCTTGCAATAAGTAATTAAAATATTGTCAGACTACACAGTCTCAATTGTATCTATATTAATTTAGGAAGTAAAGTTTTTTGCCATTTATCTTAGTTTGACGTTTCTGTGACATATCGCGTTATGCTTTTAACCTCCTCAGATCACTGGACAGGTACTTCCCCGGGGCTTAAAGCTCCGCCTTTTCCTAGTAAGGGATTACAGGGTTTAACTTCTCATAACACCTTCGCTTTGTAAGTAGCTTAGAAGATTTACCATTTTTATCTACCAATGATGATTCCCTCAGAGGAGTCTTAAAGCAAAATGATCACTTTAGAAATGATTTAACAGCATCATCATCATATCAGCCGAAAGATGTTGACTGATGGATCAAGACCTCTCCCAAGCATTTCTACGACTATTGGGCTGCTTCCATTCAGCGGCATCCAGCGGCTTCCAGCGATTCGCCTGCCTACACTACGTCTTCCGGTGCGCGGTCGACACTCGAGAACTGTACTGCCCTAACGGCAGTGGGGACGCTATATCATAAAAGTAGTAGTTCTAGCGCACGACGAGAGGGAAAGCCCCAACGGCCATCTGTTCTACGAGCTATTAGCCCTAACTTCAGCATTATGCTTGTTTTAAAAAAAATCTTTAAAACTTAAGATGATATACTATCTGTTAAAGGGCTGATAATAGCGAAAACATGATTATCGATAAAGTACTAATAAAATAATTTCATCAACAAAAATAAATAGCGAAGTTACCTCTAAAATCTCTGTATTTGTAAAATCGTTTGTCCTGACTTATTATCACCGCACAGCTCAAACCACTACACAGATCGGTTTGAAATTTGCCATACAGATAGCAATTATGTATGACGTAGGCATCAGCTAAAAAAGGATTTTGTAAAATTCCCACGGAAATGGCATAAAACAGGATACGCCGCTGTTTGTTTTGCGTTTTTCATTTTTAATTTATCCAAGAAAAGCTTAATTTTTAACCCAATTAAGCCGTGTAAGGCTTCAAAGCTCAATTTTAAGCCTTACACGGCGCCCGCTGTGTTTTAAAAGCGAGGTAGACAAACTTTATGTTATGCGCGTGCGCGCCTCTCAACCGTGTCATAGGCGACAGTGTCTGTAACATTGTAGACTAAACAGACCTCAATTTCTTAAAAAATAAAAAATCTGTTTAGGAAAGGCGGTGCCCCCCTGCCCTTCAATTCCTTTTTTTTTTAATTCTATGGATCATGATGTAGAAGTACAAAAACTGATCTTCGGTCCGATCTTGGTTGCCACTCCGTTAAAGCTCTAGTTCACAGGTCGCCAAATGGAGGACCGCGGGCCGCATCCGGACCACCGACCCATTTGTGCGGACCGCTAGTGCAACTTGCACTACATAGTACGTAATTGAAGTTCCAGTGAAGAGTTCTGGATAAAATTTGTATATCAGCTCATATACGTCCCCACCGAGGAGCTCGAGCCTACTCTGAATTAGGGCGGCCTTAGTCGACCACACGGGCCCAGTGCGGGTTGGTCGACTTCACACACAACCTGTGAGTTTCTTCGCAGGTGTGTGCAGGTTTCCTTACGATGTTTTCCTTCACCGTTAAAGCAATCGGTAGGTAAGTATATGTACGTAAGTTTTTGAAAAACTCATTGGTACATTGGCCGTCCAGATTTGAACACGGTACCTCTGGTTAGAAGGACCGAGTCGTTACCGGTTGAGCCACCGAAGCTTTTTGTATGTGGTAATAAATATCCAGAACTACAAAAAATAGCTTTGATACTTCTTACTTTGTTTGGGTCAACATATATTTGTGAAGCAGCGTTTTCGAAAATGAACTTCATTTGATGTCAATAGTTTGTACCAATTTTACTCTAAAGTTCAGACAGTAAGTCCGCAAAAAAAATGACATTTTTCTCATTGACATGTAAAAAATACCTTTGTTATTTTCGTAATTACATTTGTTTAATTTTTTTTTACTATAAAATGTGCGGACCGCGATTGTCATTTCATTTATTAAAACGATTAAAACGGACCCTGAGCAAAACTAATTTGTGACCCCTGCTCTAGTTCCTCTTGAATATAACTTGTTTACTTAAACACAATCGTGAATTTATTATAAATAATAGTAGTGTAGATATTGATAAATTTATAAATTGATTTGAATTGCAAATACGCTGAGTAATATCTATCAAAAGCAACCTATAACACTCTATTCTTATACAATTTACCAGTGAACATGTTCAAAACCTACTTGAATCGCTTAAAATTAGTGCATTTTTTTTTCATTTTTTATCCTTTTAATAAAAAAAAGTACTTATTTTTGTTAAAATTTATACAGGTTGTACAAAATTGGTGTGGGACCCGTTAACTGGGGGTTCTGCTTATAATGCCCTCTGTACAAAAATAAAAAAAATTGTCGGCCTGCTGATCATCATATCAGCTCATATGGGGTGACTTTTAATTAGTTCTTGATAGCAAAAGATATGAATGTACTCATGATTACAAACAACTTTCCCAAAGAAACTATAGTGTCAAATATGAAAAAAAAAATTTTGGTGCTTTATACATTTTTGCCGATTTTATAACTTATTATGTATCGGGGACCAAAATTTTTTTTTCATATTTCACATACAGTTTTTTTGAGAAAGTTGTTTGTAATCACGAGTACATACCTTTTGTTATCAAGAACTAATTAAAAGTCACCCTGTATACGTCCTCACCGATGAGCTTCGAGCCTACCCTGAATTACGGCATCGGACTATGCGACGCGGGCCCAGTGCGGGTTGGTCAACTTCACACACAACCTTTGCGTTTCTTCGCAGGCATGTGCAGGTTTCCTAACGATGGTATTCTTCACCGCAAGAGCGTCGGATAAACTACATATGAAATCGAAATTCGAAAACATGTTGGTACGTGGCAGGATACGAACACCGTCCTTCCAGACAGGAGGTAACGGCACTTGCCATTACGCCACCGACGCTCAGTAATCGATCGATTTGTATAAAGAGCTATATTTTTTTTGCGATTTCAGCAAAGTCGTAGAACAAAAGTTGTTCAGTATGATGATTAGAAGCCTCAGTTAACGGGACCTATACCGATTTTGTTCAGATTCATTTTGTTATACTCTGAATCGAAATAATTTGTTAATTAAAAAACAATCATCAAAATCGGTTTACTAGCGGCGAAGGACTTAATATGTAATCATCATCATCATTTTATTTCATGAACAGACAATCTGTGTGCGAAACAATTTTAAAAACTTAAATCTAATAGCATAATATTCAATTTCATGTTAACATTTTATAAAAACAAATTTAATGTCAAATATAAAACAAATTTAATGTCAAATATAAAGTAAATTAATGTAAAATTTCAATGTCACAATTTTAAAAGTCATCAAAAGAATAACAATTTTTATCCAACAAAACCAATTTTATTTTTTCTTGAAAATGTCTACCCTAGTTTCTACCTTTAATTCTGTCGGAAGTCTATTAAAGAATGCCACGGATTGATACAGTGGACAATGGCTCACAACATTTAAACATGGCTCGATAACGTGGTGTAAGTCCTTTCTCCTAGTACCCATACGCAAATTCATCATCTCATCGGATTCAAAAACTAATCTGTGTTTTACCAAATCCACTAAAAGAACAAGAATATAGAGACCAGGAACCGTTAATATTTTGTATTTTTTAAAATAGTCCCTACAGGATTCCCACGGAGGAATTCTAGCTATTGTTCTTATAGCCCTCTTTTGGAAAGTAAAAGCTTTTGTCAAATTATACTTATAGCTACTTCCCCAATACTTAATACTATAGCGCAACTTTGATTCGATTATGGCACTCAGAATTTATTCGGATCCAAAAGTAAGGACTTAACTAAACTCGACGAGATTTTCTGTGAGTGCGCATCAAAAGATTAGAAGAAAACAACTAGAAAATTCTTATAAAAAATTTAACCATGCGCACTGTTTATAATTGTACAGGGAGCGTTAAATGAAACACAGATGTTATCCGAAATGATTTATTATGGCTGAGTAATGGCATTTTCGTAAACAAGACATCACATCAGGTTCATAACATATATTCAGTGGATTTTGATATTCTAAAACATGTAGGCGCTAAAGAATGACCATTTAATGTGTTGGATGGCTATCGTTCTATGCTGAATCATAATGGTTGATAAATAGTGAATTTTATGGTATCTGAGAGCTTACAAATCTGTGACTAGTTCGCAAATTTTGTAGCTTTTTAGAGAATGAACGAAAATACACATCAAATGTCACAAATGAAGTCTATACACTCTATAAAAACTTAATGAAGATAATGTCTAATTACACATATAAAGTTTCAGAAACAAAGAAATCTTTTTACAACTCGAGATAATAAATAATAACATAAAAACATTGGCAGTTTTCACTAGCAAACAAAGAAGAAACCTAAATTACTCTATAATTATATCTATGACCTATTTCTTCTTAAGTAAAACATTAATTACGAAACAGTAGCTCTATGCATATCTTTATACACGATCCTGAACTATATAAACTTATCTACGGTATTAATGTCGCATATTTTAAATTTGCATAACTTTTATGTATTTTTTTTTACATTTTCATTTCCTAAGACCCTTAAAATTAACCCTTACCTCTAAATTAGAAAGAAAAAGACTATTTTACTTATATTATTTGACCACGAGGTGGTGTCATGCAATTGCCAGATACCAATAGCAGTACCGTACTTCCGTCGGAATTTCCCTACTCTCAAAATAATACTTTGTCCTGTTAGATAACGACTGCAACATACATATTATTAATATAAAAAGCACACGGAGAAAAAAATATGGTCAGAATAACTATTCAAAGTTATAGTTAAATTAGTTAAATGACGTATCGTTGATGTAGTCAACTGTTTTCTAGAATTGAGGATCTGTATAGCCAATTCAGCGATACAGATCCTTAGTTTGACGAAACAGTTGGCTATATTAACGATACGTCTTTTAACTAATTTAACTATAAACTTTGAATAGTTATTCTGACGATATTTTTTTCTCCGTGCACCCTAGGTCAGTCGGGCCAATGGAGAAAGAAAAGATAAGAGAGAGAGAGGACCGTCTTGGAATCTGAAGATTGTCTGAAAATTTCATCGAAATCGGTCCAGCCGTTTTGGAGTCTATAAGGAACATTTTTTTTTCCTTCACATAACACAGAGATAGACTGGATTCAAGTGCTAATAACTACAGCCTCCCTGATATAATAAAAGGATTTGAATGTAAATCACATGTTAAACGCTCATAAGAATTAGAAATGATTTGAACGATTAAAAATTATTCAAAATGATTACAAATCAAATCATTTTTAATCCTTTTTAATGATTTTGTTTAATCAGGGCTGTGATTAAAATAACTAAAAAAGAGATTATAAGGTTTTCTTATTTGTTTACTTAGCTTAAGTAATAAAAATATGTATCGTTTATTTAAGTAAATAAACTTTAAACAAAAAAAAATGTTCTGAGGACAGGTTATAGCGGTGAATACTTATAACCTGTTTTGTCCGTTAAATTTGGAACCATATTAAAATAAATAAACTCATGTGAGTCCAACTATGTAACTTAATTAATTAATTCATTAACTTTAATTATCTTAACGTTAGTTAAAAAACACTATAATATTAAGAAATTATAAAGTCACATGAACAATGCGTTCATAAATCTTATTATTGGTCAACTGACAGCCAAAACCGTGTGCTAACACTGGTCTTATGTACAGTTGGTAATATTACAAATTATACAGTCAGTCATTCAAATCACCTACCCAGATAACCAGGGTTGTCAATTTTGAACTACATAAATATAATCATAAAGTTTAAAAGACACTTACAATTACAAATTTTGAAATTACATGAATACAAACGCAAATTTAAATTTCCAACTAATTAACCAAGAAAGTGTAACAACGGTACTTTTTAAAGATTATTTTAATTTAATTAAATCATGGTAGATCTTATCTATGGTTTCTGTATCTTTCCTTTTATTAATTAAATCTTGATGCCTCTCCATTTACATAGATTCCATAATCAGACGCTTTTTATAATTATGTTCTGTATTTAAAATTTTTAATATTTTAAGATTTTAGCCTGCTTACCCTCGAGTAGGCTTTATCATTACAAAATACAAAAGCTTTAGCTCAACCTTTTTTTTTAAAATAAAGACAAAAATAATATAAAACTCATGGCATTTAAAAAAACAGAAACAAAACGATTTACAAAAAGTATTGTATCATATAACACTTGACAGCCCTACCAGCACATCACACACCAGAAACTATGCACTCGCGACTTAGCTTGCTCAATAGCAAGTAAGTGGTTGTAGCATCGTCTTGAATTCATCCAGGGAAGCAGCAGTTGAAACAGCAGGTGGCACAAAGTTCCAGAAAGCAACTCCAAGGACAAGAAAAGAGCTCTTGTACATTGATGTACCCGGAATCGGCGATAACAGCGTATAGTCCGGTTGTTCTCAGATCATTGCAGAGTCGGATCGATAATAGCTTCCAGGTTCTTGAGAATACTAACTTACTCAATATCTTTACCAGCTAACGACAGCACTGGCTTCTCACTGCTATCTATGAGGATAGTACGTTTAGACAAACACCAAAAAAAATGTTAGACACGAAATTCATGATGTGTGAACGGAAGATTAACACTTATTTTTTTTTTTTTTCTTCTCCTCCTCGATAAATTTATTTATTCCGCAGTCTCTGCACCACCTCCAAAATGGGCTGAAATCGTACACTCGGCCACAATTGATACATATTTTTTTTTGGGACTCCATTTGACCGGAATGGTTGCAACAATATGAATCATTTCGACCCTCCGTCTCCGTTTAAATAGCAATGCTTATCAAAACTAGGGCTACCACTTTCTCATAACATTTTTTTTTGTTTAAAGTTTATTTACTTAAATAAACGATACATATTTTTATTACTTAAGCTAAGTAAACAAATAAGAAAACCTTATAATCTCTTTTTTAGTTATTTTAATCACAGCCCTGATTAAACAAAATCATTAAAAAGGATTAAAAATGATTTGATTTGTAATCATTTTGAATAATTTTTAATCGTTCAAATCATTTCTAATTCTTATGAGCGTTTAACATGTGATTTACATTCAAATCCTTTTATTATATCAGGGAGGCTGTAGTTATTAGCACTTGAATCCAGTCTATCTCTGTGTTATGTGAAGGAAAAAAAAATGTTCCTTATAGACTCCAAAACGGCTGGACCGATTTCGATGAAATTTTCAGACAATCTTCAGATTCCAAGTAGGTCCTCTCTCTCGCTTATCTTTTCTTTCTCCATTGGCCCGACTGACCTAGGGTCCTTTTTACTTTTAAATTGCATATTTTTAAGACCGTTTTTCAAACAACTATCAAATGTCCACGTAAGTTATTTATCTCTTGTTATTGAAGTCTGGTTTTCCTTAATAAATGCGATGTACCTATGCCGACCACTCTTATCTAAAAAGTTTTATGTTTACATATTTTTAGTTCGGGAATTCACATGACTAATATAATGTGTGTGTTACAGTCGTTATCTGACAGAAAAACATATTGTTTTGAGCGTAGGGAAAATCCCAAAGTTCTGTCATCCACGGATTGTAAGTACAGTCACCATCAACCAACTGATCTATCTCAACTGATCTATCTCAACCAGTTCACGTATTTTGGGTACCAAGAAGCTAGAAGCTAAGAAGCTAGTGGGTGTTTGATAGACATAAAATTAGCATATTATTTGACTAGGTTAGGGATCATCTATTTTGAATGGAAATTATTTATTTAAAAAAATGGTCAGATTTCAGACAAGTTTTGTCATCAAATAAATCCTATGGCAAAGTAAACAAATTTCAACTGTTCCAACGTCAACACATCTCTTAGGCTTCTTAAAGCATAACCAGCCGAGCTAATTGAACTTTCCAGTATATTTAGTTCTGGTTTCCAATTTAGTAATGAGTCAATTTGTATACCCAAAAATTTGACCGAATTCAGCACCTCTATATACTCATTATTTAAAATCAAACTGAGAGAATCTCGGCTCCTTGCAGTTGACTTAAACAAAATTGCATTGGTTTTTTGTGAATTAAGAATTAGGTCATTAGCTTCAAACCATCTATGGAAAGCTGCTATACAATACAATATAAGTATACATACTCGTAATAATAAATATTTTTTTACAGTAAAATGGATATTTATATTATTTTGAGTCTTAATTTGGTATGTGTTAATGATATAGAAGACAATTTCACGAAAATTTGAAAAACTTTTTTTATAGCGACAATCTTAGGGCCGGGCGCATTGTAACGTTATTGAGAGTTTTCTGTATACATAGAGAAATTAGCGTTGAAAAGTCGTCAGAAAATTTTGACGTTTCAAAGAGTGAATCGTTATATCGAGTGACGTTATACAGAGTTTACACTGTACTTCCTCTACCTACCGTACTACGGGATCGAGGAAGTAATAAATATAGTTAAAAAAACTAAAAAACACGCTTTTAAAGCACATCAAACTAAAAAGTGTAAAAAAATACTTAATATAAGCTGAAAACAAGAATTCAACAAAAAATACTAGTATTTTTGTGAAAAAGCGTGGGATGCTCGATATACGAAAAATTGGCACAAAGCGCGCCACGCTTTTTTCACAATAATACTAGTATTTTTCGTTCATTATTGTTTTCAGCTTATATTATGAACTAGCTTTTGCCCGCGGCTTCGCCCACGTGGACATAGCTTTTATGACTCTTTTTGAGGGTGAGTGGTGCGCGAGCCGCAATCAGCTCGCAAGCGTGGACATGAGTTTTTACCAGGTACCTCACAAACTGTATCGGGCTATTCGGATTAGCAGTCTTTGTCACTTCCCACCCCCTAAACAAATTCTATACAAAAAATCACTTTAATCCGTTGCTCCGTTGCAACGCCACCGACGTGCGCGAGCGTAGAAAACAGTTGTCCCCAGATCCCTCGGGAACTATGTCAGGATATACTTATTAGTAAATTATATCATTTTCCACCTCATCTCTGTGCTAAAAATCACACCAATCCATTTTTTCATTACGATTTTAAATAAAACGAACATAGAGTATAGTTTTAGTTTCCTCAGGAACTGCATCGGACCATGATAATTTCCACAGATAAAAGGTTGACTATTTCATTCCCAGTGATACAGGCTACCTGCATGCCAAATTTCATCAAGATTGGTAGAGGTTTTGAAGTGTGAATAGGTAACAAACAAACAAACAAACAAATTTTCACATTTATAATATAAAGTAAGGATTTCTAAATCTTAAATAAAATATAGAGCGTCGGTGGCAAAACGGTTAGGGCCACTACCTCCTGTCTGGAAGGCCGTGGTTCGAATCCTGCCACTTACCAATATCTATACGAATATCGATTTCATACTGGTACGTACGTTTATCCGACGCTCTTACGGCAAGAAAAACATCGTGAGGAAACCTGCACACGCCTGCGAAGAAATTCGAAGCTTATGTGTGAAGTCATCAACCCGCAATGGGCCCGTGTGATCGTCTAAGGCCAGATCGCCCTAACTCAGGGCAGGTGGAGCCCCTTGGTGGGGACGTATATAAACTGATATGATGAAATATTATCAAAAAACTAATTCATATCATTATAGGTATCAATCTAGTAATAAAATTTCCTAACAATATTAATATGGGTCAAATCCTCGAGTCGTATCAGCTCCAAAGAAGCCCAAGACGCACTTCTCGTTGCCGCGCTGAATGGCAATAGACAACCTTAGCAGCAGGTAGGACCTCACGTCACATCTCCTCTCTCGAAGGCGAAGGCCAATCTTCTTAGTGAAGGCAAAGGCTTCTGAGGGTTCAGCAGCCGGTTGTCTCACAGACCAGCGGCACAAAGCAGTAATTTGCCTTCAAGACCGAGTACTTATTATGCTTCTTTCTCACCGCAAATTGAGCAGCAGTACCGTACGGGTGAGGAGTGAGGCAGAAAAAGTGGCTTCCCAAAGCAGACACGTTCCTCTCTGCCATAGCACCTGTTTAAACCCTCCGGCCTTTTGCCATCAGATCGACTAAAACCCGGCCGGCGGCTGCATCAAAGATGGAATATTCCATCTGGCCGAGACCAGTGCCCTCCGAGTGAGGTCATTAAGGAATTGGTGACGTGGTAATCTTCACAAACACGACTGCAACTCAGTGAGTGATGGCCAATTGCCACCACCGAGGACCCGCAAATACATTGATGAGGTTCACAGATATTGATATTGCAGGCGGAGAGCAACTGCCACACGCAAATAGTCGCCGTCAGAAGAGTTCCCATATCTGTGCCTCCTGTTAAAAGATGTTAAACTCGATTTATGTGTTTTTATTTTTTTACACGATTGGGATCTGTAAAAAAATACCGCTCTGTTCGTCTATGAAACACATCGCTACGTACTATAGTTCCAGAGTTTAAAGTAGCGTATGCTGAAAAATACATAAAAGAAATCCACTCAAAAGTATGAAATAATATTTTAATGTTTTAATACAACTTAAGCGCGTTTTATTATCCCTGCAGTGCCATCTATTGACATTCTGCTACTATGATTATAATGTTTGGTATGTGTAGCTAATATATAGAAAAAAGTACTCTATTGTTATTATTGTATGTATCGATAGATAATTTCCCACGGGACCTCTTTAGTTTTCCGGGATAAGGAATACCCGACTATACAATTATGGTCAAAACACCCCATCCCAATGTAAAGGTTTCATTACGTTGAGTCCACAGACTTAAGATATATGGTTTGTGGTTGAGTCATTCTAAAGATACAATTTTTTGCATTCCTGCAGGAACCCTAATTTTTTTGGGATTCACAATGTCCCAGTTTTAGTTCACGATAAGGGTATCAACGTGTAAAATTTGATTGTAATAGGTCAAGCCACATTTGCGTGGTGAGCCACTCTATAAATAAATACTTTTGATTTTCCCACGGGAACTCTTGAATTTTCTGGGATAAAAAGTATCCTATATGTTAACCCGGGCTAAAAGGAACCAACATACAAAATTTCATCAAAATCGGCCCAGTAGTTTTTGCGTGATGCGCGAACATACAGACAGACAGACAGACAGACAGACAGACAGACAAAAATTCCAAAAGTTGTTGTTTTGGCCTCTGTATCGTTAGTAATGTCCACCACAGTTATTATTTTCCAAAAATATTTCATGTACAGACACGGCCCCGTTACAGTTTTATTATATTATAGCTTTTGCCCGCGGCTTCGCCCACGTGGACATAGCTTTTATGACCCTTTTTGAGGGTGAGTGGTGCGCGAGCCGCAATCAGCTCGCAAGCGTGGACATGAGTTTTCTCCAGGTACCTCAGGAACTGTATCGGGCTATTCAGATTAGCAGTCTTTGTCACTTCCCACCCCCTCAACAAATTCTATACAAAAAATCACTTTAATCCGTTGCTCCGTTGCGACGCCACCGACGTGCGCGAGCGTAGAAAACAGTTGTCCCCAGATCCCTCGGGAACTATGTCAGGATATACTTATTAGTAAATTATATCATTTTCCACCTCATCTCTGTGCTAAAAATCACACCAATCTATTTTTTCGTTACGATTTTATATAAAACGAACAAAGAGTATTGTTTTAGTTTCCTCAGGATCTGTATCGGGCTATGATAATTTCCTCAGATAAAAGGTTGACTATTTCATTCCCAGTGATAAAGGCTACCTGCATGCCAAATTTCATCAAGATTGATAGAGGTGTTGAAGTGTGAATAGGTAACAAACAAACAAACACATTTTCACATTTATAATATTAAGTTAGGATTTCTAAATCTTAATTGAAATATAGAGCGTCAGTGGCAAAACGGTTAGGGCCACTACCTCCTGTCCGGAAGGCCGTGGTTCGAATCCTGCCACTTATCAATATCTATACGAATATCGAATGCATACTGGTATGTACGTTTATCCGACGCTCTTACGGTGAGAAAAACATCGTGAGGAAACCTGCACACGCCTTCGAAGAAATTCGAAGCTTATGTGTGAAGTCAATCAACCCGCAATGGGCCCGCGTGATCGTCTAAGGCCAGATCGCCCTAACTCAGGGCAGGTTGAGCCCCTTGGTGGGGACGTATATAAACTGATATGATGAAATAACATATATAGGTACCTATATTATCAAAAAACTAATTCAAATCATTAAAGGTATCAATCTAGTAATAAAATTTCCTAAAAATATTAATATGGGTCAAATACTCGAGTCGTATTAGCTCCAAAGGAGCCCAAGACGCACTTCTCGTTGCCGCGCTGGATGGCAAAAGACAACCTTAGCAGCAGGTAGGACCTCACGTCACATCTCCTCTCTCGAAGGCGAAGGCCAATCTCCTTTGTGAAGGCAAAGGCCTCTGAGGGTACAGCAGCCGGTTGTCTCACAGACCAGCGGCACAAAGCAGTAATTTGCCTCCAAGACCGAGTACTTATTATGCTTCTTTCTCGCCGAAAATTGAGCAGCAGTACCGTACAGTGAGGCAGAAAAAGTGGCTTCCCAAAGCAGACACGTTCCTCTCTGCCATAGCACCTGTTTAAACCCTCCAGCCTTTTGCCATCAGATCGACTAAAGCCCGGCCGGCGGCTGCATCAAAGATGGAATATTCCATCTGGCCGAGACCAGTGCCCTCCGAATGAGGTCATTAATGAATTGGTGACGTGGGAATCTTCACAAACACGACTGCAACTCAGTGAGTGATGGCCAATTGCCTCCACCGTGAACCCGCAAATACATTGATGAGGTTCACAGATATTGATATTGCAGGCGGAGAGCAACTGCCACATGCAAATAGTCGCCGTCAGAAGAGTTCCCATATCTGTGCCTCCTGTTAAAAGAAGCTAAACTCGATTTATGTGTTTTTAATTTTTTTACACGATTGCAATCTATAAAAAAATACCTATCTGTTCGTCTATAAAACACATCGCTACGTGCCATAGTTCCAGAGAGTTGTGTAAAAAGCGTATGCTGAAAAATACATAAAAGAAATCCACTCAAAAGTATGAAATAATATTTTAATATTTTAACACAACTTAAGCGCGTTTTATTATTCCTGCAGTGCCATCTATTGACATTTTGCTGCTATGATTATAATGTGTGGTATGTGTAGCTTATATGTTGAAAAAGTACTCTATATTTATTATTGTAAGTATCGATAAATAATTTCCCACGGGACCTCTTTAGTTTTCCGGGATAAAGAATACCCGACTATACAATGATGGTCAAAAAACCCCATCCCAATGTAAAGGTTTCATATTGTTACGTTGAGTCATTCTAAAGATACAATTTTTTGCATTCCTGTAGGAACCCTAATTTTTTTGGGATTCACAATGTCCCAGTTTTAGTTCGCGATAAGGGTATCTACGTGTAAAATTTGATTGTAATAGGTCAAGCCACATTTGCGAGGTGAGCCATACTATAAATGAATACTTTTGATTTTCCCGCGGGATCTCTTGAATTTTCCGGGATAAAAAGTATCCTATATGTTAACCCGGGCTATAAGGAACCACCATACAAAATTTCATCAAAATCGGCCTGGTAGTTTTTGCGTGATGCTCGAACATACAGACAGACAGACAGACAGACAGACAGACAGACAGACAAAAATTCCAAAAATTGTTGTTTTGGCCTCTGTATCGTTAGTAATGTCCACCACAGTTATTATTTTCCAAAAATATTTCATGTACAGACACGGCCCCGTTACAGTTTTATTATATTATTATAGATAGATATTATAGATAGATTATTTTTCACTTTTTAGTTTGATGTGCTTTAAAAGCGGGTTTTTTAAATTTTATTTAAACTATATTTATTTTTCAATTTTTAGTTTGATGTAATAGTTTGATGGATTAAATATCCTGGTGATCCTGATCAGGATAATGAGACAAACTTATGAAATTATTGTATTGTCACTGATTCTTGATAAATGTACAAAGTTTAAATTAAATCTGTTCGATTAAAGTGGGTCAAATCGAGTGCAAGGGAGTCGGTTATAAATATACATACATACATACAGGTGAAGCTAATAAAAGGGTGATAAAACATACAGTCGAATTGAGAACCTCTCCTTTTTGAAGTCGGTTGAAAATAATACTGCACAATTAAACAGTTTAACCGCCTCCGTGGCGTAATGGTTAAGTCCATTAGATTCACATGAGGAGATCGCTGGTTCTATTCCCGGCGGAAACTCCGCCGGGAATAGAACCAGTAAATCTGTAAGAACCTTATAAGACTCGGTTTGGTTGTTGGAAGGGCATTTTCTAAGCCCGCCTGGCTAGCTTCCACCATTTTGTGTAAGTTTGATTTTTTGAGATGTTGTCAAGGGTTTACCAATTGTGAATAAAAAATAATAATAATAAAAAAAAACATCAATGTTAACATTGCATTGATGTGTTCCGGCTTTAAGAAAATATAGCCAGCTCCCCATTGCGTTGGGGAATCTAGGTACGCCCGCTTTCATCTCCGGCATCATCATCACTTACCATCAGGTGAGATGATGCCACTGCAGTGCAGCGGATTGGCATTGATGAAATCGAAGAGTTTTCTTATTAACCTGATTGCCCCCAAAACAAGGTAATTTTTTGAATGCATGTTTCTTTATTCCACGTTATCTTCTAAACGGCCTAATGGATTTTAGATTGCGAGATATCGTTAGATGGCCGTTGGAGCACTAAAGTTCTCGAGTGGCGACCGCGCACTGGTGGTGAAGGTCGCGGGAAGCCGTGGAAATCCTTGGGGGAGGCCTATGTCCAGCAGTGGATGTCCTTCGGCTGATATGATGATGAAGATATCGTTAGATTCGTCTTTATCCCATGAGTGACTTAGGATACGTCATTTCACTCAACTTGCCAAAAAAGATATGTGAGGTATTTATGCATTCCTGTATCTATTAAAGTTTTTTCTTAGCCTAAAAGACTTGTATAATTGCAAAGATAGAACGTCACTTCAGGAAGTTCTTTTAATCATCAATTTGTCCTAATTTCTATTCAGAAGCATGATGAATTGAAGGAATATGTCATATGGTACTTTTTAGGGTTCAGTACCCAAACGGTAAAAACAGGACCCTATTACTAAGACTTCGCTGTCCGTCCGTCTGTGTGTCCGTTTGTCACCAGGCTGTATTTCATGAACCGTGTCAGTATATGTTGGCGTCAGATCGTAAAGTTCGGACATATTGCAAACTATCCAGATATGCCCAGGCAGATAGAAAAACTTCAGGCATTTTATCGCGGGGTCCTGAAAAACTCCGCTTCGCAGGGCTCCTTATTACGGTAGCACCGGACATGCTAAACGAATCCTTAAGTAACTTTGAGTATTTTTTGAAGCCCCGTTTCCAGGATGTAAAATATTATAATATTAATTGAAAGCAAGTCAGTGAAGCCGAATAAATCCGTTAACTTCAGTAAATTACTGAAATCCATCCCAGGCTTCTTTCCGCTGTTTGATGAGAAACAGTACAATAATGCAGAGGCCGGAAAATAGGCAAAGGCCGGTCGAGTACCCATTAGTTTTCAACCCGAGCTGGCGAGGGCTTCCATAAGTTAAAATGGTTAAAGGCTTTAATGCTAAGTACAAGATACACAAGTATTACTTTTGTCTCAACATATACAGAGCACTCCAGTGCTACGGGTCATGGAGGACACGTACTTGAAATATTGAAATTTTTTTTTGTAGCTTTTATATGTAGTTTCCCTAAAAAAAAAATAACAAAACCATAAACAGGGACAAATTTTACGCTGAGGTGGGAGGGGGTAACACATTACACTAGTTTCAAAACTTTTTAATTTGTTTTTCTTTCGGGTAAACTTGAATACACAGAATTACTCTACTACGTGCCTGACCAATCATCGCGCTCATTGTTCGGTTGTGTCGCCACTGTGACTAGGGTTGCCACACGGCAGGGACCCACCGGGATTGCCCCGTAATGCGAGTGTGTGTCCCGGGTCCCCAAATTTACAAAAATGTCCCGGAAATTTCAAAATCATATAAAAAATGGCACTTACACCTCGGCTTCAAGCAAAGATTATCCGAATCTTGATAGACGGCTGGTTTCGTTCTTTCTATCCATACCAATTAGCAATGCTTTAGGTAAAATAATTTTTAGTTTGATGTTTAGTTTATGAATGAATGAACAAAACCGCCTAACAATGGTGATGGCAATCTGTTTTGAAACGAATCTTTGCAAATGATAGGTGGACTAGGTGCCAAAAAAAATTATTTCTGCCGCTTCGCTTGGCAAGCGAATAGTATAGGCAAATAGTTTTTTTTAATGGTTTCCTTTTTTTGTCCCGGAATTTGCGGTAGTTGATCTGGCAACCTTAACTGGCTGACTTCCGTGAGAATATCGGGAGAATCTTACTTACCAACCAATCTCTAAAGTCAGAAGCATAAAGTTTTTACAACATTTACCCACAAAAATTACACCATATCGTAATGTAATGACTACAAATTATGACAAAAGTAGTTTTAATACGTCATTTCTATTGTTTTTAGTATTTGGATGAATGACTAGCGCGTTCATTGAATGACGACATTTAATTGAATGACTAAAGGACAACTCGTCAAGGCTCTTTGCCTGTATAATCAATCAAACCTGACCGAACCTAATATCGCTCGCTTCGCTCGCTTATTTACAGTTTATTTTAGAAAAATCAAATTTTTGCCAACTCCCTGTTCGTTGATGGAATTTTACGTTCACAGTGTGAACAAGAACACTAAGTTACAAAGCCCTAATTCTCACAATAAACTAAACCGCCTCCGTGGCGTAATGGTTAGTCCATTCGCTTCACACCAGGAGGTCGGGGTTTCGATTCCCGGTGGCGTAAACTTGTGAGACTTGGTTTGATTGGTGGTAGGGCATTTTCTTGGCCCGCCTGGCTAGCTACCACCATCTTATCTAAGTCTTGCCGCCAAACACAGTGTTAAAAACATTGATGTGTTCCGTCTTGAAGATAAGATAGCCAGTTCTCCATTGCGTTGGGGAATCTTGGTAAGCTCGCTTCCATCTGCAGCATCATCGTGACTTACCATCAGGTGAGATGATGCCAAGGGCTTGCCAATTGTGAATTACTAATAATTTCACAACTTAGCGGCCCCCCTACGCGACGACTCTTAGATCAAAATAAACTACTTAATATTAAACTTAAAGGGCCCAGACATAATATTTTTTTATGCGGATTTTTTGTCGGGTGTTCTTTATATTTTTAATTTAAGTTTATATTTAGTTCATTTTAGACTTCTTATTGCGAATTGAATCACACTCGGCTAGATTTTATAATTATAATTAGGATAGGCATATAACCACACCAAGTTTCACGCTTGTATGTGTAACCAAAGATTTTAAGAAACACATTACCTGTATGGGGACCCCCTTAACGTTTAATTTTTTATTATTTGTCGGTGAATATTTCAGAGTATCACATATTCTGTGAAAATTTAAGCCGAATAACTATAACGGTCTAAAAGTACATCCTTATAAATGTCGGACAGACGGATAGACGAACAGAAAAACAGACTACCAGACAATGTTGGCGTAGTGATAGTAACACCATACCCCGGGCACTGCATACAATGGTCGTGAAATGAGATTTCTAAAAAAATCACAGAGCAAATTAAATCACGGCGAAATCCTATAGATGATACAGAATTGGTTATCGTTTGGTTCTCTAACTTATAGGACCTAACCAAACTATAACCAATCTGTATGGTAATACCAAAGTATATATATATATGAGTACTAACATACAGTATGGACGCTCCCTGCCACTCTCTAGATTCCGACCTCACCCCCTCGTTGCCCATATTGATACAGATTGGTTACAGTTTGGTTCTCGAACGTAGGGGATTTCGCAGTGATTTTGATTGCACCGTCATTTGTTTTTAGAAATGTCATTTCACGACCATTTGTATGCAGTGGCCGGGCACACCCTGGACACTTCATACAACGGGCCAGAAATGACATTTCAAAAAACGAATGACGGAACAAACAAAATGGCGGCAAAATCCTGTACGTTAGACAACCAAACTGTAACCAATCTGTATCAATCTGGGTGACGAAGGGGTGAGGTTGAAATCTAGAGAGCGGCAGGGAGAGTCCATACTGTATGTGAGTACTATTAAATATACTTTGGGTCGGGGGTGTGGTAATACGGACCCGTTACCTGGCACGAAACCCTAAAACCAGGCGCTTCTGAATTATCAAACCAAATTAAATTTGAACCCTCGAAAGTCGACAAAGGTGGGTAGATATCGGTGCCGAGACGTGAGCGGAAAACACAATTTATAGTACTTATAAGAAATGAACATTATCATTGCTGGAATTCATTGATCGAAGCTGGATTTACACAAAGATAATAATTATTTTAAGAGCGTATTCCCAAAATATTTTCCCACCATCTTATCAGCTCATATACGCCCCCACCGAGGGGCTCAAGCCTACCCTGAATTAGGGCGATCGGGCCTCAGTCGACCACGCGGGCCCAGTGCGGGTTGGTGGCTTCACACTCAACCTGCGAGTTTCTCCGCTGTTTCACGTTTCCGCTGTCTCACGATGTTTTCCTTCACCGTAAGAGCGCCGGATAAACGTACATATGAAATCTAAATTCGAAATCATATTGGTACGTGGCAGGATTAAAAAAACCACGACCTCCCGGACAGGAGGCGGCGGCCCGTCAACAGAAAATTTTCCCATAACAACTTTTTTTTTATATGGATGGGCCAATTCTACTGAAACTTTTGTACACATTAACATAATTCTATTTTAAAGTGAAAATTTTATTACATCGTATTATCAAACTTATTCGTTTCGTCCTCTGTAAATGTCTATAATCCATCCTCGACTGCATCATCACTTACCATCAGGTGAGTTGCAGTCAAACGCACTCAAATTTTTAAGAAAAAAAAAATGTGAAAAAAGTTTCACTTTTACCGTGGTTTCATAAAACCACACAATCCTTTTTATTTTTGAAATACTTTTTAAGAACATTAGGCAATTTTAATATTAATATGAAAACCTCAAGTCTCTATTATTTAGTGACAACACTATATTTTTTTAATAAATCTATCTACAAAATAATATTTCGATATTCACCTATGTGAATAAAGTTTCATTAGTATCAGCCCATCCATTTTAGAGAAGTAGTCATTTTAGGTTAGTATCTTCTTCTTCTTCTACATCTTCTGCATAAATACCCAAACCATGGGAGCCTCCTTTCTTGTAGCTTATCAGTGATGTCACGCACACCTAGACTACCACGAACATAATATCTACTCGTTGCGTGTTTTATCAAGTCTTGTTATTTTACACATCCCGCAGCATTTTTATTTCAGCTAGGTACCTGGATAAAATAGACTACGGAAATACGGAATTCTAAATAATATTACAAACGATAAAAATTAAAAACCTTATTTACTTTAAGTAGTTTATTACAATATAGTAAAGTCAATGTCTAACCCTAATCACAAAAAATCTAATTTAAAACCTAACCTAACAATGAAAATATAAATAAAAATCGACACCCCGAGTCGAACCAGCCGCAAAGGAGCCCATGACACACATCGCGTTGCCGCGCTGGATGGCAATAGACAACCTTTGCAGCAAGTAGGACCCGGAGCGGGCGTCGCACCCCCTCTCTCGAAGGCGTCGGCCAATCTCCTTTATGAAGGCCAATGCCTCTGAACCCCAGCAGCCCGTTGTCTCACACTTCAGCGGCACAAAGCTGTAAAAAAAAACGCTAAAATGTATCTTGTTAGTTTTTCTTTCACGTTACAAAGAAGTAACGGATTGGCGTAGTTTTTGATGTGTAACATCTTTGCTCTCGCTTTCCTGCAATTTGTGGGAGTGATTTCGTGAAATGGGACGGAAATGTGTCCCATTGTAACAGGAAGTCGCGTTTTTTCAGGCTTTAAAAGCGCGGAAAAGTCAAAGGTATCTATGACCATACAGCCTAGACTGCCGTATCTTTGCCGTCCTTTTATAAAGTATTTTGTCACATGTTACACATCATATGCGAGTACTGTAGGTCTCGCTCGAATTATTTTTTTTCACGGAATTGGTTGACTGACTGCGAAGTTACAAAAGCCACTTTTTATTCAGTGAAAATAGTATAGGTCAACATAGTTCCCAAAGGAATCCGGAAATACCTTAGTTTTGTATGTTCTTCATAATTCTTTAGCAACATTAAGAGGATTGTGAAACCACGGCGAAAATTCGACTTTTCATACAAACGGCGATAACGATTTTCACCTCTAAAATGTTAATCGATTTGGACCAATTTTTGACAGGTTGTCAGTTAGAACAAAAGCTAGGCAAAAAAGCGAGGGCCATAGTGAATCACGAGCAAGTGAAGGATTCTAACGACTGAATCACGATCGTAGCGAGTGATTCAAGTATAAAAATCTTGAGCGATGCAAGTGATTCATGGCCCGCGATATAAATCAGTTTTATTCAAGAGTTGCATACTCTCTATACCTTGACTCCGAAAAAAATAAACATTAAAGCGAAAATTTAAGAAAAAATACATTTATTGAAGAAAAAAGGAAACTGATGTGGCAGTGGGCAGGGCACAACGCTCGTAAAACAGATGGCCGTTCGAGCAGTAAAGTTCTCGAGTGGCGACCGTATATCCTGAGAAAAACAGTTTTTACTAATGACCCCAGAAACCTACACTATGCGCGGCCGGCCGCGCACTTGGCAATTTTTTGTTCGCAATATATTAACGTGTTTTTTTGCACAGTGAAATAGTCTAACTTTCATTCATATGTCAATGGCATTTGGTTACAAATTTCAAAAGACCGAAAAAGAGAAGTTACAAAAATATGATTTCATACAATTGTACGGTAAGAAAACCAGATACACGGTAGAATAACAAACGTAAGCGCCGCAAGCACAGACTTATATTGCCGCAAGTATGCCCCAGGCGTGTTGGGCCCATATGCATGAGACATCAAGAAGTTTAAATCCGGTTCTAACTTAGCTTGCCAAGTCCCCAATTCAGCTGATTCTGCCTCTCTCAACGGATTATCTAATAATGTTTCATAGTGATTATTTATTTTATTTTATTTTACCTTATTTGGAAAACAAACAGTATGTTATGAGTACATATTTAAAAATCTAATTAATAAACCAAGTACTATTTATATGTTTTCACATGTACAAATCTACACGCTAGCTAAACTTAAAAAAATAAATAAATAGAAATTACGAAACAAAATCTAAGAGGGTGTTAAAAGTAAAAACATAAAGGTAAACAAACAAAAAAAAAACAATGATTTTAACAATTAGGGAACCATATCGAACCAATGTTTAGAAAGTAGAGCTTTTACTGTATGGACCTTGGAATTAAACAAATCAATATGGAGAAAATCTGTTACTTTGTTGACTTTGGTGAGACAATATGCTTACCGTGAAGGTAGATGGCTGTTAGATGATAATGATAGATGTTAATGGCTTTCATGTTTTTACAATCTTCTTTATATATCATCATATCAGCTCATATACGTCCCCACCGAGGGGCTCAAGCCTACCCTGAATTAGGGCGATCGGGCCTTACTCGACCACGCGGGCCCAGTGTGGGTTGGTCAACTTCACACACAACCTGCGAATTTCAGGCGTGTGCAGGTTTCCTCACAATGCTTTCCTTCACCTTAAAGGCGTCGGATAAACGTTCATATGAAATCTAAATTCGAACCACGACCTCCCGGACAGGAGGCGGTAGCCCAAGCCGTTACGCCACCGACGCTCACGCTTCTTTTATATGTAACAGTTCAACAACAGCAAAATAAAGTAGTATTGAAAATGTTGAGTGGAAGACCTTTCATTTCTATTCTTTAAAAACGTTAAAATACCGACTTCCATCGCAACAACTTAATACATTTTCGGTTTTTGTTAATTTTCTAATAAAGTACTACACTGGTTTTGATAAAATTTATATGGGACCACACGGAAAGCACTAGTTTTCAAATAAAAAACAATCATCAAATTCGGTTCACCCAGTCAAAAATTCTAAGGTAACACACATAAAAAAATACAGTCGAATTGAGAACCTCCTCCTTTCTGGAAGTCGGTTGAAAACATTATTCATCATATCAGCCGAAGGACGTCCACTGCTCAACATAGGCCTCCCCCAAGGACTTCCACGACGACCGGTTCTGCGCTGCCCGCATCCAGCGGCTTACCGCGACCTTCACCAGGTCATCGGTCCACCGAGTGGGAGGCCTGCCTACACTACGTTTTCCGGTTCGTGGTCGCCACTCGAGAACTTTACTGCCCCAACGGCCATCTGTTCTACGAGCAATGTGCCCCGCCCACTGCCACTTAAGTTTAGCAATAATTGTGAGAGCTATGTCGGTTACTTTGGTTGTCCTATGGATCTCCTCGTTTCTGATTCGATCACGCAGAGAAACTACGAGCATAGCACGCTTCATTGCCCTTTGGGTGACCTTGAGCCTTTTTATGTGGCCCATAGTAAGCGACCATGTCTCTGTTCCATATGTCATCACTGGCAACACACACTGGTGGTAGACCTTGGTCTTAATACACTGCGGTATCTTTGACGTAAAGATATTACGAAGCTTCCCGAATGCTGCCCAGCCGAGTTGGATTCGACGATTGATCTCTTTCTCGAAGTTGGACCTACCTAACTGGACTTTTTGTCCCAGGTATACATATTCGGTAAAAACTTCGAGTGTAGAGCCTCCAACCTTCAGAGTGCTAAGTCACTATTATTATACCGTAAAACTTACGGTTCCAGAACCAAGTGCGATGCAGTGCCGTATTCACTTCCTACTTTTATTCATTTCACGTCGCAATTTCATAATTATACATGTCAGGTTAGGCGTTGGTGGCTCAACCGGTAACGACTCGGTCCTTCTAACCAGAGGTACCGAGTTCAAATCTGGACGGCCAATGTACCAATGAGTTTTTCAAAAACTTACGTACATACTTACCGATTGCTTTAACGGTGAAGGAAAACATCGTGAGGAAACCTCACCGCACACGCCTGCGAAGAAACTCGAAGGTTGTGTGTGAAGTCGACCAACCCGCACTGGGCCCGCGTGGTCGACTAAGGCCTAATCGCCCTGATTCAGGGTAGGCTCGAGCCCCTCGGTGGGGACGTATATGAGCTGTAATGATGATGACATGTCAGGTCATATATAAAATATCAGTAGTGACGTGATCGTCAAAGAAAGCAATTAAATTATAAAATTTACAAAATTTGATAGCGTTTGACGATATCTCACCTGATGGTAAGTGACGATGTAGTCGAGGATTGATGGTACACGCAAACTCTGATGACCTGACATGTTTAATTATTAATTTGCGACGTGAAATAAATAGAACTAAACTAAAGTATTCAAAAATTTATTTTAATATAGCTAATGTAAAGAGTAAAAATTATGTTTAAAATCATACTGTACTAGCTGTTTTCCGCGGCTTCACCCGCGTGGACAAAGTTTCTAAGCCGCAATCGGCTTGCCAGCGTGGAACAAAGTAGCCTATATGTTTTAACCCAGGTCCTAATCTGTCTACCTACTAAATAAGATCCGTTTAGTAGTTTTTGCGTGAAAGAGTAACAAATATACATCCATACATTCTTACAAACTTTCGCGTTTATAATATTAGTAGGATGTCGAATGTCGAAACTAAAGGTCGATTACAATGGCACACAAGCATCAGTCGCGTGACGTATACCTATCATCGACACCCGGTTTTGTCTACCAATAGATGCCAATAGTAAATATTTGTTGTGTATATTTGTTGCTTACTTTTTATATAAGGAATGTAGTTATCGATTGTAATACTAACACCTAGAAATTTGTAACAAACACAATGTAAGAAAAAATCACCTGCTGAATAACGTTCCTATTTAAGGCATTACAGGTTAAATGACAATATTCAATTCAAATTATTGAAAGACTATGTAAAGTTATCACTATGGAAAAAATATATAATATACTTAAAGTAATGAAAAATATATTTAATTGAATACAATTTTAAAAATATTACAAATTGTGATGTAAAAAATATACCATGTTCTGGGCATTAATTGTAAAATTTCTCAAAAACAAATAGTTAATGTTGAATGAAACCGAAACACAAAAATCACTGATTTTAAGACATTCTATTTTAATTGAACACATTTTTTAAAAATTATTTGAAAATATAGAAAAGTAATAAAAACATGTAAAAATCGAAAATTGGACGTTTGGTTTCAACGTAACAGCCGCGTTGAAGCCCGCATTGATTTGAACTTAAAATGAATAGACTTACGTTCGATATTATTTTAACACGTATCATCCTGTTCGGATGGAGGCATCTTAAACCTCGGTGGTTTTTTGAAACACCTAATGCTGTTTCTGGATGTATTTTCATGCGACTTCCAAAAAGGAGGAAGTTCTCAATTCGACTGTATGTTTTTTTATGTGTATTATCTCAGAACTTTACTTTTGACTGGGTTAACTAATTTTTATGATTATTTTATTATTTGAAAGCTAGTGCTTCCCGTGTGGTCCCATATAAATTTTATCAAAATCAGTATTTTACTTTATTAGAAAATTAGCAAAAACCAAAAATGTACTAAGTTGTTGCGGTGGAAGTCGGTTTTTTAACGTGTTTAGCGTTTTCAATTATAATAAATTTAAAAAAAATGTGTTAGCTTCCTAAGTAGGTACTTCGCCGAACTTCTCGGTAAGAGATAACTTTTTCAGCGGTGAAGCACTTAATTGAAATAAAGTTTCTTGCTGGAATTTATAGCGTAACTTTTCTACCCACTCCGAAATTGGTTCGGAACAACTTCCATTGAAAAGGTTTGAATATTTTATACCTAACTATAACTTATCATTGGATATTATGACAGTTTTATTAATATCTAAAATGTTCTGTTACTGAGATAAAATTAATTTACCACATCATTATATCAGCTCATATACTTCCCCACCGAGGGTATCGAGCCTACCCTGAATTAGGGCGATCGGGCCTTAGTCGACCACGCGGGCCCAGTGCGGGCTGTTCGACTTCACGCACAACCTTCGAGTTTCTTTGGAAGCGTGTTCAGTCTTCCTCACGATGTTTTCCTTCATCGTAAGAGCGTTGTATAAACGTACATATGAAATTGAAATTCGAAATCACATTGGTACGTGGCAGGATTCGAACCACGACCTCCCGGACAAGAGGCGGCAGCCCCAGCCGATAAGCCACTGACGCTCTATTTACTACATATTTTTCTCAAATAAATTGTCATTATTTTAACAAAACGGCTAAGTGCGAGTCGGCCTCGTGCACTTGAGGGTTCCGTACCAAAACAATAATGAAACCTTACAAACATCAACAAGTACAACAACTGGATCGAAGGACAAACTTAAATAATAAATAAATAAATATTCTGGGACAAATCACACATGGTCACCTGGCCCCAAAGTAGGATTCCCTGTGTTATGGGAACCAGAGACTGATATACATACTTATATAAGTTTAAATACATACATATATAGATATTTAAACTTAACTCTGTTCTTGAAATAATGTTCTCGCGTACATCGATATACGAGTACGTCACGTTCTGTTCTGCAACTGAAGATTAAAATATTTTTCGCACATTTGTTTAATATGATATAACTACAAAATTTACAATTTACGGAATTTTTTTCCTTTCCTTGGGCTGTGAGACCGTGCTTCTTGTCAAATTTTATGATTCTAGGTCAAAGGGAACCTATAAATTTTGACTTATTTGTGAGTAAGTATCAAAATAATTAAAAAAGTAAGTATTAAAAGTAAAAAGCGTCGGTGGCTCAACCGGTAACGACTCGGTCCATCTAACCAGAGGTACCGGGTTCAAATCTGGACGGCCAATGTACCAATGAGTGTTTCAAAAAAACCTACGTACATACTTACCGATTGCTTTAACGGTGAAGGAAAACATCGTGAGGAAACCTGCACACGCCTGCGAAGAAACTCGAAGGTTGTGTGTGAAGTCGACCAACCCGCACTGGGCCCGCGTGGTCGACTAAGGCCTGATCGCCCTGATTCAGGGTAGGCTCGAGCCCCTCAGTGGGGACGTATATGAGCTGATATAATGAAATCAAAATAATTGATATCAATTGTCGTAAAATGGCCATTAATTTTTAATGCTTTGACTTATAAGCTTTAGTTTTTACTGTACTTACTGTCTACTTAATATGGTTCATGAAATACAGCCCGCTGACAGACGGACGAACAAACGAACAGCGGTGGCTTAGTAATCGACTCCAGTTGGTCACTCTTTGGGTGTATGTATTCCTAAAAATATATTGGAATATGGGAAATCAAAACATTTTCTCCTTTTGCTAATCCAATCATTATTGCTCTTACATAATTATTACTGGAATTGCGTCCTAGGAGTTTAATTATATATTTTTCTACTCCAATTTGGTAATTTGCTTAATACATAACCTCAAATCATATCACAAAAGTAGTCATTCCTACAAATCGTTCTACAATGATCATTTCAAAACGAGACAACTGTACTACAATGAAACTTTTTAAATATTTTTTTTGCTTTGGCTTCATAAATTCAATATAGGATTATGACAAAATTTCTATTTCTTTTGTGCAAGATGCCAAGGCCATTTTAAAAGCGCGTACCTGCGCAATGGCTAAACACCGCGTGTGATTAGGATGTATGGATGAATTTTTTACGGTTTAAAAAATTTATTTTATTTATTTCATGGTCGTAAAAAAGTAATGTATGCCACTGCACGCAATTAGCCATTGTAGTATGAGTGCTAGTTTGTGCCACGAAGCGAAGATGAGTGGCACAATAGACAGCACGAGTGTTACAATGGCTCTCATTACTTGGCATTGGCATATATAACTATTGTCGAAGAGATAGCTTGCATCAGAATAATGATGAAATGACAAATATCGAAAATCTGCCAAGCGGTTAGTATAGACTATAGATAGATACATTTTTTTAAAAAAATAAGTAAAATCAACCCTTATTGTAACGCCATGAGGAATGATTGCCCCGCCAGTTGAAACAAAATGGCGCAGCTGGCAGCGCCAGCTGATTCGTCCTCGCCGCGGACCATAGTCAGGCATTTGCCAGGGGAGTGGATACCAAAATTTATCAAAATTTCTTCAGCGGTCTAAACGTGAAAACAAAACAGACAGAGTTACTTTTGCATTTTTTATGTTAATAGTTACGAAATCCTGAAATTAAATCATTTTTATGTGAGTTTCCTACAATAAGTATTGGACTAATATAATTATAGAGTTCCTAGTCCTACAAGGAGTCTTTATAACATCGTTACGTTTGTCCATCTGTCCTTGTTTTTTTGGTATTCACAATTTCTTTGTCGATTGTGAACTGATGACAATTCTTTTTTTTAATTAATAGGTATGCCTGGAGGGTCATGATATCAGCCGAAAGACGTCTGCTGGAAGGATTTTCACAACGACCGGCCCTGCGCTGCCCGCATCCAGCGGCTTCTCGCGACCTTCACGCATGGGGTGGTGGGTAGCCCCATACAAATTTTATCAAAAAAGGTTATGCACTCGTTAAATTAACAAAACCAATTTTTGGAGTGAAACTTCTATATGGACGGGGTATTAGTATTTTTTCTGTCACGAAAAAGCATCCGAGCCGTGTGGAGGGGCTTGTCCGTTGAAGTTTCACTTCTAGTGTCCCAGCACACATTTAGATTTTATTTCTTTTGTTGCGATTGAACTGGTCTTGAGTGTGTTCAATTAAACATGCAACGAAGATGCAAGCTAGAGCAATGGAGTTATAAATACATTAAAACTATTCAAATCCCAATTAAAGAAAAAAAAACACAGTGTCAAAACCACACATCACAACAAGAGCTACTTTTTCGTTATTAGTATAGAATAGAATAAATGTTTTTTCAGTGATAAATACACACGAATGAAATATTACGTAGTTTTTAAAATACAATAGTTTGTACCTATCACTGAACAAGTAGTAGCTCAGCATGATATGCTGTCATCACAGCGCTGATTTTCAGCTACTACCCCTTCAGGGAAGGGGGGTGGTGTACTTAAATAAATAAATAAATAAATATTCTGGGACAAATCACACATGGTCATCTGGCCCCAAAGTAGGATTCCCTGTGTTATGGGTTACCAGAGACTGATATACATACTTATATACGTTTAAATACATACATATATAGATATATTTTAACACCCAGACACAGAGCAAACAAATCTGCTCATCACACAAATGCTTGCCCTGGGTGGGGATCGAACCCACAACCCGCAACGACGCAACCGCCGGTACTGACAGAATATCAGCGTTGTGGAGCTGTGGGAACACAATCCACAACATTATGCTGAGTCAGCGCCATTCATTGGCAGTACTCATCGTTCGTCCTGTTTGTGTTTAACTTAGTTTTTTAATTTTGCTTTATTACGTCTTTTATTTTAATCTTGTTCTTTGTGTTAAATGTTTAAACTGTCAATGAATAAATGATTTATCTATCTATCTATCTATCTAACCCTCGGATCAGTCATCAAGGGCACTAACCACTGAGTCACCGAGTCAGTCACTTATACGAAGTAAACATAATATTTTAAAAATTCAAACTAAATAAAATTGTTAACACAACACAACAAAATAGCTAACAGACTATAAGTCCGGATGTAGTTGTTCACAATTTACAATGTACGCCTCGCACTGGTAACTAGCGAAGCGGTCAGCTGCGTCCGGTTCCAGCGCGGCACACAAACGGACCAACTTTGTGGAAATGTAGTTTAGTTCAATGTTGTTGCTGTTGCCTACAGATAATATAAAAAACGGCCAACTGCAAGTCGGACTCGTGCACGAAGGGTTCCGTAGCATTATCTATAAAAAAAAACACGTTTGTTGTATGGAAGCCCCCCTTAAATATTAATTTTATTTTAATTTAATTATTTATTTTGAAAGTGAACAATACAGCTCAATATTCTGTGAATATTTCAAGCGTTTACCTGTTGCCGTTATCAATATCAAGCAAAAACGAGCAAATAAATTAGGTTTGTTGTATGGGAGCCACCCTAAAATATTTGTTTTATTTTAATTTAATTATTGATTTTTTTAAGTGAATATATAGTTAAATATTTTATGAAATTTCATCGAAGCTTAAGGGTAAACGATGTTATATTTCAAAAAACAAACTATCCATTTCGTTCAAGTTCAATATAAATGCTTTCTCTGAATCTAAACTTGAACTGGACAACAAGCAAGATGAAATCAGACATCTGGAGCACCGTTCGTTACCGTAATCGGTGCTAAATTCATAGTTTCAAAGCCAACCACATATACTTAATATGAAGTCGAATTCAAAATATACATATAAGGGCGCCTGCACATTGAGCCACTAGTCGCGGCCACTAAACGCGACCACTAGTGGTCCAGTCAAGCCACTAGACTCAGCCACCAATCTCTGCCACTAGTTGCTTAGCGGCGGCCACCAGTTTATTTCTGTCGAGAGCTTGCAAGGGTGTTCGTTGTGAAATGGAAACACTATTGATTTCGTTGTTGTTGATTATTATCTGAGACGTAGAAAACGTCAACGAATTCAAAAACATTGACATACAATTCATTGAAAGAAAAGTAAGAAAGAAATAAAGTTTATTCGGCAAAAAATAAATGGAAAAATAATTACAATATTAGGTCAATATCTCGTACAGAAGGCGCCGCCCGGGAAGAAACCGACTACCAGTGGCCGAGTGTGCGCGCGATGCGAGCGACAAAACGCGGCCACAAGTAGCGAGCTAGGGCGACTCCCGCAGCTTGTGGCTCAGGGCCCTAACTCATCGAGACGCCACGGCGACGTCGCCGGCCGCGTATCCAAAATCCAAACAAGTCTTATTGGAATGAATGACAGCTAACTCACTTGGCGACGGTTTGTCAACGTCGCCAATTTGGAAGCGTAGCCACGACTATTGGCTAACTGTGTGGAGTCTGGAGACCGTGGTGACCTGACTACGTCGCCAGTAAAATCTACACGAGCAAGCTGCGTCTCACTCACTCAGTGTCCAACCGGCCTGAACTGACAGAATTCTCGATACGAGGACAAGAGAACTAAACTGACAGATGGTCGACACTGGCTACTCCATTCGGCATCCGAAGATGGCCAGAGGTAACCATGTCTACGTAGCCGGCGACGTAGCCATGGCATCTCAGTGAGGTAGGGCCCTAACGCGGCCACTCGAACGCTCGGTTTGCGCCGATACTATACAAAATGTACGAAATAAGTCGTCCGCAGCTTGTGGTCGCGTTTAGTGGCGGCCACTAGTAGCCCAGTGTGCAGCAGCTCTAACATAAACATAATGTCTTTGTTATTCAAAATTTTATCTAATTTATTTCTTTATTTACAGTTCGCATGTAATAGCTAGTTCAAAAAAACCTGTCAAGTGCAAGTCCGACTCGCGCATAGTAGGGTTCCGTAGTCTTCTCAGAAAATAAATGTATATTCCAAAAAACAAAATTGTTTTGCAGTTGTAATAAAACATTTTGTATGGAAAATCTATGAAATTAGCAAAATATATATCGTAAACGGATCGGTAAATCGAAAAATGGTTTAAGGTACCAAAAAAAAATTCTAGATTTTTTTAAACTACTTTGTCGGATTGATTAATATGAATGCCCATGCCAAGTTACAGCTTTCTGATACTAATAGTTTCTGAGCTAAGCCGCGGGCAGATGGACAGACAAACAAACAGACAGACATGGCGAAACGTGACGAAACTCTAAGGGTTCCTTGTTTACTTCGGAACTCTTAAAACCACTAAAATCGTAAAATTTATTTCAGCGGAGTGACCTCCCGTGTCGAAAAGCCAAATGAAAGACATTCCACGTCAAAACTGTGGAAGTTGGTATCTACAATTCCAAAAAAAAGACGTTTCACGCCAAAACTGTGAAAGTAGGCACTAACATAGAACATTAAAACCATCCTGTCAAGATTATTCCAAATGGAAGACGTCCCACGTCAAAACTGTGGAAATAGGTACCTGAAAAAAACATTAAAATCACCTTGTCAAGATTTTTATACATAAAATACGTTCCACGTCAAAACTGTGGAAGTAGGTACCTACAAAGAACCATCATGTCAAAACTTTTACAAATGAAAGACGTTCCATGTCAAAACTGTGAAGTAGGTTCCTAAAAAAACATTAAAATCATCCTGTCAAGATTTTTATACTTAGATACGTTTCAAGTCAAAACTGTGGAAGTAGGTTGTTTTAATGTTCTTTGTAGGTACAAAGCCTTACTTGGAAAGTTACGACCCTAACTGGAGGACCTCATGGCGGTGAGAGTGTTAATATTCTCAGAAAACTTTATAAAATTTTGTGAAATCTCAATCTTTATTAAAATTTATAACTTATCAAACCACAGTTCCTCTTACAAAAGCGTACAAATACTTTAACCAAAGTTTACAATGAAAAAAGTTTAAAGAAAGTATGTAATATTCATTTTCGAAGGGCAGAACTCCATTTATAAGAATTTCATAACAATTATTGAAAAAATAAATTTTGCTATTTGAGGAAACATTGTTTTAACAAAGTGTAAGCGTTTTTCGCAGAAGTTGGCAAGAGCATGTTAACTTAAAAATAATTTCATTAATGTTAATGGAACGTTTTGTATATTATCGTACAAAAGCTAATATTGTGATTGTGTTATAGTATATACTCGTATATTAGAACTAACGTACAGTATGGACACTCCCTGCCGCTCTCTAGATTCCGACCTCACCCCCTCGTCACCCACATTGATACAGATTGGTAACAGTTTGGTTGTCGAACGTATAGGATTTCGCCGCCATTTTGTTTGTTCCGTCATTCTTTTTCAACCGACTTCAAAAAGGAGGTTCTCAATTCGACTGTATGTTTTTTACGCGATATCTCCGCCGATTGTGAACCGATTTTCAAAATACTTTTTTTATTCGAAAGAGTATACTCCAGAGGGGGTCCCATTGTTACCAAGTCAGGATCTGATGATGGGATCCCAAGGAAATCGAGAACAACCCTTAAATTATATAGGCACATATTACGTGTTGCTATTCAAGTTTTGGCGTCTGTTAGTCATCATCTCATGTTGATGAGCTGATGAAGGAAGGTACAACTCCTTAACGGTTAGAAGTTGGAGGATAATTCTTCAAATATTTAACGTAGATACGTAGGTAAGTATAGACCGATAGTTGTATTCTTTCGGGTTAATCAGATGAACTGATGATGGAAGATTTAACTTTTATGCTTTTGAGATGATGATGGAAGCCACAGGAATCTTTATCTGCTAATTGAAACACATGCTTTATGATTTGACGGTTCCTATCGGCGACTGGGTGATTAAGTTTAACGTTGTTAGATAGATAGCATTATCAATTTATCACTAAAAATAAATGAAATAAAAATAAAAGTTACTTCATTAGTACCAACCTATACACAATCACACCCTGGACACATCATATAACGGGCCAGAAATGACATTTCAAAAATGGAATGACGGTACAAACAAAATGGCGGCGAAACTCTATACGTTCGACAACCAAACTGTAACCAATCTGTATCAATCTGGGTGACGAGAGGGTGAGGTCGCAATCTAGAGGTGGCAGGAAGTATCCATACTGTATGTTAGTACTAATATATATACTTTGCTTATGGGTTGTTATCTTCTTCTGTAACCTACTTACTATACGTACGTATTTACTATCTGTTTCATTCACGTTCTAAAGGTGAAAACTTGTTAATAGTTATAACTTTCGATAAGTTGCGTATTTTATTTTATTTTTATCTTTATAGAGATACGAACAGTGATAATACAATTATGAAGGTGTCATAAGCGTAGTCGCTGCTGGATCTCTCTTCCCAAATTCGAGAACGTAAGGCAATACTCCACTCAAGGTGTTATAAGTGGAGATTATAGGGTACGAAGAAACTCGCAGGTTGAGTATGAAGTCGACAAACCCGCATTGGGCCCGCGTGGTCTACTAATTCAGGGTAGGCTCGAGCCCCTCGGTGGGGAGGTATACGAGCTGATATGATGATAGGGTACCTACAAAAATATGCCACTAACAGTCAAACTCGTCCAGGTTTTTAACCGCCTCCGTGGTGTAATGGATAGTCCATTCACTTCACACTAGGAGGTCGCGGATTCAATTCCCGGTGACCCCACCCAGCTGATATGATGATGGGGTACCTACTAAAATATGCCACTAACAGTCAAACTCGTCCAGGTTTTTAACCGCCTCCGTGGTGTAATGGATAGTCCATTCACTTCACACTAGGAGGTCGCGGATTCAATTCCCGGTGACCCCACCCAGCTGATATGATGATAGGGTACCTACCAAAATATGCCACTAACAGTCAAACTCGTCCAGGTTTTTAACCGCCTCCGTGGTGTAATGGATAGTCCATTCACTTCACACTAGGAGGTCGCGGATTCAATTCCCGGTGACCCCACCCAGCTGATATGATGATAGGGTACCTACCAAAATATGCCACTAACAGTCAAACTCGTCCAGGTTTTTAACCGCCTCCGTGGCGTAATGGTTAGTCCATTCACTTCACACTAGGAGGTCGCGGATTCAATTCCCAGTGGGGTCAACTTGTAAGACTCGGTTTGGTTGGTGGTAGGGCGTTTTCTAAGCCCGCCTAGCTAGCTACCACCATCTTATCTAAGTCTTGCCGCCAAACATCAGTTTTAACAACATTGATATGTTCCGGCTTGAAGATAGGATAGCCTGTTCTCCATTGCATTGGGGAATCTTGGTAAGCCCGCTTCCATCTTCGGCATCATCGTCACTTACCATCAAGTGATATAATGCCAAGGGCTTGTCAACTGTAGATAAGAAAGTTAGTTTTAAAAAGCATGGGTAAAATGTAGAAAATGTTAAGCCTGATTTGTGATGTTAAGCTTATATAATATTATAAAAGAGAGTCGTGTTAGTTACACCATTTATAACTCAAGAATGGCTGGACTGATTTCGCTAATCCTTTTTTGTAGAGTTCGTTATTGGCAGGAGAAAGTTTTAGGGTAGGGTAGTCTAGTCAAGTGAAGTGTAGGGTAGGGTAGTGTAGTGTAAGGTGGAACAAAGTTCGCCGGGACAGCTTTTCTAAATCCTTACAAATAAGATAAATATGAAAATGTGTTTGTTTGTTTGTTTGTTACCTTTTCACGCTTCAACGCCTTGACCATTCTTTATGAAATTTGGCATGCAGGTAGCCTGTGTTACTGGGAAGGACATAGGCTACTTTTATCCCGAGAAAATAGCATATTATTCTGATGCAGTTCCTGAGGGAACTAAAAAAATTCTCTATTGTTGTGAGTTTTTGCACAGAGATGGTTGAGTAGGTGGAAAACGACATAATTTACTAATCACCCTTAAAGACAGTCATAAAAACGATGTCCACGCGGGCGAAGCCGCGGAAAAAGCTAGTAATAAATAATAGTAAGATTGGCTTAATTGGCCAAATATTTGAGAAACTTAACCAAAAACTGAAAGCGTCGGTGGCTCAAAGCGTCGGTGGCTCAACCGGTAACGACTCGGTCCATCTAACCAGAGGTACCGGGTTCAAATCTGGACGGCCAATGTACCAATGAGTTTTTCAAAAACTTACGTACATACTTACCGATTGCTTTAACGGTGAAGGAAAACATCGTGAGGAAACCTGCACACGCATGCGAAGAAACTCGAAGGTTGTGTGTGAAGTCGACCAACTCGCACTGGGCCCGCGTGGTCGACTAAGGCCTAATCGCCCTGATTCAGGGTAGGCTCGAGCCCCTCGATGGGGACGTTTATGAGCTGATATGATGAACCAAAAACTGCAGTATAATTGAAAATGTCTTCCCATTGGAATTCAATAGAGTCGAGGGTAAAAAGGGAAACCTTATTGTTACGTCTTCCACAAATAGCGGGTATGGAAGCGATCCGCGCGTCATCCAACCTGAGATTGATTGATTGGATACGCTCACTCCCCGTTTTATCTGAACCCGTAAAGGGAGGAGCCTTTTAAATAGACGAAATCAAAATAGAAAGACCACCCACATTATTTCGCTTGCTGTTTCTTTTCAGGGTTCCGTGCCCAAAGGGTAAGAACGGGACCATATAACCAAAGTATATGAATTAGTTTATTAGTAAATTCACTGTCGGTCCGTCTGCTTGTCTTTCACCAGGCTGTATAGACGAAATCAAAATAGGAAGACCACCCACATTATTTCGCTTGCTGTTTCTTTTCAGGGTTCCGTGCCCAAAGGGTAAGAACGGGACACTTTAACCAAAGTATATGTATTAGTATATTAGTAAATTCACTTTCCGCCCGTCTGTTTGTCTTTCACCTGGCTGTATAGACGAAATCAAAATAGAAGGACCACCCACATTATTTCGCTTGCTGTTACTTTTCAGGGTTCCGTGCCCAAAGGGTAAGAACGGGACCCTATAACCAAAATATATGTATTAGTATATTAGTAAATTCACTTTCCGCCCGTCTGTTTGTCTTTCACCAGGCTGTATAGACGAAATCAAAATAGAAAGACCAACCACATTATTTCGCTTGCTGTTTCTTTTCAGGGTTCCGTGCCCAAAGGGTAAGAACGGGACCCTATAACCAAAGTATATGTATTAGTTTATTAGTAAATACACTGTCGGTCCGTCTGCTTGTCTTTCACCAGGTTGTATTTCATGAACCGTGATAGATAGACAAATGAAATTTTCACAGATGATGTATTTCTATTGCCGCTATAACAACGAATACTAAAAATTAGAAAAAAAATAAGGGGTCTCCATACAAAAAACGTGAAGAAACTAGAGACACCTAGTATGATGGTACGGAGCCCTTTGTGTGCGGTTCTGACTCGCACTTTGCCGGTTTTTTTTATTATTTTGCCTTCAGTTTTAATTTAAGCCATAAGTTTATATCTCTGTAGGTATTAAACTTCCTAAAATGTTTAGGCCTTAAGATGGGTCAAATGTAAATATTCAATTCATATTATTTAAAGACTGTAAAGCTTTCACTATGAAAAAATAATAATGCACTTAAAGTAATAAAAATCGATTTAATTTAATATAATTTTAAATATGTATTACCATTTTTAATGTTAAATAATATACTGTATAGACCCTGTTTTTGGCATTAATTGCTAAATTTCTCGAAAAGAAAAAAATAATGTTGAATGAAACCAACACACAAAAATCGCTTACTTTAACACCTTTCATTTTAAATGAAAACTTTTTTTTTTTTTAAAGTGAAGAAAAGCAATAAAAACATGTAAAAATCTAGAATTGGGCATTTGGTTTCAACGTAACAGCTGCGTTAAAGCCCGCATTGATTTGTAATTAAAATAAATAAACTTCGATATTATTTTAACACGTATCAACCTGCTCGGATTGAGTCATCTTAAAGCCTTAAAACAGAGATTATTGACTAGACTTCACTGGAGACGAATTCTCAGCTTTCTTTAGACTGCAACTTTTTGATAACTAACTCTGTAGTTCCTTGTTAGTTATCCATAATGTATGCGAAACTAAAAACAATACGTTAATAATTTAAAAACCTTTGTAGGTACAGTCGAATTCATATTTAATGAAACAATAATATATTAATATTGGCAGGGCCAATGGTTCAAAACATGATCATAAAGTTTTATACAAACTTAGATATCTATAAAATGTTATCATTTAAACGGTTCATTAATATGTTAAGTAGTGTAGACAAAAATATCTCACTACTAGATGAAACTGTTAATAAACTGACTGATATCTGACTTCTTTATATTAAGTGTAGTCACATAATTACATATTTATACTACAGATTGTTTACATTTTATTGTAAGGCAAAGCTGTTTAGAGTTTTATGAAACTTATTATTCCATGTCATATCATATCATTACTGATATAGACGAACTCGACTGTACCTACAAACTTTTATTTAAAAAAAGCCAAATGCTCAGTGTGCCAAATGAATACATGTTACCAAATTATCAGTGTGTCAAATGAATACACGGTACCAAATGCTAAGTGTGCTTAATGAATACACGGTACCAAATTCAAAAAGCCAAATGCTCAGTGTGCCAAATGAATACACGTTACCAAATTCAAAAAAGGCGTGCTCAGAGTATCACCAATGATTCTGTTAAAAATAAAAGACGATCCTAGAACCTTGATTCCACCTCCAAAGTTCGTCATTAGATGAAATTCAAAATACCAAACGATGTATTGTCACCGGGAATACGGCTTCATACCAAATTTCAGCTCTATCAGATTTCTGGAAGTCGCTCTCAAATCGATTGCAAGATTTGACCAAAACAAATTAATTAACATACAAACAAGTAAAAACAAATCTAGACAAAACGATAGACTGAAATAGCGAACGAACTAATTAAGGATTCTGTTTTTTTTGTCATTTAGGCTCCAAAACCTAAAAAAAAAAGAAATTAATAATTATTTGTGCAAGACTGCAAAGTTGTATTTGCGCGAGTTACATGTATTGAAACCTGAGCAAGCAAGGATTCTAGAATCCTGAGCGCAGCCTGGCTTTCAAAGGTACGCGACGCAAAATAACTTTGTTGGGAAGCATTCAATTTTTCACCTTACTACAGCGAGGAAAATTTTTAGAAGCAAAAAAAAATCAGCTTCATTAATATAGTAAACTAGCTGTCCCGGCGAACTACGTACCGCCTTACATTACATTACACTGCCTTATCCTACCCTAACCTACACTACACTACACTACCCTACCCTACACTACCCTACCCTACACTACCCTACCCTACACTACCCTACCCTACACTACTCTACCCTACACTACACTACCCTACACTACCCTACACTACACTACCCTACCCTACACTACCCTACCCTACCCTACACTACCCTACCCTACCCTACACTACCCTACCCTACCCTACCCTACCCTACCCTACCCTACCCTACCCTACCCTACATAAGAACCTTCTCCTGACAATAACGAACTCGACAAAAAAAGAATTAGCGAAATCGGTCCAGCCGTTTAGGAGGAGTTCAATGACTAACACACGGACAGAAGATTTATATACAGGGTGTAACATAAAGGTGTGGTGATACTTTAAGGTGGGCTTGTACCCATCAAACTGAACAACTTTCTCCATGGAACCCATAGTCAAATCGCAAAAAAAAATTTGAACTTCCCATACTAAGTTGGCTGATCAGCTGATCGAGTTAGTATGGGAGAGCCAAATTTTTTTTTGCGATTTGACTATGGGTTCCATGGAGAAAGTTGTTCAGTTTGATGGGTACAAGCCCACCTTAAAGTATCACCACACCTTTATGTTACACCCTGTATATAAAGATTAGTAATTTCGCGCAAGAAAACTTAAATCGGTATTGTATACCACCGCTCGCGCTAACTTTTCATCACTGCTGAACTCACACTTTTCTTATACTCTCCTTTGGATTAAATAAAAACAAACCATAAAGGAGAGTGAATAAAGACAATTTTAAAGGTTTTTTTTCAGGTGTGTACTGAAATTAAAATCATACGTTAAGAAATCTCATCCACCGTATATTTAAAATTCTTATTATATATTGTATATTATTCTTGTTGTATTTTTATGAAAATAACTTAATAAAACCAAAACCTAGTACTATAGTTAATTCAAAGTTATTTGAAATAAGAATAAAATGTAATTTACAAAGTAAAACATGAAATGTATGGGGCACACAATGGCTGCTATTCGATTCAACAGATTAATTTACAAATACTATAATGACGAACCAAGTTTCAGAACGTACCAATTTTGTTTGGTTTTCAATCAACCTCCAAAAAAGGAGGAGGTTCTCAAGTCGACTCTATTATTTTTTATGTTTGTTACCTTAGAACTTTTGACTGGGTGAACAGATTTTGATGATTCTTTTTTTGTTTCAAAGCTAATCTTTCCTGTGTGGTCCCATATATATTTAATCAAAATCGATGTAGTAATTTATAAGCAAACTAGCTTTTTCCCGCAGCTTCGCCCGCGTGGACATAGCTTTTATGACTCTTTTTAAGGGTGAGAGGTGAGCGAGCAATCAGCTCGCAAGCGTGGACGTGAGTTTTCTCCAGGTACCTCAGGAACTGTATCGGGCTATTCGGATTAGCAGTCTTTGCCACTTACCACCCCCTCAACAAATTCTATACAAAAAATCACTTTAATCCGTTGCTCCGTTGCGACGCCACCGACGTGCGCGAGCGTAGAAAACCGTTGTCCCCTGATTCCTCGGGAACTATGTCAGGATATACTTATTAGTAAATTATATCATTTTCCACCTCATCTCTGTGCTAAAAATCACACCAACCCATTTTTTCGTTACGATTTTAAATAACTCAACGAACAAAGAGTATTGTTTTAGTTTCCTCAGGAACTGCTATGGCTATGATAACTTCCACAGAAAAGTAGATTATTTTATTCCCAGTGATACAGACTACCTGCATGCTAAATTTCATCTAGATTAGTAAAGGTGGTGAAGTGTGAAGAGGTAACAAACAAACAAACACATTTCACATTATAATATTAAGTAAGGATTTCTAAATCTTAAATAACATATAGAGCGTCGGTTGCTGAACGGTTAGGGCCACTACCTCCTGTCCGGAAGGCCGTGGTTCGAATCCTGCCACGTACTAATATCTACACGAATATCGATTTCATACTCGTATGTACGTTTATCCGACGCTCTTACAGTGAGAAAAACATCGTGAGGAAACCCGCAATGGGCCCGCGTGATCGTCTAAGGCCTGATCGCCCTAACTCAGGGCAGGTCGAGCCCCTTGGTGGGGACGTATATAAACTGATATGATGAAATAACACATATACCTATATTATCAAAAACTAATTCAAATCATTATATCAATCTGGTAATAAAATTTCCTAAAAATATTAATATGGGTCAAATCCTCGAGTCGTATCAGCTCCAAAGGAGCCCATGACGCACTTCTCGTTGCCGCGCTGGGTGGCAATAGACAACCTTAGCAGCAGGTAGGACCTCACGTCACATCTCCTCTCTCGAAGGCGACGGCTAATCTCCTTTGTGAAGGCAAAGGCTTCTGAGGGTTCAGCAGCCGGTTGTCCCACAGACCAGCGGCACAAAGCAGTAATTTTCCTCCAAGACCGAGTACTTATTATGCTTCTTTCTCGTCGCAAATTGAGCAGCAGTACCGTACGGGTGAGGACGTTCCTCTCTGCCATAGCACCTGTTAAAACCCTCCGGCCTTTTGCCATCAGATCGACAAAAGCCCGGCGGCTGCATCTTCACAAACAACGACCACAACTCAGTGAGTGATGGCCAATCGCCTCCACCGTTGACCCGCAAATACATTGATAAGGTTCACAGATATTGATATTGCAGGCGGAGAGCAACTGCCACACTCAAATAGTCGCCGTCAGAAGAGTTCCCATATTTATTTATTTATTTATTCATTGGGGAAAAAAACAGCTGTAATTACACAAAATAGATAATAACATAAATATTGAAACATAAGCCAATAAAATTTCCACTAATAGTTAAGGACAATTTCGTTCAAGTAAACATTAAATTTAAGTAGATAAATATGACTTACAAAAAGACATAAAAACTCACAAAAAAACTTATGTAAGCAGAGATTTGTTACCATAGATGGGTTATGCACTAACAAACAACATTTGAAAATGGAAGCCATTCACACACACAATGTTATAGGTAGTTCCCTTCGATTGCACCGAATGTTACTAAGAAAAGAGATGCCAATTGGCATCTTTTTTTTGCTTCACTTTTTAGACGCCTGTAACCTATCTACCTCCCCTTATATATAGCATATCTCTGTATGTAAGAGACAATCTTATAAATTCTAATTAACATTTTTAATTGAAGAAATGTATTGTTTGAGTCATAAGCTTCGTTATATTTTGAACAAGATCTTACAATGTAACGATTTTTGGCATAGTTAGTTCGGCAAAAAGGAATAGCAAATGTACGATTTGAGCGCAAATTTGCTCTAGGACATTTATATAAAATCTTATTTACTAGATATGGAGAATCTAAATAATTGTGTATTATTTTATATAACAGTATTTGATCTCTGTGTTCTCTTCGTGTTGCGAGTGGTATAATTTTACTAGGGTCAAATTCCTTGAAACGATACATAATTCGTTTAATAAATTTGCGTTGGATACGCTCAATAGAGTCTACATGTTTTAAATATTGAGGGTTCCAAACGGTCGATGCGTATTCTAGATGAGATCTTACAAACGAATTATATAGCAGTATTAAAGTGTTATAATTTTTAAACTCTTTACTTTGTCTAAATATAAACCCTAACATCTTGTACGCTTTGGCTGTTATTTTATCAATATGAGAGGTAAATAATAATTGATTATCCAAATAAACTCCAAGGTCTCTCACCTCAGACACTCTTTGTAAAGTTTTGTTATGTAAACTATAATAATTATTAATTGGATCTTTTTTCCTGGAGTATGAGACAGTGCAACATTTATCTACATTCAAATATAACTTGTTTAATAGACAGTATTCACTCAGTCTATCGAGATCTTCTTGTAGAAGTTTACAGTCGTCGGAAGACCTAACGGCTTTATATATCTTAGTATCATCAGCATATAACAAGACTTCTGAGTTTTTAAAACAATGTGAAACATCGTTAATAAATATATTAAAAAGCAAAGGGCCGAGATGAGATCCCTGGGGAACCCCGGAGCTAATTGGGATAAAAGAGGAAGTAAAGCCTTTAACAGCTACAGCCTGTGTTCTATCACGAAGGTATGACTCAAGCCATCGCAGCAAATCACCGTGTATACCAAACCTCTCAAGTTTCCATATTAACAAGTTATGAGATATTTTATCAAAAGCTTTTGAGTAGTCAGTATACACGACATCAACCTGGTAACCGTTGGACATATGATCGAGAACGAAGTCTAAAAATTCACAGAGGTTGGACTCAGTTGAACGTCTTTCAGTGAAACCATGCTGTTCAGTTATAAGATGTGGTCTAACTACGGGAAATAAAGTGTCATAAATAATTTTTTCAAATAATTTAGGAATAACAGAAAGCTTGGATATACCCCGGTAATTGCGCACATTATGTCTGTCACCATTCTTAAAAATTGGTACAACTAGGCTGCGTTTCCACACCTCAGGCATTCTACCACTAGCTAGTGAAAACTTGAAGAGTAGGTGAAGAGGAGCAGCGAGTTGTTTACTACATTGCCTTAAAAATACTGGATGTAATCCATCAGGTCCACTACCCTTAGTAATATCCAGCCGTTCCAAATATTTTTCTACTATGTCTATAGTTATTTTCACAGAACCTATAAGAAACGTACCTGCCTCTTGAGGTCTGTGAAAAAAAACTGATGTATCCCTTTCAAACATAGATTCAAAGAATTCATTAAACATATTGGCTATGGTTTGTCCATCTGAACCCGATTTGTCATCAAGATAGAGAGTGTTAGGAATGCCAACACAACTTTTTTTACTTTTGATAAATGACCAAAACTGTTTCGAATTTAATCTTATGTTATGTTCAGCTCTCGATATAAATGTTTTATAACACTCCAATTCCATCTCTTTAGTTTGTTTACGTAATTCCGAGAAGTATTCATAGTCATTTTTTCTTCTATAAATTTTCCACTTTTTATGTATCTTGAGCTTTTTATTTAATAATTTGATCAAGGATCTAGAATACCAAATAGGGTATTTCCTATTACCTGTTACTATTTTAGAAGGAACATAATCGTCAATAATTTTGTTTAATATAGAATAAAAATTAACAATAGATAAATCAATGTTTTTTACTGAGATGTGCGCCTCCCAGTCAATTTTCGAAAGTTCAGCTCTAATAATGTCGTAATCAGCCGAATGAAATCTGCGTACAGTCCGCTGAGCTGGCAACAAATCTAAAATGGGTTTTTTTGGAAAATAACTCAGGCTCAGAGACGGGTGATGTGTATCTTCCGGAAGGGACAGTGGCTCGGCGCGACTTACGGAACATGAGGAACTAGAGAAAACGAGATCAAGGCACCTTTTATTCTTATTTTGGATATTGTTATATTGCAACCAGCCAGTAAGGTTTAAAAATGAAAATATTTGGAGCGTAAGTGTGTTTTCAGATGGGTTTTGTAATGTAAAACTTTGATTTGAACCATCTGTGGTATGAATCCAAGTAGCATCCCTAACATTAAAATCTCCTATAATCAAAAATTCATCATTTGGGAAGTCAATATTCAAATCTGATAGGTAGTCAAACAAAACCTGCTCTGACAATACGTGATTCGGACCTTGTGGGAAATAGCAACAAAATAAACATATTTTCGATGATGGATCATCGCAAAGCGTAATATTAACGCAGGTTATGTCAGCATCGGGCATACTGGGGAGTGCGCGCGGAAGCCGCACGTCTACGGCAAACTTGTCCCGTACCGCTATCAGCGTTCCCCCTCCCAAAGACATTCCTAATCGCTCGTAATCTCTGTCAGTGCGGTATACATTATATCGCTGATCAAATAATTCTGCATCAAAAATACCCGGCAAAAGCCAGGTCTCTGACAAACAAATAACATCATAGTCGGAATTCTGAATATTACGATAAAACTCTTTGGTTTTGGTTCGTAAACCACGAACATTTTGGTAGAAAATACTAAGACCCATAAAGATCGTAATGTGAAAAGATAACGCTGATGATTTGTATTTGTAACGTAAATAAAGAACTCCGATCTACCAATGTACCGATGTAAGGTGACTTCGCTAGCAATATGTTTTGCAGCTCGTGCGCGATAACTTCGTACCCACAACAATATTTATGTACCACCATAAATACCCACCTCACACGAATGCAGTCAGTACATAACCAGATATTTATGAGACGATTTATATTAATATTTAAATGTTCCATTTGTATAACTATAACGGGTATTTTTTTAAACGTAAAACGCGATAAAATACAATAATATAAAACACTGCATAATTTTCTATTAAAAAAATTGCAAAAGTGAAGGTAATATAAAAATAACCGTAATGCAGGTATGAATAGACTGCTACCAAGATACTTTTTGTGATTGCGATCGACATTGTAACCATATAAATTTGCATACATTACGTTTAAAAGGTGATTTGACCCGGCACATGTCTCCACAAACGACGCAATGTACTTTGAACACAGAGATACATACCATCTATGAAATATATCGAGTTCCGAGGTTTGTAAGTATTCAAACAAAAGGATTGGGTTGCAAGAATGGGTCACACACATCTGGCTACTAATACTGAACACAATTAACAAAACAAAACACGTTGATACCTTCCGTAAAGTTGTTCCTACGAGATCTTCTTTAATGCGTCTTCTGAGTTGATGAAGAGAACTGGCGAATTGTTCGTGCGCCGAACCATCACTGTGCAGTTCCGCACCCAGCAGAAGGCGTAGTTTTTTTCTTTCGCCAAGATTTTAGCCTGCTGCAAAAGAGCCTTATTGTAGGTAGAGAGGTGGTCGTTAATGAAGATCCGGTTATTATTTTCATCAGCATAGCCAAGATCAGATGTTCTGAGATCCTTTAGTTTTCTTAGAGCCGCCATAAACTCATCTTTTTTGTATCTGGATTGCATTTTAAGCACAATTGGCTTTGGCTTTTTCGCATCAGCATCATTTTTGACCGCAACTCGAGTGACGAAATCAATGTCAGTGTCAATATTTAACGCGAAACCACTCTTGTTCGCCAGCGTCCTGACTATCTGCAGAAGATTTTCACTGCTTTTTTGAGGAACACCATTGATCTGGATGTTCGAACGACGCACCCATTGTTCGTTTTTTCTGCTGCTGTCTATGAGCTCGTTGACCTGCAACTTCAGGCTCTCAATTTCCGTTTTGGAGCACTCTAACTGTGACACTCGAGTCTCAATATTGTTAATTTTGTCAGAGACTTCAAGAAATTTTGAGTCCAGTGTTGATTTTAAGACCACAAGATCACTTTTAACTTCTTTCAGGTTGGCCTGGATGGTGTCTACAACAGAAAACTTCTCAAATAACTGAGAGATTTTATCTAATACATCACTCAAAGTTATTTCTTTATTTTCTCCGGCATTCGTTTTTACCTCAAAATTTTCCTTAGGGATGGACGAGCCAGGAGGTAGTTCTGATGGCAACGTTTTATTACTTAGTGTGTTTGTAGCTTGTGATTCAACCTTAGGATCGCCATCACGTATGTTTTCTCCAATAGCAGCAACAGCGTCGCGGCAAGATGGACACTTCCAAGAGTCTCTGCCAGCACCAGTTCTGTTGAGTCTGTTGTAGCCTCGTTCCGATAACCCCACACAAGAAAAGTGGAATTTACTTTGGCAAACTGAGCAGTCCGGGCCTTCTCCCACAACTTCTTTGCAAGTAAAACATTTAGTTGTGAACATGTTTACAACCTCTGACTTCTTTAAACCACAATGAATAGAAATTAAACGAGTTTAACGAAGGTAAAGAAACGTGCTTACTGAACGACGGCTAACGACGGTATATCTGTGCCTTCTGTTATAAGATGCTAAACTCGATTTATGTGTTTTTATTTTTTTTCACGATTTGAATCTGTAAAAAATACCTATCTGTTCGTCTATGAAACACATCGCTACGTGCCATAGTTCCAGAGTTAGAGTTGTTTAAAGTAGCTCATGCTGAAAAATACTAAGAAATCCACTCAAAAGTATGAAATAATGTTTTAATACAACTTAAGCGCGTTTTATTATCCCTGCAGTGCCATCTATTGACATTCTGCTGCTATGATTAAAATGTGCGGTATTTGTAGCTAATATGTGGAAAAAAGTACTTTTCGGATCATCAGAAGGGTTTTGGCCGTATCTAAGAAATAAACTCGTCTTTGAGAAGTTTTGGAGTGTACAATCAATATTCATACACGTTTGCAGCACGAGGCTTAGCGATGATTCGGATGAAAACCGATTATTTTATAGACTGCGATGAGTTTGGTGCGGGGCTGGCTTCCCAAGTTGACAGTTCAGCTGCTCGATCAAAAGTGCTCGTAAAATAATTGGCGCCTCTGTCGTAGCCTCTGTAGGTAGACTGCATTGTCTTTGATGGTTCGATATTCACAACGATTCTGATTGGCTAACAAACAAGTACCAACACTACCAACTTCCGGTTTCCGGTCCCGCACCGACCACGCCTTGGCAAAAGTGACTATTATGACTACCCTAGCTAACCGCTTGACATTTCAAGATAAAACACACGGTGCTTCGACGCATGCATAGATGGCGCCACGTCCTTGCGCTCCGACACGGCCATCCTGACGGCGATGCGTGCCCAGCAGCTGCCATAATCTGTAATGAGGAGTGGATGTGTGTTTAAGTTAGGTATTCAGATTACCTAACTTATCATAAATCTACTACAGATAAGTAGGCCTGTGGTATGGCCCCAGAATAGTACCACCCATCCCCTCCCGAGGGTGTGGTAAGAGGGATCAAAGATCGGAGGATGGGCAGCAGCGTCTTTTATGCGTACCATGCCACACACCACGATCGCCCACCTGCCTGCCAAGCGTTTGCGCCTTTGTACAGCAGTGAACGTTGCCTGGCTGATATGATGACGATGAGCTGTGTAGGTACTTGAACTCCCCTTCCACAGGGCAAAGCTCAAACAAAAAAAAGGTAGATACTTGAACTCCCCTTCCACAGGGCAAAGCGCACAAAAAAAAGGTAGGTACTTGAACTCCCCTTCCGCAGGGCAAAGCTCACAAAAAAAAAGGTAGGTACTTGAACTCCCCTTCCACAGGGCAAAGCTCATAAAAATAAAGGGAATACGTAGAGGTCGATGCTGTGTGACACACAGAGGCTCTAAAATGATAAAGGTCAGGTCGATGCTGTGCTCTAGGCGCATATGTCCATATGCGCCGTGGTACACAGGGGCCCTAAAAAAAAAGGAAAGGTCGATGCTGTGCTCTGGGCGGTCTTGTACGCCGTGGTACACAGGGGAAAAGGAATGACGGTAAAAATGAGAAATAGTTTGCAGTCGTCACTACAAGTATCATCAGGAAACCTGACCAAACAACACTGGCTGTAAACAAATCTACACGGAAACGACCAAATCATATGGTCGGCACCATGTTATTCTTTGTTGTAGCTTATGATTAGTTAGTTTATGGTCAGTTAGTCTATGATGGTTCAGAACCAAGGTGTCGTGTCGGCTCCGTGCCGACCTTGAGTCGTCAGACTAAAGAGTCGGACAAGCAGCTGTCGTCAGTCTGTAGCATTGTCAATGGTAGTCGTGTACCTAATCAGTGCCTCTTAACTTGCACTGATACAACAGATAACAACAGATAACAACAGATTTCTCTTTAATGAAAACTGCTCACCCGATGGAATTCCAGTATTGTGCATACACCACGCAAAGGTCGACTCTCTTCTCCATCACTGGGGCAGCTTCGCAGGTGCTTCCCTCTTGGCTGCATTACTTCAAGCAGCTAGACATGTAGTGGCCCTGCCCCTTGCCGATATGGGTCGTAAATACACAGATCCGTAGTAGCAATCCATGCACGTGCATTCACATCCGATCTATCGGGGTTGAAATTGGGTAACCTCAATTCATGGGACGATGATGGCGTCCGCGTGGCTAGTATCAGCGTCAGAAAATTCTGATTTCGTTGTTCCAGAAGCACTTTCTATTTTGTCTTGCACACATCACTATCTGGAACTCGTGGGGCGTCCGTGTCCTATCCCAATTCTGATTTCGGATCATCAGAAGGGTTTTGGCCGTATCTAAGAAATAAACTCGTCTTTGAGAAGTTTTGGAGTGTACAATCAATATTCACACACGTTTGCAGCACGAGGCTTAGCGATGATTCGGATGAAAACCGATTATTTTATAGACTGCGATGAGTTCGATACGGGGCTGGCTTCCCAAGTTGACAGTTCAGCTGCTCGATCAAAAGTGCTCGTAAAATAATTGGCGCCTCTGTCGTAGCCTCTGTAGGTAGACTGCATTGTCTTTGATGGTTCGATATTCACAACGATTCTGATTGGCTAACAAACAAGTACCAACACTACCAACTTCCGGTTTCCGGTCCCGCACCGACCACGCCTTGGCAAAAGTGACTATTATGACTACCCTAGCTAACCGCTTGACATTTCAAGATAAAACACACGGTGCTTCGACGCATGCATAGATGGCGCCACGTCCTTGCGCTCCGACATACTCTATTGTTATTATTGTAAGTATCGATAGATAATTTCTCACGGGACCTCTTTAGTTTTCCGGGATAAAGAATACCCGACTATACAATGATGGTCAAAACACCCCATCCCAATGTTATTTTTTCATATTGTTACGTTGAGCCATTCTAAAGATACAATTTTTTGCATTCCTGGAGGAAACCATAATTTTTTTGGGATTCACAATGTCCCAGTTTTAGTACGCGATAAGGGTATCAACGTGTAAAATTTTATTGTAATAGGTCAAGCCACATTTGCGTGGTGAGCCATTCTATAAATGAATACTTTTGATTTTCCCACGGGAACTCTTGAATTTTCTGGGATAAAAAGTATCCTATATGTTAACCCAGATTATAAGGAACCAACATACAAAATTTCATCAAAATCGGCCAGGTAGTTTTTGCGTGATGCGCGAACATACAGACAGACAGACAGATAGACAAAAATTCCAAAAGTTGTTGTTTTGGCCTCTGTATCGTTAGTAATGTCCACCACAGTTATTATTTTCCAAAAATATTTCATGTATAGACACGGCCCCGTTACAGTTTTATTATATTAACTAGCTTTTGCCCGCGGCTTCGCCCACGTTGACATAGCTTTTATGACTCTTTTTGAGGGTGAGTGGTGCGCGAGCCGCAATCAGCTCGCAAGCGTGGACATGAGTTTCCTCCAGGTACCTCAGGAACTGTATCGGGCTATTCAGATTAGCAGTCTTTGTCACTTCCCACCCCCTCAACAAATTCTATACAAAAAATCACTTTAATCCGTTGCTCCGTTGCGACGCCACCGACGTGCGCGAGCGTAGAAAACCGTTGCCCCCAGATTCCTCGGGAACTATGTCAGGATATACTTATTAGTAAATTATATAATTTTCCACCTCATCTCTGTGCTAAAAATCACACCAATCTATTTTTTCGTTACGAATTTATATAAAACGAACAAAGAGTATTGTTTTAGTTTTTCTCAGGAACTGCATCGGGCTATGATAATTTTCACAGATAAAAGGTTGACTATTTCATTCCCAGTGATACAGGCTACCTGCATGCCAAATTTCATCAAGATTGATAGAGTTGTTGAAGTGTGAATAGGTAACAAACAAACAAACACATTTTCACATTTATAATATTATAAGTAAGGTTTTCTAAATCTTAAATAAAATATAGAGCGTCAGTGGCAAAACGGTTAGCGCCACTACCTCCTGTCCGGAAGGCCGTGGTTCGAATCCTGCCACTTATCAATATCTATAGGAATATCGATTTCATACTGGTATGTACGTTTATCCGACGCTCTTACGGTGAGAAAAACATCGTGAGGAAACCTGCACACGCCTGCGAATAAATTCGAAGCTTATGTGTGAAGTCAATCAACCCGCAATGGGCCCGCGTGATCGTCTAAGGCCAGATCGCCCTAACTCAGGGCAGGTCGAGCCCCTTGGTGGGGACGTATATAAACTGATATGATGAAATAACACATATACCTATATTATGAAAAAACTAATTCAAATCATTATAGGTATCAATCTAGTAATAAAATTTCCTAACAATATTAATATGGGTCAAATCCTCGAGTCGTATCAGCTCCAAAGGAGCCCAAGACGCAATTCTCGTTGCGCGCTGGATGGCAATAGACAACCTTAGCAGCAGGTAGGACCTCACGTCACATCTCCTCTCTCGAAGGCGAAGGCCAATCTCCTTTGTGAAGGCAAAGGCCTCTGAGGGTTCAGCAGCCGGTTGTCTCACAGACCAGCGGCACAAAGCAGTCATTTGCCTCCAAGACCGAGTACTTATTATGCTTCTTTCTCACCGAAAATTGAGCAGCAGTACCGTACAGTGAGGCAGAAAAAAAGGCTTCCCAAAGCAGACACGTTCCTCTCTGCCATAGCACCTGTTTAAACCCTCCAGCCTTTTGCCATCAGATCGACTAAAGCCCGGCCGGCGGCAGCATCAAAGATGGAATATTTCATCTAGCCGAGACCAGTACCCTCTGAGTGAGGTCATTAAGGAATTGGTGACGTGGGAATCTTCACAAACACGACTGCAACTCAGTGAGTGATGGCCAATTGCCTCCACCGTGGACCCGCAAATACATTGATGAGGTTCACAGATATTGATATTGCAGGCGGAGAGCAACTGCCACACGCAAATAGTCTCCGTCAGAAGAGTTCCCATATCTGTGCCTCCTGTTAAAAGATGCTGAACTCGATTTATGTGTTTTTATTTTTTTACACGATTGGAATCTGTAAAAATATACCTCTCTGTTCGTCTATGAAACACATCGCTACGTACCATAGTTCCAGAGTTTAAAGTAGCGTATGCTGAAAAATACATAAAATAAATCCACTCAAAAGTATGAAATAATATTTTAATGTTTTAATACAACTTAAGCGCGTTTTATTATTCCTGCAGTGCCATCTATTGACATTCTGCTACTATGATTATAATGTTTGGTATGTGTAGCTAATATATAGAAAAAAGTACTCTATTGTTATTATTGTAAGTATCGATAGATAATTTCCCACGGGACCTCATTAGTTTTCCGGGATAAAAAATACCCGACTATACAATGATGGTCAAAACACCCCATCCCAATGTAAAGGTTTCATATTGTTACGTTGAGTCATTCTAAAGATACAATTTTTTGCATTCCTGTAGGAACCCTAATTTTTTTGGGATTCACAATGTCCCAGTTTTAGTTCGCGATAAGGGTATCAACGTGTAAAATTTGATTGTAATAGGTCAAGCCACATTTGCCTGGTGAGCCATTCTATAGGTATCAATCTAGTAATAAAATTTCCTAACAATATTAATATGGGTCAAATCCTCGAGTCGTATCAGCTCCAAAGGAGCCCAAGACGCACTTCTCGTTGCGCGCTGGATGGCAATAGACAACCTTAGCAGCAGGTAGGACCTCACGTCACATCTCCTCTCTCGAAGGCGAAGGCCAATCTCCTTTGTGAAGGCAAAGGCCTCTGAGGGTTCAGCAGCCGGTTGTCTCACAGACCAGCGGCACAAAGCAGTCATTTGCCTCCAAGACCGAGTACTTATTATGCTTCTTTCTCACCGAAAATTGAGCAGCAGTACCGTACAGTGAGGCAGAAAAAAAGGCTTCCCAAAGCAGACACGTTCCTCTCTGCCATAGCACCTGTTTAAACCCTCCAGCCTTTTGCCATCAGATCGACTAAAGCCCGGCCAGCGGCAGCATCAAAGATGGAATATTTCATCTAGCCGAGACCAGTACCCTCTGAGTGAGGTCATTAAGGAATTGGTGACGTGGGAATCTTCACAAACACGACTGCAACTCAGTGAGTGATGGCCAATTGCCTCCACCGTGGACCCGCAAATACATTGATGAGGTTCACAGATATTGATATTGCAGGCGGAGAGCAACTGCCACACGCAAATAGTCTCCGTCAGAAGAGTTCCCATATCTGTGCCTCCTGTTAAAAGATGCTGAACTCGATTTATGTGTTTTTATTTTTTTACACGATTGGAATCTGTAAAAATATACCTCTCTGTTCGTCTATGAAACACATCGCTACGTACCATAGTTCCAGAGTTTAAAGTAGCGTATGCTGAAAAATACATAAAATAAATCCACTCAAAAGTATGAAATAATATTTTAATGTTTTAATACAACTTAAGCGCGTTTTATTATTCCTGCAGTGCCATCTATTGACATTCTGCTACTATGATTATAATGTTTGGTATGTGTAGCTAATATATAGAAAAAAGTACTCTATTGTTATTATTGTAAGTATCGATAGATAATTTCCCACGGGACCTCATTAGTTTTCCGGGATAAAAAATACCCGACTATACAATGATGGTCAAAACACCCCATCCCAATGTAAAGGTTTCATATTGTTACGTTGAGTCATTCTAAAGATACAATTTTTTGCATTCCTGTAGGAACCCTAATTTTTTTGGGATTCACAATGTCCCAGTTTTAGTTCGCGATAAGGGTATCAACGTGTAAAATTTGATTGTAATAGGTCAAGCCACATTTGCCTGGTGAGCCATTCTATAAATGAATACTTTTGATTTTCCCACGGGAACTCTTGAATTTTCTGGGATAAAAAGTATCCTATATGTTAACCCGGGCTATAAGGAACCACCATACAAAATTTCATCAAAATCGGCCTGGTAGTTTTTGCGTGATGCGCGAACATACAGACAGACAGACAGACAGACAGACAGACAGACAGACAAAAATTCCAAAAGTTGTTGTTTTGGCCTCTGTATCTTTAGTAATGTCCACCACAGTTATTATTTTCCAAAAATATTTCATGTACAGACACGGCCCTGTTACAGTTTTATTATATTATAGATAGAATAGATTAACAAAAACCAAAAATAATAATGCAAAATTATACTAAGCTGTTGCGATGGAAGTCGGTTTTTATCGTGTTTAGCGTTATCAATTGTCTTTGAATAGAAAGGTTGTACTAATAAAAAAAAACTCTTTCCACGCTAGCGGATAAGCGCACGCTAAAATGGAATAAAAAATAAGACCTTTCCGAGCGTGTGAGGTGAAAATACGTTTATTGTTCAATTAAAGGTATTGTTTGATCACTCTATTTTTACTATTGAGTGCAGCGAAGAAGTAAAGAAAGATTGGCGTCGTGAAAAAAAAATACCTAAAATGTGTTTTGTACAGGTAAACTAAATACAAATCTGTTTGCCAAAAACTCCCTCCGTCCCTTCCCGTCCGTGCTTGTGAATTTGGTTTTTTTAACTCTTGTCAGGTGCATGTCTGTTGTTGAAACAAAACTAAAAGAAAAAAATAAAAAGTGAATGAACTCTTAACTACTGAACAACATAAGATTAACTTTTTCATATTTCTACAGGGTGACTGCTAAGACAACGGACGCATTTTAGAAGGTGAATCAGAAGACGAAACTGAACAACTTTTCTCAAAAAACCTATGGACAATTCTAAAAAAAAAGAAGACTTTCCATACAAAATGGTCAGCTCATTAACCAGCTTTGTATGAGAAGTCAAATTTTTTGTTTTACGAATTGACCATTGGTGCCCTAGGAAAAATTTATCAGTTTCGTTTTCTAACTCACCTCCAAAGATGTGTCCGTCGTCTAACCAGTCACCCTGTATATTTGTATAATTCGTAGGAAAAACGCAAAATCAAGGTTTTTGCAAAGTTATGTTAGATTCCTTCTTTTTCGCAAATAGGCCCCGCATAGTAAAATTGACGGAGCTTCTATTTCGCAATCTTACGGTAGAGGTTTGTGAAATCTGGATTGTTGCAAAATACCTAATTATCCGTATTATCCAGTGACATATACTCACTCAAATAGTAGATTCTGGTGACATTTTTAAAAACAATTTATTTTGAAGACCGTAATGTTAATAATTTTTTCTACTCCCATTTGGTAATTTGTTTAGTTATTATTATCTGTAATTGAGGTCATGCTTATAGTTTGTTAGTACAACTTACAATTTGTTAGTAAACAATAACATATAATTAAAACAAAATGAAGTTAAAATGTACCATACATAGCGACACTGGACTCAACGTGCACATAGTTCCAGTGCCGCACAATGGGGCAGTTTACCCGCTCGAGTATGGTGTGTAGGAGGCCGCTGGGGCTGTCCCGCACGCGACGCTTCAGCGAGGTGACTTTCTTACGAACAACACTCTGATAAGAGTCAGTTCTTGCCTCTGCAAACATTTCTGATGCATTGCAGAAACAAGGCAAACCCATCAGCGTCCTAAACCCATTATTATATTGAATGCGTAGGGCATTAAAGGCCTTGAGGGTATATCTGACCCACAGGCTGCAGGTGTAAAATATTTGGCAATTATATTTATACATATAAAAATGAATCCCTATTTCCCTTGGTCACGGCATCACGCGTGAACGGCTGGACCGATTTCGCTAATTCTTTTTTGTCGAGTTCGTTATTGTTAGGAGAAGGTTCTAATGTAGGGTAGGGTAGGGTAGGATAGTGTAGTGTAGAGCAGGGTAGGGTAGTGTAGTATAGGGTAGTGTAGTGTAGTGTAGGGTAGGGTAGGGTAGGGTCGGGTGGGGTAAGGTAGGGTAGGGTAGTGTAGTGTAGTTTAGTGTAGTGTAGTGTAGGGTAGGGTAGGGTAGTGTAGTGTAGTGTAAGGTGGTACGAAGTTCGCCGGGAATACTAGTTATATATATTTATACTTCTGTAGAGCAGCGTGCGAACCTGCGAGCCAGCATATTGCACCTCATGGCCCATGCCCTACGCTCCCTCTCCATATCCGGATCATCTGATAGATCTTCAGTGACTTAGTGCCCCAGGTACTTAAATTAAGTGACTCTACTCAGTGCACTTCCTCCAGGATAGACTGGTGGTACAGCTTTTGGCCATTTATTGCCTGCTTTAAATATGAGTAGTTCACTTTTCTTTGTATTGTACCTGAGGCCATGAGCCAGGGCCAAATGTTCAAACAATTTCAGGAGCTGTCTGAGAGCTCTGATTGATGGACTCAGCAGCACCATATCATCGGCATAACTGATGTTATTGACAATTTGACCGTCGATAGAACAACCAATACCAGTACTGCTGAGCCCCTCAATCAGTGCGTTTATGTACAAGTTGAAGAGCCTGGGTGAGCTCAGGCCACCCTGTCTCACTATGCACTCCAAGCCATACACTCTCGAGTACGAGCCAGCCCATCTGACATTATTGGTTTGATTGTCCTATAACAACCAATACCAGTACTGCTGAGCCCCTCAATCAGTGCGTTTATGTACAAGTTGAAGAGCCTGGGTGAGCTCAGGCCACCTTGTCTCACTATGCACTCAAAGCCATACACTCTCGAGTACGAGCCAGCCCATCTGACATTATTGGTTTGATTGTCCTATAACAACCAATACCAGTACTGCTGAGCCCCTCAATCAGTGCGTTTATGTACAAGTTGAAGAGCCTGGGTGAGCTCAGGCCACCCTGTCTCACTATGCACTCCAAGCCATACACTCCCGAGTACGAGCCAGTCCATCTGACATTATTGGTTTGATTGTCGTACCAAAACTTAAGAAGTTTTACAATCTCTGGAGGGGTACTACTAGTGTCTTTCTCCAGCTTGTTCTATAGGATGTCTATGTTCTAAGTTATAAGTTCTATAGGAACAAGGTCAAATGCATTCACACATATTGGTAATCGTATTATATCTACACTTTTTTCACATAAAACAAATAAAAAAACTGCGTTTATAATTTGTCAGCGACCGGTTTCGAGCAGACTACTTATTTCCACAATTTGTGGATACATTTCAAATAAATTTTAGAGTTACCAGGTAATTAGGATGTCTATGGATTTGGTAAAAGAAAAATGACAGGGAAAATGAATATGATAATAAAACAAATTAAAATATAAAAGTATGAATACAAAAACATAAAAAAAAGGAATTACAAAATTAATTGTAATTAAAATGTCAAAAGATAAATTACAAAAAATTAAATGCTAATTATAGCATAGCCTGAGACAGGTATCTAGAAAAAAATCATTTCCTCTAGCAACGGAGCAACGGATTAACGTGTTTTTTTGCATAGAAAAAGTTGAGGGGATAGGAAGTGACATAGACTGCTGATCAGAATAAGCAAATATAGTTCTCGAGAGATCTAGAGCAGACTCTTGCCTACGCACCACTGACCCTCAAAGGCAGTCATAAAAACTGCAAAGCTAGAATCCTGAGCGTAAGCAAGGGAATCAAAGAGCACGAGGTAAAAAATCTTTGCACTCGAGTGCAACACGCAACTTTTCATCCCACCTCAGCGAGAAAATGAATAAATGCAAAAAAAAATTACAATCACAAGATACTTTTATTTCAGATTAGGTATTAACTACTACATTATGATAGGTAAGTATTACAGAATAATGTTTGAATTATAACCAATAATACTTAGGTATAAACACTTGGAGTACACGCGCGGGCCACCAGTGTAGCCCATGGGTAAAATTTGCTTGATATTTTTGCAACTGGTCACCCTACCACCACGACCGTTCAGCTAAGCCTCGTTGAATAAACATCGGACAAATTTACTGACTCGCTGGCGCGTACCGCGTACGGACGTCTGCACAATAGCAAGACAAAGTGTTTGGGCTAATAGCAGGACCCGAGATGGGAATACTAGAAAACATTATAACCACCAACTGTAAGAAATGAATTTGCACCATCATCACGTTTGCATATATCCTGATTGTGGTAAAAATAATAACTAACCTAAAAAGAAATTATGATATTTGACGAAAATTTGATGGATCTCGTACTTTAGTGCAATTTTGATTTTTTCCTCCTTATATCTCCTCCCTCCTCTACTTATGACACTAAACAACTTTTTTAAGGACCTTCCTCTACTTATGACACTGAACAACCTTTTGAGGAACCTCCTCTATTTATGGCACTGAACAACTTTTTGAGGACCCTCCTCTACTTATGAGACTGAACCACTTTTTGAAGACTCTCCTCTACTTATGACACTGAAAAAAATTTTGAGGAACCTCCTCTACTTATGGCACTGAACTACTTTTTGAGGACCCTCCTCTACTTATGACACAAAACAACATTTTGGACAACTTTGCTGAAATCGCAAAGAAAATTGTATTTCATCCAAATCAATAAACAGATTTCCCGATTTTGTATGAGAAATCCTTGTAAATATTTTAACCCATTGAATCAATAACTGTTTTATTGTCACCATGGACCAAAGCAGAATTAATGGGTTCGGTGCCTGAGCTATAGTCCCGGAGTCAGATGAAATATGAATAACGAATAAACTCGATTGTTTCACACATGAATGCGCCCGAGCTTTGCATTTCAGTTCAATTGCATTTTCACATTTACTGGACAGGCCATGTACAGAGGCCAGCACATCAAGCTATACACTCGCAGTGCGATTCTGATCCATTCGCATTTGCCATAAGAACGGTACAAAGTCCAAAGTGTGTAGCTTGATGTGCTGGCTTGTGTACTTGAAGCGACTTTTAGAAGCGATCAAATCGTAACTTTATAATATACTTGTAATAAGATTGCGATTGCGCAACTCTTCAGTGAAGATATGCTTTATGCTTTAAGGGGCTACTGCCGGCCAAGGAACGCTGCCATTGATTAAAAATAATTACTTGCTAAGTACATACTTAAACGGAGTCGGTAAACATGCAAATTTTTGTTAAATTGTGCACTCAACAAATAATATTTTTTTTAACTTTTTTTAATATTTTTTTAATAGCAGCTGTAATTAATCCTCTTAAACAAAATATAAGTATAAATTGTAAAACAAAAAAAAAACCTGTCATGTGCGAGTCAGTACCGCACACATTGGGGTCCGTACCATCATACTAGATGGCCCTAGTACAAATGGTTCCGTACCATCATACTAGATGGCCCTTGTACAAATGGTTCCGTTCCATCATATGATTTGGCGCTAGTTTTTTCACGTTTAAAAAAAAACACGTTTTTTAATGGACACGTTACTTATTTTTTCACTTTTTCTAATTACCTATAGTATTTGTTGTTATAGCGGCAACAGAAATACATCATCTTTGAAAATTTCAACTGTCTAGTTATCACGGTTCATGAAATACAGCCTGGTGACAGACGTACAGACAGACAGACAGACGGACAGCGAAGTCTTTGTAATAGGGTCCCGTTTTTACGCTTTGGGTACGGAACCCTAAAAACACTTTTCATTGAAAATTTTAATGTGTTCAACTGATCGATCTGTATTAAGAAAAAATATTAGAGCTCTCAGCAAATGGAAACCCTCCATACAAAAAAACGTGTTTTTTTTAACATGAAGAAACTAGCGCTATCTAGCATAATGGAACCCTTTGTACTAGCGCCGTCTAGTATGATGGTATGGAACCCTTTGTACTAGCGCCGTCTAGTATGATGGTACGGAACCCTTTGTGTGCGGTTCTGACTCGCACTTGGCCGGTTTTTTTTCAGTCTCGTCACTAGAATGTACCTCAGATATTGCAACTATAAATAACCTTTATACGTCTATACGAGCACGTGAGAAAAGTCCAGTCGGACGCCCCAGGCAAAGTATATAAGGTCTAACAAAATTAGCTGAAACTATTTTAACTGGTGCTTCTACCCATGAAACTGCACAACTTTCCCCATGGAACCCATAGTCAAATCTCAAAACAATTTTTGAACTTTTCATACTAAGTTGGCTGATCAGCTGATCGAGTTTGTCAATACTAATGAGAGCAAAATTTTTTTGGGATTTGAGTATGGGTTCCATGGGGAAAGTTGTTCAGTTTCATGGGTAGAAGCACCAGTTAAAATAGTTTTAGCTAATTTTATTACACCCTATATATATTAGTACTAACATACAGTATGGACACTCCCTGCCGCTCTCTAGGTTGCGACCTCACCCCCTCATCACCCAGATTGATACAGATTGATTACTGTTTGGTTGTGGAACGTATAGGATTTCGCCGCCATTATGTTTGCTTCGACATTCCTTTTTTGAAATGTCATTTCTGCTGGCCCGATGTATGCAGTGTCCAGGGTGTGCCCCGGGTATCACTAAAGGGATAAACTACTGCCTAAGTCCTTACTTGCTCGGGCCCCAAATAGCCGATTGACAAAAGACGACGCAGAACCGTAAAGAGTTGCGCTTTACAGTTTTTTCATCCACAGTTATTTCTGCTGGCCCGTTGTATGCAGTGTCCAGGGTGTGCCCCGGGTATCACTAAAGGGATAAACTACTGCCTAAGTCCTTACTTGCTCGGGCCCCAGATAGCTGATAGACAAAAGACGACGCAGAACCGTAAAGAGTTGCGCTTTACAGTTTTTTCATCCACAGTTATTTCTGCTGGCCCGTTGTATGCAGTGTCCAGGGTGTGCCCCGGGTATCACTAAAGGGATAAACTACTGCCTAAGTCCTTACTTGCTCGGGCCCCAAATAGCCGATTGACAAAAGACGACGCAGAACCGTAAAGAGTTGCGCTTTACAGTTTTTTCATCCACAGTTATTTCTGCTGGCCCGTTGTATGCAGTGTCCAGGGTGTGCCCCGGGTATCACTAAAGGGATAAACTACTGCCTAAGTCCTTACTTGCTCGGGCCCCAGATAGCTGATAGACAAAAGACGACGCAGAACCGTAAAGAGTTGCGCTTTACAGTTTTTTCATCCACAGTTATTTCTGCTGGCCCGTTGTATGCAGTGTCCAGGGTGTGCCCCGGGTATCACTAAAGGGATAAACTACTGCCTAAGTCCTTACTTGCTCGGGCCCCAAATAGCCGATTGACAAAAGACGACGCAGAACCGTAAAGAGTTGCGCTTTACAGTTTTTTTATCCACAGTTATTTCTGGTGGCCCGTTGTATGCAGTGTCCAGGGTGTGCCCCGGGTATCACTAAAGGGATAAACTACTGCCTAAGTCCTTACTTGCGCGGGCCCCAGATAGCCGATTGACAAAAGACGACGTAGAACCGTAAAGAGTTGCGCTTTACAGTTTTTTTATCCACAGTTATTTCTGCTGGCCCGTTGTATGCAGTGTCCAGGGTGTGCCCCAGGTATCACTAAAGGGATAAACTACTGCCTAAGTCCTTACTTGCGCGGGCCCCAGATAGCCGATTGACAAAAGACGACGCAGAACCGTAGAGAGTTGCGCTTTACAGTTTTTTTATCCACAGTTATTTCTGGTGGCCCGTTGTATGCAGTGTCCAGGGTGTGCCCGAGGTATCACTAAAGGGATAAACTACTGCCTAAGTCCTTACTTGCTCGGGCCCCAGATAGCCGATTGACAAAAGACGACGCAGAACCGTAAAGAGTTGCGCTTTACAGTTTTTTATCCACAGTTACTTCTGCTGGCCCGTTGTATGCAGTGTCCAGGGTGTGCCCGAGGTATCACTAAAGGGATAAACTACTGCCTAAGTCCTTACTTGCTCGGGCCCCAGATAGCCGATTGACAAAAGACGACGCAGAACCGTAAAGAGTTGCGCTTTACAGTTTTTTTATCCACAGTTACTTCTGCTGGCCAGTTGTATGCAGTGTCCAGTGTGTGCCCCGGGTATCACTAAAGGGATAAACTACTGCCTAAGTCCTTACTTGCGCGGGCCCCAAATAGCCGATTGACAAAAGACGACGCAGAACCGTAAAGAGTTGCGCTTTACAGTTTTTTTTTATCCACAGTTCGGGATCTAGCTCTCTTATTAACTTCTAATTTTCCCACCCGCTATCGTTCCACTTTCTCGTCTCCTCCATTCACCAAAGTTTAGCTGGAAGAAGTCGCTTAAAGCGATAAGTCCGCCTATGCATATCATTGTGTATTTTGCTAGATAATAGATTTTTTATTTTTGTATATTTTTTTTTATTCGCAATTGGTAACCCTTGGCATCAACTCACCTGATGGTAAGTGACGATGATGCCGAAGATGCAAGCGGGCGTACCAAGATTCCTTAACGCAATGGAGAACTGGCTATCTTATCTTCAGGCCGGAACACATCAATGTTGTTAACACTTAGATAATATGGTGGTAGTTAGCCAGGCGGGCTAAAAAATGCCCTACCACCAACCAAACCGAGTCTTACAAAGTTGACCCCACCGGGAATCGAACCCGCAATCTCCTGGTGTGAAGCCAATGGACTAACCATTACGCCAAAGAGTCGGTAGTTTCGGAGGCAAAATCCATTTTTGGTCGCTGAGCCGTTAGTAGGTACGCGAACAAAATAATAAACCAACTGGGTAGTTTATTACAACACTAAACAAAAATGAATACCGTTACCCCAAAATATCGATTGGGATAAATTGGAGCCCAATTATCGTAACAATACGAATTATTTTCCGCATCGTTTCACGCACCTGTTATTTAGCGGAGGTCAATTGAAAGAGTAAACTGATTGGGCGAAATACACAAAAGGATTCGGTCACAGGGTTGTCCTTAACTAAAGTATATATATTAGTACTAACATACAGTATGGACACTACCTGCCGCTCTCTAGATTGCGACCTCACCCCTTCGTCACCCAGGTTGATACAGATTGGTTACAGTTTGGTTGTCGAACGTATAGGATTTCGCCGCCATTTTGTTTGTACCGTCATTCCTTTTTTTAAATGTCATTTGTGGCCCGTTGTATGAAGTGTCCAGGGTGTGCATTAACTATTCAGATAAGGGCGAAATCTGCTGAATCTTGCGTGGTATAATGGTAAGTGGCAGTGGGCGGGGCACATAGCTCGTATAACGGATGGCCATTGTGCAGTAAACTTCTCGAGTGGCGACCGCGCACCTGAAAACGTAGCTTAGGCAGCCTCCCACGAGGTGCACCGATGACCTGGTAAAGGTCAAAGCCGCTAAATGCGGGTAGCGCAGAACCGGTCGTCTTGGAAATCCTTGGAGGAGGCCAGCAACGGACGTCAATATGATAATTATGATGAGAATGGTTAGTCCGCTCGTCCCACCCCAGGAGTTTGCGGTTTCGATTGCTGACGAGGTCTAACTTTGTAAGACTTGGTTGGTGGTGGGGCATTTTCTAAAAGCAGATCCTAAGAGCGTCGGTGGTGTAACGGCTAGGGCCGGCCAACTACCTCCTCTCCGGGAGGACGTGGTTCGAATCCTGCCACGTACCATTTTGCTTTTGAATTTTGATTTTATTTTATCCAACGATCTTACGGTGAAGGAAAACATTGTGAGGAAACCTGCACACCTGAGAAGAAAGTCTAAGGTTGTGTGTGAAGTCGACCAACCCGCACTGGGCCATAATCTACCACTATCTCATCTGTCGTGCCGTCAAATATTGCCGCCATGCGTTGGGAAATCTCGGTAAGCCCGCTTTCATCTTCACCTTATCGTCAATTACCATCAGCTAAGATGATGCCGAGGGCTAACGAATTGAGTATAACAAAAACTTTGATACACACTGTAATTAGCTAATGTAAGCCCTTGACATCATTGCACCTAAGTGACAATATATTTTTAAAACCTCATATGTTCTTAGTTCTCAAAAGTGTCGGTGGCTCAACCGGTAGCGACTCGGTCCATCTAACCAGAGGTACCGGGTTCAAATCTGGACGGCCAATGTACCAATGAGTTTTTCAAAAACTTACGTACATACTTACCGATTGCTTTAACGGTAAAGGAAAAACATCGTGAGGAAACCTGCACACGCCTGCGAAGAAACTCGAAGGTTGTGTGTGAAGTCGACCAACCCGCACTGGGCCCGCGTGGTCGACTAAGGCCTAATCGCCCTGATTCAGGGTAGGCTCGAGCCCCTCGGTGGGGACATATATGAGCTGTTATGATGATGTTCTTATTTGTCAGTCGGTTTTACTAGTGCAATTATGTTCAATCTAGATAAATAAAATTTCAGTTCCTTCTTATTTTATTTTGAATAGAATAAGTCAAAAGACGAAATAACTTTGCGTTGCGCACACTTACATCACTTTTCCCTTTATTCTATTCACTGGGCAATCACTCTAATAAGCAGGACTACGAGGTAAATAGAAATCAGGCTTACCATCTCGGCCCGGTGTTTTGCACGCGGTAAAATTTGTCGGTAAACAAGCCGCAACGTAGCTGAACAGAAACTCTGATATACAACTTTGGAAGGATCATGTAAAATATATTAATTTCATTGCAAACAGGAACTGTGAAAATTGCGAAGTTGTTTGACGTTCGTAAGATAAAACGTACAGCCTCTGACTCTCGCGTTATACTCGTGACCGGGTGCTGTCCGTGTGAACTGGCCTACTCTTGTTACAGGCATTCAATGATTTTTATGTATAACTTTTCGTGTCATATCGTTTTCATGTTCTAATGACATAATCTGGTTAATTTCAAGGATTGAATTTTGACGTTATTAACTAATTGATTGATTGAAAACACTTTATTGCACAACATAAGAGAAAAAAAAATGTAACATTGATTAAGGAAGTTGTGCATATAGGCGGTCTTATCGCTAACAAGCGATCTCTTCCAGACAACCTTTACGTGAAGGAAATGTGAGAAATCATTCAATGTTTATTTCTTGATTATTCACAAATAAAATTGTTGTTATTATTTTATGACTATCAGATAGAGTTTAATTTGCACCTATTTTGAAGAAATATATTGAATTGAATTGAATTGAAAAAGCCAATTTCTTTATGCGAAGTCGAAGAGTTTCCACTACAGACATTGTCCTATTGTGTACAGTTTTTGATGCAAACTCGAATATGTTTGATTTTCTGTTCAATTTTGTGTAATGTGTAATTGCTAGGTGTTACAGTGATCTTAAAATGATGTTTCGTAAACAGTTTTCGCAGTTCTTTTCGTAATCATTTTTTTGAAAATTATTAAGTAATCGTTATATTAGTTACGAAAACGACATTACGAATAGTATCCTGAAAAAAAAATGTTAATCACGTTGCTGTCGAGCCCGAAACCCGTTTAGAGAAAAGTAATAACTTCTAATATAGAAAAGTAATAACTTCTAATATAGAAAAGTAATAACTTCTAATATAGAAAAGTAATAACTTCTAATATAGAAAAGTAATAACTTCCAATATAGAAAAGTAATAACTTCTAATATAGAAAAGTAATAACTTCTAATATAGAAAAGTAATAACTTCTAATATAGAAAAGTAATAACTTCTAATATAGAAAAGTAATAACTTCTAATATAGAAAAACCGGCCAATTGCGAGTCGGACTAGCACTCTGAGGGTTCCATACCACCATACTTCTCCACACTACATAGTATAATGACAATGATAGCAATTCACATTACAAGCAAAATACATCAACTAAAGCGACAAAAATATACTTTTTTTTGTCATTCAGTTCGGACTCCTCAGCGCGAGTAAGACTCACACTTGGCGGATTTTTATTATTTTTTGTTTTACTTAAATATTAGTACTATATAGTATTAGTACCACGTTTGACGATTGTATGTATTACCGTTTTTACGACAGACCAAAATCAAATATACCTATAAAACACGTTTATACAATTGCTCCTCTAAAAAGCTTATTTTATTCACTAAAAACAGTTACTAAAAAGCTGTTTTAATCACTATTTTGGTGTTTGAATTTAGAACACACCAATATATTCAACCTTGCAATTCAACTATAAAACCTCCTTGCGCAAAAAATACTCGATACAAACTCCTAATCCAAAGAATATTTGACATACAAACTCCTTGTGCAAATAATTCCCCGAGATTTGATTGTTCGATATTTTCTAAAAGGAGTTTAGCATTAGAATAAAAACTGTTTTGTGTTCTTTGCTATCAATTCATTAGTTAATTGGCACTATTTTGAATACTAAAAGTTGAATATACAAAGAAAACTAGTACTTTTTATTTAAGTGATTGTTCCAATTTTAATTACTTTAACATAACTTTTTTTTTCATTATATGTACATTTCGCTTCAATGTTTCTTTTTCCCGGAGTCATGGTATAAAGTATAGTATGCATCTCTTGAATAAAACGAATTTATTTCGAGGGCCATGAATTACTCGCGTCGCTCAGGGTTCTAATACTTGAATCACTCGCTACGCTCGTGATTCAATCATCAACCTACAGTAGTGGTTCAGTCATTCGAACCCTTCACTTGCTCGTGATTCATCTTTGACCCTTGCTTTAAATCCGTCCTTTATTCACTAGTTGCCTAATATACTATTTTGGTATAAAGACCCCTCTAATTTTTTCACTTTTTAATTTTTTTTGAATCTGTTCTTATAGCGGCAAGACATACACATTCTGTGAAAATTTCAACTGTCTGCCAATTACGGTTCATGAAATACAGCCCGCTGACAGACGCACAGACGGACAGACAGCGGAGGCTTAGTAATAGGGTCCCGTTGGTCACCCGTTGGGTGAACGGAATACTAAAAACGTTGAACCGTTAAACTGTTAGAATTCGCGGCGTATAAGTTAAACACAAGTGGCTTTTGTTCGCGCAGGTAGGAAGCGCGCGGGTGTAGCGCGGGGTACGGGGGGAGCTGACGTCCCTTGCAGCGCGCAACCCCCACGTCCTTCCCACTTCAATTAAGACCTGAAAATAAGTTAAGGGCAAGGTAGAGTTGAGTAGAGTGGAGTAGAGTAGGGTAGAGTAGGGCAAAGTATAGTAGAGTAGAGCAGAGCAGAGCAGATCAGGTCAGAGCAGAGCAGACTAGAATATAGGGTAGAGTATAGTAGAGTAGAGAAGAGCAGATCAGATCAGAGCAGAGTAAAGTAGAGTAGGGTAGAGTAGAGTAGAGTAGGGTAGTGTAGAGACAGAGAGTATAGTAGAGTAAAATTGATTATATGTTCAGACGGAACATGAAATACTTAAAACTACGACGTAATGGTACGGGACCCTTAAAATTACCACAGGAAATTAAAAGAAAGGGTTATATTGTATTGTAGATACCTCCGATCCAGTGTTTTTGCAGGGACATATCTTTGGCAAAGACCAGCCTCGCGACCCGCATACTAATGCCTACTACCCTTTCTGGGTAGGCCTTTATTCCAGTTTCAACATTTTCATAAATACCTACGTAGCTTATCTTGTGTAAACATGAAATATTTTTATTAATTTGCTATTCACCTTTTTACTTCGAAATTTGTAAAAAGTTTTTACATTCAAGCTTTTTAGGGTTCCGTACCTCGAAAGGTAAAAACGGAACCATTTTTGGATCATTTGTGTGTCAGTATGTCCGTCCGTCTGTCTGTCACAGCCAATTTGCTCCGAAATTCCAGATCCCCATTGCGTTGGGGAATTTTGGTAAGCCCACTTCCATCTTCGGCATCATCGTTACTTACCACCAGCTGAGATGATGCCAAGGGCGTACCGATTGTGAATAAAAAAAAGAAAGAAACTGCTGGAGCGATTGAGTTAAAATTTGTATACATATGCAAGTCGATTACCCAAAAACGCACGTGTAACATAAATAAATAAATTTTAAAACATGGGGGTTACTTTTAAGGGGTAAATTAGAATTTGAAAAAAACATAATTGTGAACTATATTGTCTGACCTATGAAATGAAATGGCTTGCTGTGAAAATACCAAATGTATTTTTATAATTATATCAGCTCATATACGTCCCCGCCGAGGGGCTCGAGCCTACCCTGATTTAGGGCGATTAGGCCTTAGTCGACCACGCGGGCCCAGTGCGGGTTGGTCGACTTCACACACAACCTTCTAGTTTCTCCGCAGGCGTGTGTAGGTTTCCTCACGATGTTTTCCTTCACCGTTAAAGCAATCGGTAAGTATATGTACGTAAGTTTTTGAAAAACTCATTGGTACATTGGCCGTCCAGATTTGAACCCGGTACCTCTGGTTAGATGGACCGAGTCGTTACCGGTTGAGCCACCGACGCTTTTGTATAATCAAATGTATTTTTTTTTTAATTTTAATAAGTAATTAAAGAAAATAGGCGAACATTTACAATTATAAATTAGCATTATAACAATGATGATGATGATTATAAAAATAACACAGTACATGAGGTCGAATGTATAAATTCCATCCCTTATCACCAAAACTACCGGGCCTTAAATAAATAAAAAAAAACCGGAGTACATGAGGTTGAATGCATAAATTACAAGAAAACCTATGAGAAAATCTAAAGTCCTTCCGTTTCCATAGGAAAAATGAAATTTTTGAAGTCCAGAGTGGTTCCACGGATTAAATAACTTCGAACATATTTATTTTAAAATTAAAAATTAACTATTTGAGAATCTCACAGATTTCATTTGATATGTTACACAATATAGTTTGCAAAACTTTTTGATGTGTAACATCTTTGCTCTCGCTTTCCTGCAATTTGTGGGAGTGATTTCGTGAAATGGGACGGAAATGTGTAACAGGAAATGCGAATGTTTTTTAATTCTCGAAAACTAAGGTTGTTATAGCCATGCCGCCTAGTGTGATGGCAAAGGCAAAGATGACATACTACTATTCGAAGGGTCGGTCTGTGAATGTACGACCCGATAATTAATTAATTTCATAAGTATTTTGTCACATGTTACACATCATATGCGAGTACTGTAGGTCTTGTTTTTTTTTTATTACAAAGTATATACTCGATGCGGTATATACTCGGTGCGGAACCCTGTTTGTCACCAAGACTCACTTGACCGAATTTTTTGTATTTTTTACACGGTGTTTATAATATTTGTGATATTATAAAAAACCGGTCAAGTTCGAGTCGGACTCGCGCACTGAGGGTTCCGTACCACCACATATCTCCACACAAGTACAACGATGATTGATGAATGTCAAATAAAATAAACAATGCGAGCGACAGAAAAATATTTCCTTTTTAATATAGTTCTAACTCCTTAGCGATAGTGTGACTTACACTACGCCAATTTCTTATACTTTTTTGTTTATCATAAGATAGCACTATAATTTCACCAAATTTTACGGTTGTATGCAATACCGTTATTAGGATAGAGTAAAACAAAAAAACCTTAAAAAATATGTTTCTATTACAGGGATGTACTTTTACTTTTTATTTGAATTTGTTAAATTTTAGTTTAGTAATTTATTATAATAACACCTGTTCTGTGAAAATTTCAACTGGCTACCTATTAAAAAAGAATACTAAATATTTATAATTACAGGTACAGACGTTATCGGCGTCGCGATTGAAGTCAGCGCGGCCTCTTTGTCGCTTTGACTGTCGCCGCTGCTGGCTCGCAGCATCCGTCAAAGATGGCGTTAAATGAGCGAACAAACTACTATTGCTCTTAAAAGTGTTGGTTATATTGCAGGGATGCATCCGATACCGATACCGATGTATCGGCAATATTTTGGGTTTGCCGATTCGGCATTGGCGATATTTTTATTGCCGATACAACTACAACTCAAATCGCGCTTTAAAAAAGTAATGTAAAAGCACCTCTTATTTCGAATATTTACTTGTAAATGAGGCACGAACTGTAGTCTCTGTTGGCTTTTGTTTTGAATTTTTCCATGGCAAAATATAAAATTACTTATCGAAATTAATTAGTTTGCCTATGAATATTTTTATAACTAGTCAGTAGAATAAAATAAAATAAATAGCAAAACAATTTCAATTTCAAAACACAAAGGTGATATAAACAGCAAATTTGATAATTTCCAAGCAATACCTAAGTATGAATTGAGAAGAAAACGTGTCCCGTGACATCAGCTTTAAATATTATAACACATCAAACTTGTGCATTCACATGAAGAGGTACTATCCAAGTGAATTACACACCGCTTCAGCGTCAAAAATAACTACCCACAAAATAAAATTCCATCCAAGTGAATTGGACACCGCTTCAGCGTCGTAAATAACTATGCGGAAAATAAAATTCCATACAAGTGAATTGGACACCGCTTCAGCGTCGTGTCGTTAATAACTACGCAGAAAATAAAATTCCTTACAAGTGAATTGGGCACCGCTTCAGCGTCGAAAATAACTATCCAGAAAATAAAATTCCATCCAAGTGAATTGGACACCGCTTCAGCGTCGAAAATAACTAAGTATCCAGAAAATAAACTTCCATCCAAGTGATTTGTTCACTGATTCAGCTTCAAAAACAACTGTCCAGAAAATAAAATTCCATCCAAGTGGACACCGCTTCAACGTCGAAAATGACTATCCATAAAATAAAATACCATCCAAGTGAATTGGACACCGCTACAGCGTCGAAAATAACTATCCAGAAAATAAAATTCCATCCAAGTGAATTGGACATCGCTTCAGCGTCCAAAATAACTATTGGTATCGGTATTGGTATAAATAGGTATCGTATCGGCAAAAAGGCGTGTCGATGCATCCCTTTTCAAATTCTAGCCTAAATAAAATATTTTTAATCTAAATACGTTCAAACGCCTTTTTCTTCATTCTTTTGCTTTTCTCATTTATTTTTAAACGAATTTCCACATCAATGCGAAGTAGGTAATCCGGATTGAGTTGGATTTAATATAGACAGGATGGTTTTTTTTCTCCACCTCTTCTTTAATAAAATACACCAGTATTTCAGAGAGTTTTCTGTAAAATCGAGTAAGGAAAAACCTTTTTTTGAGGAAGGGGCTGTGAGCCGTAAAAACTCGTTAGATTGGTATACATATACTATGTGTTGATAATATGGGATATAGTCAACACTTGCAAAAGGAGAATGGACTAATTTGTATAGACCCCGTCCCCACCATTTTGTTGCACTTCCGTATGAATGCCTACAAAATATTTTATTGAGCTCTTAAATTTAAGATTTGTCACGAAGTAAAAAATTAGATAAAGAGCGTCGGTGGCGCATCGGTAAGGGCCGCTACCTCCTATCCGGGAGGTCGTGGTTCGAGTCCTGCCACGTACCAATGTGTTTTCGAATTTCGATCTCATATGTACGTTCATCCGACGCTCTTACGGTGAAGGAAAACATCGTGAGGAAACCTGCACACATCATCAAAGAAACTCGAAGGTTGTGTGTGCGGTTGACCAACCCGCACTGGGCCCGCGTGGTCGAATAAGGCCCGATCGCCCTAATTCAGGGTAGGCTCGAGCCTCGTGGGGACGTATATATGAGCTGATGCGATGTGACGAAAAAGTTAGAGAAACATGAAAATCCAGATGTTAACCGGATCGCCATATAAAACTTTTTTCAAATACATACGACAGCTTTGCTGCATTATAATTAAATAAAGGTCGAAATAACTTTAAATTAAAAATTTAATAAATAGGACTGCATAAAAACATTTCCTTTACCATACACTACTTTGGGAAGTCGGGTAAAATGTATCCTATCTCACTCACTGGATCAAGTTGAATCTAACGATACCTCGCGCACTCTAAAATCAATAAAGCATTTAAGAAGATATCGTGGAATGAAGAAATATACATATGTAGTGCGTGAGGGTAAGTAGGTAGGTACGTACGTGAATCACTACACCAAGTCTATCTTCACAAATAACAGTTTATTGAAGCAGTTTAGAAGCACATACACAGCAAGGCAAGCGTAAGTAATGATAGATAGAAAGTACAGTTCGGAAATAGGAAGAATTAGAAGAACAGATAGTAAATTGATAGATCGCGAGCGAGAACAATAGCTGTAGCGGTAGCAAGCGACATGCGTCCTGCGCGGGCGTCGGTTATAGGCGGACTGGCCGGGCGGGAACGGCGATCGATTGAATGGATCGCTCGACGAAACCGGTCAGTACTGGCCAGGGCCGGCGGCAGAGCGGCAGTGAGACGGGGGTTGGTACGAGTATGTAGTAGGCACCACATCACCCCCCTCGGAGAATTTTAGGTTCCTGCCGAATAAAAATTGGGAAAATTAACTTTACGACCTGATCTAGTCGTACGAGTTTTTCGAGTGGGCTCGTTTTCTGTGGGTGAAGAAGTTGAATCTTTTTCGGTTTGATCAGTCAACATAAATGCAGGTTTGACGCGATCGATGCTAACTGTAGTAGGCCCTCTTGGCATATCTAAAACAATGGTTTTATCAGAATATTTGATTACTCGAATTGGGCCGGTGTAAGGTGCTTCTAAGGATCCCCTCAAGGCATCTTTGCGTAGAAACACATATTCCGAGTCCTTCAATTCTTTGTGAATAAATATTGATTTATTGCAATGTCTGGTTGCTGGTGCAGGTTTCAGGCGTTTAAAGTGCTCTCGTAATTCAGAGACGAAATCATTTGGTGGAACTTCGTTCATGGAATGTGGTTTTAAAAACTCACCGGGGATACTTAGTGGCTCACCGTACACCATTTCTGCTGATGAACATTGCAGCGCTGGTTTCCACGCTGCTCTCATGCCCAGTAGTACTATAGGAAGGACGTCTGTCCAGTGCCTGTCGTTGTGAGCCATAATAGCCGCCTTGAGGGTGCGGTGAAGGCGTTCAACTATGCCATTTGCAGCTGGATGGTAGGCAGTTTTATGCTGCAGCTTGATTCCACACAGTTTCGCCAGGGCCTTGAAAAGTTGAGATTCAAACTGCCTCCCCTGATCCGTAGTCACGATCTGTGGACAACCAAATCTTGAGATCCAGTGCTCGTAAAATGCTCTGGCGACCGTATCAGCTGATATGTCCTTTAGAGGAATGACTTCTGGCCATCTGTAAAACCTGTCAATAGCTGTCAGGCAATATCTGTAGTCCGACGAAGGAGGAAGAGGACCTACCAGGTCGATATGAATATGAGAGAACCTGGCTCCAGGATGCTTGAAGTTACCGATCAGTGTTGAAGTGTGTCTGTGAACCTTTGAACGTTGACACGCTGAGCAGGCTTGTACCCAGGCACGGCAATCTTTGCGTACGGAGGGCCAAACAAACCTTTCTGTGACCAGCTTGATAGTCGACTTGACTCCTGGATGGCTCATAGTATGCAGGCTGTCGAAAACTTGACGTCGCAGTTGAGAAGTGACGAATGGTCGTGGCTTGACTTGCGAAACGTCACAATACAGTGAAATATCAGTGCCAGGTACAGGAACTCTTTCGAGCTTTAGAGATGTCTCAGAGGATAAAACGTCTTGCAACTCAGCATCTTCTTGCTGTGACTTGGCCAACGCCTGGAAATCCAGTGGCGCTGAAACGGCTTCAATTCTGGATAAAGTATCGGCGGTCAGGTTGGCCTTTCCTGATATATGCCTGATATCTGTCGTGAATTGCCCAATATAGTCCAAGTAGTTAAATTGACGGGGACTGCACTTACGATCTTTCTGCTGGAACGCGAACGTGATAGGTTTGTGGTCGGTGAAAATGACGAAATGACGACCTTCAAGCATATGTTTGAAATGTTTCACACTCTCGTAGATGCCAAGTAGTTCGCGATCATAGGCGCTGTATTGCATTTGTGTTTTAGACATCTTTTTAGAAAAGAATGCAAGAGGCTGCTACTGGTTGTTTACCTTCTGTTGAAGAACTGCACCTAGAGCAGTATTCGATGCATCCGTGACCAGTGCAAGTGGTGCATTGTGGACCGGATGATTGAGAAGTGTGGCTTGAGACAGTGGGTTGGTACGAGTATGTAGTAGGCACCACACATATATACCTTCTTCTTCTTTGTCGTACCCTCATGGCTGAGGGACGTGACCATCGTGAGTCGCACGTGCCACCACAGCTCTCCAGGCCGCTCGATTTTGAGCTCTGTGGATATTAATTAGCCTGCAGTGTCATCCCGGTCACTTCTTTTACGCATCGGCGCATCGCATAGGCATTCGTCCTCTACTCCTCTTTCTGTCCATGCGGCCAGTGATGCGCTTTTCCAAGCTGTTTGATCCACTCCTGACCGTGTGACCTTTGAATTTGAGGATTCGTTGCATGCAGCTGGAGGAGAGCCTCGTCTTTATGTCGAGTTCTTCGAGGGTATATATATATACCTACATACATACAATAGACCCGAACACAATTACACTCCTCTTTGTGAGCAGTCGTATAATAACAACTTTATATTATAGTGATAAGTTAGGAAGTGCTACAACGGTGGTGACATTTTGACACATTGTCCTTTTGGCGGCACAATGTTAGCAAGAGTTTGCAGGAAAGTTAGATTAGTTATAGTCAGCGCAATCGGCATGAAATAATCTCGAAGAGTTGTTCCATCCATGGAATCCATGGAAGGAAGGAAGGGATATGAACCAAATGAAAGTTATGCAGGATCATCTCTCCAACTTTTTCAGGGTTCCGGGTTGCAATGTCTCTAACTAGTACACTTTGAAGGGTTCCGTACCCGAAGGGTAAAAACGGGACCATATTACTAACATTTCGCTCTCCGTCCGTCTGTCTGTCTGTCTGTCTATCTGTATGTTTGTCTGTTTTCTGTCCGTCTGTCACCAGGCTGTATTTCATGAACCGTGATGTTGAAATGACAGTTGAAATTTTCACAGATGATGTATTTCTGTTGCCGCTATAACAAAAAATACTAAATATTTTAAAAAGTGAAAAAATAAGGGGGACATCAAAATCAAATCTCCATACAAAAATACATGTTTTTTTTTAACGTGAAAAATTTAGCGCCATCTGTTATGATGGTACTTAACCCTTTGTACTAGCGCCATCTAGTATAATGGTACGGGACCCTTTTTGTGCGGTTGTAACTCGCACTTGACTAGTATTTTTCTGTAACAAGCAAACAGTCAAGTCACTAAATAGCAAAAATCCTTTACAAACAAACTTAGCTACGCGGTCCTAAAAACTAAATTAAATTAATTTTATTGCGTCCCAATAATAACAAATATTCATAGGTTGGAATAATATCGAAACAAAACAAGATAGTAGATGCCTATCTAGATTATATATTCTATCTTTTCAATATAGGTAGCCCAGTTCTAGGTTTCTTGCTTGGCAAAACTTTGTGGGAATAGGTAGGTTAGGTGAAGATTTAGTGTGTTTTGTTGTCGTGAAAACGTTAATACATACCATTGTCAAGCTTGGTGTGATGATAGTACCAAGCCTTTGGGGTTTTTGAACTACCAATTGAATCAAAATAAGTGTAATTTGGATAATATTTATAGGTAAAAAATAGATATAATACTTAAAAAAAATAAAAAAACACACTTTTTAAAGAACATCAAACTAAAAAGTGAAAAATAATTATTAATATAAGCTGAAAACAATACCTAATGAATGAAAAATATTAGTATTATTGTGAAAAAAGCGTGGGGCGCTTTGTTTCATATTTATTGGTATATCGAGCACCCCACGCTTTTTTCACAATAATACTAGTATTTTTCGTTCATTATTGTTTTCAGGATATATTAAGAATTATTTTTCACTTTTTAATTTGATGTGTTAATTTTGACACCCTGGTCAATAAAAACGACCGGAGAGTGACCTTCAGCAGTCACTGCGGCCCAAACCATAACAAAAGCTGGTCCTTGCTTTCTGACAGCTATTCTTTGCTCGAGATTATCGGTGGACTTCCCCTCTAACCAAACACGGTCATTTTGCTTGTTTACGTATTGCTGGACGGTAAATTTTTTTTCATCCGAAAAGACAATGTTTGGCCAAGCTTCAGTCGCGTGCAAGCGTTTTCGTGCCGGGCTCTCTCCAACCGTTTTTTTTTCTGCACTGGAGTTAAGTCTTGCACTTTTTGTGTCTAACTCTATAAAATAGGTAAATTTTCCCAATTACCATAAATTTTCAAATAGAAATATCAACATTTGACGGAGTTAAGGAGTTTTTCCGTAGTAACACTTGGTCCCTCGCACCCTGTATATATAAAATAAAGTCGTGTTAATTTCGATCAATTCAACAACGGCTAGACCAATTTTTATGAATTTTATGTTTTTGCATTTGTCTTCGTCCGGAATAGGATAATAAGTATTAAAATATGATATTAATCAATAAAAAAAATATCAGTCAAAAAATAATTAGTTTTGGTGTAGAGCTAGTAGGCTAGTGTAGTGAAGTGTTGGTGTTGTGTAGTGAGGGTAGGATAGGGTAGGGTAGGGTGGGGCAGGGCAGTGTAGTGTAGGATAGGGTAGTGTAGGGTAGTGTATGGTAGGGTAGGGTAGTGTAGGGTAGGGTAGGGTAGGGTAGAGTAGGGTAGAGTAGGGTAGAGTAGGGTAGGGTAGGGTAGTGTAGGGTAGGGTAGGGTAGTGTAGTGTAGTGAAGGTAGGTAGTGTAGGGTAGGGTAGGGTAGGGTAGTGTAGGGTAGCGTAGTGCAGTGTAAGGTGGAACGAAGTTCGCCGGGACAGCTAGTTAACAATAAAAGCAACTCGCTGACATAAACGTTTCACGTTAAGACGACGGCAGAATCGAACTCTTAAGAAAACCGTTAATTCCTAACCATTTTGTTCATAAAATAATTGTTTGTTATTGTTACTTTATTTTTTTAACTCAATAGGACTAAATCTTTTTACCCGTCGAAGATAATTTTTTTAATAAATTGTGTAACTTCTAAAATAAATTACTGAAAAACTTAAATGTAAAATTTAAAAAACCCCCGACATAAAAGCCGCTGAAAAGTAGAAAATAATATATCTTGGCCCTTCAGTTTGATTTATGTAGTTATATTTTGATTTTATTTAGTTTCTATGACTTTTAGAGGGTGCGCAGTGCGCGAGTTGCAAGCGGTTCCAATTATCTAAATTTTAGCCACATCCATTCATTAGTTTTTGCGTGAAAGAGTAACACGTCTATACATTCTTACAAACTTTAAATTGAAATAGTAGGATTTAAAAAAATATGATGTATCTTGAGACACATTTAATTATTTTTTTAATTCGGTCTTATTATGTAATTAAAAAAGATTCTTAAAAGTAGCGCACATGGCTAGTGATTTACTCCACTTAAAGTAGCGCACATGGCTAGTGATTTACTCCACTTAAATGTAGCGCACATGGCTAGTGATTTACTCCACTTAAAAAATATTTTTCACGGCTGGCGTCACCCGTAACACAGCTCACCCGATTTTATTACTTCAGAACAACTCCAAAAAAAGGTCAAGTGTGAGTCGTACTCGCGCTAAGAATTCCAAATAGAATAAAACTAAATCACTTTTATGTCGCTCTCGTTGATGTCTTTTGAGTTAAATGAATAGGTATCATTTTTGTACTCGTGCGGAGAGATATGGTCGTACGGAACCCTTGCTACGCGGGTCCGAATCGCATCTGACCGATTTTTTAAACACAGTTTTTAAAGCCCTAGTTAAATTGTGGAAAATGGTTAATTAAACTTCAGTGTTTCAAGTTGCGTAGTCACGCCATGTGACGCCGTCATTAACTGGATGGGTTTAACTGTTATTGGCGTTTATCTCTACCGTTTCCGTGCTTTGCAAGGCACGTTAAACTGTTAGTACCACTTGCTGTCACTAGATGGCAGTCTTTAACCCGCTGGCACGCGCGCCTCATTTTGTGACATGAGTAGTCGCCCAGGGTCTAAAAGAACTTAAAGTTTTAACGTGTTTTTTTAATAAATAAAAAAAAATAGATTTCTAATTAATTTAATAGAGAACGGTACATAACAAAACAATATTGAGATCACAGATATTTATGTATTTAGGTAACAATTTTAATCTTACCGACTTCGAAAAGGAGGAGATACTAAGTTCGACTGTATGTTCGTTCACCGATTGTTCCGTCAATTGTGGACCGATTTTCAAAATTCTTTTTCAATTCGAAAGAGTATACTCCCGAGGGGGTCCCATTGTCACCAAGTCAGGATCCGATAATGGGATCCCAGGGAAATCGAGAGAAACCCTCAAATTACTCATTACGTAGGCACTTATTACGTGATTCATATGTTTTCTTAAGCTATCAACCCTTAAATTACTCATTACGTAGGCACTTGTTACGTGATTCATATGTTTTCTAAAGCTATCGACCCTAAAATTACTCATTACGTAGGCACTTATTACGTGATTCATATGTTTTCTAAAGCTATCAACCCTAAAATTACTCATTACGTAGGCACTTATTACGTGATTCATATATTTTCTAAAGCTATCAACCCTAAAATTACTCATTACGTAGGCACTTATTACGTGATTCATATATTTTCTAAATCTATTAAAATACTAGCGTCTGTTAGTCATCATCTCATGTTGATAAGCTGATGAAGGAAGGTACAACTCCTTAACGGTTATGTGTTGGAAGAAAATTATTTCAATATTATACATAGATATATACATAGGTATGCATAGACCGATAGGTCGTATTCTTTCAGGTTATTCGGATGAGCTTATGATGGACGATTAACTCCTTAAATTTCATGTTATGGAGTTAAATCGTCCATCATCATCTGCTGAGATGATGATGGAAGCCACAGGACTTTGTATCTGTTAATGAAACACATGTATTATGATTTGATAATTCCTATTGGTGAGTAGGTGATTGGGTTTAACGCTGTAAGATAGATAACATTATCACTAAACATAAAAGTTTAAAAAAACTAAAAAACCGACTTCAAAATAAAAATTCACTCAAAAGTATGAAATTATATTATTATAAATAAATACACAACATTAACCAAAAATAACGAAATCAAAGGTGGGTACGAATTAAATTAGGGGCCCAAAATTTTTTTTGAGTCTAAGTTCGACGTCTTAGTCTACCACGCGGGCCCAGTGCGGGTTGGTCGACTTCACACACATCCTTCGAGTAATAGTGTCGGATAAACTCACATGAAATAGATATTGGAAAACACATTGGTACATGACAGGACTCGAACCATGACCTCCCAGATACAAGGTAGCAGCCCAAGGCGTTATGCTACCGACGCTAAAGTCAATGTCAAGCTTACAATCTATATAAATATAAATTGTACAGTCACGCTGCACAGTATTCTAAATCAACGTATGAGTACAATTAGACATTTTGAGTGAAGCTATATGAAAGCTATGCGTTATAATATCTTAAAAGCCTGATTAAAACTTCGGCTTGATAATTCTGTATAGTAATAAGAAAATGAACTCAAAAGTCAATCTACTTTCGATAATTAAAGAGTACGAAAATTCTAATATCTCAGAAAACAAAAATTCAGCTGAATATTTGTTAATGCATGTGTTTTATTAACCGATATACAGAGTACTGTGGCTTTCATTATCATCTCAGCAGCATGAAAGTTAAGGATTCAAACCTTCCATCATCAGCTCACCTAACTAACCTGAAAGAATACCATTATCGGTATATACGTATATATTTATGTCATCATCATCATATCAGCTCATATACGTCCCCACCGAGGGGCTCGAGCCTACCCTGAATCAGGGCGATCGGGCCTTAGTCGACCACGCGGGCCCAGTGCGGGTTGGTCGACTTCACACATAACCTACGAGTGCAGGTTTCCTCACGATGTTTTCCTTCACCGTAAGAGCGTCGGATAAACGTACATATGAAATCGAAATTCGAAATTACATTGGTACGTGGCAGTATTTGAACCACGACCTCCCATCCGGACAGAAGGCGGCGGCCCTAGCCGTTACGCCACCGACGCTCTACCTACATCTACTTTATATCTACGTATAATATTTATATAATTATCCTCCAACTCCTAACCGTTAAGGAGTGTGGACCATAGCTCATCAACATGAGATGATGAGTACCAGACACAAAAACTTGAATAGCTTTAGAAAATAAATGAAACACGTAATACGTGCCAATAAAATTTGAGGGTTGCCCTTGATTTACCTGGGATTCCCTCATTCGATTCTGACTTGATGACAATGAGACCACTTCGGGTGTATACTCTTTACAACTATCGGTCTATACGAAACCTATTATAATATTTCAAGAATTATCCTACAACTCCTAACCATTAAGGAGATAGACCTTCTATCATCAGCTCATCAACATGAGATGATTACTACCGTCGCAAATACTCGAATAGCTTTAGAAGATACATGAAACACGTAATACGTGCCCATAAAATTTGAGGATTGCTCTCGATTTCCCTAAGATCTCAATATTAGATCCTGACTTGGTGACAATGGAACCACCTCAAAGCAATACTCTTTTTAATAAAAAAAAAGAGTTTCAAAAATTAGTCAACACTTGAGAGATAAATCGGTGAATATTAGATGGGTTATGCACTAACAAACCACATTTGAAAATCGAATCCATTTACACACACATTATAATAGGTACCTACCGAATGCTACTTTGAAAAGAGATGCCAATTGGCATCTTTTTTTGCTTCACTTTTAGGATGCATGTAACCTATCTACCTCCCCTTATATATATATATATATATATATATATCATATCTCTGGTGAATATACATAAAAATACATATAGTGGAGTATACATCCTTCTCCTTTTTTATTTTTTGAATTCGGTTTCAAAAGTTATAAAATGATATTGCCTCAAATCAAATTTCATCCAGAACCGTTCAGTAGATTGGGTGCTAGAGACAGACAGACGCATAGGCATACACATACTACACGCTCACACATACATTTTCTATTTTCTTGTTTATAAGACTCTATTAGAGCAAGACAATCGATCCCTATCAGAATCTCAATTTAGATTTTTTGCCATTCTGACTCCTTCTTCGTTTAACGTGTTCGTTAGTAAGCACACAACTTGAGAACGGCTGAACCGATTTCCCAAAATTTTGTTTCTAAATGTTCGTAATGGTCCGAATAATGTTTTTAGGAATAAAAACTCCACAGGGGCGACACCTCGGGCAACAGATCTATAATATAATAAAACTGTAACGGGGCCGTGTCTGTACATGGAATATTTTTGGAAAATAATAACTGTGGTGGACATTACTAACGATACAGAGGCCAAAACAATAACTTTTGGAATTTTTGTCTGTCTGTCTGTCTGTCTGTCTGTCTGTCTGTATGTTCGCGCATCACGCAAAAACTACCAGGCCGATTTTGATGAAATTTTGTATGGTGGTTGCTTATAGCCCGCGTTAACATATAGGATACTTTTTATCCCAGAAAATTCAAGAGTTCCCGTGGGAAAATCAAAAGTATTCATTTACAGAATGGCTCACCACGCAAATGTGGCTTAACCTATTACAATCAAATTTTACACGTTGATACCCTTATCGCGAACTGAAACTGGGACATTGTGAATCCCAAAAAAATTTGGTTTCCTACAGGAATGCAAAAAATTGTATCTTTAGATTGGCTCAACGTAACAATATGAAACCTTTACATTGGAATGGGGTGTTTTGACCATGATTGTATAGTCGGGTATTCTTTACCCCGGAAAACTAAAGAGGTCCCGTGGGAAATTATCTATCGATACTTACAATAATAGCAATAGAGTACTTTTTTCTATTTATTAGCTACACATACCAAATATTATAATCATAGTAGCAGAATGCCAATAGATGGCGCTGTAGGGATAATAAAACGCGCTTAAGTTGTATTAAAACATTAAAATATTGTTTCATACTTTTGAGTGGATTTCTTTTATGTATTTTTCAGCATACGCTACTTTAAACTCTGGAACTATGGTACGTAGCGATGTGTTTCATAGACGAACAGAGAGGTATTTTTTTACAGATTCCAATCGTGTAAAAAATGAAAACACATAAATCGAGTTTAGCATCTTTTAACAGGAGGCACAGATATGGGAACTCTTCTGACGGCGACTATTTGCGTGTGGAAGTTGCTCTCCGCCTGCAATATCAATATCTGTGAACCTCATCAATGTACTTGCAGGTCCACGGTGGAGGCAATTGTCCATCACTCACTGAGTTGCAGTCGTGTTTGTGAAGATTCCCACGTCACCAATTCCTTAATGAACTCACTCGGAGGGCACTGGTCTCGGCCAGATGGAATATTCCATCTTTGATGCAGCCGCCGGCCGGGCTTTAGTCGATCTGATGGCAAAAGGCCGGAGGTTTTAAACAGGTGCTATGGCAGAGAGGAACGTGTCTGCTTTGGGAAGCCACTTTTTCTGTCTCACTCCTCACCCGTACGGTACTGCTGCTCAATTTGCGGCGAGAAAGAAGCATAATAAGTACTCGGTCTTGGAGGCAAATTACTGCTTTGTGCCGCTGGTCTGTGAGACAACCGGCTGCTGAACCCTCAGAGGCCTTTGCCTTCACAAAGGAGATTGGCCTTCGCCTTCGAGAGAGGAGATGTGACGTGAGGTCCTACCTGCTGTTAAGGTTGTCTATTGCCATCCAGCGCGGCAACGAGAAGTGCGTCTTGGGCTCCTTTGGAGCTGATAAGACTCGAGGATTTGACCCATATTAATATAGTTAGGAAATTTTATTACTAGATTGATACCTATAATGATTTGAATTAGTTTTTTGATAATATAGGTAATGTGTTATTTCATCATATCAGTTTATATAGGTCTCCACCAAGGGGCTCGACCTGCCCCGAGTTAGGGCGATCTGGCCTTAGACGATCACGTGGGCCCATTGCGGGTTGATTGAATTCACACATAAGCTTCGAATTTCTTCGCAGGCGTGTGCAGGTTTCCTCACGATGTTTTTCTCACCGTAAGAGCGTCGGATAAACGTACATACCAGTATGAAATCGATATTTGTATAGATATTGGTAAGTGGCAGATTCGAACCACGGCCTTCCGGACAGGAGGTAGTGGCCCTAACCGTTTTGCCACCGACGCTCTATATTTTATTTAAGATTTAGAAATCCTTACTTATATTTAGTATTATGAATGTGAAAATGTGTTTGTTTGTTTGTTACCTATTCACACTTCAACATGATAAAATTTGGCATGCAGGTAGTCTGTATCACTGGGAATGAAATAGTCAACCTTTCATCTGTGGAAATTATCATAGCCCGATGTAGTTCCTGAGGAAACTAAAACAATACTCTTTGTTCGCAAAATTTAAAATCGTAACGAAAAAATGGATTGGTGTGATTTTTAGCACAGAAATGAGGTGGAAAATATAATTTACTAATAAGTATATCCTGACATAGTTCCCGAGGGATCGGGGGACAACTGTTTTCTACGCTCGCGCACGTCGGTGGCGTCACAACGGAGCAACGGATTAAAGTGATTTTTTTGTATAGAATTTGTTGAAGGGGGGGGGGAGTGACAAAGACTGCTAATCAGAATAGCCCGATACAGTTCCTGAGGTACCTGGAGAAAACTCATGTCCACGCTTGCGAGCTGATTGCGGCTCGCGCACCACTCACCCTTAATAAAGAGTCATAAAAGCTATGTCCACGTGGGCGAAGCCGCGGGCAAAAGCTAGTAGTAAATAAAATAGAATAAATTTTTAATCATTGATAAGTACCATCAAGTGAAATATATCATAGCTTTTAGAATACAATATTTTGTACCTATCACTGAAAAGGTAGCATAGCATGTCATCAAAGAGATCAAAGCGCTGATTTTCATCTAATATACCTTCAGGAGAGGGAGGTGGACCTAGACGAAGTACAGACATCATATTTTAAAATTTAAACTAATTAAAAATTGAAACATATTAAAAAAAAGTAAAAAATTAACCTACAACAATTTTGTAAGAGATAAATTATTTTTAATACTTAGATTAAAAAAACTATAAAGGTATTGTATTGTCGTAAAGCGTCGGTGGCTCAACCGGTAACGACTCGGTCCATCTAACCAGAGGTACCGGGTTCAAATCTGGACGGCCAATGTACCAATGAGTTTTTCAAAAACTTACGTACATACATACCGATTGCTTTAACGGTGAAGGAAAACATCGTGAGGAAACCTGCACACGCCTGCGAAGAAACTCGAAGGTTGTGTGTGAAGTCGACCAACCCGCACTGGGCCCGCGTGGTCGACTAAGGCCTAATCGCCCTGATTCAGGGTAGGCTCGAGCCCCTCGGTGGGGACGTATATGAGCTGTAATGATGAAAGGTATTGTATACCATTATTGTAATTTATAATATTCTACTTATCAATCTTACTTTCCTTACGTAGAAAAGCAGTAGTGCACCCGGCCTTCTGTTCTTCTATGCAAAAAAAAAGTTAATTGATGTTTGAAACCACTTTGAAGCTGTACACTAAGACACACTTCCAGATTTTTACTTGCTGCGTATTTGAAACTTCACATAAATATAACTTAAATAGAATAAAAATTACCAATGAAAATGATCGTCCAAGAAATTTAACAAGAAAGTATAACACAAAATTAGATTAAATTAAATACAAACTTACAGTGAAAGTAATTTATAGAAACTTTGGGTAGTTGAAATTAGAGTAGATATCAGAAGCCCTTAAAACTGCTAACTGACTCTCTAGATGAAACTTACGAACTAAAGTTTTATCAAGATTTCATCAAACAGTATAATTTGGACTACCTACTGAGAAATAGAGAGAGTACTACAGATTTGAGTTGGAGACATCTCCAAAGTTATCCGTAGTGTCCTGAAATGTTCCGAAGTGTTCCGAAGTGCACTGGAACGGAATATCGGGAAACGATGATGACGTTACGTTGAGAGCTGTAAGTTGGCATATACCGATCCAGTTCCAACATACTTGCAGAAGTAGGGAATAAATTGCACGAACTAGTTCTTATTACGCTTGCTAAATCTAAACTCTAAATATGCTCCGTTTTTAGGGTTCCGTACAACAATAAAAAACGGAACCCTCAGAGGATTACTCGTGCGTCTGTCTCTCTGTCCGTCCGTCTGTCACAGCCAATTTTCTCCGAATCTACTGGAAATTTATTAGGATGGTATAATCCTATGACCCAAACACAAATGTGCAAAGTAATTATGTATATATATTTTTGAAGTGAAAACTTCTTTAGCGGCGTTGTGCACTTTTTTTGTAATGGGTAAAAAATGTTAGAGTCGCGTCAGGACACGTGACCTGATCGAAAATTCGTAAGACGGATGGAGTAGTGAAAACTTCTTTAGCGGCGTTGTGCACTTGTTTTGTAATGGGTATAAAATGTTAAACTCGCGTCAGGACACGTGACCTGATCGAAAATTCGTAAGACGGATGGAGTAGTGAAAACTTCTTTAGCGGCGTTGTGCACTTTTTTTGTAATGGGTAAAAAATGTTAAACTCGCGTCAGGACACGTGACCTGATCGAAAATTCGTAAGACGGATGGAGTAGTGAAAACTTCTTTAGCGGCGTTGTGCACTTGTTTTGTAATGGGTATAAAATGTTACACTCGCGTCAGGACACGTGACCTGATCGAAAATTCGTAAGACGGATGGAGTTGATTTTTAGTTGATTTTTCTGAGATATAAACTTTTTAATGTAATATAAATGCACAACGTTAATATTCAAGTTTTCACTTCTGCCGACACTCCCGGAGTGCAACCCGTCGTTTTTTTTAAACAAGGGTCATTTTTGCAAACCTTACTGTGTCGTATATCAAATGAAAGGGCTTAGTATAAGAATCTCAAATTTATTTTTGTTATTATTGTAAAATAAATAGTTTTGATTTTATTCATGAAAGAAGACGAAAATTAACCCCTGTTCTCCAAAACTACTGAGCCTAAAATTAAAAAAAAATACAAAATTATAGTTTGTTGCTTGTAGATTACAGGAAAACCTATAAGAATTCTATCAATTGAAAATCATCATATCAGCCGAAGGAAGTCCACTGCTGGACATAGGCCTCCCCCAAGGATCTCCACGACGACCGGTTCTGCGCTGCCCGCACCAGCGGCTTCCCGCGACCCTCACCAGGTCATCGGTCCACCGAGTGGGAGGCCTGAGAAAATAAAGTGGTATAATACATTCACTTACTGAAAATAATTCACTTAAGCACCATTTGATAGCGCTAGTAGTATTTTTCTGTTGCTAGCGTTTGTGTATGTTTGTCATGTGAAAAAGTATCGTTTTAATAGTTGTGTGGAGAGGTGTGGCGCTACTGAACCCTCATACCGCGACTCCAACTCGCACTTGGTCGGTTTTTATTACTCAATTGCTGTTTTTCTTTCCGCTTAAGATAGAATATAGGCGCCTGTCTCACTGTTGATGATTTGTATAGTCGATGTTGCAGCCAAATTGTAAAAATAATTTTTATAGTAGACGTTGCAGCCAAATTGAAAAATAATTTTTATAGTAGACGTTGCAGCCAAATTGTAAAATATTTTTTGTAGTAGACGTTGCAGCCAAATTGTAAAAATAATTTGTATAGTTGATGTTGCAGCCAAATTGTAAAATTAATTTTCGAAATACCTAAAAACTTTTAGGTGCAATCTTTAATTTTGAAAATAGTTTTAGTTTTTTCGTTTTCTTCCCTTTCATTTGATACCCATATCATAGGGGTGCATAAAAAAATAACATGTCTCCCAACTTTGGGAGTCCGCCGTATTAAAATAAAGTCACTGGCTAACCATAAATTGTTCTCCAAATTTAACGTGTATGCAAAATTTCAGCTCAAACGGGAACCAGGAAGTGGTTTTAATTTAGCTTCCAAGATTTGTCCCAAGCTAACTAACTAACTAATACAGCAAGCTAATATAAAAATTGTATTTTAAATTTGCCGTTTCATTAACTACTTATTATGTTTATGTATTTTTAAAATAAAAGCAAAACCCCTTAATATCTTACAACTTTGCCGAGTAGTTGACCATCTTTATAAATGGCTTAATGGATATCTATCAAACACGGTTGAGAACCATGTCAGTCAATTCAGCTTTCAATTAAATAAAAAATCGCATTAAGATGATATGCTCAGACACATAGACAGATAAACAGACATAGGCTTCAAACTTGTAACATTCTTCTTTTTGCGACGGGGGTCAAAAACGAGTCAGACTGAAGGGAGAACCAATTAGTTCTGTATGTCTAGTGCCACGGTAATTTGGCTACGACACTGTCACCCTTTTCGTTGTATATAAATTTAACACAAATAAAAATTAACACACGGAAAAGTTAAAACTAACACGTGCAATAATTAAAATTAACAAACGCAAAAATTAAAACTTACACATGCAAAAATTAAAACTAACACACGCAAAAATTAAAACTAATATACGCAAAAACTTACACACAAAAATTAAACTTAACATACGCAATAATTTAAACTAACACACGCAAAAATTAAAAGTAACACACGCAAAAATTAAAACTAACACACTTTAAAAAATTAAAACTAACGTACGCAAAAATTAACACACCCAAAAATTAAAACTAACACACCCAAAAATTAAAACTAACGTACGCAAAAATTAACGCACCCAAAAATTAAAACTAACACACGCAAAAATTAAAACAAACACACGCAATAATTAAAACTAACATACGCAAAAATTAACACACGCAAAAATTTTGCAATACCTAATGTCAATACATACATCAAGTTCAATTGAGAATGTTAGAATCAAACGAATGATGAACATTTATTTTTACTTACTCATAATTCAACTTACTACCCGCGCTCCCGCGAGAAGGTGCCAAGTGCTGGCTTTTCGATACAATCTTGTGTGTAAATGGCTTGTGATTTATAAAAGAGTGAAAGGTTTAGCAGGCTGATAAACAGATGCCGGGGGTATATTCACTTTTCAGCTCACTTAGATGGGTAATCGGAAGTAAAATAGCTGTTTCTCTACCCAAAGGTTGCCTGGAAGAAATTGCTACCTAGCTTCTTCTTCTTATCGTGTGGCACAATTAAACGTGCTATCCAAGGGATAGACGGCGGTTGCGTGGTGTTGCACTTAGCATCACCTGCGGTCACGTGTAAGAAATTTTTAGATTTACACCTACGGACGTGTGTAACGCGACCTTCATACACATCTGGAATCAGATGAGCTAGTTTCCTCGCGATATTTGCCTTCACCGTTAAAGCAGTCGGTAAGTATATGTAGGTAAGTTTCGAAAAACTCATCTACATTGGCCGTCCGGATTTGAACACGGGACCTCTGGTTAGGAGGACCGAGTCGTTACCGGTTGAGCCACCGACGCTTCTATAAGGCCGCCTATATTGTATAAGCTTTTTTCCATATTGTTCATTTCTTTTTTTTATGTTGTGATGCAATAAAGAATATTGTATCGATTGAGCTGAAGTATGAAGCTGTATTCCCGGTGACAGTAAATCCTTTTGGTGTTTTGAAGTTAATGTGGTGATGAACTTTGGAAGTGGAATCAAGGTCCAAGGATAGTGTTTTATTTTCAAAAGAATCGTAGGAAATACAGTGCTCGCCTTTTTTTTTAAATTGGAAACGTGCCGTGACTATTTGGCTTTTGAGCATAAAACTCTTAAAAAATAAAAGCTTGTGTGTACAGATTTAAGGCCGTTTTTTCAATTTATTTTGAACTAGCTGTTTCCCGCGGCTTCACCCGCGTTGATAACGTTTCTATGTCTTTTCGAGGGTGCGCAAGCGGCTCGCGAGCTTGAAAAAAAGTATTTTATGTGTTAATCCAGTTCCTATAATCTGTCTACCTCCCAAATTTTAGCCAGATCCGTTCAATAGTTTTTTGCGTGAAGAAGTAACAAACATACACACTGACAAACTTTCGCCTTTATAATATTAGTGTGATAGTGTGATAATTAATACACGTGTCACAAAACTATGAACGAACGTCACGTCATTAAAAAATTGCTGCCTTTTTCGTCTATCTTAATGACATGTGTTCATTTGGTCATCCTAATTTGAAAGTAACATTAAGAATTCATTAAAATTAAAAACCTGACAGCGTATAAACTTAAACCCTCTTTTTAACCAGTCGGGTAAAAATGTATGCTATGTCACTCACGGGATCAAGACGAATCTACGATACCTCATACGTCAAAATTATTCAAGCCGTTCAGGCTGTAGCAGGGAACATGTAAATCTACATACATACATACGTACATACATACATGTGGCGCACAACACTAGTCCACATCGTGCCCAACACTATCCGCGAACCCGTCCAGACCACAACGGCGGAGAGGAAGGCGCGCGGGGCAATCGTCGCGCCACCGGCTCCCATTCTCCCGCGGCCAGCGCAGTGTGTGCTGCTAAACCGTTCTCGCGCAAGATCTAAGTCAGCTGATCCGTTGCACCTACTTATAATCTTAGATTTCCTTATAATATTGTCTTTCTCAAGTTTCATCTAATACATACCAATTTCCAAGTGTTATCAGTTAGTTTCATTTGTGTAGTGAATAGACAATCCTACATACATAACCCTCCCTCTGAGACAGTCGAGTAATGAGCCACTAAATAAAGTAAGAAATAGTGAGTAATGAAAAGTACATCCCCCACAAACAGGATTCCGCTCTGTTTACTTTACTTAAAGTTTCCTATGATTATAATTATATTTGTGACCTAAACAAAACAAGCAAAAAACTAGCACAGATCATTTAAAGGCCCCAGGAGGCTCGAATTTCCATACAAACGTAGTTCCGCTTTAATACATATCCTACATGCCAGGTTGGATCCAAACCTTGCAGAATATATTGAGTAGACACGTCATATATCGATGTTTGTGATTAGCTTTTGACGTACTAATGTAAAACAGGAAAAAATTCAACCCTCACATCTCATTTTTCATCGCCTATGGTATGTAGGATGAAAGCTCTTACAGAGTTATTCATTCCATTTGTACATTTTGTTTGAGGTACCTGGAGGAAAGTCATGTCCACGCTTGCGAGCTGATTGCGGCTCGCGCACCACTCACCCTCAAAAAGAGTCATAAAAGCTATGTCCACGTGGGCGAAGCCGCGGGCAAAAGCTAGTATAAAATAAAAAAATAATAGGAGTTTTAAGCTTTTAGTACAATACTAATTTAAGCCTTCGTTTAGTTACGTTTCAATTTACTACGATCAAAAATAATTACAAACATCGATACTCAATATATTTGCAGTTTGAATTCAATCTGGAATGTAGTTTTTGTATTAAAGCGGAACTACGTTTATATGCAAACTCGAGCCTCCTGGGAATCCTTAAGACGGTATTGAAATTGTAAAGCTCCATTGAGATCACAAAGAGCTATTTGATTAAACGCTAAGGAATTGAACGGTGCTCTGAACAGGGAAGTGGTCTGCTTTGGCGTAAATATTTTAGATGCGGTTAAATTATGTACGCATTTTGTTAATATTTTAAAAATAATTTAGGAAAAACCTCAAAAAGGACAGGTGAAACTAAAAAATTTACAAGTGCCTATAAAACCTAAAAACTACAAGCTTTTAATATTGCATTTGTCACGCGATATACACATGCATGCAAAATTTCAGATCAATCGGAAACCGGGAAGTGGGTAAAATTTAACTTGCATGATTTCACCCGAACAAACATACATACTTTGCAGGTTAATTAAATAAGAGATTGTAATTACTTTACCTTAACTCTTTCGAACCCAAATAATATTATCATGCGTTCAAAATACAATTAATTTTGAACCTTATTATACATAGCTTCCCGACGGTAAAAGAATTTTTCAAATCGGTCCAGTAGTTTCGGAGCCTATTCAAGACCAACAAACAAACAAACAATGAAATCTAATATTTGTGTAGATTCAGTGTATTTTACTGAAGTCTATAAATATCTTATGTAACTTCCTTTTTTTTTTAATAAGTGCACCTTTCTTATAAATCAATATTTTTATTATGATTGAAAAAAAAAATAGAAAAACGCCTAAACGTTTCATCGCCGTTGAGAGGAATACAAACATTTGGGATTTCACACGTGTACACGAAAAAAAGTTACGTCCATTGAAGTAATTGGGATGAAGACAGCATCAAAAATAAATTATTATCTCTTCATCACTAAATTGCCCTGCTTTTTTTAAATTTACAATTGGTAAGCCCTTGGCATCTTCTCACCTGATGGTAGGTGACGATGATGCCGAAGATGGAAGCGCGCTTACCAATATTCCCCAACGCAATGGAGAACTGGATATTTTATCTTCAAGCCGGAACACAACAATGTTGGCGGCAAGACTTAGATAAGATAGAGGTAGAGCTAGCCAGGTGGGCTTAGAAAATGCCCTACCACCAACCAAACCGAGTCTTACAAGTTGACCTCACCGGGAATCGAACCTGTGACCTCCTGTTTTGAAGCGAATGGACTAAACATTACGCCACGGAGGCGGACTAACTCCTACTGAAACTTTGAAAAATCTTACTCGTTTTGTTTTCCATCAAGTCTTCAATTTTAAATTAACCAAAATCACAAAATGAGTATACATAAATGACGCCGCAAAACTGTGACGTCACGTCTGGGTATTTCAAACACTTTTATAACAAAATGACGTTTTTGTCTGGTGATAAAAAGTAACTCAGATGACTAGCAGTCTTCATCCTTGAACCTGTGATTCCTGCCTGAAATCATACAAACATACATATATAAATAGATACATATACATACATACATAGAGTGAACATAAACCTCTTTTTTTCGTAGTCTGGTAAAAATTATGGGCATTACTTACTTAAACCACACCCTGGATACTTCATACATCGGGCCAGAAATGACATTTCAAAAAAGGAATGACGGAACAAACAAAATGGCGGCAAAATTCTATACGTTCGACAACCAAACTGTAACCAATCTGTATCAATCTGGGTGACGAGGGGGTGAGGTCGCAATCTAGAGAGCGGCATAGAGTGTCTATACTGTATGTTAGTACTAATATATATACTTTGCTTAAACGGTGATGAGTCCTCAATGACGCTGTTATAATTCCCGATTGTTCCAAACCCGATTTCTTTTAGCCATTTGTAACTGAAGATTTTCGTTGTTGTCAGTACCTCTTTTGTTCTCAGTTGAGGCGAAGATTTTGCAAGTTAAGGTATGAGTACATTGCTTAACATTGTCTAGAGATAACACACAATTTTTCATATCTTATTATATATTTATTATCTATATATATAAAAGAAAGTCGTGTTAGTTACACCATTTATAAATCAAAACGGCTGGACCAATTTTTATGATTGTTGTGTTTTTGCATTTGTCTTCGTCATAGGATAATAGGATAATAAGTATTAAAATATGATATTCATCAATAAAAAAAATATGATCAGTCAAAAAATAATTGGTTTTAGGGTAGGGCAGGGTAGTGTAGTGTAGTGTAGTGTCGTGTAGGTGTAGTGTAGTTAGGGTAGGGTAGGGTAGTTTAGTGTAGGGTAGGGTAGTGTAGAGTAGGGTAGGGTAGGGTACTACACTACCCAACACTACACTACACTACCCTACACTACACTACTCTACCCTACCCTACCCTAACTACACTACACTACACCTACACTACACTACACTACACTAAACACTAAACCCTAACTACACTACACCTACACTAGTTTTGTGTAGTGTAGTTTAAGGTGGAACGAAGTTCGACGGGACAGCTAGTAAAATAAAATTTTTGAAAAGTTATTAAACTGTCTGAAGACATGGAGCTGGTAGAATTTGGCAAGGTAAGCAAGAGCTTTACAGCAAGTGCTATAATTTAATAAACGTTTGTTTTAGCTGATAATTTGTGTGAACTCTGTGCTGTCCATGTGAACTGGCCTACTCTTGTCAGCGTATTTACAAAATCGTTTCCCATACAAACTTAAAGTTAATATTTCTTGAAAATGGATGGGCTGATGAAACTTTAAACACATCAGCAAGCTAATCACGAAATCCTAGTTTGTAGATATATAACATTTTCGAAAAACTATATTTTACAAAAGATTCGTCAATTTTAAGATTAGTATGTAAAACTTAACTCATTATTATTTAGTGCCAACATAATTTTTGAAAATTTAAAATATTTTAAATACAATATTTTTAGAATATTATATATTTTAAATTTAGAACATAGTAGAATTTCGTGATATCCATAAGTGTATAAAGTTTTATTAGAATCGTTCCATCCATTTTCTAGAAGTAGTAATTTTAAATTTGTATGGGAAAAGATTTTGTGAATACGCTATTAATAAAGTATTCAAAAATTTTAATGTCTAATTTTAACTTCTTGTGTCATATTATTTTCATTTCCTCATGGTATAGTTTGTTTTAATCAGTGATTTTATTTTAACATTTTAACTAATAGTTATGTTTATTTGTAATAATTTTCACAAATGATAATTATATTTATAATTTATATATGTAATTACTATTTTGGGACCATCGGAAAGAACATAATATGCAATTATTTTAAACAAACATTTTGAATTTGAATTAGAAAAAAAATATTGGAGTAGAGGTGCAGAATAGTTATTTATGCCACTGCCAAGTAATGAGAGCCATTGTAACATGATTTCTAGTTCGCTTCGCTTTGTGGCACAATAGATAGCAGCAGTGTTACAATAGCTAATTGCGTGCAGTACTTTTTCTACGACCATGAAATAAATAAAATACATTGAACCATTTAATGAATTTTTGAAGCCAAAGCCATAAAAATATTTAAAAAGTTTCATTGTAATACAGTTGTCTTGTTTTGAAATGATCGTTGTAAAACGACTTGTAGGAAGGAATACTTTTGTGATATGATTTGAGGTTATGTATTAAGCAAATTACCAAATGGGAGTAGAAAATAGTATATTATGCAAATAGTGAATAAAGGACGGATTTAAAGCGAGGGCCATAGATGAATCACGACAAGTAAAGGATTCAAATGACTGAATCAAACCGTAGGGAGTATGATTTACATGATGATTTGTAATGATCATTTCTAGTATTAAAATCCTGAGCGACGCGAGTGATTCATGGCCCTTGATATGAATCAGTTTTATTCAAGAGTTGCTTACTATACTTTATACCATGACTCCGAGAAAAAAAAACATTTATGTGATAAATGACATTTAATGAAGAAAAAAGAAAGAACAAATTAATTAAAATTCTCTTTAAAATTGGAACAATTACTAAAATTAAGAGTAATTTTCTTTGTGTTCGTACAACGTACAGTATTTAAAATAGCTCCAATTTACTAATAAAATGACAGCAAAGAACGCCAAACAGTTTATATTCTAATGCTAAAATCCTTAAAAAATTAAATATCGAGGAGTTATTTGCACAAAGAGTTTGTACGCCAAATATTCTTTGAACAAGGAGTTTGTTTCGAGTATTTTTTGCTCAAGGAAGTTGTATAGCATAGATATGGTGGTCGAATATATTGGTATGTTCTAGAGTTTTTGGCGGGAATTGGTAACGTTCGGTTTATCATTTTTCTTTTATTATCCGAAAGATAAGATAAGATAGCCAGTTCCCCATTGCGTTGGGGATTCTTGGTAAGCCCGCTTCCATCTTCGGTGAGATGTCTTACCACCAGGTGAGATGTTGTCAAGGGTTTACCAATAGTGAATAAAAAAAAAATTCGTGGTTTTTGATGCATTATATTGATCGTGTATTAATCAGCAAAGTACCATTTATGTGTTTATTGTGTAGGATATGAAATAAACTTTTATTTGTATGCAGTTTTTCGAGTTCCCAAAAGAAGTCCGCCAAAGCTTCAGCAAATGTGCATCATTTTGCTGTAGTGTGTAGGTTAAGTTAGTTATAGTGCCAGTAAATAAATTACAATGATGCTGAAAAATACTGAAAACTGTGAAAGAAAAATTACTGAAGACGTAAACTAATACTACTGAAAAAATATACATACAAGGCAGTATGGCCAATGAGCCTTAGCCCGCCCTGAAAAGGGTAAACATACAAAAAATAATAATTACTGTGTTCTGAATTCAAACATCAAAATAGTGATTAAAAGAGCGTTTTATTCACTGTTTTCAGTAAATAAAATAAGCTTTTTAGAGGGGCAATGGTATAAAACAATTTGTTAACTTGTAAATCGTTAGTTTTCGTCTACCTAACTTTGTAAACATGCTGAGTTGGGGCCCTGTGTAGAGCGTCGGTGGCGTAGTGGCAAGGACAGCTACCTCCTGTCCGAGAGGTCGTGGTTCGAATCCTGCCACTTACCAATGTGTTTTCGAATTTCAATTTCATATGTACGTTTATCCGATGCTCTTACGGTGAAGGAAAACATCGTAAGGAAACCTGCACACGCCTGCGAAGAAACTCGAAGGTTGTTCGTGAAGTCGACCAACCCGCTCTGGGCCCGCGTGCGGGCATACGTCCCCACCGAGGGGCTCGAGCCTACCCTGAATAAGGGCGATCGGGCCTCAGTCGACCACGTGGGCACAGTGCGGGTTGTTCGACTTCACACACATACTTCGAGTTTCTTCGCAGGCTTGTGCAGGTTTCCTCACGATGTTTTCCTTCACCGTTAAAGCAATCGGTGAGTATGTACGTAAGTTTCGAAAAACTCATTGGTATATTGGCCGTCCGAATTTGAACCCGGTACCTCTGGTTAGGAGGACCGAGTCGTTACCGGTTGAGCCACCGACGCTGACCCAGCGGTAACTATGTATTAATTAATTTTTGAAGGTAAATAAAGTATCGTATCATTGTTTATCAACAGCGTTTTTTTGTCTACATTTTTGCCGAATTACAAAGAACACTGTATTCTTATACTATCATTAATAATGGGTGATTTATATCCTAATTTTACATCTCAATCAAAGATCCTTTCTCACACTTAAACCAACAGCGTCTTTTCCTTGTTTGTCCGATTCCACGAGTCCAACGCAGCTATAAGTCTTGGAGCGTAATCTCGAACCTGACGGGGTGATGGATGACCCACGCCCTGATTGACCTAACACGGAGCCAGCTGATGTATTGTGGAATAATGGAGGAATGGTCATTCATTTTCACTATGAATTCCCACTATATTTTTCTCTTTTCGCGGTAAAGCTATTAAGACGTCAGACAAAGGGTAAAATTCCACAGAAGCCAAGCTAGAGCTCAGCGAATACGGGACAAGTTAAACTTAATCCGGCGAGAATGTGGCGGGGTATGTTGTACCCGGGCCATCAATGAAAGGTGTATATTTTTACCCGACTGCGCAAAAAGGAGGTTTATGTTTTTGAAGTGTATGTATGTATGTTTATTTCTTTGGCACGCTCTATAGCCTAAATGGCTTGATGGATTTTGGAGTGCGAGATTTCTTTAGATTTGTCTTGATCCCGGGAGTACAGTATTACGATATGGTTTACAGTAGCGCAACGTCTTTGACGGCGTAGGTGCTAGCCAGATACGGGAGGGTTGTCACAAAATTGAAAATAAATTATTGTTTATTTTTATACATATTAATTATGATTTATTATTGCTATAATGTAATTATTTTTTAATTAAGATTCAGTTACATATATTTATAAAAAAGCGTCGGTGGCTCAACCGGTAACGACTCGGTCCATCTAACCAGAGGTACCGGGTTCAAATCTGGACGGCCAATGTACCAATGAGTTTTTCAAAAACTTACGTACATACTTACCGATTGCTTTAACGGTGAAGGAAAACATCGTGAGGAAACCTGCACACGCCTGCGAAGAAACTCGAAGGTTGTGTGAGAAGTCGACCAACCCGCACTGGGCCCGCGTGGTCGACTAAGGCCTAATCGCCCTGATTCAGGGTAGGCTCGAGCCCCTCGGTGGGGACGTATATGAGCTGATATAATAATAATAATAAATATATTAATTTATAAGTGTTGCTTTTCAAAATACTTACGCGACATTTTATTTTTAGTGGTCTTATGACCGTGATACCTACCTAACTATCCTAAAATGTTGGCCTGCACAGCGCGCAGTAAGTACGGTAGTACCTACATAATATTTTGATAACGGCGCGACGCCATCCAGATGCCGTGACTGACCCGTGGTACACAAACAGTGTGTTCTGTCCGTCCGTCCACCCCACGCCCGCTGCTACTCGAAAAAAAAACTTACACAACGCTTGCCAATAGGAGTAATTATGGTATTATTGGCTCTTAAAAAGAAGATTAAAATACCTACCTCGGTACTTACCTATGTATAAACACGTTGTCAAATTGATGTTATTTGTTTAAAACAAACGATGAGAATTCAAGTCCACATCAAACCCGTGCGATAGGTAGGTACCTACTTACCCACCTACCTATATATATATATATAGTTGGTGCCGAGTAGTACCTAGATCATTACTTAGAAACATAATAAGATATAGTTATGTATGTGCTATCTCGACACTCTGTGCTATACTTACTAAATATGAGATTAGATTAGGTATCTAATTTTTTATGCACAATTGGAAAGCCCGCGGCATTAACTCACCTGATGATAATGATAAGTGACAATGATGCAGAAGATGGAAGCAAGCTTACCAAAATTCCCCAACGCAATGGGGAACTGGCTATCTTATCGTCAAGCCGGAACACATCAATATTGTTAGCATTGATGTTTGGCGGCAAGACTTAGATAAGATGGTGGTAGCTAGCTAGGCGGGCGTAGAAAATGCCATTCCATCCTCCAACCAAACCGAGTTTTACAAAGTTAGACACCGCCAGGAATTGAATCAACGGCCTCCTGATGTGAAGCTAATGGCGTTAACCATTACTCCACGGAGGTGCAATAGTCAATAAAATATTAATTAAACTATAGACGGATTATCTGCATAGATAATAAATAGATAGGTAAGCGGTAGTACATAATACTTCGATGGCAGGTAAGTACTTTCTAAAGAAATAGTAAAACTTACACACCTACCTCTACTTACGGGGAAATCTATGAAATTGTAACTCCTCGTCTCCCCTTATACTATAGCATATCTCTGCTCCTTGTTTGTCGATTGACAACCGTGCGCAGAACACTAAGTACTCATTATACGAAAGTAGTGGTTATAAACGTAATTAGTGTGGAAATATTTTGAGACTAGCAAAACATGCACGCGACATCCCTTCGCGCTAGCCTGGCAAACTCGCGGAGTTTGCCAGGCGCGTGCCCCCGCCGCCCGCTTTCCCGCAAGTACCCTTCCATTGCTTGGCGTAAGTATATTCGTTGCACTACTGTAGGCCACTATATTGCCGTGAGTGACATAGAATACATTTTTACCCGCTTGGCACAAAAGGGGTTAAGTTTCAATGCAGTCGATTTTTTAATTTAAGTATTGATCCTTCTGCACTTGTCTCTCTAGGGCTGGAGTGAAGCGTGTGCCATAAAGGATAGTGGCACGATCGCAGTGATATTGTAACCCGGTAACACTGTTATTCGTTCTTCTTTCATTCGATCTATTTCATTTCATCTATTTGTTCTATTACGCAACAAAACAATCCATGTGTCACAATTAAAGTAAAATATGATATATGTCATTAAAAAAAACATTTTTTTTCATTCACAATCATATCTCAATATAAAATTAATTTAAATTACCTATCTTAAACTTATTCTATTTAAAAGACCCATTTTGGGGCAAAGAGTCATTTATGTTTTGTGATTTCTGTTTTCTAGAATGTAGTTATAGTCAGAGATTATAGTGAATTGTTCTATTTCAACTTTGTTGCTTATGTTTGCTTTACACAGCCCTTACGTTTGTTTAATTGTATCCATTCTCTGGGTTGCCTGGAACAAATTGTTTTCAGCAATAACGCCGCCTACATTGTAAAATTTAAAAGTTTACTGTCTATTCTGTACTATTCTCTGTATTATTTTTGATTCTAATTCTCATGTTCTTTTTAGATCTTTTGATTGATTGATTGATTGATTGATTCTTTTATTTCACCATTAAACAATTTATGTGTGCACGAACGGTTTTTAACCCACGCCCTTACCCAAAACCGTACCACCATACCACAATATGAGTCACTCTGGTTGAAAAAAAAACAAAGCTTTCAAAACAAAAAAAAATATAAATGCAAAAAACAACTATTTTTCAGGTTTTTAAATATGTCGGAGCGTCATTGAAAACACGACCAATACCAGCTCGAGATACGTTTACATAGATCGTTAAACTTTATTTGGATCAAACGTCAGGTATTAGTACCTGGGTGAAACCGGTGGTGGCGTGACAATCGCGAGTACAACGTGAGCCGATGTGGTAGCAAAGATGACGCATTAGCGGTAGGCTGTTTGTAATTAAGGTGGCAACACTGAGTTGAGAAGCCATATTAGCTGGACGTCAGTCTCGGAGCAGACACTTTTTGACGGAGCGACGAGCAGTACACAAGTAGTGTTGACTTGTGAGCAGAAAGGACGTGTCACCCTATCGCTGAGATCACCGCGTTTGCATCCATTACAAGGCATCCTGTACAATTTCGATTACCGAATGATCAAGACTATTGAAGGAGGACCTCTGAGATATAGCTGCATTGTTATTTCGACGCCCACGAACTTAATAGTTAAGGACGTGAACCACGAGGCCATCATAACGTAACCCATCCACCCCTTCGACAAATACAATATCTCATTGACTTTAGCTTTAAGATGATTTATACAAAAAACAAAAATAATTTTGTTTGATTTTGTTGATAATCTGAAACCTTACATTTTTCTTCCTAATTACGTTATTTTACAAATACAGGAACAAAATGTACTAAAACATTGAAGAAGACTTTTTATAAAAGAGTGGACATATTCATCATCATTATCATATCAGCTGAAAGACATCCACTGTTGGACAAAGGCCTACCCCAAGAATTTCCATGACGAACGGTCTTGCGCTGCCCAAATCTGCATCATTTCATCATCATATCAGCTCTTATAAGTCCCCGCCGAGGGGCTCGAGCCTACCCTGAATTAGGGCGATCGGGCGTTAGTCGACCTCGCGGGCCCAGTGCGGGTTGGTTGACTTTACACACAACCTGCAAGTTTCTTCGCAGGCGTGTGTGCAGGTTTCATCACGATGTTTTCCTTCACCGTAAGAGCGTCGGATAAACAAAGTACTTATGAAATCTGAATTCAAAATAACATTAGTTCACGGCAGGATTCGAACCACGACCTCCCGGACAGTAGGCAGCGGCCCTAGCCGTTACGCCACCGACGCTTCTGCTTCATTTAATAATAATACTAATACTGTAATTATTTTTCCATTTATTTTTTCTAAAATAAACTTCATTTCTTTCTTTTTTTCTTTATTTCTATTTATGCAGGAGAAAAAAGTTACCTAAACGACATAGCTCACACAATCGCCAAACCTATGTGGCAGTGGGCAGGGCTTGGGTGTCCGACTCGCACTTGGCCAGTTTTCGTTAGATTCAGTTCGAGATAATTACCACGTATTTTTACTGATTCCTTGCTTTTAATAATAACAATCACTAAATCTTTACATATCACAAATTCATACTTTCGCATATTATTGTTGTCAAAACTTTAAAGTCCATTTCAAAATGTACAAAGCTAATTAAAACGAATAAGTGTAAATTTACTCGTGCACCGTTTCCCAAGAGAATCTGTAATTATTACCAATTAACCCCTAGAGCGCAGTTCTGGTTACATTTATATTCCAGTGGTAATCATATTGCCGTCCACTGGGCAATGTTCCAAGGACTATATAGCTATTATAATATTAACAACTATAAAAACTCGTGGAATAAGGTCATTTTGGTTACACAATTCGTGAGATAAGCTTCTTTTACATAAAAATTAAATAAAACAAATGGCTTTACAACCAACTTCAAAAAGGGAGGAGGTTCTCAATTCGACTGTATGTTTTTTTTATGTGTGTTACCTCAGAACTTTTGACTGGGTGAACCGATTTTTATGATTATTTTTTTATTTGAAAGCTAGTGTTTCCCGTGTGGTCCCATACAATTTTTATCAAAATCGGTGTAGTACTTTATTAGAAAATTCACAAAAACCAAACATAAAAATACAAAAATTTATAAGTTGATGCGATAGAAGTCGGTTTTTTAATGGCATTTTACTTCCCGCTACAACGCCATAAGCATACAGCACTTGAAAGAAATCGGGCAAGTGCGAGTTGAATCACCTGGCGCAGTGAGAGATGCGGCTCGCGCACCGCGCACTTGCCATGTTTGAGTATACTTGATTGTAAGTGACATAACGCCGAAGATGGAAGTTGGATTACCAAAATTCCCTAACGCAATTGGGAACTGGATATCTTATCTTGAAGCCGGAACACATCAATGTTGTTAACACTGATGTTTGGCGGCAAGACTTAGATAAGATGGTGGTAGCTAGCCAGGCAAGCTTAGATAGTGCTCTTCTACCACTGACCTCAATTATACTGTATAATGGAGGTCAGTGCCTTCTACCAATCTAACCGAGTCTTACAAAGTTAGTCTCCGCCGATAACCGAACCCGCGACCTCTTGATGTGAAGCTTACCATCAAATGAGATGATACCAAAGGCAAAGTATATATATAAGTACTAACATACAGTATGGACACTCCCTGCTGCTCTTTAGATTGTGACCTCACCCCCTCGTCACCCAGATTGATACAGATTATTTACAGTGTGGTTGTCGAACGTATAGGATTTTGTTTGTTCTGTCATTCCTTTTTTGAAATGTCTTTTCTGGCCCGTTGTATGAAATGTCCAGGGTGTGCCAAGGGTTTAGAAATTTTGGATTAAAAAAAGATTGGTCTTCCACTCTTCGTATACACCATTATATTAGCTGATAGACCAGCTTTGTGAGGAAAGTCTATCTTTTTTTGCTTTAATTTTATTCAGTCTTGAGGAAAGTTTTACAGTACGGTAAGTAGAGCTGGAAATTAAAATTTTGTCCGATAATGTAATTTTCAGGTATAGTATAAGCAAAAAACAAATATATTGTAAGTATAGTATTGTGTGAAAAATATGGTGAACAAAATATATGCAGCATACTCCAAGAGCTGCCAAATGTTTTTTTTGTGAATTGCTAATTGCACAGTATTACAATATAGCGGCTTACAGTAGTGCAACGAATGTACCTTCGCAGAGCAAGGGAAGGGTACTTGCGGGGCAGCGGGCGGCGGGACAGAGCCTCGCAAACTGGCTACTGGCATACGGATGTACGTTTATCTGACTTATAACCTAACCTAACCAGGACACTTGAGGGATATTATAAAGGAAAGATTGGGAAGCTACCTTTGGACTGCTGATTTATTTTCCTGTAGTATTCCCTCAAGGTAGAATATGTTATTGATTGATCACAGTATCACAGTCACAAAACATACCAATTTGCACCCGGGTGGCAGTTCGTATTAGATTTAGCCTGCGCTGTCTGTTCATCTATCCTTTTGTCAGCGGACTGTATTTCATGAATCGTACGTGTCGACCTAACGTCAAATTTTTACAGAATGTGTATTTATATTGCCGCTATAACAGAAAATACAAAAAATAAGAGAAAGTGAGAAAATAATAACAAAAAAGTGTTTTTTAAAAGGTAATTAAATATATTTTTGGTTAAGCTATATCGTAAGAACGGTAATACTTACATGCAAGCGTGAAACTTGGTATGATAACATAACTAAAACTGAAGTAAAACAACAAAAAAAAACCCGATTGCATAAAAAACTTACTTAAAACCTATTTTTAGCCAGTCGGGTAAAAATGTATTATGTATTACTCACAGGATTAAGACGAATCTAACGCTACATCGTCCTCCAAAATCCATATAAGCCGTTTAGGCTAAAGAGCGTGCCAAAGAAATAAATAAACTCATTTTTGGCTTGACTGAAAAAAATGTGTCCTATGTCACTCACGGGATCAAGACAAATATAAGGAGACCTCGAACTCCAAAATCCATTACGCCGTTTAGGCTACAGGGAATGCCAAAGAAATAAACAAGCATACACTCCAAAAACATAATCCTCCTTCTGGCGCAGTCGGGTAAAAACTGGCCAAGTGTAAGTCGTACTCGCGCTAAGGAATCTGAGCCGAATGAAAAAAAAATCCGTGATTTTTATGGCGTTTTAAATAGGGGCGTCAATCTTACTCAGTCTTTGTTTGTGCACAATTATGTTACAGGTACCTATATTGTCAAAATCGTAATATTATAATTTCACTAGTGAAATTATAATTGCACGGTACATTTTCAATCGGCTCCATTTCTTACAATTTCACGGCCCATTCTTAGTGTCTTCCATGTGTATCCGAATAAAGCCAATGATTTCATCTTCTTCATTCTGCTACCCAGGGCTCTTTGACTGTATAATCAATCAAACCTGTCCGAATCTAACATCGCTCGCTTCGCTCGCTCATTTAGTCTTATTATAATGTCACTGTAGCCCCGTGATACACATTCTCAGACTGTGACTGGAGTATGGAGCTGAGCAGAGCACGATGCGCGCCCAGACAGACGAAAGAAGGCGGTGCCTGCGCGTGCGTGTGTACGAGTCGGGCACGAACAATTGCCGTAGCACGTTTGACAGCTGAATGCAGTCAATGTTGTTGCCGATCAGCCTCAGGACGACCCTAATTAAAGCGGAATATGACATAGCGTAGCGAAGAACCGGTCGTCGTGAAAATCCTTGGAAGAGGCTTCTGTCCAGCAGTGGTCGTTCTTCGGCTGATATGATGATGATGATGATGATGATGTGTCATATGCTCATGTTAAGCGAAGCCTGACATAGTTTCCAAGGGATTTGAAAAAACTTCTTACTACTCTCGCATCACACACTCTCATATTTTATTAAAACGATTTCTCCTCGGATGAAGCATATTAAAAAAAAAACATAATTTCTTGCTTGTCACTGCTTGGGAAGGTTTTGCCATACTCCAAAACTGGGGTCAAAACCAAGGTATTTGTCACCGGGATATTGTGAAAACCGCGATATTACAATCTCACTAGTTAGATTATGATATAACGGTAAATTGTGAATCGAATCACAATTTCACGACCTATTCTTGTACCTTCGAATAAAACCGATGATTTCTTCTGCTGCGAAGCATTCTGCTACCCTCGCTTCGTGAGGATCTTTGGCTGTTAAATCAATCAAACCTGACAGAACCTAACATCACTCGATTCGCGAGCTCATTTATAATATAGTGTTTTTCACTTTGCTTAGTGTTGTTGTAATGTCACTAGTGAGTTTACAATATCACTAGTGAAATTGTAAACAATATGTTAGAGTTCACAATCTTTCGACAGTTCACAATCTCGCGATATAAATCCCGTTAGATTATAATCTAACGGAATTTACAATCTAACGATGACATATATTATATTAGTTCTAACATACAGTATGTACACTCCCTGCCGCTCTCTAGATTCCGACCTCACCCCCTCGTCACCCAAATTGATACAGATTGGTTATAGTTTGGTTCTCGAATGTATATGATTTCGCTGTCATTTTGTATGCTCCGTCATTTGTTTTTAGAAATGTCATTTCACGACCGTTGTATGGAGTGTCCGGGGTGTGGTCAAGACCGTGGAGTTTTAAAGGGCTAGTGGCGAATCCTACGGTCATTATTTTTTAAGCCGCTTATTAGGGCCTCCAATATAGCTTAGCGAGTGATAGCAAACCAGCACGGAAACAATCGAGATTAAAATAATATTTTAAGCACTTAAGACGATGTATTGATTGGAACAGTTGTCTTTTTATTTACTAGTAAAGCGTAAAGAAAATAACCACACTTTTTCAACGGTTTTTAGTTTTAATAAAAAAATACAATGAAAGTATAAAAAATAATAACAATAAGTACTCATTTTGTATTATCACAACAAATATTTTTTTTATATTTTTTTTAAATTTATACTTCAAAATATTAGTCATAACTAGAGGTAAAAGTAACGAAGTAGACCTATCTTTGGGATTTTTTCTATAGAGCCAATACTGCTCAAAAATGTTTCTAATAGCTTTTAACTATAAGGAACATCATCAACAATAACGTTATTTTTTTCGAACTTGGGTTTTCTATCATTTAGGAGAAATTGACGCCAAAAATAAAGAAAATCTGTAATATTACCGCCTTAAGGAGTTATCACAAAAGAAAATGCCTCTAAAAGGCAAACCCATACAAATAATAACCGTTCTTATGGTAGTTAACCTGCGCGATCGATGCAACAATACAAGTCGTAGTAAGCTACAACCGCTTTAGCTGTAATTACCGCTTATAATTTTATACTAACTCTAAATTATTTGAGTACTAATCTGCAACTCTAATGCGAAGCATTTTAAGGCTAGGTATTGTTCAGAACAGTTGTCTCTGTTTTTTCTTAAGTGTAAAGCATAAAGAAAATAACCACATGATTTTTCAATGTTTTATTTTTTTAACTTAGATATGGGCATTTTTGCAAAAAAAAGGATGGATTTTATTAAGGAATAAGACAGGAAAAAATAAGGTGCTATGTCTAACTGTAGTCAAGTAAAACTGGTTTTTGTGGGCTAAAACAGCAAAAATTTACAAAATTTAAGCGAAATTTTCAATCGAAAAATTTTTATCGAATCGTGTTTTGGCTTCCTACACTTTGTAGCTGACCATATTGTAATAAATTTATGTAAACAAAAGAGCGTCGGTGGCTCAACCGGTAACGACTCGGTCCATCTAACCAGAGGTACCGGGTTCAAATCTGGACGGCCAATTTACCAATGAGTTTTTCAAAAACTTACGTAAATATACTTACCGATTGCTTTAACGGTGAAGGAAAACATTGTGAGGAAACCTGCACACGCCTGCGAAAAAACTCGCAGATTGTGTGTGAAGTCGACCAACCCGCACTGGGCCCGCGTGGTCGACTAAGGCCTAATCGCCCTGATTCAGGGTAGGCTCGAGCCCCTCGGTGGGGACGTATAATAATGATATAATAATAATAAAAAACAAAAGATAAATGTATTGCAGTTTCAACCGCAGAAAAATGACTTTTTCCAACACTCAATTTCGAGGTTTGCATTATTATCTGATAGGGTTTCGCCTTAAGTTCCGTTTCAGTATTCAGAAATGGCGGTAGAAGTTAAGAAACAGGGATTAATTAATACAGCTCCAAACAGCGCTGGCATACAAGTTTGGTCGTTAGCACCGAACTATAGGTAGTTGTCATTTGTAGTCGAATGGTTATGGTTTCTGCATGTGCAAACTCGGTTAACCCGCAAACGGGTCGTGAGTTTAGGGGCCCTCTATAGTGATGAGGAAATGGAGGCTAATATTAAATAGTCCGTACTTTTTAAAAATATGGTATAATTTGCCCGCAACTTCGCCCGCATCGTTTTTATGACTATGTGAGTGGTGCGTGAGCTGCATGCGGCTCGTGAGCGTGGACATGAGTTTTCTCTAGATACCTATAAAAACTATAAAGGGCTATTCAATTATAATATAACTTTCTACTTCCTATACAAAAATCGAAATGTGTGCTGGGACACATAGTAGAAGTGAAACTAAAACGGACAAGTGGAAAGGGTAACCCAGGCTAAGTACCTGCTTTATATCTCCATCTCAACTTTTCTCTATCTACAAATACAGTCGTTGCCCTCTCCGCCGCCGCCAGCCTTTCTCTGTCTACCCCCTCCGCGCGGCCGTAACGCTTTTTCGTGACAGAAAAAAATCTAATACCCTCCATCTATATAGAAGTTTTACTTCAAAAATCACTTCAATCCGTTGTACAGTATCGACGCCGACGCGACGTGCGCAATTAATTTTCCCCAGATCCCTCGGGAACTATGTCAGGATATGCTCAATAGCAAATTATTTCATTTCCCACCCCCTCAATTATCTCTGTGCAAAAATCACAACAATCCATTGTTCCGTTGCGATGGTAAAGAAATTAACGTAAAACTTCTTCTTCTTTTCGTGTGAAAGTGTTATTTTATCTAATACCGTGCCACTTGAACCGCGCTTTGTGTTGCCGACATGAGATCCGCGATGGTACACTGTGGTCCACTCAAGCAGGTACTCAGGTGCGCTGTGGTTTGGGGTAGTCCACAGGAGCATGAGGTAGTTTTCTATGACCTATCTACGTTTTCTGGTAGGATGTTCCATTTGCGTAGGTGGTCCTTTGTACGGGCTACGCCGGAGCGAATACGATTATGAATAAGCGCTTTCAGTGTGCACCAGTCATTATCTCCGCCTGGTTGGGGATGTTCTTTTGGCCTGACGAAATCTTTTATGTGCTCAGTTTTGTAGGTCCATTCTTAGAGGCGAAACTCTTCTATTGTGCTATTGGAAAGAGGCTCCGTGATTATGAAGCGCTTGCGAGATTTTAGGCGGCTGCTGACAGGTTGGTGCATGTGCATGGGATGAGTTTTTCCACACTGGGTTTCCAGGAAAAACGCGGGATCTAAGTCCACGAACGGCGCATCCTCGAATACAGTCATATAAACTTTCCACGCGGGCAAAGCAGCGAAAAATATGAGTCTGTTACCATTAAATATTATCTATAACTTTCAAATTTAAACCGATTATTTGTAATCAACCGATTTCAAAAAGGAGGAGGTTCTTTAGTTCGATTGTGTCTTTTTATGTGTTTTTTTACGCGTAAACTGATTTTGATGTTTTTTTTACGGTTACGCCTCCATGATGGTCACAAATAACTGGTATCATCGTATCAGCTCATATACGTCCCCACCGAGAGCCTACCCTGAATTAGGGCGATAGGACCTTAGTCGACCACGTGGGCCCAGTGCGGTTGGTCGAATTCACACACAACCTCCGAGTTTCTTCGCAGGTGTGTGCAGGTTTCCTCACGATGTTTTCCTTCACCGTAAGAGTGTCGAATAAACGTACATATAAAATCGAAATTTGAAAACACATTGGTACGTGGCAAGATTCGATCCACGACCTCCCGGACAGGAGGTAGCGGCCCTTGCCATTATGCGACCGACGCAACAACTGTGAAGTCGGTCCTCAACGTGTTTAGCGTTTTTAAGCCGCCATTTTCTCATCACAGACGACACCCTTAAGTATGCATATTGCGAACTAAGTGTAGACTATAGCTGTTACTTGAAACCTAAGTCTTTGTGCTAGAGTGGAAGTATTTACTGAAGTGGAAGGGGGGAGACATTAACTAAAACGCTGTTTCTGACACATTGCACACGATTTAAAATTTAAACTTTAAACACTAAACCTTTTTATTAAAGTTGTGTTATTCTAGGTTGTATTAACAAATTTACTAAGTACAAGTTTTTTCCCGCGGCTTCACCCGCGTGGACATCGTTTTTATGGCTGCCTTTGAGGGTGAGTAGTGCGCGAGCCGCAAGCTTGAACTCCTGGAACTTGAATGGCTGTCACGAGGAGTGATATTAAGTATTTATTTTATTTTTAGTGAACTACATATGCGCAAACACACAGCGGGCACTTAATATCCGACCTCATAAAATAAGATAATAAAATGTTTTATGTCGATTTTATGTTATCTCGAAGCTAAACTATAATGGACAGATATATTTTTTTAATTTTGTGTGCACAGTTGTCAAAATATCTCAGTTTTTAAGATATTAAGTCATAGTTCCTAAATATTGTTGATTTTTGTGTAAAAAAAATACTACTTTGTTTTTTATAGAAATACTAGCTTTTTCCCGCGACTTCGCCCGCGCGGACATCGTTTTTATTACTGTCTTTAAAGACCTTAATGACTTAAGTATTGCGACTATAAATTGAAATGTAAGCTATCCTATCTTTCAAGTTGGGTCGATTTGCACACGGTGTGCAAATCAAATTAAAAATCGGTTCAGTAGTTTAGGAGTCCATCGCGGACAAACAACGTGACACTTAATTTTTATATATTACTAGCTGTCCCGGCGAACTTCGTACCGCCTAACATTACATTACACTGCCCTACCCTACACTACACTACCCTACCCTACTACATACACTACACTACACTACCCTACCCTACACTACCCTACCCTACACTACCCTACCCTACACTACACTACCCTACACTACACTACCCTACCCTACACTACCCTACACTACCCTACCCTACCCTACCCTACCCTACACTACCCTACCCTACCCTACACTACACTACACTACCCTACCCTACCCTACATAAGAACCTTCTCCTGACAATAACGAACTCGACAAAAAAAGAATTAGCGAAATCGGTCCAGCCGTTTAGGAGGAGTTCAATGACTAACACACGGACAGAAGATTTATATGGAATAAAATCTTTTTGTACGTATCTCTATAAATACAAACAGCATGTTTTTGCATTTTATAAATAAAAAATAATCAAATCTTTTTTGTCATATGGAGGTATATACAGTTTATGAAAAGAGTTTTATTATTCTCCGAAAATGATAAAATCTTCTTATATGTTTGTTTTGACAACCGATATTGTTGCCATGGCAACCGATCGTAAATTTTTTTTCTTCGTTACGGAATTTCTGGATTCTTAATTAAAATTGCGACTATAATTTGAGATTTAAACTATCCTATCTCTCAAGTTGGATCGAACTGCACATGGTGTGCGAATTTTATTATAATCGGTTAAGTGGTTTAGGAGTCCATTGGGGACAAACATTGTGACACGAGATTTATATATATTAAGATATTGATAAATAACTTTTTAACTAGAACTGGGTAATTTTATCATTTTACCTCATGTCCCTAATGTTAATTAATATATAACAGTAAAAACAGTTTCTATATTTGGGTATGTCACACCCACCTCGCAGTCGGTGTAACTATTTTTCACCTCATTCACACCGGGTTAAGCTGTTTAATCTCTTATGTAGACGCGTACTTCAAAAATTAGTTCTAATTTATCTAACATAACGTAGCCTTGGTCATGACTACTGAACAATGCCAATTTAAGCTACAATCAAAACAAATAACTAAACATATTCATGATAAGGTACAGTCACGAGCTTTAATTTGAGACCCATTTCCATTAAATAAGATAAGATAAGATAAATACTCTTAAATGTTGTAAGAACATTCATAGTGCAATAAGGTCGAAACTTCAGTTCGATAGTGTTGAAATGTCAAGTTAAGAAATTTAAATGTCTTATCGAATCGAGCCTTGAAATGATAACCTCTCTGCAAAAAGCTATTACTACGGTTTTCTAATTATGAACATGTGTCAGAGTCAGTCAAGAATATTATTTTTGAATACAGTTGCTCGAAAAGTGGTACTTTATATGCCAGTCAAGTGTGCGTAAAATTGATTTTACCGCACACTTGCTTATACTTTACCACTTTTTTTAATTTCTAGCTCGGAGGAAAAATACATTTCTAGCAAATAAAAAAAATGATAACCAATGATACAGAATCTTCTTTAAGACTTTTGAAAGGAGGTTTTTAAAAGAGTTTGGTTGTAACTCCGTAAGGTTAGTACATAACGCTAGCTGATTAGATTCTCTTTGGATTATATCTGTGAAGAAAGGAGAACTCTTTGGGTTATATAAGTGACAATCACTAGGAAAAAATCGGAAAGGTGGTTTGCCCTCGCTCCGCTCGTTTAACGTAATTGAGCGGCTGCCCCTAAAAACCTAAACTTAAGTTGTCGATGGTAAACATTATGACTTATGACACTGCTTTAAAATATTAGCTCTAAATAGCGTCAGTTTGCTATACGATTTTCAACCTTAAGTGGGTCCCACCTTAAAGCTCGTGACTGTACCAGGTGACAGCGTTAAATTATATAAGGTTCAGCAGTCACAAATAATGGCCTTTACAGGCATTCGCCTGGATAAATAGAGAGAATACAAGTTTCATTCCTCACGCCTATGGTTCCAAACTAAGATAATTTGTCTGTAGCTAAGTAAAAAGAGGGATATTTTTATGAGTTCGATATAACCTACCTTATGGATGACTTAAAAAGTTTGAAACTCCCTGGGCGAAGGTATCCAACTGCAAGAAGACTTTGTCGATAAATATTTTTTTTTTACTGCAATGCACGCGTAGGTACCTACTTATCAAAGTGCCCACACTATGCGATTGATTTGGACAATCATTTGGATCTCCTTTTGCGATTTCTCAATTTCAAAGACTTTTGCAAAATTATAAATCCCATTAAGAGAGTGAAATGTTTAATTCAATTAAGTTTGTTGAGATAAGAAAGCCCTGGGGTGTTTCTGAATTTAATATACTAATGTCCGAAGTTAACCGCTCGACGTAATGGACACGAAAAGATTTTGCAAATTAAAACCTTTTACGGCAAAATTATCAGTATTTATCACTAATTCTAATCAGCTAAGTCTAATCAGGAAGAATCATCTCAAAGTCTAAAATGAGGACTACTACCACAGATGAGAAAGAAGTACTTACATAAAAAAAATATAATCACAATTGGTAAGCCCTTGGCTAGTAACTAATTAGTAATCTGTGCCTTGGCATTATCTCACCTGAAGTAAGTGACGATGATGCCGAAGATGGAAGCAGGCTTACCAAACTTCCCCAACGCAGTAAGAACTTGCTATCTTATCTACAAGCCGAACACATCAATGTTGTTAACACTGATGTTTGGCGGCAAGAATTAGATAATATGTTGGTAGCTAGCCAGGCGGGCTTAGAAAATGCCCTACCACCAACCAAACCGAGTCTTACAAGTTGACCCCGCCGGGAATCGAAGCCACGACCCCCTGGTGTGAAGTGAATGGACTAACCATTACACCACGGAGGCGGTTATTATTGACAGTAGCGTAAATTAAGATTTATGTTTCGAAATAGGACATAATCATAGTAAATATGTACGTAAAAATCAAGACAGAACCGTAGGGGCTCTCCTTGCGGTAATAGCTCAAACTTAAGGACCTCGGGCGATTGTAAAATATCAATATTCAGTTCCAATGCAGTCCTTCCTAGGAAATAAGCAAGAAAAAATTGGAAGAAAGAAGAAAATAAATACCGGGAAATTCCCTGAAGAGACACCCTGTGTTTTTCTGCAGTCCACCCCCCATACCGCTTAATCCAGTTTTTTTAATCATTACATTTAAGCTTAAAAATAAATCTTCAACCTTAATAGAAATTAAAGTCACAAGACCAAACTGCTGTGCAGTTTTATTTCTTAATCCTTACAATGTTTGTACCATACATACTTAAATATATCATCATCATCATATCAGCCGAAGGAAGTCCACTGCTGGACATAGGCCTCCCCTAAGGATCAGGACCAGGTCATCGGTCCACCGAGTGGGAGACCTGCCTACACTACGCTTTCCGGTGCGTATATATATATCATCATCATCATATCAGCCACAAATCGTCCACTGCTGAACAAAGGCCTCCCCCAAGGATTTCCACGACGACCGTTCCTGCGCTGCCCGGACATATATATATATATATATATATATGTATATATATTTATGTCGATATATATATATATATGTATATTCTGTGGTTGGGTTCCATACATAATATCTGTCCATCGTATAGAAAGAATGGCGGAAAATAATAATAATAATATCCTTTATTGCATACCAGAAAAATCATTACAGAAACTTAATTTAAATATGTACGGTGCAAAGGCGGCCTTATCGCTTTTAGCGACTTCTTCCACGCAACCTTAAGGTAGGCGTTGGTATGTATAAAACTAAATGCAAAAAACAACATAGGGTACTTTTTATTCGGAAAAAAACAACTCGTATCCACACTGACTAGCCTCATTCAGCTAGCGCACCATACCATACAAATAGGGTTCCGCACCAAAACTTTTACTACCAACAGAACATGACCTCTCAGTACATACTTTGCTTTACGTAAGGGGTCTACTTATTCTGGACTGTTGTTTTTTTTTTATGGGAAAGGAAGAACTTTAGAGTTTTTTTATAGATTTTCGTGTATTCTATGCATTTAACCTCGTATACTTTGATTTTTTTAAGACATTAGACCAAGAAGTTTAGAAGATAAGGAATAGGAAATGGTCAATTTTGGCCAATTTTTTAACTAAGTACTAAAATATTTTCAAATTATAAAAAAAAACGGCTAAGTGCGTGTCAGAACCGCACAAAAAGATTTTCGTATTTTCATACTAGATGGTGCTAGTACAAAGGATTCCGTACCATCGTACTAAATGGCGCTAGTTTCTTCATGTTTAAAAAAACACGTTTTTGTATAGAGACCCCCTTATTTTTTCCACTTTTTTTTAAATTTTTAGTATTTGCTGTTATAGCGGCAACCGAAATACATCTTCTGTGAAAATTTCAACTGTCTAGCTATCACGGTTCATGAAATACAGCCTGGTGACAGACGGACAGATAGACAGACAGACGGACGGAAAGCGAAGTCTCAGTAGTAGGGTCCCGTTTTTATCCTTTGGGTACGGAAGCCTTAAAATTGAATTAAGATTCTCAAAACAAGCCCTTTTATTAATTGATAGTCACACAATATGGTTTGCAAAACTTTTTTTTTATTTCTAGTTTACTCCCAAAAAAGGGCCCCATATTTAAAATTTATTTATTTACGTTGCACGTCCGTTTTTGGGGCACCGATTTACTGTGCATCAAATTTCAATTCAATCAGTCCAGTAGTTTTGGAACAAGTTGGTTGTGACAGACGGACGGACAAAGGGACACACGAGAAATCCTATAATGGTTCCGTTTTTTCCTTTTGAGCTACGGAACCCTAAAAATATAATTAGCCACACATGCTCGTGGTTAAAGTGGCGTCATTCTTACTCAGAAATATGATAATCTTCCGAGGATCTGGAAAATTGAGCAGACACCCTCGATAACAGTCATAAAAACAAAACCACGCTAAGCAAGCGGCAGGAAAAAGCTAGTTCACACACACACCCACACGCACGCACGCACGCACGCACACACACCCACACACCCACACACACACACACACACACACACACACACACACACACACACACGCCTTTGGCATCATCTGACCTGATGACCTTCCCAAAGTGACGATGATGCCGGAGATGGAAACGGATTTACCAAGATTCCTCAATGGAATAGGAAACTGGCTATCCCAACTTCAAGCCAGAATCTTTGGCGGAAAGACTTAGATAAGATGGTGGTAGCTAGCCAGGCGGCCTGATAAAATGCCCTTCCACCAACCAAACCGAGTCTAACAAAGTTAGACTACGCCGAATATCGAACCCGCGACCTCCAGATGTAAAGCTAATGGACTAGGGTTCGTTAACGTACCTAACTTAGCATTAAAATAGTACTATCCCAGTCAATTTCAGTATTCTGATTATTCACCGCCTCTGTGACGTAAATGTAAATCCATTGAAGTCGCGGGTTCAATTCCCAGCGGAGTCAAATTTTCTAAGACTCAGTTACACATATGGAAAGGCATTTCTCAAACCCGCCGGCCTGGGTAGCTACCAACATTATATCTAACAATAAGCTTTGCCGCCAAACATAAATATTAACAACGTTAATGAGTTGTAAGAGAGTCAGTTCTCCTTTGCCTTGGGAAATCTTGGTAAGTCCGGTTACATCCTCGGCATAATCTTCACTTACCATCAGGTTGGACGATGCCAAGGGCCTACCAATTATGGATTAAAAAACGTTGTCACCGTGTAGGTACTTGAAAAGTACTTACTCGTAAAGTACAGTGAAAACTATATATATATCGACACTCAAGGGACCGAGCATTTTGTGACGTTATTGAGAGTTTTCGTTATACAGAGAGTAATTAGCTTCACAGTAAACAACTGGATCCAGAAAATTTTGATGTTTCACAGAGTGAATCGTTATATCGAGTGACGTTTTACAGAGTTTACACTGTACATAATTTGGAAGGCAACTGGTTTAATGGATCCAACTACTCTCAAAAAAATTACATATATTGGGCCAGAGTCCAGACCAGACCGAGGCGCGCCATAAAATGCACATTACATTCAAAAGTCTAAAATTTAAAGCGCTAATTTCAAATGTCATCCTAATAATTTATCGCTTGCACTTGAATTCCATATTAAAAACGTTCAAGAAAAATGTGAGGAAAGGCGCTGGGGCAAGACGCTGCCCTGTGGCGCGGGGCACGGGGCCAAGAAACTGCACGCGTCCCGTCGTCGTGATGAATGCCCACTTTACTAGCAAATTAAAATGGCAGTTGTGAATTACGACGCAATAAAGAAAATGTCGGCATATTGCGGTACTTTTATATACATACACATAAATGTTTCTCAGGATTATTCCTCCACTAAACTTCATCTGAAATAGTGACAAAAAACTACGTTAATAATTGTTCGTGTTTAATACCAAAATTGGGGGAGGCCTTTGTTTGTGGGAGGCCTTTGTCCAGCAGTGGACGAGTTGTGGCTGATATGATGAATACCATAATGCAAAAACTCTGTATACGAAAGTAACTGTTATTTTATGTCAACTAAGGTTTACAATCACTTAGAGATGGGCCAACTAGTCGCCGACTAGTCGCCGACTAGTCGGCAAAGCTGAATATCCGGCACCTATCCTAGACGGCGAATATTCGGCAAAATATGACGGTTATAATCGGTGCATGATTAATTAAATAAAACCAATATTTCTTTTATAGTCTCTATTAAGTATAATTGTTTCAAACGTAAACAATTTCAAAGGAGCAATAATTAAATAAGATAACCATTATTAACTACTAGGAACTTAAAAATCAGCCAGTATACATTACAAATCAAAAAAATATGGCACTAAAGTAAAATTGCAAGTAAACAAAACTTGTCAGAACGTATATATATTTTTATATGAAATTATTTTTTTAGACAACCATGCATTGTTATTCAAACTAAACGTGTATATGCAAAAAATATCTCAATCTGAAGCGAAGTGAGTCATTAACTTCCAAATTTTGATGCGGACAACTTACACACGAACATTGCAAGGTAAATAAATATAAGCTTGTAATAATAAATTTCAGATCACAATACAAAATATCAATAGTTGTGATTGTCAAACAAAGCAATACAAGTACCAATATGTATACTTTGGCAATTATATTATAACAGCTCATATACGTCCCCACCAAGGGGCTCGAGCCTACCCTGAATCAGGGCGATACAGAGATGAAACTAAAGAAATACACAAAAGGTCATAATAGTGTATATGTAGTATAGAAAACTACATTAAAACAATAATTAATAAAAAAAAGTATGAAAATGTCAAAATGAAAAGTTGTGAGGAATAAAAGGGTTTTATCTACACTCATATCGTAAATCCTTCATTTTCTTATCAGAAACGCTAAGCAAATGATATACCTTTCGATGGAGCCGTGACTAAGGATCCATACAAATTTCATTTCGTTATCGCAAAGTTGTAACAAAATGAAGTTTTTTTTTAAATTTTTACGCAGATGCTTGCTATTTGAGCACACTAGCGTGTTTCGGAACGCAACCTTGGCGGCGCGCATGCGCGGTGCGATATTACTGCAAATTTATTTTCGCGCCATTAACGTTTGTATTTTTCCTTATGCAGTTTGTATAATATGTAATTCGTTATTCGTTGTAATAAGTAAGTCGTTATTACAAGTGTTTTTACTAAAAACCCAGCAAAATGTCTGAAACTGATAGTGATATAGACGAAAATTTGACACCCCCGGATATTCTTGAAACAGCAACTAAAATAACCTTTAATAATTGTACCATACAAAATGTCAATAATTATTACAATAAACAATGATTGTCAATAAATAGTTAAATGTCAAAATACAAAATGTCAAAAATTATATGTATATAAATATATAATAAAATTAGGCCATTTAGCTTAGGCCTTTTAATTTTATTATATATTTATATATAATTTTTGACAACAATGATTACTTTATTTTGTCTTTAATTTAAATTTGTTGTATGAGTGTAGATAAACTATTGTATGCAACTGTACATAATTAGTATTTAACACTCGTGTTAAATACCCCTCATTATGCAACAGTTGCATAAATAGCTATTTATGTTTAAAAATGTCAAATGTTCAGTGTGCCAAATAGAATAAATTTCTATTTACATATTAGATATATTATATCAATTCCTTGGCAAAATGAGAATATAAATATACATTTCGATATTTTAAAAAAACTCTATTTTCAAACGACTTTCAAAAAGGGGGAGGTTCTCAATTCGACTGTATGTTTTTTTTATGTGTGTTACCTTAGATCTTGTTTGTTTGTTTGTAAACTCTTTATTTAGAACTTTTGACTGAGTGAACCGATTTTGATAATCCTTTTTTTAATTGAAAGCTAGTGCTTCCCGTGTGGTCCCATATAAATTTTATCAAAATCAGTGTACTACTTTATTAGAAAATTTACAAAAACCAAAAATAATAATGCAAAAATGTACTAAGTTGTTGCGATGGAAGTCTGTTTTTAACGTGTTAATCGTTTTAATTTATTATCTGCGATTATATTGAAAACCAGAGCCGATCCTGGTACCTTGATTTCACCTCCAAAGTTTATCATCAGATCAACTTGAAAATACCAAAAGGATCTATTAACACCGGAAGTACCGCGTTGTACCAAATTTCAGCTCAATTGGACTTTTGGAAGTCGCTTTCCAACCATTTGCAAGATTTGACCTAAACAAACAAACTAACAGACATACAAACATTTCAAATTGAACATAATTATACTTCTGCTTCGTCCTCGAGATAAGGTAAGTAAATTTTTAGTAACGCGTATCGTCTCGCCATTTATCTACTACTTATAGTTAAAAATTTAAGAAATCCCCGACAATAAAACCTCTAAAAAGTAGATAATATATTTTGTCATCCTTCGTCACGTAAGGGGACTGCTAAGGTAATAAATAAATAATATCGTGTTGCTTACATATCTTTATTTATTTTGTACTGTGTTTACCTGTAAGGGGTATACCTACCGTAATACATATCTTTATTTACGGTGTATATAATATTTGTAGGATTTAATTTTATAAACTTCTTGAACACCAATTTAGCTAGGTACTCGTTCCTACTTTGACGCGTGTAAGAATTTGCAAAATACAACAAGGCCACAGATAACCTTAAGTGCCTTAACCGATCTTGTGCGGCATCTAAATGCTAATTAGAATACGTGATAGTATTTGTATCATTAATTTCTTAAAAATTAAGGTAACTTTCTTTATATTTATTATCTCTAGTATGTACCTTGTTTGTTACTTGAGACACCGCAATTGTAAGTTGCGGTGCTTGCTTACATACTTATAACGATAAAACTAATAATTTAAAGATACGTTGTGGCTACGCTTCGTTAGATTTTTTTTTACCTTCTGTGATTTATAGAACACCGAGTGGGATTGAGATGCCAAGTATACAGGATGTAACAAAATTGGTGTAGGTCCTGTTAACTGGGGGTTCTACTCGTCATACTGAACAACTTTCTCCAAGGAACCCATAGTCACTTCTCCTTCCCACTGTCAGAAAATACACGGAAACATGCGGTTATAACTGCGTGCACGGGCGGCACGAAGATAGAGTTAACAGCTATCCCTCGGGAACCACTTAATAAATCGAGACAAAAAGTAGCTAATATGTTAATCCAGGTCCTAATCTGTCTACCTACTGAATTTCATCCAAATCCGTTTAGCTGTTCTAGCGTGATTAAATAACAAACTTCCATCCATTCATAATATTAGCACACTCTAAGAATCCATACAGTCGTCCAACGCCTTTGATAATTGCTTGAAAGCCGACATCACAAGCATTACCGCTAGAAGTCGTTCTTCTTACCCGCAATGAACTCTACCGCTGGACTGAACAAACGATTACTAAACTAAAATCAGGTTACGATATTGTGTCAACTAAGATTAAAACCTCAACTAAGATTATCTGACACATTTAAACCAAAATTTGAACTAAATTAAGTTAAAACGCCATTTTGCTATTCGGAACGACCCTTTATCTTTCATTTTATTACCAATAAACCAATTTTATTCTTTTCGACGCGTAGCACCATATTCGCACAGTGCCATATGACATTTCGCGAAATGTATTTCTTTACACGCAAAGCACCAGATTCTCAGAATACCAAAGACGCTTAGTGCCATTAAGCATAATGCCAAATTTAAAAAATACCATTTTCCGCTACCCATGGGGGACCTGACTGAACCTACTATTTTGCCGGCTCATTTACAGTTATTTTAGAAAAACAAATTTTTGCTAATTCCTTTTTTGGTAACAGTTTTGGTAACTGGCATTCTTGGTGCTATGCGTATTACAGGTTTGGTAACTAACGTAGTTTGTGTCTTGCGAGTTTGTCACTTTACAAACTTGGCACTTTGCCAAATTGGAATTTTGCGTAATTGGACATATGCGTGCGTTGGCACTTTGCGAATTTGGTACTACGCGTCGAAAATATTTTATTCATGAACTATCTTGGTGCAGATTTAACTATAATTTTGAGATAACAGTCGTGAAAAGTAAAAAAGTGATTCGTAGTTGTGAGGAATGGCACGATATGTAGTAGCGGCAGTGGTAAATGCAGAAGAAAGGTAAGTAAACTGAGGACTCACACACATTTTACTACTGGAACTAAAAAAATTGAAGTCTACTGGGCTCACTCACCCACTTCACTGCGCGGAATATGCTCACTGCCTGCGAAACCCGCTTAAGCCATAAAGCTGTTCGCGCGCACGGCGCGGAAGCACCTACCTCGCGGGATAGAAGCGACGACGGTGCCCTCTTGCGTATCTGGCGATAAATGTGATTGAAGCGTTCTCTTATTTACAGTAAACAACCTTTTTAAGCTATTGCATAACTTTTATCGCGGGCTTTGAGCGCGGCGACCGAATCAAGAAATTCCGTAACGAAAATAAAACCTAACACCCCACGCTCGGCCGAGTTCTAAAAAACTAACAGTGCCATCTATTAGCGATTTGCGGTACTAAAAAGACTTGGTCTATTTTACTGGTGTAACTTTCTTAGTGTTAATTTATTACATAAACATCCCGCGCCTCAAGGATTATATGGTACTGGTAAATACTGCATAAATAAAAAATAAATAAATAACTATATTTGCATAAGTTGATAAAAAATGCTATGCAATAGCTTTACCGCGGCAGTCCCCGAGTGCCACACGTTTTATTTATTTATTTATTTATTATAGGTAATCAACAGCTTACAATAAAAAAGTTGTGATAGGATACAGTGTGGTAAAAGTAAAGGAAATAACAGTTTAACCCAGAGTATAAATTAAACAGACAATTGCCAACTTAAACTATAATGTAACAATAATAATGATTAACGCGCTCATGGTGCTAATGGGGCAGCCGCGCTATTGCTGTGCGGTAATGCTCAAAGACACGCGCTTATAATAGGTACTATATTATTGCCAATTGTGCAAAAGGTGTGCAGTACGCAGCAGCGCCAACAACATTCCGGCCATGATCTCAGACTGGCCAGAGGCTTGACTGCTAGCACATGATATTGTTGGTACCATTATGATATCACAAGCACTATACGTTTAAAAGCATTTAGTAATTCCAAAATGTGACATTTAACATTTCTGAGGCGGCTTCTATAGTTCTAGTTATGGTCACATGTCGGTAAGACGCCCGAGATCAAAAGGCTTTAAAGTTTTTTGTACCAACCCTCCACATTCTCGCTCGCTCTGGTCGGCAATATTACACAGCTCAACCTTGTTTAATTAAATTTTAGATATCCATTGTATTGAAAGGCATTGAACATCGAAAGACTTTTCTTATTTACACAATAAGTAAGTATACAGGGTGACCCGTGGGACAAACGCAAAAGGGCAATAGTTTTAACTATGACCTCTCAAATAAGCAAAAAAAAAATAAGTAAAAGTTCGAATTTTTTTGAGTAATATTTTTTTTCCTACTTGCTTAAATGAAGTGCTGTAATTTTGATGTAGCATAATTTTATTTAAAAAAAAGTTAATTGATAGTAAGTATTGACTTACACTAACGAAACTAGCCAAAAAAGTCGATCTCACAAAACTTGCTACGTTTATAGCAGCAATAAAGCTGATGCAAGTAGCATTTTTCGCATTAAAAAACCGATTACTCTAAAACCATCGAACTTTTACCTAAATTTTTTTGCTTAATCGAGAGGTCATAGGTTAAGCTATTTCCCATTTGCGTTTATCCCACCTATTACGGATTACGCGTCACCCTGTATACATTTTACAGAATGCAATGCTCCCATGTTCATCCACATGGACAGAGTTTTTGTAATTTTCTATTTGACCGCCTCCGTGGCGTACTGGTTACCTTCATTAACTTTACATCAGGAGGTCACTGATACAATTCCCGGTGGAGTCTTACTTTGGTTTGGTTGGTGGAAGGGCATTTTCTAAGCCCGACTAGCTAGCTACCAGTATCTTAACTAAGTCTTGCCACCAAATATCAATGTTAACAGCATTGATGTGTTCCAGCGTGAAGATAAGATAGCCAGTTCCCCATTGTGTTGGGGAATATTGGCAAGCCAGCTTTCATTGTCGGCATCATCGACACTTACCATCAGGTGAAATGATCATAGGGCTTACCAATAATCCGCAAGTGGCTCGCGAGCGTGGTGATCACTTTGATGAAAATATTGGAAACTACTCATTTTCCTGATATAAAAAGTGTTATAAGATATTCTTGGCCTTTATTTTTGCTTTATAACAAATTTCAGAATAATTAGTTTGATAGTGGTTGTGTAAACTGACTTATTTATAAGCTTAAGGTAGAGATAAGGCCGGTTCATTATACATGGCCAAAGAATATAATATCATACTTATTAAGTACATTTGTCTTGTTTTCTGCCGGGCGTGTCGTCAGCCAATCATAAGTTGATGACTGCTGAGTAAAAGTGTGATTTACAATTTCAACTACTACCTAGGTACTTATTGAACGAGTAATCTCATGCAATATGCAAGAAAATTTTAAACACAGTTAAAATCAATTTAATGTTAATTTATTCTTTACGAGACGTACAAGCGATCCCGCGGCGCGGCGTTATTATGGAAATCCGTTACCACCACCGCTTCACTCTGGGATTATACGTGTATTTAGTTTTAGCAGGTAATCTTATAATACACACATCAAAAAAGTCTAAGCAAAACGTATTGTATTCGAGAATTAATAAATATCTAACTGCCTCCGTAGCTCAGAGGCAAAGTTCACTGGCTTTACACAGGAGGTCAATTGTAAGACTCGGTTTGGTTGGTGGTAGGGCATTTTCTAAGCCCGCCTGGCCAGCTACCACCATCTTATCTAAGTCTTGCCGCCAAATATCAATGTTGATATCGTTGGTGTGTTCCGGCATGAAGATAAGATAGCCAGTTCCCCATTGCGTTGGGGAATCTTGGTAAGCCCGCTTCCATCTTCGGCAACATCGTCACTTACCACCAGGTGAGATGTTGTCAAGGGTTTACCAATTGTGAATAAAAAAATAAAAAAAATATTTTTTGCACAATAAAAAGCAATATATATTTAATTTTGTTATTAACAATTACTCGTATTTGCATATTTTTGCCAGAAGGAAGCCTATGTTTTTCAAGTGTATGTATGTACACAGGCCAGCACATCAAGCTACACACTTTGGACTTTGTACCGTTCTTATGCCGAATGTGGTATGGATCAGAATCGCACTATGAGTGTATACCTTGATGTGCTGGCCTCTGTACCTACATTTCTTTGGCACGCACTGTAGATTAAACGGCTTGATGTATTCTGGAGTGAGAGGTGTCGTTAGATTCGTTTTAATCCCTTGCGTGACATATGATAGATTTTTACCCGACTGGCCAAAAAAGAGGGGTTAAGTTTTTATTTGGTCGTATTCTTAATTTTTAATAAATTGGTTGGTTTTTTAATAACTAGGCAAAATAATTATTTCTATATTTTTTTTTGCTTATATAATTTATATTTATAAATCAACTGGTCGCTGCATATGTGCAGTGCATCGCAGGACGGTTAATATGGAAAGCCTCGGCGGAGGTCTTTATTCGTCAGTGAACCTCTTTCTGCTGCTGTAATGATGATGATGAAAACTAAATAGCTATAATAATAATATACAATTGTGTGTGAAATCAACCAACCCGCACTGGGACCGCGTGTTCTACTAAGGCCCGATCGCCCTAATTCAGGTTAGACTCGAGCCCCTCGGTTGGGACGTATATTAGCTAATAATACAAAACAACTTAAACACAAAAGTATATCATTTGTTAAAAAAAAACATATTTTAAAATTTCAAATAATTAAAGTAGGTAATATAATTTTAAAAAAACGAGACCTACAGTACTCGCATATGATGTGTAACATGTGACAAAATACTTATGAAATTAATTAATTATCGGGTCGTACATTCACGGGCCGACCCTTCGAATAGTAGTATGTCATCTTTGCCTTTGCCATCACACTAGGCGGAATGGCTATGACAACCTTAGTTTTCGAGAATTAAAAAACGTTCGCATTTCCTGTTACACATTTCCGTCCCATTTCACGAAATCACTCCCACAAATTGCAGGAAAGCGAGAGCAAAGATGTTACACATCAATAAATGAACATTAAATATACGAATAATACATAATATTAAATGTAATGCGCGTTGCCTACACTTTTTTGATGTGTGTATTTTAATGGGTTTTCGATTGTGAGTAGAGAAGCCTTTTTTAGGGTCCCGTACCCAACCGCCGTGACCCTATTATAGAGCCTACGCGATCTGTCCGTCCGTCCTGTCTACATTTTTCAAGCTTTTTTATAGTACCTTTAAACCGTAATTATAAAGATAGTTGAAATCACTAAATAGGTACCTAATTGTTTTTATAACGCTTAAGATGCTCCCACACAGCAGTTATATAACGTTAGATAATGTTATTGTAACATGTTTTTGTTACAAAATTAACATTATTAAGTACCTAGCGAAATGTTACACTTTATAAAATGTTATCGTGCTACACAACGTTTAATAACGTTATACAGAGTGTAACAAAATTGGTGTAGGTCCCGTTAACTGGGCGTTCTACTCGTCGTACTGAACAACTTAAAAAACTGAAAAAAAAATCAGTATGATGAGTAGAAGTCCCAGTTAACGGGAGCTACACCAATTTTGTTACACCCTGTATAACTGCGGCGTGGGAGCACATTTAAATTAAAAAAACTTGGTACCAAATACAATTTCTGATATCGAGTGCCATTCGAACCCTTATAAGAGAACCACGGGCCCGTAGTTATTTTGACAGAAACCCCATTTAAGTCCTGCATTGCAAACCTTCTCAACCACCAGGTGACTTCTTAGAGTGAACGACCTCTATGTAAAAATAATTTACACTTAAGGGGATAAAGAAACTGAAACGCAGAACAGAACTTTGAGCGTCTCTAGTGAAACTTAGGCACAGCTAGTGGCCGACAATGTTAGCTCAAAATAAAGTTTACCAAGTGCTTGAAGTCGTAAGGTTTAATTTTATCCATTTTATTTCGTTTTTGTAGCAAAAACTAGGTGAGTCGAATAAAATCTTCATCTATAACCCCCGACGCAAAAAGAGGGTTGTTATAAGTTTGACGCCAATGTCTGTGTGTATGTGTCTGTCTGTCTGTGGCATCGTAGCTCTCGAATGGATGGACCGATTTTGATGCGGTTTTTTTACGTGAATGCAAATTTGGTTCTTAGCTACAATTGATGAATATCTGTTCAGCCGTTTGAGGATCATCAGCTCTTATCTAGGTGATGAAGGGATGTGGGCAATTTATACAGGTCTGATCGATTCAAAATTTGGTGCCCTGTTACTGTAATAATATTGCAAAACCATGGTAACCTCTCCTGGAATCTGCAGGATACCCAACGCCTCAACAACTTACAACAGAAGCATCGTATTTGGGCTCATTGGAATTGTCTCAATAAATAGGTAATAGATAGAACATAGTAACCTTGACCTTATGCTGCAGCATCTCCTAGAATCTGCAGGATACCCAACTGCTCGCCAAATTACTGCAGAGGTATTGCATTTGGGCTCATTGGAATAGTTTTCATGAACAGGTGTTAGATAGTAGATGGTAACCTGGAACTTATGCTGCAGCGTCTCCTGGAATCAGCAGAATACCCAACTCCTAAACAACTTACAGCAGAAGCATCGTATTTGGGCTCATTGGAATTGTCTCAATAAATATGTGTTAGATAGAACATATTAACCTTGACCTTCTGCTGCAGCAACTGCTGGGATCTGCAGGATACCAACTGCTCGCCAATTTACAGCAGAGGTATTGTGTTTGGGCTCATTGGAATAGTTTTCATGAATAGGTGTTAGATAGAAGATGGTAACCTTGGCCTGATGCTGCAGCGTCTCCTGGAATCAGCAGAATACCCAACTGCCCAACAAATTAGAGCAGAAGTATCGTGATAGGGCTCATTGGAATGGTCTCAATTAATAAGTTTTAGATAGAATATAGTAACCTTGACCTGATGCTACAGCATCTCCTGTAATCTGCAGGATTCCCAACTTTTTACCAACTTACAGCGGAGGTATCGTATTTGGGTTCATTTGAATAGACTCAATGAATAGGTGTTACATAGAACATGGTAACCTTGACCTGATTCTGCAGCATCTTCTGGAATCGGCAAATACCCAATTCCTCAACAACTTGCAGTAGAAGTATCGTGTTTGGGCTCATTAGAATAGTCTTAATTAAAAGATGTTAGATATAATATGGTAACCTTGAACTGATGCTGCAGCATCTCCTGGAATCTGCTGAGGCAGAGTTAAAAAAGTGAAAAACTTCCACAGATCCATTTGGTTGAAACTTTACAGTTATAACATATTTTTTATATTTATTTACTTAGCGGTGCTGCCCCTACGCGACGACTCTTGGATCAAAATATTACTACTTAAATTAAACTAAAAGGGCCAATACATATTATTTTTTACTTTTTAGAGGTTTTTTCGGGGGTTTTTTAATTTTTTCATCATCCACAATGGTAGTCAGTTGAAAAGATATTCTTGAATAATAGCTAAGAATACTCTTGATCAAGTCACCTTTCAAACAGAAAAAAACTAAATAAAAATCTGTCTATCCGTTTGGGCGCTACGATGCCACAATCAAACACATAGATACACATATACACAGATATACAAGGTAAACTTGTAACAAGGATCTATGTCACGGGAAATATAATTAATACCAAATTTACACAGATACGCTCGGTAACAAGCATCTATGTCATCGGGAATATAGTTTCATGCCAAATTTTCAAGCGACTTCCAAAAAGGAGGAGGTTCTCAATTCGTCTGTATGTTTTTTTTTCATGTTTGTTACCTCATAACTTTGGACTGGGTAAACCGATTTTTATGATTCTTTTTTTATTTGAAAGCTAGTGCTTCCCGTGTGGTCCCATATATATTTTATCAAAATCGGTGTAGTACTTTATTAGAAAATTAACAAAAACCAAAAATAATAATGCAAAAATGTACTAATTTGTTGCGATGGAAGTCGGTTTTTTAACGTGTTTAGCGTTTTTATAACACACTAAGACCCCTGCGGAAGATGTTCTTATATCGTTTGCAAAATTGAGTAGAAATTTGGTATGAAGCCATATTCCCGTTAACATAGATCATTTTGCTAATTCAAAGTTGATCTGATGATGAACTTTGAAGGTAGAAAACGGGTCTCACGATCGTCCATTCTTTATATTTTCCAAAAATGGTGGTAGATAGATGGACTGGAGTTAAAAATTAAGAAATCCACCAAAAATTTAGAAGATTTGAGAAAACTGCCTTTTGCTGCTTTCAAAGAAATCTCCTAAAATTAATTTCTATTCCTAATTACGACTAGGTATCTACAATACAAACGTGAGCCGATTCAGAGCAGAAGTGGCCGTGTTTTAAAATAATTAATTGCAAGGGGCGCTGGCAAAACATGCGGCAGTTTGTTCAGCAAATTATGTACATAAATTATACATAATCGCTGGCAGGAAGACGGCAGCAGAAGCTGGCTACGCGTAAAGCGTCTTCATTTAAACGTTTAGTTTAATAGGATAAACATAGGATTAAAAAAACCAGCCAAGTACGAGCCAGACTCGCTGAAAGTAGGTTTCGGTAGTCTTTTCAAAAAATAAAAGTATGTTTTAAAACCAAAATTATATTTACAGTTGGTAATCATCATCATCATCATCATATCAGCCGAAGGACGTCCACTACTGGACAAAGGCCTCCCCCAAGGATTTCCACGACGACCGGTCCTGCGCTTCCAGCGGCTTCCCGCGTCCTTCACCAGGTTATCGGTCCACTGAGTGGGAGGGCTGCCTACGCTACGTTTGACGGTGCGCGGTCGCCACTAGAGAACTTTACTGCCCCAACGGCCATCTGTTCTACGAGATATGTGCCCCGCCCACTGCCACTTAAGTTTAGCAATTCTAAGAGCTATATCGGTTACTTTGGTTCTCCTACGGATCTCCTCGTTTCTGATTCGATCACGCAGTTGGTAATTGAACATTAGAATCTGGGCCTCATCTTTAACAGTAACCTTTCTTGGAATAGCCATGTGAACGAGGTTAGTAGGAAAATACATTACTCGAACCGATCCCTCAAACGCCTACTCAAAATTTCTACCAAAAGAATCTAAAATTTTGCTCGCGAAATCGTTACTTCTGCCTATTATTGACTACGCTGACATGTGTTTCCTGGACGCAACTGAGGTATTAGTCAACAAATTGAAGCGTCTTCAGAACTTATGCATTCGCTTTATTTACGGATTGCGCAAGTTCGATCACGTATCTGCATACAGATCTAAGCTAAAATGTCTTCCAATTCGCCGTCGAAGGGATGTTCATATCCTGTCCACCCTCTATAATTGTATTTTCAACTTTTCTTCCCCTCCCTATATGCGTGAGCGTTTTCAGTTTTTGGTGCCCAGAGATCAGCCATCCCGTAGATCAAAATCCCTTCTTCTAAAAGTCCCGACCCACACGTCTTCTTGCTACGGCAGCTCCTTCACTGTACGTGCAGTGAGACTGTGGAACTGCCTCTCACATTACGGTTGTGATAGCCCATCACTGAATACCTTCAAAAGAAGAGTAAAAGAACATTACCTTTCTGTTTAGTCGTATTTTATTTATTCGTGTAACTTAAAATTACCAATAATCTTTCCTCAGGTATATGTTTTATTTATAAGTATACTAGCTGTTCCGGCGAACTTCGTACCGCCTTACATTACACTGCCCTGCCCTACCCTACACTACCCTACACTACACTACACTACCCTACCCTACACTACCCTACCCTACCCTACATACACTACACTACACTACCCTACCCTACACTACACTACACTTCACTACCCTACCCTACACTACCCTACCCTACCCTACATACACTACACTACACTACCCTACCCTACACTACTCTACACTACCCTACACTACACTACCCTACCCTACCCTACACTACCCTACCCTACACTACCCTACCCTACCCTATCCTATCAAGTTGGATCGAACTGCACATGGTGTGCGAATTTTATTATAATCGGTTAAGTGGTTTAGGAGTCCATTGAGGACAAACATTGTGACACGAGATTTATATATATTAAGATAAGTATATATTATGTATTCCATTTTTTTTTATTCACACTTGGTAAGCCCTTGGCATCGTCTCACCTGATGGTAAGTGACGATGATGCCGAAGATGGAAGCGGGCTTACCAAGATTCCCCAACGCAATGGGGAAACTGGCTATCTTATCTTCAAACCGGAACACATCAATGCTATTAACACTGATGTTTGGCGGCTATACTTAGATAAGATGGTGGTAGCTAGCCAGGCGGGCTTAGAAAAATGCCCTACCACCAACCAAACCGAGTCTTACAAGTTGACCCCACCGGGAATCGAACCCGCGACCTCCTGGTGTGAAGAGAATGGGCTAACCAATACGCCACGGAGGCGGTTCAAATACAAAATATTAACAATATTATGTATATATTAGGTATAGATTATTTCTGTTATATTATTATATTGTTTAATTATCTGTGTACATGCCAATTTAACCCTCACATCAAATTTTTCATCGTCCAAGGTATGTAGTAAGAAAACTCTTACAGATTTATTCATGTCATTTGTACATTTAGTTTGTAAGCACTGTGTGTGTACAATAAATATACAAAATGAACATTTTGTATGGAAAAAATCGTCGGTGGCTCAACCGGTAACGACTCGGTCCATCTAACCAGAGGTACCGGGTTCAAATCTGGACGGCCAATGTACCAATGAGTTTTTCAAAAACTTACGTACATATAATTACCGATTGCTTTAACGGTGAAGGAAAACATCGTGAGGAAACCTGCACACGCCTGCGAAGAAACTCGAAGGTTGTGTGTGAATTCGACCAACCCGCACTGGGCCCGCGTGGTCGACTAAGGCCTAATCGCCCAGATTCAGGGTAGGCTCGAGCCCCTCGGTGGGGGCGTATATGAGCTGATATAATAATAATAATAATGGAAAATCTACAAACTTTTATAAATCCAACTGGACATCTTAAGTTGGTCGACTATTAATCCAAAACTAAGAAAACCTTCTTAGCCGTTACAGCTTTCCTTTTAAATTGATTACAGGTATGTCCTTATATTTACATTAGTTTTCATGTTTGCTCAAATAGTGGTTTAGCTGATAGGTGAGGAGGAAGTGGGGGGAGGGGAGCATGATTCTAACAAAAATTAGTAATATTTCGCAACCCATCCTTGAATCAAAAAATGGTTTAAGCAAACTCTCAGTAGTTTTTAAAGACCTATTCAACGATAATCCACACGATAGGGTACGTTAACAAAAAAAAATTACCACCTATTTACTTGTAGGGGAGGTACATTAAAACTATTTCCAAGACTTTATTGTACCTCTTTGTCGGCGGGATTAATATGTATATCCATGCTTGATTACTACTTTCTACTACTAATAGTCTCTGAGCTAAGCCGCGGACAGACAAACAGACAGACATGGCGAAACTATAAAGGTTCCTTGTTGACTACGGAACCCTAAATATTAATTAAAATAATTATTACTTGTTAGAAACATTGTGCTGCACTGAAATAATTAAAAACGCTAAACACGTTAAAAAACCGACTTCCATCGCAACAAATTAGTAAGTACATTTTTGCATTATTATTTTTGGTTTTTGTTAATTTTCTACTAAAGTACTACACCGATTTTGATAAAATTTATATGGGACCACACGGAAAGCACTAGCTTTCAAATAAGAAAAGAACACTACATAAAAAAAAAAAACATACAGACGAATTGAGAACCTCCTCCTTTTTGGAAGTCGCTTGATAAATAAAGCGTCGTCGCTTCGATTCAATTGAGCGACACTTCTTTGTTGCCTAAAATATTTTGTTTTTTCTAAGTGTTAAGTCGCTTGCTATGAAATTAAAATAAACGTTTGAAGATACACATAACCACACTCCGGACACTGCATACAACTGACGTGAAATGACATTTAAAAAAAACAAATGACGGAGCAAACAAAATCACGGCAAAATCCTATACGTTCAAGAACCAAACTGTAACCAATCTGCATCATTCTGGGTGACGAGGGGGTGAGGTCGGAATCTTGAGAGCGGCAGGGAGTGTCCATACTGTATGTCGCGAACGCGATGGATTTAACATCTTGTCGCGAATGAACTTCATAAAGATGACCTAACTTAAATTGATTAGTCTATGACGAATCGGTAAACAGCAAAGAGTTTTTATCCTCTTAGTCATTTCACTCGTTTTATATAGGAGCGCCGGGCTCATAATTCATTTCATTTCGATTTCGCGTGTGCTTCGATCAACATCTCTTAGAGCCAACCACGAGGATGGAAGAAGACCTGGACCAGCTGCCGCTGCTGCCGAGCCAAGGGACCCAAGTTGAGTATCATAGTTGATTTCATATGTTGTCGAAATCTCTCTTTGCTTCTAATTTGCTCATGTAACTATATCCGATGTAATCTTGATATTTACACAATGTCTGGTACCGGTATCAGCCTGAAGGCTCCACAATCACCAAACCCCATCGACCTTGCACCATATTTCCACGACACATCATACACGCTACCACAGGTCGCACATAACCTATAATCATCGTGTCCTTTGACACATTGTTTTCCTAACACAGCTAGGTGGAGAGATGACAATTGAACGACGTGGCGCTGACGTGGCGAGCGCGCTGCAGATCCTGTCGAATACACGGAACGGACAGGAACCCAATCACCTTGGATGAACCTGAGACTGTTTATGGATACGGAAGACGACATACTCGAGTATGATATGTAAGTTACGGGAAGCCGCAGATCTTTCCGGAGTGCCGACTACCTAGATGTGGATCAATCGACGTGTGAGAATAGCGTGGTACCCGCTGATACTTCGGTGAACGTGGATAGCCAGATGTCGCCTGGCAATGGGGAAATTAAACCTCTCCCCCGACGAGGGACATGGGGATGTGTTTCTCTTCCAACTTGGGACATGGGAAACGCTACCTACTCCCCCAACAGTCCCAAACGACTCGCCAGCCCGGACGCTGGTGGGACGAGGGGACGGATAGCCAGATGTCGCCTGGCAATGGGGAAATTAAACCTCTCCCCCGACGAGGGACATGGGGATGTGTTTCTCCTCCAACGTGGGACATGGGAAACGCTACCTACTCCCCCAACAGTCCCCAACGACTCGCCAGCCCGGACGCGGGTGGGACGAGGGGACGAGGAGAGTGGCTCCTCCAACGTGGGACATGGCAACGGTCCCTGACGACTCGCGGCCCAGGCATGGGGAAGACGAGGGGACGAGGAGAATGGCTCATCCAACGTGGGATATGGCAACAGTCCCCAATGACTCGCCAGCCCGGACGCGGGTGGGACGAGGGGGCGAGGAGAGTGGCTCCTCCAACGTGGGACGTGGCAACGTGATCCCTTTCCCTTAGCTTCCTTACCACTGACCTATTAATGATTCATTTCTTTCAGCACTGTTGTCGTTTGATGTGTGACTAACCATTGCTTTACTCATGCTATTGTGTTCATGTATTATGTGTGTCAAGCGTCGGTGGCTCAACCGGTAACGACTCGGTCCATCTAACCACAGGTACCGGGTTCAAATCTGGACGGCCAATGTACCAATGAGTTTTTCAAAAAAAACTTACGTACATATCATTACCGATTGCTTTAACGGTGAAGGAAAACATCGTGAGGAAACCTGCACAGGCCTGCGAAGAAACTCGAAGGTTGTGTGTGAAGTCGACCAACCCGCACTGGGCCCGCGTGGTCGACTAAGGCCTAATCGCCCTGATTCAGGGTAGGCTCGAGCCCCTCGGTGGGGACGTATATGAGCTGATATAATAATAATAATAATAATTATGTGATATTCATTTGTATACACACCTGACATCAAACACACACTCATAGTAAGGCGCCATATGTAACACCGATTGCTAATTTCATGTGCATCCTCGTCCCGTGATTTAGCCATGGACTGCATGTCCATCCCAAGGTAGAACCCCACTCCTCACGACAGATTATGGGATCCGCTATCGTACTCATACCAGTTTAATTACAGGAGTTGGACGAACACCTGGCAGCACGGGTGATCGGGTGTACTCTGCGATGGTGAAGGACATGAATTGTTGTGCAGTACAGCGAGTCATATGTGAGTTTAATTATAAGTGCGTACATAACGATCGCGGCATGGATACTGATATACACACCGCTCCGCGACATGATGGAGGCACAGCTGAGGATCCGAGGATCCAATAGAACCCACTAAAGCGAAGCAGTTTTAACTAAATTAATCGCCGAACAAACACAGGAAGGATAAGAATATTAGTCTGGTTCGAAACCAGCTATACAAATTTGGACTCACATGAACTAGTCTGGTTCAAACCCAGCTATAACACTTTTCTATGGTGCTGCAAGGAGCTGCAAGGCCTACACATACTTCCCTCTTATCATTAAGAAATTTATTTTATATCCAATTTATTTCTAGAATAAGAAAACATCAATTTAATGAAATTAATTGTGTTTTATTACATTTATTTATAAAACTTTAAATTTATAAGTGAAGCCTTGTCTTCATATTTAAACTGCAAAGCGTTTATCGTTTAGTTACACAAGAGTGTATAGAACCTGTGTACATACCTACCTTAATATTTATAAGCCTGATTTAATTCTACCCAGTTGAACTCTTTCAGTTCCCTATTTATATCTTCCCTTTGGATTGAATCCCTTGAACCGGAATCAAAGTAAACCCAACATTACATATTAATACCCATTACTAGACAATTTATTTATTGTTGATTTGAAAGAATTTCAAAAAATTATACTTAAAACACAGATTTGAATAGAAGGATCCGCCCGTCACCATATTTGAATTAGATTTTCTTGATACAAGCAAAAGGTAGCGCCAACTAACATAACTCGTACGAACTAGCGTGGGCGAGAGTTGACGTCAGTGCCGCGCTAAAAGAACCTTGGTAGAATTGTCGCTTTAAAATTCGTTTATTTAATTTGTTTACAAGAAAAAATACAATGTAAGGTTACTTAACGATGATACAACATCCCATGTTTCTTTTTAGCCTTTCTTTCATGATTTTTGCAGCCTCTAACAACACAATAGGGCATTTTTATATGGAGTGTCTTTCCACCGCACTGTACAGTTTCCCGCGGACGACTGAGTCGCGGGTGTGCGAGGCTTTCGATTTTCGCACCAATTCGCTGGGACCATTGGTCGCCTGCGTTTGGCCGGGTCCTTACGCCAGTAATATATGTCACTGACTTAAAATTAATAAGTTCAATTTGATAATGTATGGATGGTGGCGCCATCCATTAGTGAGTAGTGGAACTAAATTTCTAGTAATCACTTTAATCAATTTGATTCTGATTAGAACTCATTATTTACAAGGCTTTATAACCCTCATTGATTCCTGGTGCTTGAACAATAATATTGTAGTCCAATAGGTAAAATCAAAACTATTCTTGATACCTTAGAGGCAATAAAATAAACTTGAATGAAATAATGATCTCATCTCCAATTAAAATCTTTTCATTCATTCATTCATATCAGCTCATATACGTCCCCACCGAGGGGCTCGAGCCTACCCTGAATTAGGGCGATCGGGCCTTAGTCGACCACGCGGGCCCAGTGCGGGTTGGTCGACTTCACACACAACCTGCGAATTTCTTCGCAGGCGTGTGCAGGTTTCCTCACGATGTTTTCCTTCACCGTAAGAGCATCGGATAAACGTACATATGAAATCTAAATTCGAAATCACATTGGTACGTGGCAGGTTCGAACCACGACCTCCCGGACCGAAGGCGGCGGCCCTAGCCATTACGCCACCGACGCCCGTATTAAAAAATATTAAGTAAAATCTTTTACTGAGTTCTAAATCAAACATAGAAATTTTGACTTGTTTATTTGTCCTCCACAGAATTAAAATTTTATCCGTGTTCGAGTGAAGTAATAAATGAAATTTCAGATGAATAGAATTTAATCCAGTTCACTTAGCTGGTGAGTTGAAATTAAGGCTTGTCCTTCGAAAAACCTCTAAAACTGAAGAATTTTGTAACCATTTTATTCGTTAACCATATCATATTTCTACCAGAAAAAAATACATAATAATCTACAAGATATAAGGAGTGATGTAGATTTCACAGAATTCGATTTTATTTTTCAGAACCATAGAAAAAAATTATCTAATACACCCCCTTTTTTTCAGTTGTAACCATTTTACTGCTGCAATTTTTAACAAAACAGTTTGAAAATTTATGATATAACTCAAAAAACAATCTAGAGTGATGCTGATTTCTCACTTTTTGAATATTTATTGTATTTTATTTATAAATATTTTAAAACCCATCTGATTTCGGGTAAAATTCCAACCGTTCTCAAGCCGTTCCCCGCGCTCGTCCTAAAAATCAGTGCGGGGCGGGTCGCGATGCTAGACGGACCTGTGCTGCTTTGCGGGAGCTCTCGAATAAAAATAAAATATTGGGTTTTTTGTGTACATAGTGTAGTGTAACGGACAGAGAGTATTTCATAAACATATTTGGTTATCTACATTAGATTCTTTTTATTTTTTAATTTATTATTTTCAGTTTTCTTTGTTTAATTTTTTTGATACAAAGTTCTAGTTTTACAGTTTTTGTTGCTTAAAATCGGGTATGATTTTATCGATTGTCAATTAAATAGATTTGATCACTAAATAAAAAAAATGAAATTCCCTAAATAGTATAGTTTGTACTCAAAATAGTAGATCTGTCACCAAAGTAAAGTCATCAAATAAAAAAGATTTATCACTAGAAAAGTCTTTTAACGATTGTCAATTAAATAGCTTCGATCACTAAATAAAAAAATTGAAATTTCATAAATAATATAGTTTGTACTCAAAATAGTAGATCTGTCACCAAATAAATGCCTAAAATTACTAACAAAGGTGACCTACAGATACTCCCACATCCTCTTCGGATCCCGAAAGTTTGTTGATGTTCGAAACGGGCGGCGGGGGCTACGCCCCCGTTAGGGGTCATCTTCCGATGATTTCTTCTGCTGCGAAGTAATTTTGTACCCAGGGTGGGGAGCCTCGCTTCGCGAGGCTCTTTGACTGTTAAATCAATCAAACCTGACCGAACCTAACATCGCTCGCTTCGCTCGCTCATTTATTTATTGTTTTTGACCGATTACTCCCTAGTTTTCGATTTGTTACCATGCAATAGCTTTACCGCGGCAGTCCCCGAGTGCCACACGTATTTTTAATGACAGATCTATCAATTTGATGACAGATCTATCAATTTGGTGACAGATCTATCAATTTGAGAACGAAAATATTGAATAGAGATGAATCTATTTAACTGGGGACAAAAAATATAATTCCCCTTAAAATCTACCCAAGCTTTATTATTATACCCTATTCAAAAAATAATAATCATCGAAATCGTATAAGCCAGCACAAAGATCCAGCGGCTTTCCGCGACTTTAGCAGGTCGTCGGTCCACCAAATGGGAGGCTTGCTTATGCTACATCTTCCGGTGTGTGGTCACCACTTGAGAACTTTGCTGCTCCAACGGCCATATGTTTTACGAGATATATGACTAGAACTGATGATCGTTAGGGTAGCAAAGTTCTCGAGTAACGACCGCTTACCAGAAGACGCACCGTGTACCGCATTGAAAATGCCCGGTCTGGCACATAGCTCGTAGAACAGATGACCGTTGGTGCAGTAAAGTTCTCGAGTGGCGACTGCGCACTGGAAGACCTAACATAGGCAGGCCTTCCACTCGGTTGACCAACCACCTGGTGAAAGTCGCGGGAAGCCACTGGGTTCGAACAACTCAGGATAGGTTATTTGAATTTCCAATGTGGTGCGCGTTGCGTCTTCTGGTGCACTCTCGCTACTCGAGAACTTTGCTGCCCCAACGATCATATTCTGTTCTAGGCATGTATCTCGTAGAATGGATGGCCATTGGGGTAACAAAGTTCTCAAGTAGGGATGCATCGATACGCCTTTTTGCCGATACGATACCGATACCGATACTCTTATAAAAATATCGGCGATACCGATACGCTTATTGAATTCAAAAAGGAAGGTAGAATAAATAAAACACAGTTAATTAATAGTTTTAGTAATCAAAATTAACATTTATAAGTGTTTCGTGAACATAATGGGGTCTTTAAACTTAGTATATAAAGGCCCAAAGTTAGTTTTGAATAGATTTAATTTTATATTTTAAAGTTATACATAAAGGTGTTAATTATATGACGGTGAATTAGCTAATGAGTTAGTTCTAAAATTGTGTATTGCATAGGCAAAGCGCCTGACAAAACATTAGGAGCAAATACTAAACGTGTTGATAATAATTAGTATTAGCTGTAGGCGTTGGCCGCAACAATAAGATTTTTATTTAAAAAACAAAGTATTCTTAAGTTTTGCGGGCAAAGGCGATTTCGCAAGTCTGTTTGAATAAGACCTGCGGTGGAAAATAGTCTCTCAGATGCAACAGATGCCTCGTTTACAACGAAATAGATGGGACAACACGCGCGTTTACATTACATTTTTAAAGCGCGAAATTTGAAAAGTATCGTTGAATCTGCCATAAAAATATCGCCGATACCGATATATCGGCAAACCCGAAGTATCAACGATATATCGGTATCGGTATCGGATGCATCCCTATTCTCAAGTAATGACCGTACATCGGAAGACGTAGCGTAGGCAGGCCTCCCACTTGGAGGACCGACGACCTGCTGAAGATCACGAGAAGCCTCTGGATGTGAGCAACGCAGAACTAGTCGTATCTAATGCGTTGTGAAGATGCACCATCTTCTGATGCTTGGTTGCCACTCGAGAACTTTACTACTCAAACGGCCATCTGTTTTACGAGCTATGTGCGGCACAAAGCTCGTAGAACAGGTGACCGTACGGTGCACAGTACGTTTTCTGGTGTACGGTCGGCACTCGAGAACTTTACTACCCCAACGGCCATCTGATCTATCAGCTATGTTGCCAGGCACATGCTCGTAGAACACATGATCGTTGGGACAGTGATGTTCTCGAGTGGAGACCGGGCACTGGAAGATGAAATGTAGAAAAGCCTTCTCGGTGGACCGACGACCTGGTGAAGGTCGCGGAAAGTCGCTGAATGCGGGCAACGCAAGACCGGTCATTTTTAATGCGGTGTACGGTGTCTCTTGTGGTGAGTGCCACTCGAGAACTTTACTACCACAACGGCCATAATATATTCTACGAGCTACTTAAGCTATTTTAGATTTTATAGGTTCTTAGGAGAATTAAGGAGTTTCATGAGTCCTATGTTTGATGAATTCCAAAGATTTAAATTTTAACCACAAGTCTAATTACATTGTTTTGTATCACCTATCAAGTACAGTGATTTTAAAATTTAAATACACAATAGAAAACAAATAAAAACTTTTGAGATCAGATAAAAAGCCCGAAACGGTCCTAATTACTACCTTTTCATAACATTTTAATTTCTACATACCGTTGATTTTATTTAATTGCAGTACCTCTCCGCTCTGTAACTTGTAACCAGCCAGATATGAAATCTTCGATAAATTTATTGTCCTCGCACTTCGTTTGTCGTGTATACGCATGGAAGATCGACAGTAATTTTTAATACAGTGGCTCGAAAAGTGGTACTTTATATGCCAGTCAAGTGTGCGCAAAATTGATTTTACCGCACACGTGCTTTTACTTTACCGCTTTTTTTAATTTCTAGCTCGGAGGAACAAGACATTTCTAGTAAATAAAAAAAATTAATAACCAAAGATACAGAATCTTCTTTAAGACTTTTGAAAGGAGAATTTTAAAAGAGACTGGTTGTAATTCCGTGAAGTTAGTACATAACACTAGCAGATTAGATTATATCTTTGTGAGAAAGAAGAATAAATATGAATGAAGCGCATAGGTAACAGGAAGGAATAGGTCATCTTTTCCAAGGAGGTTTTAATGCTTACATGAATTTTATTCCAAGCCTTATTGTAATCCACTTATATTAATATTAAAAAAAAACTTACGCATGCGTACGTGTGTGCTTAACTAATTTAAATATGGCGGAATTTTCGTAAACCGAATTGTGTTGCTTAGAACATAGGATTTATTTGATGACGAAACTTGTCTGAAATCTGACCATTTTTTTAAATAAATAATTTCCATTCAAAATAGATGATCCCTAACCTAGTCAAATCATATGCTAATTTTATGTCTATCAAACACCCACTAGCTTCTTAGCTTCTAGCTTCTTGGTACCCAAAATACGTGAACTGGTTGAGATAGATCAGTTGGTTGATGGTGAATGTACTTACAATCCGTGGATGACAGAACTTTGGGATTTTCCCTACTCTCAAAACAGGATGTTTTTCTGTCAGATAACGACTGTAACACACACATTATATTAGTCATGTGAATTCCCGAACTAAAAATATGTAAACATAAAACTTTTTAGATAAGAGTGGTCAGCATAGGTACATCGCATTTATTAAGCAAAACCACACTTATTAAATGCGATGTACCTATAATACAATAACAAGATATAAATAGCTTACGTGGACATTTGATAGTTGTTTGAAAAATTGTCTTAAAAATATGCAATTTAAAAGTAAAAAGGACCCTAGGTCAGTCGGGCCAATGGAGAAAGAAAAGTTAAGCGAGAGAGAGGACCATTTTTTATATAAGGAACATTTTTTTTTCCTTCACATAGCACAACAGAGATAGACTGGATTCAAGTGCTAATAACTACAGCCTCCCTGATATAATAAAAGGATTTGAATGTAAATCACATGTTAAACGCTCATAAGAATTAGAAATGATTTGAACGATTAAAAATTATTCAAAATGATTACAAATCAAATCATTTTTAATCCTTTTTAATGATTTTGTTTAATCAGGGCTGTGATTAAAATAACTAAAAAAGAGATTATAAGGTTTTCTTATTTGTTTACTTAGCTTAAGTAATAAAAATATGTATCGTTTATTTAAGTAAATAAACTTTAAACAAAAAAAAATGTTCTGAGGACAGGTTATAGCGGTGAATACTTATAACCTGTTTTGTCCGTTAAATTTGGAACCATATTAAAATAAATAAACTCATGTGAGTCCAACTATGTAACTTAATTAATTAATTCATTAACTTTAATTATCTTAACGTTAGTTAAAAGACACTATAATATTAAGAAATTATAAAGTCACATGAACAATGCGTTCATAAATCTTATTATTGGTCAACTGACAGCCAAAACCGTGTGCTAACACTGGTCTTATGTACAGTTGGTAATATTACAAATTATACAGTCAGTCATTCAAATCACCTACCCAGATAACAAGGGTTGTCAATTTTGAACTACATAAATATAATCATAAAATTTAAAAGACACTTACAATTACAAATTTTGAAATTACATGAATACAAACGCAAATTTAAATTTCCAACTAATTAACCAAGAAAGGGTAACAACGGTACTTTTTAAAGATTATTTTAATTTAATTAAATCATGGTAGATCTTATCTATGGTTTCTGTATCTTTCCTTTTATTAATTAAATCTTGATGCCTCTCCATTTACATAGATTCCATAATCAGACGCTTTTTATAATTATGTTCTGTATTTAAAATTTTTAATATTTTAAGATTTTAGCCTGCTTACCCTCGAGTAGGCTTTATCATTACAAAATACAAAAGCTTTAGCTCAACCTTTTTTTTTAAAATAAAGACAAAAATAATATAAAACTCATGGCATTTAAAAAAAACAGAAACAAAACGATTTACAAAAAGTATTGTATCATATAACACTTGACAGCCCTACCAGCACATCACACACCAGAAACTATGTACTCGCGACTTAGCTTGCTCAATAGCAAGTAAGTGGTTGTAGCATCGTCTTGAATTCATCCAGGGAAGCAGCAGTTGAAACAGCAGGTGGCACAAAGTTCCAGAAACCAACTCCAAGGACAAGAAAAGAGCTCTTGTACATTGATGTACCCGGAATCGGCGATAACAGCGTATAGTCCGGTTGTTCTCAGATCATTGCAGAGTCGGATCGATAATAGCTACATAATTTTAAAAAAAAAATGTTCCTTATAGATTCCAAAACGGCTGGACCGATTTCGATGAAATTTTCAGACAATCTTCAGATTCCAAATAGGTCCTCTCTCTAGCTTATCTTTTCTTTCTCCATTGGCCCGACTGACCTTATCTAAAAAGTTTTATGTTTACATATTTTTAGTTCGGGAATTCCACTATTAATAATACGTATGGTGCAGTCGTTATCTAACAGGACAAAGTATTATTTTGAGAGTAGGGAAATTCCGACGGAAGTACGGTACTACTATTAGTATCTGGCAATTGCATGACACCACCTCGTGGTCAAATAATATAAGTAAAATAGTCTTTTTCTTTCTAATTTAGAGGTAAGGGTTAATTTTAAGGGTCTTAGGAAATGAAAATGTAAAAAAAAATACATAAAAGTTATGCAAATTTAAAATATGCGACATTAATACCGTAGATAAGTTTATATAGTTCAGGATCGTGTATAAAGATATGCATAGAGCTACTGTTTCGTAATTAATGTTTTACTTAAGAAGAAATAGGTCATAGATATAATTATAGAGTAATTTAGGTTCCTTCTTTGTTTGCTAGTGAAAACTGCCAATGTTTTTATGTTATTATTTATTATCTCGAGTTGTAAAAGGATGTCTTTCTTTCTGAAACTTTATATGTGTAATTAGACATTATCTTCATTAAGTTTTTATAGAGTGTATAGACTTCCTTTGTGACATTTGATGTGTATTTTCGTTCATTCTCTAAAAAGCTACAAAATTTGCGAACTAGTCACAGATTTGTAAGCTCTCAGATACCATAAAATTCACTATTTATCAACCATTATGATTCAGCATAGAACGATCGCCATCCAACACAATAAATGGTTAAATTTTTTATAAGAATTTTCTAGTTGTTTTCTTCTAATCTTTTGATGCGCACTCACAGAAAATCTCGTCGAGTTTAGTTAAGTCCTTACTTTTGGATCCGAATAAATTCTGAGGAATACAAACAAAATTATGAATATACGTGCAATAAAAAATATACTTATATATAAAGAAAAACAAAGTGAGATTACTCCCCGGACATTTAAAAAAAGCCAAAATTCGCGTAAAATGAACTGTGGTTGGCGAAACCTTGATAGGTATGTACCCATGTATTTTATTTTTCTGTCACTGTCGTTTTTTATTTTAACGAGTTTGTCATTTCCTTTCACACCCATGTATCATGCGATGTTTTTTTAATACAGTTGTGAGAAAACAGGTAAATAAAAAAAATACCGTGACAGAAAAACAAAATACATGGGTACATACCTATCAAGGTGTCGGCAATCAAAGTTCATTTTACGCGACTTGTTCCTCATTTAAAACGTACGGGGAGTAATCTCACTCTATTTCTATTATACTCGTACACATGTATATTTTTAAAGACATATTATATTAACTAAACTAAAACAACTCAATTCAGTTTTACGAAAATTACGCCATATTTAATTTAGCTAGGCACACGTATGAATGCGTAAGTTTTTTTAAATATTATCCTAGATAAATATCAATAGCTTGAGATATGTTATTAATGTAAGCATTAAAACCTCCTTGGAAACGATGCGCTTTATTCATATTTATTCTCCTTTCTTCACAAAGATATAACCCAAAGAGAATATAATTAGCTAACGTTATGTACTAAGTACTAACCTCACAGAGAAACAACCACAGACAAGAAAAAAAATATGAGTCTTCTATTCTGTGGAAACAACCAATCTCTTTAAAAATTCTCATTTCAAAAATATTAAAGAAGATTCATTAACTCTGGTTATTTTTTTTTATTTCCTAGAAATGTATTGTTTCTCAGAACTACAAATAAAAAAGTGGCAACGTAAAAAGCACGTGTGCGGGAAAAAAAAATTGCGCATAGTAAACTAGCACATAAAGTACCATTTTTGGAGCAACTGTATTGAAAAATATATTTTCATTCCGTCCCTCGACGTGCAGCAGAACGATCAACTCCAACATATCGCTCGACTTGAACCAGTGCTTCTCATACTTTTTTATTACGCATAAAATATCCATTTTACGGCATAATCATGTTTTACATTTGACTGACTCGGTGGCTCAGTGGTTAGGGTGCTTGACTACTGATCCGAGAGTTGTGGGTTCGATCCCCACCCAGGGCAAATATTTGTGTGATGAGCAGATTTGTTTGCTCTGTGTCTGGGTGTTAAATATCTATATATGTATGTATTTAAACGTATATAAGTATGTATATACGTCTCTGGTTCCCATAACACAGGGAATCCTACTTTGGGGCCAGATGACCATGTGTGATTTGTCCCAGAATATTTATTTTATTTTATTTTATTTATGTGGAAAGTGCGGTGAAAGTAGCAATGATGGTCCATTGTGTAGTAACTGTGATTTATATTTTGACTACCAGTGTGCCGGAATTTCTAAAACTGGCTATGGCCGCTTGGGACAAGAACGTCAAAAATCCTGGCGTTGTCCGGCGTGTGATTCCAAACCTGTGAATAAGACACCATCCAATGCGGAACTGATGGAACAACTCAAACTCATGACTGCCAAGTTGGAACCTCTTGATAAACTCGTCTCGGACGTTGAAAATCTAAAGGTAGCGGTTGAAGATAATAATCAAAAAATCAAGGATATTGATGAGCGAGTAAAGAAAAATGTAGTGTCATGCAAGGCAGTTGCTGAGCTACGTGAACAAATGGACAGGATCAACCAGGACATATTAGACAAAGAGCAGCGTTCGCGACTCAACAACATCGAAATTAAAGGTATTCCCTTAAACAAGAACGAAAACATATTTGACGTCATCAACAAAATTGCAACCCACTGCAATGTGAAAATCGCCGAAAATCAGTTTAGCTTCTACACAAGGGTGCAAACGAGCAATAAGGATGCCGAAAAACCTATAATTGCCTGCTTCATTAACCGCTACGTGAAAGACAATTTCATAGCAGCTGTGCGGGCTCGCAGAGTGATCAAAGCTGAGGACTTAGGGTTCACCTCCTCTCCTAGTAGAATATATGTCAACGACCACTTGACCGCTGACAATAAAAGACTTCTGAACCAGGCGAAAACTTTGGCGAAAGAAAAAAAATTCCAGTATATTTGGGTGAAATATTGTCGAATCCACGTGAGGAAGGACGACTCGTCCCAGCTTATCCACATAAAAACCGAGCGGGACTTGAAGAAGATTCGTTGAAGTCACTAGTTGAATGGTTTATAATTGTGTTTTCTATTTTAATAATTATAATATATTACTTTCATAGTTTGAGAACCTCAGAAAAGTCCGCATCAAGTTTACTAATTCAATCGCAGTCCATTGTTCAACTATCCATTAAGAACCGGTCTGTCATACATTGCCTGTTTGCGGTAACAATAAGCCCTAATGCGTGTTACATAATGCTCCAAATGCCTTCTTTTGATTATCATAAAAAAGCCTCTTTTTGCTTAAACTTATTTTTTATACTTGGCTGCAATTTTATTTTTATTGCAGGTAGTTGGCTGGAATGTCGTTACCGATATCTACCTACACGCAACCCCACAAAGTTTTTATTACAATCTAGATCACTCTTAGGTATGTTAGTTGTCTGTCTTTATACACTGCTCAGTTATATATGCCACGGTTTAACCAAAGTATATCTATTAGTACGTTTAGCCTATCAAATACGCGGTAATAATGTATTGTTGAGTTTAAGAATTAATTCAACTTTTTTTATAGTTTTAAGTGTAAAAGAGCTATCAAGTGGTGCTGCTGGTCCTGGAATGGCATGCCTATGTTTTTATCAATCAATCAATCAATCAAATATGCTTTATTGTACAATTACAAAATATACAAAATACAAGTACAGAATAAATAGAAAAATTTTAAATTGTACAATGTAGGCGGCCTTATTGCTTAAAGCAATTTCTTCCAGGCAACCCAGAGAATGGATACAATTAAATTAAAGTATGGGCTGTGCAAAGCAAACATATGCAACAATATTGAAAATATAACAATTTACTATATAATGTATAAAAAAAAATATAATAATAAAATCTAAATCATATTACATCATGTACCTAATAAAAATACTATACAAAATAAAAATAATAATATAAACTATACTTACATATAATAAAAATATATACTAATATACTAATAAATATTTTTATCATTATTTAAAAGTTATTTCGATTGCTATTTAAATCTAACTTATTTTATTAACAGTGTTGGTTAATAGTGATATTTTATCGATCTATTATCGGAATTCAAGGGGCCTACGCTCAAAAACAAATTTATTTTATAGAAATGTTCTCATGAATTCTTATGACGTTATAATGCTTACTGAGACCTGGCTTTTGGAGGGAATATCGGATAGTGAGCTACTTGATGATAGGTATTTGGTGTTCCGGCGTGATCGCGACTACCAGCGGACCGCGCAAACAAAAGGGGGTGGGGTACTTATTGCCGTACACCACAGCATAGCTTCGGTGTGCCGGCCTGAGTGGTACAGCTCAGCTGAAGACCTGTGGGTATCGCTCTCGATTAATGTACGCAGTGGCAACTTCTTTAAACTTGCCACCATTAACCTATGTACTGTTTATATATGTAATGAAAATAAAGGGTGTTCAGCTAATGAACAGTTGAACAACTTCTGCTTAAACCTATTTGATATAATATGTACAAACAATGACGACATTTTTATAATTTCGGGTGATTTTAACCAGCCTAATATTTATTGGAATAAATTAAATGACAGTGACCTTCATCTAGTTCCTTCAAACGTTTCAGGTGAAAGTCAATGTGACTTTATCGATATAGTTGACTCATGTGCACTGCTTCAATATAATCACGTTTGTAATATCAATAATAGATTATTAGACTTAGTTTTCTCTAGCACTCCACTTATAGTTAGTCCTTGTTTGGATCCGCTAGTGCCGGAAGACCCGCATCACAAGTCTTTGTCTATCACTTTAAGTATTAATTGGATAGATGAATGCAAACCTGCGCCTCGGAAAAAGTACTTCTACAATTCAGCTAATTATTCGATGATTTGTAGTGAATTGGATTTAATCAATTGGAGAACCTTATTCGAATCAAACACCGTCGAAGAATCAGTTTCTTTATTTTATAAAGAAATTAACAACCTCGTTGAAAAATATGTCCCATCCAAAGTTCTTAGTGATAATGAGAAGTTTCCTCCATGGTACTCAGCCAGCTTAAAAAAAGTAATAAAAGAAAAGTCAAAATATCTGCGAAAATATAAAATTTATGGTAATTTATCAGACCGTCACACATATGAATTTTTAAATGAGCGTGCCAAAAGGTTGGAAACGGAATGCTACAATAATTACATCAAAAAAGTAGAGAGTACAATTCCTACAAATCCGAAATCTTTTTGGTCCTTTATTAGTTCCAAAACTAAAAGTAATTCTCTACCCTCTTCTATGACATACGGAAGTGTTACTGCTAGTACTGGGGAGGAAATATGTAATAGTTTTGCCGACTATTTCCAAGCGCAATTTCTATCTCCTAGTAATACTAGTGGTAGTCCTGGCAATTTGATCAATGGCCATGCTTCAACTGCGGAACCGGATCCTGTGAATCACTCAGCTTATTCTGTCTCTAATATTGGATCTATCAAATTTTGTGAAAAAGATGTTCTAAAACAATTACAGTCACTAGATATTAGTAAATCAGCTGGACCAGATAATATTTCACCTGTATTTATTACCAAATGTGCAGTAAGTTTGGCACCTCCACTTACATTACTATTTCAAAAATCCATCGATAGTGGCTCAGTCCCAATAGTATGGAAATCTGCCTTTATCACGCCGGTTCACAAAAAAGGTTCAAAGACTGTGGTGGAGCATTACAGGCCAATATCGAAACTGTGCATTTTCGCGAAGGTTCTCGAGAAGTTGGTATTCAATCAGACTTATTCTGCTCTTGCATCGAATTTTTCTGAAGAACAACATGGTTTTCTTAAAGGTAAATCTACCATTTCTAATCTTGTGTTGTTTAATGAGTTGGTTTCAAAGTCAATGGAGGGTGGGGGTCAGGTTGATTGTATCTATACGGACTACAGTAAGGCCTTCGATCGAATAGATCATTCCCTGCTTCTAAAAAAATTGCTTTTAGCAGGAATACACGGCGACTTGTTTCGTTGGTACTCATCCTACATATCTAATAGAACTCAAGCTGTTGTTGCTAAAGGTTACATATCACATTGGTCATCAATACCATCTGGTGTACCTCAGGGTTCTCTTTTAGGGCCATTGTTATTTATTATATTCATAAACGACATTAAACTTTATTGTCAAAATTCTAAAATATTTCTTTTTGCTGATGATATGAAAATTGCTAAAGAAATAAATTGTACTGCTGATGCTATTAGCCTTCTGGCTGATCTTGACAATTTGACTTATTATTGCTTACTCAACAAACTAGACCTTAATGTGTCAAAATTTTTAGTTATGTCATATAGTCGGAAGACAACGCCAACAATAGTAAACTATTCTATTAATGGCCAGTCACTCGCACGAGTTCATGAAACCAGTGATCTAGGGGTTATTCATGATGACAAACTTCTATTTGATTGCCATATTAATTCCATTATTTCTAAAGCTAACAAGTCATTAGGTTTTGTAATCAGAAGCTCTTATAATTTTAAAGAAATAAAAACTATTAAAATTCTTTATTGTTCGTTTGTTCGTAGTGTCCTTGAATACGGATCGCAAGTCTGGAATCCCCAATACGCATGTAACAACGAAAGAATTGAACGAATCCAACGTAGATTTCTTAAATATATCCAGTACAAATGTGACTACTTAGAAAGATGTAAGCGGCACCACTTGCTACCCCTTGCTCAGCGCAGAGAGCTGATGGATGCAGTGTATCTTTTAAAAATATTAAATGGTACGGTCGATTGTCCTGAACTAGTAAATTCACTTAATTTTTATGTACCTGCTTTTCATCAAAGACATCCTAGGGTCTTCTACATTCCCCAATGTCAAACTAACTATAGGCGCAATTCCTATTTACTGCGTGCACCAGGCATTATGAATGACCTAGTCTTCAATTTCAATTTTGATATATTTTGCATTAGTCCGAATACCCTAAAACGCGTATACAATAGCGAATTCTTTGGTTCTCAATCTCAAACAACGTAATTTACCTTAGGATATTATTAACTTTTTCTTTCTATTTTATTGTTGCTAGGAACTGATTTAACTTTTTTTTTATAAGGTTTATGTTTGTTGTACTATTATTCTTTATATTACTGTTGTACTGTTACTGTTCGTACTGTATGGCGTACGTCAAGCTAGCTTATCTGTATCTGTAAACTAAAGGTGAAAAATTTTCAATGTTCCTTATCTTCTAAATGTTTGATCATATAATGTAAGCTAGTTTTCCTTAAAAAAAAAAGAGGGGCGCTGCTTGTGAACAAATGTGTCAAACTAAATGTCATTTCCATACTCTACCATGATGGAATATTTTAGTTGTCATTTCACCTCCCATACAAACCCAAATTATGTGTAACATTTGGCAGTATTCACCAATTTTTATTGCTACTAGGTAAACGTAATGGTAATCGTTGTTTTGTGTATTCCCGACTACACCAGACCGTGACAGCTTTGCGAAAAAGTATGCACAGCATGGCTGTAAGTTTTTTTTTGCCTTTACGCTTGAAGACTTATTACGTTACGGGGTGTACGTAGAAAGAAGATGCTATTTGTGTCTGTGTAAGTCTCTGTAATTTTATTACTCTATGACTCTGGTGTGGCTGTATACCTACGCAGCGCGCGCGATGTTATGGTGCGGGTGGTGCGGGGAGAGATATAGAGCTCCGCCCAGACCCTCAAGGTCGCTAGCCCATGTCGCTGGCCTTCAGATTGGATAGTTTTAAACATAATTTCTGTACAACTTTACAAATAGTAAGCTTCAGTGAGATCCCTCAAGTGTTATGATTATGAACAATTACTAATCTCCACCATATTTGGGTAATTTGAATTCATTGTCAGACTCAATTTAATGTGAATAAGTGAGAAATAAAAGAAATTTTCCAATTCAGCCTTGTTATGACTTCAAGTAGCTTGGAGTATTAAATGTGTCGACCATGGGCGGCTTGACCTGAAACAAAAAACGATTGATATAAAATTACAGTAAAATTCAATAAAATTACCTACTGTTAATTAAAGATGACCTACTCCAAAGCAATAAATGATTTAAATTTCAATTATTTAAACAAATTACAATTGCATTGAAGAATAATTGGTCAGCAATGGCTGTGAGGTCCCTTATTGCATCTAAACAATCAATTTAGTCAGCAAATATTGGCGGGTAGGGGCAAAGGCCTGATCAACCACTTGCCTCTGCCAGTTAATATAACCTAAACTTGAATGGAATTTAAATTTACACTTTAAACAATTAATGAGATATTTTAACGTTAAGGAAAATTATTCCTAGTGGAGCACGGCAGTGCCCCGACCAAGTTCAGTATTTTGCATGAAACTTTCTTTCTTATTATAATTTGATACAGCAAAGGACTTTATTCCCTTTCATTGTAGATTCGTTTGTCTTTGTCCTTCGTTGTTGAGTTTATGGGATATGGGTGTCATTGTCTTTCGTTGTTGAAACAATCTTATTGTTGAGTTATACTATGTTTATGGAATGACCAAGTACTACTTGAGACTTAATGATTCCAGAACAACATAACGAAGGATATTCTTGTATTAAGGCTAGAAAGACTATTGAAACACATAGTCTCTCTGCGATACGGCTTCTGAGTTGTAGAGTGTGTCAGAACTTAGAGGGATTGATTTATGAAAGGCAGAAATATCTGTAAAAACTGGAGATATTCCTTGAACGGTTCAACACCTAATTAACTATTTCTGAAGTGAAACCTTTACATCGTCTCAGGTTTTTTAGTCTGTATGTTGCGTGACGACCGGTGTGATCGTTTCGTCCTCTGTACCGTAGCTCCTGAACGACAGCAGCCATGATCGTTTCGTCCTCTGTACCGTAGCTCCTGAACGAGAACAGCCATGATCGTTTCGTCCTCTGTACCGTAGCTCCTAAACGAGAGCATCCATGATCGTTCCGCGCTCTGTAAATGTCTGTAATGTGAAAGGTGATTTCACTTTTCCGTGGTTTCATAAAACCACACACCCTTTCTCAAATTAAGTACAAATCCATCTGCGGATAATATCTCTCGATTTACTGGAATACAAATTCAAGCTGAGGAATTGAGGATTGAACTATCTCTTACAAACCAGCGCGCACCAAGCCCTTATCTTTCTAGTAAGCTACCTAAGCTTCAATTACCCGATTTCCATGGAGATATCCTCAAATAGTAAGAATTTGGGAACAGTACTCGTCTTACATACAGAATAGAAACCTACCCGAAGTGGAAAATTGCTGTATCTGAAGTCTTCCCTAAAGGAAACAATCAGTAAGACAGTTAAAGGATTAGAAAGCGCCAACAAAACTATGACATTGCAATGACCATATTAAAGGAAGGATATGGTAACCCCATTCAGGTGACATACGCTCTTTATTCGGCCCTAACCAAAGTAATTCCTGCACATAACAACGTCGAACTACCGTAGAGTATTCAGCGAGATGGAAAGACACCTTCGCGTCCTCAGTTCTTTGGAGAAGATACACCTCACAACCACTTTCGGTTTCTTATTATGGAAAGTACCCTGAATACTTGATTATGAAGTATAGACCAAATTAAAGGGTGACTCCATTACCGAAATACGAAAGGAAGTGAATAAAATTATCACTGCCCGAGAAGAAGCACATAGTTTGAGTCAAAGAAGAGCGCCACAATATCCCAAGACATTTTCCAATGAAACACTTCACATGAAATCCGGTGATGCATCGTCATCACACGAAGGAAATGGAAACGCTGTGAATCGTATAAGGATAAAGGGAATTCGGCCTATCCTTAAAACAACCTTTTAGTAAAGATCGCAGTCATCAACCTTTCTATCAACCGGATTATCGATTATAAAACGGAAGAACAAACGGCAAGGTACTTCCAACAACATGAGCTACCTGGCTCGTCTCACAACGCTACAGGCTCGGCGAACAACTATCTTTTCACATCCAGTTACAACGGAAGAGAATTAATAGGAGTTGTATTCTCGTAAATTGAACTAGGAGATAAGATCTAAATCTTTATGTGATTTCTGCAGGGGAGATCACTACCCTGAACGATATTATACCTACAGAACTGTTTGTGAAAGAAAGGCTCATATTAGCATGCGTCGTTATGGATGTTTAGAGACGGGACATTATGGAAGTAATTGTAGATCATTTACGCCCCACTGTCCTTGCACATCCACACCACCACTTAATAAGGTCTTATGCCCCAATCGGAACTTCTAAACGTCTAAATCTACCATGAACAAACACAGCCTTAGCATGTTACTACTCTACGTTACTGAGAAAGTAACCGAAGAATTGAATTTAGACACAGTTAAGGAGAACTTTTTGTCCCTTTATACCTTCGATACCGATACCCACTATTGAATGTAACGGTCCACTCGTCAAGATGCACTTGACTTCAAGAACCAATAAATATAGGGTTCCGCATACTCGTGCAGTATCCACTACTTCCAGTGGACAAACTCAATGGAGATGCCATTCTAGTCTATGATGGATCTCTAAACGACCATACAGACATTCTATTAGGAAACAATTACTATTTCTCCTTACTATTAACCCGGAATTTGGAATTGAGAGAAAACATCTTCCTTGTCGACTCCGATTTAGGATAGATACTCACAGGAAGACAGAATTCGAGTAATGTCGAAACAAGTGTGACTGCACTTACGTAGTTCTATCAAAATCCCATACATTATTTGCCACATCATGGAGTCAACAGCCCCGGTAAACCAATCTAAAACGTTTGCGATGCCTCTGCAAAGAAGAAGGAGAGCTGGTCCTGAATCAATGCTTATATTGTAGACCTTCCATGGCGGAAGATCCCACCAGCATTCCTATTAGGTCCAGAACTAGAAGGATTGGAATATCTGCAGACGTTGAGGAAGCATTTTACACATTGCTGTACAGTCAACCGAGACAGACGTTATTCGTTTCTTGTGGCTCAAAGACATACGAAAACCCGCGACAGAAGATAATCTTCTACACATGAGGTTTACCAGAGTACCATTTGGAATAATCTCCAGCCCCTTTCTGCTGAACGCAAGGATTAAGCATCACTTATCTAAATCGAAACACCCTCGTGTCAGAGACGTGATAGACATCTATGTGGATAATTTAGTCACAGGCACTGATATACTCGAAGAAGCGGTAGACTTATATCATAACTCTAAGAAACCGTTCCAAGAAACGTCAATGAATTTAATACGTTGGTACTCCAACTCAAAGGAATTCATGAAGTCCATTGAGGAGACGTCAGAGGAAATACACAAGGACCTTGATGACACTCTGAAGATATCTGTACCGGGACAGTGTATGGACCGCCCACACTGTGACTCAGTCCAATTACACTGTTTTACAGATGCTTCAACTAAGTCTTATGTCGAAGCCGAGTTTTCCGTAGCTTCCGGGGGTAGAGGATTTATCATGAGAAAGTCCAGAGTAGTTACCATCAAAGACAGTGATCATCTTTAAGATACCACGTCTAGAACCTCTGGGAGTACTCATAGGAATAAATATGCAAAGAAATCCCTTTGCCTTCGGAGATCTTTCTTTTCTCAAATAGATTGCGAGAGAACATGAATGTTCTATTATATGTAATCTATTAATTAGTATGTTGGTTAGTATGTATATTTAAGTTTGTAAAATTGACCTGCCTCTAAGCAATGTGCATTGTTTCCTGGTGAATAAATGACTATAAATGATCACGCCAAACATCATGAACAGATAGTCGGATCGTGATTGATTAGTTCAATTCTGACAAGTTATTAACCTCTAATAGTCGACCTCTAATATGGTTGATGGGAGCGTTGACTGGCTCTCGCATTGTACTCGTGACCAAGCGTTGTCTTCGTGAACTGGCCTGCTCTTGTCAAGGGCATTGGTGATATTCGATGTTTTGTGTGTAACTCTCTTGTCATTTTGTTTTCGTGTTGTAGTGACAGTCGCTAGGAGAATAGCTGAAATCAAGCAAAATTATTAACTTGTGATACGATACGTTCCAATGGAGGTAGACCCAGCGGACGTAGCAACATAGCCTGATAGAAATATAATTGGCCACATACGTTGGTTTGAAGGGCTACAGTTTTGCTACTAGATCCCAAGAGCTAACCTACAAAAGGAACTTTTTTCCTTTTTTCTTTGCCGGGAGTGTCTGTTACCCACAGAAAGAAAAGGGTACAGGACACAAGTTACTTACAGACGTAGATAGATTAATACGTTGTAGAGGAAAGTTAGATAACGTAGATTGGCCTTATGAGAGGAGTTATCCTATACTCCTACCAAAACAATGTGATTTTACCAACTCTATTGGATCCCACAAGACAAAAACAATGTTTAAAACATCTTGAACGGATGCCCAAGTTGCGTGAAACACGACGGAGGACCATATGTCTACTACTAACTCCTGCATTACCTATGGAAAGATAAAACTACAGCATACCATTCACCTTTACGGGTTTGGATTATCTGGGACCACTACTAGTGAAGTCGGAAAACGGTCAAAGCAAGAGATGGATTGCTCTTTTCACATGTTTGGCAGTCAGAGCCATACACTTAGAAATAGTTAAAGACATGTCTGCGGAAGAGGGTCTCCTCGCCTTGAGGAGGATGATAGCTGAACGAGGAATTCCCACTTTAATAACGTCAGATAACGCTCAACAATTCACTCATACACGAAATACTGTCCAAACCGGTTTAGTATTAAGAACTAAATAAACTGGAAATTCATCCCGCAGTTAGCTCCATGGCATGGAGGCTTCTACGAACGTATGGTCGCATTGGTCAAACACTGCATGAAGAGGACACTACATAAACACCTGTTGAACAACAGTCAACTACTTACCATAGTCAAAGAAATACAGGCGATATGGAACACCAGACCTCTTACCTGTGTAGATACCGAACTTGAACATATATTGAGGCCTTCGGATTTCTTACAATGGGTAAATGCATAACGACGGAAATCAATCCTAAGGAATTAGCTTCTTCATGTACAACAACCAAGGCCAACTTGATACAGAGTTGGAGGAAAGGTTTAAAATTATTAGAAGAGTTTAAAGAAATGTTCCAGAATCGTTACTTGACCAGTCTACGAGAAAGAAAACATCATGCACCAAAACACCAAGAGTTGTTTCAAAATTAACACCAAGAATAGGTCAAATAGTTCAGACAAAGGGAAACTCAACCAATCGAGAGAACTGGAAGGTAGGAAGACTAATAGCTTTATCAGAAGGGAGAGACGGAGCTCAACGAGTAGCACAAGTCAAAGTAGGAGAAACAATATTTATGAGATCTATAGCTCACCTGTATCCGTTGGAAATCCCAGACGACTGTGAAGAAACCCCAAGTCCTTCAAGGGAATCGGAACCCCATCATCTGGAATCTCCTGCTCCACTCGAAGCTGCTGCCGTTTCCGCACAACCTGAAACAGAAGAAAGAGAAGGATTGTTAGACGAATTTGACATAAATTTGATAACAGATGATGAAGAAATTAACGCTTCACTTACTCACCCTGACCTCCTTCCTGAGGGACCGGAGGAACCTTCACGCCTTCACATTAGAGACACATTTGAAACGTTGGATAGTATCACAGAGAGAGAGGAGACGTACTGGATCCAGCTGACGAACCACCCCGAACGAAGAGAGCAGCCGCGACTAGGACGCTGGAGAAGATTCAAGAATGGACACACGACTTAAACGCATTACTCTAAAGTTTATAACCTTAACCTTTCTTTACCATCTTTCTTTCTTTCCTTCTTTGCCGGGAATGTCGCGAACACGATGGATTTAACATCTTGTCGCGAATGAACTTCATAAAGATGACCTAACTTAAATTGATTAGTCTATGACGAATCGGTAAACAGCAAAGAGTTTTTATCCTCTTAGTCATTTCACTCGTTTTATATAGGAGCGCCGGGCTCATAATTCATTTCATTTCGATTTCGCGTGTGCTTCGATCAACATCTCTTCGAGCCAACCACGAGGATGGAAGAAGACCTGGACCAGCTGCCGCTGCTGCCGAGCCAAGGGACCTAAGTTGAGTATCATAGTTGATTTCATATGTTGTCGAAATCTCTCTTTGCTTCTAATTTGCTCATGTAACTATATCCGATGTAATCTTGATATTTACACAATGTCTGGTACCGGTATCAGCCTGAAGGCTCCACAATCACCAAACCCCATCGACCTTGCACCATATTTCCACGACACATCATACACGCTACCACAGCTCGCACATAACCTATAATCATCGTGTCCTTAACACATTGTTTTCCTAACACAGCTAGGTGGAGAAATGACAATTGAACGACGTGGCGCTGACGTGGCGAGCGCGCTGCAGATCCTGTCGAATACACGGAACGGACAGGAACCCAATCACCTTGGATGAACCTGAGACTGTTTATGGATACGGAAGACGACATACTCGAGTATGATATGTAAGTTACGGGAAGCCGCAGATCTTTCCGGAGTGCCGACTACCTAGATGTGGATCAATCGACGTGTGAGAATAGCGTGGTACCCGCTGATACTTCGGTGAACGTGGATAGCCAGATGTCGCCTGGCAATGGGGAAATTAAACCTCTCCCCCGACGAGGGACATGGGGATGTTTTTCTCCTCCAACGTGGGACATGGGGAACGCTACCTACTCCCCCAACAGTCCCCAACGACTCGCCAGCCCGGACGTGGGTGGGACGAGGGGACGGATAGCCAGATGTCGCCTGGCAATGGGGAAATTAAACCTCTCCCCCGACGAGGGACATGGGGATGTGTTTCTCCTCCAACGTGGGACATGGGGAACGCTACCTACTCCCCCAACAGTCCCCAACGACTCGCCAGCCCGGACGCGGGTGGGACGAGGGGACGAGGGGACGAGGAGAGTGGCTCCTCCAACGTGGGACATAGCAACGGTCCCTGACGACTCGCGGCCCAGGCATGGGGAAGACGAGGGGACGAGGAGAATGGCTCATCCAACGTGGGATATGGCAACAGTCCCCAATGACTCGCCAGCCCGGAAGCGGGTGGGACGAGGGGGCGAGGAGAGTGGCTCCTCCAACGTGGGACGTGGCAACGTGATCCCTTTCCCTTACCTTCCTTACCACCGACCTATTAATGATTCATTTCTTTCAGCACTGTTGTCGTTTGATGTGTGACTAACCATTGCTTTACTCATGCTATTGTGTTCATGTATTATGTGATATTCATTTGTATACACACCTGACATCAAACACACACTCATAGTAAGGCGCCATATGTAACACCGATTGCTAATTTCATGTGCATCCTCGTCCCGTGATTTAGCCATGGACTGCATGTCCATCCCAAGGTAGAACCCCACTCCTCACGACAGATTATGGGATCCGCTATCATACTCATACCAGTTTAATTACAGGAGTTGGACGAACACCTGGCAGCACGGGTGATCGGGTGTACTCTGCGATGGTGAAGGACATGAATTGTTGTGCAGTACAGCGAGTCATATGTGAGTTTAATTATAAGTGCGTACATAACGATCGCGGCATGGATACTGATATACACACCGCTCCGCGACACTGTATGCAAGTACTAATATATATCATTTGACATAACTATGCTAGTGTTTTATCAAAACTTTATGCATCTGTAGGTCGTAGGAGTAGGTACAGAAAGGGCGTGGGTAAAGCTCTGGACGTATATGTCGGAGCGCTATGACGTGGCGCCATCTATGCATGCATCGAAGCACCGTGTTTTTTTATCTTAAAACGTCAAGCGGTTAGCTAGGGTAGTAATAATAGTCATCTTTGGCCAAGGCATGGTCTGTGCGAGACCGGAACCCGGAAGTTGGTAGTGTTGGTACTTGTTTGTTAGCCAATCAGAATCGTTGTGATTATCGAAACATTAAAGACAATGCAGCCTACCTACAGAGGCTACGACAGAGGCGCCAATTATTTTACGAACACTTTTGATCGAGCAGCTGAACTGTCAACTTGGGAAGCCTGCCCCGTGCCGACTCATCGCAGTCACAGATTTGAATAGAAGGATCCGCCCGTCACCATATTTGACTTAGATTTTCTTGATACAAGCAAAAAGTAGCGCCATCTAACATAACTCGTACGCACTAGCGTGGGCGAGAGTTGACGTCAGTGCCGCGTTAAAAGAACCTTGGTAGAATTGTCGCTTTAAAATTCGTTTATTTAATTTGTTTACAAGAAAAAATACAATGTAAGGTTACTTAACGATGATACAACATCCCATGTTTCTTTTTAGCCTTTCTTTCATGATTTTTACAGCCTCTAACAACACAATAAGGCATTTTTATATGGAATATCTTTCCACCGCACTGTACAATTTCTCGCAGACGACTGAGTCGCGAGTGTGCGAAACTTTCGATTTTCGCACCAATTCGCTGGGACCATTAGTCGCTCGCCTTGGCCGGGTCCTTACGCCAGTAATATATAAGTCACTGATCGCAGTCTATAAAATAATCGGTTTTCATCCGAATCATCGTGAAGCCTCGTGTTGCAAACGTGTGTGAATATTGATTGTACACTCCAAAACTTCTCAAAGACGAGTTTATTTCTTAGATCCGGCCAAAACCCTTCTGATGATCTGAAATATACGCAGATAAATTTAATGAGTAGACAAATGAGAAAATTATAAGACCTGAAAGAGTACACAGTAATTCGAAAAGCATTTCACACTTAAATTAACATCACAAATCACAGAAAACATAATATAACATAACTATTGTTTTACCATGTACATGTTGTAAAAAATGGCGTAAGACCCGTTAACTAGGTGTTCTACTCATCATATTGAACAACTTTCCCCAAGGAACCCATAGTCAATTCTCGAAAAAAATATTGAACCCTCCATACTAAAATGCACAAAATTGGTCGATCAGCTGATCGATTAGTATGAAGAGTAAAAATTTTTTTTGCGATTTCAGCAAAGTCGTTGAGCAAAAGTTGTTCAGTATGATGAGGAGAAGCCCCAGTTAACGAGGATTTTGAATATTATATTTGAATATTGTTATGTGTCAGCGCATGAGAAATAGATCAAGAGGAAGGAGAATGAATAACAGCAATGCGTTACCGCGTAACAGGTGTAAATCTAAATACCCTACACGTGACTGCGGGTGATGCTAAGTGCAACACCAGGCAAACGCCGTCTGTGCCTCGGATAGTACGGTTAATTGTGCTACACGATACTAAAAAGAAGAGCAGGGTCATAAATAAATGGATATATAAATGGTAAGTACACATTTTAGTCGTCCTGAGAATCAAGACTAAGGTCTTTGACCAGTGTGATGACATACGGAACTGAGAAATGGTCGCTTACTATGGGCTCAAGTTTACCCAAAAGCCCAAAGGACGATGTAACGAGCTTTGCTCAGAGTTTCTCTACGCGATCGAATCAAAAACGAGGAGATCCGTAGGAGAACCAAAGTAACCGACATAGCTTACAGAATCGCTAAACTTAAGTGGCAGTGGGCAGGGCCCAGAACTCGTAGAAAAGATGGCCATTGGGACAGTAAAGTTCTCGAGTGGCAACCGCGCACGCAAAGGCGTAGCGTAGCGTAGGCAGGCCTCCTAAACGGTGGACCGAAAACCTGGTGAAGGTCGCGGGAAGCCGCTGGATGCGGGCAGCGCAAGACTCGGCGTCGTGGAAATCGTTAGGGGAGACCTTTGTCCAGTAGTGGATGTCTTCCGGCTGATATGATGATGACACATTTTAAGTGGTGAGTAACATAATATTATTTTACCTAGTTAATTAAAATTAAATAACAACGGAGAATTCAACTACATCCACTACACTCATTCAACTAAACTACTGCAAATTTCAAATTATATAATACAACCCAACTTCAAATAGGACACGATAATGTTGCCATTAGGGACCGCGCGATTTGTCACGGCAGCGAAACAGCCTCTTGGTTGCCGCTCACATCCTGAAATGTTCCGAAATATGCCGAGATCTCCCGCAATCGTTCTAAAATGTACCGCAATTTGACGTGTACATGTTGCTGGCGTTTTGTAAACTTCGCCCGAACACAAAATGCCGAAGACAAATTGTGAAGTAGCCATTTAAAAAATGCCGTGTCTAAAAAAGGAAAAAAAGTACCGTAAAAAGTCGAATTCGATGGGCTCTAATGAAGGCCCTTATATATATTTTTATCCACAATTATTAAGCGCTTTTAAAGCTTTATGCTTTCGGTCCAGTAGGTACGTTGCCGGCTCAGATTGAGTGGCTGAAATTTTCACGTTATGTTTTATTTTAGCCTGGTCTTTGAAATGTTTTTAAATTCGCACAATGACACGGTAAAACGTGGCAAATAGTGTTACAGTTCTTGCAATTCACGAAGGCGAGCGGGCTTTACTTGTGGTTGAACGTGTACATTGCACATTGCTGTAGTGTGTGTGACCATCTAGATGCACGTCGTGATCAACTCTTTATTTAATCTAGTCGGACGTGGCAAGTGGTCATTGCAAACGCTCTCACACACACTTTGAAACGTATACAGACTGATATGTGTTAACCACAAGACGTTAGTATATATACATATATACTTTGCCACAAGTTAAGCCCGCTCGCCTTCGCGAATTACAAGAACTATAATTGTAAAACCGATATAAAAAGTCCATTAAACAAAACTTATACGCTGCGGGAGGAAGTCTCAAGTTGGGTGACGAAATGCAGTACCGATATCTATCACCGATATTATGTTTTTAGGGTTCCTTACAATTAAAGAGTGATCAAAAGGACCTTATTACTGAGCCTCTGCTGTCCGTATGTCTGTCAGCAGGCTGTGTTTCATGAACCGTAATAGGAAGACAGTTAACTTCCAACAGAACAAGACCTCTCAGTACACAATTTTCTCTAGGTAACTAGGGCTCTACTTAATTCAGGACGTTGGAAATTTTATTTTTCCTATGTTAACGGAAGGACTTTAGATTTTCTCATAGCTTTTCTTATTTTCCATGCATTGAACCGCATATATTTTGATTATTTTCAACATTTTAGGATCAGTAGTTTCGGAGATAAGGGGGAGATATGGTAAATTTTCACCTGTTTCCTTCAAAAACTTCAAAACAGTTTATCTTAAAATAATGTTAAATTTAGTTTCCCTTTAATTTAGTATGTCACAAGTTTGCAAAACTTTTTTTATTAAATTTTATAATTTAGCTTTCAAAAGTGGACCCTCATGTTTTGAAGTTATTTAAGAAAAGTATTCGAAAATTGACCATTCCCCCACTCCCTTATCTCCGAAACTACTTGGCCCAAAATCTTGAAAAAATCACAGTATATGAGGTTGAATGCATAGATTACAGGAAAATGTATGAGAAAATAAAAAGTCCTTCCGTTCCCTTAAGTAGACCCCTATTTACCTATACAGCAAAGTATGTAACAACAAAGTAGGTAACCCAAGCCTAGCTTGTGTCTCCGTTTGCGGAGCCTAGGCATGAACTTTTATTCCCTTAGCGGCTTAAAGCACTGAATAGCTAGCGCTGCGTATCGCAGCCGAGTTCACTTCCCCACCTGTGGGCCTAAGACACGAAAATCAATGGGCCCAGCATGAGTATTTCTTTAGGCCTGCGGGTTTCGAACAGTGTCGTGAACATACTGAGAGGTCTTGTTCTGTTGGTAGTTTAAGTTTTGGTGAGGAACCATGTTTGTGTGACCCCGAGTCGGACTTGGCCGGTTTTTTTGGTACGAAACCCTCAGATTTGATACCTACAAAATATTAAACCGAAAACAGATGTCAAAAAAATTTAAAAATAACTATGCAAAAATGTTGCGAGTTTCATTATGCATGGCATAATAAACAAAACCGTCGTAAACGCTTTGCAATGAATGCAGTTATTAAAAACAGTCATACAAAGCTCATAAATCCAATTCAGACAGGCAACGAGAAGGGCCGGGTCCAAAATATTATAGAAAAAAATCAACTAGGGAGTGTGTCTCGGTATACAGCTTCAAACGTCAAATTACACTATATTTGCTTAGAAGGACAGAGGGCTGGGCGCATGTCTACTTACCTTGCTTGAAACTGCTTTTCTACGTTTGTCTATGTAATATCGACAAGGAAAATATTTTTTTTTTAGCTTTCTCCTAATATCGATAAAAATAATTTATCTGTTACAAAATTGTTGTAGGTTTTTAGTTTTTAAAATGTTAATATTTTTTGTTTTTTTGAGATGTCTGTTTATTTCGTTTAGGTCCACTCCACAAGAGTGTCTTCGCATGCATGTGTAGGTTTCCTCACGATATTGTCTTTCACCGCAAGAGTGTCGGATAAATATACCGAACTCTTAATTCGAAAACACCCCAATTTTTCCCCAACGATTCCCCAACGCAATAGGGAACTGGCTATCTTATCTTCAAGTCGGAACACATCAATGTTATTAGCATTGATGTTTGGCGGCAAGACTTAGACAAGATGGTGGTAGATAGACAGGCGGGCTTAGGAAATGCACACCCACAAATTCCAGCAACGAAACCAAGTTTTACAAAGTAAACTCCGCTGGGAATCAAATCCGCAAACTACTGATGTAAAGGTAATGGACTTAATCATTACGCTACGGAGCGGAGGTGGTTAAAAAAAGTAATTGGTCTTTTCACATTTGCTACTGTTCTGAATTAGTAAGAGTATATCAGCTCATATACGTCCCCACCGAGGGGCTTGAGGTTCCCTGAATTAGGGTGGTCGGGCCTTAGTCGACGACGCGGGCCCAGTGCGGGTTGGTCAACTTCACACACAACCTTCGAATTTCTTCGCAGGTGTGCACAGGTTTCCTTACGATGTTTTCCTTCACCGTAAGAGTGTCGGATAAACGTAGATATGAAATCTTAATTCGAAAACACATTGATACGTGACAGGATTCGTACCACGACCTCCTGGACAGGAGGTAGCGGCCCTTGCCATTACGCCACCGACGCTTCCGTTCTTCTTTGGCTAAGTCGTTTTGTAAACGGCAAATTACACTGTTTGCCAGCGACACACATACCGCATTACATTGAAATGACGCAGTGATGGGTATACCGTAATTTCAGTTCACGTTTTGTGAACAATTCGCTGTTGAAAATTTTGGATAATAACTCTGGTTTCTGACGTATGTTTTGCTCTAATTTGGGTACAGACACAGGCAGATGAATAGTTTACTAAGAGAGACTTTTAATTTAATTACTTTAACCGTCTCCGTAGCTCAGAGGCAAAGTTCACTGGCTTTATACAGGAGGTCGCGGGTTCGATTCCCGGCGAGGTCAATTGTAAGACTCGGTTTGGTTGGTGGTAGGGCATTTTCTAAGCCCGCCTGGCTAGCTACCACCATCTTATCTAAGTCTTGCCGCCAAATATCAATGTTGATATCATTGGTGTGTTCCGGCATGAAGATAAGATAGCCAGTTCCCCATCGCGTTGGGGAATCTTGGTAAGCCCGCTTCCATCTTCGGCAACATCGGCACTTACCACCAGGTGAGATGTTGTCAAGGGTTTACAAATTGTGAATTAAAAAAAAATAGATAAACAAAAAGGGCAATGGAGCGTGCTATTGCTCGGAGTTTCTCTGCGTGATCGAATCAGAAACGAGGTAATCCGCCGGAGAACCAAAGTAACCGACATAGCTCACAGAATCGCTACACAGAAGCAGTTCCTGGTCGGTGCAGAGAAATGCACGCAGACATTAGCATATAAGAACAGAAGAGCACATACCTAAGTGCAGAGGCCAGCACATCAAGCTAGACACTCGTAGTGCGATTCTGATCCGTATGCATACGGCATAAGAGCGGTACAAAGTCCAAAGCATCTAGATTGATGTGCTGGCCTGTGTACATTTGGCTACGTAAAATGCATAAGACTTATCTTCTTATTTTTTTGTGTTTTTTTTACCCACGATTGGTAAGCCCTTGGCATCATCCCTTTTGATGGTATAGATCAGTCGGGGAATTAGCCGCAGTACACCCGAACAGGGTTCTGGAGATGTTTTGAATTGAAAGATAAAACAATTTTACAAAAAAAAAATAGGTATCTTTTTATTTTGAATTTATCATTAATTTTAATCAATTTCACTGCTGGACGAAATATCTTCACCTACATTAATAAATTAAAGACTGAACAAGATTCGCACGACCCCGTGCGGGTGTTACGTCAGCGCCGTCGAGATTGAACTCAGAGCGGCCCCTTTGTCGTTACCCTTTGACGTGAGCCGGCAAAGCGAGCGGCATTTATCAATGATGCCGAAGATGAATGGATATACCAAATGGTTTCGTTAGCCACCTCCGTGCACACTCCAGGAGGTAGAACCAAGCAGTCGTTGCCGTCGACGAATAGGCAAATGGTAGAGGTCGCTCACGTTCGTCCTCTAATTGAAATTAATCCTTATTGTACTCGTCTGATGGCACAGAACCCTCAGTGTGCGAGTTTAGCCTGTTTTCAACCGACTCCAAAAAAGGAGGAGGTATTCAATTGAACTGTATTTTTTTATGTTTGTTACCACAGAACCGATTTTGATGATTCTTTTTATTATTTGAAAGCTGGTACTTTACGTGTGGTACCATATAAATTTTATCAAAATTGGTGTACTTTATTAGAAAATAAACAAAAACCAAAAATAATAATGCAAAAGTTCTTGCGATGGAAGTCGGTTTTTTAACGTGTTTAGCGTTTTTGATTATGTTAAATACCAGCTAATTATATGTTCAGATATCTAATATATAAAAATGAATCGCAAAATGTGTTGGTAAGCGCATAACTCGAGAACGGCTGGACCGATTTCGCTAATTCTTTTTTTGTCGAGTTCGTTATTTTCAGGAGAAGGTTCTTATGTAGGGTAGGGTAGGGTAGGGTAGGGTAGGGTAGGGTAGGGTAGTGTAGCGTAGTGTAGGGTAGGGTAGTGTAGGGTAGGGTAGGGTAGTGTAGGGTAGGGTAGGGTAGTGTAATGTAGTGTAGGGTAGTGTAGGGTAGTGTAGGGTAGGGTAGTTTAGTGTATGTATGGTAGGGTAGCGTAGGGTAGGGTAGTGTAGTGTAGGGTAGAGTAGTGTAGGGTAGGGTAGTGTACTGTAGGGTAGGGTAGTGTAGTGTAGGGTAGGGTAGGGTAGGGCAGTGTAATATAAAGTAAGGCGGTACGTAGTTTGCCGGGACAGCTAGTATCAAATAAAATTTTCTGATAAACGCCCACGTAAATTCAATGTAAAGCCAATCAAAACTTGACTCTAACAAAAATTTGCACTTTAAAGCTTAATATTTCGCAGATTTGTTTTGAAAGACCTATTCAACGATACCCCACATGAAAGGGTATATTAGCAAAAAAAATATCACCCCTTCATTACGTATAGGGGAGGTACCATAAAAAAAAAATCCTAGATTTTATTTGATTTAACCGCCTCCGTAGCTCAGAGGCAAAGTTCACTGGCTTTACACAGGAGGCCGCGGGTTCGATTCCCGGCGGGGTCAATTGTAAGACTTGGTTTGGTTGGTGGTAGGGCATATTTTAAGCCCGCCTGGCTAGCTACCACCATCTTATCTAAGTCTTGCCGCCAAATATCAATGTTGATATCATTGGTGTGTTCCGGCATGAAGATAAGATAGCCAGTTCCCCATTGCGTTGGGGAATCTTGGTAATCCCGCTTCCATCTTCGGCAACATCGTCACTTACCACCAGGTGAGACGTTGTCAAGGGTTTACCAATGGTGAATTAAAAAAAAATTGTTTAACTTTATCGGCGGGATAAATTATGTATAACCATGCCAAATTACATCTTTCTAGTATTATTAGTCTCTGTGAGCTAAGTCGCGGACAGACGGACAGACAGACATGGCGGAACAATAAGGGTTCCTTGTTGACTTCGAAACCCTAAAGAAAGTGGCTTCAACCTGACATATCGCAACGTGTATATCTGAACCTCTTTGATCTTAGTGTTTACTTTTGAATTATGTCGCCAGATATACAGGGTGGAAATCCTTGGGGGATGCCTTTGTCCAGCAGTGGACGATTTGTGGCTGATATGATTATGATGATGATACAGGGTGTAAAAAAACTAGTGTAGGAGCCGTAATTGGGGGTTCTCTTCATCATACTGAACAACTTTCCCCAAGGAAGCCATAGTCAATTCTCAAAAAATTTGGACCCCCCATACTAAAGTGTACAAAATTGGTCGATCAGCTGATCGATTTGTATAAAGAGTAATTTTTTTTTTGCGTATTCAGCAAAGTGGTAGAATAAAAGTTTTTCAGTATGATGATACCGAAGTTGGAAGCGGGCTTACCAAGATTCCCCAACGCAATAGGGAACTGGCTATCTTATCTTCAAGCCGGAACACATCAATGTTATTAGCATTGATGTTTGGCGGCAAGACTTAGACAAGATGGTGGTTGATAGACAGGCGGGCTTAGGAAATGCACACCCACAAATTCCAGCAACGAAACCAAGTTTTACAAAGTAAACTCCGCTGGGAATCAAATCCGCAAACTACTGATGTAAAGGTAATGGACTTAATCATTACGCTACGGAGCGGAGGTGGTTAAAAAAAGTAATTGGTCTTTTCACATTTGCTACTGTTCTGAATTAGTAAGAGTATATCAGCTCATATACGTCCCCACCGAGGGGCTTGAGGTTCCCTGAATTAGGGTGGTCGGGCCTTAGTCGACGACGCGGGCCCAGTGCGGGTTGGTCAACTTCACACACAACCTTCGAATTTCTTCGCAGGTGTGAACAGGTTTCCTTACGATGTTTTCCTTCACCGTAAGAGTGTCGGATAAACGTACATATGAAATCTAAATTCGAAATCACATGGGTACGTGGCAGGATTCGAACCACGACCTCCCAGACAGGAGGCGGCTGCCCTAGCAGTTACGCCACCGACGCTCTATGTTGAATAGTGGAAAGAATTTTAAATCCCACGTGACATGTTTTTTTTTGTGCCAGAGTAATAGAACAAATAGATTTCATCACAACGTTTTCCTTCACCGTACTTTTAAATCTATAAATAAATCTAAATACCTGTGAACACTTACGGTTATTACCCACCCCCATACTAACCTACCGTATACCAACCCTTCGTGATACACGTTCTGGTTCTAGCTTCCCCCCTGTGCAAACTCTTTAATAAATTGCATTTGAACACCGGATGCCAAAGCTTCCTGGATAAACAAAGCACAAATTAAATAATACCAGGTACACAGCTACAAAGGATGTCAACCGCTCTAAAATTTCATTTGTCGTATCACTTTGCAAAATATTGGTGCACGAACGAACTGACGGTGACTTTGTACTTTCACTTTGTACTTGTAGATAGGCTGAATAAACGTTTGTTGCGTAAAATTGAAAGCAATGGACAAAAAAATAAAGTTTAAAAAACTAAAACCTGACTACGGAAAAGTATGAAAACAATAGTTTCCCGCCTGAAATCATAGCCTTTATTTTTCCCTTCATCTGGGGTAATAGCCTTAGTCGCAAGCCCTATCGTAATCAAAAATTATGGCTTGCGACCACGGCTATTACCTCAGGTAAAGGGAAAAATAAAGGCTATGATTTCAGTAGTTGGGTTTTAGTTTTTTAAACTTTTATTTTATATCCATATTTTTTGTGCTCAGAGTACAACGCCACCCCTACTCGCTACCCGCGGCCGCGTGCCATGTCGCTTGATGGTAGCGCGCGTACATTGAGCCGTCTCATAACATCCCTTGTGAGACCATTTGCTAAGAAATTAAAAATATTTGAATTTATAATGTATATTATTTATAATGTACTCTTCAAGAACTTTCTTTTGATACTAAACATGATATGAATAACTGAAAAAAAATATTTTTGGTTGGTAAATTCATCTATCTATAAAATCCGCCATGTGCTATTGTATAGCTTTTATATCGGGCTTTGAGGGGACCGAATCAAGAAATTTCGTAACGAAAATAAAACCTGACGCCCCAAAAAATATATATATTGAGTTCTAAAAACTTACAGTGCCATCTATCTATCCATCATTATGATTATTGATTGATTATGATCGATCGATTGATTGATTTATGGATTGATTGATTGATTAATGATGATTGATTGATTGATGATAATTGATTGATGATGATTGATTGATTATGATTGATTGATTGATGAATTGATTGATGGATTTATTGATGGATTGATTGATTGATTGAAGGATAAATGATTGATTGATGGATTGATTGATTGATGATGATGATTAACTTTCTTAGTGTTAATTTATTACATAAACATCCCGCGCCCCAACGACTAAGTATAATGGTACTGGTAAATAGGTACTGCGGAATAAAAAAAAATAAAAAAAATATAATTGCATAAGTTGATAACAAATGCTATGCAATAGCTTTACCGCGGCAGTCCCCGAGTGCCACACGTCTTTTTTTATATGCTTTATTATATCGTATGACACACGGAGTGATGGCACAAATCCAAAGACACCACATTTATCAAGATCGGTTAAGTGATTTAGGAAATACGAGGGAACGGATGAACATCCATACATACATACATAGACTGTCAAAACCATAACCCTCTTTTTTCGTACTCGGATAAAAAATCAGTGTTAACTTTTGATAGATAATTTATTTTATATTATGAATTTGATATTGTATGATACTAACGGTTATTTTAAGTTTCTTTTATATTTAAAAAAAGTTGTTTTTGCAGTAAGTGTAGAACATTTTGTGTGTACTGCACATCTTAAACATTAACAAAGAAAACATATTAAATTAATATACTTAGCCGTGATAATTTTATTTTTAAATTAATTGATTCAAATACTTTCAAATGTCCTGAAATAGTGGTTTAGTTGTTGGGAGGTGGGGACATGTAAAAGTAACAAAAATCACCACCTAAGGCGTAAATCGAGTTCAATTTCGCTTGATTCGCATCAGTACAAATTTCGATCGAAATTACACTAAAATAACGTTCATAATAGTGCGTACCGTGACGTGGTGGTTACGACTATAATATCTTTGTGAACAATACAGATATTTTTAGAGCAATATATGGCAAAATTCTGTGAAACTCATGAAATATGTAGTTAAATCTGTTGAATTACATAACTTCTGCCCTAAGATATCAAGAAAACTACAAGAAATACGAAAAATTCTGTCAAATTGAAGATGATGAAGAAAAAAGTTTTTTTTTTCAGATGTATTCGACGAACCTACTGTTTTCTACAACAACAAAATAAAAGGGAAAAAATTAAAACTTACGACATCTAAAACTACCTAGGTAAACTTTATTTTGAGCTGTGCCTAAGTTTCACTAGAGACGCTCAAAGTTACGCGTTTCAGGTTGGTCCCCCTTAAGAGGATTGCAAACCTGGGACTTTTCATACAAACGGTGATAGTGATTTTCTTAAACCAGGTACTTATCTGTCTACCTAACAAATTTCAGCCAGATCCGTTCAGTAGTTTTTGCGTGAAAGGGTAACAAACATACACCCATACATTCTTACAAACTTTCGCGTTTATAATATTAGTAGGATTTTAATAACTTCGACTTATTAATATTAATAACTTAAGCTTATTTTGGTCCTTCTAACCAGAGGTACCGAGTTCAAATCTGGACGTCCAATGTACCAATGAGTTTTTTAAAACTTACGTACATATACTTACCGATTGCTTTAACGGTGAAGGAAAACATCGTGAGGAAACCTACACACGCCTGCGAAGAAACTCGAAGGTTGTGTGTGAAATAGACCAACCCGCACTGGGCCCACGTGGTCGACAAAGGCCTGATCGCCCTAATTCAGGGTAGGCTCGAGCCCGTCGGTGGGGACGTTATATATGAGCTGTAATATTAAAAACTTAAGCTTATTTTACACGTAGTGCGCTAGGCGTACACTCCTTCAATATTGTCCGACTGTGTTCGGAGTACCGCACATAGCGGCAGTAAATTCACAAAATCGTGTGGATTATGAACAAAAAACTCAAAGCGTGTGCTTCGTATGGTCCCATAACAATTATACGTAACGACTTTCTGCGGGCGTTTTTGCATGATATAATATTTTATGAGGTGCCTCCGCGGCCGGCAGGGATGGGAGTACAGTGCAAGTCACAGGAGTTAGAGTTGCCTACTATTGTTATTAAAAAATCATTGAAATCGCACGAAAAATACCTTAGATGGGTAACCACCCTATTTTTGTCAGTTTTTTTACATAACACTTTTTTTATGACACCCCCTTCGATAAAATAAATTACAATATTATTATTATTTTTTGTCATTGTTGTGTAAGATTTTATAAAAAAAAAGTTATAATAATATATTTCTTATTTACGGTTGAATAGGTGACTGAAGAGAGAGAAGTGATAAGACAAGGGTGGCTTACTCTTCCTATATTGGTGTTCACCTAGCTGCGACTAATAGAATTTTTGAGATAATTTGTTAGTTTTGTATACTGCGCTGCGTAGCTTAACGATAGGGAGACAAGAGTTCGTTCAAATAATAAAATAAAATAATTCAATATTTTATACTTCTGAACTTTTCGCTTCTATTGCACAACTCAGATCTGCCAGAGCATTACAGGATCTTGCCAATTTTACGATCTGGTCACGACAATACATAAATTTCAGTATCATAAAAATATCAATGGACTTTTTGTTAAGTATACCACGGCAATTATTAATTTCAAAATTTTTATAAAAGTTACTAAAAGGTGGATAATGGAAAAAAAGAATTGCCCGTGGTCCACCTAAGTGGACTGTGTAGGTGGACTACTAATAACAATCTGTTTCTTGTTATTTCTTATTTCCAAAAAATAACGTATTGAACGGATTTTGATAAAATTTATAACAAAAACTTGGAGGCATGACCTATCAAGTAAAAAAAGAGTTATCGAAATCAGACTACTGTGTAAAAAGTTGTGTTGTCTTATATAAAAGAAATATACGGGTTGACATGAAAAGTTCCTCATTTTTGAAGTTGGTGAAAATAAAAAGTTAATAGGCGATGTGCCTATTAAATTTTTATTTTCACCAACTTCAAAAATGAGGTCAACACTTTTTAGTAGACGTAGCATAGGCGGACCTCTCACACGATGGTTAGATGACCTGGTGAAGGTCGCGGAAAGCCGCTGGATGCGGGCAGCGCAGGACCGGTCGTCGTGGAAATCCTTGGGTGAGGCTTTTGTCCAGCAGTGGACGTCTTTCGGCTGATATAATGATGTGATGACACTTTTTGGATTTATAATAAAATATTAAGAACATCAACATTCATTACGTCATGCTTATGTCTTAGGGCATACAATAACGAGACTAACGTATTGTCACTCGCTTGCCAACTGCTCCTGATGTTAGGAACACTGTACTTTTCACATAATTATTATCATTGACTACGATCGCGTTCATATGTTAAACTTACTTATGTTTTCCATATGTCAATTATTTAGGTACCAGTGACGTAAAAAAACCGGCCAAGTGAGAGTTGAACTCGCGCACTGAGGGTTCAGTACCAAATCATCTTCAAAAATCAACTGTACTATAGAAGATATGAGGATGGCAGGATCATATCGTCTAAGACTGAGTTGCTGGAAGAAGTTGAGAAGTTCTGCGGACAATTGTACACGACCTAACGTTTTCCTGTTAGCAATCTGACTAAAGACCCAAGAGCCAGACTAACCCAACACTATAACCAAGCTACCCTACGAGATTAGAATGGCTCTCAAACAGCTTAAGAACAATAAGGCACCAGTTAATAATGGAGTTACGGCTGAACTTCTGAAAGCAGGTGAAACACAGGTACTGAAAGCTCTTCAGAAGTTATTTAATTTGGTTATACTTGAAGGCATACGCCTAAGGCATGGCACAGAAGTGTGGTCGTGCTTTTCTTCAAAAAGGGTTATATACCCTGTTAAAAAACAACAGACCCATCTCACTTCTGAGCCATATCTGCAAGCTGTTTTCGAGAGCCATTACGAATCGTCTCGCACGAAAGTGTCACGACTTCCAGCTTTCGAAAAAGCCGGTTTCCGAAAAGGCTTTAGTACCATACTACATACATACGCTGCGGCAGATTATTAAGAAGACCGAAGAACCCCTATTTGTTCTGGTCATAGCATCACGCGTGAACGGCCGGACAGATTTCGCATATTCTTTTTTTGTTGAGTTCGTTATTGTCAGGAAAAGGTTCTTATGTAGTGTAGGGTAGAGTAAAGTAGGGTAAGGTAGTGTAGTGTAGTGTAGTGTAAGGTGGTACGAAGTTCGCCGGGACAGCTAGTATTGCAATAAATATGATATCAAAAACCTCAAATTTTTCTTTAATTGTTTTACTAAATTGAACAACATTTCCGCAGTGCTGGTCTGACTAAATATAAATAAAATTATCATGATTTCAATCGAGACGATAAAAGAAGAATAGGTCGTAGAACAGATGGTTATTGGGGCAGTAAAATTCTCGAGTGGCGACCGCGCACTGGAAGATATAGTGGTGGACCGACGACTCGGCGAAGGTTGCGGGAAGCGCAGGATCGGTCGTTGTGGGTATCCTTGGGGAAGTCATTTTACAGCAGTGGGCGACTTTTAGCTGATAGAATAAACAGCGTTTTATAAACTTCTTACGAATTGACGAGACTTTCTTTAATAGTTTAATTTAATTTACTCTATAACTTTATAACAAGATTATTAAGAGGATGGTGAATCTGCGACTTTTCATACAAACGGCGTTAACGATTTTCACCTCTTAAATGTTAACCGATTTGGACCAATTTTTGTCAGGTTGTCAGTCAAAACAAAAGCTAGGCTTATCGTTTTTTAAATTACTGATTTGTAAATTAACAAAAAATGGTCGAAATTAGTTTTATTTACACGTGAACGACAGTAAAATTAAACTTATTAACTTTTTCGAAACAAATAAACATATATGCCTGGCTTTTGTTCTTAATAATCTTTTTATGTATCGACATTTCACAAAACATATTTATCTATTGAATATTGTCAGTTTCGTGAGACGCAATTTGGGATGTCTTGCATTTTATTGGCAATATTCTTTCGTTTCTGATCGAGCTGTAACGCCCCCCTATAAAATATTTACAGTTAAGGTATAGAAGCGAATAAAATATTTATCACTTTTAGCGGAGAGGAACGTGGCAGAGTAAAATTGAGAAATTGTATTGTTTGCTATTTGAATATTCCGTTTTTATTACCCTATCCGGCTTCCAGTGTTCTGTGGAACGATCAGGTAGGTAACATAATATAATAATGCAAACAGTTTTGCGCTTGTGCAATCCAGTTTATGCTGCCTGTTATGTACTTGATGATAAGATTATCTGAAACGAAATAAGAAGCTTTATGTATTCAGCAAGATTAGTAGTGCAATTTAAAGATATGGATCTACGCTTTTGTAGCTAACTTCATAGATAAATAAATAAATAATAATAAATTTATTTCACAAAAAAGTTTACAAGTTAGAAAACAAAGTCTTAATTCTAGTTGTACATCTTAGATCTACTTATTAGAACTCTGGCTAATAAACTAGGCTAGACAAAGCCTGTACCTTAGCAGACAGAGAGCAGAGATAGGAACAAAATATGCGATGTCAACCGACCATTTTAAGTGAGGATTTAACAAAATAAAGGTAAGTACAAAATGCATGTACAATGTGTGTTTGTGTGTGTATATATATGAGAGTGTAGGGATGTGTGTATGTGTAAACGGTTAATAAAAAATAGTATTATAGTAAGTAAGTATGTGTTAAGTAACAGGTAGAAGTAATAACATCTTATCTATAATGTCGCTTATATTTAAGACATCTGTTTAGAATTTATGCAGAAAAAGAGATTAAAAATATTTGTATAGAGACTGGTATAGTGTTATTTTGTACAGATTTCAAGCAATCTATTAAACCTATGCGTGATCGAATCAGAAACGAGAAAATCCGTAGGAGAACCAAAATAACCGACATAGCACTCAGAATTGCTAAACTTATTAGCAGTGGGCGGGGCACGCGGCTCGTAGAACAGATGGCCGTTGGGGAAGTAAAGTTACTCTAAGACAGATTCAAAGAAATAATAATAATTAAAAAATAATAATAATTAAATCTAAAGCTTTTGCCATTCAATTAACGGGCTATACTTTCAATCAAATGACAGATTTAACCAGATGGCTGCGACATATATATCACGAGAGCGTTACTACTGCATGGTTCAAGTCCCTCATTACAGATAGACTCGCGTATTCTTTGATTGTCTAAGTTTAACATCAGTCGCACGCATAAGTAGGTATATTAAAGGCAGGTTATTGACCTTTAACCCACATCACATGACTAAATGACATGTCGAATAACCCTGCTGCAAGCTGTCTCTCCCAAAATGATAATAATTTACGAAGACGTCCTACTCGGCATTGATGTGATAAATGGAAGTGGGTCAGTTCCTTGTATAAAAAATGACCAACCCTTTCCTTAAGGGTTTTTCATACGATCCAAGGAGGTTGACGTAGATTTTTTATAAGATCTGGCATTTACAGCATCACCGTGAATAATAGTTTGCTGTGAGAGAGGTCGAGTTTACCATAATATAATAAACAGAGGTCCTTTTCAGTAATTGTACTATGGGTACGTTTGTTTGTTAACAACCCATAAATGTCGCCACTTGTGCAGAATTTTTTGGCGAGATTTGTGGTGAACGCATTTGTAGTTTTATTATATTGTTTTTGCATTGTTTTCTACTAGAATTTGCCTCAAAATCGTCTAGTGCTGCCTCAAAATCGTCTAGTGCACGTGAGCAATGTGAAATAGAAGTAAATAAAATGAAGAAGGACCTGAAAACCCAATTTGCACTGGGTGCAGTTTTATAGACGCCCTACAGCAACCGGGTGTTCCACCTTAGAATGAGGCTACTGCAAATGCTGTCAAGAACTCCAGAGAATATTTGTAATACAACGGCACTAGCATTGTAAATCAAAAAACAAATGAAGATTTATTAAATAAAGACTGTCTCAAAAGGGCTTTTGTACCCAGAGACGTTAATATATACCTAAAAAAAAAGCTTCAGTACTATACGTCTTCCTAAACTCAGGAATACTTCACACACGTTGGTGAAGGTTGTAAGTCTACTGGAAAACCCAACTGTCAACTATAAGGCATATATTACGGACTAGCTTTTGCCCGCAGCTTCGCCCGCGTGGACATAGCTTTTATGACTCTTTTTAAGGGTGAGTGGTGCGCGAGCAATCAGCTCGCAAGCGTGGACATGTGTTTTCTCCAGGTACCTCAGGAACTGTATCGGGCTATTAGGATTAGCAGTCTTTGCCACTTCCCACCCCCTCAACAAATTCTATACAAAAAATCACTTTAATCCGTTGCACCGTTGCGACGCCACCGACGTGCGCGAGCGTAGAAAACCGTTGTCCCCTGATTCCTCGGGAACTATGTCAGGATATACTTATTAGTAAATTATATCATTTTCCACCTCATCTCTGTGCTAAAAATCACACCAACCCATTTTTTCGTTACGATTTTAAATAACTCAACGAAAAAAGACTATTGTTTTAGTTTCCTCAGGAACTGCTATGGCTATGATAACTTCCACAGAAAAGTAGACTATTTAATTCCCAGTGATACAGGCTACCTGCATGCTAAATTTCATCGAGATTAGTAAAGGTGGTGAAGTGTGAATAGGTAACAAACAAACAAACACATTTCACATTTATAATATTAAGAAGGATTTCTAAATCTTAAATAACATATAGAGCGTTGGTTGCAGAACGGTTAGGGCCACTACCTCCTGTCCGGAAGGCCGTGGTTCGAATCCTGCCACGTACTAATATCTACACGAATATCGATTTCATACTCGTATGTACGTTTATCCGACGCTCTTACAGTGAGAAAAACATCGTGAGGAAACCTGCACACGCCTGCGAAGAAACTCGAAGCTTATGTGTGAAATCAATCAACCCGCAATGGGCCCGCGTGATCGTCTAAGGCCTGATCGCCCTAACTCAGGGCAGGTCGAGCCCCTTGGTGGGGACGTATATAAACTGATATGATGAAATAACACATATACCTATATTATCAAAAAACTAATTCAAATCATTATATCAATCTGGTAATAAAATTTCCTAAAAATATTAATATGGGTCAAATCCTCGAGTCGTATCAGCTCCAAAGGAGCCCATGACGCACTTCTCGTTGCCGCGCTGGGTGGCAATAGACAACCTTAGCAGCAGGTAGGGCCTCACGTCACATCTCCTCTCTCGAAGGCGACGGCCAATCTCCTTTGTGAAGGCAAAGGCTTCTGAGGGTTCAGCAGCCGGTTGTCCCACAAACCAGCGGCATAAAGCAGTAATTTTCCTCCAAGACCGAGTACTTATTATGCTTCTTTCTCGCCGCAAATTGAGCAGCAGTACCGTACGGGTGAGGACGTTCCTCTCTGCCATAGCACCTGTTAAAACCCTCCGGCCTTTTGCCATCAGATCGACAAAAGCCCGGCGGCTGCATCTTTACAAACAACGACCGCAACTCAGTGAGTGATGGCCAATCGCCTCCACCGTGGACCCGCAAATACATTGATGAGGTTCACAGATATTGATATTGCAGGCGGAGAGCAACTGCCACACTCAAATAGTCGCCGTCAGAAGAGTTCCCATATCTGTGCCTCCTGTTATAAGATGCTAAACTCGATTTATGTGTTTTTAATTTTTTTTTTACTATTTGAATCTGTAAAACATACCTATCTGTTCGTCTATGAAACACATCGCTACGTGCCATAGTTCCAGAGTAAGAGTTGTTTAAAGTAGCTTATGCTGAAAAATACTAAGAAATCCACTCAAAAGTATGAAATAATGTTTTAATACAACTTAAGCGCGTTTTATTATCCCTGCAGTGCCATCTATTGACATTCTGCTGCTATGATTAAAATGTGCGGTATTTGTAGCTAATATGTGGAAAAAAGTACTCTATTGTTATTATTGTAAGTATCGATAGATAATTTCTCACGGGACCTCTTTAGTTTTCCGGGATAAAGAATACCCGACTATACAATGATGGTCAAAACACCCCATTCCAATGTAATTTTTTCATATTGTTACGTTGAGCCATTCTAAAGATACATTTTTTTGCATTCCTGCAGGAAACCATAATTTTTTTGGGATTCACAATGTCCCAGTTTTAGTTCGCGATAAGGGTATCAACGTGTAAAATTTGATTGTAATAGGTCAAGCCTCATTTGCGTGGTGAGCCATTCTATAAATGAATACTTTTGATTTTCCCACGGGAACTCTTGAATTTTCTGGGATAAAAAGTATCCTATATGTTAACCCGGGTTATAAGGAACCAACATACAAAATTTCATCAAAATCGGCCTGGTAGTTTTTGCGTGATGCGCGAACATACAGACAGACAGACAGACAGACAGACAGACAAAAATTCCAAAAGTTGTTGTTTTGGCCTCTGTATCGTTAGTAATGTCCACCACAGTTATTATTTTCCAAAAATATTTCATGTACAGACACGGCCCCGTTACAGTTTTATTATATTATATAGATTATATAGATTAACGACTGCCATCCGGTGATAACAACCGGCACCAACGGCTTAATATGCCCAGTGAAGTACGAAAACAGTCGCGAAAAAGGCCGCTTACAGTCAAACTCGTCTACGTAATGACCAAACGTCAGGTACACCCTGGACACTTCATACAACGGGCCAGAAATGAGATTATAAGGGCATTAAAGGAACAGGCCGAGGGAAGACACAGATTGACATGGCTATCCAGAGACGGGCCTAAACACTCTAAGCTCTTCATCGGTGAGGTCACCACAGGGGCAACCAAGTACATTTGGAATAACAGCAGGAAGCGAGTCAGGGCGGTAACAGGAGCGTTGACGGGCCACTTTGCCACAAACGCACACCTGCAAAAAATCGGCCTGACGAACGACCCGACCTGCAGGGCCTGTGGTGAAGATATAGAATCAATGGAACACTTACTGTGTCACTGCGATGTCCTGGCTAGCAAGCGTATGTACCTCCTAGGTGATGGCTACCCAAAACCGGAGGACTACAAGCACCTTCCAATCAGCGGAATTGCTGCATTAATGCAGCACATCTTCGAGTAGGTTGGGGTGCAAAGGTTATAGGGGTAGACACAAAAGATCCCATTGGGTCGAAGTGTCGCTGCAACTGCAGCCCCCACTTACAAAGATAAGATAAAATAATGACATTCCATAAACATATGATGGAACAAACAAAATGGCGGCGAAATCCTATACGTTCGACAACCAAACTGTAACCAATCTGTATCAATCTGGGTGACGAGGGGCTGAGGTTGGAATCTAGAGAGCGACAGGGAGTGTCCATACTATATGTTAGTACTAATATATACAGGGTGTAACAAAATTGGTGTACGTCCCGTTAACTGGGGGTTCTACTCGTCATACTTAACAACTTTCTCCTAAAATGTATAAAATCGGTCGATCAGCTGACCGATTTGTATGATGAGTTAAAAAAAATTTTAATGTTATCAGCAAAGTCGTAGAACCAAAGTTATTCAGTATGATGAGTAGAAGCCCCAGTTAACGGGACCTACACCAATTTAGTTACACTCTGTTTACTTTGCTTCAGGTCAGTTGACCTGGCTGATCGACAGTGGTAGGTAGTAGTTATTGGTTCGGTGAGTATCAGAAAATAAATAAAGATGAAGTAACTTACAAAACTACCTTCTTTTCTTAGCCGGAAAGGGTGACCCGTTTTAGTGTCGGCCATGATCCATTATGGGTCACTGAGCAAGCGATATTGTTATTTTATGTTCAAAGATACGAGTATCTACATTAAAAGATATTCTTCTTCTGTCGTATGAACGACAAGTCATAATCTCTCCTTCCCACTGTTGCCAGCCCTACTGTTTTAATGTTAGATTTACTGTTTTGATTATAACATCCCTGTTTTCTGTTTAGCACGTGTTTTTATTGTTTTTTTTTTTGGTGATCTATCTGTGTGTACGCGTATGTACCCGAATTCCAATCTTAAGTTTAAAACTCAATAAGTCACAACATGTTAAACCAGAAATCAGATATTATTAATAAATTTTATTCTCTTAATGCTACTCAAAAGTGTATAAAAAATGTAAAAAAAACTGTATGTTTTTACTAAAAATAATTTGAAAATCCTAAAAACTTTTAGGTAAAAGAAGAGACTTTTAGAGAAACAAACGTAAATGAAATTTGTTCAGCCTGACAGCCTCAGTGGAATTAGCTGAAATATCACACTTAATATTATAAAGCCGAAAGTTTGTGAGTGTGTATGTTTGTTACTTCTTCACGCAAAAACTACTGAAAGGATCTGTCTGAAATATGGTAGGTAGACATATTAGGACCTGGATTAACACATAGGTTACTTTTTTCCACGCTCGCGAGCCGCTTGCAGCTCGCGCACTGCGCACCCTCGAGAAGTCATAGAAACGTTGTCCACGCGGGTGAAGCCGCGGGAAACAGCTAGTAATCTTATAATTTATAGATATTCATTAACTATAAGCAATTATTGGTAAATCAAATTTTTCTACTTATCAATTCTATGAAAGTTATGATATGTCAATAGATTTCATGTTTTTGTAGTGTAGTAATGATTTCATCATTTTACTCTTTTCTGCTATTTTTTAAGTTAAATTTGCTGCTTTTTTATGGTTGGCAACACTGCCCAGTATGTGGTTATACCTATGTATACAGTATTTTTAGGGTTTCGTACTCAAAGAGTGCCAATGGGACCATAATAATGACCTTTCACAGTCCTTTATGTCTTGCCCTACCTTTATAGAGATGTATCTTTGGAACCGTAATATGAAAGCCGGCTGAAATCTTTATAGAACATGCGCTATGGTGGATTTTCAATTAAATATTAATGAAAAAAAAAAATGTAACGGGAGTCACAACACAAGAAAGAAGTATATTTTTTTTATTTTTCGTATTAAGGGTTCCGTGTCTATAAGGGAACGGTGCCATATTACTAAGCCTGCGCTGTCCGTCTGTTTGTCTGTTCAAACTTTCAAAGGCTGTATCTTTGAAAAATTAACTCGTATCTGGCTGAAGTGTTTGGGGGATTCACCAACAAATAATTAGTTTTTCTGGTTTTTTTCTATCGTAAACACAGTAATATATTATATAAGTTTAAAACTAAGTGTCATTATAGTGCTAATCCTATAGCAAAACAATAAAATAATAATAGCCGGCCAGATGTGAGTGTTATGTTAACGATAAGGAGTCCGAACTTAATTTTAAAAAATCAACTTATGCGGAGAAGTATGGTGGTACAGTACCCTCAGTGATTCAAGATTCAAAATTTAAGATGTTCATGCAAAATAGGTGCAAATTACACTCTTTTTAATACTCAAAAAATAGTGATTACATAATCAAGAAATAAACAATCATTAGTTAATAACGTCAAAATCCAATCCGTGATAATAATAAAAAAAACAAATAATGTCATTAGAACATGAAAACAACATGACACGAGAAGTTATACATTAAAATTATTGAATGTCATGAATGCCTTTGACAAGTGTAGGCCAGTTCACACGGACAGCACCTGGTACGAGTATAACGCGAGAGTCAGCCATCGCCCCTCTCAACCATATTAGAGGGAAAGGAACGACCCGGCTCCCGATGCGCGAGTCCGACTCGCACTTGGCCGGTTTTTGATTTTTTTATTAGAGCGTTATAATTACAAATAATAAAACCGGCTAAGTGAGAGTCGGACTCCGCCAATTATTCCGAACTGAATGTAGAAAATCACTTTTTTGGTAGATAGGTACTTAAGACAAATACATTGCGTGGTGGCATATAAAAATTAAATCTGAGACAGAGTGTTGATTTAGAACCCTCAGTGCGTGATTCCAACTCATACTTAGCCTAATTTGAGATCTTTATATTGTTTTAACTCCTTTCGAAAAATTTGCTTGCCAATATTGTCTTATGTTTAGAAATAAAAGTCTTAAATTGTTTTCTGCTTACAATCTACACGATATTACTCGCAGTCCAGGTCAAAATAGTTTAAAAAACAGTAACTGCAAAATGTTTATCATCATCATATCAGCTCATATACGTCCCCACCAAGGGACTCGAGCCTACCCTGAATTAGAGCGATCGGACCTTAGTCGACCACGCGGGCCCAGTTTCGTCGAGTTTCTTCGCAGGTATGTGCAGGTTTACTCACAATGTTTTCCTTCACGGTTAAATCAGTCAGTGAGTATATGTGCGTAAGTTTCGAAAAACTCATTGGTACATTGGCCGTCCTGATTGGAACCCGGCACCTCTGGTTAAGAAGACCGAGTCGTTACCGGTTGAGCCACCGTAGCTTCGCAAAATTGACGCAAAACTTTTATACTTGATATTTTTTAGTATTATTTCATTATTTATTAATTTTATGACTTAATTTCATCAATGACTTAATTTAGAGCGTCGGTGGCGTAACGGCTAGGGCCGCCGCCTCCTGTCCGGGAGTTTCGAAAGTGGTTCGAATTCTGCCACGTACCAATATGATTTCGAATTTACAATTCATATGTATACGTTTATCCGACGCTCTTACGGTGAAGAAAAACATCGTGAGGAAGCCTACACACGCCTTTGGAGAAACTCGCAGGTTGGGTGTGAAGTCGACCAACCCGTATTCGGCCCGCGTGGTCGACTGAGGCCCGATCGCTTTAATTCATGGTAGGCTCAAGGCCCTCGGTGGGGACGTATATGACCTGACATGATGATGATGATGATATGACCTGACATGATAACGACTTAATTTAAAGTATTTTTCTGATAAATATTTTTATTAAAGTATCTTCTATTCATAAATCTTTTTTTTTATCAATTTAGCGTGCAAACTTTTTTTTCAAGTTAAATTAAAAAAAAAACTGAGAATTGTAAGTTACTGTGTTTCGAAATTGGGCAGCCGAATATTCCTCATTCGCTTTTACATTTCGAGTTCCACAATGGCCCTCTTTCGCTTCATTAGCCAGTGTAATCGTGGGGAAACGAGACGATATGAAACGATTAGGTGCTTCTATATGACAATGTGGCTCACGCGAAGCACTGTCTGGCATAGATTTAGGATCTCTTTTGTCACAACACGGGAAAGAAACGATCAAAACAACTTGATGGAGTTGGGTGGAGTTGAGTCTCGATCTATTTTCTACGTACCAAAGAGACGTGTTGGTAGTTAATCTTATATTTAAAAGAGCTATGTTATCTCCTCTAGCAAGAGTACTAAAGGCTTTTTCATAGCTTTTTTTTATCGTCGGTAGGTCTAACAAGGTGATGACTCGGTTCTTTTTAGTAGAGTGCAGGGTTTTAACGCAGATACGCCTACCAGCTGTTATATATAACACCAGAATTTTTGTTAAGCTATTGCATAGCTTTTATCGCGGGCTTTGAGCGCGGCGACGAATCAAGAAATTCCTTAACGAAAACAACCTAGCACTACCGCGTTCTAAAAAAACTTACAGTGCCATCTATTAGCGATTTGCGGTACTAAAAGGACAGTCAATTTTACTGGCTCGGCCGAGCGTGACGTAATGTTACCGCGTTCTAAAAAAACTTACAGTACCATATATTAGCGATTTTCGGTACTAAAAGGACTTAGTCAATTTTACTGGTGTAACTTTCTTAGTGTTAAAAATTGATAAAAAATGCTATGCAATAGCTTTACCGCGGCAGTCCCCGAGTGCCACAAGTCTTTTTTTTTATAGTTAGTAGAAACAAATCACATGCAATTATATAAAAAAATTGTAAATTCCGTAGTAAGTGGGTTAATACGGGGATGGCCAAAAGAGCGATGAGTTTTTCAAAACTAACGTAAGTATTACGTAAGAATGCTTTAACGGTGAAGGAAAACATCGGGAGAAAACCTACACATCACATTACAGATGTCACCACGCGTCCACCTTCTTACCCCCGAATAGCAAAGTTCAATTGAGACAAAAGTAACGTATATGTCGCAGCCATATCGTAGAATTAGCCGTTTTACAATACGGCGCGTCGCTTTTTAAACTACTGTACTGTGTAAAATGACTCCGAATAAAACCGAGTCGGACGGATGGACGAACAGAACGGTTAGGTTAAGTTAGTATGTCTAGTTTTTTTTTTTTTTTACAATTGGTAGGCCCTTGGCATCATCTCACCTGATGGTAAGTGACGATGATGCCGAAGATGGAAGCGGGCTTACCAAGATTCCCCAACGCAATGGAGAACTGGCTATCTTATCTTCATGCCGGAACACTTCAATGTTTTTAACACACTTGATGTTTGGCGGCAAGACTTAGATAAAATTGTGGTAGCTAGCCAGGCGGGCTTTAGAAAAGCTTTAGAAAGTGCCCTACCACCAACCAAACCGAGTCTCAAAGTTGACCCCACCGGGAATCGAACCCGCGACCTCCTGGTGTGAAGCGAATGGACTAACCATTACGCCACGGAGACCATTAAAAACTTGTTCTACTCCGATTCGGTTTTATCGGAATTTTTCACTCAATAGTTTCACAAAGCAGCTAAATTACGATATGGCTGCGACATATACACATTATGTACAATCGTTATTGTACTTTTTTAAATCAACAATGACCCAATTGAGAAATGGCTATCTTTTCTTCATGCCGGAACACATCGACGCTGTTTACATTGATGTTTGGCTGCAAGACTTAGATAAGATTTTCAACCGCCTCCGTGGCATTACGGTTAGTCTATTCGCTTCACACTAGGGGCAAAGTATATAATATATTAGTACTAACATACAGTATAGACACTTCGCCACTTGCCGCACTCTAGATTGCTACCTCACCCCCTCGTCACCCAGATTGATACAGATTTGTTCTCGAACGTATGGAATTTTGCCGTGATTTTGTATGCTCTGTCATTTGTTTTTAGAAATGTCATTTCACGACCATTTGTATGCAGTGTCCGGGGTGTGCCAGGAGGTCGCATATTCGATTTCCCGCGGGGTCAACTTTGTATGACTCGGTTTGGTTGGTGGTAGGGCATTTTCATAGCCCGCCTGGCAAGCTACCACCATCTTATCTAAGTCTTGCAACCAAACATCAGTGTTAACAGCATTGATGTGTTCCGGGTTGAAGATAAGATAGCCAGATCCCCATTGCGTTCGGAAATTTTGGTAAGCCCGCTTTCATCTTTGGCATCATCGCCACTTACCATCAGGTGAGATGATGCCAAGAACTTATCAATTGTAGATAAAAAATATATATTATGTTAGCTAGCCAGCCTCGCTTAAGAATGCCGTACCAAACGGAGTTTTACCAATTTGACCGCGCCGAGAATGGAACCCGCGACCTCCTTTTGTGAATCAAATGGTTTAACCATTGCGCTACAGAGGCGGTTGGTACAGTTATTTCAAACTGCTCATTCTTATTTTGAATGAGTAACGACTGGCGGTGGATCCACCCACATCGAAAATCCGACCAGCATTGCCAAACCAATAAATAAATTGTATTTTATGTACAGCAATACTTTTTACAAACACGCATTCGCTGCCAAGCTTTACAGTTAGCCCCAGAATTGGGTCTCGTGGTGACGGTGTAAGTTTCAAGTGAACAAATAAAGTTCAGACACACTATGAAATGATCTGATCGCATCGCAAAGTTTGTTTCAAAAACAGAATTTAATTTTTTTGGTGGAAAGTGTTGGAGTTTTAACACTTTTACAGTCCAGTGTAGCGTATGTGGTACACAGGAAGCGGTTCCGCTGAGTTCCTGTACCCTATGAGGCACACGAGCCCTATGTTACTTTATGGGCTCACACATATGGAAATATGGCGTGTTTCGGAACACTTGTATGGAGACTGTTAACGTGTTAATAAAACATTTTTTATTTTCACAGCTCCATTCCAACTTTGGTCAACGTGATGCGGGAAGGGTTTCTACCTTTTTTGGAGGAAGGTGTTGGAGTTTTAACACTTTAACAGTCCAGTGTAGCGTATGTGGTACAAAGGGAGCGGTTCCGCCGAGTTCGTGTACCGTATGAGGCACACGAGCCGTTACTTTACAGGCTCACACATAAGGACATTTGGCGTGTTTTGAAACACTTGTATGAGGGTCTGTTAACGTGTTAATAAAACATTTTTTATTTTCCAAGCTAAGTTCTACCTTTGGTCAACGAGATGCAGGAAGGGTTTCTCCCTTTTTTTAGGGTTCCGTACCCAAAGGGTAAAAACGGAACCCATTACTAGACTCCGCTGTCCGTCCGTCTGTCTGTCCGTCTGTCACCAGGCTGTATTTCACGAACCATGATAGCTATACAGTTGAAATTATATCAATATATAAATCAAGCCGCTATATCAATAAATACTAAAAATTTGAAAAAGTGAAACAAAATACGGGAATACGGATCCCTAAAAATCAAAACTAGTGATTTACAAATAATTACCCAAATTTTTACATTTACAATTACAAAAAACCACTTTGGCAGTTTTTGCCATAAATTATACTCAATTTTATTTAAGGGGCTACCCCCAGCTAACTAGCGCCGCCTCCAGTTGAAAAATAATTATTCGCTAATTAAATACTTAAACGAAATTTTTTAATTACGAAAATGAAAAATAGGTACTGTAGTTTATTCGTTAATTATCAACTGTTTAAAAATAGTTCTGTGTAGTTACAGATTAGCATAAGTGACAAAAGCGGAATCTTTTAGCACTTATGCTATCTGTCATCATCATCATCATCATATCAGCCGACGGACGTCCACCGCTGGACATAGGCCTCCCCCAAGGATTTCCACGACGACTCAGCCATTTGTGGTCGTAAAATTGATGAAAGAAATACTGCGGTACCAGTTGTATCACGAGATAGAAAAATGACATTTGGCACTACTAGTAGCAAAGAGAGTAAGCGTAAGAGAACCAAAGTAACCGAGATATACAGGGTGTCACAAAACTGGTGTAGGTCCCGTTAAGTAAGTAGGTAAGTAATTAAATATACTTTATTGCACGCCAAAAAATAATAAAGGACTTATAATTTGTAATATACATAGAGTGTAAATGCGTCCTTACCGCTTTATCGCTTTACGCAAACTTAAGTTAGGCATTGAAAGACAGGTAAACTAGTACAGGATGGAAGCAAATTCAACTTTTAATGAATTAACTGATTATTAGATTATTATAACTAATTATTATTATTACAACAGCTCATATACGTCCCCACCAAGGGGCTCGAGCCCTTAGTCGACCACGCGGGCCCAGTGCGGGTTGGTGGACTTCACACACAACCCTCGAGTTTCTTCGCAGGCGTGTGCAGGTTTCCTCACGATGTTTTCCTTCACCGCTAAAGCAATGGGTAAGTGTAAGTACGTAAGTTTTTGAAAAACTCATTGGTACATTGGCCGTCCAGATTTGAACCCGGTACCTCTGGTTCTAATATCTAATAGAAGTGATATAACTAAGGCTTCTATTCATCATTTTGAAAACGAAATGAATTTTGAATAAATCGAACAGCTGATCGACCAATTTTTGTACATTTTTGTATGAAGGGTCCATTTTTTTTTTAATTGGGAAAAGTTGTTCAGTATGATGAGTGAAACCCCCAGTTACGGGTCCTACACCAATTTCGTTACGCCCTGTATAACAAAATGGCTAAACCCAAGTATCAGTGGGCGGGGCATATAGCTCGTGGAACAGATGGCCTCAAAGCAGTAGTTTTCGTGTGGCGATCGTGTACCAGAAGACGTAGCGTAGGCGTGGACCAACGACCTGGTAAAGGTTGCGGGAATCTGCTGGATGCGGGCAGCCAAGAACTGTCATCATATCAGGTCATATACGTCCCCACCGAGGGTCTCGAGCCTACCCTGAATTAGGGTGATCGGGCCTTAGTCGACCACGCGGGTCCAGTGCGGTGTGCAGGTTTCCTCACGATGTTTTCCTTCACCGTTAAAGCAATCGGTGAGTAATATGTACGTAAGTTTCGAAAAACTCATTGGTACATTGGCCGTCCGGATTTGAACCCGGTACCTCTAATTAGGAGGACCGAGTCGTTACCGGTTGAGAACTGTACTTTGTGGAAATCATTGCTTATGTTCAGCAGTAGACATGTTTCGCCTGATATTAATGATGGTGAGGCTTACACTTTTCAGTTCCTCTGTCCGTCTTCCCCGCTGATCTCTTGTGCCTTTATCCAGGCCACTAACAGCTCTGTTGGTACCCGCTGTTACCGCAATCCAGCCGGTCTAGTCGTCTTTTTCCCGTTTGCTGTCGGCTCAGGCTCAGAGCAGGGCCGGCCCGTAGGCGAACAAAGCGACCGCCTTCAGGCGCTGGACATGGGGGCGCCAAAACCAGCATGCTCTTTCGGCCTTGCGTTTGGAACCTTCAATTTAAACCTTGTTAGCTTGAATTTTTCATTTTTAATTCCGGCTTCTTCTAAATTATTTAAGTAGGTACTTACTTCAATAATTATTGTTGTCGTTTTGCTCAAAAAATTTACATTAGTGTTATTTAAGTGGTAACTTATGAATTATGATGATAAGTAAGTAAGTAGGTAAGTAAATATTCTTTATTGCACACCAAATAAGTTATTACAAAAACACAATTAAAAATATATTATACACAATACAGTACAAAGGCGGCCTTATCGCTTTTAGCGATTTCTTCCAGGCAACCTTAAAATAACCAATAGGAATTGCTAGGTAAAAAAAAGCTGAATGCGGGTGGCTGCAGATCAAATATAGACAAGATTATTACGATATTATTTAAAACAGATATGCATTAAATATACTAAATATATTGTTAGACTATCAATGTGATACAACAAATAATAATAAATATTAAAATAGTTATAACAAATTAATACATGCTATATATAATACATACATAGACATAAACAACAAATAATAGTCACATAAAAAAAATACACAGCTTAAAGTAGTGATCCCTCAGTCTTTTTATAACGTGGAGGTGAGAAGAGATTTGGCTTTAGCTAAGTACATATACAGGATGTAACAAAATTGGTGTGGGACCCGTTAACTGGGGGTTCTACTCATCATACTGAACAACTTTCCCCAAGCAACCCATAGGCAATTCTCAAATAAAAATTTGAACCGTCTATACTGAAATGCACAAAATTGGTAGATCAGCTGATCGATTTGTATGAGGAATAAAAAAAATTTGTTGCGATTTCAGCAAAGTCGTAGAACAAAAGTTGTTCAGTACGATGAGTAGAAGCCCCAGTTAACGGGACCTACACCAATTTTGTTACATCCTGTATAAAAACTTTTCGAGGGAAATTAAAAAACTAGCAAGTGGTTAAGTCTTTGAATATCATAAAATCAAACAGAAGGCTGCGGCAGCCCGAGGCGAGAACTGACTTGTTTGTGGTACCGGCAAAGTATATTATATTAGTACTAACATACAGTATGGACACTCCCTGCCGTTCTCTAGATTGCGACCTCACCCCCTCGTCATCCAGATTGAAACAGATTGGTTACAGTTTGGTTGTCGAACGTGAAGGATTTCGCCGCCATTTTGTTTGTTCTGACATTCATTAGTTTTTTGAAATGGCATTTCTGTCCCGTTGTATGAAGTGTCCAGGGTGTGGTACCGGTGTCTAGGAACAACCTGCTCAAGTTTTCTCCTCTGATTAGAGCGATCGGAACATTGAGTAAGACATCTGGTTGTATTAATTTATTCATGTTCTTTGATTGAATTCAAACAGGCTACATTGTACTGTCTGTCTATCGCAATAGTTCCTAACATGTCTCATTCGGTTAAGTAGGTACTGTTATTGGGTGTTTTTTGAATGTAAATAAATAACAACGCTAAATACGTTAAAAACAACTTAATCGCAGCAACTTTAAAATTTTGCTACATTTTTTGGTTTTAAGACACAAAGCGTACAGCTTATTTCTATAGAAATTTCTTCCAGCAGACTCGGGAAAGAAGAAAGGTTTGACTGAGATGGCAGATGTGTACACAACTTAATTAAACGAAAAAAAAAGAATATTTAAAGTAAACTATCTAAAAGTAAACCCCACCTAATAAAAGAAATATCGAAATTGGACTACTTCGTAAAAAAATATCATCTCATATATAAAAAAAATACACAAAAACATATACGGGTTGATTTGAGAATCTGCACCTTTTTTGGAGTCCGTTGAAAAACTTCGCGATTATTATCATTTTTATAGAGTTATTTTTTGCCTAAAATCAACCCTTCAGTCAGATAGTCTATTATTAAGAGCGTTTTCACAAAATTATTTCCCGAACAAACTTAAAATTACTACTTCTTAAAAATAGATGGGATGATTCTTATGAAACTTCATACACGTCACAGAAATCGGAAAAATATGTTAGCAAGTCACGAAATTCTAGTTTGTAGATAGAATACATTTTCGAAATACTTTATTTTAAAAATAGATTAGCGAATTTGTAAAATTACTATAAAAACCTTTAATCACTATTATTTAGTGAAAACAACATTATTTAAAAATTATATCCATCCACGAACTAGAATTTTATGACTTGCTTATATGTATATAAAGTTTTATTAGAATCGGCCCATTCATTTTAAATTTTAAGTTTGTATGGGAAACGATTTTGTGAATACGCCTTAATTGTTTTTCTTAGTAAACTAAGAATAATTATCTAAATATTATTTTTAAAATGTTCAATTTGGTTTACACTTCAAGGGATCACTTTAAGGGCTTGTTAATTATTTCGTATTCTTCTCAGCCAACCCTATAATTTGATACCCATATAATTGGGGTGCATAAAAAAACTGGTCCACCATCTTTGGGAATCCAGATAAACAGTTATTTTTATATATTGTCCGTCATATTGGATTTAGATTTACGTCACATAATTAACCATGCATTGTCATAAAAACTGAACGTGTATACAAAATTTTAGCTCAATCAGTCAACGATATCTGCTTCAAAATTGAGTTGCAAGATTCCACCCGAACAAACATACATACGAGCCTCCCACTTGGTGGACCGACGACCTGGTAAAGGTCGCGGGAAGCCATTGGATGAAGGCAGCGCAGGACCGGTCAATCCATAGGGAAGGCCTCTGTCCAGCGGTGGACGTTTTTCGTCTGATGTTACATTGCAAGTTAAATAAAAAGTTGTAAAATTGCCTCGGGCCGGCACTGGCTCAGAGTCGGGTCTGCCAAACAGCGCGCTGCAACGCGCCCCCTCGTGCCATAACGCATGTGAAATGAACTGCTCACTGGTTTCAACATCGATCGTATTGATAGATAGATAAAACATTTATTCAAAGCTACATTACAGTTGATACACAAAAAGAAAACAAAAATTAATAAAAACTACTTATATCTAAGCTTAAATGGAAAAAGAGGGTAGATAGCTAAAATTGTGCCGTTAGCTTCGAAATGGTTCCGACTCAGCTTATGCTGCAGGTAATTATTTACCAACAGCGCTGATATTCTGCCGAACATTGATCATTTATTCGCAATTTATGACGTGGTTTTAGAAAAAAATACTTAAAGGCAATAGATTTTTTGACGTGAAACATCTTTAAAATCACATACGGATACCAAGTCAGAAAAGTGGACCGTAACGAAAGAGACTTAAATCTGTTTGCGTTTCACGACAAGGCTTTTTTTTCATCACAATTGGTAAGCCCTTGGCATCATCTCACCTGATGGTAAGTGACGACTGCCTGAGTAGCGTCTACCAAGAAACTTGCCCCTTAATCAATCCACCAGCGAATGGCAGCCAAAAGGTAAGCTGGTGGGGACCTGAATTGGAGAGGCTCAGGAAAAAAGTCAGAAGGCTATTTAATAGAGCAATGAACACGTGTAACGAACAGGACTGGGACAACTACAAAATTGCCAAGTCCAAATACAAGAAGAGGATACGATACTATAGCACTGCATCGTGGCGTAGCTTCTGCGATAGAGTTGAATCGTGTGCCCAAGCGAACAGGGTAAGAAAGGTCCTCTCCAGCGGCCCGAATCAAGATCTGGGAACGCTTAAGAAACCCGACGACACCCTCACCAACTCGCCTGAGGAGGCGGAGTGTGTACTACTACAGACACACTTCCCCGACTGCCGAATAGTGCAAGAGGTAAGTTGGAATGCATAGGAAACATATGCAACTGAGACAGACTGGGCCGTAGCTGACAAAGTGGTCTCCGCAGATAAAGTAAAGTGGGCGTTAAACAGCTTCCAACCCTTCAAAGCAGCTGGTTGTGATGGAATCTTCCCCGCCCTCTTGCAGTGGGGGGGAGATCCAGTCATTAATATCCTGACGGACATCCTCAGGGCGTGCCTTGCCCACAGGTACGTACCGCACAAATGGAGGGAGGTAAAGGTGATATTCTTGCCCAAACCAGGAAAAAGCGACTACACTGACGCTAAATCCTTCAGACCCATCAGTCTCACATCGTTTCTTTTGAAAACGCTAGAGAGACTTTGTGACAGGGACCTGAGGGAAAATGCGCTAATAAACTTACCACTCCACCGCAACCAACATGCGTACAGTCAAGGTAAATCCACAGATTCAGCCCTTCACGCTGTTGTCAGTAAGATTGAGGCGGCGCTTCAAGGCAAGGCCATGTGCCTAGGCACCTTCATCGACATCGAAGGTGCATTTGATAAGACAAACTTCTCCAGCATAGAGATGGCGCTCCGTAAGCACGGCGTGAACCCGACCATGACAAAGTGGATCGGGAACATGCTTAGTCAGCGGGTCGTCAAGCTGGACAGAGGTAAGGCACGTACAGCCATAGTCGCGAAGGGATGCCCCCAAGGAGGTGTACTATCACCGCTACTGTGGAACCTGGTGGTAAACGACCTGATTACCACGCTTAACAGACATCACTACTTCACGGTAGGCTATGCAGACGACCTGACCATCCTTATATCAGGAAATTTCGCAAACATAGTCTGCGATGTCACTCGCTCCGCGCTACGCATCGTGGAACGCTGGCTTCGAACTGTCAGTGAACCCCAAGAAAACAGAACTAGTATTGTTCACCAACAAGCGGAACCTGGGTAACTACAATTTACCCAAGCTATTCAACACAGATCTCCAACTCTCACCAGAAGTTAAGTACCTAGGGGTCATACTTGACAGCAAGTTGAATTGGAGCAGTCACCTAAACTGTAAGTTAAATAAAGCTACGATAACTCTGTGGCAGTGCCGTAGAATGGTGGGTAAGAAATGGGGCCTTACCCCAAAAATCATGCTATGGCTCTATACAGCGGTTATTCGCCCTATGGTAAGCTACGGCGCGGTGGTATGGTGGCCACGCACCAAACTTTCGACTGTCGTAAGTAAACTTCAATGTTTCCAAAGGACAGCATGCATGGCGGTCTCCGGCTGCATGCGAACAACACCAACAGCAGCCCTGGAGACGATGCTGAACGTGCCGCCCCTGCAGCTGTTCATCCAGCAGGAGGCAGCCAGCGCTGCGGTACGATTAAAGCTGCTGAACCTCTGGACCAAGGAAGGGATTCCTCACGTCGAACTTCTGGACAATATTGTCTCGGAAGAACCGCTGTTCGCAGCTGTCAACGATAGAATCCCGAAACAGTTCGTCTTTGACAAGAAATACAAAATACAGCTCTACGAGGACCCCTGGGAAGGCCAGAACCTATCGGACCTTCGGATCTCTACCGATGGGTCCAAAACTGGAGCTGGGACCGGCTGCGGGGTCTTCTCAGAAGACCTAAACATAAAAATATCCAAACCACTTGGTGCGTACAACACAGTCTTTCAGGCGGAGTGTATGGGCATCATTCTGGCTGCTAATGCAATCACTGCTAGAAGGGTACAGGGCTACTCCATTCGTATCCTTTCAGACAGTCGAGCGGTCTTACTGGCCATCCAAAGTAATGTCATCACTTCGGGGCTAATACACGAGTGTCACCAAAGACTAACAGAGGTATGTTACCACAGCAATGTAACTCTGCAGTGGATTAAGGGGCACAGCAACTCGCGTGGAAACGACGCAGCCGACGAACTGGCCAGGAGAGGGTCAGAACTTGTAGCTGTAGGACCGAAACCCATTTTACCCCTCCCTTCGGGCTGGTTCAGATCCACCTTGCGGCTGCGTACAAGGTCAGAACAAAACCGATATTGGACAGGGCTGGAAGCACGTCGCCAGGCCAGACAGGTGCTACCGTCGCCGAACGCTGGCCTGACAAGGAAGCTTCTGAAACTCGGGAGACTCCAGCTCCGTAAGGTAACAGCGACCATTACCGGTCACGGTTACTTTAACAAACATCTTTTTACCCTGGGGATTACAGACAGCCCGCTGTGCCGCGCGTGCATGGCGGCCGAGGAGACAGCCGCCCACATCCTCCTGGATTGCAGAGAGGTGGCGGCGTACAGGGCCGAGCATCTCGGCGACCAGAGGACACTCCCGGAAGTCGTCGGCAACCTGCGGGGGCTACTGGGCTTCCTGGAGGAGCTGGGCTGGCAGTGATGCCGGCCAACCACGCAAAATGGGCGCTCAGACGCCTGGTTGCGGAAATCAGCCCGTCCTTACAATTACAATTACAAGTGACGATGATGCCGAAGATGGAAGCGGGCTTACCAAGATTCCCCAATGCAATGGAGAACTGGCTATCTTCAAGCCGGAACACATCAATGTTGTTAACACTGATGTTTGGCGGCAAGACTTAGATAAGATGGTGGTAGCTAGCCAAACGGGCTTAGAAAATGCTCTACCACCAACCAAACCGAGTCTTGCAATTTGACCCCGCTGGAATAGAACCCGCGACCTCCTGGTGTGAAGCGAATGGACTAACCATTTACGCCACGGAGGCGGTTATGGCTAAGGCTCCATGGACATACCGCCTGTTTTTTTTTAAAGTAAAACATTAGGAGCCTTAAAAACCCCAGTTTCTACAAAACCAACTGTTTATCTGTTCTCGCAGATTGTTAGTACCATAAAGTTTGAATTATTTATGACTCCTACAAAGTTAAGCAATAAAACTGTAAAAGGAGGTACCTACTTAGCTCTTTTACAATGTATAGACACGCTGTATTGTTTCTATGGTTCCGTACGCTGTAATACGTTCTTCTTTCATTTGATCTTTCTTACATTCCATCTATATTTTTCTAAAGCATGCGCTGAAATTTTATTTCAAAAACCAAAAATTCGATCATCCAGCAATATTTTACCATCTTTCAATAAATTTTAGCATTATTCATTATTTAATTTGTCTCTGGTTCCCATAACACAGGGCCAGATGACCATGTGTGATTTGTCCCAGAATATTTTTTTTTTTTTGGATTCTCTCTAAAATACCCATTACGGGTGAATTATTAAATTATATTTTTGTGATTTGTATTTTAAATTTAAGTGTATTATGTTTTTACTATTTTTATGTTCTTTTTTAAACGACTTCAAAAAAAGGAGGAGGTTCCTCAATTCGACCGTATACATATTTATAGTTTTTTTTATGTTTGTTCGCGGATAACTTCATCGTTAATGAACCGATTTTGATGATTATTTTTTGTTGGAAAGGAGATATCCCAAGGGTGGTACCATGATAAGTAAACCAGGATCTGATGATGGCATCCCAGAGAAGTCGAGAGGAACCTTCAAAAATCGTAGTGGCGACTAGTGCGTGTGAAGTCGTTTTTTTTTTTGTTTAAAAATATAGGTCTTTTATCTTCATTAAAAATCACGTAAGCTCGAACGGAATTTTTAAAAACCCACATCCTCACTACCTACCGTCGTACTACTCACTATTACTAAGCTTACTCTGTCCGTCCGTCTGCAGACCGTCTGTCCGACCTTTATCAAACTGTATGTTTTAAACCATTATAGGAAGCCAGCTGAATTCTTTGTAGAATTTGTCTTATTATGGCGGAATAACTTATAATAAGCACGGTTAATTGTGCCACACGATAAGAGAGAGAAGGCGCCCAACGTGGGATAAAATATAATTCAAAATATCTTAGTAATGTGACTTCGGGTCATAATGCCCTTACATGCTTTCGGTGTGTAATTTGCATTGCCTATCGAAATATAAGAGCGTCGGCGCCGTACCGGCTAGGGCCGCCGCCTCCTGTCCGGGAGGTCGTGGTTCGAATCCCGCCACGTACCAATGTGATTTCGAATTTAGATTTCACATGTATGTTTATCCAACGCTCTTACGGTGAAGGAAAACATATTTCGATCATCATATCAGCTCATATACGTCCCCACCGAGGGGCTCGAGCCCTCCCTGAATTAGGGTGATCGGGCCTTAGTCGACCACTCGAGCTCAGTGCGGGTTGATCGACTTCATACACAACCTTCGAGTTTCTTCGCAGGCGTGTGCAGGTTTCCTTACGATGTTTTTCCTTCATCGTAAGAGCGTCGGATAAACGTACATATGAAATCGAAATTCGAAAACTCATTGGTACGTGGCAGGATTCGAACCACGGCCTCCCGGATAGCAGGTATCGGCCGTAACCGTTACGCCACCTCTTAGTGTATTAAGAATTTTGTATTACAGCATTTTCTTTTTGTTTATGCTGTGTTGTAATAACTTGTAATTGTTGTAATTATTCTAGATTAAAACAACAAATAATTAAAACCAGCCTTAAGTGAGTCTTATTCGTACTAAGGATCCCAAACCGTAAAAAAAAAGTTTTTCTGTCGCTCTCGTTGATAACTTTTGGTTAAAATGAATAGACCATTGTCGTATTCTCGTGAAGTGATGGTACGTAACCCTCGTTACGCAGTTCGACTCGCGATTTCGGCATGCCTAACATGTATACAGGATGTTTATGCGAACCCAAGAAATGAATAAGAAACCGAAACAAGAACAACTTTCCCCAAAAAACCTACACAAGTCAAACAGATAACAAGCCAAGTTTCTATGGGAACAAATCGAACAGCTAACAAACCATATTTCTATGTCAACAAATCGAACAACTAACAAGCAAAGTTTCTATGGGAACAAATCGAACAGCTAACAAACCATATTTCTATGTCAACAAATCGAACAACTAACAAGCCAAGTTTCTATGGGAACAAATCGAACAGCTAACAAACCATATTTCTATGTCAACAAATCGAACAACTAACAAGCAAAGTTTCTATGGGAACAAATCGAACAGCTAACAAGCCAAGTTTCTATGGGAACAAATCGAACAGCTAACAAGCAAAGTTTCTATGGGAACAAATCGAACAGATATCAAGCCAAGTTTCTATGGGAACAAATCGAACATCTAACAAACCAAATTTCTATGGGAACAAATGGAACTGCTAACAAGCAAAGTTTCTATGGGAACAAAGCGAACACTTCACAAGTCAAGTTTCTATGGGAACAAATCGAACTGCTAACAAGCAAAGTTTCTATGGGAATAAATCGAACAGCTAACAAGCCAAGTTGCTATGGGAACAAATCGAACAGCTAACAAACCAAATTTCTATGGGAACAAATCGAACTGCTAACAAGCAAAGTTTTTATGGGAACAAATCGAACGGCTAACAAGCCAAGTTGCTATGGGAACAAATCGAACTGCTAACAAGCCAAGTTTCTATGGGAACAAATCGAACAGCTAACAAACCAAATTTCTATGGGAACAAATCGAACTGCTAACAAGCAAAGTTTCTATGGGAACAAATCGAACTGCTAACAAGCAAAGCTTCTATGGGAACAAATCGAACAGCTAACAAGCCAAGTTTCTATGGGAACAAATCGAACAGCTAACAAGCAAAGTTTCTATGGGAACAAATCGAACAGCTAACAAGCAAAGTTTTTAGAATTGACTAGGTTTCTTAGGGAAAATTGTTCAGTTTCGGTTTCTTATCCACCTCCTTAAAGTTTTATTGGATTCGCATACACACCGTGTATACGCGTGTATTCGCGTTTTAAAACAAAAACACGTTTTTTTTATGGAGACTCACGTTTTCTAAATTTTAGTATTTGTTGTTATAGTGGCAACAGAAATACATCATCTGTGAAAATTTCAACTGTCTAGCTATCACAAATAAAATACAGCCTGGTGACAGACGGACAGACAGACAGACAGACAGACAGACAGATGGATGGACAGCGGATTCTTAATAATAGGGTCCTGTTTTTACCCTTTGGGTACGGAACTCTAAAAATGACCTTAAAATATATTATACATGTATAAAAAATTTAATATCAAGTAACCCATAGAATATTATCACAATTCAAAACAGACAAGTACTGTTAATAAGAAGACCTTAATTACAAGGGTCGCAAAACCATCTGAAGTAAAACAATATTCCTTTTTAAAAAAATGCGAGTGTGCTTTTAGACCACATGAATGAAGTAAAACTTCTTTAGGTCCATCTATATGTAAAGAAAGTATTTACATACTTAGTTTTCAGAAAATAATCAAACCTTTTTTTTATATACAGGGTGTAACATAAAGGTGTGGTGATACTTTAAGGTGGGCTTGAACCCATCAAACTGAACAACTTTCTCCATGGAACCCATAGTCAAATCGCAAAAAAAAAATTGAACTTCCCATACTAAGTTGGTTGATCAGCTGATCGAGTTAGTATGGGAAGTTCAAATTTTTTTTTGCGATTTGACTATGGGTTCCATGGAGAAAGTTGTTCAGTTTGATGGGTACAAGCCCACCTTAAAGTATCACCACACCTTTATGTTACACCCTGTATAGACAGCTAAAAAAAGAGTTTTATTATCCTCTGATAATGATCACATCTTTTATATTTATATGTTTGTTGTGATTGTTTTGACAACCGATATTGTTGCCTTTGCAACCGGTTTTGTTGCTTCCGTTCGCCTCGCCCTACGACAATTTTCGTAACGCTCTCGTCACGCATTCACCAGCTTACTGCCCAAGTCAAGCGTGCGTAAAGAAGTTTTACTTAAAAAAGCTCCTGAAAACTCAGTAGACTCAGCACGCTCCATTGCCCTTTGGGTGACCTTGAGCCTTCTTATGAGGGCTATAGTAAGCGGCCATGTCTCAGTTCCGTAAGTCAAGAAACCTTTATTTCAGTAAACAAGAACACTTTGTTACATAGGAGTAATCCGCCATAGTTGACGCAATAGACAAGAGAGAGGTGCCATAGACTATATATCTAATAGGGTTGTTATTGCCATATTTCACACCGTCCCTCAATAACAACAGTTTACAAATTTATCAACCAGGCATTTAAATCATCTCAACAGTATCATAAAACAGTACTTAATATTTAACACAAAGGAACATTATTTTTAAAATTATCAAAACTTGGTTTCCCTAGAGGCTTAGTTAAGCCATCTGCTAATTGCTTATTAGTTTCTACATACTTAATTTCAATCAAACCTTTTTGTATCAAGTCTCTAATAAAATGATATTTAATATCCAAGTGTTTCATTCTCCTGTTGACAATTGGATTTTTAGAAAACTTAATACAGCTTTGGTTGTCCTCAAATATTTGAATTTTGATGTTTTCTTTAACTTTCAAATCAATCAAAAGTTGTCTGAACCATATTGATTCTGAGCCAGCATGACTTAAGGCAATATATTCGGCCTCCGTGGAGCTAAGAGCCACTGTATTTTGTTTTCTTGATCCCCATGCCACAGTGTTTCCAAATGTTTTAAATAAAAATCCTGTAGTAGATTTTCTGTCCACTAAGTCTCCCCCCCAATCAGCATCAACATATCCAGTTATAGGTAATGCATTTTTATCCTTTTTATAAATCAGATTGTATTCCAATGTCCCCTTGATATATCTTAGAACACGTTTTAAACAGTTCCATAATTCAAAACTGGCACATGTCTGAAACCGACTTAAAATTGATAAGCTGATACATAGATCTGGTCTACTTCCCAACATTGCATAGAGTAATGATCCAATTAACTTTCTACATCTAGCCTCAACTTCAGCGCTCTCAGACTTGTCCCTTTTCAAACAATCATTTTTAAATTTGGGATCCATGGGTGTTGCAATACTTTTGCAATCTTGCATATTGAACTCAGTAAGAACTTTTACTAAATAAGCTTTCTGATTTATTTTTAAAATTCCCTCCTCAATATTCTGATCAATCTGAATCCCCAAATATTGATTTGCAAGACCCATATCCTTCATACAAAAATTATTTTTCAAAACTTGTTTTATTTTTTCAATATACTTGATGTCCGTCCCTGTCACTAACAAATCATCTACATACAATAAAATATATGTAATTTGGGTGTCATGTTCTTTTACATACAGACTGTAATCGGATTTACTTTGAACAAATCCCTCAGACAATATGACATTTGTAAATTTTTCGTTCCACATTTTTGGAGAAGATCTCAAACCACATAATGATTTTTGTAATTTACAAACTTTTCCTTCTTCTTTATCAATGCCCTCTGGAAGAGTCATATAAACATCAGACTTAATATCTCCGTACAAAAATGCACTAGTTACGTCCATTTGGTATACAGGCAATGAATTTTTATTTGCTAGAGCAAGTAAAGTACGTACCGTAGGTAATTTAGCTACTGGAGCATAGAAGTCATCATCTGGAGTTGTCTTCTGCAAGAACCCTCTGGCCACCAGACGCGCCTTGTGTGATACCTTACCTTCTGCATCAGTTTTCTTCCTAAATACCCACTTGCTGTCAATGATTTCCATACATTCCTTTTTATCAACCACTGTCCACGTTTCATTCCTCATCAGATTACCTATTTCAGTGTTTATAGCCTTCTTCCACTTTTCAGATTCTTCACTTTCCATAGCTTCTTTAAATGAAATTGGTTCTTCCTCAAAGGCTAACATGCAGCTTGCTTCCACTGCATCCTCATATTCTTCCTCTCCTAAATCAAATCCATCCAACCACCTCGGTTTTCTTATTTCATTTCTAGGTCTTAATTTTCTTCCACCTTCCTCTTGATTTTCATTAGGTGTTGATATTCTTCCGCCTTCCTCTTGGTTTTCATCCTCTTGACTGATTGAGTTTTCAATAACAAGTTCTTTACACGGTACTTCCTTGTTGCTTTCCTCTTGTTCTTCAATCAAAATTGAATTGTCTAATTCTTTATTCAAATCATTTTGTGCTTCTTCCTCTCTTCTTACTTCCTTTAAAAATACTACATATCTTTTAACATCCACTTTCTTTTTGTCTGGAAAATAAACCCTGAATCCTTTTGTTTAATTTAATTCCTGATTACAAAATTCTTTACCTCCGTCTGTTCTTAATTTCTTCATTGATTGTCCAGTTTGATTTTCTGCTTCTTTAACAAATTCTTGAATTCTTTCTGTTACTTCTGACTTACGCTTCATAAAATATACTTTCCTGTAGTTTGTATGATCATCTTTCAGTAAAAGAAAATATCTTGAGCCACCAATTGAATTTTCCTCCATGGGGCCTCCTACGTCGGCATGTACAAGGTATAAGGGGTGAGAAGCAACACTATCACTCCTGGGAAATGGGAATCTATGAATTTTACCTTCAATACAAGCTGTACATTGTTGTGCCGAATCCTTGTATGAGATGTCATTATTCTTTAACACATCCTTCACATAATGAAAATTTTGATGGGCCATAATTTCATGCCATTCTTGAAGAGAATATGTAGGGTTAGCATAGCTTTCACTATTAGAAGTATTTAAGATAAATAACTGACCTTCTTTTCTTGCTTCAGCACTCACAACATTGTTTTTCAATATAAGACATTCATGTTTACTCATTTTTACTTCATATCCATGTTTTGTAGCAGAATTAATAGAAAGCAGGTTCATTTTCAATTCAGGCACATGAAGAACTTCCAGTAATGTGGTTTTATTATAGGACTTTCCATTAAATACATCCAGTTGTATGTCACCTATGCCCGCTACTGTCAACTTGCGTCCATCTCCAATTACCACAGTTTTAGATTCAATTTCTTTATAAGAACTGAAAACACTTTTGTTATAAGTCATGTGCTCACTTGCTCCGCTGTCTATGATCCACTTCTCACTTAAATGGCTTTGAGATAACAATGCTGTGGTTATGAATGCATTTCCGCCTTCTCTTTCCTTTTTTAATCTATAGCGGCAATCTTTTTTTAAGTGACCCACCTTTTTACAGTAAAAACATCTCATTCGTTCTTTCCCACCATTATTTTCTTGTGGTTTTATTTGCTTATTCTTTGAATGTGCCGGTAGTGCCACACATTCCTCCACTTTTTCTTTCATACGTTCCTCCTCTGTGAGAAGTCGTGCAGTGAGATTATTTAATGTCTGACGTTCCTCAGCCGTTGACTCCCAAGCAGAAATAAAATGGGAATAATTTTTAGGTAACGACATGATAATTTTTGTCATGACAAATTTTTCTGAGATACTTTCTCCTAGCTGTTTCAATTTGTACACATAGTCCTGTACTTTGGCAATAAATTCAGCTACTTCTGTGTTTTCATCACATTTTAGTTGAAAGAATTGTTGCTGAATCAAGTGAACACTTGTGTCACTCTTTTGTTCGTAGATGCTGTGTAGTTTTGACCACATTTCTCCAGCGGTTATACAGGTTAAAACATGAACCATGGTTTTTTCTGTGAGACGCGCGACTATCAAACTTTGCGCTTTTGCATCCTTTTTTAGCCATTCTGTCAACTGATCTTTGTCTTCTGGCTTATCTCCTTCCACGACCTCATATAATCCGAGACCGCGTTATAAAATTCTAACCTGGAAAGCCCATGTGCTCCAGTTTGTTCCGCCCTCCAACCGTAACATAAAAGTGTTTGTTGAAAGTGTTGCAGCCTCCATGGTGTCGCCCATAACCTATGATAGATGCAGGTCTTCGGGGATGATGCACAGTGAAAGTTGAGGCGTTGCAGACAAGAAACCTTTATTTCAGTAAACAAGAACACTTTGTTACATAGGAGTAATCCGCCATAGTTGACGCAATAGACAAGAGAGAGGTGCCATAGACTATATATCTAATAGGGTTGTTATTGCCATATTTCACAGTCTTGATACACTGCGGTATTTGGGACGTGAAGATATTGTGAAGCTTCCCGAACGCTGCCCAGCCGAACTGGATTCGTCGATTGATCTTTTTGTTGAAGTTGGATCTACCTAGCTGCGCGGTCACCATTTGAGAACTTTACTGCCCCAACAGCCAGCTATGTGCCCCGCCCACTGCCACTTAAGTATAGCAATTCTGAGCGCCATGTCGGTTACTTTGGTTCGTAATTATCTTCACAGTCCTCTACTTAGATGACGTATTTTTTACTAATTGTGTATTTTTTACCCTGTAAACTGCAAAAAAGGTTCAAGTACTTGAAGTTTACTTCAGGGCCATCTCGAAAAGCAATGCTCATTAGAGAACAATTATTTATAGGGTTTGATTCTGTGAGCTATGTCGATTACTTTGGTTCTCTTACGGATCTCATTTCTGATTCGATCGCCTAAGGATACCCCAAGCACATCTCGCTCCGTTGCTCTTCGGCTTACCTTGAGCCTTCTTATGCTGCCTTATAGTAAATAACCATTCTCAGTTCCGTATGTCATCACACTATGGGCAAAAACAATCCACGGTCAAAACGGTTGCCAAAAAGCTGCGAATCCTCTCGAATGTGAGACTTTACTTCACACCAGAGCAGCTCGTCTTATTAAACCAAGCTCAAGTTCGGTCTTGTATGGAGTACTGCTCTCATTTATGGGACAGATTGGCTCGTTACTGGCAAGATGACTTGGATAATATCGACTGACGCGCTAGGAGACTCATTGGCGACGAGGAACTTGTATCAAACAAACTCCAAAGCCTCGAGCATCGCCGCAAAGTCGCCAGCCTATCGTTGTTCTACAAGATTCATTTCGGAGAGTGTGCCCTGGAGATTCACGACCTTATATCCACTTCTCCATTCCATCATTGAACGATCAGACGCGGAGGGCAGTTCTACCCTTTTGTCGTTTTTATTTCACCTGTACGCACGAATCGTTTTGCTTCAACGTTCATCATGCGGACGGCCAAGGAGTGGAATTCCCTTTCTGCCGCCTGTGTTCCACGATTTGCATAATTTAGAAATTTTCATGACGAAAGTGAACGGGCACTATTTGAGCTAGCGTGTTACAACTTTGTCTGCATCAGCACTTGAAAAAATAATTTTCTTGTATTGAGACCCCCTTAACTTTTCCCTTTTTTGTTATTTTTAAGGCTGCCAACAATAACACATACTCGCTAGAACTGGAAATTTCAATAGCTTCTTTATAAATTGACAAAAATGTTGCGTAGGCTAATTAGGTCCTATTTTTACGATACAACTGAAATAGTGGGGCCACGAGGCATCGGTTAACCCCGTGGTCCCACCCCACAAGTGGGAAAAATAGTGGATCCACGGGAAAACAGCGATATTGGCACGAAACCCTAATAATACAAGAAAACTAAGCCGTAGTCACTCTCACAGTCGCGTATCATTCTTATTTATCCACTAAGTACCCTAAACAAACACACGCATAATTTATTATTTACATGTAACCATACCCTAAATAAATACACCCGTCATTTCGGTTATTATTAACTAAGTTACCTCCAATTATCGCCAGACAGTCCTATCAAAAACAAGCCAACGGTAACATGTGGTAATTCAATATTTGCCCCAATTGTTAACTTTTGTACCCTTTGAGTTAAACCTTTTTGTTTTTGTTCCAGTCGCTGGTCCGGACTGCTATCGGGCACACTTCGTTTTCGCAGTCCATTTTACAAAAGCCTTGGGTAAATGTAAATGTACATATGTTCATAAAATTCGTAAGGTTATTACTTATTACGAAACAAGCTCATTTCGTAAAACCTAAATAAAATACAGTGTAAACACTGTAAAACGTCACTCGATATAACGATTCACTGTTTGAAACGTCAAAATTTTCTGGCTCCAGTTGGTTTACTTTGACGCTAATTTCTCTCTGTATAACAAAAACTCTCAATAACGTCACAAAATGCCCGGTCCCTTGAGTATCGCTATAAAGAGTTTACACTGTACTTACACAAGCTTTTGATTTGAAAAGGGTTTTTTAATTCAGTGAGCCAAGTGAAAATAAATTAAAAATAAAACCGGCCAAGTGCGAGTTGAACTCGCGTGGAGAGGGTTCCTTACAATGCCAAAGTCAAATACAAGATATCACATTTGAAATCCTCACAGCAAGAGTTATCTTTTTTTATTTTTTTCAATTAAAAATTTGAGTGATTTGTGCTGCACCTCACCTGATGGTTAGTGCCGATGCAGCCGAGGATGTAACACGCAAGCTCAAATAGTGCCTATTCACTCTCGTCTTGAATATTCCTAAATTATACGAATCGGGGAATACAGACGCCGCAAGGGAATTCCACCCCTTGGCCGTTCGCATGATGAACCAAGAAGTAAAACGCTTCGTGCGTAAATGTGGAACATTAACGACAAAGGGGTGGAACCGCCCTCCGCTCCTGGTCGTCCAATGATGAAATGGAGAGGGGGGGGGAATGTGGTCGTGAAGCTCCAGAGCACACTCTCCGAAATGAATCTTGTAGAACAACGATAGGCTGGCGACTTTGCGGCGATGCTCGAGGCTTTGGAGTTTGTTTGATACAAGTTCCTCGTCGCCAATGAGTCTCCTAGCGCGTCAGTCGATATTATCCAAGTCATCTTGCCAGTAACGAGCCAATCTGTCCCATAAATGAGAGCAGTACTCCATACAAGACCGAACTTGAGCTTGGTTTAATAAGACGAGCTGCTCTGGTGTGAAGTAAAGTCTCACATTCGAGAGGATTCGCAGCTTTTTGGCAACCGTTTTGACCGTGGATTGTTTTTGCCCATAGTGTGATGACATACGGAACTGAGAATGGTTATTTACTATAAGGCAGCATAAGAAGGCTCAAGGTAAGCCGAAGAGCAACGGAGCGAGATGTGCTTGGGGTATCCTTAGGCGATCGAATCAGAAATGAGATCCGTAAGAGAACCAAAGTAATCGACATAGCTCACAGAATCAAACCCTATAAATAATTGTTCTCTAATGAGCATTGCTTTTCGAGATGGCCCTGAAGTAAACTTCAAGTACTTGAACCTTTTTTGCAGTTTACAGGGTAAAAAATACACAATTAGTAAAAAATACGTCATCTAAGTAGAGGACTGTGAAGATAATTACGAACCAAAGTAACCGACATGGCGCTCAGAATTGCTATACTTAAGTGGCAGTGGGCGGGGCACATAGCTGGCTGTTGGGGCAGTAAAGTTCTCAAATGGTGACCGCGCAGCTAGGTAGATCCAACTTCAACAAAAAGATCAATCGACGAATCCAGTTCGGCTGGGCAGCGTTCGGGAAGCTTCACAATATCTTCACGTCCCAAATACCGCAGTGTATCAAGACTGTGAAATATGGCAATAACAACCCTATTAGATATATAGTCTATGGCACCTCTCTCTTGTCTATTGCGTCAACTATGGCGGATTACTCCTATGTAACAAAGTGTTCTTGTTTACTGAAATAAAGGTTTCTTGTCTGCAACGCCTCAACTTTCACTGTGCATCATCCCCGAAGACCTGCATCTATCATAGGTTATGGGCGACACCATGGAGGCTGCAACACTTTCAACAAACACTTTTATGTTACGGTTGGAGGGCGGAACAAACTGGAGCACATGGGCTTTCCAGGTTAGAATTTTATAACGCGGTCTCGGATTATATGAGGTCGTGGAAGGAGATAAGCCAGAAGACAAAGATCAGTTGACAGAATGGCTAAAAAAGGATGCAAAAGCGCAAAGTTTGATAGTCGCGCGTCTCACAGAAAAAACCATGGTTCATGTTTTAACCTGTATAACCGCTGGAGAAATGTGGTCAAAACTACACAGCATCTACGAACAAAAGAGTGACACAAGTGTTCACTTGATTCAGCAACAATTCTTTCAACTAAAATGTGATGAAAACACAGAAGTAGCTGAATTTATTGCCAAAGTACAGGACTATGTGTACAAATTGAAACAGCTAGGAGAAAGTATCTCAGAAAAATTTGTCATGACAAAAATTATATATTAAAAATGAGACATGATCTTAGCAACAGCAACGTATAATGCAGACTGAAGGTACCCTCAATACAAACATAATTTGTACAGAACTACCGGCATAACAAGCATTGCATACATCACACCTCCCCACTTAATTCATAATAGTATGTATCTTATTCTAAGGATAATTAAGAGATCAATGCCTTCGTACAATAATTTTAACTTACCAACTATTTAATTAAATATTAAGATATTTGAAACCTTTCTACTGGTTTACGTGCTCGTTTGGGACGGCTCAGCGGCAGATCGCCTGACTCTTGTTCTGGTGTAGATGGATATGAAGAATCCTGTTTACAATCAACGAAAACATCACTATGAGTAGGTGTATTTCCTACTTCCTCTACAACAGAACCAGAAGCTGATTCGTCTTTATCCATTTCCCCAGCTACAACTTTATCCTCACTCCCGCTTTTAACAGCTGCAAATTCAGGACACGAAACATTAGACATGCGCGCTCTACGTCTTATCTGATCAATGTGTCTGTTAACTATTCGACCGTCTCCATTGTCCAAGTCGTACCTACGTGAACCATTACTGCTGACAACTGTACCCGGGACCCATTTTGCCTTCGAGCCGTAACCGCGTGCCTACACGGTGTCACCCGCAGCCAGCGTCCGCACTGCGCCTGCGCCACCACCGCCCGCGCTCTCTACTTGTCGGCGCTGCGCCCGGCGCACACTCTCCTCCAGTGCGCGATCACTTCGCAATAAATCTAACCGTGACCGTAAACTACGTTTCTGTAATAGCATAGCTGGGCTTTCGCCAGTACTGCTATGGACGCTATTGCGATAAGACAACAGGAATGTTTGTAGGGCTGCGTCTAAATCTAAGGAATCTCTATACGCTTTTTTAATAGCCCTTTTACATAATTTCACTGCACTCTCCGCTGCGCCATTCGATGATGGGTGATACGACGGAGAAAATGATTGTCTTATACCATTTATTGACAGGAACTCCCTAAACTCTGCACTAGTGAACGGAGGTCCTTGGTCGGATGTTACTTCGGTAGGCAAGCCAAAACGTGCAAAAGTAGCTCTGAGAACCTTAACTACACAGGTCGCATTCGTTTTAGGCATGTCAAATATTTCTAACCATTTCGTACTTGAATCAATAATGACAAAGAACGTTTTGCCATTATAAGGACCCAAAAAGTCAACATGAAGTCGGCTCCAGGGCTGCGATGAGTACGGCCAAGGAGCAGGGGGCGCGCGCGTCGGTGCTGGCGCCTCGGCTGCGCACGTAACGCAGCGCGCGCACAGCGCCTCCACGTCGCTGTCGATTCCCGGCCACCATACATAACTGCGCGCCATCGACTTCATTTTCACGATGCCCATGTGACTTGGATGTAGTTGTTTCAATATAATTTCTCGTAATGAACTCGGTTTCACTAATCTATAGCCCCACATTACACAGTTGCGATTTACGTACAATCAGAGATATGCTATATACAGGGTTACTTTTGGACCCCTAGCGAAATTTTGTGACATCATTCTAGAGTAGCAGTACATTCACTTTATGAAATAAAAAAGCATTCTTTTTTGGACTTTTTTTTTAAACTTTTCTTAACTCTAATTAAAAATTTTGGTCACCTTACCGATACATGACGCATGCCAGTGCGTCAAACCCAGGGTGCCAACTACACCGTTATTACGGTAGATGTACCGTTTTTACGTGTTGTTGAGTGTCGTCTACTGTATTGAATTTTGAGCAATTTCACAGAAACACAGTAATTTTGGCATCAGCGCTTTCGAAACACAGTATTTTTAAATTTTTGGATATTTTGTATGGCGGAATCGTAATTTGAACCTACTAACATCGTATTTCACCGTATTTTGTTCGAGTAGTTTGGCAACACTGGGCCCGAACACTCGCGCAAGTCGCGCAGCCAATGGCAGTACAGTTAGAAAACCGCGCATGCGCCGCAGCCTCGCAAGGCAATCCCGCGAGCCGAGTGAGCCGCGCAGCCAATGGCAGTACAGTTAGAAAACCTCGCATGCGCCGCAGCCTCGCAAGGCAATCCCGCGAGCCGAGTGAGCCGCGCAGCCAATGGCAGTACAGTTAGAAAACCGCGCATGCGCCGCAGCCTCGCAAGGCAATCCCGCGAGCCGAGCGAGCCGCGCAGCCAATGGCAGTACAGTTAGAAAACCGCGCATGCGCCGCAGCCTCGCAAGGCAATCCCGCGAAATGTTTGGTTGTGGCTCGTGTAGGGTGACCAAACGCGCCTAGAAATCTAAGAACACAAAGAGACGCTATAAAATGCGGAATTTAAAGAAAAACATTTTTTTTATTTCATTATTATCTTTTTTGTTACTTCCCTTATGTCATATTAAATTTTCGCTAGGGGTCCAAAAGTAACCCTGTATAGGTAAGGGGAGGGAGATAGGTTACATGCGTCTAAAAAGTGAAGCAAAAAAAAGATGCCAATTGGCATCTCTTTTCTTAGTAACATTCAGTGCAATATAAGGGAACTACCTATAACATTGTGTGTGTAAATGGCTTCGATTTTCAAATGTTGTTTGTTAGTGCATAACCCATCTATGGTAACAAATCTCTACGTACAATTCATTTCGCCTACTATAATACGGTTTAATTTCGTCCTCAGTACAAGTTGTTGGCCACCCGGAATGAAGGTACGACAGTATTTTACTTAACAAGATGTCCTTCCCTGTGGCCGCTCGAACGTCATTATTTGTGACAGGCATGAACTCTTCAACGAAATTTATGTAAGTCACTTCCTTTACCTCAGGTCTACAGCTAGGCAGGGGTAACCTTGACAGAGCATCCGCGCAATTCTTACTCGACTTTACATATTCAATATCGCAGTTGTAGCCTGATAACAATACCGCCCATCGCTGGAGCCGCGTCGCTGCCATGATAGGAATGCCTACCTTACTACCAAATATGTAGGTTAACGGCTTATGATCCGTTCTAAAAATGAATTTCCTCCCATATAAATATTGATGGAACTTCCGCACTCCAAAAACGATAGCTAAAGCTTCTCTGTCTATCTGAGCATAGGCGCGCTCGGCTGAGGAGAGCGCGCGCGAGGCGTACGCCACGGGGCGCTCGCCGTCTGGCGTGAGGTGCGACAGCACGGCGCCCACGCCCACACCGCTCGCATCCGCCGTTAGCACCAGTGGCAGCTCCAGCGAGTAGTGCGCCAGCACCTTGCTCGAACTCAGAGCTCGCTTGATTGTTGTGAAGGCAGCTCCACATTCCTTATCCCACACAAATTTAACGTCTGATCTAAGCAAGTTATATAGGGGAGCAAGAATCGTACTTACATTATTCACAAATTTGCCGTAGTACATGATCATTCCAATAAAAGCACGCAACTCAGATACGTTAGATGGCGCTGGGGTCCTTTCTATAGCTTTAATCTTTTCTGAGCAAGTGTGTACCCCGTCTTTACTTATAACGTGACCTAAGTAACTTACCGACTTCGCAAAGAACTCGCATTTCTCTTTCTTTACCCGAAGCCCGTGCAAGCGTAAACGATCAAATACTTTATAGAGATTATTCACGTGACTAGCATCATCGGCCCCAGTGATAATAATATCATCTAAAAACACACCAACGTGAGGCATATCAGCGCACAACTCTAATCTTTTTAGAAATATCCCCGGACTCGACGATAAACCGAATACCAAGCGATTGTACATAAATAACCCCTTATGGGTATTGACAACGGTGTATTTTCTTGACTCGTCTAACTCAAATTGAGCATAAGCCTGCGAAAGATCAATTTTACTAAATATCTTCCCTCTATCTAGACGTGCTAATAAATCCTCAACTTTGGGCAATGGATAACGGTCGACTTCTATGACTTTATTCAAAGTTAACTTATAGTCAGCACATATTCTAATGTTACCGTCCTTTTTAACAACGGGCACGATGGGTGTCGCCCAGTCGGAGCGGTCGACGGGAGTGAGGATGCCGTCGCACACCATCTGGTCCAGCGCGCGCCCCACGGGCTCGCGCAGCGCGTACGCGAGCGGGCGCGCGCGCAGGAACAGCGGCGCAGCGCCCTCGCGCACATGGATGGTCACCTTGCCGCCGGTGAACCGCCCCAAACCCTCAGCGAACACATCAGAGTATCTGGAACTAAATTCATTTACATTAAAATCATTAACTCCTACATTATTTAGTAATGAATTACAATTCAATGAGGGCAACATTACATTTAATTCGGCTAACCATTGCCTACCCAATAAAGTCGTCTTTGCATCGCGAATAACATACAAATCCAATTCTTTTGTGATGTTCCCATACTCCACTATCGGTCTCACCACACCTACTGGTTTTACTAACTCGCCTGTGTAGTATCGCAAGGCCAATTCACAATCTTTAATTTCTAAATTACTCAAATATTTTCTATAAAAATCGTAGCTTACACATGAAACAGCACTGCCTGTATCACATTCCATTATTATTTCTTTTCCATGCACATCTAAACTAATTAATAATGGCTTATAGTCCTTTATAGACAACTGCATAATATTTGTAATATTTACCTCGTCGCTGTCCTCACTATCCATATCGTCGAACTGGGGGTCCGACATAGTGACACTGTGATGCTGCACTAGGTAGGGGCAAACACGTCGAAGATGTCCCTGCCTATTGCACACCCTGCACACGTAGCTGGTGAACTGGCACTTCGATGTGTCGTGTACACCGCCACACGCACGGCAACGCGACTGCGCTGAGCCACCAGGCCCGCGCGACTCCGCTCCCGCTGGCACTGGTGGCCGCGAGCCTGCCGCGCGCCTGGTACCACCGCGACCCGCACTGAGAGCGCGTGCCGTGCGAGCGCTCCTGGGCGCTCCGCTGCCGCCACCGCCGTTCCTGTACGAGCCCATTGCCTGGCAATCGGCCACCTTCTCTCTGCCGGCTTCGCTACCTCGGCCTTCGACTAGTGCCGCGTCTTTCTCCGCCGCCTCCATACTAACGGCCAAATTTTACGCCTTCCCGAAGTCCAGCTTGTCTTCGGCGAAGAGCTGTTGCCGTATCGTCTCACAAGTAATACCACAAACTAGTTGATCACGAAAACTTTCCTCAAGCCAACTTCCAAACTCGCAAGTTTTCGACATTTTTTTAAGTACCGCAACATAATCTGATATTGATTCACCACTGTTTTGTTTCCTAAGTCGAAATTTATAACGTTCGGCGAGTACACTAGGCTTGGGTTGTAAGTGTTTTTCCAAGATGGCTGTCAACTCCTTAAACGTTTTGGTCGTGGGTTTCGCCGGAGTGCACAAATCCACTAATAGTTCATAACACTCAGCCCCCATAACGGTAATTAAAGTAGGCACATACAAAGATTCTTCTACTTTATTCACGACGAAAAACTGTTCCAGGCGTTCAATGTATGACCTCCAATTGTCCGAACGTAAATTTAACTCTGATATTTTTCCGATCGACATCTTGATCATAAAAATATTGAAAATAACACTTGCACACGTAAAATGGGTTTAATTGTCCTCGTCGCCACTGAGAAATACGTAATTAGTAGGTTAATTATGGTTTAAAAATGAGACACGATCTTAGCAACAGCAACGTATAATGCAGACTGAAGGTACCCTCAATACAAACATAATTTGTACAGAACTACCGGCATAACAAGCATTGCATACATCACAGAATCCTGTAGAACATCGATAGACAGGCGACTTTATGGCGATGCTCGAGGCTTTGGAGCCTGTTTGATACAAGTTCCTCGTCGCCAATGAGTCTACAAGGCATCTAGCTGGTAACGAGCCGATCGTCCCATAAGTGAGAGCAGTACTCCATATAATTAAATAATACTTTTCTTTTTTTTTAGTTTACTCCTTACTAATGATTATAAATATGTTGGGGGATGGCGGACAATTTTTTCAATTCTGACAACGGATTCATGATTAGGGTTCTCAGGGACCATCAGATTTCGATTTTGGAAGCAATCGGTTCAGTAAGTAAAAATATCAAAATGGTGGCCACTTTTGTCAATTTAGACAACGGATTCGATAAAAGGGATTTCAGGGACCCTCAGATATCGATCCAGTAACTAAAAAGTTCAAAATGGCGGCCACTTTTCTTCCATTCTGACAACAAATTCGTGATAAGGGACCTCTGGGACCCTTAGATTTTTTAAACAAGCCGTCAAGTAACTAAAAAGTTCAAAATGGCGACCATTTTTTTCAATTCTGACAAGACAAATCTAACGACACCTCACACTCCGAAATCCATCCGAAAAGAAATAAACATACATACATACATAAGTACATACTTACGTACACACATACACACATATGACACACATTGCACACACATTACATACATTACACACACATTACACACACATTACACACACAACATACACACATAACACACACTTATTATACTTTCATTACACACATCTACACATACACATTACACGCATACATACGTACACACATACAATACATACACCCAAATAAGTTGCGCACAAAATTAATAACTATACTATACAACCAAAGCATAACGCATAACGTCTGATTTTAATCCCCATAAATTTTCATACCCCAGGTTAATATATGAAAATCAATTCTTATGGAGCAAACTCCAATAAACTCCAAAAAAAACTCGTTGCATGCTGGCGGATGAAACGCAATCAAATGACATTAATCAATTCAAATTTTTGAAAGACTGTAAAACTATCACCATTAAAAAAATATGTAATATACTAAAAGTAATATAAAATCAATTTAATTGAATACAATTTTAAAATATTACCACTTTGTAAAAAAATACACAGTAGACCCTGTTTTTGGCATAAATTAAATATCTCGAAAACAAATAGTTAATGTTGAATGAAATCAACACACAAAAATCGGTGAGCATCATCTCATCTTTTATTTTAATCAAACACATTTTTTTCAACTTAGTTGAAAGTGATGAAAAGTAATAAAAACATGTAAAAATCGAGAATGGGGCGTTCGGTTTCAACGTAACAGCCGCGTCGAAGACCGCATTGATTTGAACTTAAAATGAATTGATTTTCGTTCGATATTATTTTAACACGTATCAACCTGCTCGGATTGAGTCACCTTAAAGCCTTAATGGAATGAAAAAGAGAACCTTTCGAGCATGCAAGGTGATAAAGTAATTCTTTGGCATTATTTCACTTTTCATCACGTGAGATGTAGTCAAACGCACTTGAATTTTATATATTTTAGAAGTGAAAATTTCTTTAAGTGCGTTGGGCATTTTTTGAGCCGGGAAAAAACATTGAACTCGCGACACTGTAACCTGTAATGTAACCGACACCACTAGGAACACTCGGATAGTCAAAACTTATAATACTGTATTTGAGATGGGAAAAAACCATTGAACTCGTGACCCTGTAACCTGTAATGTAACCGACACCGCCAGGAACACTCGGAGAGTCAAAACTTATAATACTGTATTTGAGATGGGAAAAAACCATTGAACTCGTGACACCGTAACCTGTAATGTAACTGACACCGCCAGGAACACTCGGAGTGGTTAGGTAAGGTTTTTTCATTTATAGATTGCACTATTTATAATATAATAAAATAAAATAAAAAAATAATAAAACTGGCCAAGTGCGAGTCAGAACCGCACATATAGGGTTCTGTACCATCATACTAGATGGCGCCAGTTTCATGTTTCAAAAACCATCAGACTAAATGGCGCTAGTTACTCTATGTTAAAAAAAATGTGTGCTGGGACACATAGTAGAAGTGAAACTTCAACGGACAAGTGGAAAGGGTAACCCAGGCTAAGTACTTGCTTTATATCTCCATCTCAACTTTTCTCTATCTACGAATACAGCCATTGCTTTCTCTCCACCGCCGCCGCGAGCATTTCTCTGTCTACGCCCTCCACGCGGCCGTAACGCTTTATGTGACATAAAAAATCCTAATACCCGCAGTCTATTAGAAGTTTCACTTCAAAAAGACGTTTTTTGTATGGAGACTCCCCTTATTTTTTACTTTTTCCAATTTTTAGTATTTGTTGTTATAGCGGCAACTGAAATACATCATCTGTGAAAATGTCAGCTGTATAACTATCACGGTTCATGAAATACAGCCTGGTGACAGACGGACTAACGGACAGCGGAGGCTTGGTAAAAGGGTTCCGTTTTTTATTTTGTATGGCGAATAGGCCCACCCATAAACTATAGCGAATCTCATGTCGAATTGTTCCTCATAATCTCTAGATTAAACTGATAATATTAGCTAAATACCTCATCTAACGGGAATATTGAGAAATTGATTTAAACTTCATAGGAACCTTTGCACGAGGAACGATTTTAAATTATTATGGGGGGTCATTTTAATTAAAATGTTTTTTTTAAAAAAAGTCAAAATCACAAGACATTAAAACTTGACTTATCCTCTGGAATTATAATTATTATTGGCCTATTATGAATCCGGTTTAACTTTAACGGAAAATAGCACAATCTGATGCAGTTCCTGAGGGAACTAAAAAAATACTCGATTGTTGTGATTTTTTGCACAGAGATGGTTGAGTAGGTGGGAAACGACATAATTTACTAATCACCCTTTAAGACAGTCATAAAAACGATGTCCACGCGGGCGGAGCCGCGGGAATAAGCTAAATACCATAATAAATAAGTATTTTTTTGACAGTAATACCATCAATAAACGTAGTGAGCCGAATAAAAATCGTCTCCTTTTTAGTCAAAAATCATTTTCTCCCTTAATGTCTCATTATTTTATTTCAGTTCAATGAAGCCTAGTCAAATATTATTTATGTACATAACGTAGTTAAGTCACCCTAGTTGGGTAACAGTACTAAAATGTCAAAAGTCTATGAACCCAAAAGTGCCATTAGTCCTAACTTATAATCTTGTAATGATAAACAACAATGTTCGCAATTTAACTAGAGAGTTTTGCAAATTGTCCCCTAACTTTCTGGAGAGCGTTACAGTTTGATGAAGTTAAACATAAGAGGTTAAACTAAAGGCGGGATTAATTTCAAACAACTATGAGGGTTAATTCATATTGGGGGCAAAGCGACGCACAGTGCAGTGTCAACTTCGCGCAAAAGCGCATACTCACACCCGTGGATGTCCCTGGCTGATGATGAGTGATGTTTGAATTTACCGCTGCGGCACACCCTGGACACTTCATACAACGGGTCAGAAATTACATTTTCATAAAACGAATGAAGGAACAAACAAAATGGCGGCGAAATCCTATGAGTTCGACAACCAAACTGTAACAAATCTGTATCAATCTAGGTGACGAGGGGGTGAGGTCGCAATCTAGAGAACGGCAGGGCGTGTCCATACTGTATGTTAGTACTAATATATTTTATACTTTGGCTGCGCCGCCGTCCCGACGTCGCCCCGATTCGTCAGGTGAAACTAAAATGTGTGTGTATGTATCCCCGATTTGCAGAGAAACTGATTATGAAATTTTGCACATCATCATCATATCAGCCGAAGGACGTCCACTGATGGACATAAGCCTCCCCCAAGGATTTCCACGACGACTGGTTCTGTGCTGCCCGCAACCAGCGGCTTCCCGCGACCTTCACCGGTCCACCGACTGGGAGGCCTGCTTACACTACGTTTTCCGGTGCGTGGTCGCCAGTCGAGAACATTACTACCCCAAAAACTAGTAAAAATGAAACTAAGTGAAATTTTTCACATGGATATTTAAAACAATTTTCTTTTTGGATTTTTTATTTTAAAAAAGTAAGCAGTAAGCAAGTAAGCATGTGCAGGTTTCCTCACGACGTTTTCCTTCACCGTAAGAGCGTCGGACAAATTTAGATATGAATTGTGGAGTAAAAAAAAACTATACATATAATAAATTATAAATCACTTAAAATAATTAGCACGAGGTGACTTTATCGGTAGCTGTATCGGTGATCGGCAAGCTCCCGAGGAATCTCCGAAACACCACACCCTTCGACCAGAACTCCTCCTTAGTGAAGGTCTCCTAGTTATGGACCAGTCACCTGTATAATAATTGTGATAATTGTAAAGTACCCGAGTACCTATTGGCTCTAATACATAAATAAACTGGCAAAGTAAATTGATTCTGTTTCCAGCTCGGGGCGGCGGCGTTCTATTTGGTGAATTTGTCGGTGAACTAACCTCGTTGGAACTGAATATTAATGTAACCGACCGTTATTAATTTATATGATCTGCACCTGTTGGCAAATTAAGTTATCGATTTTAATTCAAGTAGGAAACTTCTGGGTATTCTCTGATAAGCGTTATTATTGCAATGACATGTTTTTTAGATAGTTAACACGGCAGTGTGTCCGCCAAGTTCGAAAAGAAAAAGGCGGCACCGGTTGTGGGTTATAAAGGTAGGCCATAAAATTTGGTGGATTTGAAAAATTCTTAAAAAAAAAGAAAAATCGTACACATTCAAATTTATTCTTAAATAAAAGTAAAGACCTTGAAAAATTTCTTTTTAAAGATACCATCATCCAGAGGCGAACCGCCTCGCTGTGGACAATCTTCAAACCTGGACCTCAAATTTATTAAAACTCACTGGCACATTGCACGTCGTGGAATAGTAGACATTTCTTCACGGACATTGGTCTTCAGCTGGGCGATCGTGGTTGGTTTATTGGTGTAAACTTAATTCTTCATGTAACTCCACAGAAAAAGTCTGCTGGCGTGAGATCTGGGCTTCTGGGTGGCCATGGAATATCCCCTTAGGCCAAAGAATAAAGACTTTTTACTACATACATAAAAGAAGATTTACTCCGCAAAATAATTTGAATGAATGGCGACTCTTGCTACGACACAATAAAGTGCAAATTCAGGTCGCACAGCGCTAATTACCTATTGAAATCACACCCCGGACACTGCATACAACAATCGTGAAATGAAATTTATTAAAACCAATTGAGGAGCAAAGAAAATCACAACGAAATCCTATAAGTTCGACAACCAAACTATAACCAATCTGTACTTATCAATCTGGGTGACTAGGAGGTGAGGTCGGAATCTAGAGAGCGGCAGGGAGTGTCCATACTGTATACTAGTACTAATATAATATACTTTGGTTGAAACCGTGTCGCACGATTATAGGCTTTAAGTTCTTAAAGGTGCGGAAAGAAAAAATCTAGTAACTTGGTTATGTATCTGTCGGAATTTACAGTCACAGATTGCCCTCGCTGATTCTCGAAGAAACAGGGACCAATTTACCCGCTGGCTCAAATGACCTTTAATTTTTTCATCTGTTTTTACTGATCTTGGGCATCCCACAAGTTTCAGATTTAGAGCCAAACCAGTAGACTCGAGTTTTCTAACCCATGCCCTAATCACATTTTCACTGGGACACTAATAGCTCATGCAATACAACAGAGCACGAATCGCCGTTTTTCTAATAAATTTTTACATAGAACGCATGCTGCGCACGCCCCCGTGAAACGCTCATTGGCGAATATATTTCCGAGAATCAAGCTACTTATCTCCACCTTCCGCGCACCGCTCTCTCAAACTTTTTAATGCATTGGTGTTTTTAAAATTGCACGTCTTTATGGTCCACCTTGTATTACACGAACCATTTCGGGCCACTTTCGACTTACGAATCTCTACTGCATGATGTATGCCTGAAATATAAACACAATAAAAGAATAATACTAGCAGGCGATTTCAACATAAATACGCTTCAATCAGGTAAAATAACAGATCATTATGTGGACATTGCTTTAAATTATAATCTAACCCAACACATAAAAGAACCTACACGTAAATCATCTTGTATAGACCACATACTCAGCAATATAAAAAAAGCAACCTCAGAAGTTATTCCCTTACATTTATCCGACCATGAGACGGCTCAATTCCTGAAGTTCCCTGTAAAGTCAAAAGGAGACAAACCCAAATCTTATAACATATTTCAAAGAGATTATTCAAAAGAAAATGTAACTAAATTCATTGAATGCTTGAATAGCTTGGCTTTTGAAGAAGTATTTTTAGAGACGGACTTAAACAAAGCTTTTGAGGAGTTTCATAATTTATTTACTTTATTTTATAAACTATGTTTTCCTCAAATTAAAGTCAAAATTACAAATACAAAAAAACAAAAATGGGTTACAGAGGGTCTTAAACAGAGCTGTAAAAGAAAAAGGTTACTGCGATATACATATTACAAGGACAAAACACTAGAAAACAAACACAAATACACACACTTTTCATCCATATTAAAACATGTTATCATTAAACTTAAAAAAAATTGTAATATTAAATTTATAAAAAATAGTAAGAATAAAAACAAGGCTTCATGGACGATTATAAATAATGAACTAGGCTGTAAGAAAAACAATCAAAATGACATTGATTACATTGAACACGATATCGGAATATTAACGAACCCTACCGAGATAGCAGGAAAATTTAATGACTATTACATTGAAAGTACGAATGAAAACACAAAAAAAGACTGTAAGCATTTAACATTACACAATAATAATTTGAACTCGATGTATTTGGCGCCTATGACAGTTGAGGAGATAAAAAAAGAGATCATGTCACTCAAAAATACAAACTCTACTGGATACGACGAAATTTGCACAAAAGTACTTAAAGCTTCCTTAGATTGTACCATATTAGTACTTACTTATTTAATTAACCTTTCATTTCTAACTGGAACTTTTCCAGAAATCCTTAAAATCTCTATTGTTAAACTTTTATTTAAAAAAGGAGACAAAGGACAAGTACAAAACTACCGCCCCATAACATTGATTTCAATTTTTTCAAAAACTTTTGAAAAATGTATGTTAAAGCGTTTGACACAATATTGCAGTAAATATAAAATTATAAATCAAGATCAATTTGGCTTCCAAAAAAATAAGTCTACAACCTCTGCAACTTTTTCACTAATGACTGGTATTTTAAATGGAATAAATAATAAACAATTGACTACAGTATTACTCTTTGACCTAAGTAAAGCCTTTGACTTTGTAGAACACGATCTACTTATAAAAAAACTTAATTCTTATGGAATAAGAGGATTACCTCTTGATTGGATACGGTCTTACCTTTTAGAAAGAAGACAAAAAGTTTCATTAACTAAAATCAACAATAATAAAAATGAGGCTATCGTATATTCCTCTGATTACAGATACAATAGATGCGGAGTTCCTCAAGGAAGCGTAATTGGACCCCTTCTCTTCGTACTTTATATAAATGACATCCCTCATGTAACTCAGCACAAGTGCGTTCTCTTCGCTGATGACATTTCTATAGTAGTGACAACAAAAGGGAAAATTACTGACAATAATACAATTAACAATCACGAATCTGACATTAATAATACTATTGATGTTATAATAAAATGGCTGAACATGAATAACTTACAGATTAATATTTCAAAGACAAACTACATTAATTTTAACAACAATAGGTTTCGTAAATTAGAAATAAAACATGGAAGCATAAAAATTGATGAGATGTATAACACGAAATTCTTAGGCCTCAAAATTGACAACCAACTAAACTGGAAACCACAACATGAGAATGTAAGTGAGAGACTCAACAGATTTGTGTACGTCCTAAAGCGCCTAAAAAGTCTAACAAACATGCCCACTGTTTTGTCTGCCTATCATGCGTGTGTAGCTTCGGTGCTCCGTTACGGTCTTATTATATGGGGAAATGGGACCCACTGGAAAAGAGCCTTTATAGCACAAAAAAAATGTGTAAGAGCTATAGCTGGCAAGTCATCACGAGACTCCTGCAAGCCACTATTTAAGGAGCTTGGTCTGTTGCCACTACCCGCGCTATATATATTTGAGCTCTGTCTGTTTGTAAAGCAACATCTGCAATTATTTAAAAAAGCCAGTGACAAAACCACAAGAACCCTTAGAGATCCATACAGGCTAGTTTTTAACGAAATCCCATTGACTGAAATGTATAGCCGAAATTGTGTGTGTATGAGCGTTAGATAATATAATAACCTGCCAATTGAACTGCGAAAGCTTGAATCGAAAACCTTTAAGACAAAATTGTTGAAATGGCTTATTGACAAAAATTATTATAGCGTTAATGAATACCTCTGTGACAAAAATAAACTTATTGACATTTGAATTTTTAAAGTTTACGTGACAAAATAATTATAATCTATGTTAAACATTTGCATGCCTTGCACAGGCGAAACATGATTGCACTAAAAATTATATTAAACATCCTACTACCATGTTTGATGCAAATAAATTATCATTTCATTTCATTTCATTTCATTTCATTACCTGTAACTTAAAATCTGTTTGAATTACACACTTGCGATTTTGTATGTCTAGTAAGACCCCATTTTCTGTGATATTGACTACCGACAATCACTATTTTTATGATGCACTCACTCACTCACGGACTCATCAAAACTATAGACCACTTCTAGGTGACTTAGAAACTTGAAATTGGCATTGAGGAAGTATATTGGATGTATACAAAGGAAAATACAAAAAGAAACGGCCAAGTGTGAGTCGTACTCGCGCACTAAGAGTTCCATATCATCACTACTCAGCCAAATGTGTAGACCACTTCCAGGTAACTTATAAACTTGAAATTTTGCGTCAAGATAAGTTGTAAGGCGTAAACCAAAAAAACAAAGATCGAAAATTTGGCCAAGTGCGAGTCGAACTTGCGAAATTAGGGTACTTGACCACTAATATTTATCAAAATTATAGATAGACAATTCTAGGTGACTTAGAAACTGGTTTGGCAGGTGTAATAGGTGTCTACAAAGGAAAAAGTAAAACCGGTCAAGTGCGAGTCGGAATCACGAAATTTGGGTTCCGTACCACCACTACTCATTGAAATAATTTTATATACAACTACGTTTACGAATCGAAATAGGTTTATTGGGAGTATTAAATTAAAAATTCAAAAACTGGCTAATTGCAATCCGGGCTTGCGCACTGAGGTGTCGGTACTACCAAAAATATCTTATATGAATGTCTATTACTTGAATAAAGATAGGGAATTAGTATTAATACTTCACAAAAATTAATGATATCCCAATAAAACATAAATGTGAAGTGGAGCCAAGTTCAATATAAAGGCGATCTAAATGGGTGAGTACCAAGTTCTATAGTGGTTCCTAAATCATAGCTATGGAACTACAAATATAAATATTTATTTTAGACTTCTACAAGTATTAGATAATGTACAACGGTTTTCAGTTGCTTAAAAGAAAATTTGTAAAGTTCCGTGCTACTTAATGGTGTAACTTGGCAAGTTTAAATAGTCAAGGCGCCAAGCAAGCAAAGCTTACTTTTTAAAAGTAAATATAAACATAGATTAAAATTATATAGTGAAAACTTGCAAGTTACATCGTTAATGTAATATTTTCTCTTAAGTAACTAAAAACACACAGTACATTCTCTATTACTTGGAGAATTCTAAAATAAATATTTCTATTTGAAGTTCCGTAGCTATGATTTAGGAACCACTATAGAACTTGGTACCTATCCATTTAGATCGCTGCAATTTTTTCATATCGAATTTGGCTCCATTTCACATTATGTTTTGTTGAGATTATCTCTTTGCTAACTCTCTCATTTTTAGAATTCCGTAGTCAAAATGGCAAGAACGGAACCCTTATAATGATATCATGTCCGTCCGTCTGTCTGTCTGTAGGTCCGTATGTCATAGTCAATTTTCTCTGCCACTATTAATTAAATCTACTGTAACGAAATTTTCAACATATAGACTTACGATCAGAAAGACAAAATAAGTCTAAGTAGGTACATAAAAGAAACAAGGGTTGTGAAAGGGGGTCGAAAAACTTAAGTTAAGTTAACCCCTTCAAGTAGGGTATCGTTAAATAGATCTCAATGCATTTAAGGTTTTTAAGAACACTTTACTATTAAAGTAGCATTTACGAAATATTAAAGTGTCACTTTTCATGTCTAGCTTATGAACTACGGTATAGGTACTTAAAGTTCTAAAAAAAAATGGTACCATGATTTACTAAACAATTTTGGTCACGAATTTTTTTTGTACTCTCTCCCATGACGGACAGATGGATGGACACAGTAAGCTCAGTAAGATAGGGTCCCATTTCCTGGTACAGAACCCTAAATACTAAACATAGAGAAAAGAAAAACATTCAAAAATTTTAAATTCCCGCTATGACCTTGACGTTCTACCTGTTATTAATCTGCAAGCAAAATTTAATATCAGTTATACAGGGTGTAAAAAAATTAGTGTAGGTCCCTTCTACTCATCATACTAAACAACTTTTGCTATACGTCTTTGCTGAAAACGTAAACATTTTTTTTTAATCTTCATACAAATCGAACAGCTGATCGATCGATTTTGTGCATTTTAGTATGGGGAATCCAAATTGTTTTTTGAGAATTGACTATATGAGTTCCTTGGAGAAAGTTGTTCAGTATGACGAGTAGAATCCCCAGTTAACGGAACCTACACAAATTTTGTTACAGCCTGTATAGGAATGGCTCTAGTAAGTATAATCGACCAATTTCGAAGTTTATTCGAGTTCGAAGTCGCCGTATTCTGTTTGCCGTCACATCGGCGTCACTCGATTGATGGATGATATTTACCCTTGCTCTGCTACGATCATTTACATCAAAATTAAATCATGTCATGGCAGAGTAGAGCGGGTTAATAATACAATAGGGATGGCGACAGCATCAGAAATAAATTATGAACTCTTGATCACTAAATTGCCCTCCTACTTAAACTTCGAAAAAACTTACTCGTTCTGTTTTCCATCAAGTCTTCGATTTTTAATTCACCAAAATCACAAAATGAGTACATAAATGACGCTGCAAAACTATGACGTCATGCCTAGGTATTTCAAACATCTTTAGAACAAAATATCGTTTTTGACAGATGATAAAAAGTAAATCAAATGACTAGCATTCGTCATCCCTATAATCAACGTTTATTTTAATCGCCTCCATGGCGTAATGGTTAGTCCATTCGCTTCACACCAGGAGGTCGCGGGTTCAATTCCCGGCGGGTCAACTTTGTAAGACTCGGTTTGGTTGATGGTAGGGCATTTTTTTAGCCCGCCTGGCTAGCTACCACCATCTTATCTAAGTCTTGCCGCCAAACATCAGTGTTAACAGAATTGATATGTTCCGGCTTGAAGATAAATAACCAGATCTCCATTGCGTTGGAGAATCTTGGTAATCCCGCTTCTATCTTCGCTATCATCGTCACTTTACCATTAGGTGAGATGACGCCTAGGGCTTATCAATTGTGGAGTAAGAAAAAAAATACATTAAGGGGCCTTGGTCCCACCTATTTGACCTACCGTTAGGACCATGGTACACCCTGGACACCTCATACAAAGGGTCAGAAATGACATTTCAAAAAAGGAATGACGGAACAAACAAAATGGCAGCGAAATCCTATACGTTCGACAACCAAACTGTATCTAACCAATCTGTATCAATCTGGGTGACGAAGGGGTTAAGTCGCAATTTAGAGAGCGGCAGGGAGTGTCCATACTGTATGTAAGTATTAATATATATTATATACTTAGGCTAAAGTATAGGGTGAAGAATGAAGGATACTTTTGATCTCGGAACAAGCAAAGTTCCCGAGGGATGTGGGAAAAACGGAACTTGTGGCTCGCTCACATCGCACCCTTGAATCATCACATCAGCTTAAATATACGTCGACCACGCGGGCCCAGTGCAGGTTGGTCAACTTCACATACATCCTTCGAGTTTCTTCGATGGCGTGTGCAGGTTTCCTCACGACGTTTTCCTTCACAGCGTCGGATAAACGTACATATGAGATTGAAATTCGAAAACACATTGGTACATGGCAGGACTCGAACCACGACTTCCCAGATAGGAGGTAGCGGCCCTTGCCGTTGCGGTACCGACGCTCTTATAAAGACCCTTGAATACAGTCATAATAACGTAACCGATTTAATTAAAAACTGCATAGAAACATTACCTCTAGTTTTTTTAACAATCGGGTTAAAAGTATCCTATGTCACTATTCGGGATCAAGGCGAATCTAACGATTCCATTAAGGCGTTAAGACTACAGGCTCATTCAAAGAAAAAGACCTACATACATACATACCACACCCGAAAAACTTTAGCCTCATTTTTGGGCAGTCGAATAAAAATTAAACATGTAAGCGAAGCCGCGGGAAAAACTAGTATCTAGGTAATATTTAAAAAACCATAGCGTACCCCTGCTGAGGCGCGTGAAGGCAAAGTATATATATTAGTACTAAGATACAGTATGGACACTCCCTGCCGCTCTCTAGATTGCGACCTCACCCCCTCGTCACCCATACTAATACAGATCCTTCCTTTGACTCGTGCACAAAAACCGACACCCGATCCGAGCGTCGTCGGCAAGCGCTCGCAAACCTTCGTAGCAAGCCGAGCCGAGAGCCTCGCTCTACATGCTTGTGCTCGTTGTGGCTCGGCAAGCATGTGGATGCACCATTAAATGTGCGCCTACGTCAATATGACGTACGTCAGAGGTTGAGGGCTAGAGAAAAAACCCACTGTCAGAAATTTTCAAGCCACCTACATAATATATGGGCACTGTAACAGCTTATTATCTGTCACCTATTGATAGCAACCGGCACCGATGGCTAAGGAAGTAATTCATCATCATCTTCATCATATCAGCCCAAGGACGTCCACTGCTACGCAAAGGCCCGTGAGACGTAGCGTAGGCAGACCTCCTACCCGGTGGACTGACGTTAATCTTGACGTGGACTTGGTGAAGGTCGCGGGAAGCCACTGGAAGCGGGCAGCGCAGGACCAGTAGTCGTGGAAATCCTTAGAGGAAGCCTTGTTTCAGCAGTGGCCGTCTTTTGGCTGGCATGATGATGATGATGATCTTGTGATACATAGTTTTAAAGTGATGACTGCAAAACCCTATACTATACAGGGTGTAAAAAAATTGGTGTAGTTCCCGTTAACTGGGTCTTCTGTTCATCATACTGAATAACTTTCCCTAAGGAATCCAAAGCAATATTAAAAAAAAAAACATTGGTTTCTCCAAACAAAAATTCAACTTAAACAGATGATCGATTTGAGTACAGTTTCCTTTTTTTGCAAATTGAGAATGGGTCCCAAGAGGAAAGAAAGAGTTGTTCAGTGTGATGAAGCTCCAACGGATCTTTCCTAGTTTTATACTGGCTGTATACATGATATAAAAGGAAAATGTGTTCCTTTTCAGAGTGAAACGGTGTAATTTTCTTTTCAAGTTGATCAAAAGCAATCGTAGTTGCCAGGGGGTGATTGTCTGAATTAAATTTAACATCAAACCAGACAAGTTAGTCTCGGAGCACCACGCGTAGTGGGCGGTGCTGAAGCCATTAGTCTTTAATTCGAATAGGTATACTGTTCTTCACTTGATACCCAAAGCGAATTTCCTTTGATTGTAGCTGTAAGTGTTTTTGTACCTTTTTAAACATGAAATAAAAAGAAAAAAACCCGGCTTAGTAGGAGTCAGAACCGCACACATAGGGTTCCGTAACATCATATTAGATGACGCTAGTTTCAGGTTTCAAAAACCATCATACTAGATGGCGCTAGTTTCTTCACGCTTAAAAAAAACACGTTTTTGTAAGGAGACTTTTTCTTTTTATAATTTTTAGTATGATTTGTTATAGCGGCAACAGAAATACATCATCTGAGAAAAAACTCAGCTGTCTAGCTATCACGGTTCATGACATACAGCCTGGTGACAGACGGACAGACAGCGGAGGCTTAGTAATAGGGTCCCGTTTTTACCCTTTAGATACGGGACCCAAAAAAGGATTACATTTTCATTACAAGTTCTTATAAAGTCTACTTATATGAAATATTTCTTTTTCATATAAGTCTAACAGTTTAGGAACGCCAGGAGGGCACAATAGTTGTTTGTGCTACAAGGGAACAAAGTAATATTTTGTTCCTCGAGGATGTTCGTTTGAATTCAGAGTGAAGCAAAGCGTTCTAAAGTCAAATCCTAAGCGTAGCGAGGAATTCAATATACGCCGTCCGAATATAAAATATTTTGACCCCGAGAAACTCAATTTTTGGACAAACAATTTTTCATCACAACCTTTCAAACACGAACGCGGACCGATTGGTCTGCTGTTTTTTTTTTCTTTTATTAAAAATTTAAGTGCGTTTGGCTGCACCTCATCTGATGATAAGTGCCGATGCAGCCGAGGATGTGACACGCAAGCTCAAATAGTGCCTGTTCACTCTCGTCTTAAAGATTCCTAAATTATACGAATCTGCCGATTAGCAGAGAGCATAGCTCAAATTCCCGTAGGGAAAAACTTGAATGTGGACCCCGCTTTCCTCCAAAGCCAATTTTCGGTTTTCGAATAAGTGTAATTAAAACAAATTTTATATGACTTTAGCGGGCCGTATCTCGCGAACGGTCTGCCTAATAAAAATGTTGTTGTTGGAAAATAGATGCTCTAAAAATGTTTTATCCCACTTTTACATGTTTTTCATAAACCAATATTGCAGAGGGGTATTATAAGTTTCATCTGTGCATCTGAGGATGAACCGATTTTTTTTTGTTTGAAAGGTAACTTGATGGAGAGTGTACTTAGATGATTCAAGAACTGTTCAGCCGTTTGAAGACCACCAGCTCTTTTCCAGTTGACAAAGGGATCTTTTTTATATTTTTTATTCACTATTGGTCTTCTTCCTCTCTTCTTCTTCTTCTTTTCGAGTCGACGGCAAACTCAGACAGTACCATCCTAAGACCAAGCCACGCAAATTGCCTTGTCAGTGGCCTGCATCAAGTCCTCCCGCGTACAGGTGACAGGGCAAGAAGGACACGTAATGAGGTGGTCCGTCCTCTGAGGGACCGCACCACACCTACACTCCAGGTTTGTAAGCACTATTGGTAAGCCCTTGGCATCATCTCACCTTTTTGTGAGCAACTTTCACAGGTCTGATCGATCCGAAATTTTGTATTCTGTTACTTCAATGATATTGCAGCATCACCTGGAGAGGCATCGTGTTTGGGCTCATGCAGTAGTCGGAATGAAGTTATGTACATAGATCCTACTAATATTATAAACGCGAAAGTTTTTAAGAATGTATGGATGTATGTTTGTTACAAAAGCGTCGGTGGCTTAGCCGGTAACGACTCGGTCCTCCTAACCAGAGGTGCCGGGTTCAAATCCGGACGGCCAATGTACCAATGAGTTTTTAGAAACTTACGTACATATATTCAACGATTGCTTTAACGGTGAAGGAAAACATCGTGAGGAAACCTGCGCACACCTGCGAAGAAACTCGAAGATTGTGTGTGAAGTCGACCAACCCGCACTGGGCCCGCGTGGTCGACTAAGGCCCGATCGCCCTAATTCAGGGTAGGCTTGAGCCCCTCGGTGGGGACGTATATGAGCTGATATAATAATGTTTGTTACTCTTTCACGCAAAAACTATTGAATGGATCTGGCTGAAATCTGGTAGGTGGACAGATTGGGACCACGGTAAAAAGATCTTAAGCACCAATAATTTGAAATCAGCACCAGATGCATAATATTGCATGCTTTCTTTAGGCAGGTTATTGCGAACATAGTACAATTTATTTAAGACCTAATGTAAACCAATAATCAGCAATAAAATATTTGAGTTTGAGTTTGAGTTTGATGTCAACCAATCGAAATCAGAGGAGATGTCAACTTAGGCTACTTTTTCCACGCTCGCGAGTCGCTTGCTGCTCGCGCACTGTACACCCTCGAAAAGTCATCGATCAGCGGCTTCACCCGCGTGAAAAACGTTTCTACGTTTTCCACGCGGGTGAAGCCGCTTGAAAATAATTGAAAATTAAAAACCCGACTGCATAAACAAAACCCCTATTTTTTATTCAGCCGGTTTAAGTTGTATTCTATGTCACTCACGGGATAAAGAAAAATCTAGTGACTCATTCATTTAATTTTTGGGTAGATAGATAGATAGATAACACGTTTATTTGTCACTGCAATCACACACATATTATTACAATCATACACAATATAAAACAAAACATAACAAATTAAAAAGAGCAAAAAATAATAATAATACAATAACATTATGTGTGTTGCAGTAGTACAAAAGGGCCGTGACTCAGTGTGTTGATTTGCTCTTGCGAGCAATACACTGGTAATTCTGTCTTAGATTTACATCTATGTTGGCACTAAATTGCATTACTGTTGGTCTAATAAATCCGAGTAATTGACTGTGACAAACCTACGGACGAACGGACATGGCAAAATTCTAGCTTCGTTTGCCAATTTTAGGTCCGGAACCCTAAAAAGGTTGCTGAACGTCAAGAGGGTTGCTTAAACCTCTTAGTTCTCATCGAGCGCGCATGCGTGATACAGCTTCAGAAGCATTTGAATTTGTTCCTGGCACATTCAGTTGAACTCCGGGTTTTTGGCGAGAGCGCTTCCATGCTGCGATTTCTCCGTGACGCGCGACATCGGAAGTTTGCAGTCCGAAAATGCATCGTTACCTTCTTTGTTTGAATTTTTAAAAAGAGATTTTGTTGGTTTCAAAAAGAGATTTTATTTTCCTAACTTATGCTGTTAGTGATTTGTTCGCGGAAAGGATGATGAAGAAGAATCTGTAGTGATGATGTTACGATTAAAGTTGCTTGTTTTGGGAATTTCAGTGTTATTTCGTAGTACAGATTCTGTTGGTAAGTTTTGTCTTCTCAGAATTATTTTCTCAGAACTATGGCGTAATAATTTCGAAAACCAAAAACTTTAAAGTACAAGTTGCATTGTCACGCGATATACATAATGCATGCAAAATTTCAGCTCAATCGGAAACCAGGAAGTGAGTGAAATTTAACTTACAAGATTTTATTACTGACACCGGGACAGGTGAAACTAAATACAAGCTTGTAAAAAGCAGTTAGGTTTAAGTTAAATTAGTAAAATATCTTAAATTTATTGACATGCAGTCCAGGTCTGATTACTATTTTTTTTTATGATTGGATATTGAAGTCAGTAGATAGCCAAGAGTCTTAAATCAGTTTCAAACTTTTAAAAAAGAATAAATTCTCAATTCGACTTTGTGTTTTTTTTTTTCGTATGTACGTTACGCGATTTATTCGCCGATTGTGAACCGATTTTGGTAACTGTTTTTAACTGGATAGTTTATACTCTATAAATATTATAGTCAATTTATTATACTTTTTTAAATACAGTGTAAACTCTATATAGCGACACTCAAGGAACCGGGCACTTTGTGACATTATTGAGAGTTTACGTTATACAGAGAGAAATTAGCGTCAAAGTAAACCAATTGGAGCCAGAAAATTTTGACGTTTCAAAGAGTGAATCGTTATATCGAGTGACGTTTTACAGAGTTTACACTGTATAAATATTTAAAAAAAATGCAAAGTTGTAATTAGCTGTTGCGATTAAATTCGGTTGTTTTCAATGTGTTTAGCTTTGTTAATTATGTTGACTTTCACAACGAACCGGCTAAGTAGGTGTATTTGGTTCATTAATTAAAATCTTTTATTTAACCTGCAGAAAACTCTGAATAAAACGAAGTCAAGTAGGTTAGTTTTGGTTAGCATGTCTTTTTCTACCGTAAAACCGTCCAACTCGGTTTTATTCCGAGTTTTCTACTCCATAGTGTGCAATATTCCTAGGATTTTCGCGAAACTACTGATTTTGCTATTATCCTGCGACACGCATCTTTAGCTAGTTAATAAAAGTCAAAACCTTCAGGGGTCTGATTTAGCTGAAATTTGAATGAACTTTGGAGGTGGAATCAAGTTCCGAGGATCGTCTTTTATTTCCAATAGAATTGTAGCCTTTTTTGAATTTGGAAACGTGTACACTTAAATTCATATCATAAATAAATAAATTCATATTGAGCGTAGTGAGCATTTGACTTTTAAACATAAAAACTCTTTTGAAAAAAAAGCTTGTAATACTTAAAAGTTTTTAGGTTTATCTTTAACTTATTATGTTCTAAAAAGCGTCGGTGGCTCAACCGGTAACGACTCGGTCCATCTAACCAGAGGTACCGGGTTCAAATCTGGACGGCCAATGTACCAATGAGTTTTTCAAAAACTTACGTACATACTTACCGATTGCTTTAACGGTGAAGGAAAAACATCGTGAGGAAACCTGCACACCCCTGCGATGAAACTCGAAGGTTGTGTGTGAAGTCGACCAACCCGCACTGGGCCCGCGTGGTCGACTAAGGCCTAATCGCCCTGATTCAGGGTAGGCTCGAGCCCCTCGGTGGGGACGTATATGAGCTGTAATGATGATTATGTTCTAAAAACCTTGGCATGACGTCATCATGCCATGCAGCAGCGTGTAAATATAAAAGTGTTTCATCATGCAGCGTCATTTATGTACTCATTTTGAGGTTTTGATAAATTAAAAATTAAAGACATGATGAAAAAAAACCGGCTAAGTGCGAGTCAGACAGAACGCACACAAGGTTCCATACCATCATACTAGATGGCACTAGTTTTTTCACGTTTCAAATAAAAAATACGTTTTTTGTTTTGAGACTTTCACTTTCACAAGTCTTTTTTGTTATAGCGGCAACAGAAATACATCATCTGTGAAAATTTCAGCTGTCTAGCTAACACGGTTCATGAAATACAGCCTGGTGACAGACGGACGGACGGACAGAGGAGGCTTAGTAATTGGGTCCCGTTTTTACACTTTGGGTACGGAATCCTAAAAAGGAGTAAGGTTTTCAAAAGTTTTGTGAGTTCATAATTTATTTTTGATGCTGTCAATCGGGCCTTAGTCGACCACGCGGGCCCAGTGCGGATCATTAAATTAAATTTAATTAATTAAGTTAATTACCCTAATTCAGGGTAGACTCGAGCCCCTCGGTGGGGACGTATATGAGCTGACATTATGATGCTGTCAATCATCCCAATTATGATATTTGGTTCATTCTAGATAGAAAAATAATAGTGAACATAGTTAACATTTCACAAGCTGGTCTTTCTTCTCTTATCGTGTGGCTCAATTTACCCATGCTATATGGCATCGCCCTGATTCAGGGTAGGCTCGAGCCCCTTGGTGGGGACGTATATGAGCTGATATAATAATATGGCAGTTGCCTGTCTCACATCAAAAGTGTAGTGCATTTTAATTTGTGCCTTCCGACGTGTGCAACGCTACCTTCATATACATTTGGAATATATATTTGGTTAACAAAAATAACTAAAATGAGGTCTCAACCTCTATTTTGAGATGTTGTTACAAGTGACGTAATAAACATTTTTTTTATTTAATTTAATTTAATTTGGAATCAGATGTGCAGGTTCTCCCTCACAGTGTTTTCCTTTACTGTTAAGTTGATTACAATGATAGTTTCAAAGAAATTATTGGCAGATTGGACGTCCCCGATTCGAACCCGGGACCTCTGGTTAGAGAATCGAGTCGTTACTATTGACCGACGAAACCTTATCACCTATACAAAGACACTAGTAATTCTATTTTCACCCGACTGCGCCAGAAAGAGTGTTATGTTTTCGAGTGTATGTATGTGGATTTATTTCTGTAGCCTAAACGGCTTGATAGATAGGATTGCGAGGTGTCAATAGATTGATATGAATCCCGTAACATAGGATACATTTTTACCCGACTGGCTAAAAAATAGGGGTTAAGTTTTTATGCAGACGGACTGTTAATTTTTAATTAATTAAATATGTTAATGTAGTTAGATCATCATATTTTGCTCCTTGTTGTAACCATTTTGAAGTAAAACTTCAATATATACGGGGGCTATTACGATTTTTTTCTGTTACGAAAAAGCGTTACGTATCACGAAAAAGAGTTAAGGTATATATCGCGTGGTGAGAGGCGGCAGTGGCAGAGGGATATTTTTTGAAAAAATTTTTTTGGAATGAATTTTTATATTATTTTTTTTTTGAAATATTTTTCTATTTTTTTTCTGATTACTTTTTTTTTAAGTTTTTTTTTGAAATATTTTTCAATTTTTTTGTAAAATAATAAATACCACGGATACATGGGTAAGTATACAGAGTGATACAAAAATGTCTAGCAATATTTTAACTATGGCTTCTACTCATGAAACTGATGAACTGTTTTCAAGAAATCTAAAGATAATTCGAAAGAAACAGTTTTTGATATCCCATACATTTTTGGCTAATTAGCTGACCGATTTGTATGAGAGGTAATTTTTCTGGGTTTCTTGGGCTAAGTTGTTCAATTTCCATAGCCATAGTTTAAAATTTTGCCAGAAACCTTTATATGATCCTGTATAGCCTCAGCGGGGTTGAATTAGTCTAGAAAAGTCGAATACCTGATTTTTTGCCGTTAACACCGATTTCTAGGCTCGTTACGTGAAAAGTTTTTTTTTTCTCATCTACTGATGGTAAGTGACGATAATGGAAGCGGGCTTACCAAGATTCGCCAAAGCTAGCTGTTTTATCTTCCAGCCGAAATACGACGACAAGACTGAGATAAGATGGTGGTAGCTAGCAATGCGGGCTTATAAAATGCCCTTCCACCAACGAAACAGAATTTTACAAAGTTAGACTCCGCTAGGAATTGAACCCGCTGCCTCCTGATGTGAAGCGATTGGACTTACCCATTACGCCACGGAGGTGGTTAGATGTTACGGGAATACGGAAAAAACCGGTAAAGTGCGAGTCAGAACCGCGCACAAAGGGTTCCGTACCATCATACTAGATAGCGCTAGTTACTTCACGTTTCAAAACAAGCACTTTTTGAATGGAGACTTTCACTTTTTCTTTTTCTATATTTTTTCGTTGTTATAGCCTAAATAAAGATTTTTTTATTATTTTATTATTATTATTATTATAGCGGCAACGGAAATACATCATCTGTGAAAATTTCAACTGTCTAGCTATCATATCACAGACAGACAGACGGACGGACAGCGGAGTCTTAGTAATAGGGTTCCGTTTTTAACCTTTGGTTACGGAACCCTAAAAGTTACATGTGGGTAGATGGTTTCTAATGTCACTCGCGCCGCGTTCAGTATTTATGATACTCGCGCTGTAATTATAACTTATTTATAGGTAACTTCTTAATGTCATTAGAACCCCATCAAAAGAAGCTCGAGCGGGATTCAGCCCCTAGGTTCTATTCAAGTCGACATCGCCTTGCCTCCATTTGTACATCAAAAGGCCACACTTAATTACGTTTTTCCATTCAGACCTGGAAACAAGGAATCTCGTAAGAGAGGGGCTTCTCCCACTATGCTTCAAAACCTTTATGTAGACCAGCAGATTTTTTAGGAAGCCAAAAGGTACCGTGTTTTTTAGATAGAAGTTTTTTGTAAATAAACAAATCCATTCCGATGTTTTTCAATTCCAAAACGATTATCTGGAAATTCTGGGATGAACAGACGTAGATATTCAGATCTTTTTGAACTATTTCAAATTAGGCAATGCTACGTTAGTACTAATATAATATACATTGGCCAGGTGTCAAAAAGCCTTTTTAACCGACTTAAAAAAAGGAGAAGGTTTCTCAATTCGACCGTATAAATATATTTTTATGTGTGTTCGCGGATAACTTCGTCGTTTATGTACCGATTTAATGATTCTTTTTTTGTTGGAAAGGAGATATCCATATTTTGTGGTACCATGATAAGGAATCAGGATCTGATGATAGCATCCCAGAGAAATTGAGGGGAACCTTAGTTTCCTGTTTGAAGTCGGTTTTTTTTTGTTCAAAATTATTTTATTACTTGTTATAGCGGCACATACAAAACACAATAAAAAAACGAAATACAGCCCGTTGACAGACAGACTAACGGATGGACGGACAGCGGAGGCTCAATATGTCCCGTTAGCTCCCTTTGGGTACAGAACCCTAAAAAAAGTAATCGACATTTAAAAGGTGATTTACCTAGGCTGTTTGATTAGTACCCGTTTACTAAATATATTAATATCACTGGCCGAAAATAAGTATACCACCTTTTTAAGCCATTTTTCAGAGGCGGGAAAAAGAAAAAAAAAATTGCATTATTTTGTTTTTTTTTTCTCATTTGACAGCGATTTTGTGAAAGCGTGAACTTAAAATTGTTAAAATGGAGAAAGAACAGTATCGGTCTGTAATTAGATTCTTGTTTTTGGAAGGAAAAACATGTGATGAAATAAAAGTAAGAATGCAAGCGGTTTACCATAAATGTGCTCCTTCTATGACAACCGTCAGATATTGGTATAACGAGTTTAAGTGGGGGAGAACAACCGTCTTTGATGAGGATCGCCCAGGCCGGCCAATTGAGGTGACTACAGACGATATGGTTAAGAAAATTGAAAATATCGTTTTAGCCGACCGCCGAATTAAACTTCGAGAAATCGATGATGGTGTAAACGTTTCAATCGAGAGGGTACAACACTTACTAGAAGAAAAATTGGGTATGAAGAAAGTATCGGCGAGGTGGGTGCCGCGTTTACTCACGGAGGAGCAAAAACGGAACCGACTGACTAATTCGGAGCAGTGTTTGGCCGTGTTCAAACGTAACCCGAAGGAGTTTCTGCGTTGTTTCGTAACCGTGGACGAAACGTGGGTTCACCACTACACCCCGGAAATGAAAGAGCAGTCGAAGCAGTGGATTTTACCGGGTGAACCTGCTCCAAAGAAAGCAAAAACCGTCCCATCGGCTGGAAAGGTCATGGCGACTGTTTTTTGGGATTCGTAGGGTATTATACATATTGACTACTTAGTAAAGGGGAAAACGATAACAGGGCGGTGCTATGCTAATTTATTGGATGAATTTGACGTCGTCTTAAAGGACAAACGACCCCATTTAAAAAAGAAAAAAGTACTGTTTCATCACGACAACGCCCCGGCTCATTCGTCCAGAGTTGTGACGGCTAAATTAGCACAGTGACGCTACGAACTATTGCCTCACCCCCCTTATTCTCCAGATTTGGCCCCATGCGATTTCTTTTTGTTTCCCAACCTAAAAAAATAGCTCGGTGGTAAGCGATTTGGATCAAATGACGAAGTCATTGCCGCCACAGAGGCCTATTTTAATGACTTTCCAAAATCATACTTTTTGGATGGATTTTTGAAGCTTGAGTATAGGTGGAACAAGTGTATAGAGTTAAAAGGTGACTACGTAGAAAAATAAATGCATATATACAAAAAAAGAGGTTTTTTTTGCCATAAACGGGTACTTATCAAACAGCCCTCGTAGAATTTACTAATATACAGATATGTATATAAAATTTTTGTTCTTCTAATAAAAATAAAACTAAGTAAAAACTGGCTTTTATGAAATAGCATATTATTGTTGCTACAAATTTTATTTTGTTTGTTATTATTTCTTTGTTTTTGCGAGTCAAGTCTAAATAACTCTCAAAATATTAGGCCTCATACCTATTTCTTAAAACCTGTGTTCACAAAAAACTAAATTTAAGTATGGATAATTTCTCGTTTAGAAATCAGTCTCTAAACATAATTTAACGAACTCTAAGGGCGTAGTCAAGAAGGCGGAATCAATTACGCAATGAAGCAATTATTGATAAGCTAACATTATTTTTGAATCTTAACTTTGGACAATTTCTTTTTAAAGGAATTCTTTGTTCAATAAATTTCTGAACGGAAAAAAAATAATTAGGTAATATCTTTTATAAAAATAGGTGCTTACCAATTATTTTGGATTTACCATTAGTCGGGGACGTTATAGAATCATCAGTTATATTATCATATCAGCCGGAAGATGTCCACTGCTGGACAAATGATTACCCCAAGGATTTCCATGACGACCGGTCCCCTGCTGCCCGCATCTAGCGACTTCCCGCAACCTTCACCAGTTCGTCAGTCCACCGTGTGGAAGGACTGCCTACGCTACGTCTGCCGGTGCGCGGTCGCCATTCAAGAATTGTACTGCCCCAAAGACCATCTGTTCTACGAGCTATATGCCTTGCCCACTGCCACTTAAGCTTAGCGATCCTGTGAGGTATGTCGCTTGCTTTGGTTCTCCTACGGATCTGCTCATTTCTAGTTCGATCGTTTAGGGAAATTCCAAACATAGCTCGCTCCATCGCTCTTTGGGTGACCTTGAGCCTTCATATGAGGCCCAAACCACGCCAGTTAAATGATTTTGACATAAACATAGCTCAAACCCTGCCGTGTAAATAGTAAACATCCCTTTTCAACCGATTTCCAAAAAGGAGGAGGTTCTGAATTCGACTGTATGTTTTTTTTTTATGTGTGTTACCTCAGAACTTTTGATTGGGTTAACCGATTTTTATGATTCTTTTTTATTTGAAAGGTAGTCCCATATAAATTTTATCAAAATCGGTTTAGTACTTTATGAGATAATTAACAAAAACCAAAAAAAATAATGCAAAAATGTACTAAGTTGTTGCTATGGAAGTCGGTTTTTTGACGAGTTTAGCGTTTTTCTTGCAAAAATACGTCGCTATGATACCTCAGCTTCAGCGACTCGAGGAATGCGCCCTGATGGGCGTTAATTTCCGCCATTTTTCCTTGTCATGGATACAGCCAGATTGAGTTACGGATATCACACCTTTTCCGTGTTCTCAGAAGTAGCGAATAATTGGAGTATCTAGTAAAAAAACGGCCAAGTGCGAGTCGGACTCGAGCAAAGTAGGGTTCTGCAGGCATTTCAAAAAATAAATGCATATTTAAAAAACCTAATCACTCTGGGAGTGCCGACAGAAGTGAAAACTTTTTACAGTTTTATAAGTTTTGACACTCCGAGTATTCCTGGCGAACGACTAACATGTAGGGGAGGTACTCTAAATTTTTTTTCCAAGATTTTATTTTACATCTTAGTCGGCGTGATTAATATGTATACGTATGCCAAATAACAGCTTTCTAGTACTAATAGTCTCTGAGCTAAGCCGCGGACAGATGGACAGACATGGGGGGAAACTATAAGGGTTCCTTGTTGACTACGGAACCCTTAAAATAACCAAGTAGTCGTTGTCGTGTCGAAACCCTAAAATATATTTTTTTAAGTATTGACTTTTCCATTTTTGGTAATAATTGTATATCCTTTTACTAAATTTTCATTACTTTAGGTCTAATAGTGGCAGAGAAAATTGACTGTGACATGCGGACAGACAGACGGATGGACGGAGTGACATGATGAGATTAGGAGTGTTCCGTTTTTTTGCCATTTTTGGCTCCGGAAGAGGAAAAATGAGTGTAAATGTCGTTTTTCACTTACTCATACTTTACTACTTTTGACGAATACCTGCATGGGGCGAAATATAGAGTAGAGTTGCTCAACTTTGGGTAATGGGCGGGGCACATAGCTCGTAGAACAGATGGCCTTTTGGGGTAGCAAAGTTCTTGAATGGCAAACGCACACCAGAAGACGTAGCATAGAGAGGCCTCTCACTCGTTATACTGGCGACCTGGTGAAGGTCGCGGGAAGCCGCTGGATGCGGCTAGTGCCGGCCCGGTCGTTGTCGAGATCCTTGGAGAGGCCTTGTCCAGCAAAACGTCTTACGGCTGATATGATGATGATGACCTACGTATTTGTATTTCCAAATGTAACATCAATACTGTAGAATGTCATATGAACTAAAAATCATTCTGAGGTAGAGATGAAGAGTGGCTAAAAACCAAAACACCCGAAAAGAACCCGGTTTTAACCAAAAATCGGGTTTAATTAAAAAAACGTGTGACCTCTTGGATAGGAATCCGAGAATCCGAGAATAAACCTAGATTTAACCCAGTTTTCGGATGCTTTCCACATATAACCTGAGGCTCTAACACAAAGTAGTCTTCCATAGAATTTCACATTTTTTTATCCTTAATAAAAGTAGCCTATATGTTAATCCAGGTCCTAATCTGTCTACCTACCAAATTTCAGCCATATCCGTTAAGTAGTTTTTGCGTGAAGAAGTAACAAACTTAGATACTCATAAAACTTTCGCCTTTATAATATTAGTGTGATAATTTAATTTCTTGATAGTAAATAGTTCTATTCTAATGGTGCTTTTTTCACCTTTACAACGTGCAAAGTTGTAAAGGGAATAAATCGAACAAAAAAAAATTCGTACCACTGTAACTCCCACAGAAAATATGTAACACAACAGCGAGTCATTAGGTGGCATGGCCATGTTTCGTGACTAAAAAAAAGACGTGTGGCTCTCGGGGACTGCCGCGGGTAAGCTATTGCATATTATTTTTTATCAACTTATGCAATTATATATTATTAATTTATTCTTTATTTATGCAGTATTTACCAGTACCATATTATAGTCCTTGGGGCGCGGGATGTTTATGTAATAAAATCTTGAGAAGGAAACTGGAAAACATTGGCATAACAGATAGAACTCTGAACTGGTTCATTAGTTATCTATCTAAACGAGAGCAGCGTGTGAGAATGGATGATGAAATAAGTGGGTCATAAGAAGTGCAATTTGGTGTGCCACAGGGAAGCGTACTGGGCCCTATTCTATTTATCATATATATAAATGATCTATGTGAACTGCTTCCCAATGCGCAAAGCTTGTGTTTCGCTGATAATACAGTTATAAGTTTCTCAAACGTTACATGGAACCTTGTCGCTGATGATGCAAGAAAGGATATAAGTTTGGTTAGGACCTGGTTTGATATGAACTGGCTCTCAATGAATGAAAACAAGACCACTTTTATTTGTTTTGCTCTCACCAAGGCCGGCCTTCCTGGTCATGATGTTTCTGTGCAAATTCATTCTTGTACAGATGAGCAGGATTGTAAATGCATTAAGTTAAAACGGACCGCCTCCATTAAATACCTAGGTGTAGACATAGATCAACACCTCAAATGGGATGTGCATATTACTAACCTAGTAAACAGAATAAAAAGATGTTGCTATATCTATGCTGATCTAAGGAATAATGTAGATGATGATACTCTAATGCTAGTATACTATTCCATAACGCAGTCTCTTTTACTGTATGGGATCACTGCATGGGGTAATTGCGGCTCCACTATATTATCAACACTAGAACGAGCCCAAAAACTTAATTTAAAATTTATAAAACGTTAACCAAGGCTGTTCCCTACTGAGGAAATATTTAAAATTTCTATAGTACTAACACTCAGGCAAATATACATTTGGCAAATTATGGTCTACTTTGCGAAAAATGACAAAGAAGTACGGTTATAGCATAACAATCGTACCTTACGAAGTACTACTATCAAAACCTTTAAAGCACCTTTTAGACACACTGCTGCTGCCAGAAAACATTTCTCGGCTATTGCACCGCGATATTTTCAACTTTTACCACAAGAATTAAAGAATCTAATATTTAGTTTTCTTGATGTTAGTGATTCGATAAGACCTCATTGTATTAAAATCCTAAATTAAAAAATTAAAAAATATCTATTAAAATACAATAATAAGCAATTTAATGACATTCATAATAGTTTGATTTAGGTTACTGTTACTTATACCTAAAGTTTATTTTATTTTTAGTTTAGTTTCTAGATAAGCTTTCTGTATCTGCTTTAATATATTTTTTTTTTTTCATAACTCTAACTGGATTGCTGCACTTACCGTTCTCCCTAGCCAATTGAAAGGTTTACTAGTGTAAATGTTCTGTAGTGTACCCTAACACAAGCTTTGGTCTTTTTGGGACATTAGGTACTGTGTTTCACCGCATACTTAGCATGGGCTGTCTGTGGCGCTTATCTTGGTTTTTTAATCTTTTGTTTGCTTTTTGTACTTGGTGATAGTAAATGTGTACATAATTTTTATGTAACAATAATAAATAAATAAAATAAAAATTAACACTAAGAAAGTTAAATCATCATCGTCACCGTCACCGTCGCCATCGCTGTCGCCGTCACTATCACCGTCGCCGTCACCGTCACCGTCACCGCCACCGCCACCGCCACCGCCACCGCCACCTCCACAATTTCAATTTAATTCCCCAACGCAATGGAGAACTGGCTATCTTATCTTATCTGAGAGTAACATCTAAGATACTTTTATACTGAAAAAGTCAACGTATATAAACGTTTTTTTTTGTTTAAAGAGCTTTAGCATAGGTACCCTAAAGTATTAAGTAATCCTAAGAAAACTTAACACAGGGTATAATAAATGAAGTGTTAGTCAAGGGGACACAAGCGCCACGTGAAGTTGCTGGCTCCAGCTATACAGTCATAAAAACGATGTCCATGCGGGCAAAGACGCGAACAAAAGCTAGTCCCACATGGGCTGTCATATTCCGCCTGGCTGACATGACATGTAAAGTGGGAACAAAATCCGAAGCTGACGTTTGAATGCGCGCAAATCATGACGGCTCGCGGAAACTCCATAAATACGCTTTGTTCTTTCGCAGCTTTTATTGAATATTCCGACATAATACTCAGTGACCGGTTTAGGGAGGAAGAGGGCGTTTGCGTATACAACACGTAGTCACATGGGGGGGGGGGGATTTGGGTCTTTGTCACGTAGATTTCATAGATTTACATTTTAAGAAATAAATTGTACAGAAACGCTGTGCATACTTTCTTCGGAGCCTTCAACCAACTGTGTCGTACAATTACACTTAAGCACATACACGAACCAACAGCAATTAACGTCACATTTACTTAGATAAAAAGAATAAAGAATAAAAATCAGACTTGATTTCAAATGAAAAAAAAAATTAAGTGGGGAGGTACTTGTTTCAGATTTTTGTAGATTAATTAACTACGCATTGTAGTAGGCCAAGTAATTTCTAGTTATTCACAAAGTTTCACTAAAATCGTTGATAGCATATTTGAGAAAAAATAACAAAAAACCTGGGATTGTATGTACCTACCAATTTTATTTCGATTTATTCTGGAATAATAAACTACGGTGTATCAAAGGCCATATAAAGTTATTGTAACGTAAAAAGTGTCATAAAATCATTCAAGCCGATTTTGACAATTTAATTTTGATCGTCACATCGAATTTACAGACTGTAAATTATTATTTTGTTATCGTCACATCGAATTTACAGACTGTAAATTATTATTTTGCTATCGTCACATCGAATTTACAGACTGTAAATTATTATTTCGTTATCGTCACATCGAATTTGCAGGCTGTAAATTACTATTTTTAAAATCAAAATCAAATCAAATACAAAATACATTTATTGCATAACCAAAAGTAAAACATAAAATCGGTCTTAAAGATAATAAAGAAGTCCTCTATGGCCTACCTTACATGGTGTACAATGTCACCAAATCGGTGTAACACGATTTAACTTATTTGACAGGCCTAAACTAAATTTAATAATGCTGTCCTTGTCTTTTCGAAACAGAAAGAAAAAGATAGAATGCGTAAATTTAGTTTAGTCACAGATTACTAAATAGTTACTTCGGTTTAGTCTTGTCAATTAAGTTAAATCGTGTTACTTGGAATTCACACCAATGTCATTCTATATTCTAACACATACACATTTATACAATTAATTAGTCTATTTTTAGGGTTGCGAAGTACAAGAAGGAACCATTATAGTTTCGTCATGTCTGTCTGTCCGCGGCCTAGCTCCTAGACTATTAGTAGTTATAGAGCTGAAATTTGGGATTTGATATATATAATAATAACACGGAGAGAACTGTGAAAAAATTTTTGGAAAAAAAAACTTTATAAGGGTTCCTCCCGTACAGGTAAAGTGGGGATGATTTTTTTTCTCGTCAAACCCAGTCATGTGGGGGGGTATAGTGGGGTTTAGAGCTTAAAAAATAGTTGTGAGTCTTCTAAGACCATTTTGTAATTGAGGCTTCCGTTTCCGAAAAAATAGGCTTGAAAGTACTAAATTTAGTTGCAGTCGAGTGTCCTCACACCCTAACAACTAAACCGCTGTATTTGAAAATTAGATATGGACGCGATAATGAAAACTACGGAACCCTACATTTCGCGTGGCCCGACACGCACTTGGCCGGTTTTTATATTATTGTCAAGTAAATATTCATTAATACTTACTATAATAGCATTTGTTCTTTTAAATATGAATGTAAATTTAATTTTAATTGTTTATTGTTTAATTCCTATAAAGAGCTAGTTTGTTAAATAAATTAGGTCCTAACACAAAAACAGTGTTTCTTTAGAATGTCATATTTGAGCGCTGCAACGGGCGCACCTCGATCTTATTCCTCGTGCTCCTTGGATATCCAGTTTCTACTAGTCCACTCGTAAACTCATTTAGGTGTTCTTTAACTAAGATACATGCTTCATATATAAGGTCTAAAAAAATTAGCTGAAACTATTTTAAATGGTGCTTCTAACCATGAAACTGAACAACTTTCCCCATGGAGCCCATAGTCAAATCTCAAAAAAAAAATTGAACTTCCCATACTAAGTTGACTGATCAGCTGATCGAGTTAGTATGGGAGAGCTAATTTTTTTTTGCGATTTGACTATGGGTTCCATGGGGAAAGTTGTTCAGTTTCATGGGTAGAAGTACCAGTTAAAATAGTTTCAGCTAATTTTGTTAGACCTTATATAAATAATGATGGTTGGGTTAACATTTCTGATTCTTTAAAATATGGAACACAACTATCTGTTTGTCTAGCTCTAAACATTACTCTAATACATTTCTTTTGTGTCCTAAACAGAGGTAAGATATGAACTGCTGCTGCATTACCCCAGTGAATAATTCCATATCGCAGATTTGATGCCACATGCGTGATATGCACAGAGTGCCGTTTTTGTGATGTGATTATCTAATATACGAGTATATGTCGCTGGGATATTGTCAAAACCGCAAAATTACAATCTCATTGCACTAAATTCAGTTGGATTAAATATGACGGTAAATTGTCAATCGGCTTAAAATTTCACGGACCATTCTTGTATCTCCGAATAAAACCGATGATTTCTTCTTCTGCGAAGCATTCTGCTTCCCGAGGCTCTTTGACTGTTTAATCAATCAAACCTGACCGAACCTAACTTCGCTCGCTCATTTATTTAATGTTATTCATTTCGCTTAGTGTTATTGTAATGTCACTAGTGAGATTACAATGACACTAGTGAAATTGTAAGCAGTAGGTATGTTTCGGTTCACAATCGTTCGACAGTTCTTTTGATTGTGTTGAACACCAAACATTACTTATGAAATTAAAGCATTATGGTGTAGAGGAAGGGGCTCTCAGTCTTTTAAATTCGTATTTAGACAACAGAATACAAAAAGTACAAGTGAATGGCACGAACTCATCTGGATCTAAAGTGAAAATGGGTGTGCCCCAGGGTTCCATATTAGGGCCTTTTCTTTTCCTTGTTTACGTAAATGATTTGCCTTTTATGGTGCAACATCTGTCAAATATTGTGTTTTTTGCGGACGATACTTCTCTTATTTTTAAAGTGAATAGGAAAGAAAACGAAATTGACGAAGTAAACAACACTCTTTCAAAGATACTGAACTGGTTCACTGTGAACAACTTATTATTAAATGCTAAGAAAACAAAATGTATAAAATTTTGTTTGCCAAATGTAAAAAAGGTCAATAATAGTGTAATATTAGACAGTAATAAATTAGAATTTGTAAATACCACGGCGTTCCTTGGTATAACTTTGGATGTTTCACTTCAATGGGGACCACACATTGAAACTTTAGCGGGAAGGCTTAGTTCAGCTGCTTATGCCGTTAAGAAAATAAGACAGTTAACGGATGTAGATACTGCGAGACTAGTGTATTTTAGTTACTTCCATAGTATAATGTCTTATGGCATATTACTGTGGGGGCATGCGGCTGATATAGAAACTATTTTCATCCTGCAGAAAAGAGCTATCCGCGCAATCTATCAGATGCGATCACGTGAGTCGTTACAGAATAAGTTCAAAGAAATCAATATTTTAACTGTTGCTAGTCAATTTATATATGAAAACATCATGTACGTTCGTAAGATTTTGCATTTATTTCCTAAAACAGTGACAGGCATAATTTGAATTTAAGAAATGTAAATAAAATAGATATAGCCTTTTCGAGACTGAGTAAGGTTAAAAAGTCATTTGTGGGGCAGTGTATAAGATTCTACAATAAAATTCCAGAAAATGTAACTAGTTTGTCAGATAATAAATTCAAGACTCATGTCAAAAAAGTTTTGTGCTCTAGAGGATATTATAAAATAATAGATTATGTAAATGACAAAGATATATATGTTGATTCTATAACAAATACCATTACCTGAGACTGTAATCTGAATCATGACATTATTTGTAATTTTATTTTTATTGTATTTTTTTTGTTTCGACTATTTAAAAGTGTGTGTAAACACCTATTTGAAATAAATTGTTTTAAATTTTGAATTTTTTGAATTTTCTCAATCTCGCGAGATAGATCCCGTTAGATTATAATTTAACGGTTTTTACCATTTTACAATGACGTATATACCTACTTTGGCTAAAGTTCTTAAAAGATATCTTCAAAATTTTAGTGTTCAATGTTAACTTCATGTTTGTTTTCTATCTGATTTAGCTTAGAAAAAGCTCAGCTTTAGTTTTCAGATTCTTTTTTTCACACGGCTTTTCATTTTCAGCGCACGAACGTGATCTCTAAGTCCGTCTATACGACTACATATACCTAGTTGACACAAAAGAGAAACCTCGAAGGCTTTGTTGGACGAACCCTATTATTGTAAGGCTTTTCATCGCAATGAAAGCCTCCGCGAAATTGTTCAGTTATTGCTTGATAGGATTTCCAGTTATTCCAGTGCGCCATTTTGGAGTGATACCTACGAGATTATTGTGGAATGAAAGTTGCTATTTTTAGAGGTTGACGGAAAATGGCGGGTGTTATGTTTAAGTAATAATATTTGTAGAAATAACGCTAAACGAGTTAAAACATAATATAATCTTACCAATTTTATTAAAAATATAACCCTTACTACATGAAAACCAGGTAAGGTTTTCATGTAGTAGGGGTTATATTTTTGGGAAAAGGGTTATAAATGTATGTTATGTCACTCACGGGGTCAAGACACTTCGCACTCTAAAATCCATCAATTTATTTAGGCAACGGGCTCGGTTCAAGAAACAAATGCACAAACTAGCACATGTACCTTCATACATACATACATACATGCAACAAAAACCTTACCAATCCAGGAGTGCCGATAGAAGTTAAAACTTTTTACAGTTTTATAAGTTTAGACCCTGCGAGTGTTCCTGGTACGGTGACGGTAACATAACATTGCAGTGTCACGAGTTCAATGGTTTTTTTTCTCATCTCAAATACAGTTTTATAAGTTTTGACCCTGCGAGTGTTCCTGGTAAGGTGCCTAACGCGCCTTAAGAAGTTTTCACTATAAAAACTTAACACGACATTTGGGAAGTCACGTAAAAGCCAACCGCGGGCTAAAGCTAGTTATATAATATAGCTAAAGAAGTTGACCTGTGACCCGAAAATGCCCATCAAACTAAAAAGTTTCACATTCGTATACAAGTTCACAATCAGACCAGTTCTAACATATGTAAGCAAAACATGGACTGTAACACAAAGACACGTCCACTCTATCCAGGTAGCTGAAATGACCGCGCTCTGGAAAACGTAGGGTAGGCAGCCACTCGGTGGACCAATGACCTGGTGAGGGACGCGGGAAGCCCTTGGATGCGGGCAGCGCAGAACCGGTCGGCGTATGTCCAGCAGTTGAAATCCTTCGGCTGATATGATGATGATGATTAACTAAAATGAAGATGCTGCAGTGGATGTGAGGAGTAAGAAGACTCGATAAAATACGTAAAGAGAACGTTTGTGATAGTCTTGGTGTGGGCAACATCGCTGATAAGCTACAAGATAGCATGTTCGGATAGTTCGGGTATGTATGCAGAAGACCTCAACATTGTGATTAATATCAACATCCAGGGGTCCTGAAGAAGAGAAAGACCAAAAACGAGGTGGAAAGATGTCAAGAGACTTACGTTATTGCAATATTACCGCTGACGACACGCCCAATACAGCCAAGTCGGGAAGAACAAGCTACCTAGTGCAAACTAAGTTTGGTAAACAAATGCTTACTTACGAGACTGCACAACTTTATAATAAGTTACCCACAATTGTTAAAAAAGTGAATCATTTGGTCGATTTAAAAGAAATTTAGTTATACATACGAGTATTCTTCAGAAAGATAGTTTGCTTACGTCTTAAGACTAAATCAAATTACGAAACGACGACTGTTTACCTATTTGCGTTGTTTATTTTGCTTTCTCATGTCTTCGTCTTTAATGAGAATAAAGTATCTTTAAACCTAAGTGGTGAGAGAAGACAGAGAAGGTAGAGCCCACCACTATGTGGGATTAAATGTACAGTAGAGAGAGAGAGCCAAAGAAGTATGACGCAGTTTACACCTCAGAGAAGGAGCGTTGCGATCCGAGTTTTGAAGCACTAGGACGCTGGTCGGCTTCTCCAGGATGCAATGTCAAGACGCGGTAGAAGATCTCATCATGTCTGTCACATTCCACCAGTGATTGTTCAGTATTTCACCTAACATATCAGCCGAAAGACGTCCACTGCTGGACATAGGCCCCCCCCCAAGGATTTCCACGACGACCGGTTCCGCGCTGCCCGAATCCACCTTAACCAGGTCATCGGTACACCGAGTACCGCCTGCCTACGCTAATTTTTCCGGTGCGCGGTCGCCACTCGAGAACTTTACAACCCCAACGGCATTTTGCCCATTTGCCCACATTTTTTAACCAAAAACGTTAAAGTCCAATTCGATTGCGTAAGCTTGCAGCTTGCAGTATGCAACTTTTAGTTCAGACTGATTGCTCGACAGCGGGAGTGTCACCGTGACTTATGACCGGCCCCGAGATCGATAGCAGTTGTTCGCCCCTGACTGACTCCTGACCAAAGTCCATAAATTTACAAAGACTGACAATCTATATAGTACATCGGTCACCATCCGATATAGGTATCGTAGTGGGCAAGGTGTTCAAACACGCTCAAATTTGGACAGTGTTCAATTTCAATAAATTATGTAGGTACACTAAGAGTTACTATAAATATCTGAACATGTTATTTGTTTCATATACAGGATGTTTCATATAAAAGCGTCGGTGGCTCAACCGGTAACGACTTGGTCCATCTAACCAGAGGTACCGGGTTCAAATCTGGACGGCCAATGTACCAATGAGTTTTTCAAAAACTTACGTACATACTTACCGATTGCTTTAACGGTGAAGGAAAACATCGTGAGGAAACCTGCACACGCCTGCGAAGAAACTCGAAGGTTGTGTGTGAAGTCGACCAACCCGCACTGGGCCCGCGTGGTCGACTAAGGCCTAATCGCCCTGATTCAGGGTAGGCTCGAGCCCCTCGGTGGGGACGTATATGAGCTGTAATGATGATGATGACAGGATGTAACAAAATTGATGTAGGTCCCGTTAACTGAGTCTTCTGCTCATCATACTGAACAACTTTCTCCAAGGAACCCATAGTCAATTCTCAAAAAAATAAAAATAGATTTGTACGAAGAGAAAAATATTTTTTTTACGTTTTCCGCATAAGTCGTAGAACAAAAGTTGTTCAGTATAATGAGTAGAAGCCCCAGTTAACGGGACCTACACCAATTTTGTTACACCTGTATATGAGAGCAGCCGATTTATAGATAAGTATAAAATTATCATTTTGCCATTATCATCATCATCATATCAGCCGAAAACCATCCATTGCTGGACAAAAGCCTCTCCCAAGGATTTCCACGACGACCAGTCTTGCGCTGCCCGCGATCTTCACCAAGTCGTCGGTCCACTGCGTGGGAGGCCTGACTACGCTACGTTTTCCTGTGCTCGGTTGCCACTCGAGAACTTTACTGCCCCAACAGCCATCTGTTGTACGACATCAATTAAATTGTACGTTTTTAAGTTTTTAATTTATATTTTGCATATGTATTTTTTTATTTTCATGCACATTATAGAGTTATTTGAGTTTGAGTTAGAATCCGATATGGTGGACTCCAAAACATGGCGGACCGTTTAGTATTTTTTACGCACCCCCATGGTTTGGGTATCAAAGGAAAGAGTTTGCTAAGAAGATTACGAAGTAATTAAAATTATTTTCAATTTTAAGCTTGTACTTAAAATTTTCCAGGTTTTTACAAAGCAGCAAAGTTATTTTACAAAGCAAACACTAACGCGTCGTGTCAGTTAGGACGTCGTCCGACAGAATAGCCGATAGCTACATGTCAATCTGGAAATTGCATCGTACTTATTGACGTTTCGTTCGTTGCTACTAGTGGTTTGCGCCGAACTGTGACCTCGCGATGTACTGTATGTTTAACTTGCAATTTATGTACGTTTGTTCGGGTGAAATCTTACAAGTTAAATTTGACCCAATTCCCGGTTTCCGATTTGGCTGAAATTTTGCATGCATATGTATATCACGAGACAGTGCAATATTAAAAGCTTGTACCTAAAAGTTTTAAGGTTTTTCGAAAATTACTTATAAAATAGGTATGCAGCATACTAACGCTTGCGCGACGTAGGATCGGTCCAGCGCCATCTAGTGGTGTTAGAGAAACCATGTATTCAAAATTTAGAATCCTCTAATCGCGGCAACCCCTCGACCGATTTGGTTCATGTTCTAAATTGAAAATTGTTTTGAAGTGGAATCTTCTTTATGCGCGTTGGACATTTTTTTGAAATGGGAAAAAAAACATTGAACTCGCGACACTGTTACTGTTACCGTAACCTACACCCTGTTACTGTAACCGATTTTTTTTTAAGAATATGTTAACGTCTCCGGGTACAAGCCCTTTAAGTTTCTCGCTGTAGTCGCTCGGTGTCCTACGTGTCCAATATGATAGATGGAAAGGGATAGCTGACAGATACGATTCCCAACTCGTTTCGCACTTCATGCGTGTACTGGCCAGACAGGGGGAATGGGGGGGGGGGGGAGTGGCATGCTTCCTGTTACTGGTGAGCGCATGAGGATGTGGAAGGGTTGTTTTCACTTACCTATATTGTTTGTTTCTACAAATCTGTTTAGTGTAATAAGACGTTTGTGTTACTAACAGAAATGGACCATGTTGTCTGACAAACACCTAAAGATAATTAATTAATTAAATAAGGTAAAATTTAAAAAGAGACATAAAACAAGTGAATATATTGTGAAAGCCAACACACGTGAGATACACTCAGTCTGTCAGCATTTTGATACTTTTAGGTGTTTATTTCAGTGTATAAAAAGATGTGTGGCCATGAAAATTTATTTTATGACACGTGTTTCTCTCAAGCTTTGTTTAGGTTACCCTAATAACATATACCGGTCCCACTGCTGGGACGCGAGTGTGTTCCCAACTCGGGAAGGTAAGGCCTACTCCACACATGAGGTCCAAGTCCGGATTTGTGGAGATTTAAAGTGGCGGATCCCACTTTTACAAGTTTTTTTAGCCGAATACAGCTTAACGGCTGCCACTTTGTGACTTGTAACTGGCACGAACGGCTTGACTAACCAAGACGCTGACGGAAAATTTCAAGATAGCAGCCAAATCCATCTAGGCAGTGACCGTGCTTATGATCAGGTAACCTGTGTGAGATCACGCAAGTCGCATTGCGCTACGACCGGCACAAATCTTTAGAAAAGTGATAGATAAGTTAAAATCTTGTTGCCCTACACATGTTCTTCTTCACAACACACGAATGGGGTGCTTTTGACATTTAAATGACAGACATCTTGATAAGATACTGCTGCCTTGAAAGCCACCGAAATCTTACCTTTGTAGCACAACTTTCTCGACACCGTCTTTGAATATTATAATACAATCACTGTTTACAACGTAATCAAGTTTTGCCTTTGCACACGATAACTTTGAACTGGTGGCCATTGGAGTAGTAAAGTTCTTGAGTGGCGAGACATGCACTGGTAGACGTAGCGTAGGAAGCATCTTACTTGGTGTACGGATGACTTGGTGAAGGTCGTGGCCGCTGGATGCGTGCAGCGCAGGACCAGTCCCCCAATTCTTGGGGGAGGCCTTTGGACAGCAGGTAGAAGTCTTTTGCCTGATATGATGATGATGATGTCATAATAGCTGCTTTCAAACACAAAGTTTCTTCAAATGCAAATGCTAACCTTACAGACAAATAAATAGAACCGCACCTAAAACATTTCATGTGAAATGGTTGCCAAGACTCACAAATTTATAATGCTTATGAGATCTCTAGTAGAGCCAAGCCCCTAGCAGAGCTTCGATTTGTGCTGCGCATCATAGCCCACGGGGCCTGTCCCAAGTCCAGCGTATTTAGCTCTAAGTATACTCTTGACCTTACCACATTTAAAACAATAAAAAACAAATTATTTCACCTATTAGCCCTAACTCCACAAACTAGGTATTTTGGTAAAGAGGTATGACACGAGATCACATAATATTTTGATAATGAAAGCATTGTAAACTTGTGAGTCTTTGCAACCAACTTGTCATGAAATATTTTTGTAGGATTTTATTTATTTTTGGCCGGCGCCATAGACTTGATTTCTTTATGTACAGACTTGTTTAAATTCACAATTGGTAAGTCCTTGGTATCATCTCACCTGATGGTAAGTCACGATTATGCCGAAGATGAAAGACTTACAAAGATTCCGCAACACAATGGAGAACTAACTATCTTATCTTCAAGCCGGAACACATCAAAGCTGTTACTATTGATATTTGACGGCAATACTAAGACAAGATGGTTGAAGCTAACCAGGTATTTTAAATTCCCAATTGGTAAGTCCTTGGGATCAACTCACATGATGGTAAGTCACGATTATGCCGATGATGAAAGACTTACAAAGATTCCCCAACACAATGGAGAACTAACTATCTTATCTTCAAGCCGGAACACATCAATGCTACCGTTGATATTTGACGCCAATACTTAGACAAGATGAATGTAGCTAGCCAGGTGGGCGTGAATATTCCTTTCTACCAACCTCTCGGTTAGGTTGAAAAAATTACTCCGCCGGATATCGAACTTATGACCTTCTGATGTGAAGCTATAATGGACTTAATTGCACTTAACCGTAACGGAGGCCATTAAGACTGTACAGTTAGCCCCGTATACAAGGGGTTGAACGGTAAAGTTTCCAATTTCTTCATTTTCCGTTAACATCAGCTCATATATACGTCCCCACCGAGGGGCTCGAGCCTACCATTTTCCGTTATTTGTATGCAATTTAGCCTACATACCAAATTTCAGTCTTCAATTTGAAACCATAAAAGCCAGATAATTTCTACTAGGAATGATTTTTGATAAGTCTGTCAAGGACATTTAATCTTAAAGATTTTAGCTTTCTAGTATCATCTAAACCGAATCTACAATGGTTCGAAAATACAACGAAACGCTTCCAGAAAGAGTGACCCGTCCTCCTTTGGCTGGTACACTACTGTGCTCCCAGTTATGTTCAAAATGGGCCTCCGCACGGGCTGATGCTTGCGTCCACGCCGCCGGGCTCCGCGCTCATAGTGCTGCTCATACGTTTTTGTAACCGTGTCGCGCGGGACCATACGTCGCACGCGTCCGCTACATTTAGCGCTGCAAAAAAATTTTTGCGAAATACGAGTACTATACACGCCGCGTGTGCTTGTCGCATGCACCCGCCCGTGTTTTAACAGAGGCCTAAGCCAGATAGGGTTTACATATTTTTTATAGGTCAGTAATCAATCTGTGTGTGAAGTCGACCAACCCACAAAGGTTCCGCGTGGTTGGCTAAGGCTCGATCGCCCTGATTCAGGGTAAGCTAGAGCACCTTGGCGGGGACTTACATAAGCTGATAATGATGATGACGAATCTTTGCTCATCTACGGAAATGACAGCCTCCAAAACTAAAACTTTTTTCTTGAAATTTTCAAATACTAGTATAATAAATATTTTCCTATTTTTTTATTTACAAGCTACTAACGTGAAATTTTGTATTTGGAATTTTTCAACATTATTTCGTCCATTATATGCCGAGGATGTACGGTATGGACGTGCCTCATCATATCAGCTGAAAGACGTCCATTGTTGGAAAAAGGCCTCTCCCAACGATTCTCACAATGACCGGTCCTGATGCGCTGCCCTCATCCAGCGGCTTCCCGCGACCCAAACCAGGTCGTCGGTCCACGGAATGAAAGGCCTTCCTTCCATCTTAGGGGCTAGCGGCTGCGGAGGCGGTGGGGAGGGCGACACAAGCGGCAACGGTGACGATACGTTATCCTCGTGGGAAAAGTATATATATAGTATATTAGTTCGTGGGCGTGCGGCTCCATCGCTGTCCAAACGCTGACTGATGCTAGCGAGACTGATGAAACGTTTGCAGCGTTAGCAAAGTATATACTTAAGTACTAACATACAGTATGGACGCTCCCTGCCGCTCTCTAGATTGCGACCTCAACCCCTCGTCACCCAAATTGATACAGATTGGTTACAGTTTGGTTGTCGAACGTATAGGATTTCGTCGCCATTTTGTTTGTTTCGTCATTCCTTTTTTGAAATGTCATTTTTGGCCCGTTGTATTCAGTACATCAGTCTTACCAGATTGGCGAAAAATCATCGTCTGCTGGACAAAGGTCTCCCCCAAGGATTATCACGACGACTGGTTCCGCGCTACCCGCATCCAGCGACTTCCTGTTACCTTCACCAGGTCGTCGGTTCACCGAGTGGGAGGTCTGCTAATGCAACATCTTACGGTGCGCGTTCGCCACTCGATACCTTTACTATCCGAACTGTTCTACGAGCTATGTGTGTAATATTAAAATAATATTTAAAAATCCGTCAGTCTGGGGCTTCAGTCCATCAGTCAGTGGATTAGTCGGTTAGCAAAGAATAAAGACTATTAACTAAGTAAAAGAAGGTTAACTCCGCAAAATCATTTGAATAAATGGCGACTCTTGCTACGACACAATAAAGTGCAAATTCAGATCGCACAATGCTAATTACCTACAGTTATATTCACATACAAGTTGCCTCTCTTTCTATCGCGTAACTATTATCTCTTCTGACTACTGAATTTACACCTTGCAAGGGGCCGCGCGGCTTGGCGCAGCGTAGAGCGCGGTGTAGGAACATTTTTAATATTTTCATATATCGGGAGCGTCGGTGGCGGGGAGCGTCGGTGGCGCAACGGCAAGGGCTACTACCTCCTATCCGGGAGGTCGTGGTACGAATCCTGGCACGTACCAATGTGTTTTCGAATTTCGATCTCATATGTACGTCTAGCGTCGGTGGCTCAACCGGTAACGACTCGGTCCTTCTAACCAAGAGGTACCGGGTTCAAATATGGACGGCCAATGTACCAATAAGTTTTTCAAAAACTTACGTTTAAATACTTTACGATTGCTTTAACGGGGAAGGAAAACATCGCGAGGAAACCTGCACACGCCTGCGAAGAAACTCGAAGATTGTGTGTGAAGTCGACCAACCCTCACTGGGCCCGCGTGGTCGACTAAGGCCTGATCGCCCTGATTCAGGGTAGACTCGAGCCGCTCGGTGGGGACGTTATGAGCTGATATGAATGTACGTCTATCCGACGCTCTTACGGTGAATAAAAACTTCGTGAGGAAACCTGCACACATCTGCGAAGAAACTCGAAGGTTGTGTGTGAAGTTGATCAACCCGCACTGGGCCCGCGTGGTCGACTAAGGCCCGATCGCCCTTATTCAGGGCAGGCTCGAGCCCCTCGGTTGGGAAGTATATATGAGCTGATGTGATGAGGTGATGACATCGCACAGGCCTGCGGTTAGTCAGAAATCAGAACTGATCCAGAATGATCGCGTAACACCCGACATACGATTTGAACTTCACAAACTATTATGCCTTGCCAAGGAGCAACTTGCGCTGTTGAATTGAAGGTATAGGTAGGTAGGTATGTCGGCTGAGCCTGAATACACCCGGCCAGATGTTTATCAAAGAGCCCGACCCACCCTTTCGATGTTATCCAAATTACAGGGCATTCGTGGGACGTTAAAGAATTAATTTCACACGTTCGTGATTTATTTCGGTAACCATTGAATATTATGACTAATATATAAGGTCTTAACGTCAAAGATATGCACTTTTTTTTAACTGGAGCTTGTACTCATGAAACTGAACAACTCTCCCCAAGAAACCCCTGGACAAATAGCAACAAAAAAATTTTGGACTTCCATAGAAAGTTTGCCCGCCAGCTGATTGATATGCATAGGAAGTCCAAAAATTTTTTTGCGAATCGACCATGGGTTTCTTGGGGAAAGTTGTTCAGTTTCATGAGTACAAGCTCCAGTTAAAAATAAGTGTATACCTTTGTTAAGACCCTATATAGTCAGTTTTGAGGGAAAATTTACCAATTTTTAGGTTTCCGTAGTCGATTTCCAATCGGCACTTTTGAATCGGGTGCTGGCCGGGTTGGGGGGAGGGGGGGTTTTGAAAATTTCAGAGTTTATTATTTTCTAGTTAGTTCTTTTTTAAAGTAGTTATAAGGGGGGAAGGTTTAAAATATCAGGGTATATTATTTTCTGGTTAGTTCTTTTTATGTAGTTATATTAATTATTATTTATTGATACGGAGTTATACCGATTGCTTTTTTATTTTTATTATGTTTTTACATAACTATCACTATCTAAACAGGTTAACCACAATTCTATAAAACTAGTAACATTAGGGTTCCGTACCCAAAAGGTAAAGACGGGAAGTTATTAAGACTTCGATGTCCGTCCGTCTGTCACCAGGCTGTATTTCATGAACCGTGATAGCTAGACAGTTGAAATTTTCACAGATGATTATTTCTGTTGCCGCTATAACAACAAATACCAAAAATTATAAAAAGTGAAAGTCCCCATACAAAAAAACGTGTTTTTTTAAAACGTGAAGAAACTAGAGCCTAACTAGTATCTTTAGTACGGAACTTAAGAAACTAGCGCCATCTAGTATGTTGGTACGGAACCCTATGTGTGCGTTTTTGACTCGCACTTGGCCGGTTTTTTTTTTCTTATGTGCAATAAATTTACTAGTTAGGTACTGGTTTCGCCATGATCACCCGTTTCTCTTTCTCTGTTTTTTTTTTATAAATTCACAATTAGTAAATGGCTTATCAAGATTCCTCAACGCAAGGTTGTATGTAAAAGCCTTTTATGCTGAAATTTAGCACAGTATATAAAATGACACCATCATCGACTTAAATCTATAAAGAATTTTTTCAGTGTATCTTTCTCATTCGTGAAAAGGAGGTTATTTCTTTAATTTCTTAAAATATCTAAGTTCTGAACATTGAATTACTACGACTACGTATGGAACCGACGCCGCGAACCAGTTTTTTGCGCCGTGTGTTGTTGCCTATTGTTAACAACGCGTTTAGTCTCTAACCTAACGCTTAAGCGATCGCCTGCGTGCCGATACCTAAGAACAATCCAAAAAATGCCGGCTTGAGTGTTAAAAACTTGTAAAAATCGATCCACTGCAAATAAAAAAGATAGTGGCGTGACTTATCATCGGTAAGTAAACACATCATTATTTAACACCAACCAAAACTAGTTTTTATTTCTACATTGTTTTCAACCACATGCCGACATTTTGTTTAAAAATCATAGATTATGATAAGTGAACCATACAGATAGGACGCGTAGGTAAGGTACTAATGGTTGGTGAACTATATGACTGCGTCCGTGGCGCAGTCGAGCTGGGTCGCACTTTACCGTGACAGTAACGTATAGGTCATGGGTTCAATCCCCGGGTCGGACCAAAAAAGTGTAACTTGAAAAAGAGCTTAATAACTAGATGTGTAATGTTTGTTTTTTTTTCCAATTACAACTGTATTCCATGCACCTCTCGATTTATTTAGCGAAAGCGCAAGTGAGTATTTAGATTTAGAGTGCCAATTAGTCTTTATATTTAATTTTATTTTAAATGCATAAAAATTTATTTTCATTGACTTTATTAATTTATTATTTTTTATCCACGTAACTCATTACATATATACATAAATATATGCATGCACACAATACATACATACATTGCAAGTTAAATAAAACCTTTTAGGAATACACAGTTTCAAATCATGAGTAAGAATACCCCTTACTTTAACAAATTAACAAAATACCTTAAACCTGTCTGCATAAAACCACAACACTCTTTTTTTCTGTAGTCGGCAAAAAAAATCCTTGTTATTCTGTATAAATCTAACGACAATTCGCATTCCAAAATCCAACAAGCCGTTTTGACTACATGCGCTAACAATGAAACGGATAACACAACACACCCACTCACACGCACGCAAATACACACACACACAAACACACATACATACCCGAAAAAGGTCCTGGTGAGCAATCGAGTTGCTCAAGTGTTAGTGCTAATTAGGCAGATAACTCCATTACAGTGAATTTCTCATCTGTTTATTTATTCTTCATAAACGTCACGCGATAGTCCCGCCCCCGCGCGCTCCTCGCGACCCCCGAGCAGAGCAAGATATTTTTTTTCACGATCTGTTCTATACGTAGTTGTAATAATTCAATGGTTTTGAAAAGGACAGTTTGATATGATTCTGTACACCCAAATCGATGGGACCCTATTAATAAGCCTCCACTTTTCATCTGTCTGTCTGTCAGTCTGTCATAAGTCTGTATTTTATAAACCGTATTATTGAAAGTTAAAATTTTTACAAAGTGTGTATTTCTATTGCCACTGTACCTAACTACAAATAAAAAAAATTAACGGGGCAGACATACAAAAAACGTGTTTTTTTAGAAGTTTGATCTTCTACATAGTTGACTATTAGTGTTTGCCAGCGGCTTCGCCCGCGTGAACATAGTTTCTATGACTGTCTTCGACGGTGCGCAGTGCGCGAGCGGCAAGCGGCTCGCAAGCATGGAAAAAAGTTGACTATATATCAATCCAGGTCCTTATCTATCTACCTACCAAATTTCATCCAGATCCGTTTATCTGTTGTGGTGTGAAAGAGTAACAAACATTCATACATCCATACACACAAACTTTCGTGTTTATAATATTAGTAAGGATTTATGAGGATGTCAAATTACGGATTGAATAGAAGGAACCTATTCAATCCGTAATTTAAAATTAGCGGGAAAGTAGTTCAACTGCGTAAGTTGGCCTAGTTTGAAATTTGGTTAACGTTTTTAATTTCACAATTTTAATTATCATCAGCCTGCTGTTAATGTGAAAATCATCATCAAATCAGTCAAAAGGCGTCCACTGCTGGACATAGGCCATCCCCAAGAGGGGGAAGAGTTTCATAATCGCCTCGCTTGGCAGGCGGATTGGCGATCGCAGCATACAGTAGGGTAAAAGCCGGATAGTTGACACACTTTTTGAGATCACTCTATATCTCTCAGTACAAAAAGCAACATACTTTATTTGTAAAAAGGGCCGGTACTTTGAAGTTGACTGAACCGCACTGGGCATGCGTGGTCGACTAAGGCTCGATCGCCCGAATTCAGGGTAGGCGCGAGCCCCCGGTGGGGACGTATATATGAGCTGATGTGATGAAGTCGCATCAGGATGGTGCTATTCTAGGGCCGCAACCACAGACCAATACTAGTAAAATTAAAAGGTAAACTGTTACGGCTATGTGAGCTTTCTAAGATTAGCGTTAAACGGTCAGGCAACAGGAACGATCATTATCAGTTTAACATTTTCCCCCCCCCTCCCCCATAAATCACTAACGAGGTGTCAAACTAATAAAATAAGCTCACATACATTTAAGCTACATTGGCATTAACATTCTATGATTCTTAAGTTACCTGAATAAAATTTGCTATATGCTCGGAGTTTCTCTGCGTGATCGAATCAGAAACGAGGAGATCCGCAGGAGAACCAAAAAAACTGACACAGCTCTCAGAATTGCTAAACTTAAGCGGCAGTGGGCGGGGCATATAGCTCGTAGAACAGATAGCCGTGGGGGAAGTAAAGTTCTCGAGTGGCGACCGCGCACCGGAAAACGTAGCATAGGCAGGCACGTGTACTGTAAGTTTGTAAGGAGTTGGAGTATACTGCAGATTTACTATGTATTGTCATCGGTTCTCTATACGTTTGCAAATTTTAGATTTAATCCGATGACGTCTTTAAATGGGTGGGAACCACGTTCAAAGATTCCATTACCTACACGTGTAGGTAATAAAAGGGTACATTATAATACAATATTCTTTATTGCATCACAACATAAAAAAGAAACGAACAACACAGAAAATAGCCTACACAATAATAGTTATGATACAAGGGTGGTAAAAAGGTAAATAACAAACATTGAGTGACATTTGTAAACCCGAGCAGCAGGCGAAGACTTACCATCTTCACAAGTTTGTCATTTCCTTTTACACCCATGTATCATACGAGGTTTTTCAATACAGTTAAAATAATGAGAAAACAGGTAAAATAATAAAAAAGTACAGTAACAGAAATCAAAATACATGGGTACATACCTATTAAGGTTTCGGCAACCAAATGCAACTTGTGGCAAATTTCAAATGTCAGGGGAGAAATCTCACTTTGTTTTTTACTCTATATACAATACACATATGTATATTTTTCATTACTTTAACTATTCATTATTTTATTGGTATTTACAACTAAAACAACTCAATTCAGTTTTAGTTATTTTTTTTAGCCAGGAACATTATACGCATGCGTAAGCTTTTTTTTAATATTACCACAAATAGATTACAATAGGCTTGGGATATTACTGCAGCAATAAAACCTCCTTTGGAAAAGATGACCTATTCTTTGGTGTAACCTATGCGCTTCATTCATATTTATTCTCCTTTCTTAACATTATCACCCTAAGATAATTAATCAGCTAGCGTTATGTACTAACCTCTCGAGGAACAACCTATCTCTTTTAAAATGCTCCTTTCAAAAATCTTAAAGAAGATTCTGCATCTTTGTTTTTTTTTGTTGCTAGAAATGTCTCGTTTCTCTGAGCTAGAAATAAAAAAGTGGCAAATAAAAAAGCACGTGTGCGGTAAAATCAATTTTGCGCACAGTAAACTGGCATATAAGCTTTCTTCTAAGTTTTATTGCTGAACAAGAAAGAATATAGCAACATAGCCTACCGTACTATAAAACTTAATATTTTTAAACTTTATAATAACTTTATAACAATGAAATACCTGCGTGAAATTTAATTTTCATAAAGATACTTTATTGCGCCTTAAATTTTTCTCGAAAAGGAAATTTTCTCCCTAAGGTTAGCAGGGGAGTAGTTAAGCCCTTGGGGTAACGACTTGGCTATTTTATGAGGTACCTCTTGTGACTGTAAATCATGAAAGGTTCTGCGTGCAATTCTGTAATTTCCACGCGTAACGCCTTTTAGCTTCTGATTTGTTATCGCAACATTATCATGTCAGCAAGGCCGAAGTATGACTGCGAAGTATGAATGTGAGATGTCAAAAAAACTTACCACCCTCTTTTGTCGATTTAATTGAATAATTTAATTGATTATTTATAGATTAGAATAATTATTATGTTAATTTTAAGAATTTAAAATTTATTGGCATATGCATTTTCTAAAGTTTGATTACTGTAGATTTAAAGCTGTAATTTCAATAAATATATATAAAATAAAATAAAAATAAAAAAAATTATAAACATTGTTTTTTAATTTTTTTATTTGTATATAAGAACATATACAGTCGCATTTAAAGAAAGTAGCTTAATTATAGTTGTCGTACGAGCCGTATATTGTTGGAATACGGCAAATCAAAGCGTCGGTGGCGTAATGGCAAGGGCCGCTAACTCCTGTCCGGGAGGTCGTGGATCGATCCTGACGCTTACCAATGTGTTTTCGAATTTCGATTTCATATGTACGTGTATCCGACGCTCTTATACGGTGAAGGAAAACATCGTGAGTAACCCTGCATACGCCTGCGAATAAAGTCGAAGGTTGTGTGTGAAGTCGACTAACCCGCACTGGGCCCGATCGCCCTAATTCAGGGTAAGCTCGAGCCTCTTGGTGGGGACGTATATGAGCTGATGTAATGACGGCAAATCGATGTACATGATATCCATGTGGCCAAATGGAAGGCAGACGTGCTCGTGGTACGGCGCCTACAAGATGGTCAGACACAGTGAAGGAGGCGGTTGGCGCCAACATGTATTGTGCGGTCCACACATCGTATAATCGAAATCTGTGGAGAGAAACTATAACAAAACTATAACTATATTATGTGGTCGCGATCCTCATCAGTGTCCCTCACTGATGAGGATCGCGACCAAATAATATAGTTGTAGTTTTTATATAACGAATACCATCGTATAATCGCAGTCTGTGGAGAGAAACTATAAAAACTATAACTATATTATGTGGTAGCGATCCCCATCAGTGTCCCTCACTGATGAGAATCGCGACCACATAATATAGTTATAGTTTTTATATAACGATTATCATCGTATAATCGCAGTCTGTGGAGAGAAACTATAAAAACTATAACTATATTATGTGGTAGCGATCCCCATCAGTGTCCCTCACTGATGAGAATCGCGACCACATAATATAGTTATAGTTTTTATATAACGATTATCATCGTATAATCGCAGTCTGTGGAGAGAAACTATAAAAACTATAACTATATTATGTGGTAGCGATCCCCATCAGTGTCCCTCACTGGTGAGAATCGCGACCACATAATATAGTTATAGTTTTATATAACGATTATCATTGTATAATAGCAATCTGTGGAGAGAAACTATAAAACTATAACTAAATTATGTGGTCGCGATCCTCATCAGTGAGGTACCGAGGAAGAAAAAGACCCTACTCGATATAGTAGTAATTCAATTACTCGAAGTGAAAACAGAAGTTTTGATGCGCAGTTCCTAAAAACAAATAAATAAATAAATTTTCAAGGACAAATCACACATGGTCATCTGGCCCCAAAGTAGGATTCCCTGTGTTATGAGAACCAGAGACTGATATACATACTTATATACGTTTAATTAAATACGAGTATATACATATATAGATATTTTACACCCAGACACAGAGCAAACAAATCCGCTCCCGACCCACATCACACAAATGTTTGCCCTGGGTGGAGATCGAACCCACAACCCTCGGATCAGTAGTCAAGAGCACTAGCCACTGAGTCACCGAGTCAGTCAGTTTCCTTAGTAGGGAGGATTATATGTACATTGACGTGCAACAGAACTGTTGTTAATACAATTTTACAGACTTCTTTTTTGTATAAAAAAAAGTCTTTTCTAGAGACTATCGCGTGTGATATCAAATAAAAAAGGGCTTATTAAAACGGTTCTAAAAATATACCTACATTTCAGTCACTTGTTTTAAATATATATTTTTTCAAGTTTAGGTTTTTATATTAAGTTATTTTTTAATTAGTGTGTGCAATAAAGAGTATTTATCTGGTCACATCTCATTTAAATCATTCTCAAAATATACCAAGTTTGGGCTCCTCCAGTTAAGTTATTAAGATACGGTTAAATTAGTTTTTGTGTGATACGAGTATACCTCTAATGAAACTTTACCTGTTTCCTCATATCTAATCTGAAGAAATCAATTTTTGAAAATATTGGCGTTTATTAATTTTTAACCGACTTCAAAAAAAAGGAGGAGGATTCTCAATTCGACCGTATATTTTTTTATGTGTTTTTGTGGATAACTTCGTCGTTTATGAACCGATTTTGATGATTTTTTTTTTGTTGGAAAGGAGAAAACATTCCAGAGTAATCGAGGGGAACCTTAGTTTCCTGTTTGAAGTCGTTTTTTTTGTTCAAAATTATTTATGTTCAATATTTCTTTACTCCAAAGTGAGACGATTCATTAAATTTAATGTTTTTGAAAATAAAAATAGGTTTGTTTATAATAATAGTTGTGTAGTGCTGTTCCTTTATGATTATTGATATTCATAATTATTGTTATCTATTATATTTTGTCCGTTTTTAATTATTTTTAAAATGTGATTTTGACCTGTAATTTGCAAATTATGAATAAATGGATTATGGATTAATATTACATAATGTAAACAAATTAATAAATTTCACGAACAATAAATCGGCCACTAGCTTCGTCACGTTGAAATCCCGTCCCGACTCATATCCAGCCCAAATGTTCCCATGATTCCATTCGCGTTGCCGTGCTGGATAGCGACAGGAACACGTTGGACTAGGTAGGAGCTGGACCGGGGGTCGCAACCCCGCTGTCGCAGTCGCCTTCCCAACTATCCCACGAAAGCTGTGGCTTCCGCCCCCCACGTACCCGCATCCTCTACTGCGAACGGCACGAACTCGTAACCATGGACCAAGTTGCTATACTTATCATAGATTATGAATTATCATGGATTGCACTGGAACATGAAAGGGGGTTGGGTTTAGGGGGAATACCCCCTTTTATCCTTTTGCGAGAGTGAATAGTGTAGCAAAATTTAGTTAAAATAGAAAAAATAACCAGTAAAAATCTGCTACTACAGGAATACGTTTGATTTGGATATTTTGATAAAAAATAATCAAATGGTAGAGTTTTTGTATTTGTTTTTAATGAATTGTCGTTGATGACTTAAAATTACAAAGGCTGTTAAATTGACAAGGGTCTGTTTTGAATTACAGTTCAATTATAAATGTGGGTCAGATTTTTTTTTATTCACGAAATTTTCACCGGCGCTATATGAATGTTTATTTTGCTTTGAATTTTCGCAAAGGTTATTTGCCTTCATGTATTTACCTACTTAATTACTAACGGTAATTTAATTTTAAACTCAGCTTTTTAAGGTACCGGAACCAAAATGACAAAAACGGAACCCTAACAATTTCGTCGTGTCCGTATCATAGTCAATTTTCTCTGCAACTATTTCTGTACAGATGTAAAATTGTGACCCGAAATAAAAAACGAAGTCAAAATGTCAAAAAAAAGTTTAGTCTCCCTACACGTAAGAGGGGAATAAAAATAAAATTAATCCCCTTCTAGTGAGGTATCGTCGATAAGCTCTAATTTTTACGTGTTCACCCCCCTACCTCTAACTTTTTTGATGAAGGAAATTATCGTGATGAAACTTAGACATCTGATTCCAGATGTTTATGAAGGTGGTTTTGCACACTTCCGTATTAAGGCGAGGTATTGGTTGTCTCTCTCTTTTTCTTTCCGTGTAAAGATTAAAGAAAATAACCACACTTTTTCACTTTTTCAATGGTTTTCGTTTCAATCAAAAACTACAATGTAAGTACAGGGTGTCTTAAAAGAAAGTTTATATTTATTTATTTATTATTTATTTATTTCACAATTTATTGCACACAGAAATAGGGACAAACAAACATTAAACTAGATAAGAACATACAAAAGGTACAGCTTATTTCTATTAGAAATTTCTTCCAGCAGACCTAGGAAAGAGAAATTACAAAAGAATGGCAGAAGACATGTACATTAACAAAGACAACATATTCCTAAATAAATACCACGTACCTAAAAAATGATACATAATATAATATACTACTTAATGTAATTATATAATAATATAAATAAATTTAATTACATAAATATAATAAAATGCATATAATATAATAAATAAACTATAAAATTATATTTGTTTAGCTTCGTGCGTGAACGCAAAGAATCCTAGAGGCGCGGGGGGGTATATCAATCGATAGACTGGCTCTTGGGAATTGCGTTCACGGGAGACAGCATACGTTCCGTGTGCGAGCGTTTTACAAAAACAACGATTCTGCCAATTCTGCCATAATTGCGCGGCGGAAACTTCGCAATCAATATTAATTTCGTCACTGGGTGTTTCTTTAGGGTCCAGAAGTTTGAGGAGACCTTCCACAAACTTCCTGTACCCACGTTTTAATTCTGATGCTTCTATAAGGTGATGAATTTGGTAACGGTTGCAAAAATCGCCAGGCAATTATGGAAGAATTGGCAGAATCGTTGTTTTTGTAAAACGCTCGCACACGGAACGTACGCTGTCTCCCGTGAAACGCTCTATAGCGACTGAATTTCCAAGAGCCAGTCTACCGATTGTTATACCCCCCGCGCCCCTAAAATTCTTTGAGTTCACGCAGTAAGCTAAACAAGCTTTTGAGACACCCTGTATAAAAAATAATAATATTACTCACCTTGTATTATCATAACAAATATTGTTGTATATATTTTGTTTTATTTGTACTTCAAAATATTAGTCATAACTAGTGTTAAAAGTGACGGCGTAGACTTATCGTTGATATTTTTTAAAGAGCTAAAACTGCTCAATCGTGTTTCTAATAGCTTTTGACTTTAAGGAACATCATCAACAATAAGGGTTTTTTTTTCAAACTAGGGTTTTTTTTTTGTTTAGGAGTATTTGTCGTCAAATATAATGAAAATCTGTAATATTACCACCTTAATGTTACCTTAATGTTAACGTTTACACTAAATACAATCAACGTAGTCTATTTCTTGGATAGCACCGTCAATTGAACCATTTATATGATAGGAAATGAAAAGCTTTAAGAGATTTTGTAAGAGTAATTTCCTTGTGAAAAAACCATGGTTGCTATTCAAATTCATTAATAGACTTATCTTGTTTGTTACAGATTTACCAAGATTCGTAGGCCCTGGTTCCAACGTGACTGTTGCAGTAGGAAGAGATGCGGCTCTCACATGCCGCGTTGAATATCTACATAGTTTCAAGGTACATCATCATCATCATATCAGCCGAAGGATGTCCACTGCTGGACAAAGGACTCCCCCAAGGATTTCCACGACGACCGGTTCTGTGCTGCCCGCACCCACCTATTTAAAATAAATATTTTGGAATTAGAAGTGGAAAATCTATGATTTTTTTACAAATTTAACTGCACATCTTAATTTGGTCGACTATTTCTCCTAAACTAAGAAAGCCTACTTAGCCGTGATAGTTTAGTATGGGTTTCTTGGGGAAAGTTCTTCAATTTCATGAGTAGAGCCCACCCTTAATGGCTTGCTCGGTGTTAAAAAAAACCCTGTATATTAGTAGGTACTAACGTACTGTATGGGTTCCTTGTTGACTACAGAACCCTAGAAACACAGAAATTTAAATAAGGCTTGAATAATATTAGTGTGTTGATTGTGCCACAACGGCACATTTTTTCCCGAAATTTAAGGCAGTGCAATCCTTTTATGATTTTGCAAATCACAGAACCCTTAAAACACACGTGTAAAATTAATCATCATTCATCGTCACTTACCACCAGGTGAGATGTTGTCAAGGGTTTACCAATTGTGAATTTAAAAAAAAAATCATACTCGAATTAGTTGAAAGACGTTCACTACGAATATACAGATATCCTGAAAGATTTCTGCGCTGCCCGCATCCAGCAGCTTTCCGAGACCTTCACTATGCCATCGCTCACCGAGTGGGAGGTTTGCCTTGCTTGGATTGGCTTGTCTTGCGTCTGTATTCCCCCATTCGTATAAAAGTAGGAATCTTCAAGTCGAGAGTGAATAGGCACTATTTGAGCTTGCGTGTTACATCCTCGGCTGCATCGGCACTTACCCACAGGTGAGGTGCAGCCAAACTCACTCAATTCTTTAATAAAAAAAAGCCTACAATGCATATCTATGCTATTGCCACTTCAGTGTAGCGATTCTGTGAGCTATGTCGGTTACTTTAGTTTTCCTATTGAAACCCTTAATTCTGATTAAAATTTAAGCAAATTTTTCTCTTGATAGGTCGCGTGGCTTAGAGTCGACACACAGACCATTCTGACTATAGCTGGTCACGTGATCACGAAGAACCATCGCGTCAGCGTCGCGCGAGGAGATGACTCGTGGACCCTCATCCTGAGGGACGTCGGGTCTGCAGACGGAGGGCGCTACATGTGCCAAGTCAACACTGAGCCCATGATCACACAAACACATTTACTGGAGGTGGTAGGTCAGCAGAAATCCGTTCTTATAATTTTTAGAGTTATTCGTATCATTTTTCATCAACAAGTGGTAGGCCCTTGGCATCATCTCGCCTGATGGTAAGTGACGATGATGCCGAAGGTGGAAGCGGGCTTACCAAGATTCCCCAAAACAATGAGAACTGGCTATCAGTCTTATGTTCAAGCCGGAACATATCAATGCTGTTAAAATTGGTATTTAGCGGCAACACTTAGATGGTAGTAGCTAGCCAGGTGGGCTTAGAAAATGTCCTTTCCATAAGAAAACCGAGTCTTACGAAGTTTGACTCCGTCGGGAATCGAACCTGCGACCTCTTGATGCAAAGTTAACTGACTAATCATTACGCCACGAAGGCGGTTAACTTTGAGCTTTGCTTTGCTTTAGATATTACGCACTTGCCTATGTCCAGCAGTGGACGACTTTTGACTGATGTGATGATGGTTACCAAGATCACATGCCAAAGCAGGTTGATTAACAACGCACTGTTGACTAGTCGCTGGCAACTTAGCTGAAGCGATGGCGACTGTCACTTACCTACTATATATCGAAGACCAAACAAATGTTTACGCACGTAGTTTTCGGCCACTTGGTGACTCACTGACTCGCCACACAGTACTTCAGTAATATTTCCCTACTCTTTGACACAGTGGAGACGTACAGGCGAGTCAACGCACTGCTAAACTTAGTTCAGATTATGATCGTAGGTATAAAGATTTCTATTATGCCTGCCTGCTTGACATTTTCATTAAACAGGGTATGATGACCTCACATCCAAATTATATGATGATGATGATATATCCGACCGATTTCGGTCATGGCGACCACTTTAACTCCTAGTCGGTTTGCCGCGCGTACGTTCGAAGATGGTTTATGTAGCCAATCTTCGCAGCGATACTCCTCTCGCAATGAGGGCATTTAAGTATGCCACCCTAGTAATTGTTTGAAATGGTCGCAGGTGGTCAGCCAAATGATATATATTATTACTAACGTCACAACGGTAATCCCTTGATTGATATTCTCAGAAAACTTTACTTTTCCTAAAAATAAATTTAACTCTATAAATAAATTTACTAAATAATGCACCTAAGTCCAAAACGTCGCATTTTCCGTATTAAGTCGACTCAGAGAGTAAGTTATGTATACTGCATCCGACTCTGTTCTACTTCTTTCATTAGAGTATAGTCCAGTCTCCAGTCACATAATATGATGGATCAGCAAAAGCGTTTATCGTTGCTTAAATTTTCTGCAAATTGTCCTCAAATGCACATTTCTGCATCAAAAGCAGCTGGCTGCCAGCCAAGTAACACCATTAACTCTAGCTAGTGCCGCTTGTTATCAGTAAATCTTAATCTTGAGCCAACATTTCATCTTTGCAAAATTTTAATGTGTACACGTTTTCGCGTAAGACGCAGATTAAAAATTTAATGCACACAGCAGAACAGTAGTCAGTCATTCTCAGCAGTAATAAGAAATGACGAAGAAGAATAAACGACCAGGAATAAGAAAATGATGATAAAGTCTATTTAATTTTTTACCACCAGTGCCACCAGATATCGACGACGAAGCCAGCAGTAGCGAAATCCTGGTGAAAGAGGGAGACAACGCTACGTTGCGCTGTGTCGCATCTGGCAGTCCAGCACCAAGTATAGCTTGGAGGAGAGAAGATTCCAGGCATTTTAGAGTTGACAACAATACTTCAGGTGAGTGAGTACAAACACTATAAAATTTCAAGGATAAAATATTTAATTTATTTATGTTTATGTTTTTGTTTGTTTATGTATATATTTATTATTTTATATATTATTGTGATAATATTTAAGTATTTTATATAACTGTTTATTTGCAAATTTTTCTTTTGTTAATTATTGCACCGCCCATTAACTTATTCTATCGCTGCTTCCCTACCTAAAGGTTGCCTGGAAGAAATTGTTACCTAGCAATAAGGCCGCCTATTGTATAGGCTTTCTTCTATATTGTTAATATCTTTTTTTATGTTGTGATGCAATAAAGAATATTGTATTAATGTATTGTAAACACTGAATTTGCGAGTACACTGCTCAACATTGACTAGGGATATTTTTAGATTTTTAATAAAAACGTATATTTTTTAAAAATTATAAAACTACTTGGGACACTTATAGGGTAAACACTTTCAAGATGGGCAAGTGCTATATTTACCCTGTCAGTTTTAATAAATAAATTTTGTTGTAAAAGGCTCTTGAAGGCTAAGTGGCGCTCCCACTGGAAAAAATCATAACTCGCTGAGTACATAGTTTATCGAAAATCGGCCGGAGACGACTGAATTTATAGGTACTCTAAATAATTTAAAAACCAATATCTGTATAAAATGTTGTTTACTGTAGTTGTAGATAGCAAAACTGCAAGAAACGGCCACTTTTTTTTCCAACGGCCCTTTAGGCACAGTATACATATTAGTACTAACGTACAGTATGGACACTCCCTGCCCCTCTCTAAATTCGACCTCACCCCCCCGTCACTCAGATTGGGTGTAGATTGGGTACCAAACGTAAAGGACGAGCTACGCAAGCACTTTTATTCACTATATTCACAAACATTGTAAATGGTAACTGCGACGTGGACGTATGAATTAACACTGAAAACTGCTATTATTTTATACATCTTCTAACACTTTTTCTTTTTCCATAAAATTTGGGGGTTTTAAATGGGTGGAGGGGGCTGGGCCCCCTGGACCCCATATCATGAATCTTGGTGATAAAATTGACTTCACCTTTTTTTGCAATAAGCTGTAGCGATTTGTCGGTCAAGGAAAAAGTGTTTAAAGATGTACAAAATAATAGCAGGTTTCATTGTTAATTCGTACGTCCACATCGCAGTTACCATTTATAATTAGTCTCATAATGTGTATGGTGTATTCGGAAAGTGGTGTTTTTTTTCGAACGGTGTTTGTTTACAACGAAAAGTATGAAAAAAAAGAGTTTAGTATTCACACAGCATTCAGTAAATAACTAACAAACATTTTGTGACCAATACCGCCGGTGTGATTCAACCCTACCTGCATTCTTGCCTATAGATACGTCAGTTATAATTATGTATATCATTTCTCGCTCGTTTGTATGGAGTGTCCGGGGTGTGCTTTAGGGTTGGAACATTTTTGTATGTGAGCGAGTGATAATGTACATTTTTTTTTTAAAACTTTCGGCCCACGATTATATTTAAAAAAAAAACGAAAATTTGCTTCATTTTGGTCTGAAGCGTCACATTGCTGAGATATTTGGAGTTAAAGTTTGTCAAAAGACTAATTTCCCTCTCTATCTCTCAACATATCTCAGTAACGTGACACTTTAGGTCTAAATATCCTAATATTTTTCGGTTTGTGTTCCCTATCGAAAAATGTACGTTCAATCGTGCGCCGAAAGATTTCGAAAATATGTATATACCTACATACATTGTTACTATGTCAAAAAGTATATTTCCCGTAGTTTTTTAAATACTAAATCAAATTATTTTTTATCATCGATTTAAATTTATTTCAAAATCAATTGTTTGGTTATCAAATAAATCGAAGACTACGTTTGTATGGAATTGGTGAACTCCAATTGGGTTTGTACAATAGCATAGGTAGACCATGGAAATAGTGCTTTTCTATTTTCATACAATCTGTACTCCTCTTTTACGCGTTTGTACAAAAACCACTTAAAGGAAATTCATTTCTTAGAACTGAGAGGATAACTTGCCCATCTTGAGTTTTTTTACCGTATGAGCATGTCCTTACTCTTTAGTATTTTTACAGATTTTCTAAAACTTATGTTTTGTACAAAATTTCTTGAAAAATCCCCATCAGACAGTGTTGACTAGTGTATTTATGTCAGGTTCAAAAATATACGCTTATTGAGCGAAAAAATATTATATATTATATGAGCGTCGGTGGCGTAACGGCTAGGGCCACCGCCTCCTGGTCGGGAGGTCGAGGTTCGAATTCCACCACGTACCAATGTGGTTTCGAATTTAGATTTCATATGTACCTTTATCCTACGCTCTTACAACGAAGGAAAACTTCGTGAGAAAAACCTGCACACGCCTGCGAAGAAACTTGCAGGTTGTGTGTGAAGTCGACCAACCCGCACTTGGCCCGCGTGGTCGACTAAGGCCCGATCGCCCTAATTCAGGGTAGGTTCGAGCCCCTCGGTGGGGACGTATAAAAGCGTCACACCGATTTGGCATTTGCGAAAACGCTTAAAACATGGGCTAGCTAGCCTATACAAAATGGTACTTGAATATTTATATGTATAAAATTGTGTCATTTGTCTTTTAAATCGATATACTATTTAAATTGAATTAGTATAATAGTTTAATTACTTGTAACTATTTAGGCACCTTCGTGCCTATTAGCTTTTTGGTGGCTTGCAAAAGTGTAATTGCGTTGGTACTACGGCGAGCTAAAATGTGATATCCTCATTATCACTAAACATTGGTTTCGAGACTATGAGATTAAGTCCGTACATTTGACTAATTTTGAACTCATATCGCACTACTGTAGACCATCAATAGAGCATGAGGGTAGCTGCGTTTTTATTAGATCCGGCATTAAAGCTGTAAACCGCGTTGATTATTGCGATTTCTCAGTTCAACAAGTGTTTGATATTTGCGCTATGCAAGTGCTACACGAAAACCCGTTAATTGTCGGAATTTATCACTCCAACAAAACAAGCAGCAGTGAATATCTTCATTTATTCGAGAAACTCTTGAGTAAAATAAATGACGAGGGGCTAAGGTGTGTTATCATGGGTGACGTAAATATGTACCAGAACGACTGCCAGGCTTTCGTTAGGGCAGTTATTAATATTTAATCAAGCTGAGTTGATGCGAACTTTACGGTAAAAACAGGACGTGAGTGTAGCAGGCAATGATAGCATCATTATGAGTACATGTGCGTATAAAGCGGAATTTGTGCATTTTAAAATTAAAGCATGGCGTCATCTTGTGTATGAGGCCAAGATCCACTTGTGTGTGTTACCCCATCGCAAAATAGTACTCTAGAAGGATGTAAGTGTAGCAGGCATTATAGCATCATTATGAGTACATGTGCGCATTATAGCGGAATTAAAATTAAAGCATGGCGTCATCTTGTGTATGAGGCCAAGATCCACTTGTGTGTGTTACCCCATCGCAAAATAGTACTCTAGAAGGATGTAAGTGTAGCAGGCATTATAGCATCATTATGAGTACATGTGCGCATAAAGCGGAATTAAAATTAAAGCATGGCGTCATCTTGTGTATGAGTCCAAGATCCACTTGTGTGTGTTACCTCATCGGAAAATAGTACTCTAGAAGGATGTGAGTGTAGCAGGCATTATAGCATCATTATGAGTACATGTACATAAAGCGGAATTTGTGCATTTTAAAATTAAGGGATGGCGTCATCTTGTGTCGGAAGCCAAGATCCACTTCGGGTCGCTGCGCTGGAATTAATGAATGAAATAAAATGAATCAGTGTAATGTAATTGAACCTTCCTTCCTTTTATTCATTTTACTCATTGATATATTAAAAGATTCTTATCAGGTAGATAAAGGGTAGGTATCTTAGGAATCAATGACAAAGTCTTTTTTATTTATGTTTAAGTTTGGAGAGATAATTGTTTTTTTTAGAACAAGTTCATTGAAATTAGCGTCGTAGTTATTTGACTGGACACTTTTTAATAACTGACACTGTTTCTACTTGGTGTATATTATAGTAGATTGTACAACAAGAGCATAAACAAGCCATTTTACCCGAGACTTTCATATAGCCACCCGAGACGCTACGGCGAGGGTGGATACGGATAGTCACGTCGAGGGTAAAATGGGTTTTATCATCATATCAGTCGAAAGATGTCCAATGCTGGACAAATGCCTCCCCAAGGATTTCCACGATGACCGGTTCTGCGCTGCCCACATCCAGCGGCTTCCATCTTCACCAGATTCACTTTGTTTTTTACTCGATTGCAAGGAAATAATAAATATTCAACCGTAATACAATAAATTTGGCTAGTTTTGACGAATAATTAGTTTTCCAGTTTCCCATCCCACAATTTTCCTTATTTTTTTTTACTTCTGATGTTTGACTATGGTGAGATCCTTAATGCCGAGTAATAATAGGTCATCTTTGGTCAAGTCCTACAAGTTTACATTATTTGGTTTTTACGTAAATGCACGCTCGTATTAATCTTAATTTTAAATTTGTATTTAGATAGTACGTCGTAATTAAAAGAAAGGTGTAACCTAAATCTCATAAAAACATATTTATTAAATGAAGGCGTATTTTTTAAGTGGTTGTAAGGCCTAATAAATGTAGTTTGTTATATTCTCTTTGGGCCTAACAGCTATTGTTTAAAAAAAGGACTTTACAAAGGAAATAACTTATGCACTCTTGTAGATGAAATAACATTTTTTTCAGCCTTTAACTTACGAGCATGAGAAGTGAAAAAATAATTTCTTTAACTTTACGCCAAATAATCTTGGTCTTTTACTCTTTATCGTCATTAAGTTAAGTACAATAAATGTAAACCCCCAGTTCTTCATTAATTTTTACGGCCTTCATATTAGTATTGAAAAACATTAAAATTCACAGAAAACAATCCATTTCCTCCAAATTATTTTCGAAACATGAAACTAAAACAATGTGAACTCGACGAGACTGTCGCCGAACTAACAGCTCAACAATCAGAGACACGCGAACTCCGGCTGCGACTGAATATATATAGTGTAACGTACACTCAGCTGTTTTCACCAGCGAAATTAACGGAAATTGCTTCAGAATTAGTTAGTCGAAGAACACAAGTACATTTTAATGAAAATAGTTCACGAAGATAACATTTTGAATTGAATGTTTTTGTTGAAGACTAGATCACAGAAGAATTAAAAGTGACAAGTTGAAACTCTTTATAATAATAATAAATCTTAATTACAGGCGAAAAAAAAACCCATACAAATATAAATACACACCACATTACATACACAACACATTAAGCAATGTTACTTTCTATTCTCGTCCCGATGCATGGAAAGCCATCAATAGGCTATTTAAGTACTACTGGAAAATAGTTTTGTATTATTTGTTATTGCATAAAATGTTAACCATTTTAATATTTCCTGGAGATCTGTAGTATATACGGAGTATATCAATGTTAAAGTTTGAATTAAAAAATTACGCGCCAAAACGCAATTTTCGCTATGGCGCCTGGTTGCTCTGACAGATGACGTCACACATAACTAAACAACAAACTGCTGTTATAGTGAAAGTACGCACTGAAACTAATGTTTACTTCTGTGTGACGTCATCAGAGTTGCAACCAACCACAGAGCATTTTCAAACACGTGATCAAACCTCAAAAAAAAAAATTCATTTATGTTTTTTATACAAAAAATTACCTTTTTTTAGAACATTAACAAAATATGCTTTTTACATTACATTTTATTAGGATGACAACAAATTGTTGCATATTTTAAACATAGTCAAAATGCCTATTTAAGGCTCCGGTCCCCACAGCGGGCGTTCTGCGTTCGCGGTCAGAGTTCAAAGTTCCGCGTTCCCTAGTTCCGCGTTCTTGTTACACACAACCACCGGTCTAGCCTAGGCGTTCTGCAATCTTCGCTAGCTACGCTCGTCTCACACACTTTATTCCATTTCATTAAAACAGAGTGACATCTGATTTTTCATCGTCGGAAGATGAAATCTTATTGCTGTTATTTCTATGTTTTCTAAATTGTCGGACATTGTTGCGACTTGTGACCTTTCGGGCAGCTTTGGAAAAATTTAATTCTGGCAGAACGCGCGTTCTCTTTTACCGCCGCGGTCTCTTTGCGTGAAGTTCAATACAGTCGCATACAACACAGCAAACGCGGGAACGCAGAACGCAGAACGCCCGCTGTGGGACCGATGCCTTAAATAGGGCTATCCAGGTACTCAGACGGAGAACTCCATTGGTTGAGCTTCTGATGACCAAATAGCCGCAATTCTTGATAGCAAAGATATCTGGGATTCTGGCCTCGGCAAACATGCTCGACGCACTGCAGTACTTTGCCAATTTCATTAGAATGCGGTATGCATTAATACACTGCACTCTAATGCTGCTCATCACACGTCTGCTTGACCCACAACTGACAGGTGTAGAAGCTTTGACAGTAGGCCCTAAAGAGGGTCACCTTCACCTCTGAACTACATTGAGCGCGCCTGCGTGCGAGCATGTTGCACCGCCCTGACAGGACCTGCCGTTCGCGCTCGATATCAAGGTCATCAATGAGATCCTCCGTAAACATATGTCCTAAGTACTTTTTTTTAAATTGTGTCTGACTTTTAAAAATAAATTCACTTAATAATATCAAATAATATTTTTATATATAAATACACGACATTAACCAACAATAACGAAATCAAAGGTAGATACGAATCAAATTACGGCCATACATTTTTTTTCATAGTTATACGGAAAAAATAAGTTAAATTGATAATTCGATTTGTTAATTTTGAAAGTATGGAAATCCCTTCTAAGGCTGTTCAACGTTGCTCTATAAAACAGGAGAACTCCGAAGGCGCGGAATAAGAGCATCGAGATCCTGTTCATCAAAATACTGCTTCTAGACTGGTCGGTCTCGGAACAAACCTGGTCAAAACCAAAGTCATGTTCAAAAGGAATATCACTCCGGTTATAGTCGAGGGCAAAGGCCTCGAACTTGTTCAAGAATATTCTACCTCTGGCAGATGTTGCAGTTAGGTAGAAACAACTTCGAGAGGGAGGCCACTAAAAGAATACAGCTGGGCTAGGTAGCGTTCGAGAAGCTTCATCATATCTTCGTGTCACCAATACCACAACGCCTAAGGCAAAAGTCTTTAATCAGTGCGTCCTACTCATAATGACATATGGCGCTGACGTGGACACTGACAGTGCGTTCGGTCGGTCGAATTCGGAATTCAGGTACAGGAAAGTAAATAAATTGTTATAGCCAAGCTGTACATACTTTATCGCAGAGCCTTCAACTTCTGGCGTAGTCAAACATATAAAATAAACAATAAAATATTACGCTTACCTACTTAGAATACCAAGAATAAAGGTATATCGGACTTGATAAAAAAAATAAAAATATTTTTTCCTGGACTTATAAACTAATCTATGTAGTAGACCTTAAAAAGTACCAAATAATCAAAAAGTTTTATCACAATCGGTAGAGTTATTTTTGAGAAAAGATACCAACAACCTGGATTTGTATGCTTGGTATCTTATCTCGATTATAATAAATAATAAACTATATAAAATAAATAAAACATATAAACTATAAGTAACATACAAGTAAAAATATTTACTTTAATTCAAATTTCGAGTGCGTTTCGAAAAACCTTAAAACTTGTAGGTTCAAGCTTTAATTTGAAAATAATTTTAATTATTTCCTATTCTTTTCAGCAAACCCTTTCATTTGATACCCATATATTGGGGTTGCATAAAAAATAATTGTTCCGCCATCTTTGGGATTACGCCATAGTGGATTAAGAATGACGTCACTTAGCTAATCATGCATTGTTCTCTAAACTTAACGTATATGCAAAATTTCAGCTTAATCGGAAACCAAGAAGTGGTTAAACTCCGGTTCTGTAGACGGCCGAAGGGGTTCTGATTTAGCTTCTAATATTTATCACAAACTATCAAACAAGCAACACAGCAAGCTAATATAAAGCTTGTAAAAATTATAAGAGTTTTTTTTTTTTATTTGAAGAAAACAGCTAAAGATATAAAAATATTGTCCTCACCCAAATTTCACTGAAATTCGTTCTGTAGAATAGACACTAGAGCATCGAACGGACTCACATACACACACACCAATACACACATATTTTATCAAGCTTTTATTAGCTTCACCTGCATGTATGTATGTTTGTAACCGACTCCTTTGCACCCGATTTAGACCCACTTTCAAAGGACAAATTTAATTCAAACTTTGTACATTTATCAAGTATCAGTGACAATAATGAATAATTATATTATATTATACTAGCTTTTACCTGCGGCTTCACCCGCGTGGACATCGTTTTTATGACTGTCTTAGAGGGTGCGCGGTGCGTGGACATAGATTTTCTCCAGATCCCTCGGGAACTATGTCAGGATATGCTTATTCCCCACCCCCTCAACCATCTTTGTGCAAAAAATCGCAGAATCCATTGTTCCGTTGCGATGTTAAAGAAATTAACCAAAAAAGAGTATATTTTCGTTTCCCTCAGGAACTGCATCGGGCTATGCTATTTTCACGGGATAAAAAGTAGCCTATATCCTTCCTCGTGACACAGGCTACCTGCATGCCAAATTTCATTAAGATTGGTCAAGGCGTTGAAGCGTGAAAAGGTAAAAAACAAACAAACAAACAAACACATTTTCACATTTATAATATTGGTAAGGATTATTATTTCATATGGTTATCTCATTATACTGAACTAAAAATCCTTACTAATATTATAAATGTGAAACTGTGTTTGTTTGTTTGTTACCTTTTCACGCTTCTACCCCTCGACCAATCTTAATGAAATTTGGCATGCGGGTAGCCTGTGTCACGAGGGGACATTGGCTACTTTTTATCTCGTGAAAATATATTATCCTGAGGGAACTGAAAATATACTCTTTCTTGGTAAATTTCTTTTACATCTTAACGAGATAATGGATTGTGTGATTTTCTGCACAGAGATGGTTGATGGGGTGGGAAATGACACGATTTACTAATAAGCATAAATTGTGACATAGTTCCTGAGGGATATGGAGAAAAGTCATGCCCACACCGCGAGCCGCTTGCGGCTCGCGCACCGCGCACCCTCTAAGACGGTCACAAAAACGATATCCACGCGGGCGAAGCCGCGGGAAAAAGCTAGTTGAAAAATAAATATAGGTAAAAAACTAAACTGCACGCTTTTAAAGCACATCAAAATAAAAAGTGAAAAAAAAACCAATATAAGCTGAAAACAGTAAGGAAGGAAAAATACTAGTATTATAGTGAAAAAAGCGTGGAGCGCTTTGCGCCATATTTTTCGTATATAGAGCAATCCACGATTTTTTCGTTTATATTGTTTTCAGCTTATATTTAGAATTATTTTTTACTTTTTAGTTTGATGTGCTTTAAAAGTGTGTATTTTAGTTTTTTTAAACTATAATTTTTATTTTTTTAGAATTTATTAGTCAACCGTTTCCCATCATGTCAAATTAGATTTTTGGCCATCATACATTCTTCACTCTTTCGTTGCTCACTGCTGCTCACTCCTTAGTCGCTTAAAAGTAAAAATGGAACAGGAGACGCACAAGCACACTTGTTTTTGTTCGGTTTGCCGGTTCTTTGTAACTTTTTATTTTTAACTTTGTTTCTTTATAACGTTTCAACATTTTATTAGTATCGTCAACGAATGAGAAGAAAAAAAAAATTAAATAAAAGTTAGAGAAACTTTTAAAGTTCGGAAAAGTATGAAAACAAGAGTTTCCCGCCTTAAATCATAGCGTTTATTTTTCCCTTTATCCGGGGTAATAGGCGTGGTCGCAAGCCACAATGATAGGTACTTTTGACAAAAAATTCGCATGCGACTACGGCTATATGACTAAGAAATTAAAAATATTTGCCTAATTAATACTTACATTTTAGAATGTGCTCGTCAAGACCTTTCTTTTGATACTAAATATATGAATATCTAAAAAAAAATGTATATGGTTGTTTCACCTATAAAATCCGCCAATTGATTTTTTTAAATTATACGTGGAGTGTGGCACGAATCCAAAGACACTACATTTATCAAGATCGGTTTAGTAATTTAGGAAATACGAGGGAACATATGAACATCCATACATACATAGACTATCAACAACATAAACCTCCTTTTTGCGTAGTCGGGTAAAAAGCGAAAACGACAAACGTTTACTTTTTACCCGACTACGAAAAAACGAGAGTATGTTTTTGATTAGCTGTTTTTTGTTAGCTACCCCAATAAACTACTTATCACTATACTTATCACTACAATAGCTTGTTAGTAAAATGATTTTTTTTTCCAGTTTCGAGATGGGAGGGAGAATGGTTGAATATGACGGATGTTGAACGGGCAGTGTCGGGCGCGTACCTCTGTATAGCTAGCAACGGCGTGCCTCCGTCTGTTAGCAAAAGGATTATCATCAATGTCATGTGTAAGTATGTTTTCTTTTCCAGCCAGATTACTTTAATGATCGTTATAACAAACAAAATAGCATGAATTGAAAATTTAAAAAAAATATTTTTGCCAAGTCAGGAAAAAGATAACAAATCACATATGCCATTATAAAAAAAATCACGCGTAATTAAAAATAATAATAATAAAAAAAAACAGAAGGTTCTCACGTCAACTTGTATTTTGTTCGACAGCGTAGATCGATTTTGATAATTTTATTGGATATAAGTAATAACATTGAAGTCAAAATCGGTTTAATAATTTTTCATAAAATTAACAATAACATCAAAAATTAAAGCATTTAAGCTGAGCGTGGTCATTTTCCTAGCCCACCTTATATTTAACAGTTATTAAGATTTTAAAATAAGTATAGTATTATTATTTTTTTCTTGCATCGTATTACCTGTTTTTTTTTGCTTGTGTGGGCTATGAATAAATGCTTATCTTATCAAAATGTACCAAATTTGTAGTTGTTGCGATTGAATTCGGTTGCTTTTTATGTCTTCAGCGTAGGGATTACCAATTGTGAATAAAAAAAAAACTCAATTATTACATTATGTTTGGCATTTTCACACCAAAAAAAGTATTTTTACCAAAATATCAATTAAACCGCCTCCGCGGCGCAATGGTCAAATCTATTCATTAGCTTCTCATCAGAAGGTCTCGACTTCAATTTCCTGAGACTCGGTTTGGTTGGTGAAAGGGCATTTTCTACGCTCGCCTGGCTAGATACCACCATCTTATCTAAGTATTGCCATTCTATGGTATTACTAGGGTATAAGCGTGAAAAGGTAACAAACAAACAAACACATTTTCACATTTATAATAAAATTACTAGCTTTTGCCCGCGGCTTCGCCCGCGCGGACATCGTTTTTATGACTATCTAAGGATAAGTGGTGCACGAACCGCAAGCGGCTCGCGAGCGTGGACGTGAGTTTTTTCCAGATCTCTCAGGAACTATATCGGGCTATTCTGATTAGCAGTCTATGTCACTTCCCACTCCCTCAACCAATTGTATATAAAAAAACACTTCAATCCGTTGCACCGTTTTTGCGACGCCGACGTGCGCTAGATGAATAAGTAAATGAGGTTTCCTTTCCTTAGTTTTCCTCGGGGACTATTTTAGGATGTGCTAATAAGTAAATTTTGTCATTCGCCACCCCCACAACCACAGATTACTAATTAGTTGCCACAACCATGTCTGTGCAAAAAGTCAAAACAATCCATTGTTTCGTTGCGACATTAAGAAAATTAACCAAAATAAACAGTATTTTTTTAGTTCCCTCAGGAACTACATCGGACTTTGTTATTTTCACGGGGAAAATAAATCCTTCCCAGTGACACGGGCTACCTGCATGCCGAATTTCATGACGTGAAACGTGAATAGGTAACAAACAAACACATTTATACTATTATTAATATGTATTTATTAGTAAGGATTTTGGTAGTTCACAGCTTAAGTAATTTAATTAGTACGAACGACATTTTGCGTGTAAATACGTACATACTCAAAAGCTTTTACAGACAAAGGAACACCTTATCTAGAGGTAATACCTACTTACGTATAGCTTCATCCTATCTAAACAGCAATTAAGATCAATGTAAATTGACAGACGTGGGATATTCAATCTGGTACGGAGCAGGTTACAGAATATTTTGTTTGTACTTGTATCAGTTCCCGAAAATTAATCCTTCCTTATACTGAACATTAGCGACAGTCATGTTTAACCCTGTCGCACTCGCTACTGGGTAAAAATAGCACAGAGTACCTAAATTTAATTGTTTTTTTAACGCTCTGGCAACTCAAGATTCTTTAAGCGTATTTTGACGCTTGTTTACTATGGCTTTTCAACTGACGTGACGGGACTTACACATTTTTTTTTTACCAATTTAAATATTTTTTTAGGACTAGGTCTCATCCAATAAACTAATATTATAAATGCGAAAGTTTGTGAGTGTGTAAGTGTGTATGTTTGTTACTTCTTCACGCAAAAACAACTGAACGGATCTGGATGAAATTTGGTAGGTAGACAGATTAGGACCTGGATTAACACATAGGCTAATATTTTTTACGCTCGCGAGCCACTTGCGGCTCACGCACTGCGCACCCTCGAAAAGTCATAGAAACGTTGTCCACGCGGGTGAAGCCGCGGGAAACAGCTAGTTTTAAATAAATGAACATTACAAGTTACGTTCTCAGTTTTATTTATAAATAGTAATGTCAATATAATTGAAAACGCTAAACACGTTAAAAAACCGACTTCCATCGGAACAACTTAGTACATTTTTGCATAATTATTTTTGGTTTTTGTTAATTTTCTAAAAAAGTACAAGACCGATTTCGATAAAATTTAAATGGGACCACACGGGAAGCACTAGCTTTTTAATAAAAAAGGAATCATAAAAATCGGTTCACCCAGCCCAAAGTTATGAGGTAACAAACATAAAAAAATGAAAAAAATACAGACGAATTGAGAACTTCCTCCTTTTTGGAAGTCCCTTGAAAACTAACGCATTGTAAGATAGTAAGATAGCCAGATCCCAAATGGGTTGGTGAATTTTGGTAAGCCCGCTTCCATCTTCGGCATTGTCGTCACTTACCATCAGATGAGATGATGCTTAGGGCTTATCAATTGTGTGGATTTAAAAACATTTTCAAACTTTGACACACAACCTTATTTTTTAGGGTTCCGTACCCAAAGGTTAAAAAAGGGACCCTATTACTGATACTTCGCTGTCCGTCCGTCCGTCTGTCACCAGGCTGTAGGTATTTTATGAACCGTGATAGTTAGAAAGTTGAAATTTTTCGGTCTACCGAATGGGAGGCCTGCCTACGCTACGTTTTTGTGCGGTCGCCACTCGAGAACTTTACTACCCCAACGGCTACCTGTTCTACGAGCTATGTGCCCCGCCCACTGCCACATAATTTTAGTAATTCTGAGAGCTTTGTCGGTTACTTTGGTTCTCCTACTGATCTCCTCGTTTCTGATTCGATCATGCAGAGAAACTACGAACATTATCTTAAAAAAACATTAAAACTCGTTTTATGTTTTCCATCAAATTTTTAACTCACCAAACTCACAAAATAAGCACATAAATGACGCTGCAAAACTATGACGTCACGCCTAGGTATTCAAACATTTTTAGAGCAAGATTTTGTTTTTGACAGATGATAAAAAGTAACTCAGATGACTAGCAGTCATCATCCATATTAAACAGCAGCTCTCAATATGTATGATTACTGCTTCTTCATCTTCTTCTATCGTGTCGACGACAAGTCATATCTCTCTCCTGCCTTGTATTAAATGGCCACCTTAACGGCGCTATCGGCTAGTCATTTGAATTACTTTTTATCAACTGTGAAAAAAGACATTAGGTTCAAAAAAGAATTGAAGTACGATGACGTGACGTCATAGTTTTTCAGCGTCATTTATGTACGTATTTTGAGATTTTAAGCGATTAAGGTGGCAGGAGACTCCAGTTTCCATACAAACGTAGTTCCGCTTTAATATAAAAACTACATGCCATATTGAATCCAAACTTTGCGAATATATTGAATAGACACATATCGATGTTTGTAATTAGTTTTCTATGTACTAATATAAAACGGAAAAAAAATAAGAGAATTTTCAAACTTTCAGTACAAAATTAATTTAAGCCTTCGTTTAGTTATGTTTCAATTTACTACTATACAAATTAATTAAAAACATCGAAATGTATCTACTCAATATATTCCAAAAGATTGGATTTATTTCGGCATGTAGTTTTTGCATTAAAGCGGGACTAGGTTTGTATGGAAACTCGAGCCTCCTGGGGATAAAAATTAAAACTAAAGATTTGATAGAAAACAAAACGGATAAGATTTGCTAAAGTTTTAGTAGGAGGGCAATTAAGTTCATTTTTTAATGCAGTCATCATTATCATTATCATCAAAATTATGTATCTTGTAACCATAAAGCTTTGAATTAGGTTTTGTTTTGAAAACCGATTTAAAATTTAACACAGTTGTTAACAAGTGCAAACTATCTCAAACTGTTCACTGAGTTTTGTACAATTAATGGAATTAAGTAATCGGTTAAAAGTGATAGTTTTAATCATTCACGGATTTTATATTAGTTTTGCATTGCTTGGTTACATAAATTGCAATATAATTTATTTTTTGCCGAGGAATCGTATACAGATTTTTCAGTTTCTTTTGCAGTTCCTCCATCAGTGTGGACAGCTAGGGTTGCTATCAGGGCTTTGTCCGGTAGTACAGCCACTCTTCAATGTATCGCCGAGGCATACCCACCACCTACATACTATTGGACACAAAATGGAGAAGATAAACTTGTAAACGGTGAGTCCAGTAGTAAAATTTAAAAGAACATAAATGGATACACATTTTTTTTAGTTTTTTTTAATACAATACAATACAATATTCTTTATTGAATCACAACATAAAAAAAATACAATTTTTTTATTATATTTTTTTTATTTACAATTGATACGCCTTTGGCATCATTTCACCTCATGGTAAGTGACGTTGATGTCGAAGATGGAAGCGGGCTTACCAAGATTCCCCAACACAATGGGGATATGGCTATCTCGCTATGTAAACAATCAATTGATTACTAACAGGTAATGATAACAATAAAACCATAACACGTTCACAAGAATATAGACTGATCACAAGGACATCTAGATTCAACCATCGTTCCCCTGAAAAATAATAAAGAGAAAGGAATGACCCGCCTCCCGTAACTTTTACCATTTGCCAAAAACAGTCAATCACTGCTATCGTCTGAATAAATACTTGAAGACGAATGTAAACAATTAATTGATTACTAACAGGAAATGATAAGAATAAAACCATTACCAGTTCACAAGAATATCGACTGATCACAAGGACATCTAGATTCAACCATCGTTCCCCTGAACAATAATAAAGAGAAAGGAACAACCCGCCTTCCGAAACTTTTACCACTTGCCAAAAACAGCTAAAAACAGTCAATCACTGCTAGCCTACTTTATAAATCATATCGTCTGAATAAATACTTGAAGACGGATGAACGACGCTGGCTATAGTGATTTGGGGTGTGTTCCAAATCAGTTAACCCAACAATGTTCCTAAACTATCCGAATGAATCTGATTAACCGAACGATTTATGGAACCGTTCCACTTAAAGGTGCGGATTCTTAATTTCATATTAAATGTAAAAGGTGTACATTTTGACGCAGGTTTTTACCATTAATTTAACCTGATATATCTGTTATATCCGTGGAGTTGTATTGTGTGTGTTGTAGAGACACATATTTTGTAGCGTGGAATAAGCAATGTTGCCCTTAAGAATAGCAATTTCGTATGTCAGGTTAATACAATGAACAAGAACTCCTCTACAGTTCAAAAAAAAAATTATTTGACATGTTACTTTTCTACCTCTTTCTAAAATCCTGACACTGACCTGTTTTGGAACACACCCCTGGTTTCCTTTTTATATGAAAAAACTCTAACATGATTATTTTTCTCTTCAGGCACTGAATACATCATAAGTGCTTCATATCGAGGGTATCGCCTCACAATAGACTTGCTAGTGGCAAACATGTCGATGAACTCCGCCGGGGCGTATAGATGCCACGTAGAGAATACCCTAGGAAGGGCACAGTCTGAACTCTTCCTGCACAGTGAGTATGGCTGCTAAAAAGTTTCATGAAGCTTTAATTTACATTTATACGGTACCATATGTTTATGTTTGATTTCGATGACAATTTGTATTAAAAGTGGATTTTTTAAAAATAGATTTTATAAAATTGGCGCCCGTTTGTTGACCCGGTAGGCAGTAGGCATAAATAATTTTCGAAACACCTAAAAAATTTTAGGCACAAGCTTTTAAATTGCATTGTCACGCGATATACATGTGCATGCAAAATTTCAGCTCAAGCGGAAACCGGGAAGTGAGTCAAAATTAACTTGCAAGATTACACCCGAACAAACATACATACATACATTGCAAGTTAAATAAAACCTTGTAAAAATGTTAATCTGCGTTACAGGGATCCTGCGATATCGGGCGCGCGGGCGCATTGTAGCCTTGGTAATTTCTTAGTTTGTAAAGGGTTTGTTTTGGGAAATGATTTTTTAAAAAGATTATTAAATATTTTTCTGCGTTCATTATTCGATACGAAGTAACCTCTTGAAATTTTATTCTTGATTTTTTTAACATCCTTTAGATGTATTTACTGTTACAGGTCGTTTTTTTAAAGTTTGTTTTGTGTGAAACCGGGATCGAGTTCTGTTATGTATGATCGAAGTTGTATATAATTATTTTAATTCCATGAACACTTTCAGTCATAAAACAATATTTTGTTACTCTTTAAAAAACTGTATCTTACTTAGTACTTTACTTAGGGGCACTCGAAAACAAATCATTGTAGTATAGCCATCTATATCGTATCTCATATTCAATGTATCATTCCTTATAGCTTCATCGCTTCAGATAATCAGGTGAAAATTGTACATTGCTTAGCCAAACTTTATTAACGGAATAGCCCAATAAGAGAAGTCCCAAATTTAAAGCATTTACTTATTTTTTATTTAAAAAACATAGGTCCACAATTTACTAAAATAATGTGTTAGTAATAAACTAATAAATTTGCTGAGCATATGGGTGGATAAGGGCTGAGACCCAGTGCTTCTGCAGCATACTGTCAGGTCTATCTGCCAGGACCCTTAGTATGGTGTTGTTGCTGCCCAAATTTCTACTTTGGTTCAAAACATTTTTTTTTTGACAATTATCGCGTGAAAGTCTCCAATGGGGCGGCGGCAAACATGCCGAAAGCGCTGCAGAATTTGGGTAGCATCAACATAATTCTGAACACATTATTGTATAGGACCCGTAAGGTATTGGAAGTCCGTAGGGTTATAGCTGGCCCACAGGCCACTTATGTAAAACGTTCCACCTTCACATCATCTGTGCGTAACCTGCGTGCCAGCATATTCCCCGTACCGTCAACGCCCTGCGTTCGCTCTCTGTATCACAATAGGGGTAACGACAGCATCAGAAATAAATTATGAACTCTTGATAATAAATTGCCCTCCTACTTAAACTTCTCCTCCTACTTATACACAAAAGGGAGGGTAGGCGCAAAAAGTCGCAACTTAGGTTGCTCCTATTTATTATACTAATTAAAAATAGAAAAAACCTAAATTCATTCTTAAATTTAGTATATTATGAACAAGTGAACCAAGTTACCTGCCAGCAGTAATAGCTCCTATACAAATCTCCAGTACACACTGATTACTGCGAACTTCTTGTGCACTTTGGACTTAGACATGGATGCAATCAAACAATCTCTTGAAGATATGTCTGCTCTCTTTAACACGAAGATGACTCAATTTCAAAAGGAGCTCCAAAAACAAGAGGCTACCCCTCCGGCCACAGTCTCCTCGCTTGCAGCTGAATTCACCACCTTCAAAACATTTGTTATCTCTGCATTCGAGGCGCTTCAGAAACAGGTGGAGTTGCTATCGCAGGAGTCCGAAAAAGTTGAAATGAGGAGCAGACGTAAGTTTTTACTTCTTCATGGCGTGCAGGAACTCAAGGATGAAACTGCTGCCTCTACTGCCGTTCAATGCCTGACGACACATATCAAGCTTCCCCTCACTGATGGTGACTTCAGTCAATGTTTCCGCCTCGGGCAAGCTTCAAAAGACAGACCTCGTCCTTTGTTGGTAAAGTTCCGCGATATCACCATGAGAGGCAAGGTGTGGAATGCTAAATCAAGTCTCAAAGGTACTGGTATTACCGTATCCGAATTCTTAACTAAGCTCCGCCATAATGTGTTTATGGCTGCACGACAAAGCTTTGGCATCTCTAAATGCTGGACTCGTGACGGCGTTATCTTTGTTATCGGTGCTGATGACAAGCGTCACCGGATAACCTCCATGTCCGAGTTGGAGAAACTTTCAACCTTGAAGGCGTGTAGTGCTACTATCGCAGCCCCAGCGAAGCCCAAGAAACGTATAGCTAGTAAAAAATAGTCAATCTTTCTCGCCACTTTGCTGTGTCTAATTATTTAGCCGTCATAAATGCATCGAAGGAAACCTCACTTGCTTTAAGTTTTAATTGTTTTGTTTGTTAACATAACCTAATGTACTTAGGTACTAATGTAGGTACTAACCACGTACTAACACGCATAGTGGTATCTACGACAATAACCTTTTTGTATTTTTTTCTGACTATTCACATGAGATTTCTTACATAATTATTTTTTCTCTGTTTTTTAGTGAGCTCCTTTAATAATCATCACTTTAATTATTAGTTAATTAATGATTTGTTTGTTTTGTAGTGACTTATACCCTCTTTGTTATTGTGTGTAAACAAACGGAGAAGTGTTTTTGTGGGTACCTAGTGCTACTATACTAAAACATTGTGTTTTCTCCTCTTTGATTTTCTGTTAGCTTTGACCTTACATTTGCTTTGTCTTGGTACAAGATAGGTCATCTTTGGTCCATTCATTGTATTTATTGAAACGAAACGTAGTTTTATTTTTCTCTTCTGTGTCTAAGGTGACCTTTAACAGTAGAAATATACAAAATGTCTCCTACAGAACGTCTTCTGATACGTATTACGCTAAGAACATAATTGTTAGTGTTGTGTTATTTTTAAATACTTGTGTTATGTTTTCTTCTCCTTGGCTTATGTGTTTTTATTATTAATATTTTTCTCTTTATTTCGCTTTTACTGGCTGTTGGCAGGTAAGTAATATGTTAATTAGTGCTTTTTTATATAATATAAATACCTAGTACGTATATTACTTTAAATATATAATTATTTATATATGTGTATTTGTTTTACGCAAAAAGTATGATGAACAGGGATAGTGATTTAGATTCTAGTGAACTTTATTTCTCGCTACCAAGTAATGACTCCAATTCGAATAACTCCAGTTTCCACAGTGCCCAAATTCCACTGTCGGATGCCGTTAACTCTTGTTTTGCTGAATACCCCAAAAACTTCAACGTAGTTCATATCAACGCCCAAAGTGTACCTTGCCATTATCCAGATATGTTAGCGGCGTTTGATCTTGCAAACTTACATGCAATCCTCATATCGGAGACCTGGTTAAAACCTTGTCTCGCCTCAACCTTGTATCCTCTACCAGGTTTCCAGCTTGTAAGAAATGATAGAATTGGCGCTAAGGGTGGTGGTGTAGCAATTTATTTGAAATGTCAGATCCCTTTTAATATAATCAGTCAATCTCCATCTGTTTACACTGGCACGTCTGAGCATTTATTTTTAGAACTAACATTGTCGCACACGAAGATCTTGCTAGGTGTAGTATACTCCCCTGATAGGACTGTTAACTACTTCTCAACTTTCGAAAGTCTCCTTGAAGATTTTCTTCCTCAATTCTCTCACTCAATCATTCTAGGAGACTTCAATACTTGTTTGTTGAAAAATGATTACCGTGCGCAAAAGTTGATTTCCATTGTAAATAATTGTAACTTACATATTCTTCCATCTAGCTCCACTCACCACTTTCCCAACTGTCAACCATCTCTTTTAGACCTTATAATTGTTTCCTCCCTGGACCATGTTGAAGATCATGGTCAATTATCTGCTGACGCCTTTTCCTTTCATGATTTGATTTTTCTGTCTTATAAAATCCGTCCACCTAAGCTTAAACCAAAAACTGTTTTGCAACGTAACTTTAAAGACATGGACCTGGATAGCCTTAGGCTGGATGCAGCTAAGATTGACTGGAATCCTGTACTAGATGCGGAAACTATTGACTCAAAGGTTGAGATTTTTAACAGTATTCTCTCACAGCTGTATAACATTCACGCTCCAACTCGCGCCATTCGCCTCAAACACCTCCCTGCACCGTGGCTAACTAACGAAGTACGTGAGCTAATGGCAAGGAAAGACGCAGCAAAAACTAAATATAAAATTTCTCCCACCGACAGCAATCACGAAAAATATAAATCCGCCCGCAATCACTGTAATTTAATATGTCGTGATACCCAGCGTCGCCATATCCACGCATCCGTTAAAAATGGTAACCCAGCCAAAGTATGGAAATTTCTTAGAAGTATTGGTATCGGCAAACAAAAACTTGGTTCACCTGCTGACATCGATGTCAACTTGATGAACCAACACTTCTCATCTGCTAGTAATAATACAGCCTTTTCTACAGACTCTCATAAGTTCGATACCCTGTCTCATATAAGTCAACTCCCCTTGCCAAACCATACTCCTTTTTCATTTAATCCAGTTCAACCTGAGCAAGTCCAAAAGCACATCCTGTCAATCTCTTCCAATGCTGTAGGTTGTGACGAAATCAGTCGAAACATGATAATTCCGATCCTGGACGTGATTCTGCCAGTCATCACTCACCTTTTGAACTTTTCGTTGTTTTCACATACTTTTCCCTTTGTCTGGAAGCAAGCCATTATCGTTCCACTACCTAAAACCCGAAATCCTACAACCCTTTCTCACTTCAGACCCATCTCCATCCTTCCCTTCCTGTCTAAAGTTCTGGAACGTTTGGTTCATCACCAGTTATTCTCTTTTCTCTCTGAGAACCAATTACTAAACCCTTTCCAATCGGGCTTCCGACCTGGGCATAGTACTGTCACTGCACTTGTCAAGGTAACTGACGACATCCGTTCTGGCATGGAAAAACAGAAGGTCACACTCCTCACTCTCCTTGATTTTAGCAATGCTTTTAATACAGTAGACTTCGACATCTTACTAGCTTTCATGAGTTCTATAAATATGTCATCAGATGTAATTGCCTGGTTCAGAAGCTACCTCTGTGAACGTCGGCAACGCATTAAGGTTGAGGAGAAGTTATCTGACTGGTGCAACGTCAACCTTGGCGTTCCCCAAGGTGGAGTCTTATCACCTCTTCTTTTTTCTCTCTTCATCGATTCTATTACGCGTTCCCTCTCTTCTTCCTTCCATCTCTACGCTGATGACTTGCAGGTTTACGTCCAGGAGTCACCTGAGCATATTGCACATGCTGTTGATGTGATGAATAAGGATCTGAATGAAATCTCGTCATGGTCCGCAAGGCATGGTCTCCTAGTCAATCCGAGCAAATCTCAGACTATCATATTAGGGAGCTCTCGTCAATTAGCTAAAATCGACTGCTCATTGCTGCCTGCGGTACTTCTTAATAACATCCCCATACCTTACAGCAAGAATGTCAAAAACTTAGGTATCATTTTTGACCAAACTCTGTCCTGGTCCAGTCAAATTGGCGAAGTCAGCAGAAAAATTTTTGGTTCCATTGCGTCTATGAAGCGTCTCAAAAACTTTTTGCCCATGGCTACCAAAACTGTTCTTGCACAGACGCTCTTGCTTCCGATCCTGGACTACGCAGATATTTGTTATCTGGATGCTACGGAGGAGCTGCTAAACAAACTGGAACGTTTGCAGAATGTGTGCATCAGATTTGTCTTTGGTCTAAGGAAGTTCGATCATGTGTCAGAGTATCGAAATAAGCTAAAATGGCTTCCCATCCGTTTGAGACGTGAAATGCACTTACTTTGTATGCTTTTTAACATATTGCACAGCCCAGCAGCTCCTCCGTATCTCAGGACTAATTTTCAGCGCAGAGAGGCTGTTTCTGACCGCCAACCTCGGTCATGTAATGAATTTCTCTTGACATTTCCTACGTGCCATACAGACTTTCTGAGCAAATCCTTTGTGGTTCAATCAGTGCGTCTGTGGAACCTACTTCCTGCTTTCATCCGAACGGCTGAGTCTTTGTACTCCTTTAAAAAGCGACTCAAGGATCATTACTTTACGCTTTGTAATTACTGAAACTGTTCACTGATACTTTGCGTGTTTATATATTTATAGTATGTATGTGTATGTATGTATTTTAGTATGTTTTATTGTATATATGTATTTTTGTTTAAAATATAAATAAGTCTATAAACTTGTTTTTTTTAATTACTTTTAGTTATAGCACTTCTATTATTTATAATAATAAGTTAGATCGTTTAATAGTTGAATTTGCTGCCATCCTGTAATAGTTTACCTGTCTTTCAATCCCTAACTTAAGGTTGCCTGGTAGAAATCGCTTAAAGCGATAAGGCCGCCTTTGCACTCTATGTTTTTTTATAAATTATAAGTCCTGTATTGTTTTTGTGGCTTGCAATAAAGTATATTTACTTACTTACTTTACTTACTTAAACTTCGGAAAACCTTCCTTGGTTTGTTTTCCATTAAGTCTTCGATTGTTAATTCACCAAAATCACTAAATGAGCAAATAAATGACGCTGCAAAACTATGACGCCACGCCTAGGTATTTCAAACATTTTTAGAACAACAGTTTTTGACAGATGATACAAAGTAAATCAGATGACAAGCATTCGTCCTCCCTATTGTCTTTCAGATCTGTGGTCACAATCCTAAAATCGTGATGCTGCAGTGGCAGCACTGCCTTACTTTATTAAATATCTACTGATTTTGAATTAATTAGTATTATGGGCAGTAACAAATCGAATTAATACATTTTTTTTTTTTTTTTTACAATTGGTAAACCCTTGACAATATTCCACCTTTTTTATCATCTCGATGATAAGTAGTTATTTAACAAACTAGTTATTGCCCGTGGCTTTGCTCACATCATGAGTTATGGTCTTGAGTTCATACAAAAATCCCAAAACACTTTCAGTTATTCCCGAATTCCGGGATGCTTTTCTTATTTTACTTTCCTAAAAAACCTTATTCGGATTATCAAGAATATTTCTAAAAAAAGGTTGCAAAATTGGTCAAGCGTTCTGAAGTGATGCGCGAACGAACAGCATTTCATTTTTGTTTATACAAGGTGTAACAAAATTGGTGTACGTCCCGTTAACTGGGGCTTCTACTCATCAAACTAAATAACTTTAATTCTACAAGTTTTTGAACTCTTCATAGACAACGATATATTTATTTACTTATATATTTACGTGTAATAAATGGTTTAAGAATGGATATTTATTTATGTTTTTATTTTTTCTCTATGAATTTGTTTATTGCCCACTACTACCCTACAATAATTATTTCTCATGTTTCCTTCACTTAAACGTTGTCTAGAAGAGATCGCTTGTTAGCGATAAGACCACCTATATGTACAACTTCTTTAATCATTGTATCTTTTTTTCTCTTATGTTGTGCAATAAATTGTTTTCAATCAATCAATTAATCAATCAACGATCAGCTGATTAACCAATTTTGTGCATTTTTGTATGGAGCGTCGATTTTTTTTTGCGAGTTGACTATGGGTTCTTTGGGGAAAGTTGTTCAGTATAATGAGTAAAAGTCCCAGTTAACAAGTCCTAAACCAATTTTTCACATCATGTATAGATGGGTTAACAAACAAAATATATTTGGGCGAGATTCAATTAAACTCAATTTTCTTTATTGCATAGAAAAAACAAATAAAAATAAAAAATAAAGAAGAAAACGACTAAGAAACATTATACAATAGGCGGCCTTATTGCTAGAAAGCATTTGTGTAATGTTTAAAAATTGATCTAAAACGGGTTGATGGTAGAAAAAAATGTCATTAAGACTAAATAAAAATAATTGAAATAATTTTGAACAAAAAAAAACCTACTTCAAACAGGAAACTAAGGTTCCCCTCGATTTCTCAGTGATGCCATTATCGGATCCTAGTTTCCTCATCACGGTACCACCCTTGGGATATCTTCTTTCCAAAAAAAAAGAATCATTAAAATCGGTTCATAAACGACGAAGTTATCCGCGAACACACATAATATAATATATGTAATATAATTGAGAAACCTCCTCCTTTTTTTGAAGTCGGTTTTTTTGACTAAACTGTTCAAAGATCTTACCTTTTGTTTACTTTTTGTAAGTAAGAACTAAACAAGAATAAAAGTAGTTTTTCTAAGAACAGGATCATGGTCGCTAGGATTCAGAGGATAATTTTTATTTTGGTTCTTATTTACAGATAAACAGAGATCTTAAACGCTTGGTAAATGTTTTCCCTTTTGTCAAACTTAAACTCTAACCTAGTTCCTGTCTGTGCAAAATACGTTTGGAAATTATTCAAGGCAAACATAAACCAGCTCTTGAATTTAATTTTGCAACTCAATCCGTAGCGCATTTCAAAGTTCTAGAGCGCTGGAGGCACTTTATTCCATTATATACTTTTTCTTTAGCGTCGTTAACTTATTGAGTAGATCGCTCACGATAAGACATTTTGATTTAGTGTTCGTTCAAAGGTAAAACTAATGTTTCTTCTAAAATAATTCTGCCACCTTTGGTTTCTTCGAATTGCTGTCATCATCATATCAGCCGAAGAATTTCCTCTGCTGGACGAAGGCCTCCCCCAAGGTATTTCACGAAGACCGGTCCTGCGCTGCCCGCATCCAGTGTCTTCACCAGGTCATCGATCCATAGTGTGGGAGGCCTGCCTAGGTCTTCCGGTGCACGGTCGCCACTCTAAACCTTTATTACCCCAACTGCCATCTGTTCTACGATCTTAATGCACTGCCCACTGCTACTTAAGTTTAGCGATTCTGTGAGCTATGTCGGTCACTTTGGTTCTCCTACGGATATCCTCATTTCTGATTCGATCACGCAGAGAAACTACGAGCATAATCTTTCAAAAACATTAAAACTCGTTTTTTTGTTTTCTATCAAGTTTTCAATTCTTAATTCACAAAACTCCCAAAAAAAACGTACATAAGTGACGCTGCAAAACTATGACGTCACACCTAGGTATTTCAAACATTTTTAGAGTAAAATGTTGTTTTTGTCAGATAATGATCTGATCCGATCGCGCAGGGAAATGCCGAGCATAGCTCGCTCCATCGTCCTTTTGGTGACCTTAAGCTATGAGCCGATTCGCTGTAAAGAACATAATAAAAAAATATATTTTTAACAGTGCTAACGACGACGACGACTACGACAACCACCACAACGACGACGACGACAACTACCACGACCACAACGCCTCCGCTTACTACTACTTCCGTATCATGTAAGTATAATACACAATGGAAAAAACAAACCGTACCTGGAGGCAAAGTTATATAATTGATGTTTAAAATAGCAAAGTTTACTCAATGTAAACAATTTTTTTTTAAATAGCATGTCTTCTAATATTTTTGAAAAAATTCTTGGCTCAGCCCAGAATTGAACCAGCAGAATTAAAAAAAACCTGTTTTTTCTGTAATTTGTGACACAAAAATTTTAATAATCAATTGATGCTTATGACCGATACTTCCAATTGTTTTTTTTTTAATACATTTTTCTTTTCTTTACTCAGTTTTACTTATTATTAAAGTAGAGAAATGTTTCGTTCAATAAAATTTGCCACCGGTATTTAGGCAGGTACCTTCCCTCCAGCCAGATGCAGTTCATTTTTTCCACCGTGTTGTTAGCAACCCATAAACTGGGCACGGGTCCCTTTCAAACTGGGGTAAGGTTAGGTAGGGTTAGGTTAGGTTAGGTTGGAGTATTTCCACATGCGGGGGCGAAGTCCGGGTTGGTGTAGGTTATAGGGCTAGTATAGAGAACCCCACTGTCATAAGATTTCAAGCCGCCTATACGGTTTAACGACTGCCATCTAGTGATAGCAACCGGCACCAACGGCCTAACGTGCCTTGCGAAGCACGGAAACGGTCGAGAAAAAAGCCACTAACAGTCTAACCCATCCGGGTAGGTTATGAGTAATGACTGTTTTTCAGGTCAGTTAACCTGTGCAATCGACCCAGCCACGTGAGTCGCACTTTATTCAAAGTTTTATACTCAGTAGTTTACAAAGCGGCGCGTAGTTTTGCAAAACGGCTAATTCTACACTTTGCCTGCGACGTATACAATAATGACACAGAGATACCTTTCTTTTTTACCTTTTTTTGATGTAATTTTGTTAATAAGCATAAGTCTTTTTTTAGACGAGGAGATACACCTGGAGCAGTTGCAGCGTGGAGTGCTCGATGACAAGGAGATGGATAGCTCATACATAGTCCTCAGTCAACAACAAATGCAACATCCTGGTAAGTCTTGTTTCAATCAGCTTTAAGTGGTTTCGTAATTAGAGGCTCGTTCAAAATGTTTTAGTGATACGACTTTGGGTCTCTCGGGGAAAGTTGTTCAATATGATGTGATGACTCAAAGCTCCAGTTAACAGATTCTACACCACTTTTCTTATAGGTCGCGCCAAACTTTATTACGGCTCTGAAGTTGGTCGCAAGACGCGTCGCAATGGCAGTAGCGAACTTTGGGTGTTAGCGGGGCGAAAAGGTACCTAGTACTCTACTGTACCGTCGCAGTAAGCAACTCGAATTACAGTTCAGATCAGTAATTAGAGGCCCGTTAAAAATACAGTAGTTACAGGCCCGTTCATAATATTTTAGTGATACGACTTTAGGTCTCTCGGGAAAAGTTGTTCAGAATGATGACGTAGAAGCTCCAGTTAACAGATCCTACACCTTTTTTCTTATAGGTTGCGCCAAACTTTATTACTGCTCTGAAGTTGGTTGCAAGACGCATCGCAGTAGCTAACTTTGGGTGTTAACGGGGCGTGAAGGTACCTACTACTCTACTGTACCGGTGCAGTAAGCACTCGCGTCACAGTTCAGATCAGTTATAAAGTTTGGCGCGAGCTATACACCTGTATATAAGTGGTTTCTGTTGAAATTTAATAAAAAGAAAACGCTAAACATGTTAAAAAATCGACTTCCATCGCAACAACTTAGTATATTTTTGCATTATTATTTTTGGTTTTTAATTAATTTTCTAATAAAGTACTACACAGATTTTGATTAAATTTATATGGGACCACACGGGAAGCACTAGCTTTCAAATAAAAAGAGAACTTCCTCCTTTTTGGAAGTCGTTTGAAAAATGGATAATGAAAGTTGTTTATTATAAACCTTAGGTATAGCATGGTAGGTTCCTACATCAATTTTGTTACACTGTGTATAGGTGTTTGAATTTTAAAGTCAAAATGACTCTTAGACTTAAATATTTTCTAACTAGCTGGTGCTTGCGACTTCTTCTGCGTGTAGGTTGGGATCCCTTGAATTACTTTCATTTCTTGTACCCGTGTTAAAGTATTTTGGGAAGTATATGTGTAGCGGCTTGCTAAAGCTCTTCTGAATAAATATCGTTTAAGGCGAGGTACCAGAGGAGAAGCGGAGAAAAACTTCTCGCTAAATCAGTGGTTTTGGTATTAAGTATTAAGCAACGGTCTTACAAAAATCATACGGTACGCCTAAGGTACATGTTCCGATAACCCTTAATTTTCCGAGATAAAATGAATTTAAGATGTTACTCTGAAATTACGATTCTGATATTGAGAGGGAACGTAGGGCCTTGGCGGTGTGGAGTAACGTGCTGGCCCGCAGGTTCGCTTGATGCACAATAGACGTAAAAATAACACTATTCAAGGCATACTGCCAATCATTCTACTCGAGTGGCCTGTGGGTTAAGTATACACAACGAGCCTACAACGTCCTGCGTGTGCAATAATAACGCCTTTAGAATGCTGTTGAGACTGCCACGTTTCTGTAGTGCATCTGGTATGTTCGCGGAGGCACGTGCTGATGACTTTTATGCTATAATGCGGAAAAGTGCCTCCATGCTACTTGGACATCGGAGCAGTGACAACGTCATCCTAAAGATGATTGCAGACCGAATGGATTGTCCCATCCAGATATCCTGGGTGGAACGATCCATTGGGTTATTTAAATAAATTCATTGTGTTCTTATGTGCTGTACTAACCTAGTTATAAGTCTACTACTAACCTAACTATGGATTTTAATCTGATAATAAAAAGTTATTTATTTACTTATTTATAATCTTGCGAAATGTCACGCTAATCTTTTCAACTGTTTTTACGTGGGGCATAAAGAGACAGACAGACGTGTCTTCCAAAAAACACGATTTGGTTATTATACAGGGTGTAACAAAATTGGTGTAGGTCCCGTTAACTGGGGCTTCTACTGAACAATACTGAACAACTTTTGTTCTACGACTTTGGTGAAAACGCAAAATAAAAATTTACTCTTCATACAAATCGATCAACTGATCTACGAATTTTGTGCATTTTAGTATGGAGGGTCCATTTTTTTTGAGAATTGTCAATTTGTTCCTTTGGGATATTTGTTCAGTATGATGAATAGAATGCCCAGTTAACGGGTCCTACACGAAATTTTTACATCCTGTATATCGATTGGCACTTTTTTTATTTCTATGCATTTATAGATTTCTATGAATTATGGCACACCTGGAGGTAAATATCCTTTCCTGTTATCCAGAATTGGTGACCACAACGATATGACCAGAAGCTGGGCGCGGGCTGTCCGCGTGGAGTGAATGGCCCACCTCATCGGCTCAGCTCGCCAATAGCTACATATATCTGATAGTGCCAATATTTCTAGCATTTCTTATAACTGGTTAAAATGCTAGCCTATCCAGAGGACTTCTTATTTTGGTGCAGTGCAGTGAAAAGTGGGGATCTACGAGTGGTCCACGTATGCTGCTGCGTAATGAGCGCTAAAGTTGCTCAAGTTTCGATGGCCTACGTTGAATTTATGAAGTTTTGTACTGGTAGACACGAAAAAAAAGGTGCGTCAGGATTATTTTCGAAGTGTATCTTAGCTTAGTGCAACTTCCATTATTGGGTCGATCACGTAGGTTAACTGGACTGAAGCACGGTCATTGCTTTGATGGGTTTGACAGTTAGCGTCGTTGGCTCAACCGGTAACGACTCGCTCCTAACCAGATGTGCTGGGTTCAAATCCGGATAGCCAATGTACCAATGAGTTTTTCGAAACATACGTACATATACTCACCGATCGCTTTAACGGTGAAGGAAAACATCGTGACGCACCTGCGAAGAAACTCGAAGGTTGTGTGTGAAGTCGACCAACCCGCACTGGGCCCGCGTGGTCGACTAAGGCCCGATCGCCCTAATTCAGGGTAGGCTCAAGCCCCTCGGTGGGGACGTATATGAGCTGATATGATGACGATGACTGTTAGTAGACCGTTTTCCATGCTTCGCGAGGCATTGGTGTCGGTTGCAATAACTACGGGACGTTGGGTTGTTAACAACGTAAAACCAATCCATTGAAAAACAAAAATTGATTGTTTTTTTTTCGTGCACAGTGCGTTCGAAAATTATCCTGACACGCCTGATTTGTTGTATATACATCTATATTCATAAGTTAAATAATGGCAAAGAAAAAAAACCTGTATATGCACAGATCTTTGTATTCTATTGAATGACTGATTGTTTTAAAATAGAATGTTTGTGTCATTGTTGATAATGTTAGTGTCATAACTTTTAACAGGGTGCTCTACACTAACATCTGATGCTTTAATTTCTTAAAGTACCTACCTATTACTTATATTGTTTTAATATGTAAGTTTAATCTTGGCACTTGTTTTTAATTTATTTAGTAACACATGAAGAGAAAAGGTAGTGAGATTATTTTCTGGTACAAAAGTTATATTCCCATAATAGGGATGACGACAGCATCAGAAATAAATTATGAACTCTTGATCACTAAATTGCCCTCCTATCTAAACTTCGGAAAACCTTACTCGTTTTGCGTTCTATCAAATCTTCGATTTTTAAATCACCAAAATCACTAAATGAATACTTAAATGATGCTGCTAAACTATGACGTCACGCCTAGGTATTTCTGACATTTTTAGAACAACATGTCGTTTTTGACAGATGATAAAAAGTAACTCAGATGACTAGCATTCGTCATCCCTATTCTCATCGACATATTTTTATCGCTCTTTTACTGCTATTGTATGTGTATGTTGGTATATTTTGTTAAGTTCCAGTTAAACTGAATGTGCTGTATCATAAGTAACTTAGGAAAGTTTACTGCTGTACATACTTTTGCACGAATTACCATAGTCATATCAAAATATCCTTAATAACCGTCGATAAAATGTAGATAATGTAAAAAGTTCTTCACTCGTTCAAAGCTAATTTTGTTAAATAATTGTATTTCCAAGCTCTTCTGTGGCGCTTTGGTAGACTTTGACACAGTATTACAATATAGCGGCTTACAGTAGCGCAACGAATGTACTTACGCAGAGCAACGGAAGGGTACTTGCGGGGCAGCGGGCGGCGGGGCACAGCCTGGCGAACTCCGCGAGTTGCCCATACTGACTTCATGCTAGTATGGGCTATGCCGGTGGCGCATCGTACGACATCAAAGGCGTTGCGCTACTGTAAGCCATATCGTAATACTGTAACTATGATCTAAAATTTTGCGTAATTCTGTTTCGCTTGTAATATTTTATTCAATTTATTACTTTATGTAGACACTTTGTGTTTGTTTTAACAACATGACAAGCTGACATTATGATCATAATTCGTCCTTTTAGTCAGTAGGTATGTTTAATTTATTTAATGTATGTCATTTTCTCAAACATGCTTGGTTTGAGCATTTTTTAACAACCTTCTTAGAGATAAATCGAAATTGCTGTACTGGGCAAATACATGCGAGTAGCGGCCGGCATAAGGTGGATAAAATCCATATCTGTTGTGTTTAGCGCCCAAAAACTCATATCTGTTGTGTAATTTAAAAATGTAACTATATTTTACTCCAAAACATGGCAAACAAGGAGGTAACTTATCAAAGGTTTTATTTAAATTTCGAACTGACTTGCAAATAGAACGCTGATTATTGAAAAAAAAAAACAAATGAACACTTTGGCTCATGAAAAATTATTGTTGTTCGTTGTCCATCATTGATTTTGAAAAGTAATTATTTAATTTTTAATTTCCGCGCTTTATTTGAGAAAAGTACTATACAAGCCTTGGCCACAACTAGACCACCAAGATAACGCTCTGTTCCATTCAATGGTACGTGGGGATTGAAACATAAAAGAAATCACACTGCTCAATAATAAGAAGTGACATCATAGGGTTGTTGATGTTCCACCTTTCCGCACGAAGCGTTACGCTTCCTCATTTATAATGCGTACAGCGAAGGAGTGGAACTCCTTGCCTGCCTCAGTGTTATAATTTGGAGACCTCCAAGGCAAGAGTAAATAGGCATTATTTGAGTTTGCGTGTAACATCCTCGACTGCATCATCACTTACCATCAGGTGAGTTCCAGTCAAACGCACTCAAATAAAACAAAAATGTTTTTTTTTTTCAAATAACAATTGGCATTGAACTTTAAAAACTGCTTCGGCAGTTTCATACCATTTATTTACTGTTGAAAAATGCGGTCACGTTTTATATGCACTGTCTGTTAAAATGCTACTTTCAATTTTTTTTCTGAGTTATGATAAATTTACCACAGGATTTAATAGAATGTGCAATTTCGGTATTTTCACGCATTGTATGTATAAACTAGCTTTTGCTCACTGCTTCGCCCGCGTGGACATCGATTTTATTTATTCCTACTCCCTCAATAGGGGATCGGACTGCATCAAAAATAAAATCTGAAATATGATTACCTAAATTAGTATCCTCTTTAAGTTTCAAAAACCTTACTTATTTTGTTTTTCCTTCACGTCTTAAATTTTTAATTAATCAAATTCACAAAATAAGTGCGTCAATGACGCTTAAAATCTAAGACGTCACTTGTGGGTATTTCAAACATTTTTAGAACAAAATTTGGTTTTTGACAGATCCCAAAAAGTAACTTAAATGACTAGCAGTCTGATTCCCTATTACCTCTGTGCAATTACAGCAATCCGATGATTCGTTGCGATGTTAAAGAAATAAACCTAAAAAAGACGATTTTGTAAGTTCCCTCAGGAACTGGATCGGACTATGCTATTTTCACAGAATAAAAAGTAATCTTTGTCCTTCCCCGTGACACAGGCTACCTGCATGCCAAATTTTATCAATATAGTCAAGGTGTTAAACCGTGAAAAGGTAACGAACAAACAAACAGCACATTTTCACATTTATAATATTAAGTAAGGATATTAGGATAGGAGAAGAAAAGTAGGATCTCAGAAGTGCCAACATAAGATAATCTGAGAATTTATGTGTATAGATATGAATTGAATTGAATTGGAAATGAATTGTGTTGAACAGTAAATTATAAAGCTGCACAGTAATAACCTACTTACTTGATCTAAAACAAACTTATATCCAAAACTGAACACTATGGGACTATTTTTTGTGAAACTTTTAAAAATGAAATTATAAAATGATTGGTTTTTAGGATTAGTTTACCTACATCAATACTAAAAAAAATAGGTACCTAGAGAGAGATTTTTTTTTTTTTTTGACTATTTAAAAGTGTGTGTTAACACCTATTTGAAATAAATTGTTTTGAGTTTGAGTTTGAGTCAACAAGAACCAACCGAGTATGTACAATGTGTTTAAAAATGTGTCCTAATGACTAAAAAATAAAGTTGATTTCGGAAACATTTGTGTTTATTTTATTTACGATGTCATAAATATTTTTTTTTAGCAAAATCTGTGTTGTAAGCATAGATTTTAATTTTTTTTGGGTCTTACCCAAAACCTCCTATTGGTGAAAATGAACAACTTTTGTTAACAGCTTTGCTGAAATTGGAAAATAAATTTACTTTTTATACAAAGTCGACTGCACAGCTGTCAATTCATATGAGAAGTCTAATTGAACAAAAACATTAAACATTCAACAAATTTGATGAAAAAAAATATTGTTTAATTTCATGATTACAATAATCACCTAATATGTTCCGGGCTGAGCTTAAATTACCATTACCAATTAAATTACCAAATGATCCCGTATAATTAAAAGTTGATTCTTAAGTATCATTATAAAAATTATCTATTTAGTCACATTACACTATTTTAGAGTGTCAGTGGCGTAACGGTTAAGGCCGCTACCTCCTTGGTCATGGTTCCAATTCTGCCACGAACCAATGTGTTTTTGAATTTAGATTTCATATGTACGTTTAACCGATGATCTTACGGTAAAGGAAAACATCGTAAGGAAACCTGCACACGCCTGCGAAGAAACTCGCAGGTTGTGTGTGAAGTCGACCAACCTTGCACTGGTTCTACTAGGGTCTATACTAACCTGTGGACTACTAAGGCCCGATCGCTCCAATTCAGGGTAGGCTCGAGCCCCTCGGTGGGGATGTATATGGGCTGATTATGATGATTTATAACCGACTTCTTTACTTACCAAATACACGTACAAAATAAAATTTACTGAGGTCAGTTAATAATTAATTATGTAACTACCCTCCCACATTTCCTCAGTTTTAGCAGCACAATAGCACAGGTTATATACAGGGTGAAACATAAAGGTGTGGTGATACTTTAAAGTGGGCTTGTACTCATCAAACTGAACAACTATTGTTCTGCAACTTTACTGAAATCGCGAAATTTTTAATGGATTTTTCATACAAAACCTTTTAATCAGCTGACCGAATTGTACGAAAAATCAAAAAAAAAATTGCGATTTCAGAAAAGTTGCAGAACAAAAGTGGTTCAGTTTGATGAGGACAAGCCCACCTTAAAGTATCACCACACCTTTATGTTACACCCTGTATAGTATACTTAATAAGCCAGGAGGTGGTATGGAGTGGAGTGCGAACCTCGTGGCGCTGACGCTGGTGATCAACGGGCCTGTGACACTGCCTTATCTTCACTTTTACTGGTCACTGGTGATCTAAATTATGTTTGTCGTCGATCAATTTGTAAAAAACGCAAGCAAGGTTAGGTTAGATGGTGTACTTCTACTTGCAGTGAGTTAAACACTGCAGCACGCGATTTTCTGGTTGGAATCAAAGATACATATAATAGAAATAACTCAAAGACCTGTTTGGTCGACAAAAGGTTTTTATAAGGTCTTTTGTCCAGCAGTGGATGTCTTTCGGCTGATATGATGATCAAATTGTGTAATAATAGTCATAATAGCTTTGAGTATACATTCTGACAGAATGAATTATTTGAGAATAATTTATTAGTAAAGGATAATTCATTTATAAGTCATTAAATAATTGTAAGTATAAAATTACTTTATTACATATTTAAATTTATTTTAATATATTAATATATAATTGATACAATTATAAAACTTACAGAATACACCTAAAATAAAATGCCTAAATACTTAAAATAAAACACCTTAAAAATCACACCTAAAATATCTAAAATCACCCCTTAAATACCTAAAATTACACCTATAATAACTAACAAAAATAAAAACACCTAAAATAACCCATCCCTTGTCATCCCCGGTGCAAAGGTGCCCATAACACTAGCTGCATTTCCGCGCTGATTGTATTAAATACATATTTAAATTTGATTTTTTTTGTTCAGGAAAAGAAACAAAAATAAATAAGAAGGGTTATTTATAATTTATAAATTCCTCCCAACTATAAAAGGCTCGCTCGACAAGCCATAGCTTCAGCTGCGACTTGAAGGAGGCCAGAGATGGCGCCTCTTTCACGTGCGGGGGCAACCTGTTGTAAGACGCAGACGCAGGTCCCATTGTATGTGTCAGTTTTATGGATTTTTCTAGTTTTTGGGGGCCGGGGGTGATTTTTCTCCCTATCACGCAGGTTGTACTTATGGCTGTCACCACTTTTGGTGTAGTTACTCATATTTTCTCTCATATATTGCGCTGTCGGCAGAATTATGAGTGACGGCAACGTTAGTATACGCAGCGACTGGAAATATGGTCATGCAGGGGTGTCGCGAGACACCCGCACTATCGTTTGTATTGCTTATGTATACTCTAAGGGCTCGAACAGCTCTTTTCTGGATCCTGAAGGCGCTTAACCAGTCGGCGGCGTCACTTTATCATCACACTATCTATGATTATTCTATGAGCACATAGAATTGAAGGTCGATGATAGCGTGGCTAGCATAAACAGAGAACATAACAAAATAGGTAAAGCATAACCAAAAACGATCTTTGCCAACTAGGAGGTCATGACAATTTTGGTAACGATAATGGAAATGGATAAACTTAGGTTGACAGGATAAATGGCAACTCTCTGATGTTAAATATGTTAGTCTGCCTGCGCAAAAGGGATTGTGTTATGTACTTATCCAATCCAATCCAATCCAATCCAATCAGTGTTATGTACTTATAGCGCCTGTAAAACTAGTTATCGTAACGATAAGGGAAATGGCTGAGTAAGGTATAAATGAAAGTACTGGTTGTAATCATTACAATTATGCAAAAAAAAATACCAAATATTCGGTTGCGTTATGGAGCAACGCCCGTTAGTAGTAGGAATAGTGAGATGTCTGGATCACGATCTCACCCGGAGCTTATATCTTACTCAGCCATTTCCCTTATCGTTTTTTTTTTGTCACGATAACTAGTTTTACAGGCGCTATAGGTACATAAGGCAACCACTTTGCGCAGGCAGACCGACATATTAAACATCAGAGGGTTGCCATTTATCCTCTCAAACTAAGTTTATGCATTTCCGTTATCATTACCTCCTAGTATAATATTAAGTAGCGATATTTGTTAACATTGTTATAAAATTCTAATGAAATGAACTTTACTTACCCGAAGTATCATTTTCACTCTTCTGTGACAGAGAGAGAAATAAATGAAAACGTAGGAAATTCTTGAGAACCCCTCGTTTAAAGTTTCTTCACAGTTCCTCCTAAATTAAAACGTCGTAACTTCTATCTTTTGGAAATCTTAATTAGGAACGGTCACAAAGTACATTTACATCGTTAAAAAGTTAAAAAGTACTCTAATGCTCTTTGCAAACTAATGGTGAGATGATACCAGAGATTTTTTTTTATTATGTTATTTTACCTAGGAAATTATTTTAGGGTCTCGTAATACGGAACCCTTATTTATTACGCTGTTGGGTCGCCACTTGTCCAGTACGTTTGTGTTATCCAGTAGATTATGGGCTTTAATTCTTTCAAGAATGGCTAAAGAATTTTTTTAATTAAGCGATGTTACTATTGTATAAATGATTATATAAATGACTAGCTGTTTCCCGCGGTTTCACCCGCGTGGACAACGTTTCTATGACTTTTCGAGGGTGCGCAGTGCGCGAGCCGCAAGCGGCTCGCGAGCGTGGTAAAAAGTAGCCTATGTCTGAATCCAGGTCCTAATCTGTCTACCTACCAAATTTCAGCCAAATCCGTTCAGTAGTTTTTGCGGGAAAGCGTAACAGACAGACAGAGTTACTTTCACATTTATAATATTAGTAGGGATTAAATAAGAAATATAAATTGTGACACTTGGATGAATTTATTGCACATTTTACTTGATTTTCAATATTTTTGTTGTTTTATTTTTTGACATGTGATGTGATTTTTAATAGTTTCCTGTAATCGTTTACCTTATCTTAATATTATTTTTCTTGAGATTCAAATTTTTCTGACATTTATACATTGATTTTTTATTATTTTTACTTATACTTACTTTATTTTACATTTTATACTATTTTCAATTTTAATTAGGACATGAATTGAACTGATAAATTTGCTTAGTCTTAATGTTGCATATCATATCTGTATCGTTTGTGTATGTACATAATTAGTTATATTTAAATGATTTTTATTTTAAATACAATGTACCAACATTGTTTTTCAACAAAATGATTGATTGATTGATCGAGTTGTGAATCGGAAACACAGTATAAAGAGAAAAAATACTATGTATCCTGCATTCTTTTGTTTCCTGAAATAAGTCACGATCGTAAAATATTGGATACCTCTGCACCTGCTATCACAGATATCAATGATTCAATATCCAGCTCCAACTAAAAAAGGTGCACATGGCTTGACAAATTCAATACTTTCTGTCTTCCAAATGTGTGAAAGAATATCATTTCAGTGAGCAGTTTCCTGTGCTGGCCACTTACTCCTGAAACTTTTTTTAATTGCATGTGCTTTGTTTTCTTTTTCCTGCCTTGGATTTTTTTAATGCAGCGGCCCAGCTCATACACGTCCCCACCGAGGGGCTCGAGCCTACCCTGAATTAGGGCGATCAGGCCTTAGACGACCATGCGGGCCCAGTGTGGGTTGGTCGACTTCAAACACAACCTTTGAGTTTCTTCGCAGGCGTATGCTGTGCAGGTTTCCTCACGATATTTTCCTTCAACGTTAAAGCAATCGGTAAGTATGTACGTAAGTTTTGAAAAACTCATTGGTACATTGGCCATCCGGATTTGAACCCGGTACCTCTGGTTAGAAGGACCGAGTCGTTACAGGTTGAGCCTCCGATGCTTTTTTTAATGCAATTTATTCAATTTTGGTCTTTGTAACGATCAGTAAGGTAATCTGGGTTAAGACCATTTTTCTGTTTGCATCTTTCAGTAACTTGGTAATATCTAGAGTAGGTTAGTTATACCTACTATTAATTTGACCTGGTGAAGGTCGCGAGAAGCCGCTTCATTCGGGCAGCGTAGGACCGATCGTCGTGGAACTCTTTGGGGGAGGTCTTTGTTCAGCAGTGGACGTCTTTCGGCTGATATGATGATGATTAATTTGACCCAAAAATCAACAGGATTGAACAGTAACAGAGGTCTTTGTTAAAAAAAACAAGCGCAATTCAAGGTATGTTAACAACTCCTAAACGTCCCCACTACCAAGGCACGAATCTCTTCCCAAAATCGGGATGATTAAGCCATATTCCAGACAGATGATCAATCAATCAATCAATCAAAATAATTTATTTTAAATAGGTGTTTACACACACTTTTAAATAGTAAAAAAAACATAATTTATATTACACATAATGTCATGATTCAGATTACAGTCTCATAATGTTATTTGTTATAGAATCAACATATATCTATATTATATAAAAATGAATTGCTGTTCGTTAGTCTCGCTAAAACTCGAGAACGGCTGGACCGATTTGGCTAATTTTGGTATTGAATTATTTGTGGAAGTCCAGAGAAGGTTTGAAAGGCGAATAAATATGAAAATGCTCGGAATTAAATTTAAAAAGATGCGGGCGCATGAGAGCGGGAAGCCTACAGCTGAGCCAGACGACTCTGCGGTCGCTGTAGCCGAAAACATCATCACATCACATCATCACCTGGCTGGTTGAAATTAGATTAAAAAGGTGAACATTCGTTTTTTTTTAATCCGTCATTTTTAATTGTTTTTACCCGGCAACGGCAAAGTAAAAAGGATGATAAGAGTTGTATTTCTGCCTACAAAAATGAGTAAAAATAACGAAGTAATTCGCTACAGTTTGAAATTTTATTTAAAAAAGGTAAAAATACAACACACGATGTGAATAAGATTTGTCCTGTTTATGGACCTAATGCAGGATCAGCCGTAGCACAAACTTGGTTCAAGCGTTTCCAGACTGGAAATGTTAACGTTCAAGATGCAGCTTGCTCTGGTTGCCCTGTTTGAATGTGCATATTATGGACAATTTTTAATCGATACTGCCAGGTTGTTTCATAATAATTTTATCAAAATCAGTACATGTCTACTTTTTTCAGAAATTTAACAAAAACCAACAATAATAATACCTACAAAGTAATTTGTAGCGATGGAAGCCGGTTTTAAATTTGTTCAGCGTTTGCAATTATATTTAACATTGTTATTAATATTTTAATAACGTACACTCGAAAGCAAAGAAAACGGGTGAGTAACAAAAACCTCAATAACTTCCAAAATATTGTTACTATTTTTATCAAATAAATACTGTATTATAGACAATTTCAAAGTGGTGAAATAAAAATGAGTCATAAAAGTTCAAGATTTTAAGGTTTATTTTTAAATAAAAGTAGGTTGAGTAAAACTGAAAATGTTTCACTAGATTTCTAAAAATGTGCTACGATGTTAAATGCGCAATTTTCATACATCTCAGTATTTTATTAATTAATCTCTTTATTGGTGTAATTTCAATATAAGCACATATTAAAAAAAAGAAACTAAACTAAATAATTTTGTATTACCACCACAAGCTATTAAAATAGCTGTTACACGTTTGGCATGTTTTCCACTAGATTTCTGACTCGATGCTGAGGAATATTCTCCCATTCCTCTATCAGTGCTTCTTTCAGTTCAAGAAGCGTGATTAGAGGGGAATTTCATAGGCGCACACGTCCATCCTAGGCATGCTAGATAGGGTTCAAGTCTGAGCTGCGTGCTGGCCACTCCATGCGTGTAATAGCGACATCATCAAGGTAGTCAAATACTATCCGAGCTGTGTGGGGATGAGTTTTATCTTACATAAAGATGGTGTTCTCGCCCATGTTTACTAAAAATGGGACAAGATACTCATGTAAGATTTCATTCTCTACAATGAAAGTTCAATTTTCGATCACAACTAGCTTGATGCGGATTTCGGAATAAAATTCAAGCCCACACGTGTATGAAACCTCTGCCGTATGACACTTTCTCTTTAATTCAAGCTTGATTATAGCGCTCTCCTGGTCTTCTGTAGACTCTTTGCCTCCCATCGTGCCTGTATAGCATGAATTTCGACTCGTCCGAAAACATAACTGTTGCCCAGTCATCGAGAGTCCAACTCATGTGTTCTCTAGTGTAACTCAGCCTTGAATTTCGATGCTGGCTCTCGAGTTTTGGCCCATTAGCGGGTCTAAATGGTTTCAAGTTTGCTACAGCAAGACGCCGCCTTACTGTACACGTGCTCGGATTGCTCCCTCCAGAACGTTAAAGGTGATTTTTGACTTCAAGAGCCTTTCGATTTCTCGTTTCTCAATATTGTTGACACCATATATCGATCCTACCGTGGTGTCGTGTACCTTGTTTGTTCGGCCTGTTCCTGGTCTGCGAGTATTGGATCCAGTCTCTTCTAATGCCTTGAGTACTCTTTGAACGGTTGATAGCGACACACCAACAGTTCTCGCTGTATAACACTGACTGCGCCCGTCTTCAAGCATTGACAGAATTCTGTTACAAACTTCAGGGGTCAGTGACATGTGTTTCACTGAATTTGATTAGAATAAAGAATTTCTGCACAAGAAATGTCCTATTAGTATAACAGATTAGAAACAAAAGAAAAACAAATGGTTCCAAATTTGATGTGCAAATTTTGAAAATCGCCTTTATTTTTTATTTATGATTTTTAATACAATCACCAAAAAGAAATAAAAAGGTATTACTCCTTCATTTATTAGTAATAAAATAAACTGTATTTTTTTTTTCAAGTGTTGCTCAAATATTCTAAAAGATATAGCATTTTTTATAACCAACCCGTTTTTTTTGCGACAGTGTAGCTTTAAGTAGTTTAAGTACTAAAATTCTACGGATTTAGAAATAAAAATATTTTTATCCGATTTGACTGTTTGAGCTAATTCGAAACCCGCCTCCGTAGCGTAGTGGTTAAGTCTATTAGCCTTACATCAGGAGGTCGCGGGTTCGATTCCCGGCGGAGTCTAACTTTCGGACTCGGTTTGGTTGGTGGAACGGGATTTTAAAAGCCCGTCTACCCGCCTAGACTAGTTATCACCAATTTATCTAAGTATTGCCTCGAAACATCAATAAGATAAGATAAAGATAAATACTCTTAATGTTAACAACATTAATGTGTTCCAGCTCGAAAATAAGATAGCCAGTACTTTATTGCGTTGGGGAATCTCGGTATTCCCACTTACATTATTGGCGTCATCGACACTGACCATCAGATTCAGGTGAGATGATTCCAAGGGATAATACCAATTATGGATAAAAAATCCTACAGATACATTATGTAGTGTAGCAAAAAATAGTGTTTATAAAAATATAAAAAAACCTAGTTTGCCACAAAAACGTTGTAATTTTGATAACTTGTAAGTTGTAGGAAGGGAAAAAGAAAAAGTTATCAATGGTAAAATGAAGAGAATATAATTCGGTAATAAGTTTAATTATAATGTTTGTCACGTAAAATATCTATGAAACTATTAATAATTTTCTAAAGAAAAAAATGTCTGCAGATGGGAAATATTTAAATTAAGCAGCGTAAGATAAGAATTTAGTTTGTTTCAGCCACCAAGTACGTAGGTGGACGCAAGAATAGAATTTGTAAAAGAAAAACTAACCTAACACAAAGAAAACGAGAGTGCTTTAGACCACACGACTGAAGTAAAACCACCAGCTTACTCCCCAAGTCCAGCGTGCCGTCCGCCTCGCCCGATCACACTTTCCGTAACGCTTGTAATCATCGTTCGCGTAACGCATTCACCAGCTTACTCCCCAAGTCTTTACTTCAAAAATAATTAACAGTTCTTTTGATCTAAAAAATATTAAAAGAATCGTGCATCAAGTTATTGTGGTGTCAACATTGGCAGCGTAACAAAGGTGGTGATGAATATAAGGTTTTATACTGCCCTTAAATAAGCGTAGCACGGGAACAACTGGTGAGCAGCACACGCTGCTTCAGGCGGTATATTGGCAAATAAGCAGTGAAAAGCGCTAAGCAAAAAAATCAGGAAAATTAATCGCGCTTAATATTTTGGCCTAAGAAAAAGATGCGGGCAGCACAGAACCGGTCGTCGTGGAGATCCTTGGGGGAGGCCTATTTTCAGCAGTGGACTTCCTTCAGCTGATATGATGATAATGATGAAGAAAAAGATATGTTATATTCAATGATATTACCTAAGGCCCTTGTATGTTCATTGCACGATTAGATTAACTTTACTCGATCATAAAAAATACTAAACATAGCATTAATTGAAGCAAAGCCTGTAAACATTTATAGGAAAAAATATTTCTTTTATATTTGAAGTTTGTATCATAATTTTCTTGTTTTGAAACTACGTAGTCTATGATTATTCAAATTTAATTTAGTTCACTTTTTTTGAAACTTTTGAACGAAAAAACATTGAAAAGTGGTTATTTTCTTTACTCTTTACACTTAAAGAAAAAGACAGAGACAACTATTCAATCAATGCTTCGCCTGAAGGCCAGGATAATTGAGCGTTTTTCATAGGTTTCTCAAAGTAAGCCCAGATGAAGTAGCGTGGGCATGATGATCCGGCTGCAACGTGTGGACCACCAGGTTAGAGCCTTAATATGGTGAAGAGGGCACTTTTGGTGTGGACTAACACCGAACTGGTTTACAAATAGAAAAAAAAACACAATATAATTTAGGAGAGATAATCCGAAAACAATTAAAATAAAATAAATAAAAGTTTTTAAACACACAACCCTATATATATATATAGGATGACTTTTAATTAGTTCTTGATAGCAAAGGATATGAAAGTACTCGTGATTACAAACAACTTTCCCAAAGAAACTATATGTCAAATATGAAAAAAAAAATTGGTCCTTCATACATTTTTGTCGATTTGATAACTTGTTATGTACCGAGGACCTAAAATTTTTTTCTGATTCGACATATAGTTTCTTTGGGAAAGTTGTTTGTAACCACGAGCACATTCATATCCTTTGCTATCAAGAACTAATTTAAGGTCACCCTATATATATAGGGTGACTTTTAATTAGTTCTTGATAATAAAAGATATGCATGTACTCGTGATTAAAAACAACTTTCCCAAGGCTATGTCAACCAACTATATTATGTCAAATATGAAAAAAAAAATTGTTGGACCTCGATATAACACGCTATCAAATCAGTAAAGATGTATAAAGCACCAAAACTTTTTTTTCATATTTGACATAAAGTTTCTTTGGGAAAGTTGTTTGTTATCACCAGTACATTCATATCATTTGCTATCAAGAACTAATTAAAAGTCACCCTATATATATATATATATAGACCCTCATGTGATGACAAAGTCACATCCAAAAACAAAACGTATCAGTTCGGCGTATTTAAAAACAAATTTTAACAAAAAGATCGAAGACCAAGAAATACCTAATACAGCCCAAAAAGATTATATTGTAGCCAAAGCGCTACAGTAACTACTAAAGAGAATTTTACATAGACTGCGATAATTTTTCACTGGCCAACTTAGAGATAAAGATAAATCGTTCCACTACACCCTCCCTATCTATCCTCGGGGCAAAATATAAAACCACCCTCCTTATACAGGCTGTTCATAGTGTGCCAAGCCATTAAATGTAGACCAAAAGCTAGTGGTAACTAAATAACTTGCCCTAAAAAACTCATAGTATTTTTTTTAAATTGGATTCATTATACTATACAGAGTGAGCCGATCTAAGGTGTCCGACATAACTCACAAAACCGCCTCCGTGGCGTAATGGTTACTCAATCTGCTTCACACCGGGAGGTCGCGGGTTCGATTTCCGGTGAGGTCAACTTGTAAGACTCGGTTTGGTTGGTGGTGGGTGGTAGTGTTGGCGCCAAACATCAGTGTTAACAACATTGATTTGTTTTGGCTTGAAGATAAGATAGCCAGTTCTACATTGCGTTGGGGAATCTTGGTAAACCCGCTTCTATCTTCGGCGTCATCGTCACTTACCATCAGGTGAGATGATGCCAAGGGCTTATCAATTGTGGATAAATTAAAAAAGGAGTAAGACTAACTAGAAGTAACTGAAAAACTTGTCCTAACAAACCCACTTTTTTTTAATAGATATTTATTATTAATTTATTTAAGGCTTTGAAGGACATTATATATTATATTATTCACTAAATTATAGGAAACTTATAGGTAGTGAACCAAAATACAATTTCTTAAAGATAATTCTTAGGGCAGAGGCTCAACAAACTCCCGACCTAGTCAAAAAGCCCTCCCATCAGTGCCCCCTGCCCAAAAGTGCCCATGACGCTAGCTGCGTTCCCCCGCTGAATAGCTAGCGAGATGCGTTGGGTCAAAAAGGAAAATTTTCAAATTGGAATTTTGAGTTACATTTTATACAAGCCGATCTAAGATATCCGACGAAACCCACAGAATGGGCTAGTTGACTGCTAGTCGTTTGAGTTACTTTTCATCATCTGTCAAAAATGAAATTTTGTTCTACAAATGTTTGAAATAGCAAGGTGTGACGTCACAGCTTTTCGGAGTCGTTAATGTACTAATATTCTAAATTTAATCGATAAAAAATTGAAGACTTGATAAAAAACAAAACGAACAAGGTTTTTCAAATTTTCAAGAGGAGATGAATTTAGGAAATAATATTTAATAATTATTTTTTATGCTGTCAACTACCCTATTGCTAAAGGAGATTTTTTTGTAGCATAGCGAATAGGTCCATCCACCGCAAATTGTAGCTTATAATAATTAAACTCATGTACTCGTAGATTTGTTCCTCATAATCTCTAGATTACATTAATAATACTAGCTATACCTCATCAAACGAAAATATGATAAAAAAATAATTAAATTTGATTTATCCTCTTGATAATTACCTATTATAAGCCTATTTTAGTAGCTATTATGATTTCGTTTTTATTTTTGCCTTATCTTTCGTTCAATTACTACAGGGTGGGTCGCAGGAAATTTTCTTTTTGTTTGCTTCGTAACTTTTGAACGCGTGGAGGGGGAAGCTCGCTGATGGCATGTTGACTGACTCGGTGGCTCAGTGGTTAGTGCTCTTGACTACTGATCCGAGAGTTGTGGGTTCGATCCCCATCCAGGGCAAACATTTGTGTGATGAGCAGATTTGTTTGCTCTGTGTCTGGGTGTTAAATATCTATATATGTACTAGCTGTCCCGGCGAACTTCGTACCGCCTTACATTACATTACACTGCCCTGCCCTACCCTACACTACCCTACACTACACTACACTACCCTACCCTACACTACCCTACCCTACCCTACATACACTACACTACACTACCCTACCCTACACTACTCTACACTACCCTACACTACACTACCCTACCCTACCCTACACTACCCTACCCTACCCTATCCTATCTCTCAAGTTGGATCGAACTGCACATGGTGTGCGAATTTTATTATAATCAGTTAAGTGGTTTAGGAGTCCATTGAGGACAAACATTGTGACACGAGATTTATATATATTAAGAATGTATTTAAACGTATACTATAAGTATGTATATCAGTCTCTGGTTCCCATAACACAGGGAATCCTACTTTGGGGACAGATGACCATGTGTGATTTGTCCCAGATTTTATTTTTTTCTTATGAATCGGTAGCTTGGTTCTTGAAATTTTGTTCGCCATGAGTCAGTTTACGGGTGAGCAGGGTGCTTTCGCTGTGCATAGACCTTAGGAAAACAATAATTCGTGTGTTTATTAAGAGTTCGGTATCATTTGCACAGATTGCACTTTTTTCGGTTCGAGCAGTACTTGTGGGACCTGGGCGGCGACGTGCCATAACAGAACCAATCTCTTTGAAGTTTATTTATCCAGTGTTTAATCAAAGTGGCACTTTGACACTGCTGAACACTGTGCATTTGATACTGAACTCTAACAATTACACACAAAGTATTGTTTTCGTAAGGTTTATGCACAGCAAAAGCACCCTGCTGACCCGTGAACTGACTCATGGCGAACAAAAATTCAAGAACCAAGCTACCAATTTTTTTTAATCTTATTCATAATTGGTAAGCCCTTGGCATCATCTCACCTGATGGTAAGTGACGATGATGCCGAAGATGGAAGCGGGCTTACCAAGATTCCCCAACGCAATGGAAAACTGGCTATCTTATCTTCAAGCCGGAACACAACAATGTTGTTAACACTGATGTTTGGCGGCAAGACTTACATAAGATGGTGGTAGCTAGCCAGGCGGGCTTAGAATTTTTTAAGCCCTGCCACCAACCAAACCGAGTCTTACAAGTTGACCCCACCGGGAATCGAACCCGCGACCTCCTGGTGTGAAGCGAATGGACTATCCATTACGCCACGGAGTCGGTTAAATGATGATGCCAACAGCGCGCTTCCCCCTCCACGCGTTCTAAAGTTAAAAAGCAAACAAAAAGAAAATTTCCTGCGGGCCACCCTTTATTATAAATTTTTAACTTTTTCTTAGTGTATAATACCATCAATAAACGCAGTGGGCCCAAAAACAATTGTCTCCTTTAAGTGGCAGTGGGCGGGGCACATTAGCTCGCAGAACAGATGGTCGTTGGGGCAGTGAAGATCACAAATGGCGACCACATAGCGGAAGACGTCAGGTAGGCGGGCCTCCCAATTGGTGGACCGACGACCTGGTGAAGGCAGCGGGAAGCCACTGGATACTTTTTTCTGCAGTAGACTTCCTTCTGCTGATATGATGATGTTGATAAAGTCGATCCAGCTGATCAAAATGTAAGTCTAAACATTAATTTCGAATTATAGAGGTTCGTTGAGGAACGTTGTTCAGTTAAGTGAATAAAGACTACCGTTTACGGCTTGCACACTGTCTAAAAACACCTTGTATTCCAGGGTGCTTTCTAGACTTTAAAAACCGACTTCCATCGCAACAACTTCGAACAATTTTGCATTGTTATTTTTGGTTTTTGTTAATTTTCTAATAAAGTACTACGCCGATTTTGATAAAATTTATTTGGGACCACACGGAAAGCACTAGCTTTCGAATAAAAAAAGAATCATCAAAATCGGTTGACCCAGTCAAAAGTTCTGAGGTAACAAACATAAAAAAAACATACAGTCGAATTGATAACCTCCTCCTTTTTGGATGTCGCTTGAAAAATACAAAGTACTTAAGAGGTATGAGTAGAAAATGATATGATAAAGTAAAACGCTCATTTGTGGCTCATCGGTAACGACTTGGCCCTCCTAACTTGAGCCCCCGGGTTCGAATCCGGATGGCCTGCTAATGAATTTTTTAACTGATTGCTTGAACAGTAAAAGAAAACATCGTGAGGAAACCTGTACATCTGATTTTAAGATGTATATGATTGTAGTGTTGTACGCGTCCGTAGGTGTAAGTCTAAATGCCTTACACGTGACCGCGGGTGATGCTAAGTGCAACACCAGCCAATCGCCGTCCATCCCTTGCACGGTTAATAAGGGAGATAATACGATAAAATTAAATTAGTTTTTAGAATATTTTCTGGGGGTAAGAATTGCCTTCGAGTGCTTCGAGTCCGGGAAGTCGTGGTTCGAGTCCTGCCACTTGCCAATGTGTTTTCGAATTTCGATCTCATATCGTGAGGAAACCTGCACACATCTGCGAAGAAACTCGAAGGTTGTGTGTGAAGATGAACCACCAGCACTGGGCCCGTGTGGTCGCCTAAAGCCCGATCGCCCTGATTCAGGGTAGGCTCGAGCCCCTCGGTGCGGACGTATATATGAGCTGATGTGTTGAAGAATTGCCTTCAATATATTGTGTCGCATCCTGTATGAGAAAATAATACGACAGACGATATCAGATAGGTATGGCTGGTAGGTGAACTTTGTGCGAGACGACACGAACCGAAAAATATTGCTTCGTTCTAGCTTTATTGGCGTCTTCGTAATAAATCACAGAGACTGCTTTTCTTATATTATTTATTACATTGAAATTCGAGAGTTTGGTTGGTAGGTTCCTTTCTTTTTTTTCAGTTTTAATTGAAAGTAATGCCTTTATATTCAAGTATTATAAAGAGCGTCGGTGGTGTAATGGCTACGGCTGCTGCTACTAGTCGTGTTGAAAACACATTGGTCGTGGTTCAAATCCTGCCACGTACCAATGTGTTTTCGAATTTAGATTTCATATGTACGTTTATTCGGCGCTTTTACGGTGAAGGAAAATATCGTAAGGAAACCTGCACACATACCTGCGAAGAAACTCGAATGTCAATGACAATATTCATTTGAAATTTTTGAAAGACATTATTTAAGGTTGCGTGTACCATCCTCGACTGCATCATCACTTACCATCAGGTGAGTTACAGTCAAACGCACTCAATTTAAAAAAAAAAATTGTGTAACGCTATCACTATGGAAAAAATATAAAATATACTTAAAGTAACAAAAAATCGATTTATTTGAAAATAACTTTAAAAATTGTACCACTTTTGATGTAAAAAAATATACTGCTTTTGGGATAAATTGCAAAATTTATCGAAAACAAATAGTTATGTTGATTGAAACTAATATAACACACAAAAATCGGTGACTTTAACACCTTTCATTTTAATTGAACACTTTTTTTTAAACTTTTTTTAAAGTGATGAAAAGTAATAAAAACATGTAAAATTTGAGAATTGGCCGTTCGGTTTCAACATAACAGCCGCGTTGAAGCTCGCATCGTTCTATATTATTTTAACACGTATCAAGCAGCTCGGATTGAGTAACCTTAAAGCCTTAAATTAGATATTTAGAAACCCTTTATAATCACTTTAATCTTGCATCTACCTTTTTTTTTACTATCCACAATTGGTAACCCCTGGGAAGAAGATAGAAGTGGGCTTACCAATACTCCCCAACGCATTGGGGACTGGCTATCTTATTTTCATGCTGTTAACATTGATATTTGGCGGCAAGACCTAGATAAAATAGCTAAAGTTAGCCGGGCAGATTTGAACATGACTTACCTCCAACCAAATTGAATCTTACAAAGTTAGAGCCTGTCGGGATTCGAACCCGTGACCTCATGGTGTGAAGCAAACGGACTAGCCATTGCACCACGAAGACTTTTATGTATCTCAAAATAACTTTACTTTAAGTTTCACTAAAAATTAAAGCTGCCTTACAGCAATGACAAGATGATGACTAAAATAATTTTAAACAAAAAAAAAACACTTAAAACACACTAGTCGCCATTACAATTTTTGAAGGTTCCTCTCGATTTCTCTTCTCTGGGATCCCATCATCAGATCCTGGTTTCCTTATCATGGCACCTCTCTTAGGATATCTCCTTTCCAACAAAAAAAGAATCATCAAAATCGGTTCATAAACGACGAAGTTATCCGCGAACACACATAAAAAAAAATATATACAGTCGAATTGAGAAACCTCCTCCTTTTTTTGAAGTCGTTTAATTATAATGAATTTCCAGAAAAAGCATTACAGAAACTTTACATTGCAAAGGCGGCCTCATCGCTTTTAGCGATTTCTTCCAGGCAACCTTAATGTAACCGGTAGGAGTTGGTAGGTATAATGGTTGGTAGGTAAAAGACTTTTTCGAAGACCGCCGCCTTTTAACCGCCTCTCGACGTAATGGTTGAGTCCATTTGCTGCACATCTGGAGGTCGCGGGTTCTATTCTCTACAGAGTAACTGTGTAAGACGCGGTTTGGTTGGTGGAAAGGCATTTTCTACGCCCACCTGGCTAGCTTCTACCATCTTGTCTAAGCCTTGCCGCCAAACATCAATATTAACAGCATTGATGTGCTCCGGCTTGAAGATAGGATAGCCAGTTCCCCATTGCGTTGGGTAATCTTGATAAGCCCGCTTCCATGTTCGGCATCATTGACGATGATCAGGTGAGATGATGCCAAAGACTTACCAATTGTGGATTAAAATAAATTGTTTGGCAGCCCGCACTAAACTTACTCGACATTTTTTTTCGTACATTATTTTTCATACAAATATTGAATTAAAAAAAGTTGAAATAATTTTCATGATTTTATATTGCATGACCAAATATATACCTATTCATTATACATGACAATTCATTAACCGCTCCAATACCGCAGTTAACCGTCTTTTGTTTAACTATTGTGTCTGGGCTCGATATCGCGACTACGGGACGCAAAAAATTAATAGCTCCAACCAATTTTGAGTAAATCTCAAGTTTAAATTTTATTTGTAGGAGAACCATACAAACACGATGTTTCCCAGACCAATGGGTATTAATGTAATAGATAAACATAAGCAACTCCGACACGCAAAGTTTCATTAAAATCGTTAGTTTTGTTTTTGAGAAAAAAAAAGTTTTTGTTGTATGACAGCTACTCTTCGATTTGATGGTACGAAAAAACTTTTGATAATCCCTCGATAAAATAATTGAAAACTCTTAAGTTCCAACTTTAGTCCCAATCGGACTAAATATATAGCCTCCAGAGCAAAGCGTGACAAACGGACGCACGCAGGCACGGTAGTAAAAAGAGATATTCGGTTTTTCGGTATGTGTTAATGATATAGAACACATTCACGAAATTTTGAAAAGCTTTTTTTTTCGGGATATTAAGAGTAAAAAGAGATATTCGGTTTTTCGGTATGTGTTATTGATATAGAACACATTCACGAAATTTAAAAAAAACTTTTTTTTCGGGATAAAAAGAGAAAAAAGAGATATTCGGTTTTTCGGTACCTATGCGTTAATGATATATAACACATTCACGAAATATTGAAAAACTTTTATTTATTTTATTTATTTACACTTATAGTACACCAAAACAATTTCGTAATGTTAATACGTAGAGATACTATAATAAAGTGTACAGTAGGCGGTCTTATTGCTAAAAGCAATCTCTTCCAGACAAGCTTTTTTTTCGGGATAATAAGAGTTTTTCGGTATGTGTTAATGATTTAGAACACATTCACGTATAGAAAAACTTTTTTTTTTCGGGATAACAATACTTCCTCTACTACAGGGTCGAAGTAAGTAAAAAGTCCAAATTACCTTTGAAAATAATTATCTGCTTCCCTTATTAAATAAAGGTGACTTAGCTGCTCGAAAGCCCAATATCTGTTACCTTCGATAGTCGAACTTCGATCGAACTTACAAAACCTATACACGCCAGGTAACTTTCTGAAGCTGAAGAGACGTTCGCGTCTTAGATCGTCCGCTTTGCGGAATGTCCATATTATAGCAGTTGCGAATAACCCGATTGATAATGATAAATTGACAATAATGATAACACTCGCGGTAAAATTGAAATAGTTGGCCATATTTTAATATCATCATCATCATCATCATCATAATAATTCGACTGACTCGGTGGCTCAGCGGTTTGTGCTCTTGACTGCTGATCCGAGAGTTGTGGGTTCGATCCCCACCCAGGGCAAACATTTGTGTGATGAACAGATTTGTTTGCTCTGTGTCTGGGTGTTAAATATCTATATGTATGTATTTAAACGTCTATAAGTATTTATATCAGTCTCTGGTTCCCATAACACAGGGAATCCTACTTTGGGGCCAGATGAGCATCTGTGATTTGTCCCAGAATATTTATTTATTTATTTTATTATTTATAATATTATTATTAATATTCTGTTTTTGGAAAAGCAACTTGGAAATAACTAAATAAAAAAATCAACATCATCATCATATCAGCCGAAGGATGTCCACTGCTGGACATAGGCCTCCCCCAAGGATTTCCACGACGAGCGGTTCTGCGCTACCCGCATTGAGCAGGTTCCCGCGCCCTTCACCACGTCATTGCTCCACCGAGTGGGAGGCCTGCCTAGGCTAAGTTTTCCGGTGCGCGGTCGCCACTGTGTTGCCAGTGATGACATGCGGAACTGAGACATCCGTCGAGAAAGAGATTATTCGTCGAATCCAAATCGGCTGGGCAGCGTTCGGGAAGCTTCGCAATATCTTTACGTCCCAGATACCGCAGTGTCTTAAGACCAAGGTCTTCGACCAGTGTGTGTTGCCAGTGATGACATGCGGAACTGAGACATGGTCGTCTACAATGGGCCTCATATGAAGGCTCAAGGTCACCCAAAAGCGTGCTATCCTCAGAGTTTCTCTGCGTGATCGAATCAGTAACGAGGAGAGCCGTAGGAGAACCAAAGTAACTGACATAGCTCTCAGAATTGCTAAATTTAAGTGGCAGTGAGAGGGGCACAATAACTATTTATACTTTATGTAACGTTACATTGTTCTTTCTTCCGGAGGTGGGCGTTAATAACTGCAACACAGTCTACGACAAATGCAGTTTTTAAAAATTTTACCTTATGTAACGAAATCTCATTTTCCGACACAAATAAAATCTGTTTGGTTCGGTGTTTGGCTAGCCGGAAAATGTGACCAAAATTATGAAAGCAGAAGGTGTGATATTTTTTTTTTTTTATTCAATTTTTTTTCAATATTTTGATAGATAGAATAAAAGTGATGGTCGTTGATTTTCATCGGATTTTATGTTATTGCCATTAGAGTAGTGAAAATTAAATTTTGATTTAAAATACCATTTTTGGCTTCGCTACACTTAGTACTAATATATATACTTAGGTTTAAGTTGCAAATTAATAACTTTTAATTTTTAAGTTTCTTTTTGTCAATAAAAAAAATTTATTTACGATAACATTTATTTTTGAATTTGAAAATAATGTACATTCATTTTTATATGTAGCGTGGCATGGTGACAATAATGTGCATATATTATTTTAAAATCTTTCGCAAACTTTTAAACTTATATACTTCGATATATACAGGGTGTAACAAAATTGGTGAAGTTCCCGTTAACTGCGGGTTCTACTCGTCATACTGAACAACTTTCTCCAAGGAACCCATAGTCAATTCTCGAAAAAAAATTTGGATCCTCCATACTAAAATGCACAAAATCGGTCGATCAGCTGGTCGATTTGAATGAAGAGTAAAACATTTTTTTTTAAGTTTTCAGAAAAGTCGTAGAAAAAAAGTTGTTCAGTATAATGAGTAGAAGCCCCAGTTAACGGGACCTACACCACTTTTGTTACCCTCTGTATATTAAACCACAAATAATATTAGGACATTTAATCCTAAAGCGTGAAGTTTTTTATTTACAACTAGCTGTCCCGGCGAACTACGTACCGCCTTACATTACATTACACTGCCCTACCCTACCCTACCCTACACTACACTACCCAACATAAAAACCTTTTCCTGACAATAACAAAAGAAACAAAAGAATTAGCGAAATCGGTCCAGCGTTCTCGAGTTATGCGCTTACCAACACATTTTGCGATTCATTTTTATATTATAGATTGGTAAGTAAAATTTCTTATTGCATTTGATTGAGAGTTTATGCCTTGTTTATAGATGTATTCTTGTCAGGGCAAAATAAAATAAAAATGTTAAAGTAGCTATGAATATCAGACAGGCTGCTGTTTTCAAGCTAGTTGCTTATGCGGGCAACTCTATTTCATTGGCGCCCAACAAAGCGTCGATGGCTCAACTGGTAACGTCTTGGTTCTCCTAACTAGAGGTCCCGGGTTCAAATCCGGACAGCCAATGAACCAATGAGTTTTTCAAAACTTACGTACATAATTTATTTACCGAATGTTTTAACAGTGAAGTAAAAAATCGTGACGAAACCTGCACATCTGATTCCAGAAGTGTATGAAGGTCTCGTTGGTCACGTCCGTAGGTGTAAATCTAAATACTCTACACGTGACCGCGGGTGATGCTAAGTGCAACACCAGGCAACCGCCGTCTAACCCTCGGATAGCACGGTTAATTGTGCCACACGATAAGAGAGAGAAGGCGCCCAACGTGGGATAAAATATAATTCAAAATGTCTTAGTAATGTGACTTCGGGTCATAATGCCCTTACATGCTTTCGGTGTGTAATTTGCATTGCCTATCGAAATATAAGAGCGTCGGCGCCGTAACGGCTAGGGCCGCCGCCTCCTGTCCGGGAGGTCGTGGTTCGAATCCCGCCACGTACCAATGTGATTTCGAATTTAGATTTCACATGTATGTTTATCCGACGCTCTTACGGTGAAGGAAAACATATTTCGATCATCATATCAACTCATATACGTCCCCACCCAGGGGCTCGAGCCTACCCTGAATTAGGGCAGGCCCAGTGCGGGTTGGTCGACTTGACACACGACCTGTGAGTTTCGCCGCAGGCGTGTGCAGGTTTCCTCACGATGTTTTCCTTCACCGTAGGAGCGTCGGATAAACGTACATATGAAATATAAATTCAAAATCACATTGGTACGTGGCAGGATTCGAACCTCGACCTCCCGGACAGGAGGCGGCGGCCCTAGCCGTTACACCACCGACGTTCTAAATTCTCATTTATAATATAAGCTTTAGTAATTTTGAGGAAACGAGATTAAGCATGCCGAACAACAGACTTCAAGCAAATAGTCTTTGTTACTCATATTTACTTAGCATTTCTTAAATCGTCTCTGGACTCATACTTCCGTACTCTTTTGGGATCCGTTATCAATCACATGTTGCCAAACAAAACAGTTTTTAGTTATTTGATGTCTCATGTCCTTTTATTATTATTGCTTTTTATTAACATTATTTTATTTTATATATCAAGTTTAATCTACTTCAATAATTTGTTTATTCTTAATTTATTCTATTATATTGTTTACATTATCGCACTACTGTACCGATCGCTTCGCGGACACGACACCATGGGCTTTTCTGAAAACCAGCGCTGCAGTTCTCCTGCAGCTAATGCTGAGAAAAGTCCATTTTGACATCGCACTACACCGATTCCGTTGGTCTTATTTGTTTTTTGTGGTTACTTTTTTTGTTTTTTCTTTCTGTTTCTATATAGTTTACTTCTTTTTTATGTTGTGTAAGCGGTGTGTGTTTGTGTCAAATAAAAATCTGTCTATTGTCTATTGTCTATTTTTTGTCGTTCACTCGTAGTTGTGTGACATTTCTCGAATCACACAAATTGCCTCTGCACCGTGGGAGCGTTAAGACGTTAATTCCAGACGTGACTTGCCTCCTATATCTATTTAATTGCTTCAACAGATAACAAGTTTGGTAACTGTCACTTGCGCACGTTTTCTCCGAATGTATTGGTTTCCTAATCTAATGTTTGTTGTCGCATTGGATTGCTTCCCGTTTTAGTAAATTAAGGTACCTAAGTCAGATGTCAATCACAGATAACTTCATTAATTGTACATAATTTAAGACTACGTAGTCTTACTTCTGGAAAACGTAGTGTAGGCAGGCCTCCGGTGGACCGATGACCTGGTGAAGGTCGCGGTAAGCCGCTGGATACGGGCAGCGCAGAACCGGTCGTCGTGGAAATCCTTGGGGGGAGGCCTATGTCCAGCAGTGGACGTCCTTTGGCTGATATGATGATGATATGCTGAGTCTTACTTCAGGAGGTTTAAGGTAAAACTTACGCCAGGTTTCCATGGTACTCAGCTAGCGTTGACTTGTGATGATAATCATCGCCACATCAGTCAAAAGTCTTCCACTTCTGGACATAGGCCTTCCCCGAGTTGGGGAGGTTTATAATTGGAGAGCTTGATGTTTTGGTATCAGAGACAGCGAATTTTTCCACACTAAAAAATAGAATAATGTTTAAGGAAAATATTATATTTTATTTTAGTAAGTCTCGAGTTATCTGTATGTCCTTAACTGGCATTTTTGAAATCTAGATCATACATAACATATTTCTCAAACGTTTTTCGACCCTTTGGGCTTAATGCTGTTCATCAAAAATGCTGAGTTGCGTAATAAAGATATAGGAAGGCACCCGGTCATTCTTTTAAAACCTACTAATGGTCAGTAATTATTTCGAGTAAAATATATTATTTGGGGTAAAATATATTATTTGGGGTAAAATATATTTAAAAAATCGTCGGTGGCTCAACCGGTAACGACTCGGTCCAACTAACCAGAGGTACCGGGTTCAAATCTGGACGGCCAATGTACCAATGAGACCTGCACACGCCTGCGAAGAAACTCGAAGGTTGTGTGTGAAGTCGACCAACCCGCACTGGGCCCGCGTGGTCGACTAAATCCTAATTGCCCTGATTCAGGGTAGGCTCGAGCCCCTCGGTGGGGACGTATATTAGCTGTTATAATAATAAAATAATATTTTTTTAATTTAACAAAGAACCAGTCTGCATGGGTTAAGATATAACCCATGAAAATAATACAACCCAACGTTAAATATTCCAAAAGTAAGGAGATCATAAAAACCCACTTGCCTCATAATATCGTAATCTTTACTTGCTATTACCATAATATTTGCATAACATGAAATTTTATTAAGGATAGCGGTAGCGGTTTCACAAGGGGTTTTATTTAATTAAAAGTACATCGTATTTCCTAAAGTTTTGTACAATGTTTATACAGGCTGTTATTTTGTAGAAATATTAAGGAAATATTATATTATTGAAATAATATATATTTGGAAACTTAGGTCACAGAGATCTCGATTTTTCTCAGCAATCACAAAACATATGAAAGTGATATTTTTGTGAATTGATTCATTTCAATGACTTCATTTCGTCAGTTACATATCACAATAATGATTTTTCATGTTTCGTCCACCTAAAGGTTGTCTGGAAGAGATCGCTTTATAGCGATAAGACCGCCTATATGTACAAATTCCTCAATCATTGTATCTTTTCTTTTCCTCTTATGTTGTGCAATAAAGTGTTTTCAATCAATCTATGGTAATTTCAATTTGTATGCCAAAAGGCAGAACACAGCGTCCAACTTTATTTGAACCACCTATTTATGTAACCTGTGATTCACAAATAAATTGATTGATTGATTGATCGATTGATTGATTGTTAAATACTAAATTTAACAATCAATCAATCGATCAATCAATCAATTCCACCAAGAACCTACAATCAAAAGTATAAGTTGATTGTTTACACACCAACAATTGCTAAGCTATTTATTTTTAACTAGCTGTTTCCTGCGGCTTCACCCGCGTGGAAAACGCTTCTGTGACTTTTCGAGAGTGCGCAGTGCGTGAGCCGGAAGCGGCTCGCAAGTATGGAAAAAAGTAGCCTATATGTTAATCCAGGTCCTAATCTGTCTACCTAACAAATTTCTGCCAGATCCGTTTAGTAGTTTTTGCGTAAAAGAGTAACAAACATACATCCATACATCTTTACAAACTTTCGCATTTTTAATATAAGGTAGGATTTTATTTTTCCCGTTCGGACCACGTGAATACATATTTTACTAAACACACCCCAATTTATAATACCTAATGTTAAAAAGCCTGTGAGCCCGAAGTTTGAACAACGTCAAAGGCCGACCTTACAATGGGACCTTTTTGCTTCCTATATGAATAGGTGGCCATTTGGAGCTTATATCTAGAAAGCTGACCAAGTGCGAGACGGACTTGCACACAAAAGGTTCCTTACCATCGTTGAAAAAAGTATTTCTAGTATGAGAGAGCCCTCTTTAATATATTTTTAATTTGTTATCATCATTACAGCTCATATACGTCCCCACCGAGGGGCTCGAGCCTACCCTAAATCAGGGCGATTAGGCCTTAGTCGACCACGCGGGCCCAGTGCGGGTTGATCGACTTCACACACAACCTTCGAGTTTCTTAGCAGGCGTGTGCAGGTTTCCTCACGACGCGACGATGTTTTCCTTCACCGTTAAAGCAATCGGTAAGTATGTACGTAAGTTTTTGAAAAACTCATTGGTACATTGGCCGTCCGGATTTGAACCCGGTACCTCTGGTTAGATGGACCGAGTCGTTACCGGTTGAGCCACCGACGCTTTTCGACGAATTTGTTATAGCGGCAATAAAAATACAATCTCTGTGAAAATTTTAACTGTCTACCTATTCCGGTTCATGAAATACAGCCCGCCGATAGACAGACGGACAGGGGGGGGGGTTTCGAAATAGGGTTCCGTTGGTCACCCTTTAGGTGTACGGAATCCTAAAAACTGGTCAAGTACAAGTCGGACTCGCGCATCAAAGGTTCTGTAACACTTTTGGGTACGAAACGCTTTAAACATCAACGACTTAAATTATGTATGATATTTTATGACAAACTAGCTGTCCTGGCGAACTTCGTACCACTTTACACTATACTACACTATCCTACCCCACCCTAAACTACCCTACACTACACTACCCTATCCTACACTACCCCATACTACACTACACTACCTTATCCTACCGTACATAAGAACCTTCTCCTGACAACAACGAACTCAACAAAAAAGAATTAGCAAAATCGGTCCAGCCATTCACGCGTGATGTAATGACCAGAAGGAATAGGGGTTCATTTTTTATATACGTATATATAATAATATAGATGATAGCATTTAAATATAAAAGACATCTGTAAGACTGACCACTATAAGAAAGATTTTTTGTTTTATTCAGTTCGGGATCCTTAGCGCTAGTATAATATATTATAAGTCTATCGTACTTGGCCGGTAGAATTTGCTCTATAACCACACTAAGTTTAACGATTGTATGTTGTACGTATCATGCACTGTTTTTATAAGAGAGCACAAACAAAAAGTTTTTTTTTTTAAACTCGCTTATTTTTTACTTTTGAGTTTTTAATTGTTATTCGTTAGGAAATCCATCATCTGTAAAATAGAAAAGGTAAAGGTGACTGGTATAGCAACGCACAGCCAAAACCACTGAACGGATTTCGCTGAAATTTGGAATACAGATAGCAATTAGGACGTGGGTAGAAACAAGAAAGGATTTTGGGAAATTCCCACATAAATGGCTAAAGACGGGATATGCGCGGGCTACGCTGCGGGCATCCACTAGTAATAAATAAATAAAACACAATCTAAGTGAACATTTTATCTGGCTAGCTATTGTGGTTCAAAAGATATGAGCCTACTAAAGTAGAACAGACAGAAACACGGACGGACGGATGAATAGACAGTAGTAGCGTACCCTTAGCACTTTTTCTTATCTGTGGTTAGCACCATTTGGGTCATCATATCAGCTCATATACGTCCCCACCGAGGGGCTCGAGCCTACCCTGAATTAGGGCGATCGGGCCTTTGTCGACCACACGGGCCAAAGGCGGGTTAATCGACTTTACACACAATCTTCAAGTTTCTTCGCAGGCGTGTGCAGGTTTCCTTACGATGTTATCCGTCACCGTAAGAGCGTCGGATAAACGTACATATGAAATAGAAGTACGAAAACACATTGGTACGTGGCCGGATTCGAACCATGACCTCTCGGACAGAAGGTAGCAGTCCTAACCGTTACGCCACCGACACTCTACCACTTCTACCATTTGGGTACGGAACCCTAATATAAAAATGTAAAGCAACAATAGATGAGGTTCTTCCGGCCCCTTTTTGTCGTTTTGTGCCGAAATAAGCAACATTTCCGACACAGTACCCGAAAATAAGCCCGCTTATGTGAGAATGTTTCCGCTAAGTAATTGAAACAGAGAAACTTAGATTGGAACAGCTAGAGTTTATACTATGACTGTACCGACCTGTATTTTTATTTTGTATTAGGAAAAACGTAGATCCTTCCCGTAAAAATATTTTTAGTAAGAAGTCATGTTCCACAGAAATATTTTTACAACAGTAGCTGGTAGCTATAAGCTTCACACTTTATTCATTTGTTTCCAAACCAAACTTTTCACTTCGTTTATTTCTTTCAAATTTTGCGACAAACAAGCTCTACATTACGTTCATTTCTTTCAAATCTTTCGACAAACAAACTTTACACTCCGTTAATTTCTTACAAATCTTCCGACAAACAAACTTTACACTCCGTTAATTTCTTTCAAATCTTCCGAGAAACAAACTTTAAACTCTCATCTTTTTCAAATCATGACAAAAAAAACTTTACACTCCGTTCATTTCTTTCAAATCTTTCGACAAACAAACTTTACACTCCGTTAATTTCTTACAAATCTTACGACAAACAAACTTTACACTCCGTTCATTTCTTTCAAATTGTCCGACACAAAAACTTTACACTCACTTCATTTCTTTCAAATCTTCCGACAAACAAACTTTACACTCCGTTAATTTCTTTCAAATCTTCCGACAAACAAACTTTACACTCCGTTTATTTCTTTCAAATTTTACGATAACCAAACTTTACATTTCGTTCATTTCTTTCAAATCGTCCGACAAACAAACTTTACACTCACTTCATTTCTTTCAAATCTTCCGACAAACAAATTTTACACTCCGCTCATTTCTTTCAAATCTTCCGACAAACAAATATTACACTCCGTTCATTTGTTTCAAATCTTACGACAAACAAACTTTACACTCCGTTCATTTCTTTCAAATCTTCCGACAAACAAACTTTACATTCCGTTCATTTCTTTCAAATCATCCGACAAACAAACTTTACATTCTGTTCATTTCTTTCAAATCTTTCAACAAACAAACTTAACACTCCGTTCATTTCTTTGAAATCTTCCGACAAACAAACTTTACACTCAGTTCATTTCTTTCAAATCTTGCGATAGCCAAACTTTACACTTAGTTTATTTGTTTCAAATCTTGCGACAAACAAATTTACGCACCGTTTATTTGTTTAAAATTTAGCGACAAATAAATTTACGCACCGTTTATTTGTTTCAAATCTTGCGACAAACAAATTTAAGCACCGTTTGTTTGTTTCAAATCTTGCGACAAACCAATTTACCCACCGTTTATTTGTTTCAAATCTTGCGACAAACAAATTTACGCACCGTTTATTTGTTTCAAATCTTGCGACAAACAAATTTACGCACCGTTTATTTGTTTCAAATCTTGCGACAAACAAATTTATTTGTTTCAAATCTTGCGACAAACAAAATGTACGCTTCGTTTATTTGTTTCAAATCCTTCCACAGATTTTTTTATTTACTTATCCTATTCTCATCTAGAAGGTTTACCATTTTCTTGCAGCTGCTTCTCTATGCAGGTTGAGCCGATGGTGTGCATTGCTATCATTAGGTGGCAGTCGTCTACATACTACGCGGCTTGAAAAACTTCTAAGAGTGGGGTTCGTTAGTAGTCCTACAACCTCCATTAATCCGGTCTTGGCCTTTATTTGTGGATTAAAACCCCACTTTCCCGAGTGTAGGAAAATTCTTGTGCCTCAGCAAAAATATTGTTATGGGTTGTAAACGCTATAAATTCAATTTCTGATGTCAAAAATGACTTACAAAATCGTTGAGTTCTCCTATATAAATGTCAAAAAAACGCAAATGACGTACGAGCACACCCTGGACACCTCATACAACGGGCCAGAAATGACATTTTAAAAAAGGAATGACGGAACAAACAAAATGGCGGCGAAATCTTATAAGTTCGACAACCAAACTGTTTCAATCTGGGTGACAAGGGGGTGAGGTCGCAATCTAGAGAGCGGCAAGGAGTGTATGTTAGTACTAATATACACATACTTTGGTATAAGTACAATATCTGAGTTGCGCTCCACACTCGAGCCGAGAACAACAAATTATCCATCCCAAAACAACAATTAAAGTATGAAAACAAGAGTTTACCGCCTCAAATCAAAGCAAGCCATAATAATAGGTACTTATGATAAAAAAAATTGATTACATTTGGGCTTACGACCACGCTTATTATCCCAAATGAAGGGAAAAGTAAAGTCTATGATTTCAGGCGGAAAACTCTTGTTTTCATACTTATTTTACTTTCATTATTATTTGCTCAGAGTATATAACGCCACTCCGACTCGCTACCCGCGTCTCGCTTGTGTCATGATTATACTTTGACTTATTGTAGCGCGGGTACATTGAGCCGTCTCATAATATCGCTTTATGTTTAGTTTAGTCCTGTCAAATAAGTTAGATGGTGTTACATCGAATCGACACCAATATCTAGTAGCAGATATCGTGCTAAAAGGAGTTTATATTTTAACCGTCTATGTATGTATGTTAACCTGTTCCCTCGTATTTCCTAAATCACTTAACCGATAGATATTGGTGTCAATCCGATGTAGCACAATCTAAATAATTTGACAGGACTAAACTAAATTTACGCATTTTGTCTTTTTACACGACTGTCCACAAAAAGTAGTGTGTTTTTTTCAGGTCTAATGTATATGTCTCAGTGAACTTGTAAAAATTTGAAAATGTAATAAAATTGAAATTGTAAAAACCTTTAGATTATAATCTAGCGGGATCTATCTCGCGAGATTGTGAACTATCTAAAGTACCAGTGACATTACAATAACACTAAGCGAAGTAAATAACATTTAATAAATGAGCGAGCGAAGGTTCGGTCAGGTTTGATTGATTTTGTGACACGTCATCATAGGTGTAGGTACGGAAGTGAGCGTGGGTAGGTAATGACGTGGTCACAAGTATTTTGATTTATTCACAGTTGTATAAGATGATATGAAGATGAAATAAAGACCTAAAAAGAACACAAGAATTAGTAAAACGTAACACACTTAAATTATAATCATAAATAACGAACACAATTTTGTCTTACCCGAGATGGGTCTTAAAAGGAAGCAACAGGTTAAATTTTTTATTTTATAAAATTTCCAAGTTTCCTCTTCAAAATATTATATTGAATAGTGGAAAATAATTTTGATTTTTGAATGAAATGTCAGCGCATACGTGAAAAAGAAATAGATGGAATGAGAAAAGATCGAATGAAAGAAGAACGCGTAACAGCGTGCCGCGTTACAGTCAAAGAGCCCCCCCCCCCTGGGTAGCAGAATGCTTCGCAGAAGAAGAAGTGAAGAACTCATCGGTTTTATTCGGATGACCTGGGCAGTGAAATCAATCAATCAATCAATCAAACTATTTATTTCGGACAACATAATCCACAACAAAATAAATAAATTAGGGTTAGTAAGGTTACACAAATTACAAATTAAAATTACTTATCATGCAGCCGTACCAATTGCCACAAGATAGGGCAGTCGGGTCGGCTAGCCACAACGCTCAGGATGCCGTTGCCGCTGCCACGGACACGGCTTAGCAACGAGGCGGCTCTCTTTATAAGATGGCATGAAAGCCTTCCGTTCGAGCTTCAGCAAACATGCCTGATGCGCTGCAGTACCTTGGCAGGCCCAACAGCATCCTGAATGCGTTGTTATACTGAACGCGCAAGGCGTTGATTGTCTTCTGCGTATAGTTGACCCACAGACAGCACGTATAAAAAGATTGGCAGAAATCTTTAAATAAAACAACTTTAACAGCTTTGGTGTAATGTGCAAATCTGCGAGCCAATATATTACATCTGACAGCCAACGCCCGGCGCTCCTTCTCTATATCCTCATCATCAGAGAGATCCTCCGAGACCCAGTGACCCAGGTACTTGAAATGAGGAACTCTCGGCAAAGCGACTTCGTCTAGGAAAATAGGTATAACTGTAGTGATTTTGTGACCACGAGATTGAAACACTAAAAGTTCAATATTCTTCACATTGTACCTTAGTCCACAGGCCCCGGCGTACCTCTCACATACCAGTAATAATTTACGTAAAGCGCTTATTGAGGGACCCATCAACACCATATCGTCAGCGTAGCTGATGTTGTTGATAAATTTACCATCTATGGAACAGCCGACTCCAGTGTTGCCTAGTTCCTCAACAAGCCCGTTTACGTACAGGCTAAACAGTCGAGGAGAGGTCAAACCCCCTTGCCTCACACCACACTTCAGCCTGTACGCATCGGAGACAGTGTCTGCCCACTTTACAAAATTTATTTGGTTGTTGTACCAATAATCAAAAATTTTGACTACCTCTTCTGGGAGGCCAGTTTCTGTCCTCATTTTGTGCCAGAGCACATCATAGGACACCAAATCAAAGGCTTTCGATAGGTCCAAAAAGCATGCGTATACCAGAGTCTTTCTGTCCGTGTCATATTGAACAGTATACTTGAGGCACAGTATCGCAGTCTCTGTGGACAGCCCAGCTCGGAAACAAAATTGAGCGTCATTTAACTGCAGATGGCTGTTTAAAATACGATCAAGCAAAGTGTCAAACACCTTCGATACCGTGGCAGCCAATGATATGGGCCTACCGTTGTGCTTATCAGAGGGATCACCGGTTTTTTTTTATATTATTGGTACAACCACTCGCATGCAGCAAGTGCTCAATACTGAGTCCATCATGTCCCGGGGATTTTCCCCTTGTCATTTGTTTTATAACAGAGTAGACCTCTTTTGCAGTAAATTTTATTGGCAAAAGAGACGACGTGTGGTTCTCAGTACTGAGCACCGGCGGCGCACCGGTGCGGGATAACGGGTCCACTTGGAAATGAGTTCTAAACACGTTAGCAATCTCACATGACTTTACAGTAAGCGGGACAGTAGGTCTCGGATTCAACTTTTTGGTGCTTTTCCAAAAGTTTTTGAAATTCTGTTTTGCGTGAAGTGAGGCAAGAATATCCATTTCAATTTGCTCTGCATTTTTCTGGCACCATTTAAGTTTGGATTTAAACAATCAACGAGACTCTGACATCTTCTCATACATAGGTCCGCTTGACGGCCTTGAAATTTTAAGCCGATTGTCAATTTACCTTCATAGTGTAGTGAGATTGTAAATATCGCGGTTCTAACAATACCCCTGCGAAATGTACATGTATGTATGTGTATGTTTCTTTACTCCACGATATCTTCTAAACGGCTTGATGGATTTAAGAGTGCGAGGTATCTTTAGATTTGCCTTGATCCCGTGAGTCACATATGATACATTTTACCCTACTTCCCAAACAAAGGATAATGTTAATGCTGTCGTGTTGGTATTAATATTTTTATCTATATATATAAAAGAAAGTCGTGTTAGTTACACCATTTTTAATTTTAATGATGTTTGTTTTTTTGCATTTGTATTCGTCCGGAATAGGATAATAAGTATTAAAATAATATTCATCAATGAAAAAAAAACTAATCAGTCAAAAAATAATTGGTTTTAGGGTAGTGTAGTGTAGTGTAGTGTAGGTGTAGTTAGGGTAGGGTAGTGTAGGGTAGTATATTGTAGGGTGGGGTAGTGTACGGTATTGTAGTGTAGTGTAAGCTGGAACGAAGTTCGCCGGGACAGCTAGTTTTTTATAAAAATTACAAGGAGAGACTGCGCTTTAGTCCTATAAATTAAGAAAATCGTTTTACATCGAATCAATATCATTGTAGAAGCATTTAATTGCACTCTAAAGTTCTAACTCAACTCCTACTCTCTTAAAGACATATAATTTTGAACAAAAAAAAACGACTTCAAACAGAAAACTAAGGTTCCCCTTGATTTCTCTGGGATAGATAGATAAATAAAATTTTATTTCACTAAAAAGGCACAATACATTTTAACAATACACAAACAAATAAATAAAACTTAGTGACAAATATTACTAGTTTATATAAAAAAATGAAACAGTGCATATGCCATCATCAGATACTGGTTTCCTTATCATGTTACCAACTCTGGGATATCTCCTTTCTAACAAAAAAAGAATAATCAAAATCGGGTCATAACGGACAAAGTTATCCGCGAACACACTTAAAAAAAATAAAAAAAAATATACGGTCGAATTGAGAAACCTTCTCCTTTTTGTGCAATCGGTAAAAAAAAAATTACATAATAATCCGGGCTTGAAAAGTTAATGTTATATCGGTTTGCTGAACATTGTTTTATTTTATTGTATTTGGAAAACTTATTGCTATGTAAACATGGGCACCTAACATGCTTTATAAATATAAAAGCTGGTACAAATTTTCGCAGATACAAGCCACACTCGTATCTCTAGAACTTCTGACATGAATGAATACAACCATAATAATTTTATACACCTAAGTCTGTTTGTTTTAGAACCTGTGCCTTTTAAATCACAGTTAAGGTAATTTTACTTTTTATTTTTAAGGCTCCAGGCACACGGACTGCAAGCCAGCTGCAAATTTGCAGCATCATTATCATCATCATCATATCAGCTGAAAATCGTCCACTGCTGGACAAAGGCCTCCCCCAAGGATTTCCACGACCACCGGTCCTGCGCTACCAAGTCCCGCGATCTACACAAGGTCGTCGGTCCACCGCGTGGGAGGCCTGCCTACGTTACGTTTTCCGGTGCGCGGTCGCCACTCGAGAACTTTACTGCCCCATCGGCCATCTGTTCTACGAGCTATGTGATCTGCCCACTGCCACTTCAGTTTAGCGATTCTGTGAGCTATGTCGGTTACTTTAGTTCTCCTGCGGATCTCCTCGTTTCCGATTCGATCACGCAGAGAAACTCCGAGCATAACACGCTCCATTGCCCTTTGGCTGACCTTGAGCTTTCTTATAAGGCCCATAGTAAGCGACCATGTCTCAGTTCCGTAAGTCACCACTAGCAACACACACTGGTCAAAGACCTTAGTCTTGAGACACTGCGGTATTTGGGACGTGAAGATATTTCGAAGCTTCCCGAACGCTGCACAGCCGAGTTGGATTCGTCGATAGATCTCTTTCTTGAAGTTGGACCTACCTAGCTAGAATGTTTGTCCCAGGTATACATATTCGTCAACAACTTCCAGTGTAGAGTCTCCAACCTTTTAGACTAGTGGTTATATCTCAAATTCATTCTGCTTTCAACAGTTAACGGCATTTAGTGAAACTATTTGCCACCGGGTTTTTTTAGACTAATTCGACCCTGCTGAACACGATTCTGCCCGGTGTCAACCCCCCCTCCGCTCCCTTCCCCCCCTTTTTCCCGAAAATGTGTCCCAATTTCCGGTTTTTTCAATTTTTTTTCGAAACTATTATAGATAGAAGAAAACTGTCTATCGCAACATTAATCTGCATTAAATTCTGTACAACATTAATATATAAATCATTTCACTGGCATAATAACTTAAGAAGTAATGCCTTCCCAAACTGTACAATTTATTTATTTTTTAAAATTTTGGTCTTCGCAGTTAATTTATTGAAAAACGGTCAAAACTATGACAAAATAGCCAAGAAGTGAATTAATGTTCATACATTTATCTACAAAACAAGACCTAATTTACCATCCTACGAGTATTCGTTCACGATTTATAGGTCGCAGCGCAAACGCCGCCGCACACGAACCTCAAGTAATACATATTACAAACATACGCATTACCTACTTAAAATAACTACTTTTTTTATAAACGTTTCGTCATCATCATCATCTCAACCAAATGACGTCTACTGATGACGTTTAAATTTAATAAAGAAAACCGGAGACTAACTAAATACTTCTTCACATCACTATTAAATTGTCTATGTTCGGGGGAAAAACCGAAACCAAATCGAAATGTTGGCTAGCTTGGTAACGTTGAAATATTTCATTTCTTTCTCGGATGCGGCATTTGAGTATCTTGCTGATGTAAACTTTGAGTATTTTTAGATTGCAAGGAGACTGTTGTGCTAACTAAGTATTTGACTGTTGCGCGGTAGGCCAAGCGAGCCGATCATTGTGTAGTGCCTCCTGTATGAATTTGGTATATCATACCGGTGTTCACTGGTAAGTACCTACCTACTTAATATTATAGTATTGTTGCGTGCTAGGGTTCTTTATTTGGAGTAAAACACCAAAAACAGTTTTAGAGGATGTCACTCAGAATCCAGTCCAATCAAGGTTTCAAATCGCAGGGCGCTCGAAGACCAAAGGAATCGCCAAAGTTGCAAGTTGTCGCAGGTATCGCAGTGAACTCTCCGATAGTCCGAACTGAATTGTCGGCTCGCTGTCCCAACGGCCTATATACAGGTTGTTAAAAAAAGTACTTTAAAGTACCATACTTTCGTTTTTATAATAATAGTAGGATTTGATCGAGATGTAACTATTCGAACCTTGGTGATATAGTACAAAAAGTTATTTTGTTTTTGTTTGCTTTAGATGCCGAGGATAAGTTACTGGAACATGAAGCACATGTTGACTATGAAGATCTTTGTATCATCTGTCACACTAAAACGCGCATACCAGTGCGGCAGGCGACGGAGGCTGGGTTGTCACGGCTTCGCGAAGCACTCGTCGAGAGGTCAGCGAAGAACGATACAAAGAATGAGGCAGCGATAGAGCGGCTGCAAAACCACTTTGATTCCAGTATTTTGAAAACGGTGTTTTACCATCACACATCGTGTTATGCTAATTTTACGAGTAGGACTATAATAAAGCGTTTGGACAAGAAGTCAGAAAGCAGCACCGTTCTCAAACAGAACGAAAAGGAACGACCGGCGTTGAGATCTTCCTATGGAACGACGGACCTTGATTTGTGTGTTTTTTGCCAACGGGACTTTAACAATGACCAACTGCGAACCGTGCAAACTTTTAAAGTTGACAAACGTCTCGCAGACATAGCAGAAAATGATTATGACAGCTGCTCTCTCTTTTAGGAATCTCCCCATTGACCGAAGAAACGCTCGCGGAGGTCGAGAAGTTCATGGTTAGACTCTACAAAATAAAATCTCCTGTAAACACAACAGATGAAGCAAGGCACGTTCTCTTCTCCAGAGTTACCACATCTGAGGCTCTACCACCAACTTCAGATGCAGCTCGACTACATATACGCAGAGCTCATTATCAAACTTTCATATGGAGAAACGCACATGTTGGAGAGATCGAGCGGCTTTCCCCAACAGATTATGGGTGGCGTCAGGATGGTAATAAGCTGATGCCCGTGCTTATAACTTTAGAAGCAGTTCCAAAAGCTTGCAAGGATCTCCTTACATGCGGCTGCAAAACTGCGGCTTGTATTTGTCGCAGAGAAGTTAAGCAGCCTTGCACACCAGGCTGCTATTGTAAAGGAATATGTGCCAACGCTGGACTCCAAAAAGACCAGGAATAACCTTATTTCCCTTGATTGTGTAGTTATGCAGACTGTATTTATCAATTTATCGTAATTGTTCATCAATAGTTGCTTCACATCTGTTATCATTATATAAAAGTTTATACATTTAGTTTATTTTTTATTACTTTCTATAAAGATATAATATAAATTGTGTTTGAATTTTTGTTAATTTTATTTATTGATTCGTTCTGTGCCATAAATAAAAATAATGTTTTATTTTACAACATAATATTAATGGTGCGTTTAATATGAAACGTTCCGACATAACTCAATAATACCCCAAATTATTAAATAATTCTAATTTATACAATAAATTTAATTTTATTTAAGCATAATTTTATAATTTAAGCGGATGTGATATTTCTATACAAAATCGCTAATGGCTATATTGACTCACCTTAAGAATATTAACATCTATGTACCACCGTGATCTGTAAGAATGAGGCCTCTTCTGTCTACTCTCTACGCTCGTACCAATTACCGTAGTAACTCGTTTTTCTGCAGAGTCCTAAATATATATAACAACCTAGTAAATGAACATACCGAGATTGATCTATTTAACACCTCTATAACTAGTCTGAGGCGCGCACTCTCAGCTGGTTTTTTCGATTCCCAAAATTATTAAAATAGTTACTTTTACTTTACCATCTAATTTTTATAATATATGTATTATATCTATAGCTCTATCATATAGATACTTATATTGTTATCTTTAACGCTTCTTTGTTTTGAGTTCTTTCTTTTTCTATTTGTTTTATATCTTTTTTACTGCATGTGTGAATAATCTATTTTGCGAAAACTTTATAATGGCTTTTTAGATGCCTACCATTTTTTTTATATACTTATGTTGTTAAAGCTGTATGTTTTCCGAATAAAATAAAATAAAATAAATAATGTTACTATTACAAATTACGTATATTCGTTACGTATACGTGCAGCTTACCGAAAACTTCGCCCTTACACCATGTATAATACTTATAACTACCTACGTAACTGGCGGTAGGGTGTCTGCCCTGCGACCTATAAATCGTGAACGAATACTCGTAGGACGGTAAATTAGGTCTTGTTTTGTAGATAAATGTATGAGCATTAATTCACTTCTTAGCTATTTTGTCACAGCTTTGGCCGTTTTTCGATAAATTAACTGCGAAGGCCAAAATTTTGGGAATTTTTCTTTTATACAGTTTGGGAAGGCGTTATTTCTTAAGTTATTATGCCAGTCAAATGATTTATATGTTAATGTTGTACAGAATTTAATGCAGATTAATGTTGCGATAGACAGTTTTCTTCTATCTATAATAGTTTCGAAAAAAAATTGAAAAAACCGGAAATCGGGACACATTTACGAGAAAAAGGGGGGGAAGGGAGCGGAGGGGGGGTTGACACCGGGCAGAATCGTGTTCAGCAGGGTCAAATTAGTCTAAAAAAACCCGGTGGCAAATAGTTTCACCAAATGCCGTTAACCGGTTTTTTTAAAAAAAGAACCACTAGTCTATTTAGAGTGTGGGGTGCGACACGGTCATTTAACTTTATTTTCGTCTTGTCCATGTTCATTTTAAGATCCATTTGTTGAGAGACGTTACTGAGGCCATCGAGCATTGTGCTGAGGTCTTTCATAGTCTCAGCCATGACTACGATATCGTCAGCGAATCGGAGGTGAGTTACTCGCCTTTGATATTGATGCCGAGTCCACCAGAAGCTTAAAAACATCTTCCAGGGCGGCGGTGAACAGTTTCGGGATATAACGTCTCCCTGTCTCACCCCTCGCTGTAACTGGATAGGTTTCGAGTTCTGATCCTGGAGGCGAACCAACATGGTGGCGTTTTCATACAGACACTTCAACACCTCGATGTAACAATGGTCAATTTGGCATCGCTGGAGAGACTGTAGCACAGCCCAGGTTTCGACTGAATCATGAATCTTCTTCTTTCTCATAGTCCAGAAACGCCAAGCATAGTGGCTGATTGTACTCTTTGGTCTTCTGTATAATCTGCCACAGAGTATGTATGTGGTCTATGGTACTAAAGCCTTTTCGGAAACCGGCTTGTTCGGGAGGCTGGAAGTCGTCAAACCTGCGTGCGAGACGATTCGTAATGACTCTCAAGGAACATTGACGACAGAGGGGTGGAACCGCCCTCCGCACCTGGTCGTTCGATGATGAAATGGAGAGGGGGAATAAGGTTGTGAAGCTCCAGGACACACTCTCCGAAATGAATCCTTTAGAACACCGATAGACAGGCGACTTTGTGGAGAGGCTCGAGGCTTTGGAGCCTGTTTGATACAAGTTCCTCGTAGACTATGAGTATCCTAGCACGTCGGTCGATAGAATTCAAGGCATATAGCTCGTAACGAGCCGATCCGTCCCACAAGTGAGAGCAGTACTCCATACAGTTAACTACTACTAGTGCAATCTAGTGGTGTTTTAGTGATATTCTTTTTTTTTAAATAAAAATTTTAGTGCGTTTGGCTGCACCTCACCTTATGGTTAGTGCCGATGCAGCCGAGGATGTAACACGCAAGAGTAAAAGTGCCTATTCACTCTCGTTTTGAAGATTCCTAAATTATACGAATCGGGCAATATAGACGCCGGCAGGGAATTCCACTCCTTGCCCGTTCGCATAATGAACGAAGAAGCAAAACGCTTTGTACGTAAAGGTGGAACATCAACGACAAAGGGGTGGAATCGCCCTCCGCACCTGGTCGTTCAATGATGAAATGAAGAGGGGGAATTTGGTCGTGAAGCTCCAGGACACAGTTTCCGAAATGAATCATGTAGAACACCGATAGACTATTTTCTACAAGACTAGAACTTTATTCCGTAGGTGAACGTATTACATTGAGTTTACAACTTTTTGTTCAATTGATGGAATTCTTATAGGTTTTCCTGTAATCTACAAGCCATGACGTATATTTTGTATTTTTTTCAAAATTTTAGGGTCAGTAGTTTTGGAGAACAGGGGGGGGAGGAATGGTAAATTTTCGTCTTCTTTCATGAATAAAATCAAAACTATTTATTTTACAATATAAACAAAAGTACATTTAAGATCCTGATAACGAGCCTTTTCATTTAATATATATGACACAAAGGGGTTTTCAAAACTTTTTTTAATTTCCTAATTTGTCCCCCGAAAATAACCCTTATTTATAAAAAAATATGTATTTACTTTGCACACCTGTGTTTGGGTCATAGGATTACACTATCCTACCAAATTTAACCTGATTTGGTCCAGTAGATTCGGAGAAAATGGACTTGGACAGACGGATGGACTGACAAATGCACGAGTGATCCTATAAGGTTCCGTTTTTTTTTTTGTACGGAACCTAAAAATTGTATTTCTATTACGAATCAAAAAATACAGCCCGCTGACAGGCAGACGGAAGTACGTATAATAAGTGTGGTAGGTACCTACGAAGGTAATTATTTAAATAATGATATCACTGTTATAAATTACCTAGGTACGTAGCAAATTTTTTCACCAGGTTGTCGGTCCACCGCGTGGGAGGCCTGCCTACGCAACGTTTTCCGGTGCGCGGTCATCACCCGAGAACTTTAATGAGAACCGACGACCTGGTGAAGATCGCGGGAAGCCACTGGATGCGGGCAGCGCAGGACCGGTCGTTGTGGAAATCCTTGGGGAAGGCCTTTGTCTAGCAGTGCACGTTTTTCGGCTGATTTGATGATGATGATGTAGCTAATTATCACATCATTGGAACCGTAAAATGAAATGGTATAGGAGACAAAAATGTGTACCTAGCGTAAGACACGCGAAATTCGGCGACGTCAAGGGAATCCGCGGGAAGTGGCGCGGACTCACTAACAAGCGCCACGAGGGAAGCGCGTCCACCTTAACGTTAAGTAAAAAAAAATGCGACCCGGGGTCCCACAAACAGGGTGTTCATACTTTTCTCTAAGTAAATAGGCGTCTACTTATTCTTTGAAATTTTATTATTCCTGTTGGAACAGAAGCACTCTATACATCAACCTCATATACTGCGATTTTTTCAAGATTTTAAGCTCAGTAGTTTCGGAGATAAGGGAGGGGGGGGGGATGGTCAATATATTTATGAGATTATCACACAAGCCTTTTTATTTGATACTAGCTTTTGGCCGCGGCTTCGCCCGCGTGGACATAGCTTTTATGACTCTTTTTGAGGGTGAGTGGCGCGCGAGCCGCAGTCAGCTCGCAAGCGTGGACATGAGTTTTCTCCAGATACCTCAGGAACTGTATCGGGCTATTCGGATAAGCAGTCTTTGTCACTTCCCACCCCCCCCCCCCCCCCAACAAATTCTATACAAAAATCACTTTAATCCGTTGCGACGCCACTGACGTGCGCGAGCGTAGAAAACAGTTGTCCCCAGATCCCTCGGGAACTATGTCAGGATATACTTATTAGTAAATTATATTTTCCACCTCATCTCTGTGCTACAAATCGCACCAATCCATTTTTTCATTACGATTTTAAATAAATTTGCGAACAAAGAGTATTGTTTTAGTTTCCTCAGGAACTGCATCGGGCTATGATAATTTCCACAGATAAAAGGTTGACTATTTCATTCCTAGTGATACAGGCTACCTGCATGCCAAATTTAATCAAGACTGGTAGAGGTGTTGAAGTGTGAATAGGTAACAAACAAACAAACACATTTTCACATTTATAATATTAAGTAAGGATTTCTAAATCTTAAATAAAATATAGAGCGTCGGTGGCAAAACGGTTAGGGCCACTACCTTCTGTCTGAAAGGCCGTGGTTCGAATCTGCCACTTACCAATATCTATACGAATATCGATTTCATACTGGTATGTACGTTTATCCGACGCTCTTACGGTGAGAAAAACATCGTGAGGAAACCTGCACACGCCTGCGAAGAAATTCGAAGCTTATGTGTGAAGTCAATCAACCCGCAATGGGCCCACGTGATCGTCTAAGGCCAGATCGCCCTAACTCAGGGCAGGTCAAGCCCCTTGGTGGGGACGTATATAAACTGATATGATGAAATAACACATTACCTATAATTATCAAAAAGCTAATTCAAATCATTATAGGTATCAATCTAGTAATAAAATTTCCTAACAATATTAATATGGGTCAAATCCTCGAGTCGTATCAGCTCCAAAGGAGCCCAAGACGCACTTCTCGTTGCCGCGCTGGATGGCAATAGACAACCTTAGCAGCAGGTAGGACCTCACGTCACATCTCCTCTCTCGAAGGCGAAGGCCAATCTCCTTTGTGAAGGCAAAGGCCTCTGAGGGTTCAGCAGCCGGTTGTCTCACAGACCAGCGGCACAAAGCAGTAATATGCCTCCAAGACCGAGTACTTATTATGCTTCTTTCTCGCCGCAAATTGAGCAGTAGTACCGTACGGTGAGGAGTGAGGCAGAATAAGTGGCTTCTCAAAGCAGACACGTTCCTCTCTGCCATAGCACCTGTTTAAAACCTCCGGCCTTTTGCCATCAGATCGACTAAAGCCCGGCCGGCGGCTGCATCAAAGATGGAATATTTCATCTGGCCGAGACCAGTGCCCTCCGAGTGAGGTCATGGTTCACAGATATTGATATTGCAGGCGGAGAGCAACTGCCACACGCAAATAGTCGCCGTCAGAAGAGTTCCCATATCTGTGCCTCCTGTTAAAAGATGCTGAACTCGATTTATGTGTTTTTATTTATTTACATGATTGATTGATGATTGGAATCTGTAACAAAATACCTCTCTGTTCGTCTATGAAAAACATCGCTACGTGCCATAGTTCCAGAGTTAGAGTTGTTTAAAGTAGCATTTGCTGAAAAATACATGAGAAATCCACTCAAAAGTATGAAAAAATATTTTAATGTTTTAATACAACTTATGCGCGTTTTATTGTCCCTGCAGCGCCATCTATTGACATTCTGCTACTATGATTATAATGTTTGGTATATGTAGCTAATAAATAGAAAAAAGTACTCTATTGTTATTATTGTTAGTATCGATAGATAATTTCCCACGGGACCTCTTTAGTTTTCCGGGATAAAGAATACCCGACTATACAATGATGGTCAAAACACCCCATCTCAATGTAAAGGTTTCATATTGTTACGTTGAGCCAATCTAAAGGTACAATTTTTTGCATTCCTGTAGGAAACCTAATTTTTTTGGGATTCACAATGTCCCAGTTTTAGTTCGCGATAAGGGATCAACGTGTAAAATTTGATTGTAATAGGTTAAGCTACATTTGCGTGGTGAGCCATTCTATAAATGAATACTTTTGATTTTCCCACGGGAACTCTTGAATTTTCTGGGATAAAAAGTATCCTATATGTTAACCCGGGCTTTAAGGAACCACCATACAAAATTTCATCAAAATCGGCCCGGTAGTTTTTGCGTGATGCGCGAACATACAGACAGACAGACAGACAGACAGACAAAAATTCCAAAAGTTGTTGTTTTGGCCTCTGTATCATTAGTAATGTCCACCGCAGTTATTATTTTCCAAAAATATTTCATGTACAGACACGGCCCCGTTACAGTTTTATTATATTATAGAAGATAGATGAAAACAATGTAGTTTATCGTTTTTACCTGTTGAGGTACGGAACCCTAGAAAGTGACCAAGTTCATGTCAGACCACTCGCAAAGAAGGGATCCTCAGTTTTTTTTAATAAATTATGAATAAAAAAATAAATAAATAAAAAAATAAGTGAATAAATAAATAAGTACATCAATAAATGCATAAACAAATTCATAAATAAATAAATAATTAATTTAAAAAATTTATTTCACAAAAAGTTTACAAGTTAGAAAACAAAGTCTTAATTCTTGTTGTACATCTTAGATCTACTTATTACAACTCTGGATACTAAACTAAGCTAAACAAAGCCTTTACCTTAGCAGTCAGCGAGCAGAGATAGGAACAAAATATGCGATGTCAACGACCATTTTAAGTGAGGATTAACAAATCATAGGTAACTACAAAATGCCTGTGCGATAGAGCGTCGTTGGCGCAACGGCAAGAGCCGCTACCTCCTATCCGGAATCGTGGTTCGAGTCCTGCCACGTACCAATGTGTTTTCGAATTTATATTTCATATGTACGTTAATCCGACGCTCTTACGGTGAAGGAAAACATCGTGAGGAAACCTGCACACGCCTGCGAAGAAACTCGAAGGTTGTATGTGTAGTTGAACAACCCGCACTGGGCCCGCGTGGTCGACTAAGGCCCGATCGCCCTAATTCAGGGTAGGCTCGAGGCCGTCGGTGGGGACGTATATATGAGCTGATTTGAATGAATGTGCAATGTGTGTTTGTGTGTGTGTATGTGTGTTTTACCCTTAAAAACAAATTTACTAACCAGTGAGATCGGTTCGTATAAAAAAAAAGATTCCGACCCAGCTCTGGCTGGTCGGGGTGAGAACTCAAACAAGTCACGAAGTCGGTTCAATCAATAGTTAATGCAAATCCGTCGAGTTCATTCTCCGTCGGTGGGCGGCGGTTATTAAATCTTGCAGCTTCGCGCTGGTTCGAGCTGGCTCTCACCGGTTCAGGGCGGATCTCGGCGGATCGTTCAAACTTCCCCGTTATTTCTGGCTCAACGAACTAGTTTCAGCCGTAACGCGCCTCCAATTTAATTTTACCTGGCCTTCTACGGTTTTATCGTTACACTAGTGGATGCCCGCGGCTTCGCCCGCGCAGATCCTTAATTTTGCGGTTACTGTGGGAATTTCCCAAAATCCTTTCTTAGCGGATGCCCACGTCATCTAGAAAACCAAAAACATTGCCCGTGAGTCACCGCGTCCTTCCTACCTACCTTATTTAGTAAGTGAGACTTATAAGCAGGGAAACAAAATCATATTATAATATGTATATCATAAACATAATATATATTACTACAACACGGCTGACCGCATCGTGCACGCAATTGCAGCAGCCCTGGGCCACGGTGAAAACCAGCGCTGTGTTGCAGCATAAGCCGCACGCAGTATATGCTGAGCGCGGTCCTTGATTCTTGCACCACACACAAACACACACACATTATACTTTGATAGTCTTTTTTTTTTCTCCACTTGTAATAATATTAGGTACGGATGACGAATGACGAATGACGAATGACGGATGTCGGATGACGGATCGCGGACGACGAATGACGAATGAAGAATGACGGATGACGGATGGCGAATGACGGATGACGAATGACGGATGATGAATGACGGATGATGGATGATGATGATAATGATTAACTTTCTTTGTGTTAATTTATTACATAAACATCCCGCGCCCCAAGGACTATACGGTACTGGTAAATACTGCATAAATAAAAAATAAATAAATAATTATAATTGCATAAGTTAATAAAAAATGCTATGCAATAGCTTTACCGCGGCAGTCCCCGAGTGCCACACGTCTTTTTTTATTTAATTTTTTTCAATATTATGTATGTGTATTTGGTGATGAGGAATCAATAAGTGTATTAATGTTTAATGTCTCATAATTGCATACTGTGTGCCAAATTTCAACCCGATCCGTCCAGTGGTTTGAGCTGTGCGTTGATATACTTTTTATTCTATTCTATTTTCCTTTTATATAAACAAACTAGCGAGTGTCCAGCGGCGATGCCTGCGCAGATACCATTTTTTGCCGATCCTTTCTTACAAAGAAAAGAAATGAAGATTATTCGACAAAAAAATAAATACGGCGTTAGGTATTTAACAAACTATGGTGTATGCTTACGTCATAATTTCTATCTGTACGCCAAATTTCAGACCGATTCGTCTAGTGGTTTGAGCTGTGCGTTAGTCAGTCAAGACGAACGATTTTATACGTATACTAGTGGGAGTGTGCGACTTCGCCCGCGCAGATCCCGTTTTTTGCCGTTCCCATGGGAATTTCACAGAATCCTTTCTTAGCGGTTATCTGTGTTATAATTGCTATCTGTGCACCAAATTTTAGTACGATCCGTCCAGTGGTTTCGGCTGTGCGTTGATATATACCTGTCAGTCACCTTTACCTTTTAGGTATATAATATATATATATAAAAATATATACATATTTACGGAACTGAGACATGGTCGCTTACTATGGGGCTCATAAGAAGGCTCAAGTTCACGATAAGGGCAATGAAGCGTGCTATGCTCGGAGTTTCTCTGCGTGATCGAATCAGAAACGAGGAGATCCGCAGCAGGAGAATCTAAGTAACCGACATAGCTCACAGACTCGCTAAACTGAAGTAGCACTGGGCAGGACACATAGCTCGTAGAACAGATCGCCGTTGGGGCAGTAAAGTTCTTGAGTGGCGACCGCGCACCGGAGAACGTAGGGTAGGTAGGCCTCCAACGCGGTGGACCGACGACCTGGTAAAGATCGCGGGAAGCCGATGGATGCGGGCAGCGCAAGACCGGTCGTCGTGGAAATCCCTGGAGGAGGCCTTTGTCCAGCAGTGGACGTTTTTCAGCTGATATGATGATGATAATGATGATGTAGCTAATTTAGCACATTATTGGAACCATAAAATGAAAGGGTCAATGCAGACTGCCGCGGAAGAAGTGAAGGCAAGCTGAGTGACTTTGTTACGAAATTGTGCATATCATATTTTGGATCTCCATAAAGTAACGTAGATAGGAGACCAAAAATGAGTAGCGTGTCTTCCCGAGAATTCCGACGACGTCAAGGGAATCTGCGGGAAATGGCCTTTGTCCAGCAGTGGACGTTTTTCGGCAGATATGATGATACATATTTCAACCCGATCCGTCCAGTGTGCAGCTGACCGTGTGTGATTTGTCCCTAAATATTGTTTTCTTGCTAAATTGATTTAGAACTTACAAACTTTGTAAAACTAGCACAAACTCGCATAAACAAACGCTAGATTTTTTTTAAATTACCTACTTTTGAATCGCACATTATATGTTTTGGGATGGGTGAAGTCTAATCTATAAGATATTTTACCCTCAAATTTAATCCAAAACTAAATTTCGATACGTGATTTAATATACAGAATAGGTGCTGTAGTAACACACACTCACGCACACACGCACGCCCGCACGCACGCCCGCACGCACGCCCGCACGCCCGCACGCCCGCACGCACGCCCGCACGCCCGCACGCACTCACGCACACACGCATTGACTATAATTATTTAACAATCATTTGTTTTGCTTTAACAAACTCATTGGAAGTTTTTGAATCAATATTAAGTGTATAAAATAGCTTACGTCTTAGAGAAGTATTTGTGCGGACTCGAAGCCTGCGTGAAAGCTTAATCCTATCGTCTGACCCATTTTGATTGTGAGAGGGCAAAATTGAATTGAACGCCCCGAGGCAGGCTTAGAGCAAAATATATTGCTCCTTGCTTTACCTTTAAAAAAAATTGATGCCAAAAATAAATCTATATTAAGCTTCTTCATACATAATAACAGCAGTGACTCGACAAAAACATGGAAGATCGTAAATCAAACAAGGGAAGGCAAGACAGACACTCGGGCATGGTGGAACGAAGGCACAATCACTCATAAGCCTGTCATTTGGGCTGTATAAAAAGAATCTACAAAATTAAAAAGGTCAGGCAACCCCATTCCAAATTATGTAGGCCAACGACCAATAGTACTTGACAGCTTAAATTAAACATTAGGTCGAATGAGTATTTTCACGAACAAGGCTCGTTGAATGGAATGAGACCCTTGGGAAGTAACAATATAATGTTAGGGATAATAAGTGTTGGAACCGTTTTGAATCGTTTTATATTGAAGATATTTCGCTACGTTTTAGCATACCCACATCTCATCGTATTAGCTCATATACGTCCCCACCGAGGGGCTCGAGCCTACCCTGAATTAGGGCGATCGGGCCTTAGTCGACCACGCGGGCCCAGTGCGAGTTGGTCGACTTCACACAAAACCTCCGAGTTTCTTCGCAGGCGTGTGCAGGTTTCCTCACGATGTTTTCCTTCGACGTAAGAGCGTCGGATAAAATCTAAATTCGAAATCACATGTGTACGTGACAGGATTCGAACCACGACCTCCCGGACAGGAGGCGGCGGCCCTAGCCGTTACCCCACCGACGCTCTTACCGACTCCACCGCCATCTAGATACACTTGAATTGCTCCAATGGTGATGATGATGTAACTTCCTACTAAACCTACTTCAATCTCATCTTGATCTTCTCTCTTTTATGTCGCCCAACCCCCTTCCAAAATCGTAATTTATAAGATTTTAGTTATTTTTTGAAGTAAAACTAATTTACGCTCGCTTGACTTGGGGAGTAAGCTGGTGAATGCGTTACGCGAACGGTGATTAAGTTGTACTTCAGTAGTGTGGTCTAAAGCACACTCGTTTTTTTTAAATTTCAAACAACGACACAATATTTAATATTTTATGAGAAAAGGTGGAGTGTGCTATGCTCGGAGTTTCGCTGCGTAATCAGAAACGAGGAGTTTTCAGGAGAACCAAAGTAACCGATATGGCTCTTAGAATAGCTAAGCTTAAGAGGATTGTGAAGCTGCAACTGTTCATACAAACGGCGTCAGTAAAGTTCTCGAGTGGTAACCGTGCACCGGAAGACATAGCTACGCTATAGATAGCGTCCCACTCGGTTAACCGACGACTTGGTGAAAATCGCAAGAAGCCGCCGCCGCTGGATGCGGGCAGCGCTGGACCAGTCGTGGTGGAAATCCTTCTGGGAGGCCTTTGTCCAGCAATGCATGTCAATCGTTTTATATGATAATATTAATAAGTTTACTTTGACCAAATAATGTTTACAATACATCTTATGCCTAAATTACGATGATGATGATCATCATCATCATATCAGCCGACGGACGTCCACTGCTGGACATAGGCCTCCCTCAAGGATTTCCATGACGAGGCTTCGCATCCAGTGGCTTCCCGCGACCTTCAGCAGTTCATCAGTCCACCGAGTGGGAGGCATACCTACGCTACGTTTTCCGGTGCGCGGTCGCCACTCAAGAATTTTCTGCCACAACGGCCATCTGTTCTATGAGCTATGTGCCCCGCCCACTGCCACTTAAATTTAGCAATTCTGAGAATTTAGGATGATTGTGACGCAAAAAGGTCAAATAATTTTTAAATATAAGTGCTTTGAAGTAAAATTAGATTATGTTACTTAATCTAACATTCCTTACTACTTTCTCATTTACACTATGTTTAAAAGTTAGAGGTGAACCTCCATGTTCACGAAGAAGATTGATGACGTCTCCTCCTTATTATTTTCGTATAAAATCCACTGCCCGCAACCTACGAGTATAAAAGTTTACGTCAAGGGCACAGTATTCCCTCTTGTTGGTGGAACTCCTGGGGAAGGTATCTCTTCCCAAACCTGGGGTGGTAAGTCCTTACTCCACACACGGGGCCAAGCCTGGATTGGAGGTAGTTTGTGGGGCTAGGTGGCGGGCCCGTTATCAGAAGTTCACAAGCCACATATAAATGGCTTGGAAATAAAGTTCTTGTCAACTCGTACTGCAACGTGGCTGTTGCATCAATCGCTGTGGACAAATCGTGCTAAAATTGTGGTACAATCAAACCCATCAAGGTAATTACCGTGTTTCTGGTCAGTTAACCCGCATTATCGACCCAACCGCGCAAGTCGTACTGAGCGGCGATCGCCTTAATTCACTCTGTAAATAATTAATAAGTATTCTTAACACAAGCGTCAACGGGGCAATTTAACTCCCGTCCCTAAAATTAGCAACTCGATTCACGATGTTTCAAACATCTAAAGAAATGGCTTGGAAATAAAGTTCTTGTTAGCTCGCACTGTAACGTGGCTGTTGCGTCAATCGCTGCGGACGAATCGTGAGAAAATTGTGGTTTTTAATTCATCATAAATAAAATAAGAAGAATTTCCAAAATGTAAGAAAATAAAATCCTCTTATATTGTTTTGTTAACAAGTTCATATATTATAATAATATTTCGAGTAAAATTGCAGCAGTTCTATGGTTACAACTAGAAAAAAAATGTTGCATTAGAATACTTTTTTCTTTAGTTCTGTGTATTAAATTAAACAGAATTCGAGGAAATAAAAATCACTCCTTATATCCTGTAAATCACAAAACAAATTTTTTTTCGATAAAATAAATCTTAATTGAAGCAAAAAGTGGTTACAAAGTTGTTCGTTGACGGTGGTAGGTATAAGCCTTAAGGGTCATGTGAGTTGTTAGACCCACATACATAACGTTTTATTTGATAATTTCCACCACGACCGACACTACTGGCTCCGTATTAAAAGTGCAATACCAGGTAACGATAAATAGGTCAGTTAAACCTTTATGGATATGGTTATTATCACGGATAAGATAAATAAGGTTAGATTGGCAATATTCACACTTTTGTTTGAAAACCAGCGTCGCCGCCTGTCTCCCACCCATCAACTCCACTACACAAGCAATAATAATACATACACGAATTGCGCACACTAATAAACAAAACACACTTAAAACACAGGGCTGCAATTGTGTCTCACACCATTTCGAGAGTCTGTACGTTAAACACAACCACACGCAAATAAAAAGTTTGAACGCGTGCTTCGTTTAAGTATGATTATCTAATCATACTTGTGGCGCGCCTGCCTAGCGCACATTTCCAGTCCAACCTTATTTATCTGATACGCGGTTATTATTATCATAAAGTGGCCAAGTGCGTGCCGGATCACGCGCAATGTAGGGTTCCGTTGTCATTTAAAAATACACGTTCATTTTAAATTTTATTTTACACTGGGTTATAACATTTTACAATATGAAGTAGGTATCTATGAACCTTATACAAAACCAACTGATCTTAAGAGCATTGTGAAGCGGCGACTTTTCATACAAACGGCGATAACGATTTTCACCTTTAAAATGTTAACCGATTTGGACCAATTTTTGATAGGTTGTCAGTCAGAACTAAAGCTAGGCTTATACGTATTTGTTTTTCGATAAAGTAAATAAGTTTAATTTTATTGTCATTTAAGATTTTTCATAGAAAACTAATTTTGACCATTTTTTGTTAATTATAATCATCATCATATCAGCCGAAGGACGTCCACTGCTGGACATAGGCCTCCCCCAAGAATCTCCACGACGACCGGTTCTGCGCTGCCCGCATCCAGCGGCTTCCCGCGACCTTCACCAGGTCATCGGTCCACCGAATAGGAGGCCTGCCTACACTACGCTTTCCGGTGTCTCAGTTCCGTATGTCATCACTGACAACACACACTGGTCGATGATCTTGGTCGAATAAAAAAAAATGTGATTCATAGAAACTCAAATTTATTTGAAAAAACTTTTCCAACGCTCTCCCACACGTTAGGGTAGGCAAACCAAAGAAAAAACATATTTCGTTTAATTGACCCTATTTTTTTAACCGACTTCCAAAAAGGAGAGGGTTCTCAATTCGACTGTATTTTCGTTTTTATTTATGTTTGTTACCTCAAAACTTTTGACTGGGTCAACCGATTTTGATGATTCTTTTTTTATTTGAAAGGTTGTGATTCCCGTGAGGTCCCATATGAATTAATTTCCAAATCAGTGTAGACAAGCGCCCTAACTAGGAGGAGGGGGGGCAGTGGTTAGTGGTACCTAATGGAAATTATGTCCCCACTATCACCGTGCAAAGCGGTTTGCTTTCGTCATAAAATGCAGCCTTCCGGTAAAACATCGCTATAACCCCTAGTATTAAAATGTTTGAAATATGACTAGATTTTTACGGAACATATAAAATTTTTCGTTTTGTTTATAGTGCACCAAATCATCCCTAAGAACAAGCTAATGGTCATATCCGTCTGTCTGTATGTTCGGTATGTCACAGATGTTTTAGTTATTTACTATTACAGCTATCAAGCTGGTTAGTTGTCGGTTTTCGTTTGATTTGATTGGCATCCTCCTCATAAAAAAAGTCCAATTTCATATCAATTTTTTAACACAATTTTATAACAAAAACCAAAAATATTAATGCAAGATTGTACTAAGTTGTTGTGATGGAAGTCGGTTTTTTCACATGTTTAGCGTTTTTAATTATAGTTTTTTTTTTATTATTGATAATTTTAACCGCCTCCGTGGCGTATTGGTTAGTCCATTCTTTTCACACGAGGAGGTCGCGGGTTTCATTCCCGGCAGGATCAACTTTGTAAGACTCGGTTTGGTTGGAGGTAGGGCATTTTCATAGCCTGCCTTAAGGATTTACGAAGTAAAATTGATCAGTATTTTCTTATAAACCAATCTTATTATTTTCATCGTAAGCCACAATTAATCCACTAGTACTAGATGTACGAAAAAAAAACGGCAAATCGATGTCCGCGAATTTGATCCGCAGTATCAAAATTTTTTTTCACAATTGGTAAGCCCTTGGCATTATCTCACCTGATGGTAAGTAATAATGATGACGAAGATAGAAACGGGCTTACCAAGATTCCCCAACCCAATGGAGAACTGGCTATCTTATCTTCAAGCCAGAACACATCAATATTGTTAAACTGATGTTTGGCGGCAAGACTTGAAAATGCCCTACCACCAACCAAACCGAGTCTTACAAGTTGACCCCACCGGAAATCGAACCCGCGACCTCCTGGTGTAAAGCGAATGGACCAACCATTCCGAAACGGAGGCGGTTAATTATTTTCCTTAACCCCTTCTCAAGGGAATGTTAAAAACATCTTCTTTTTTAGCCAACTTCAAAAAATGAGGACGTTCTATGTTTCACTATATGTATTTATTATTATGTATGTTCACCGATTACTCTGACAGTTCGGCTGCCCCATTTTAAAACACAGTAACTGGAAAACTATTTATACTTGATTTTTTTATTATTTTTGCATTTTTCATTACTTTTATGACTCAATTTGAAGTATTTTTTTATTGAAGTATCTTCTATTCATAATTTTTTTATCAATTTAGCGCGCAAAACTTTTATTTTATAAGGCAAATTAAAAAATATCAGAAAATTCTCAGTTACTGTGTTTCAAAATTGGACAGCCGAATTGTGGACCGATTTTCAAAATTATTTTTAAGTTTGAAGAGTATTTTTTCGTAATGGTCTTATTGTCACCAAGTCAGGATCTAATGATGGGATCCCAGGAAAATCGAGAGCATCCTTCAAATTTTATGGGCAACAATTATGTATTTTATATAATATTTTCTAAAGCTATTCAAGTATTTGCGTCTGGTAGTCATCATCTCATGTTGATGAGCCGATTATGGAAAGTACAACTCCTTAATGGCCAGAAGTTGGCAAATAATTCTTCAAATATTATACGTATAGTTTTTTTTTGTCACCAACTAAGGATCTGATGATAGAAAGGGAAGTCCAGGGCAACCCTCAAAAATAGGTGTTTAATATATTTTCTAAAGCTATTAAAGTTTTTGCGTCTGGTAGTCATAATTTTATGTTGAAGAGCTGATGATGGAAGGTACTACTCCTTATAGGTTAAGAGTTAGAGGATATCTTTAAATATTTTATGTGGATAGACGAAAAGTTGTATTCTTTTTGGTAATTCAGGTGAGCTGATGATAGAAGGTTTGACTCCTTAACTTTCATGCTGCTAAGATGTTGATGGAAGCCATAGTACTTTGTATCGGTTAATGAAACACATGCATTATGATATAATGATTTCATTTGGCGAATAAGTGATTGGGTTTAACGTTGTTACTTAAATAAGATCATTATCACGAAAAATAAAAGTTTAAAAACCTTGAAACATAGAAGTCATTGCTTAAAACCGACTACTAAAAGAAATTCACTGAAAAATATGAAATAATATTTTTATGTAAGAATGCACGTAATTAACAAACAATAACCAAATCAAAGATAGGTACGAATCAAATTAGGGGCCTAAAATTTTTTTGAGGTCGGTACCTATCAATTACCTATCAAATGTTTTAGATTGCTTTGCTTTGTGTTTCTCTTTGTTCGTCTGTGAGTCGCGTGACGGTCGGTATGATCGTTTCGTCCTTTGTACCGTAGCTCCGAGACGAGAGCAGCCATGATCGTTTCGTGATCTGTAAATGTCTATAACTTGAAAAAATGTTTCACTTTTACCATGGTTTCATAAAACCACACACTCTTGTTTTTTGTCCGGTTTTTGTATGTAGGGTCCAATAAAAAAAGACATACAAAAAAAACGTCATAACTCCCCCTATTAAGGAATCCCCCTATTAGGAACTGCGGATCAAAATCATTGTTTTGACCTTAAGTACACGTGTGCCAAACGCACATAAATCGAAATAATATGGATACGCCAAACGGCTATCTTGTACCTACATAGATTTGCCGTATTCCAACAATATGGGCTCGTCCGCCGGCAACTACACTACTTACATATTAATGTATACAGAATGACTTTTAATTAGTTCTTGATAACATAAGATATGCATGTACTTGTGATTACAAACAACTTTCCCAAAGAAACTATATGACAAATCAGAAAAAAAATTTTTGGTCCTCGTTATATTAGGTAATAATTTATCAAATCAGAAAAAAGTATTTTTTTTTTTCATATTTGCCATATAATCTCTTTGGGAAAGTCACCCTATATGTTGCAGGCAATTTTTATGATTAGTCATTTTACATACGGTCAGGCAAAATGTAAAATGCTGTACGACGATTCAGGCAATATGTTTCATAATTCGTTCGTATGTAAACGGTCAGGCAAAATGTAAAATTCTGTACGCAGATTGTAAAATGCCGAGCCAGGCAAATTGCAATAATTCGTCCGTATATAAACGGTCAATGCCGAGTCAGGCAAATTGTCAAAATGTCTTACGGCAGATTGTAAATGAGCTCACGAAACAAGCGATGTTAGTTTCGGTCAGGTTTGATTGATTTAACTGTCCCGGCCCTCGCCATTATATAATTTACCTGACATTTGCCTGACCGTCTGTATAGTGACGTATTATACAGTATGACTGCGACATATATACTTCGACTACACAGATCACTTCTATTTGTTAAATAACCGTGCTATCCGAGGGCAACGTATATACAGTTATGTTAGTGCTAACGTACCAAGGGATAGATCAGTGGTCACGTGTTAGGCACTGAGCATATAATAACCTACGGTTTTGTGTTAGGGCTACGCCAGTAATATATAAGTCATATATAAGTTAGGGCATTTCGATATGCACCTAATGACACGGCAGACTAGTCTGACAGCTCGATATAGCTACACACACACGCCATATTGCCACACTATCCTTTATTCAAAATATTTACGGCTTTGACAAAGATGACCTATTATTACTGGGTTTTGAATAATAGTTATATTCTAACTGTTTGTAACTTATACGTAACTGTTCGTAATTGTTAGGTATCACGTATAAAACTGGTAAAGCCGTTATACTAGGGGTTACTTCTCATTATACAGAACAACTTTAAAAAATAATAAAGAAATGGAAGAAATCGCTTTGAGCGATAAGACCTCCCAAATTGTACCGCTATAGTACCTATTTAAGTTCCTTTTTTTATATCTTTTTTAGTTAAGTTTTTATAATTTCTTTATGTTTTTTTTTACTAGTGTGTACAACAAAGGGTATTTTTCTTATCTTATCTTTACAGACTATTTACGGTACTGAAAAACAAATAAAGTTATCCTTAATTTACTACCTACTTCCTTCTCTGTGGTACTCTCTGTGGGAACACCTGCCATCGTTCACCTTTTACGATTAATTTAATTAATTGTATGTAAAATGTATGTAAATCCACTGCGCTGCCCGGAAAGCTTTAGCGGCCTAAAAACACATTGTTATCCGCAGGATGGTAAAAATACAACCGGAAATAGGTTTACCTCGGAGCACCAGCTGGCTTAGGTAACAACCAAGGTCAGCTGGGATTAACCTGTTCGTGGAAAGGACTACAGGGATGATTTCGGTGAATTCCACTTGCCACATATCTGCAACCTCGTGTGCCAGATTCGGGTTCTTTTTCCTCTTAAGTGTTCCGGAGCTAAAATGGAAAAAGGGAACCCGTCCGTCTATCTGCATGTCAACGTCATTTTTCTCTGCCACTATGTACAGTAAAATGAAATTATGTACACGGATGTATAATTTTGGTAGGACGAGCATCGGTGGAGTAACGGCCAGGGCCGACGCTTCCTGACCGGGCGGTCGTGGCTCGAATCCTGCCACGTAACAATGTGATTTCGAATTAAGATTTCATGTGTACGTTTATCCGACGCTGTTACGGTGAAGGAAAACATCGTGAGGAAACCTGCACAAGCCTGATTGATGAAACAAATCACCCATCCCCCCCCCCCCCCTCCCATACAAGTCAAAGTTATTTTTGACTGTACCTCCGCGTGTCTAAGATCTACCGTTATGAATTTTTGTAGGAAAACTTTAAATTATAACGCAAAATAAAAAAATCTACTCCTCTTGTCAAACACGTTTTTTTACTGGCATTGTTGATTTGTGTATGTGTATTTATACAAATAGGTCAGTCGGTGATGGCTTTGCGAAAAAGTATGCTGCTCAATTCATTTTTAGTAGTTTCAGCAAAGTCGTAAAACTAAAGTTGTTTGGTTTTATATGTAGAAAGTTCTCGAAAAATGTTCTCCACTTTAACTAACAGCCTGTATACACATATGTATTCGTTACCTACGAAAATATTTTTTTTATTAATATTTGTTAATATTTGCAAAAGAAGGAATCCGAGCGTTTACTAATAAGTGAAGAACCGATATAACTTTGGAGTAGTTTTCCCCCGTTTTTTGGGGATGGAATCCTCCGCACTAGGTTCAATACAATACAATACAATACAATTCTTTATTGATAACTTTCTTGTTACACGTCGAAGTTTATATTATAAGCTAATATAAGCTTAAAAAAATAAAAATATATTTAATCAATATTGGAATTAGGTTTCAAAAAATTCAACATTAATTTCATTTCGAATAATAAATTATCATACGCAAGGCATTTCCATAAATTCACTAAAACTGTAAAACTGGCGATGTAACAACCAATTTTTAAATTTTCTTTTAAAGGTTTGGCGGGAGGCTGCATTTATTATTTCTAATGGTATACGATTGTATACATTAGGTCCCTGGATGTAGACCGATCGGACTGATTTGGCTAGCTTGTGTGGCGGTACAATTAATCGGTCTTTGTGGGCGTTGTTGTGCAAGCTGTATGTCTCATTTATACCCCTACGCTGAAACGATTCGAGGTTGCTGTGCACGAACACTCCCACCTGGTAGATATACTCGCAGGGTAAAGGGAGTATGCCCAGCGCCTTTAAGTGTGGTCCGCATGGTTCGTCGGCCGGCACACCCACCATCACGAATACTCGATCAGCGTCCGCGGCTCGAGCCCACAACTCAGCGCCGTACGTTAAGTTAGAGTGCACCGTGGCGAAATAGCATGCCCACACCGCTTCTTTCGATGCAGTGCTTGCATGGCGTCGGAGGGCGAAACATGCGCGACCCAGCTTCGTGCGAAGCTCCTCAATGTGCGATTCCCACGTGAGAGCACTGTCTATATGGAAACCTAATAGTTTCGTCGATCTCACCCGTTTCAGTGGCTTGTAGCTTACCAGTACCCTATACGAATGGGGAGTCTTCCCGTTCAGGCAGACGGCCATGAAGCAGTTTTTTTCTTTATTTAGAAGTAGGCCGTTCGATGTGAACCAGCGCTCGAGATGCGAGACTGTGTTGTTGAGTGCCTGTTCTAGCCGTTGTGGTGTATTAGCAGTAATTACAGCGGCCACGTCATCGGCGTACATGTACATTTTGGCATCCTGGGTCGCACCTGGCAAATCGTTCATCAGCAAATTAAACAGAGTGTTTGACAGACACGAGCCCTGCGGAACCCCGATATTGTTTTTAATTTCAGAGGATACCACGCGGCCTCTATCGCCTACGACCGTTTGACTTCTGTCAGACATAAAAGAAAACAGAAACGATTGATCCGGTCCTCGTATGACGTTGTAGTCGAGCTTTTCGGATACGAAAGCGTGGTCTGCGGTGTCAAACGCGCGGGAGAGGTCGCAGAACAGCACGGCGACATGCTGGTTGGCTTCGCGCGCGCTCAACACGAGTCGTACGACTTCGCGCACCAGGTCAGTGGTAGCACGGCCGCTCCTGTAGGCGTACTGTCTGTCAGAGAGTGCGTTCTGGCTCGCCAAGAACGATTCCATTTGTTTATTCAGCCCCACCTCGAACAGTTTGCTGACTACGGGCACTAAGGATATTGGACGATATGATTTGACGTCAGATTTCTCTCCTTTACCCTTGTACAGAGGCGGTATTTTCACCCTCTTGAAGCCCACATATTCATCATCATCATATAAGCCGAAACAAAAACCTCCACTGTTGGACAAACGCCTCCCACAAGGATTTACACGACGACCGTTCCTGCGCTGCCCGCATCCATCGGCTTCCCGCGATCTTCACCAGGTCGTCGGTCCACCGTATGGGAGGCCTGCCTACGCTACGTTTTCCGGTGCGCAGTTGCCACTCGAGAACTTTACTACCCCAACGGCCATCTGTTCTACGAGCTATGTGCCCTGCCCACTGCCACTTCAGTTTAGCGATTCTGTGAGCTATGTTGGTTACTTTGGTTCTCCTGCGGATTTCCTCGTTTCTGGTTCGATCACGCAGAGAAACTCCGAGCATAGCACGCTCCATTGCCCTTTGAGTGGCCTTGAGCTTTCTTATGAGGCCCATAGTAAGCGACCATGTCTCAGTTCCGTAAGTCTGGCAACACACAATGGTCAAAGACCATATTCTTGAGACACTGCGGTATTTGGGACGTGAAGATATTGCGAAGCTTCCCAAACTCTGCCCAGCCGAGTTGGATACGTCGATTGATCTCTTTCTAGTTGTTTCTAGAAGTTGGACCTACCTAGCTGGACTGTTTGTCCAAGGTATACATATTCGTCAACAACTTCCAGTGTAGAGTCTCCAACCTTCAGAGGGGTGGGTGCGACATGGATATTTAACATTATTTTCGTCTTGTCCATGTTCGTTGAGAGACTTTACTGAGGCCATCGAACACTGTGCTCAGGTCTTCCATAGTTATGACCATGATATCGTCAGCGAATCGGACGTGGGTTATGTACTTGTCGTTGCTATTAATGCCGAGTCCACCCCAGTCTCGAAGTTTTAAAACATTTTCCAGGGCGGCGGTGAACAGTTTCGGAGATACAGCAAGTCGTTTCTCAGCCTACCCAGTTTTCAACGGGGACGGAAACTTTAATTGATTTAGTGTGCACCAATGCTCCGGTACGAGACGTATTGGTCTCGAATATAACTGGCTCACTCGGACACTCAATGATTAATGTTAATTTATGTTAAAAGAAGATTAAACCACAACGTAGAACCATTATACAAATATTAATCTCCCCTGTTTTAATGCTGACCTAGATTCCATTGATTAGAAATCTATTAGAACTTTCGGATGTAGATTGCGTGGTTGATAGGTTCAACTTTCTTATTATTTCCCTATTTAATAGACATGCACCTTTTAAAAGTATAAAAGTACGTAACAATTGCTCACTCCCGTGGATAACTGACAAGGTTAAGTTGATGATTAACTTACGTGACCAAGCTCATGAAACATATCGTAAATCAAAACTAGAAAAGGGCAAAAAGTACTACAAGGACTTCAAAAAATTTGTAGTTTCTAGTATTCATAATGAAAAGCGTGCCTATTTTAATCAACTTGTGAATTATCAGTCCACTAATAGAAAACAATTCTGGAAAAATATAAAGGATAAAATTTCGTTGGACCCGACTAAAAATCAGTCTCCCTGATTTTTTAAATGACCTGGCCTTAATAAATAACTCTTTTTTTAAAATACCTGGATCTAATGATGTGCCCTTAACTGAAATAGCCTTTTTTAACGACAATCGATTATTGAATTGCAATTTTCAATTTAAACCTATCACCAAAGTATAAATATTAGTACTAACGTACTATCACTGAGAAAGATATTTATAAATGCATTATGTCTATCAAATCAAATACCACTGGTACCGATGAGATAAGTAGGGACATGATCTTACTCACGTTGCCTAACTCTTCCTATAATAACTTCTTTGATCAATAAGTCACTTCACTCTGGAGTTGTACTCCGGCAGTGGAAGACAGCTGTGGTCACACCCTTGCCATAAGTAGTAAATCCTTTGTCTGTTAAAGATTTAAGACTGATCAGCATCTTGCCATTTCTGTCTAAACTATTGAAGAAGTCTGTAAATATACAGTTGAGTAAGTATGTTGATGAAAATAATATCCTACCCAATTTCCAATCTGGCTTTCGTAAAGGTCGAGGTACTGTGACAGCACTATTAGATGTTACGGATAATATTCTAGTCGAGCAGGATAAAGATTTTGGCACAATTTTAACGCTATTGAATTATTCACGAGCTTTTGACAGTCTTAATATATCTCTTTTAATTTCTAAGCTATCTTACTGTGGTCTGGATCAGAATGCATTACAATGGTTCATCAGCTATCTAAGTTCTTGATTTCAAAGAGTTAAAGTGTCAAATAACGACGGTACATATGTATCTTCTGATTCTAAGCCTCTGACACGAGGTGTGCCTCAAGTTTCAATTTTGGGCCCACTTCTCTTTATCATCTATAGTGCCGATCTTGTTAGGTCAATCAAGAACTGCCACTACCATTGTTATGCTGACGATGTACAATTGCGTCTGTGGATCGAAATAACGTATATGAAGCTGTCAGTAAAATTAACGAGGATCTCGAGCGGATATCTGATTGGTCGTGTAGGAATGCACTGCTGCTTAATCCTACCAAATCGCAATTCATGGTAATTGGATCTAAAAAGCAAATTGACAAAATTTTGAACTGTAATCCGACTATAAATATCCTTGGTGAAGGCGTTCAACGTGTGGAACAGGCTAAAAATTTAGGCATAATTTTTGACGGTCCACTGAGATTCGAAAGTCATATTGCAAACCTGATCAATGGCTGTTTTTATCGTCTTAAAGTCCTTTACAAAATACGCAGTTTGCTAACAGAAAATGCACGCATTACTCTTTGTGAGTCTTTAGTTTTATCGAGACTAAATTACGGAGACATATTGTGGGGACCACGGCTCCTAACTAGAACCCAGCGATTAATTCAGAGAGTCCAGAATGCCTGTTGTAGATTTTGTTTCAATATACCTCCTCGGAGTCATATTTCACCCTACATTAATAATGCATCTATGTTGTCGTAGGCAGCTTCATTTGGCCTCACTCATGTTTGATGTCTTCAAATTCAAAAGTCCGGATTACTTGTTTTCAAAATTATCTTTTTCTTCCTTTCACAATAAATATGATACCAGATCCACGCGCTGCCCCTTGATAATTATTAAACATGAAACTGTTGCATTTGAGGGTAGTTTCCGTTACGCAGCAACCAAATGCAGGAACAATATTCCTCCGCCTTTTCTTGATTTACCGTCAAAGTTCGCATTTAAAAGAAATATGAAAGAGTGGCTATTGCAAACACAATGTAAGCTTGTTGCGTAACGGAATCTATTTTCTTTAATTCTTCCTTTCTTCTTCTTTTTGATTATTCTTCTATGTATCTCTTTATCTTCCTAGATAGGTACTCGTATCACATCCATACTTACTATTAAAAATCATGTCACATTAGTCCACGCACATGCTCACATGCTCACACACACACACATCACTCACACTCATGCACACGTACATAAATATGTTTTTTTAGCAACATGTCTCGCAACTCGGTCGGAAATAGCAGAATAACAGCGTTTTGCCTTAGGGTAAAAATTACGCTGAGCTTTATTGCCTTTTGTATTGCTTATATGTTTCCCTGTTTTTTAAAAAAAAATCCTTTGATGTTAGTATTAGGTATTAATGTGTAAAGAAATATTTTTAATTGTTTTGTTTATCTTCTCTTCTCTTTTTTATTTTTGTTTATGTAATTAAGCAATACAATAAATAAATAATTCATTCATTCATTCATAAAACGTCTCCCTGTCTCACCCCTCGCTGCAATTGGATAGGTTTCGAGTTCTGGTGCTGGAGGCGAACCGACAAGGTGGCGTTTTCATACAGACACTTCAACACCTCGATGTATCGATGGTCAATTTGGTACCGCTGGAGAGACTATAGCACAGCCCAGGTTTCGACTGAATCAAAGGCTTTCTCATAGTCCACAAATGCCAAGCATAGTGGCTGATTGTACTCTTCAATCGCACCTGGATATGGGACCCTATTACTAGCCTAAGCTTTCCGTCTGTCTATCTATCTATTTTTAGGGTTCAGTACCAGGTAAGGGGGCTCTAACACTAAGCCTACGCTGTCCAAACAGCTTTTATTTTATTTTCAAAATATTAAATTTTCTTAGAGATGAAGTTGGCTTTAGCTGCCAAACAAACTCTTTTAAATATTTTTGAATAACTTTTAACATACTCAACGAATTCAAGATCAAAGTTGACTTTTGTTCGAAAGCGAAAACAAATTTTTTCTACTGTTTTTATACCTACAGTCGCCCAGTCACTAAACTTGAATTTTTCAAAACATTTTAGTCAGTCTTAATCATTATGGAAGTCATAGTCACAGTCACAGTCACCGTCACCGTCACAATCACAGTCACAGTCACTGTTACTGTCACCTTACAATCCTTATTATAATGTTAAACTTTATTGATAACAAATTGTTACAGGTCAACAGTCAGTCAAGGTTTGCACCTATTAGAAAGATTTTATAACTTCGTATTTGATTAAAATTCCGCGCCGTAGTGGGGCAATAAAAGAGGACGGCTCAAATATATTGCTTCGATAAAATAGACTTTATGTAATTTGCAATTTTGGTAGCAATTCGAATTCAATCAGATCTTTCGTGCAGTTGCGCCGTCGCGTCGCTAAGCAAAGTGAATCTAAGAATGATTGACTTCTGCTTTATGTTCTGTCAACGAACGGTGATGGTCCAAGTAAAAGAAGAGAGCGGAGTATCTACTACTTTTTAAAAATAATACAATAACGTAACCTATAAATAAATACTAAGTAATGAATTGATGTTCATTAAGTTGTTCTCCTATTAAATTTTAGGAAACGTTACGTACATTCGACTACAAAATATTTATATGTTTGTGTTGTATATACAACGAGTACAATAATAATATTTATTTCAATATAAAAGGTGGGATTCTGTCGGGGCAGATGGCCGTCTTGTGTAGTCAGCGAGACGCTTTTAGTGTCAAAGATTGAAATAATTGCAATAACGATATCTCTACGATGAACGGTTATAGAAATATTATCATATCAGCTCGTACATGTATGCCCACCGAGAGAATTACCCTGAATTAGGGCGATTAGTGGATCACGCGGGCCCAGTGCGGGTTGGTCGTCTTCACACACAACCTTCGAGTTTCTTCGCAGGTGTGTGCAGGTTTCCTCACGATGTTTTTCTTCACCGTAAGAGCGTCGGATAGACGTACATTATGAAATCAAAATTCGAAAACACATCGATAACAGCCCTAGCCGTTACGCCACTGAAACTCGATATAGGTATCCAAATATTGCACCCCTAAGCGCCTAGATCTGGTTGAGACCATTCATATGAGTCCAAACACGAGGGGTTTATGGTGGATAGTAACAGAGATATTGGCAATGGGCACATAAAATATTAAACACTTAAATTTTAAATACAAATCACCAAAAAACTTAAATAAATCTTACCCGTAATGGGTCTTTAAGAGTGTATCAGTTACTATAATAAAATATCAGGTAATAGTATAGAATCGGTGACAAATATTGAAAGATGAACGAATTTTGGTTTTTATTCACATGACGTCATACTTTGTTTTCTAAAATGTGACACATGGATTGTTTTATGCCAGCGCATGCGAAATAGATGAAATAGAAAGAATGAAAGAAGAACGAATATCAGCAACGCGTTGCCGCGTTACAAGTCTCTTTCGTTATATCCGTTGTATTTCAGTTTTCTGAGCCCGTATGTGATTTTAAAAATTGGGTTGGGCTGTATCGCAGCACATGCCCGTTAATTTAAGCAAAGCGAGTATTTAATATAATAATAAAGCTAATAATAAAGCGAGAATTTAATATAAATAAATAATTTTCATCATCATCATTACAGCTCATATACGTCCCCACCGAGGGGCTCGAGCCTACCCTGAATCAGGGCGATTAGGCCTTAGTCGACCACGCGGGCCCAGTGCGGGTTGGGCGACTTCACACACAACCTTCGAGTTTCTTCGCAGGCGTGTGTAGGTTTCCTCACGACGTTTTCCTTCACCGTTAAAGCAATCGGTAAGTATGTACGTAAGTTTTTTTTGAAAAACTCATTGGTACATTGGCCGTCCAGATTTGAACCCGGTACCTCTGGTTAGATGGACCGAGTCGTTACCGGTTGAGCCACCGACGCTTTTAAAAATTTGAAATAATTTTAGCCGGTTAATTTTAGCCAAGGTCTTAAAAATTGATAATAAAATGAAATGAAATGGAATGGAGTGGAGTGGAATAATATAATATAATATAATATAATATAATATAATATAATATAATATAATATAATATAATATAATATAATATAATATAATATAATATAATATAATATAATATAATATAATATAATATAATATAATATAATATAATATAATATAATATAATATAATATAATATAATATAATATAATATAATATAATATAATATAATATAATATAATATAATATAATATAATATAATATAATATAATATATTATAATATAATATATATTTTTTAAGTATTTTATTTTGACATTATTAACTTTAAAAATACAAAATGTAATAAATTAAAATCTTATAAATAATAAATGCCGTCCAGTGCATCCCCACAAGGCATGGTACCCAGCATACTGGCAGCGTTTCCGCGCTGGATGGCGATGCTTATGCGTTGCCCTAAAAAGCTGCCAGTCTTGCGGTTACCAGTAGTCTCGCTGAGACGCACTGCAAGTTCTTTTAAAATTTTTTTGGCAACGGGTAATATAATATAACATAATATAATATAATAAAAAAGAATAATTATCATCATCACCCCTGTCAATATCTCTAGATGTATTCTACGTCTATAATAGGTAAGGTCGGGGAAAAAGTTCATTCGTATTTTCTATGCAAATTCAATCAGGACGAATAAAACGAGCTGCATCTTCCGATTTCCAGGCTAGAAACTCTTGAACCAAGTTTGTGATACTGACTGAGACTGCAGTAGGTCCCTAAACAACACAAATTTTATTCGCGGCCTGTGTTGCATTTTTACCTTTTTTCTACATCAAATTTCAAAATGTAGCGAACTTCTCGTTACTTTCACTCATTGTCATAAACAAAAAAAAACAATTTTTAAATGGCGGGAATTTTATTTTTTAATATTTATTAAATTTTGATAGTTTACTCATTTAATTTTATTATAACCAGCCAGGTACAAATAATACAAGCAAAGAGATTTGATTACAAATTTATTATAACAAAACACGAAGGAACTTTTTCCCGACCTATTATAACAGGTATATATACTCGTAAATTCCTTGAACTTAAAGCTCAGGCACGTTAGTACAATTATTCTAGTACTATTATATATTATATACTGTTATATATTAGCTTTATTATTATTATTTACGTTAGTACTATTCTCATCTGAGCTTCAGGTATCACGCGTCTCATTTCTTGCATCAGTTTCTTGATATGTGTTCTAGCTAAAACTACCCATAGAGAGTCTTCGAAGCGCCTGAATCATCTTTTTCAAATTAAAAGATAAAGATTCTAAACCTAAAAAGTTTGTGACTTAAGACCTGCGTTTTGTAAATGTAATCATACGGCCCATTGCGTTTACAGGGCCTATGATGAACTTGATTTACACTGCGTCATCTAGGCATGTGTCTACTTTTCTTCATAAAATAAAGGCCTTTTTCCACCTCATTGACTTAACTTCTTAGAACAATAGTTGATAATCATCTGTAGCATCATCGATAGGACGTACCGCGTAAGTTCTCAGAGAGCTTTGTGTTATACACTTGCGTTAAAACCCCGCACCCCCTTTTTCTGGCAATACTCCAAATTTAATGAAGTTATTGCTTTTATTTGGACGGTGGCGGTTTCAATTGGCGGTGGACCGACGACCTGGTGAAGATCGCGGGAAGCTGATGGAAGAGGGCAGCGCAGGACCGGTCGTCGTGGAAATCCTTGGGGGAGGCCTTTGTCCAGCAGTGGACGTTTTTCGGCTGATATTATGATTGCTTATATTTATTTTGTATAAATAATTTTTAAATTAGCGTTTTGTTTATCATTTATTAATTATTACCTTGTACCTTTGATTTAATTTATGTCTAAAGTTAGGTCTTTATGTCTAAGTTACTAACGGGCGTTGTATGGAGCAACGCCCGTTAGTAGTAGGAATTGTGGACCGAATATTTGTCAGTTTTTTCATAATTGTCATGAGTGCAACTAGTACTTTCGGTTATCGTTACCAAAATTTGTTTATACTTGGGCTTGCATTATCCGTTAGATTTTTGTATCTGGATAATTAAAATAGTAGTCGGCCTTTTTATTCGGTTATTCAGATATTTCCATCGATCCATGATAACATATTTCGGATAACTTTGAAATTTAAGATTGATAATAATTAATAAATTTTAATCAGTAGATACTTAATTGTTTATTGTAATTAGTCTAATTTTTTTTGTATGCCTTATGGTCGCGGGAAGCCGATGGATGCGGGCAGCGCAGGACCGATCGTCGTGGAAATCCTTGGGGGAGGCCTTTGTCCAGCAGTGGACGATTTGTGGCTGATATGATGATGATGATGATGCCTTATTTATAGGATTTAGACGGCAAGAAGATGTTTGCGCTCGTAAAGACGAGGCTCTCAATCCTACTAATAAATTTTATAAACGTAAAGGTTTGCATGTATGGATGTATGTATGGGTGTCTGTTACTCTTTCACGCAAAAACTACTGTACGTATCTGGCTAAAATTTGGTAAAATTTTATTTTTGACACTGTAAAAAAATACAATGAAAAAAATAAAACTGAGATTTTTTTTTATAAAATATGCAATAAGTATTACGATTTGTGCTTGCAAAAAGTGGCCCTCATACCACAGATTACTGAATAGTTACTTTAGTGCAGCGCTGATTTTCAGCTATGCTACTTGTAACACGCAAGCTCCAAAAGTGTCTATTCACTCTCGTCTTCAAGATTCCTAAATTATACGAAGCGGAGAATACAGACGCCGGCAGGGAATTCCACTCCTTGCCCATTCGCATAATGAATGAAGAAGCAAAACGCTTCGTGCGTAAAGGTGGAACATCAACAATAAAGGGGTGGAATGGCCCTCCGTACCTGGTCGTTCAATGATGAAATGGAGAGGAGGAATGAATTTTACCCAACTGCCTTCTTAGGGGGGTCATGTTTTATGGATGTATTTAAGTTAGTAAATGTAATATGTATGTATGTATTGATGTGATATTTTGTTTTATGGGTGTATTAAGTTAGTATGTATGTGTGTATGTAGGTATGTCTGTTTCTAAAGCCGAGACTGTAGCCTAAATGATTGATGGATTATATATTATAAGGTGTCGAATTTTTAGTTTTTACATAAAAAACATTTTATTAGTAGATTTTTTTAAACGTCGTTAGTTCGTATCGTTACTCGCTTCTCTTACTAAACTTTTTACCCTAAAACAAATTAGAGAAGCGAATTGTAAAAATTTACAAAATAAGCCTTTACTATTTTCCGGCGCGTTTGGTTGACTCACTTTATTTGTGTCTATTGAATATTACACCTCTTTTATATTACAAGTTCTCGAGTGGCGACCGCACACTGGAAAGGCCCTTCACTCGGTGGACAGATGACCTGTTATAAGTTATGAGAGTTATGAGTTATGAAATCTTTGGGGAAGGCCTAAGTGTAAGTATTTACTAATAAAATGTTTTTTTATTTAAAAACTAAAAATTCGCATAATGAACGAAGAAGCAAAACGCTTTGTACGTAAAGGTGGAACATCAACGACAAAGGGGTGGAATCGTCCTCCGCACCTGGTCTTTCGATGATGAAATGAAGAGAGGGAATGAGGTCGTGAAGCTCCAGGACACACTTTCCGAAATTAACCCATATAGATCTACCGTACCCTATACGGTACAGTAACTTCGTAAAAATATTTTGAAATACCTACAAATTAACAACTGTATTATTTACTTGTCACAATATACTCAGAGTGTCTGTTTTAGGTTAAAAGTGTTGAAAATACATTCAAGCCGGTATTTTTGATTTTTTTTGTAAAATTATCGGGTTTAATCGAAAGATTATTGTTACGATGTCTTCAAGAAGGTAAGTCTTATGTTATTTATTATAAATTGCATGAATTATTAGCATTGTTTTGAAGATTAGGGTAACCCTGATGTTACAGCTACAAAAAAAATGGCCTGAGTTATTTGGATAAGATATACTCAACAATAAACTAGATGTACCGCATACGGTACAGTAGGACTATGTATTAGCAAATTGAATTTATAGTGATATCTAATATTGTGTATTGTTTTTGTTTTGGGTCACTGGCGCTGCACGGTATTACGACATATTTAGAAGAAGATTATGACTCCAGCAAACAGGGTTAAGATTTAGATTTTTTTTTACTACCACCTGATACCGCCAACAATGACCAGAAAGGCGAAGACTCAGGCGAGGAAGATGCTGTAAACATAAATAATGTGCCTCCAAGTTTGCTACGAGCACCAGCAGAATATTCTACGTCCACAAATGAACCAGGAACTGAAGGCCAAGGGCCACATGAATCTCGGGAACCCCTGAAAAAGCGCATTATAAAGTACTGTTGGAGAAAACGAGATTTACAGCCCAAAACTACTACTTCGCAACCTCTTTTTAATGTTTTTCTTGAAAAGACTGCATTAGAGTGGTTTTCGTTATTACTTTCCGAAGACGTATTAGAGTTGCTAACAGAAGAAACCAATAGATACTTAGCAAGTAAGCTTCTTCCAGCTGATGTCAAGATTGAGGATATAAAATGTTTGGTTGGAATTTTGTTAGTCAGCGGCAATTCTCAAGTAAGCAGAAGAAGAATGTCTTGCAAAAATGCACCAGATTCAGGAAATACTTTGACTGCTTCAGCTTTGTCTAGAGATAGATTCATACTGATATACTACAACAGCTACGTTGCTGATAATCTAAATTTAGATGGATTGGATTAATTCGCCAAAATTCATCCATTTCTAAATCTCTTGGCTGCGAAATTCCTTGAGCACTGTCCACATAAACAGAATCATAGCGAGGATGAAACAATGATCACATATTTCGGTCACCATAGCTGCAAACAAAGCCAGGTCTTAGTCGGCCATCTTCAATAATTTAACTTCTGGTTCTCGATATGCTGGCAAATAACATGTCACAAAGCAAGAGAAAAGAACCAGATGTGTACAGTGCCATCTAAAATGTCCTAAAAGATGTATTAAGTGCAATGTTGGTGTCTATGTAGAAGGTTTTTTTATGTATCACACTAAAAACGGAATAAAAACTTCATTTTGAAAAACGTGTATTTTTTGCTTACTTGTAGTCCTACTGTACCCTGTACGGTACGGCCCCCCATTAGCCCCCCATTAATTTGATATTTTTTATTATATTTTTTTATGATTTTTGGGGTTAATTGAATATGTTATTACTAAAAAAAACTCTATTTTTCCATAAAAATAATTATCGGTCTAAATGGGTTAATCCTGTGTAGAACACCGATAGACTATTTTCTATTATGACTAGAACTTTATTCCGTAGGTGAACGTATTACATTGAGTTTACCACTTTTTTTTCAATTGATAGAATTCTTATAGGTTTTCCTGTAATCTACAAGCCATGAAGTATATTTTGTATTTTTTTCAAAATTGGTCCTGTAGATTCGGAGCAAATGGGCTTGGACAGACAGACAGACTGACAGACGCACGAGTGATCCTATAAGGTTCCGTTTTGTTTTTTTTTGTACGGAACCTAAAAAGTGTTAAAACGAAAAGTCTTAAAGTCACCGATTTTTGTGTGTTGGTTTTTATTTAATATTAACTATTTGTTTTCTAAAAATTTTGGAATTGATGCCAAAAACAGGTTCTAAAGTAAATTTTTTTACATCAAAAGTGGTAATATTTTTAAAATTTTATTCAATTAAATCGATTTTTTATTACATTAAGTATATCATATATTTTTTCCAGGGTGATAAGTGATAGCATTACACAGTCTTTCAATAATTTTAATTGAATATTGTCATTTGATCCATCTTAAGGAATTTGTAAAACATCGTGTGCTCTTGTGCAGAGCGTGTGAAAAGTGTAAACGTTTTACAAAATTAATACATTCATAAAAGCAGCTCTAAAACTTATAGTTCAAGGTTCTCACTTCAACGCAGGCTGTAAAACGCGCAGCTTAAGCCTTAACTAGCGGCAGTGTTGTCCAGCTCGAGCCGACCACACTGGGGTTATCGGCCGAGATTATCATAGATTTACTGAAGCTAAAAGGAAGGAGATTGGATGTCACATTATTCTTGGAGAAAATTACATCGGTGAGGTGCCAAGTCCCTCTTTACTTTCGAGCGACTGAGGATCAGAGCGAGCGGTAATCAGCGATGAAGGAGTGGGTATTGTTATGACATAAGTTGCAAGTTTAAAAACTTAAACCCGGCAATGGAAAAATGCTCTTATCTGCGGATTTATCTATTGATAAAAATGTGAAAAATTTGATTCAAATCTTTTTCATTTGCTTTTTACTTTTTTTTTTGTGTTAACGATACCTGTTAGCAAAAAAGAGATTTAATCAAACAAATATAAATATTCTTTTTTACAGATATTATCTATCTATAAATATAAAATTATGTGTGCGCCTGTAAGTGATCTTAAAACTTCTAAACGAACTGACCGATTACGATGAAACTTTGTAGAGTAGAGACGTCGCGCCCATGCCCGGTTATCGGCGCCTGTCAGCTTAAAACAAAAAAAACTGCGAGCCATTTACCCGTAAAATTACGAAATTTGAAAAAATCTGGACAAAGTTTCATTAAATATCGTTGGTGCGATTTTTGAGGAAAAGTAACTAACAACCTGGATTCGTACGGCAAGTACCATTCAGATTTTTCCCGGAATAACGAACTAGTACAGAGTTTTGTCAAAATCGTTAGCCATTTAAAAAAAATCAGGGATGCATCCGATACCGATATATCCAATTTTGCCCTATACAACTACAACTCAACCTCTTTAAAAACTAATGTAAACGCGCCTCTTGTTTCTTCTATTTCCTTCTAAACGAGGCACAAACTGTATTCTCTGTTGTAAAAAATACAAAATTATTTATCGAAATCAATTAGCATGCGTATGAATATTTATATATAACTAGACGGTTGAATAAAATAATTAGCAAAATTATTTCAATTTCAAGTGCTTCAGGGAATAATCATAGTGTCATGGCTTCTACTGCTGGAAAAGGGATGGGCTGTGTTGGAGTCACGGCCGCTTAACTTTTAAGATTCTGAATTTGATTTCGCAATTAAATGTTAAGAGAAATCAAGACATTCTGACCAGTACTTAAGGACATTAGGTTGGTTAATTTCGTGTATTCATATATTTAAATAGTACTTATTTCATACTTTTAAATATATATTTATTTTTGAAGTCGTATTTTAGTTTCTTAAACATTATTTTATTTTTTAGTGATAATCACCTAATCGCCAATAGGAAACATAATATCTTAATGCATGTGTTTTATCACCGATACAGAGTCCTGTGGCTTCCATCATCATCTCAGCAGCATGAAAGTTAAGGAGTTAAACATTCTATCATCAGCTCACCTGAATAACCTGAAAGACTACAAATATAAGTCTACACGTACTTACGTATTTATGTATAATATTTAAAAATCTATCCTCCAACTCCTAACCGTTAACGAGTTTTACCTCCCATATCAGCTCATCAACCTGAGATGATGAATACCAGGCGCAAAAACGTGAATAGAACAAGGTAATACATGCCTACAAAATTTAAGGGTTGCCCTCAATTTCCCTAGGATTCCATTATCAGATCCTGACTTGGTGACAATGAGACCACTTAAAAACAATGCTCTATCGAATATTTTTTGTTTTTGAAAATCGGTCCATAATTGACAGAGTAATATAAGAGTGAACATACATAAATAAATACATAAAGTGGAACATAGAACCTCTTCCTTTATTGAAGTCGGTTAAAAACTGTCAACCCTATAAACAAAGCTGGAAGTCAGTTATTATTTTCGATTTTTAAACTTGTATGATCCGTATCTAATCTTAAAATTTTCAAATAATTTCAAATCCGTTAATAGTATAGAAGGGCACCAGACCGTATATTTACCATAAGGGTTATCTTGTAGATCTTCAGGACTGGCTGAATTTTGAAGTCAAACATTATGCACAAAGCACTAAGTAATACTCGCATTACAAACGATGCGTTAGTAATCTTCTTAGAAAGGTTAACATGAGATATTCACGACTAGTTAGATTGAACTAACATTTACATAACGTAACCTTAAGGGTGTCCTCTAACAAAGAGAAAATGGAGTTGTGTTAAATCCTTACTTAATATTATAAATGTGGAAATTAGTGTAGCGACATGTACTACTAATTATTTTATTTGCGCATCGTGAGCACTTAGCGAATGCACTGTGCAAGCACACCCTAGACACTTCCTACAACGGGCCAGAAATGACATTTCAATAAATAGAGTTTAAAAAAACTAAAAAGCACGCTTCTAAAGTACATCAGACTAAAAAGTAAAAATTAATTCTTAATAGAAGTTGAAAATAATAATTAACAAATTACTAGTATTATTGTGAAAAAGCGTGGGGCGCTCTGTGCCACATTTTTCGTCTATCGAGCAACCCACACTTTTTTACAATAATACTAGTAATTTGTTAATTATTATTTTTTTCTTATATTAATAATTAATTTTTACTTTTTAGTCTGATGTACTTTAAAAGCGGGATTTTTAGTTCTTTTAAACTCTTTTTATATATATATATATATATATATATATAAATATATTATATTCTCTTTATATTATATTATATTCTCTATTATACTCTTTATATATATATATATATATATATATATATATATATATATATATATATATATATATATATATATATATATATATATTAGCGAGACCTCCTGGAGGTTGCCGCCCAAGCGCTGGTCGCTCGCTGGACCTTCCCCCATAGGGAACCGCTCGTCAGAGCTTGACCGCGCGAGGGCAGGTGACGACACCGAGCAGGACCATCCAAATGAGACCCTAATGACCTGCCCGTATTAAAGGGCAGCGTGGACAACCACGTTTATGGGACTACGTCCCGGCAACGTTTCTCCGGGGCAACGAGAAGAAATCTCCGACGCACCAGTCGTTCCCCACTCGCGACGACGACGTGAAGACGTTTCCTACCCGCGCCTCGCTATAGACCCAACTAAGTACAACCTTCTTTCTGTAAAATCATTCTTTTGAATTCTAATAAATTCTGACTTTCGTGAACTGCAAACTTAGTTTCATCAATTTTGACAATTTTCATCTTCTCCACGCGACCTTCATCTATCGTACAACCGTACATAGCCTATCCCGTAACATTACATTTTACGCTTGAACACCTGGACCAATCTTGATGAAATTTGGCATGTAGGTAGCACGTGTCACTGGGAAGGACATAGGCTACTTTTTGTCCCTTGAAAATAGCATAGTCCTATGCAGTTGCTGAGGTAACTGAAAAAATACTCTTTTTTCGGTTAATTGCTTTAACATCGTATTTTTGTGATTTTTTGCACAGACGTAACTTACTAATTTGCATATTTCCATGGGATCTGGAGAAAATTCCTTTTTTGAAAAGTCATTTCTGGCCCGTTGTATGAAATGTCCAGGGTGTTATTACGTGTTCATTTGTCCTAGTTAAGTCCTCTGTATATTTTGCAAAGGTTGACTGGAAGAAATTTTTCTAGAGGATAAGTCCGCTTATATACATAAGCTTTTTTTTTAATATTATTTTAAGTGTATATTATTTTGTACAATAAAGAGTATAAAAACAAACAACACCCAGACATAGAGCAAACACACCTGTCAGCCACATGAATATTTGTTCTGGGTGGGTATCGAACCCACGACTCTCTTCCCAGCAAGCAGCAGCGCTGCCAAAGGAACAAATGTGTTAAGTAACAACTAATAATTTTCTCATCTATCTACATATATAATTCTCGTTTCACTGTGTTAGTTGCCATACTTTTTCGAAACGGCTGGACGGATTTCCATGAAATTTTCTGTGTATATTCGGTAGGTCTGAGAATAGGTATAAAAAAATTTCACCGGGATCTGAGCGGGCGAAGCCGCGAGAAACAGCTAGTAACTATGTAAGAAAACCGTCTTCTTGGGGTTCTGTAGTCAAAAGTGACAAAATATTGTCACAAACTTACAGATCTAGCCTGTCTTGTTTGCATCACCTAAATATTTCTTTTACGCACTCAAATTTTTTATTAAAAAAAAGAAGGCTATCATCATCATCGTATCAGCTCATATACGTCCCCACCGAGGGGCTTGAGCCTACCCTGAATTAGGGCGATCAGGCCTTAGTCGACCACGCGGGCCCAGTGCGGGTTGGTCGACTTCACACACAACCTGCGAGTTTCTTAGCAGGTGTGTGCAGGTTTCCTCACAATGTTTTCCTTCACCGTTAAAGCAATCGGTAAGTATATGTACGTAAGTTTTTGAAAAACTTACGTACATATAGTCCAGATTTGAACCCGGTACCTCTGGTTAGAAGGACCGAGTCGTTACCGGTTGAGCCACCGACGCTTTTTAAAAATGAAGGCTAAGTTTGGCATAATTTTAGTTCTCAGTACATAATTCCACTTAATATGTATATTTTAAATTTTATTGAACCATTTCTGACTATTTAACTTTAAAAGATAATTAAAAGTAAATATAGTGGCTGCGCCAGTAGATGGGAGCCACTTAAACTTATGAAGAAGTTAAAGTTTCTTAACGGTGGAACAGTCTGCGCTATTAACACTGGGGTCAAACTAACTGAGATTAACCAGAAACTAGGGAGTTGTTAAGTCCAGAAGCATGGTTTAAACCGTAATTATATTCCACGTGTAAGTTTAAGATTATATTTAGGGTGTAACAAAATTGGTGTAGGTCCCGTTAACTGGGGCTTCTACTCGTCATACTGAACATCTTTCCCCATGGAACCCATAGACAATTCGCAAAAAAAAATTTTGACGCTCCACACAAGATCGCAAAAAATTGAACAATCAGCTGATCACCAGAATAAATTGTACAATAAGTTTATAAAAATTATTTATTATTGTTGTAGAATATTGCTATGACTATCCTGTTTTATTTAGTATCACAATATTGTCAAAACAGTTTGCATGTTTATTTACTTATTTATTAAATCACAAGAACTCATTTATTTACAGGAACACTAGCTGGACAAATAATTAAGAACGAAATATTTTTTTTATTTTTTCATCAGATTGAAAATGGAATGCGATGCTCTTCTTTACTATTTTTTGCAGTTTTGCGCAGTTATTGTTTCCTTTCTCGTTTTTTGCAATTATTCGTCAAAAACCATTGGAAAAAATAAATTTTGCGACTCTGCTACTAGAGAACTAATAATAAAGTTGCGTGGTCGCGTAATAGGTCTTACAAAAAATTTTTGGATCATTTGGCCTGCTCTAAAACGATGGTGTACCAGGCTGTGATACATTTTAATACCCATAAAGCTACTTCTAATAATTCCCGCAAACGAAAACCAAGAAAAATGTCTCCTCGACACGATTTAAGAATAGTTCACTTTGCTAAGCAGGACCCATTTAAAGGCTCTAATCAGATAAAAATGAAGTTTTTATTGAAATTAACCCTCAAACAGTGTCGGCGCGCACTGTTCAAAGACGTTTGGTGGAGGCACAGTTATTTGGGAGATGAACCAGAGAGGTACCCATGCTGACACCATGCCATAGACAGGCCCGAGTTGCGTTTGCAAGGAATTATGTAAACTGGACAGAACAGCAATGGAAGAATGTACTTTTTTCTAACGAAACCAAAATAAATAGAATATGCTTTCATGGCAAGCAGTAGGTACACCGACCTGCAAATAAGGAATTCGACCCAAAATACACAAAAATATGGTTAAGCATGGCGGTGGAAACGTCAAAATGTGGGGTTGCTTTGCCGGTTATGGCATGGGACCTTATATATGTCTGATACAAGGTACCTAACATGGATCAATAGCAATGTAAACAGATTACTCGGAAGAATGTATGCTGCCATACGCTGACGATAACCTCCCTGTAATTTGGATATTCCAGCACGATTATGACTCAAACACACTGCCGTGCCAACTCTGTAAAAACATTCCTCAATAGGCAAATGGTAACTGTATTAGACTGGCCACCAAATAGCCCAATCTTAATCCCATAGAAATTCTGTGGTATCAAGTTAAAAAGCAATTGTCGAACAGGATCGCTTCCAGTTTTCTTTATTCGCAAATCTTCTTAACTGTTCCGAGCTATCGAGCTAAATAAACTACCAAACTATCTCACTAACATACAAATTGTGCCTATTTACATATAAAATTTACACCTCGCAACTAGTAGGCTTCCTAGTGAGGCCATGCTAGAAAGAGAAAGGTATATAAACTAATCGCTGCGTCTTTCTTGCACGTCGTCCGTAACATCCTCCCCCCGTCGCAGATCTTCGGAGACTCCATCATCGACGTGGAGGACGACGAGCTTCCTCACCGGCCGCCGTAGAAGTCCTCCTCGGGTGCGGACCTCGGTATTCCGTACGATTCCGTCTGGTCCAGGGAAGACGCGTGTCACCACTCCGCGGGGCCATGTGTTGCGCGGCAGTGTTTCGTCCGCGATGATTGGCCTCGCTGTGTGCTCTTTTACTTCAGTGGCTTCGGTTCTCCCACGGACGCGCAGTACTCCGTCGACTAAGATGGGATCCAACTTCGCTATCCTGCTGGAGGGGTTTATGGATTGCCCCTTCTCGAGCTTCTTGACTTCTTCGGCGAATGCGTCGTTCTGCATCTTCTTCCACCAGTGACGTTCCGCTTCCTCTAGATGACGTAACTCCATCCTGGTTGCTCGCCGCCGACAGATGTCCATGAAGGCAAGAGCCCTTGCTGTAGCCCTTATAAGTCGTTCGAATGATGAGAAGCGGGCTAGGTCCGGGAGCCAGTGGTCCTTCTGGTTTGCATCCCCTTGCTCTGTTTCCTCTTCTCTCGTGTGCATTATCTGGCTGGCTTTGCATTCTCTCGGCCAGGCTTTTTCTTCCTCGTATAAGAACGCAGGTCCGGTGAACCATCGGTCTTCACGGGTCTTAGAGACGAAGTTCGCTCTTGTTGCTTCATCCGCTACATTTTCTTCGGTAGGTGCCCAGCGCCATTGGTCTCGTGTGGTTCTCTCCGAGATTTCTCCCAATCTGTGCGCGACGTAGGGAGAGTATCGCACTTCGTCGTTGCGGATCCATTGCAGCGCCGTAGTTGAGTCTGACCAAAACACCGTCCGGTCTGGTTTTATCCGGTGTTCTCTCGTGATGTCGTCCGCCAGTCTTGCTCCTATCAGGTTGGCTTGTAGCTCCAGACGTGGGATGCTTTGCGTCTTAATAGGCGCTACCTTTGCCTTTGCCGCAGCCAGGGTCACCTCGACGGAGCCGTCTTCGTATTCGAACCGCCAATACGCCGCGGTCGCGTACGCTTGCTCACTTGCGTCGTTGAAGATGTGCAGTTGTCGATCTCGCACTCCCCCCGTGCAGGAGTAGCGTCTCCGGAGTCGCAGGTGCCTCGCTTCGTGTATCGTTCGCATCCAGGTAGCGAACTCCTTGGCGGCTTCCTCTGGCAGCGCGTCGTCCCAACCGATCTTCTTTTGTCTCCATAGATCCTGAAGGAGAATCTTCGCCGTGATGGTGAGATAACTCAGCAATCCTAAGGGGTCGAAGATAGACATCACCGCGCTGAGTGCTTCTCTCTTGGTCGGTGGTCGCGCCAGGATCTTCACTTCATGTGGCACACGTGGCATGTCGGTGTTGAAGAGCAGTTCATCGGTGTCGGCCGCCCATATCAGGCCCAGTGTTCTGCCATTTTGAGCGGCTTTTCCCATCTCCTTTGGTGCTCTTGCGCGCAGGTCCCTTGGTACATCTCTGAGTACTTCTTCTGCGTTGGAGTCCCAACCGGCGATGACGAAACCCGCTTGCTGGTGTACATGGCGTACTTCGGCTATGGTCGCGATGGCCTCGGTTTCGGTCGCGTAGCTATCTACGTAGTCGTCCATATAGTGGTTCGTAGTGATGGCCTTCATCGCCAGTGGACATTCTGGACCATGTTTTCGTGCGTTGTGGTCGCGCACGCTATGCGCTAAGAACGGCGAACTCCTTGCTCCGAAAATCATGGAAGTCATTATGTACTCCCGGATGTCTTCTTCAGGGTTGTCGCGCCACAGGAACATTTGTGCTGGCTGGTCGTCTGGTCTTATCTTCACTTGCAGGAACATTTCGCGGATGTCTGCTGTGACCGCTATTCTCTCCTCTCGAAATCTGTACAGGATCCCAGGCAACGATCTCAACAGATCAGGTCCATCCAGAAGCCGGTCGTTGAGGCTGACCCCGTTGGCGCGAGCCGCAGCGTCGAAGACCAGCCGTAGTTTCCCTGGCTTGTTGGGGTTAACGACGCCGAAGTGTGGCAGGTACCAGTTTAAGTTGCTGTTCCTATCATGTCCCTTCGCCAACTCCGCATACCCTTTGTCCAGTAGGTTCTTGACTTGCGCCGAGTAAGCCGTCTTGAACGCTTCCGACCTTTGCATCTTCCTCTCTATGTGACTCAGCCGCTTCTTTGCCATGTCGTAACTGGGTGGCATCTTCGTATCGTCTTGGATCCACGGCAGTCCAACTTCGTATCTTCCACCGACTTGCTTTACGGTGGTTGCGAAGATCTGTTTCGCGCGTTCATCAGACTTCCTTGGTCGCGTTGTGATGGATATCCCAAGGGAGTCTATCTCGTAGTGGGACTTCAGTAGGTCCTCTATCTTCTCATTTTCGTTTGTGAAGACTGTCTCTTCTTTTCTTCGTGTTGTCCTTAAGTGGAGGACCGTGCCGTCTTCATCAGCTCGCCCTTTAGGAAGAGTGCCATGAAGTGTCCATCCAAGCAGCGTGAGTGAAGCCACTGGCTCGTTCCTTTTCCCAGTGAGTAGCTTCCGTGAAACTATGAGGTGCCAGTTGTCAGCCCCGATGAGCAGTCTAGGCGCCGCTTGCTCGTAGACCATGTCTTGTACCGGCAGTCCTTTCAGATGTGCGTAGGTGAGGCTCTCTCTGTCCACAGTCTGTGAACCGGCTTTGAAGTTCCTCCTGGTGTAAGCCTCGATGTCATACTCCTTGTTGCCGCCTTGTCCTCGCAGGATGAGCCGTACTCGTTGGCTCATTTCCCGCTGTGATGAGGTGACACCGTGTATGTGCAGCGGAAGTGTCGGGCCTTCGGCGTGTAGCATTCGTGCCAGCTCTTCGTCGATGAGCGATATCGTTGCCCCCTCGTCCAGCAGCGCATATGTTTCCACTTGCAAACCTCCGGGTCCTCGTACTGTCACCGGGCATACTTTCAGGAGCACCGGTCCTCTGGCTTGCATGGTTGTTGCAGACATCACCAGCTCTTCCTTGTTCTCCGCCTTCTGTGGTGCTGGCTCCTTTGCTGGTGCCTGTTCCGTGTGCAGGAGTGCGTGGTGTCTCATCCGGCACTCTCCGATGCCACATCGCTTCGCCTTACAGCGGAACTTTCGGTGATCCCCGTGCAGGCAGTTGAAGCAGACTTTCTTGTCTTTCACCCAGGTCCAACGGTCGTCTGTGTTCATTGCTGTTAACGTCGGGCATGCGTATATATCGTGCTCTTTCCCGCAGCACAAGCATTTCTTTTCTTCTTGAGCGGCTGTGGCGGTGTAGACCCTCTTCGCTTCTTCTCTTCTAGTTTGCTGTACTGGCCGCGGTGCTGGCTTCTTTGCTGGTGCCTCTTTCCCTCCAGTTGTTGTACAGTGTGAATACGCGTAGCGAAGCATTCGATCTGCCTCCCGCATAAGGAATCTTGACAAGGTTTCTATTTCTGCTTCCTTGTTGCTCGGGTTGACGCAGGACGCCTCGTACTCGTCTGCGAAATCGCACCATCTCGCTCTGATGTGTGGGCTCAGCTTGTCCAGCACCTCTCTGGTCAACATCGGGTTGAACAGATATCTCCTCCGGTCAATGTTGTACAGCACGCATACAAGGTTCTGCAGCTTGACTGCGAAGTTATTCAGTTCTTCAGCGCTGGTACCAACGCGCGGAAGCCTTCGTATCTCTTCAAGTGTCTTGTCCATGATGGCTTCGGGGCGACCGAAGCGTTGCTCGAGTGTTCGCATGATCACTTCTGGGTCGGTCGCCGTGTACAGCAGCGCGGCAACTGCGTTCCTCGCTTCACCACGCAGGCAGCTCCGTAGCCGCGCGAGGTTTCCTGCCGGTGTAAACTGGAACAGGTCAGTCGAATCCCGTAGAGCAGCTTTGAAGGGCATCCACTCCACCGCTTCCCCATGGAAGAGTGGCAGCTCTTGGGCTTGACGCGGCGGTGGTCTCCTTTTCACCATTGACTCCAAAGCTTCGGCTAGTCGCTCGATGCCACGGTCCTTCGATCTTGCTGGTGTGGTCGATCGCCTTCTTTGTTCCTCCCTGTAGTGCGGCGATGGTGTCCTCTGCCTGGTTCTGACAACGCGCGCTGCTTGCTGGGCCTTGTCGTTCTGATATCCGAGAGTCGCTCCTCCAAATGTAGCCTCCAACTCAGTTGCATCTGCAGGCCGGTTAAGCTGGGGTCCGGTAGGCCTCGATGCGCCTCGCAACTCGTGGGTATCTGCGCCATACGAGGGTACTTCCCGCTGGTGTCCGGTAGGCATCGATGCACCTCGCAACTCGTGGGTGACTGCGCCATACGAAGGTATTTCACGTCGGTGATCGTCAGGCATGGATGCGCCTCGCAATTCACGGGGGTCCACGCCAGGCAGTTCATCGGCCGGCGGCGGCAAGTGTTGACTGCTTCGGTGAAGCCAATCTTCAACGCGCCGTTCGTTACTTGGTAGGCTGCGACGCTCCTCTTCTTCATCTTCCAACAATGCGACGTCCAGAGCGAGTTGCTTCTGAATCAACGCGGCCTCCATTTCAAGTTCTCTCTTCTTTAGCTCGGTGAGCCTCTTCTCAGCTTCAAACTCGGCGAGACGACGCCGGGCGGTGATGCTGGCGGCGGTCCGCACTGAGCCAGAGAGCGACGGGTGCGGGCTGCGGCGCGGTGGTGCTCCTCCAGCCGTAGATACTATCGGCGGTGTCGGTGCGGGCAGCCCGGCTGCGGTTGCCTCCATTCGCGAGGCGGTGGTGGCTTGTGCAGAAGCGGACGCAAAGCCCAGGTCTTCCGTGATCTGCACACTCGTGGGTGGCATGATTGATCTCGTCATGGACGGAGACGCAGGGGGCGAAAGGAAAACGCGTGACGGTAGCGCGCTTCCATTCGCTGTCTCATTTCTGTCCTTCATGCTCCTGGTAGTCGGCATCTTGTACAGCTTCGCCTCCGTGGGCAGACTTCAAGCTTCAGTGACACCGGTATCCGGCCAGGTGTCACCAGCGGCTGCGCAGATCTTCGGCAGGCAGCAGTACGGCTCTTCGATTTGCTGAATTCTTCTTTCTTCGGCTGCAATCCGGCGTCGATGGACCAAAATGTGGGGGTTCTATGCGTGGACTGTATTGTTGAATGAAACTCGCAGGTTGCAGGTCGAAGGGAAGGATCGCTTCCAGTTTTCTTTATTCGCAAATCTTCTTAACTGTTCCGAGCTATCGAGCTAAATAAACTACCAAACTATCTCACTAACATACAAATTGTGCCTATTTACATATAAAATTTACACCTCGCAACTAGTAGGCTTCCTAGTGAGGCCATGCTAGAAAGAGAAAGGTATATAAACTAATCGCTGCGTCTTTCTTGCACGTCGTCCGTAACAGATATGAATGTACTTGATTACAAACAACTATTCCAAATAAATTTAAAAAAAGCCGTAAAAAGCTGATAATTTTTGATAACCAATAAACAATATTTTTTTAAATATATGTCGAGTATGGAAAAAAAAATTGGCCCCTTATATATTTTTGCTGATTTGATAACTTATTTTGTATAGAGGGCCAAATATTTTTTTTCTGATTTGACATATTGTTTCTTTGAGAAAGTTGTTTGTAATCAAGAACTAATTAAAAGTCACACTGTATATCCAAACATACTTACACTTATGAAATTTGAAACCCACATAGTTTATTATACACGTATATTGTGCAATTCCAACAATATACATACAATATACAGGCCGAATTGATAACCTCCTTTTTCTGAAGTAAGTTTAAAAACCGGCCAAGACCTAATCGGACTCACGCACCTAGGGTTCCGCGTACCACAGCACCTTTGGCTACGGAACCCTAAAAACATCAACTTGTACAGCATTATTCATATCAATATAAAAGACATTAACGAGACCGACCGTAAGAAATGATTTTCCTTTCATTCAATTTGGAATCTTAGCGACGAGGGTCCGAACAACACTTGGCTGGTTAGGTAAGTAGGTACAGTCAAGGAATTTAATTTCCAACCCACCTAAGGTTCAACATCGTATAGAAAACTGTCACCATATGAGCTACTTTCGATTGACACTGACACGTAACAAAACAAATAATAACTTTTCGCAAAGAGGTTATCTGTAACGTGAAGTGAAAAATAATACGTATTGACATTTAAATACTATTACTGATATAGAATTTTCGACCTTAATGCATTGCGAATGTCTAACGACATTTCAACGAAATGGGTAGAGAATTAAATTCCTTGACTGTACCTACTTATAACTGGGTAAATTTTATAAATATCAATATCTTTTTGAGATAGAGCCTTGTAGAACCCAATACTTTCGCAATACTGCGTCTACATAAATTGTCAGGAATATACATATTGGAACAAGCACTATTTAACTATAAAGAGATATCCATATTTTTTTACAAAGTCGGTCCAGAATCCTAGATTGCGAATGAGAGATCCCTCATATACAGGGTGTAAAAAAATTAGTGTAGGACCCGTTAACTGGGCGAAATCCTCACTATACTGAAAAATTCCCAAAGGAACCCACAGTGAATTCTCAAAAAAAAAATTGGACCCTCCATACAAAAACGGATGAAATTGGTCAATCAGCTGATCGATTTGTATGAAGAGTAAATTTTCTTTGCGATTTTAGCAACTCGTAGAACAAATATTGTTCAGAATGATAAGTGGAAGCCCCCATTTAACGGGACCTACACCAATTTTGTAACACCCTGTTTAAACATTTCTAATATTAGTATTAGAAACATTTACAATAATATTATTATTATTATTATTATAAAGGGGGATAGGGGTAAAACCACCGGCAAAATTTTTTTCTTATCTGTGGGGTAAAACCATATTATCACACCTAGAAATTTCAAAATACCTTATCAAATAATGAATCCCCCTTCCGCCCCCCAAGTATCATATATTTTTTTTTTACTATTGGTAAACCCTTGACAACATCTCACCTGGTGGTAAGTGACGATGTTGCCGAAGATGAAAGCGGGCTTACCAAGAATCCCCAACGCAATGGGGAACTGGCTATCTTATCTTCATGCCGGAACACACCAATGATATCAACATTGATATTTGGCAGCAAGACTTAGATAAGATGGTGGTAGCTAGCCAGGCGGGCTCAGAAAATGCCCTACCACCAACCAAACCGAGTCTTACAATTGACCCCGCCGGGAATCGAACCCACGACCTCCTGTGTAAAGCCAGTGAACTTTGCCTCTGAGCTACGGAGGCGGTTAAAGAAGAGACGTGTCATCTACCCTGAGAGAGGCAAACCTGATATTTTTAATCTTCTAGTCATTTTTTATTTGTAATATAGTTTTCACTGCATAACTTTCCCTTCATCTACATAGCTTATTTTACTACTGAACCCGTAACACAAGTTTTATATCATAGGTCACCCATAAAAGTAAAAAAAGACGGATAAAAAAAGATATAAACATATTATTCAATATTCATACGAGAGTACTTACTCGTATCGTTCCAAGGCCGTAATAAAGTAAGCCGTTATCGACAACTCTTGCGCCGCTGAATATGAAAATGTTACAGATATGGGATAAGAAAAACTCGGTAACTCGATTAAGCTGTTGTACAGCAAGTTCCAAGACAGCCCCAGTTATATTTCTGTTCTGTTCCATGACATGGGTAGAAGTTCTGTTCGAAATAGCTTCATAATTTTTATCAAAACAAAACAACTAAACATTTTGTATGATCAGGGTTCCGTACCGAAAGGGTAAAAACGGGACCCTATTTTTTTTTATTCAATTTAATAGCACATTCTGGACACTTCATACAACGGGCCAGAAATTACATTTCAAAAAACGAATGATGGAATAAACAAAATGGCGGCGAAATCATATACGTTCGACAACCAAACTGTAACCAATCTGTATCAATCTGGGTGACGATGGGGTGAGGTCGCAATCTAGAGAGCGGCAGGGAGTGTCCATACTGTATGTTAGTACTAATACATATACTTTGCTATTAGTAAGACTTCACTGTCCATCCGTCCGTTTGTAACCAGGCTGTATTTCATGAACCATGATAGCCAGACAGTTGAAATTTTAACAGATGATGTATTTCTGTTGCCGCTATAACAAAAAATACTAAAAATTAGAAAAAGTGTAAGTCTCCATACAAAAACGTGTTTTTTAAACGTGAAGAAACTAGCGCCATCCAGTATGATGGTACGGAACCCTTTGTGCGCGGTTCTGACTCGCACTTCACCGGTTTTTATTTATCAAATTTGTGAAAAAATCAAATATTGATCAACTTTATTTAATAAAAAATATGATGAGCATCCAGCGGCTTCCCGCGACCTTCACTGGGTCATCGGTCCACCGAGTGGGAGGCCTGCCTATGCTACGTTTTCCAGTGCGCATTCACCACTCGAGAACTTTGCTGGTAGCGCAGAACTGGTCGTGGTGGAAATCCTTGGAGGAAGCCTAGGTCCAGCAGTGGACGTCCTTCGGCTGATATGATGATGATGATGATGAGCATATACGGAGCGAGCGAAGGTTTCAATGTTGTTTATTTTTTCAGTTCCCTCAGAAACTGCATCGGACTATGCTATTTTCCCGGGTTAAAAAGTAGGCTATGTTCTTCCCCGTGACACAGGCTACCTGCATGCCAAATTTCATGAAGATTGGTCAAGATTTCGAAGCGTGAAAAGGTAACAAACAAACAAAGAAACACATTTTCACATTTATAATATTATATATATAAAGTAAAGAAAATAGTAGGAATTATTAGGGAATATGATAGTGTGATAATAAAGTGTCTTGTTTATATTATTGTATAATTCTAATGAAATGTACAATAAAATTCTACTCGAGAAGATTTACGTAATAAAATAATTTTAAACAAAAACAACCGACTTCAAACAGGAAACTAATGTTCCTCTGATTTCTCTGAGATGCCATTATCAGATCCTGGTTTCCTTATCATGGTACCACCCTTGGGATACCTCCTTTCCAACAAAAAACAAATCATCAAAATCGGTTCATAAACGACGAAGTTATCCGCGAACACACATAAAAAAATAAAAAATATATACGGTCGAATTGAGGAACCTCCTCCTTTTTTTGAAGTCGGTTAAAAAAGTGTGCGTGTATACACATAAAATATTTTTTTTCGGTCTTCGGCCCCGCAGGGAGCGTTCCGGGCTCGCATAAGGCGGCATGGCCATGTTGCCTTAGTAGCCTTCGTGACCGAAAAAACGTAATAACGCTAAAAGTTAATAACATAAACATACACTTGATTTCACTTCTCGGGATCTATATTAGAATCAATTCTAAACGAGTAAACTCCAAAAATAAAGTAGATAAAGCGTCGGTGGCGTAACGGCTAGGGCCGCCGCCCCCTTTCCGGGAGGTCGTGGTTCGAACCTATCACTTACCAATGTGATTTCGAATTTAGATTTCATATGTAAGTTTATCCGATGCTCTTACGATGAAGGAAAACATCGTGAGGAAACCTGCACACGCCTGCGAAGAAACTCGCAGGTTGTGTGTGAAGTCGACCAACCCGCACTGAGCCCGCATGGTTGACTAAGGCTCGATCGCCCTAATTCAGGGTAGGCTCGAGCCCCTCGGTGGGGACGTTTATGAGCTGACAGGAATGAAAAAAAACTTCATAAATTGTGAATTGTGTCTCAGTGTGGTGTGCACTCAGTACACCTCTGACCTACATGACCGGTGACACTGACGACTAACATTGAGCTTTTTACTGCTTTTCTCGTGTTACACATTTGTCGTAAATTATAAGAAGGCCAGGTTACGTATTTTTACACAGCATGTGTCCTTCTGGGCTTTAAGAAAATAGATACCTACCGGAGTAAAACTTCTATTCAAATTTTTTGAATTCCATACATAGCAGGCCACGGGACCCTATTACCCCACCCTGGACACTTCATACAACGGGCCAGAAATGACATTTCAAAAAAGGAATGACGGAACAAACAAAATGGCGGCGAAATACTATACTTTCGACAACCAAACTGTAACCAATCTGTATCAATCTAGGTGACGAGGGGGTATGGTCGCAATCTAGAGAGCGGCAGGGAGTGTCCATACTGTATGTTAGTACTAATATTTATACTTTGCTATTACTAAGCCTCTGCTGTCCGTCCGTATGTCTATCTGTCCATCTGTCCGTCTATCTGTCTGTCCGAAATTTCAAAGGGTTTTCTTAACCGTAATAGGTAGCTGGCTGAAATTTTTAAAGAATATGTTAGTATAGGGGATTCACATCGGCTTCCCGCGATCTTTACCAGGTCGTCGGTCCACCGCGTGGGAGTTCTGCCTACGCTACTGAAATCGTTGTCCAGCAAAGGACCTGTTTTGGCTGATGATGACGATATGATGATGGGGGATTCACAAAAAAAAAACTAAGGGCTAACCAAACTGACGACCTGGGTAAAGGTCGCGGGAAGCCTCTGGATGCGGGCAGCGCAGGATTGGTCGCCGTAGAAACCCTTGGGGGAGCCTTTTGTCCAGCAATGCACGTCTTTCGGCTGAAATGATGATGATGATGATGAAGGGCTAACCCATACGAGGGCGACGAATGAGAAATTGAAAAATATGTGGACAGGATAAAACTCGACTTCGTAATTTTAATGAAAACGTACTAAACATCACTAATAAACACTAAAAAAGGAAGTCCAGAATAAAAATGTGTATGTTTGTGTGTGTATGTATATACGTCCTCCTGTTTTGCGGGGAAACTAGTAAACTGATTGTTTATTTAACAGTTTATTTTGTACAAACACAAAACATAACACTTACAAAAAGTAAAACGATTATAAGTATATAGATATTACTTATTTCGTATTCAAATATTTATGTTTTGTAATTAAATGATCTAAATCACACACTCCTGGCCCCAAAAGAAGATAACTATGAGAACTAGAGACTGATACACATACATATATACCTTTAAATACATACATAATCTTTATATATAATCTATATATTTATTGAACCCCTAATTCTTCTGGTCCTCGCATCAAACGTGAACGGCTGGACCGATTTCGCTATACTTTTTTGTTGAGTTCTTTATTGTCAGGAGAAGGTTTGTAAGTTGCTCTCCTTTGTACTGTTGCATTTTTCAATTTAGTTTTTAGTCAAATCAGCTTAAAGATTTGTTCGGAAGGTCCAATTTAATCTGCGAACTATCTTTTTGTTCCTTGACATCATCTCACCTGATGGTCAGTGACGATAATGCCGATGATTGATGAAGAAGATTCCTCAACGCAATGGGGAACTTAGCTATCTTATCTTCAAGCCGGAACACATCAAATTGTTAACATTGATGCTTAGCGGCAAGACTTAGATAAGATGGTGGTAGCCAGCCAGGCGGGCTTAGAAAATGCTTTTTCACCAACCAAACCAAATCGTACATAGTTAGACCAAAGTATATATTAATATATTAGCACTAACATACAGTATGGACACTCCCTGCCGCTCTCTAGATTTCGACCTCACGCCCTTATCACCCAGATTGGTTACAGTTTGGTTGTCGAACGTATAGGATTTCACCACCATTTTGTTTGTTCTATCATTCTTTTTTTGAAATGTCAATTCTGGCATTTTTGACCTTTTTTGAAGTGGTTGTGGTAAGATTCCACCGGAAATCGTATTGGCGACCTTCAATTTGACTTAACTATTACGCCACGAAGGCTGTTTAAATTATTATACTGAGGATTTCTTAACCCTAGAACCACTACATGGGGTTGTGTGTGGGTGACCCCATGTAATTGTTTTTTTTGTGAGATATTGTCTTAGAAATCTGTGCATTTAGTAGCCTGTGACGCTTTGCGCACGATTATTATAAGTTTCCGTGTACCTAATATCCAATCATTTCATGTGTTATTTCATGTCCTTGGGCTAAAGATAGAAAGGGTAAAGAGCAATGGTAAAGTGTTAAAAAAAATATGCGCACAACTTGGTTACCCTATTTTATTAATTTATATTTTAATCCACAATTGATAAGCCCTCGGCATAATTTCACCAGATTGTGGCGATGACGCCGTAGATGTTACAAATGTGTTTAGTTTTGAGCTGCTACTAACTAAATATTTATTCATATCTTCGAAACTTTTTGTAGGTGTAAAACAGGTCATTAAACTTTATGATTTTGTAGAAAAATTTTTTTTGGGGGTCATCCGCATCCCATGTTATGGTTCTTGAAACTAAATTAAGATGTTGTAGTTTTAGGGTTAAGACATACAAATAGTTGTTCAGTAACGGGTCCTTCACTAATTTTGTTACTCCCTATATACCAACACGGGTGTTGTGTTTTGGTGCCATTATTGCAGATTGATTCCGGTATCCAGGAAGCAATTATAAAGTGACGGAAGACCTATAGATGAAATACAACTTAATTACTATTATATACTCAATTTGGATACGACTGCTGACTGCTCCGCAACCTTGGCACCACTAAGCCAGCCGAAATCAAACGGGGAACAAAAGACGAAATTACTCAAAGCAGTAAATTGAAAACAAATCACAGTTAGTATAATAATTTTAATCGTCTCCGTGGCGTAATCACACTACTAATATTATAAAGGCGAAAGTTTGTGAGTGTGTATGTTTTTTACTTCTTCACGTAAAAACTACTGAACGGATCTGGCTGAAATGTGGTAGGTTGACAGATTATGACCTGGATTACACATAGGCTACTGTTGTTCACGCTCGCGAGCCGCTTTGCACACTGCGCACCCTCGAAAAGTCATAGAAACGTTGTCCACGCGGGTGAAGCCGCGGGAAACATTTACATTACATAAGTATTGTTTTAGTTGAATACTCGTGCACTACCAGTTTTTGTGCTTTTGTCTCCAAACACCATGTCTGGAAGAAATCGCTTTGAGCGATAAGACCGCCCAAATTGTACCGCATATAGTACGTTCATAAATTTTTTTTAAGTTTTTTTTTTAAAACTTATGAAAGTTTTTAAGTTTTACATTGTGTTTATTTTATTTAAAAATTTGATTGCGTTTGACTATATCTCACCTGATGGTAATTAGTGAGTATGTGAGTGTGTTTATTTTTAATTAGGGTGTATTTATCTAATCTTATCTTACTACCGTATAGAGAAATGAAGGAGATAGTGCGGGAAAAGGAGACATGGAAAGAGCTACACCGACAAGAGCACGGCTCGTAAATTGTGATGATGATGATGGTGATATCTTACTACCAAATATTTTGGAAAATTTGCTGGAAATTGCCGAACATTCCGTTTGTTTGTTGGGCACCGCCGACTCAAAATTATTTAGGTATTTAGATAGAAGTTTATGGCTTTTCAGTTCTTTTCTCTATCCGTCGGTTTAATTTTTTGTTTGGAAGTTTGAATTTTTTGTGGCGCAAGTATATTAATAGCTACTTAATTTTTTATGACTTACTTTTAACAGCCTTTCGTCTCCCTCATTAGACCTTCAATGGTAGTCATAACCTATAAATCATAAGTTAGAGATAAAGTTCTCATTAAGATGAATGAAAAATCTAAACATAAGCCTAAATAGTGTCATTAGAATTAATTATGTTTGTCAAGTTTCCGCAGAATCGGTTCACATTCAGCAGGGGAACAATCAATCTTCCCTATTTTTCTATCCTTTCGCCCAATCCTTTCGCATGTTTTTTACTTGATAGGGTAAGTAAACCAATTTCGGCTTACTTACCCTATCAATTATATATCAATTACTTTTCTCATTATGTGTCGTGGTTTCGAATATACAGCTATTCAAAATTAAGTGGTCCAATACTCACAACCTTACCCTACCTTATAATCTTTGAGTTTTGTCTCTGTAATGTTTCTAAAAATGTAAGACCTATTTACAGAAGTATTACTTTTCTCCTTATGTGCCGTGGTTTCTAATATACAGCTATTCAAAATTACATGGTCCAATACTAGCAACTTTACCCTACCTTATAATCTTTGAGTTTTGGTTCTGTACTATTTCTAAGACCGCAATATTTTATAGATTTAGTTTAATGTGCAACCTCGTTAGTAAATCTACGTATTAGTTATCAATATAACGTAGGTCTATAATATGTTAGTCTAGACTTATATAATAATGTTAGCAACAAAAGAATACGATCTTGATAAAGTAATTTATACTGTAAATGTGATCAGCGTGTGGGCGGATAAGGGTGGTGTTGTTGCCTTCCAGTATTCTACCTTGGATAGAAACCATATTTTGGGCATTATCGCGCGAAAACCATCCACTAGTATAGCTCATAAATATTTGATTAAGTTTGCAAACAAATATGTATATTTATGTATCGATATTTGCAACTAATAGTATTTACTTGCGTCGGTGGTGTAAGGGCTAGGGCCGCCGCCTCGTTTTCGGGACGTCGTGGCTCGAATCCTGCCACGTACCAATGTGATTTCGGATTTAGATTTCATATGTACGTTTATCTGACGCTCTTACGATGAAGGAAAACATCGTGAGAAAACCTGCACACGCCTGCGGAGGAAATCGCAGGTTGTGTGTGAAGTCGACCAACCCACACTGGGCCCGCGTGGTCGACTGAAGCCCGATCGCTCCAATTCAGGGAAGGCTCGAACGCATATGAGCTCATATGATGATTTGCAACTAACGCTAACTACAATAGGAAGTCAATTTTACCTTTAAAATTATATTTTTCAGGATTACGTAACTTCCAATATTATTATTTCTTATCTTATAGCACCATTAACCGTGCTACCCAAGGGTTAGACGGCCGCGGTTACCTGGTGTTGCACTTAACATCACCCGCGGTCACTTGTAGCGCATTTAGATTTACTCCTGTCGACGTGTGCAACGCGACCTTCATAAACATCTGGAATCAGATGTGCAGGTTTCCTCAATATGTTTTCCTTCACCGCTAAAGTAATCGGTAAGTCATATACTTACGTAAGTTTCGAAAAACTTATAGGTACATTGGCCGTCCGGATTCGAACCTAGGACCTCTGGTTAGGAGGACCGAGTCGTTACCGGTTGAGCCACCGACGCTTCCAAGATTAAACATGCCTTTATAAACAGACATCTGTGACCCCAGCGATATTTTATTATCCTTAATTCGCATCATCATTACAGCTCATATACGTCCCCACCGAGGGGCTCGAGCCTACCCTGAATCAGGGCGATTAGGCCTTAGTCGATCACGCGGGCCCAGTGCGGGTTGGTCGACTTCACACACAACCTTCGAGTTTCTTCGCAGGCGTGTGCAGGTTTCCTCACGATGTTTTCCTTCACCGTTAAAGCAATCGGTAATGATATGTACGTAAGTTTTTGAAAAACTCATTGGTACATTGGCCGTCCAGATATGAACCCGGTACCTCTGGTTAGATGGACCGAGTCGTTACCGGTTGAGCCACCGACGCTTTTTTTTTAATTCGCATGCTGATCTAAAAATAAGAACCTACGTAATGTTCACACAAAATTTACGGAGAAAATATTGAGAATTAATACACCGTTCGTTCGTAATATTTTCCAATTTTATTATGATTTGTTTGTATTTTTTAACGTTTATACCTTAATGAAAAGCTAATGTAATGTGAAATATTTCTTGTATTTGGCTGCCGTAGTTATATGTTTTTTTTATTTTATAAACTGACATCAAAGTCCAACAAAGGTGTTTTCCATACAAAATCTGAGAATAACATAGAAAATATCTCAAAAACCGCAAACCTTTCGGGTATCCTTAACTTTTGGGGTATCCTAATCGTGCTGATTAACCTAACCCAAAATGTGATCCATCACTGTAACACCGATTGAAATTGTGTGTGGAGCTCCTTGAAATTGTATTAAAAAAATGTCGTATAAAAAAGATTCAAAAATATTTTCCTTCGAAGTGGCGGAAAGGATGTTTGTCATGTTTGTGTCATTGAGAAAACTATCTACAGCGTGTAGTATAATCCAGGAAACTCTAGAGAGTAACCTCCTATAAAAAAATTTAGAAAATCCTGCGAGAGGGTACCTATGTTCTGCGTGGGAGTTGAATCCTTACTAATCCTACTAGTATTATAAATGTGAAAGTTTGTATGTATGGATGGATGTTTGATACTCTTTCATGCTTCAACCACTGGACGGATCGGGATGGCACACATATAAGTTAGGTCCTGGATTAACATATAGGCTACTTTTTAACCCGATTTCTTAAGTGGTTCCCGTGGGATATCAATTAACTCTCTCTTCTTTGTTAATTTATGTCACTTCGCAATGAAGCGAAGGATTCACGCGCTAATTAATACTGATTATCTAATTGACTACTAATTAGCATAGCCCGACATAGTTCCCAAGGGATCTAGAGTTGACTCAGTTCCCGCGCTCGACAGCACGACAGACATGAAAACTATGTTCACGCGAAAACTAACTAACTACTGAACATATCTGGCTGAAATTTGGTAGGTAGACAGCTTAGGACCTGGATGAACATATAGGCTATTATTTTTCTCGCTCGCGAGCCGCTTGCGGCTCATGCACTGCGCACTCTCGAAGACAGTCATAGAAACTATGTTCAAGCGAGTGAAGCCGCTGGCAAAATCTAGTATTAGATAAGCGTCGGTGGCTCAACCGGTAACGATTCGGTCCTCCTTACCAGAGGTCCCGGGTTCAAATCCGGACGGCCAATGTACCAATGAGTTTTTCAAAAGTTACGTACATGTACTTACCGATTTCTTCAACGGTGAAGGAAAACATCGTGAGGAAACCTACACATCTGATTCCAGGTGTGTACCAAGGTCGCGTTGCACACGTCCGTAGGCATTAATCTAAATACCCTACACGTGACCGCGAGTGATGCTAAGTGCAACACCATGCAATCACCGTCTATGCCTTAGATAGCACGGTTAATTGTGCCACACGATAAGAAGAAGACTGATATTATAAATAAGAAGGTGTATCTGTCTGTCTGTCTGTTACTCTTTCATGTTAAAGTTGCGAAATTTAGCCAAGACGTAAAGTAAAGGGCGGAAACGAACATAGGATGTTTTTCATACCAGCAAAAGACATAGATCGTGAGACATCTGGAAGATAACTGATTTTTGGAGTCAATAGTATTTAGTATAATGTAGTAAAGTATAGTATAGTACTTTAAAGTTTAGTAAGATAGTAATTCGCTCTCTCATTTACAACCTATTATAGAAATTTCATACACATTCTCTGCGACGATTCCTCTCGGTACCGGCAGAATAACAGCGCAGTAGGTAGGTCTCCCTGCTTGCAGCATTATGCTGAGTCGGGGCCGGTTCAGCAAAGTGCACATAGTATATTCACAACCGTATCGTACTCATAATTTTCTACTTTTTCTTTGTGTTATTTGTACCTTTTTTGTTATTTTTATGTTGTCTGTGTGTATTTTTGTCGAATAAATGTTATCTTATCTTATCTTATCGAACATATTATCGCTCGCTTTTCTCGCTCAACTCTAGTCCAGTTGAGAATCCTTTTGTCCTTCTTAATATTGCAGTCATTTATTCAGTTTTTGACCAAAGATAACCTTAAAATTTCTACAGCACCGGCACCCGAGTCAGCTGCCAGCGCCGGCAACCAAGCACCTCCTTATAATTAAATCTCTTTTTTTAAATTATTTCTTCTGCGGCAGCAGCGCTTCGGGTGTCAATTAGTTTGTTATAAAACTTACATCCTGGTTACTTCACTTCTGAGTTACCGAACCTTGAACAGACACAAATCTAAATCCTCAGGGCCCGATGATGATTCAAAAAAACTTTTTATTTTTTTTATTTGTGACAGAGTTTTAGCAACCACATGGAGAGCGGCAACCCTACATCTCACAAATGGAAGGAAGACGCACCCCGCTTCATCAAACCGCAAACCGCAGAGATCCAGTCGCCGTTTCAACCCCCGCCGCACCATATAAAAACCGGAGCTCAACCATCACCTTGAGCACAATCAGGAGATCCTCACGACGTCGCGTTGCTAAGGGGGGTCTACTGATTGTGTCCACCCTCTCTCTTCTAACACATTTCACAATTTTTTTAACTTCACAATTGGTAAGCCCTCGGCAACATCTCACTTGATGGTAAGTGACGATGATGCTGAAGATGGAAGCGGACTTACCAAGATTCCCCAGCCCAAAGGAGAACTGGCTATCCTATCTTTAAGCCGGAACACATCTATGTGATAACACTGATATTTGGCGGCAAGACTTAGATAAGATGGTGGTAGCTAGCAAGGCGGGCTTAAAAAAGGCCCTATCACCCACCAAACCGAGTCTTACAAGTTGACCTCACCGCGAATCGAACCCGCGACCTCCTGGTGTGAAGCGAATGGACTAACCATTACGCCACGGAGGCTGTCTAATGTACTTCAACCTGTTACTGAGTAACTACAAGAAACTACATACTGTATAATGATTTTTTTATAACAGAGCCCTTGCAATGTGAAGTATGTAGTTATGTACTCCTACACTTTAAACTCATTGCGAATCTACGTTTCCAGTGGAATATCGTATAACTGCGAGGCTCTATTCAATATAGTAGCCAGGATAACATGAACTGCCAGCTAGTTAAATTAAGCAACCTTACTTTAACTCTGATGGGTCAAAAAAAAGTGGCGATGATTGAAAATTAAAGTACTTAGGTACATAGGTGTATATCCGACTTTTTTACTTTAGAATGTACGTACGTAGGGCAGAGTAAGTTGTGTTGTCGGAAAAAAAAGGTTTTTCCAATTTTGAAAATGTATTCTACCAAAAAACCGAAAATTTCAATTCCGTCCTTCCGTGCGTCTTTCTGTCACGCTTGGCTCTGAAGGCTAAATCTTCAGAGCCAAATTTAGAACACAAGAGTTCAACAAAAACAAATTATAGCCCTTCAAGTGGCGGAATTCCTTATAAGGATTATTCGTAATTGGCAACTGTCAAATTTTGAATAAGCATCAAGTGGCAGGCTGCAAGAGGCTGCGCGGGGTAATTCGACACCTCCAAACGTGCCCGTCATACAGATGTGATGCATGTGCCCCTTTGTCGCACTAAATTATTCTCAAAACTTTGTTTGACCCGTTTATTGTGAAATTGACCCCTTTGTTAACTCTAAAAAGTTTAAATCACTGATTACTAGTAAAATTATAGAACGAGATTGTTACTAAAGTACAATACAACACATATGCACAACGCACACCCTACCTACATATACAAGTGACAAATACACACACACACATACAAGTACATACACACTGATATTTTGATTGGATATACAGTGAAACCTGGTTAAGTGAGACATCAAGGGACCTGCAATGTCGTTTCACTTATAGAGGTATTCCAATTACCCAGTGTCTCAGATATACAGGTATAAATAAATATCTGTCTCATTTACAGAGGGTTCCATTAATAGAGGTGAGAATACAGGTTATTTCAGTTATACAGGTGCGATCATTAAATAAAATAACGTGTTATGTATGTAAATGAGTTTTAATAAAAAAAAAATAGTACTTAAAGGTAATCATACAAATGTAATCAACAAAAATATTCAAGCACGTTTTTACACGTAATATGTACGAATATGGAAACAGAATGTATCAATTATAAAAATCTGTCATTTTAGTTTGTCGTTTGGAAGTATCAGCCATCAGATGTTTTTCGATGTTATAAATTTTATCAAATATGCTTTGGTCACTAATTGATGACATTTCAAAATAACTGTGCAAAGTTTCTAGTGCTTTTACTGCTTCGCGTTTAGAATTTTTTACTAAATTTACTTCCGCGCTCATTTCATCGTCTTCTTCTTCATTTTCCAATGAAGAAGACGAGAAGGCATGAACAATGTCGCTTTCATTAAGTTCTCCTGAAACTATTAAACCGTCATCGACGTTTATAAAATCTTGGAATGTTGGCTGTTGATTATTGTCGTTGCTGATGGCTAAGTTCCAATCTTCAGGATCAGTATCTAAATTTTCGTCCTCCTCTTGTAAACTTTCAGCTACAGTTACTTCAGATTTAAATCCAGATTTTTTAAAGCAGTTTGCTATACTAGTTTTGGTCACAGAAAACCAAGCTTTCCTAGCAAACCTCATCGCCTGAAGAACATCGATTTGTGGGCACTGATTGTCTTCTATAGATTTAATAACATGTCGAACAGCTTCTTTTCTGTAATAAGTTTTGAAATTGTTGATGATGCCTTGATCCATTATCTGCAATTTACTTGTCGTATTCACAGGCAGATACACGAGTTTAATGTGGCTTAGCTCGGGAAAATATCGTTTCACTAATAGAGGTAATCTTCATAGTTGTTCCACTAACAGAGGTTTTTATTTAATACATTTAAATAAACGTACGATTTTTTTAAATATTGACAATAGTTTCACTAATAGAGGTTATCTATTCTAGTTATTCCACTTACAGAGGTTCCTGTCAAGAATATTCTAGATTTTAAATTTCACTAACAGAGGTTTATAAATTCCACTAATAGAAGTAATTACGTTCGAAGGTGCCGGGACCGGCGATTCTGTTCCACCAAAAGAGGTATTCCACTTATCCAGGTTCCACTAAGCCAGGTTTCACTGTATATTAAGTACCTTGTATTTTTTATTATTTTTTTCTTTCTTTTTTGTGGTCGTTATAAGCAGTTTATATAATCAGGTCTGATTTGGTTTTTTTGCTTGATTTTGTTAAAATGTGTTTCCTTTTAAAAATTAATTGTAGAAATCTAACAAGGCTTCATCACTATCTATTTTATACCTAAAAAAAGTCTATTATAAGTAAAAAGCTGTTAATTATCCAATGGAATAAAGAATGATGACTTTTATGGTATAAATGTCTTTGTATTTTTATCAAGTACTAGTTTTTGCCCGCACATTTTCACATTTATAATATTAGTAAGGATGTAGAGTACATCAACATTTTTCGTTCAACGAATACAATACTCGTTGGCGTCATCATCACCACTTACCACCCGAGATTTGCCTCCCCTTATATTATAGCTTATCACTGCTTACCACCGCATTCGCGGGTTAATTAGGTATGATGTCATAATTCCAAAAATAACGACAGTTACAATAAAATATCTCAGTCATTATTACTGGAAACATTAGTTAGCTTTACCTAACAAAACATAACTGGCAACAAAGCCACCCTTGTTTAAAATTCATAAGGCACAGCGATCTCGCTGCTCGTTTAATATTCATCGCTCGCTCTGAGTGCAACTCGATAAAACGTGTTTACGAGCGAGCGGCGATGTAAAGCGAACGCTTGCGCCTATGAATTGCTAACCACGCAACGATCAACTTGTAGCATTTCCTGGCGTCACAAGTATACTAGTATATACAGGGTGTTACAAAATTGTTGTAGGTCCCGTTAACTGGTGCTTCTACTCATCATACTGAACAACCTTTGTTCTACGCCTTTGCTGAAATCGCAAAAAAAAAATACTCTTCATACAAATCGATCAGCTGTTCGACCAATTTTGTGCATTTTAGTATGGAGGGTCCAATTTTTTTTTGAGAATTGACTATGGGTTCCTTGGGGAAAGTTGTTCAGTATGATGAGTAGAACCCCCAGTTAACGAGTCCTAAACCATTTTTTTACACCTGTATATGCTGGTTGTGCAACTTGTGCGGGAGACCTACGGGCTGGCTGGACACCTAGCACCAGAAATACAAAGGGAATTTAAGGCAGCCTTGAAAGTGCTGATACAGTAGGGAAAATTAAAAACTCACCACGCGTGCAGAATGCACTCAGGCCAGGCTTCCAATAACGCTACGAAGGCTTATACGAGGACGCAGAACTTACACTTCACTCATAACTATAATACATATGTTCTCTCCGCACTGGTACGGATTGAATTTCTTTTCGTAAACGTACCCTATCGTGTGGTGTATTGATAAATAGAGTTTCCTCAAACCAATTTTTTATTATAGCATTTTTTGTTAGAGTCAAGTGTCTCCCCCATCTCCAGCTAAACCGCTAATTTAAGACACCTAATTTTTTTTTTCAATTTTAGGACATATGTCAGCCGTTATAGTTTTCCTGTTAGATTGATTATATAATCAATCTAACAGGAAAACTATAACGGCTCAGTAGGCTTTCTAAGTAGAGTAATAGTCGACCAACTTAGGATGTGCAGTTCGATTAGTATAAAAATCATAGATTCACATAAATAGGGTGACGCTGTTTTTTATTATGGCAAAGCCTGTCCGTGACGAGAAAACAGTACTGCCAGAAATTCAATGGACTGTATCTCATGGAAAATGAAGATTCGGGAAAGAGAACTGCAAGCGCACTCACCGATTTGCTGCTGTTTTTCATCTGATGAAGGTGGTACTAAGGCGACGTCCTCCAGGGTCTTCAGCTCACGCGCGACATGAATTCCAGCTCTTTTTAACAAATATATAGATATTATTTTTAGTGCACACGCGTTATAGTTTTTAATTTATATTTTTACACAAAATTTACACGGTTTGCCTTATTTTTCGAAGATTTGACCGGCCGAGTAAGTGATTCGATGTGCCCGCGGCTATAAGACTCGAGCTTATAAAAGTAAATTTAAAAATCTGTTTTTTTTTTGAACAGTTTGTAAGGGAATTTGGCTCTTGCCTATGTACTCGTACCTATTCACTTAGAATCTAGTTACTACAGTTACGTCTTATCTGTGATTGTAATGTATAATTGTGATACTGTCTAGACCACAGACAAACTGATCAATCAGTTTTGTGGGTCTAATGTTTACCTATGTACTATTTTTTTTTCGTATAATAAATAAATAAATAATAATAATAAATTAGCAATCATAGATTCCCTTACACAGCAAATATAGTGTTTTTAAAAATATCATTTTTTTTAATATAATGGAACCCTTCTTTGCGCAATTCCAAATTGCACCTGGTCGGCCTTTGAAATGAAATTTTTAAATATAGTTAATTAATTAGTTAATTTCACTCATTTTCGACAGAAAAAGCAATATAATGAAGGCGTAACTTTTTTAATTTTATTTTGGTTAAATTACGAATGTTCACCTTTTAAATGTTATTATAACCATCCAGGTACAAATAATACAAGCAAAGAACTATTACAAATATATACTTACTTTTAGCCGCCTCCGTAGCTCAGAGGCAAAGTTCACTGGCTTTACACAGGAGGTCGCGGGTTCGATTCCCGGCGGGGTCAATTGTCAGACTCGGTTTGGTTGGTGGTAGGGCATTTTCTAAGCCCGCCTGGCTAGCTACCACCATCTTATCTAAGTCTTGCCGCCAAATATCAATGTTGATATCATTGGTGTGTTCCGGCATGAAGATAAGATAGCCAGTTCCCCATTGCGTTGGGGAATCTTGGTAAGCCCGCTTCCATCTTCGGCAACATCGTCACTTACCACCAGGTGAGATGTTGTCAAGGGTTTACCAATTGTGAATAAAAAAAACGAAGATTTTTTTCCTCGACCTTTTATAATTATTATTTCAACCTTGTTTTCGTGTCATTGGTAACAAGAGACGAAGTAACTGTTTAGTAATCTGTGACAAGAGTCCAATGTGGTAGGTAGATATTAGTATAGTATCAGCACAGTATTACGATATGGCTTAAAGTAGCGCAACGCCTTTGATGTCGCACGATGCACCACCGGTGTAGTCAGCCTGGCAAACTCCGCCAGTTTGTCACCCGCTGCCCCGCAAGTACCCTTCCGTTGCTCTGCGTAAATACATTCGTTGCGCTACCGTAAGCAGCTATATTGTAATACTGTAGTATCAGTAACCGAACTGTCCATGGCAAGATTTGCGCATACGTAGAATAAACATTTTCTTTTGATATAGTAACTAAGTTTAGTAGATATCGATGTATTTACCCGAAGATACGTTAACAATAGTTTAACAATAGTTTTACAAATTAATTAATTATCTTCGCTGCTACAAGTACTACCAGGCCTGTTAAAAATGTACCTACGCCAAAGTAAATATATGTTACGGCTTCAGGTGGGTGTGAACATAAACTTAAGATTAGCCGGCTAAAGTTAAGATTAGCCGGATAAACTTCACCCAGATGCGAGGCTCTTCGACTGTAAAGCCAATCAAACCTGTTTCCTGACCAAACTTAATATCGCTCTCTGCGCTCGCTAACCACCCAAAAAAAAATTACCCATACCAGCCAGTGTTGGGTAGACCTTGTTGTGTACGCTTAAAACGCCGAATACCAACTAAAATCGGATTTTACCCAAACAACTTTAGCCGGCTAATCTTAAGTTTATGTTCACACCCACCTTTAGCCGTGACAAATATATTAGTACTAACGCCTGTGCCGCGTGGCCCCCTAATTGGGGCAAATTCAGAAGTCAGAAGAGATAAGAGTTACGCGATAGAAAGAGAGGCAACTTGTTGGTGATATATAACTGTAGGTAATACGCGATGTGCGACCTTAATTTGCACTTTATTGTGTCGTAGCAAGAGTCGCCATTCATTCAAATGTTAAGCTTTAAAGTGCTATTTTTTGTTAGAGTCAAGTGTAAAAGCTAAACCGCTATTTCAGGACATCTGAAACAGGAAGTGATCACCGAATGGTAAGAGGCACATTGAATCTAAAGACCAAGCTAGAAAGATGTCGACTGATGAAGTCCACACTCCGACCAGCGCCCATCCAGCTCCAAAACCCCGAAAACTTTCAGCTCGAGTTGCACAATCGCTTCGAATGCCTAGGAGACTGCGAGAATGTGGACGATTATAACGACAGGTTCGTGGAAATTGTCCAAACGGTCGGGTCTAAGATTTTCAAAACTCGCCGTTCAAACAGAACCAAAAAAATCTCTGACTTCACCAGCAACCTCATGGAAGAAAGACGCAGATTGGTTTTGCAGTCCTCTGAAGACGCTACTCAGTATCGGCAACTAAACAGGCAGATCTCTAAGTCTTTAACTCGCGATTTGCGCCACTTTAATACAAATTGTATTAAAGAGGCGATTGAAAACAACAAAGGCTCAAAAGTGTTCGCTAGAGATCTGTCTGTTGGTCAAAGCCAACTGACCAAGCTGAAGACTGAGGACGGCAGGATCATATCGTCTAAGACTGAGTTGCTGGAAGAAGTTGAGAAGTTCTACGGACAATTGTACACGACCACACGTCCGCCTGTCAGCGATCTGGCTAAAGACCCAAGAGCTAGACTTACCCGACACTATACCGAAGATATCCCGGACGTCAGCCTGTACGAGATTAGAATGGCTCTTAAACAGCTTAAAAACAATAAGGCACCGGGTGATGATGGAATTACGGCTGAACTTCTGAAAGCAGGTGGAACACCGGTACTTAAAGCTCTTCAGAAATTATTTAATTCCGTTATACTTGAGGGACAAACGCCTAAGGCATGGCACAGAAGTGTGGTCGTGCTTTTCTTCAAAAAGGGCGACAATACCCTGCTGAAGAACTACAGACCCATCTCACTTCTGAGCCATATCTACAAACTGTTTTCGAGGGTCATTACGAATCGTCTCGCGCGCAGTTTTGACGACTTCCAGCCTCCCGAACAAGCCGGTTTCCGAAAAGGATTTAGTACCATAGACCACATACATACGCTGCGGCAGATTATACAGAAGACCGAAGAGTACAATCAGCCACTGTGCTTGGCGTTCGTGGACTATGAGAAAGCCTTCGATTCGGTCGAAACCTGGGCTGTGTTACAGTCTCTCCAGAGGTGCCAAATTGACTATCGATACATCGAAGTGCTGAAGTGTTTGTATGAAAACGCCACCATGTCGGTTCGCCTCCAGGATCAAAACTCGGAACCTATCCAGCTGCAGCGAGGGGTGAGACAGGGAGACGTTATATCTCCGAAACTGTTCACCGCCGCCCTGGAAGATGTTTTTAAGCTTTTGGACTGGGGTGGACTCGGCATCAATATCAACGGCGAGTACATCACCCACCTTCGATTCGCTGACGATATCGTGGTCATGGCTGAGACTATGGACGACTTAGGCACAATGCTCGATGGCCTCAGTAGAGCCTCTCAACAAGTGGGTCTTAGAATGAACATGGACAAGACGAAAATTATGTCAAACGTCCGTGTCATACCTACTCCTCTGAAGGTTGGAGGCTCTACACTCGAAGTTGTTACCGAATATGTATACCTGGGACAAACAGTCCAGTTAGGTAGGTCCAACTTCGAGAAAGAGATCAATCGTCGAATCCAACTCGGCTGGGCAGCGTTTGGAAAGCTTCGCAATATCTTTACGTCCCAGATACCGCAGTGTCTTAAGACCAAGGTCTTCGACCAATGTGTGTTGCCAGTGATGACGTACGGAACTGAGACATGGTCGCTTACTATGGGCCTCATAAGAAGGCTCAAGGTCACTCAAAGGGCAATGGAGCGTGCTATGCTCGGAGTTTCTCTGCGTGATCGAATCAGAAACGAGGAGATCCGTAAGAGAACCAAAGTAACCGACATAGCTCTCAGAATTTCTAAACTTAAGTGGCAGTGGGCGGGGCACATTGCTCGTAGAACAGATGGCCGTTGGGGCAGTAAAGTTCTCGAGTGGCGACCACGCACCGGAAAGCGTAGTGTAGGCAGGCCTCCCACTCGGTGGACCGATGACCTGGTGAAGGTCGCGGGAAGCCGCTGGATGCGGGCAGCGCAGAACCGGTCGTCGTGGAGATCCTTGGGGGAGGCCTATGTCCAGCAGTGGACTTCCTTCGGCTGATATGATGATGATGATGAAACAAATTGTAAATATGAGAACATATAAACAATTGAAAAGAAAAACTATCAAGGCTAAATAGGCTTTCTTAATTTAGGAGCAATTGTCGACCACCATAGGATGTGCAGTTGGATTTGTAAAAAGTTAATAGATGTTCCATACAAAATTTTGTATTACCAACTGCAAATATAATGTCGTTTTTTAAAATAAAAATTTATTTTTTGAAAAGACTACGGAAACCTACTTAGCGCTGGTCCGACTCGCACATGGCCGTTTTTTTTTAATTTCCACGTGATATGTAATAAGCGGGAACGAAGTCATGGAAAAAGCGATGATTTTTCACACAGGGACGGACTAAGGTGATCAAAACGAATAACTAAAAGCATATAAATTGTTTGCACTCACGGCCCCACGATATAGGCTTAGCCTAATGTGTGGATCACTGGTTCTTTAAATTAAGTTGTATTTTTTCTAGTTAATAAATTATTGTTTTTATTATAATTATTTTTCTCTCTTTTTTATTCATCTTCGTCTTTGAAGAGCTTTACACCGCTAGCACGCCTGCCTTAGCCAAACGCGATAGGATCCGACTCAGATATATATGTAAGTAAGTTTATTTGAATATTAACGTTTAGATACAGAATACAAAATAAAAATGGTGACGTACTTATTTAAGTTAAATCTTAGTGGTAGCTTTGTAATTACACTCTGACTCTCCCACTAGGATTCCCTGTGTCGGGAGAGTCAGTCTCTTCCCAGTAATAATAATATCAATAATTTTAAGCTACAAATAATGGAATAGTCACATATAATAAAGTAACAATAATAAAATAATATAATTATGCACGATACAAAAAAAAGACAAACCTACCCACCTATTTGTTACCAAACTTGAATAATTTATTTTTACACTAGCTGTCTCGGCGAACTTCGTAACGCCTCACAATACACTACACTACACTACAGTATACTTCACTACACTACCGCTACCGCTACTGCTACCGCTACACCACCACTACACTACCACTACCACTACACTACCACTACATTACCAATACACTACCACTACCATAATCACTAACACTACCACTACCACTACTACTACCACTACACTACCACTACCATTAACACTACCACTACACTACAAATACACTACCACTACCACTAATATTACCATTACTACTAACACTGCACTAACACTACCACTACCACTATTCTACCACCATCACTATCATTACCACTACACTACCACTACACTACCACTACCACTACCGCCACCACTACTACTACCACTACGACTACCGGCACCACTACCACTATCACTACCACTACCAATATCACTACCACTACCACTTCACTACCACTACCGCCACCACTACCACTACTGCTACCACTAACACTACCACTAACTCTACCACTACTACTACACTACCACCACCACTACACTTCACTACTTTTATACGAGGGCTGTTTGATAAGTACCCGTTTATGGCAAAAAAAAACATTTTTTTTATATATGCATTTATTTTTCTACGTCTATACACTTGTTGCACCTATACTCAAGCTTCAATAAACCATCCAAAAAGTATGATTTTGGAAAGTCATTAAAATAGGCCTCTGTGGCGGCAATGACTTCGTCATTTGATCCAAATCCCTTGCCACCGAGCAATTTTTTTAGGTTGGGAAACAAAAAGAAATCGCATGGGGCCAAATCTGAAGAATATGGGGGGTGAGGCAATTGTTCGTTGCGTAACTGTGCTAATTTAGCCGTCACAACTCTGGACGAATGAGCCGGGGCGTTGTCGTGATGAAACAGTACTTTTTTCTTTTTTAAATGGGGTCGTTTGTCCTTTAAGACGGCGTCAAATTCATCCAATAAATTAGCATAGCACTGCCCTGTTATCCTTTTCCCCTTTTCTAAGTAGTCAATATGTATAATACCCTGCGAATCCCAAAGAAACAGTCGCCATGACCTTTCCAGCCGATGGGACGGTTTTTGCTTTCTTTGGAGCAGGTTCACCCGGTAAAATCCACTGCTTCGACTGCTCTTTCATTTCCGGGGTGTAGTGGTGAACCCACGTTTCGTCCACGGTTACGAAACGACGCAAAAACTCCTTCGGGTTACGTTTGAACACGGCCAAATACTGCTCCGAAGTAGTCAGTCGGTTCCGTTTTTGCTCCTCCGTGAGTAAACGCGGCACCCACCTCGCCGATACTTTCTTCATACCCAATTTTTCTTATAATATGTGTTGTACCCTCTCGATTAAAACGTTTACACCATCAACTATTTCTCGAAGTTTAATTCGGCGGTCGGCTAAAACGATATTTTCAATTTTCTTAACCATATCGTCTGTAGTCACCTCAGTTGGCCGGCCTGGGCGATCCTCATCAAAGACGGTTGTTCTCCCCCGCTTAAACTCGTTATACCAATATCTGACGGTTGTCATAGAAGGAGCACATTCATGGTAAACCGCTTGCATTCTTACTTTTATTTCATCACATGTTTTTCCTTCCAAAAACAAGAATCTAATTACAGACCGATACTGTTCTTTCTCCATTTTAACAATTTTAAGTTCACGCTTTCACTAAATCGCTGTCAAATGAGAAAAAAAGCAAAAGAATGCATTTTTTTTTTCTTTTTCCCGCCTCTGAAAAATGGCTTAAAAAGGTGGTATACTTATTTTCGGCCAGTGATATTAATATATTTAGTAAACGGGTACTTATCAAACAGCCTAGGTAGATATTGTAGGAAGTTTGAGGTAATTTTTTACACCTTAGGTTACATTTTTTAAGTTTTAGAAAGTATCCCTAATTTTTTGAAAATATCATATAGCCTATAGCATGCACGGATAGTGTAGCTTCGCAACGGTGAAAGAATTTTTCAAATCAGTCCATTAGTTTCGGAGCCTATTCAAGACAAACAAACAATCAAATCGTTCCTCTTTATAATATTAGAGTAGATTATCTTATTTACAGTATATTATTATCTAAAGTTCTAAAATATTCATATGTATAGTAATATGATGGTAATGAAGTTGGTGCCCATCCAAAAAGTAATTTACAATATTGCAGGTAGGTAGGTGTAAATACCTAACATAGTAAGTAACAATAATAACTAACTAGTTAACATATCAATTAGATGTGTGAGAAACTTTCGTGAACGGCAGGTGTTGAGCACGGTGGCTTTCTGCAGCAGGTACGTGATGCGATTCGGGTAGTGTATTCGGATCGGGTAGTTCGGGTAGTGTAGTCGGATCGGGTAGTTCGGGTCGTGTAGTCGGGTCGGGTAGTTTTGGTCGTGGTATCAAAGACTAGTTTTTAGGGTTTTCGGAATTACACAGAGGTTATAATAATAAATCTCAAGACAATAATATGCTTGAAGGCAAGTTAATTACAAGTTGATCCTGTTATAAACGTAGCATTAACATAATAACACTGGAGTATTTATTTAGAGCTTAGAAATTATCATTTTGAAAGCAGCCCATTGAAGTCAAGTGTTCTTAGTTTTGGAATAAATTTAATGCGAATCTGAAATAGCTACTTACAGTTTGCTGTAGTGTATTAAGGAAAATAAAATAAAAATAAATTAAATACTATATGAACCTAAATAAATTATGCTAATACATAAACATTACATATATAAACATTACAATATTATAAAGGCGAAAGTTTGTGAGTGTGTACGTTTGTTACTTCTTCACGCAAAAACTACTGAACGGATCTGGCTGAAATTTGGTAGGTAGACGGATTAGGACCTGGATTAACACAAAGGCTACTTTTATTCACGCTCGCGAGTCGCTTGCGGCTCGCACTGCGCACCCTCGAAAAGTCATAGAAACGTTGTCCACGCGGGTGAAGCCGCGGGAAACAGCTTGTTCACAATAACAACATAATTGTTATTAAGGTAACACTTTATTGCGTAGGTACCTTGTGGTTGGGCATGAAAGATACTCACAAACAGATTTCATGTTATCCGATTGCCTAAGAAGAAGGGTATTGTTTTTCTTGTGTATGAATGTGTGTTTATCTGTTACTTTGGCTGATAGGTAATCGAAACTACTGGTGAATTTGGGAGTGCGATATGTCGTTAGGTTTATCTTGATCTAAGACATTGTTTTTTTTACTCTTTAAAAGTGTGTGTAGACAGTTATTTAAAATAAATATTTTGGAATTTGGATTCTCCTGAATGTCATTATAGTCGGGTCTTTTTTTTATAATTAACCTTATAATAATGCTACGTAATTCTAGGGGCACGTCACCAAATTAATTTCTGTAAGTTTCCACTTATGAATTACTAGCTTTTGCCAGCGGCAACATAGTTTCTATGACTGTCTCCAAGAGTGCGCAGTGCACTAGCCGCAAGCGTTAATCTAGGTCCTAGTCTGTCTACCTACCAAATTTAATCCAAACACGTTCAGCAGTTTTTGGTTGAAAGAGTAACAAACATTCATACATCCATACATACAAACTTTCGTTTTTATAATATTAGTAAGGATTAATCCTAACTTATCCTTTGTTTAAGAAAAGAACATCAATTTACATGTACGAAGCCTTAGGTTCTGGGTATGCACTGTGTTATCCTTTTATGTACGTACACATTTTATCACCTATATAGCATCTTCATAGGAGATGCTTTGTTCCCCTAAGATTTACAGAAATTAAGCAGCAATGTCTAACATACGTTCCTTACATAACTCGATCTACGTCTCACGTCAGAGCTTTGTTGCTGACATTAATTCTAATATATCGCCCCCCTATCCCCCACTCTATTCCTTGGCCCGTTCTGGTTCCCAACTTTGAATAACCCTAGAGAGTTAACTGTTAGATTAATTAAAATCCATCGGTAAGATCCTCGAAATCGCAATAGAATAGTTGGCAGTTTTTGTTGCTAATACTTCACTCGTGAAAGGGTGGATTAAGAGAAAGTTATACTAAGTCGTGGCGTGTCGCTAAGCTTAGCGAAGTGCCTACGTCAAGTTCTGTGGCTTTTGTGAGTTTCTTGTAAGTACATCGTACGTGAAAAGGGCTGTTAAAAAGGTTTTAATGATGAACGAAAGGATCGAAAAGGTTGAAATTTCGGTAGGTCTAATATATAAAAGATGAGAACATACTTAGTACTTAGCTAGCTACAGTTTGTATCCGACCGTCGAAAGGTGCTCCTTTTGAAACAAATTACTTTCCAAGAGATCTAATAAATTTCTTTGTGAAAGAGAATTGATCTAATTCCTGACATTTTCGGAGATCGTTTATAAGGACAATGCCTTTATTTAACAAAGACAACCCAAGAGAATCCCGCAGGGAATGAAAATATGTGAAACTAAATTTCCTCAAGACAAAAACTCACAAATACTTATGCGTGTAACAGAAAATACTTTATTTTATGTTTCCCAATACGTTACACGTGTAAGAAATATACAGGTACTTTGTATGAAAATAGCTGTTTAAAGCAACCTTACAACTTACAACTGTTTGCATAATAGAAAAAGGCCTTTCCACTCAACAAATCATTTCCCAGTAAACTGAAGCCATGCTTATGTATGAGAGTTACGGCGCGGCTCAAAGGGGGGGGGGGGGGAGGGCTGAAAGGGCCAGGTTATAAATGATTGAGGTGCGTCGGAAAGCGAATTCAGCTTGTTTTCCTGTGACCCGGAAAAGCGGGCAAGTGATTTACGATTTCTATAGAAATAGTGCAATGCTCGCATTATTACCAAGAAGGTTTTACTATTAGGTGTCTTAATACAATTGGTGTTCATTTATTTGTTATTCAAGCGGTAAATATTTTCCCGCAGAAATCTGAGAATTTCACAAGTAATAATTAGGGGCCCTAATTATTACTTGTGAAATTCTAATTTAGGGCTCCGTACTAGGTAACAGGACCCTATTACTAGGCCTATGTCATCCGTCTGTCCGTCTGTCCGACCTAAAAAGGGCTGCAAATAGGTTGCTAGCTTGAATTTTCGCAGAATACTAAAAAAAATTAAGGAGGCCCCATACAAAAAAAGTGTTTTTAAAAGTTTTATGTTTGTTTTTGCTCTATTGTAAAAATAGTAATTCGTATGTACTAGCGTTAAACTTGATGTGATTATAGTACAGATCCTTAAGTAAACAGCAAATAATTAAAACCGGCTAAGTGTCAGTTGTAGGTACTCGCAATAAAGGTGCAACAAAAAAAATATTCTGCCGCTCTCGTTAAAGTCTTGTGTGGAGACGTGTGAAACCCTGCTCCGGTTCGCACTTAGCTGGCTTTTTATCCGATCACATTAATTTGATAAATAGCATGTACCTTCGTCGTGGAAATCTTGGGGGAGGCCTTTGTCCACCAGTGGACGTCTTTCGGCTGATATGATGATGAAGATTTAATTTTTGCAGGTTTTCTAAGACTCACTCGGGGCTTAAACTCTTTTCAGGCAATAGAACTTCGATCCCTAAGAAATACATTGGTAATTGGCATTTATTTTTGTTTTCCATATAAAGTTCAATATATCAGCATCTGATGTTTTACATTATGACACGCCAAAATTACTATTTTCTTTTTCATAACTAGAAGCCCTAGTTTAAATGGTTTAATGTTAACTAATTTTGTTCGACCGTATTGCACAGGACGAAATTAAAATCTTGAGCCAAATTCTTGACTCAAGATCTACTCATAATATGTTCTCAGAGTCTCAGAGGTACGTACGAATAACTTTTACGTCTTGTTCATCAGCCTGCTTTGACTATTGTTATACCATCATCATAATCATCATCATATCAGCCAAAGACGTCCACTACTGGACATAGGCCTTCCCCAAGTGTGGGGATGGGGGGTTTACTGCCATAATCACCACGCTTGACAGGCGGATTGACGATGGCAGTGCGCAATGTGGTAGCACAGTATGCGCAAAAGGACGCCGCTGCCCACTCTTCGGTTTATATCCCTTAGTCGATTCTTACGACACCCCGGTTATAATTTAGCTTCCAAGATTAGTTCCAAACTAATTAACGAACTAACTAACACAGCAAATTAATATATAGCTTGTAAAAATTCGTGCCGACGACTTCAAAATTTAACTTCAAAAAAAATAGTTTGTTAATCTGTGCACTATATTCGTTTAATTACGTGCGGCCTTTTTTTGTCATTCTGTGCACTATTTTAGTTTCATTACGTGCGGCTCATTGTTTTCATTCTGCGCACTATTTTAGTTTAATTACGTGCGGCCCTTTTCGTCATTCTGTGCACTATAGTAGTTTAATTAAGTTTGGCCCATTCTTGTCATTCTGTGCACTATATTAGTTTAATTACGTGCGGCCCATTGTTGTCATTCTGTGCAGTATATTAAATTAATAACGTGCTGCCCATTGTTGTCATTATGTGCACTATATTAGTTTAATTACGTGCGGCCCATTGTTGTCATTCTGTGCACTACATCATCACATTAGCTCATATACGTCCCCACCGAGGGGCTCGAGCCTACTCTGAATTAGGGCGATCGGGCCTTAGTCGACCGCGCGGGCCCAGTGCGGGATGGTCGACTTCACACACAACCTTCGAGTTTCTTCGCAGGCGTGTGCAGGTTTCCTAACGATGTTTTCCTTCACGTCAGATATACGTACATATGAAATCGAAATTCGAAAACACATTGGTACGTGGCAGGATCGAACCACGACCTTCCGGACAGGAGGTAGCGGCCGTTGCCATTACGCCTCCGACGTACACTATATAAGTTTAATTAAATAAGTTATTTATTTGATGAATATGCTCGCTTGCGCTGCACTGCACCGCATGGCACACCCCACCCACCGCCGCTCGCGTCAAACCAATCACTGACCGGATCATGAGAAAATTTTAAAAAAAGGTCAGATAGAATGCTGTGAACTGTCAAGTTGAAGCCACTTTTTAAAACATGTGTGCGGTGTGTCGGTGTGTTATTTGAGTGTGTGCGTGTCTTCGACGACGTCTTAGTACATATAATCTAGAGTATTTTGGAGAGGTTTTGTTGTCTTATGTGTGCGTGTACGTACAGTGTACGTTTAGGTTTGGAGTGTTTTTGGTAGGCTTCACATTGAATTTACATGAGAATGTTTTTTTTTTATCTGAGCTCACTGGCCGCCCGTTAAGATAAGATAAGATAAAATTTATTGTCTTAAACTGAGTACAAAGGGTTGCTAAAAATTGTTTAGGCATCTACAATTAACCAATTTCGGGTATACAATAATTGTTAGTTACATTGTCATAATTTTCATTACTTAATGAAATAAAGTTACCTACTTACGCTACTTTATATAAAAAAAAATCTTCTAAGCTATAGAACGTGTTTTCAATCAACCACTCCTTTAGTGAAATTTTAAAATGAGCACCATCTAGAGATTTAATTGAATTAGGCAAGTAATTAAAAAATTGAGTACCCGTTACAATATCGCTTTTACTAAATATGTAGCTTTTAGCTGATACAGCACACATATCATTTTTATATCTACTCCCTAGTTCATTTCTCGTGGATTGTTGCTCTTCTAGCAGTTATTTATTCTGTAATGCTTAAATAGTTTATCGGTAACTGTGTGGAATGCTTGTATTACATTTTTTTTAAATTATTTTTTTAATTCACAATTGGTAAGCTCTTGACAACATCTCATCTGGTGGTAAGTGACGATGCTGCCGAAGATGGAAGCGGGCTTACCAAGATTCCCCAACGCAATGGGGAACTGGCTATCTTATCTTCATGCCGGAACACACCAATGATATCAACATTGATATTTGGCGGCAAGACTTACATAAGATGGTGGTAGCTAGCCAGGCGGGCTTAGAAAATGCCCTACCACCAACCAAACCGAATCTTACAATTGACCCCGCTGGGAATCGAACCTGCGACCTCCTGTGTAAAGCCAGTGAACTTTGCCTCTGAGCTACGGAGGCGGTATTGCTTAAATTGTTTATCGGTAACTGTGTGGACTGCTTGTATTATATCCGTTTAAAACCTAGAGAATTTGAATCGAAACTGGTGGTCGAGAGAGGTTGAATGCGATTGCTTATTATGCGTTCCCATATTTTAAAAGTATGCAATGTCAATTTGATACATCTGCAATAGGGATGACGTATGCTAGTCATCTGCTTTACTTTTTATCATCTGTGAAAAACCACATTGGGTACGTTCCACTAAACGCCCGCAACGATTGTAACACCCTCTGTATCGTTCCACCTAAGGCCCGTGGTCGTCGATGACGTCACTGTTCGCGAGCACATCGCGCCCACTTCGCCCACAAAATATTGGTGGGTCAGAGTGGGCTTTCACCAAAGAGAATGTGGCCTCCCTATTGAAGAATAGACTCCGGCAAAAATCAGAAGAGGAGGAAGCGCGTGCCAAACGACATAAAGAGCGCTTGGAAATGGACGAAAAAATGCTCGCGTTACTTTCTAAATTAGTTGATAAAAAGTAATTAGTTTTATCGATTAAGTTCTGTTTTTTACGTGTTAAGAGAGATTATATGATCATTTTCGAAAAACTAGAAAGTAAGTGTAATAGTGTAAGTTTTCATACGCAGTTAAAAAAAATCTATAGTATTCAGATTTAATATCGATTATTTATTGAACTATTTATACGAGAAAACAGAAAACTTTCACCATGCCGCCATATTACGAGCACACAGCGCTCAAGATGTGCGTTCCACCTAAAACATTCGCCTACAACGCCCGCGGCCTTTTTCCGTTAGTGGAACGGTAGTTTCAGCAGTCGCGGTCGATGGCGTTGCGGGCGTTTAGTGGAACGTACCCATTGTGTTCTAAAAATGTTTAAAATACCTAGGCGTGACGTCATAATTTTGCAGCGTCATGTATGTACTCATTTTGTAATTTTAATGAATTGAAAATCGAAGACTTGATGGAAAACAAAACGAGTAAGGTTTTCCGAAGTTTAAGTAGGAGGGCAATTTAGTGATCAAGAGTTCATAATTTATTTCTGATGCGATCGTCATCCCTATTACCGCACTCTTGTGATATTACCTTTTTTAAAAAGAGACCAAGTGATTTAGGCGTAATGATTTTGGAATTGTCTTACATTGAAGGATGGGATTTAGACGTAAGAGTCTAGTAAGCCATTAGATTACTGGTCCCAGTAATTTCCAAATCTCCTTCCATTTCTAAATTGCTGAATAAATTTTTCCTCTTTATTTAGACTTTCATTCCCAAAACTGCTATGGATGATGTTTTATGTGATTCTATTTATCCAGACTACTGGTGATCATCATCATCATCATCATCATACCAGCCGAAAATCTTGCACTACTGGACAAAGGCCTCCCATCGGCCTGCGCTGCCAGCATCCATCCGCTTCCCGCTTCCGTTGAGCCACCGCGTGGGAGGCCTGCCTTTTCCGGTGCGCGGTTGCTACATAGGTCTTCCCACTGCCACTTCAGTTTAGCGATTCTGTGAGCTATGTCGGTTACTTTGGTTCTCTTGCGGATCTCCTCGTTTCTGATTCGATCAGTAATAGTACGCCTAGCAAAAGAGTTTTTTTTTGGTAGCTGGGCTAGTTTAACATTGAAGAAGAAAACTGAGAAACTCGTCGAACGGCCGTATTACAAGTACACGCCGGAGCCGGTTCTCGAAAACGACCGCACCAAGCTCTACTGGGACCTACCCATCATCACGGACAGGACTATTCCTTCGAATAAGCCTGATATCGTGCTGATGGATCGGGCGCAGTCAAGGGTGTTTTTGATTGATATCACTATCCCATATGATGAAAACCTCGTGCAGGCTGACGCCGATAAAAGGACCAAGTACCTGGACCTGGCACACGAGGTTATTGATGTGTGGCGAGTGGAATCCACCGAAATTATCCCCGTAGTCCTATCCGTGAATGGGCTAATTCCAGCCGACCTTGAACGTCACCTAAGACGGCTGGATCTCCGAGGCAGAATAATTGCAGCAATGCAGAAAGCAGTCCTCCTCGATAATGCCCGGATAGTTCGACGCTTTATCTGCCCGCCGCACTGTACTCCAGCCGACTGTGCTTCCGCTGGAGGTGCTCCTGACACTTTGCCTCGTGCCAAGTGAGTAGAGTAAGAACTGTGCTCCTGATTTGTCTCCTGTGCTGACACGCCTGTACCGCCTCTCTCTCGAAACCGGTATAGTTCCTAAGTCTTGGAAGCTTGCCAACGTGCAGCCCATGCCTAAAAAAGGTAGTCGTGCTGACCCATCCAACTATTGATCTATTGCAATCACCTCCATACTCTGTAATATTATGGAGCGTGTATTGAACACCCGCCTCTTAGCATATCTAGAAGACAATGACCTCCTGAGTGATCGGCAGTATGGCTTTCGCCGGCACCGGTCAACAGGAGATCTTCTAGTGTATGCTACGCATGTATGGGGTAGCCATATAGAAGCACGGTGAAGCTCTTGCCGTATCTCTTGATGTCTCTAAGGCATTTGATAAGGCCTGGCATGCTAGCCTTATTGGTGAGCTTCCTTCCTACGGAATACCTACTGGTTTGTGCAACTGGATATCTGACTTCCTGAGGGAACGGTTTATTCGACTGGTCGTTGATGGCTGCTCGTCTGACCTATTGGCTATTGATGCCGGTGTACCTCAGGACTCAGTTCTCTCCGCAACTTTGTTTTTGCTGCACATAAACGATCTACTAAAACCCGGCATATTTGGGTGCGCAGACGACAGCATGGTTTCGGAGAGATACATGTCTAGTGCTTGAGCTAGGGATCCGGTTATACTATCTCAGAGAGAGGCCATGATTGAGCGCGTGAACCTAACACTCAAGGCAGTCTCTGACTGGGGCGATGCCAATCTTGTTAGGTTTAATGCCTCTAAAACGCAGGCATATCTATTTACTGCAAAAAGGAGTCCTTTTACCCTGACTCCTACTTTCCGAGATGAATCTATCCAGATCTCCGACCACCTTGAGCTCCTTAGCATAGATTTAACATCCGATCTGAATTTTGGGAGACACATTGAATCCAAGGCCAAAACGGCTGCTAAAAAGCTTGGTATCCTCTCAAAGGTGAGACTTTACTTCACACCAGAGAAGCTTCTAATATTATACCAAGCTCAAGTTCGGTCATGTATGGACTACTGCTCTCACTTATGGGACGGATCGGCTCGTTACCAGCTAGATGCCGTGGATTCTATCGACCGACGCGCTAGGAGACTTATCGGCGACGAGGAACTTGTATCAATCAGGCTCCAAAGCCTCGAGCATCGCCGCAAAGTCACCTGTCTATCGGTTTTATACAGGATTCATTTCGGAGAGTGTGCCCTGGAGCTTCACAACCTCATTCCCCCATCTCCATTTTATCATCGCACGACTAGTCGCGGAGGGCGGTTCCATCCCTTTGTCTTCAATGTTCCACCTTTACGCACGAAGCGTTTTGCGTCTTCGTTCATCATGCGAACGGCCAAGGAGTGGAATTCCCTTCCGGCGTCTGTATTCCCCGATTTGTATAATTTAGGAATTTTCAAGACGAGAGTGAATAGGCACTATTTGAGCTTGCGTGTCACATCCTCCACTGCATCGGCACTTACCATCAGGTGAGGTGCGGCCAAACGCACTCAATTTTAAAAACAAAAATCGTCCACTGCTGGACAAAGGCCTCCCCCAAGGATTTCCACGACGACCGGTCCTGCGCTGCCCGCATCCATCGGCTTCCTGCGATCTACACCAGGTCGTCGGTCCACCGCGTGGGAGGCCTATACCTACAATTATAAATTTAAAGTAAAAATACTCAACTAAAAATCTAAATAAGTGTAATAATAAGTGTTTATAAAGCAAGACAAATTGATTACCGGCACGCCATTTTATGTTAATAGAACTTAACTCACAAAGGTTAACACAAGGTGGTACTCGTAAATAGGGTGTCATCATCATCGTGTCAGCTCATATACGTCCCCGGCGAGGGGCTCGAGCCTACCCTAAATTAGAACTTAGTCGATCACGCGGGCCCAGTGCGGGTTGGTCGACTTCACACACAACCTGCGAGTTTCTCCGCAGGCGTGTGCAGGTTTCCTCATGACGTTTTCCTTTACCGTAAGAGCATCGGATAAACGTACGTATGTAATCGAATATCTAAAACACATTGGTACATGGCAGGATTCGAACCACGACCTCCCGGATAGGAGGTAGCGGCCCTTGCCATTATGCCACCGACGCTCTCAATTGTTACATATACATGTACAAATCTAAATCATTCTCTGTAGTAAAACAAAAATACTAACTAGCCGTAAGAACTTGAAAATTACGACTTGACTAAGGTCTCAGTGTGTGTTGCCAGTGATGACTTACGGAACTGAGACGTGGTCGCTTACTATGGGCCTCGAAGGCGCAAGGTCACCCAAAGAGCAATGGAGCGAGCTTTGCTCGGCATCTCCCTACGCGATCGACACAAAAATCAGAAGATCCGCAGGAGAACCAAAGAATAAGTATTAAATACATTAAAATATGTAAAGTTTATTACATAATATATTTTATCTCTCGAAGGGACAATACACAAGTTTCTTAATTTTCATTAATCAAAACTTTATAAATACTTATTTAAAAAAAGTGCTTACTCTAATTAAAATAGGTGTGGAGTGTGGAAAACAGCCTGTAGGCTGCATTTTAGTTGGTATTTGGTAAAATAATTACATAAGAAGCACATATTTTTAGTAAGCTTTCTTTTTTCCTACAAGAGAATTGTGGCAAAAACTACTGTCTTGTGAATCATTATTGCGAAAATCCTAACTAAATAAATAAATTAACTAACTAAAGATTCTTTATCAGTGATATTTAAGGTTAAATCCAATCATTTTTTTATCCACAATTGGTAAACCCTTGGTATCATCTCACCTGATGGTAAGTGACGATGATGCCGAAGATAGTAGAGGGCTTACCAATATTTTCCAACACAATGGGGAACTGGCTATCTCACCTTTAAGCCAGAACACATCAATGCTGTAACATTGATGTTTGGCAGTAAGACTTAGATAAGATAATGGTAGCTAGCCCCTGTGGCGCGAAGGGTCGTGATGCGACAAAAGCTCCACCTCCGTAGGGCGCGGAACGTCGCATAGCGACAAAAAATACCCAGTCTTATAAATGTCCTGTCTATGACATAACTCTTGTTTTTGTCCTTGTTTTACCTATAACACCGTCTAGTTGATGAATAAAGACAGTTAAATAGCCACTTTGACATACGTGTCATCTAAAAAAATTGCGAAAACCGAGTCGTACAAAGTTAAACTCCGCCGGGAATCGAACCTGCAACCTCTTGATAAACTAAGCTGGATAATTGACGTATCCCAAGAGATCGCTTTACAAAATTCCCCAGTGAAACATTGGCCTCACAGAACAAATATTTTATCCTCAATAGCTGTATCGGATACGTTTCATTCTACACTGCATCTCATAAATCTAGACACTTTCATTTGCACTTATACCACAGGTGGTCTTTTCATTGCCCTCAAGGCGTTGGCAGAAATATTGGTCTTCAGTATATGTACGTATAGAGGGCAGCACATCAAGTTTAACATTCATAGTACGATTCTGATCCATACGCATGCGGCATAAGAACGAACGGTACAAAATCCAAATGGTCTAGCTTGATGTGCTGGCCTTTGTACGACCGAAGGCTGGTGAGTGGGGACGCATTATTATAAACTAGAGCGTCTTGTAGTTTACCAGGTTGCTACCAAAATATCTGCCACTGCTGCAAGGGGTGCTTGTGCTGGAAACTAAACAACTTTCCAAAAGGAACCCATAGTCAATTATCATTAAAAAAAAACTAAAAACCGACTTCAAAAAGAAATTAACCTCAAAATTATGAAAAAAACATTTTTTATAGTTATAAATGCGCGAAAATACGTAACAAATTAGAAACTAAATTATTTTTTTTGAGGTTGGTACCAGCTCTTGAGAAAAGTATATACTCGCCTATTAAAAGCTTTAGATTCAATGGCTATGCTGTCACCGACTTCCAAAACAATTGTAGGCTTCTAATTTGTTTCCTACCTACCTTTGATTTCATTATTGTTGGTTAATTTTATGTTTTATCTAATATAAAGGGCTTACCAATTGTGAATTAAAAGAAACATAATTTCTTTTTGAAGGCGATTTTAGTTTTTAAACTATTATTTTTATTATTTTAAATGATATTGCCATTTAATAGCGTTAAATCAAATCACCCACTTGCCAATAACATATCATGAAATAATAATGCATGTGTTTCATTAACCGATACAGAGTCCTGTTGCTTCAATCATCATCCCAGCAGCATGAAAGTTAAAGAGTCAAACATTCCATCACCAGCTCTATATCGAATATTCTAAAAGAATGCAACTATCGGTCTACATGTACCTATAATATTTAAAAAAATATCCCACAACTAATAACCGTACCTTTGATTACCAACTCATCAACATGAGGCGATGACTAGCAAACGCAATTACTTGAATAACTGCAGAAAATATCATAAATACGTTATACAAGTCTATAGAACTTGAGGTTTTCCCTCGATTTCCCTAGGATCCCATCATCAGATCCTGATTTAGTAACAATGGGACTACCTCAGAATTACATTCTTTTGAACAAAAAAATAATTTTGAAAATCGGCCAACAATTGACAGAGAAATCGGTGAACATATTGTAACGCGGCACGCTGTTATGTTTTCTTCTCTCATTCGATCTTTTTTCATTCCATCTATTTCTTTTTTTACGCATGCGCTGACATTTGTCTTTAAAAACCAAAAAGTTCGATCATCCAGAAATATTTTCACCATCAAAGTTTAATACATGTCAAAAAGCAGGACATTTCAAAATAAGTTTCAAGTTCTCTCGGTACATTTGCATACAGAGAACTGGTCCAAACAGCCACGATTATTTTTTTTCTTTCACAAAATGTAAGGAAACAACGAAGTGGATAGGATAGGATATAGGATAGATCTTTGGCTACAAATTTGTCAAAGAGCACAACAACAGAACTCGGTAGACGGCTCAAAACAAAGAGCATGATTTTTCCGCAGAACGCAAGAACAATTTTCCTATTTACTGTGTACTCTCTGCTAAGCAGTCTACGGAGCTCCCGAGGATCTGCAGAAGTGTGCTCTTTGACACATTTGTAGCCAGGGATCTAACCTAAAGCACACCCTGGACACTTCATACAACGGGCCAAAAATGACATTTCAAAAAAGGAATAACGGAACAAACAAAATGGCGGCGATATCCTGTAACCAATCTGCATCAATCTGGGTGACGAGGGGGTGAAATCGCAATATAGAGAGTGGCAGGGAGAGTCCATACTGTATGTTAGTACTAATATATATACTTTGCCTAAAGACTGCAATTTGTAGTTTCCTTGCTTTCGTATTTAAAAAAAATCGTGGCTGTTTGAACCACCTCTTTGTATGAAAATGTACTGACAAAATTTAGGTGGACGGTTCATTTGTTTTTCCTTCAAAGGTTACATCATTATTTTAGCTCATATATATATCCTTCTCAGCCGATTTCGGCCATGGCGACTGCTTACTACTCCTAGGCCAGGTTGTGACGTTCGTGTGCCCTAATGTGGCTAACATAGCCGATCTTAGCGGCAAATTCCCGCGCACAGTGGGGGCACGTGAGAACCCCGTTTACAAAGTTGTAGTTTATAGTCGATGGTGGTCGGGCTTTTATTTCGTCGCGTTTGTTGTCTAATTCTATCCTGCGACGGTCTTCGAAAGAGTCGGTTTTTTTCTTTACCAAGTGTCGCCATTCGGGGCGCTGTGCCGCCAGTGCCTCCCATTGCGAGGGTTCAATGTCGCATCCTTTCAGATGCCTTTTCAGGACATCTTTATATCTGAGTAGCTGGCCGCCATGCTTGCGCTTGCCCTCCTGCATCTCAGAGTAAAAGATGCGTTTTGCCAGTCGTTTGTCCGCCATTCGTGATACATGCCCGCACCATCGAAGCTGTCGCCGCATTGAATAAGCCTCAATGCCACCAACATTGGCTCGAAGCAGTACCTCGGTGTTTCGTACACGGTCAGACCATCGGATGTTCATTATATTGCGCAAGCATCTAAGGTGAAATTGGTCTAACGTGCATATATGGTGGCGGTACAAACACCACGTCTCAGAGGAGTATAGAAGATTTGGCAGCACAACTGCCATGTAAGCGGATATCTTTGAGCTAGTTTCAGGTCATGTGAGCAGAAAACCTTAGAACTCAGTTTACCGAATGTTACAGCAGCAGCAGCAATTCTACCATTGATTTCAGCATCAAGCTCATATATGTCCCCACCGAGGGGCTCGAGCCTACCCTGAATTAGGGCGATCGGGCCTTAGTCGACCACGCGGGCCCAGTGCGGGTTGCTCGACTTCACACACAACCTGCGAGTTTCTCCGCAGGCGTGTGCAGGTTTCCTCACGATGTTTTCCTTCAGCGTCGGATAAACGTACATATGAAATCAAATTGGAAAACACATTGGTACGTGGCAAAATTAGAACCACGACCACCCAGATAGGAGGTAGCGGCCCTTGCCATTACGCCACCGACGCTCTCACTTGTTACATAATATATAAATCCACCACCTCCCGGACAGAATCCTGCCACGTACCAATGTTTATCCCACGCTCTTACGGTGAAGGAAAACATCATGAAGAAACCTGCACACGCCTGCGATCAAACTCGAAGGTTGTGTGTGAAGTCGACCAACCCGCACTGGTCCCCCGTGGTCGACTAAACAGGGTAGGCTCAAGCCCCTCGATGGGGACGTATATGAGCTGATATCATTATACAAATTCAAATCATTCGCTGAAATAAAACAAAAGTACTAACTAACCGTAAGAACTTGAAAATTACGAATGCTGATTCAATAAATATGGGTGCCAAGACTCATTGGTCCGACTAGTCGATGTCGCACCGTTCCTCGGACGGAACGTGATCGCATATCGTACGATCGTGACCAGAATACTGTTCAACCCTATAATGCCTCCAACAACAGGGGTGGATCCAACCAATTTATTTTCAAACTAAAATATAAATTTCAAATTGACCAATTTAAGTTGACTTTCATTATTTAATTAATTTTAATTTACTTTTGGTTAAAGGGATGCTTAATTGATAGCACTAAACAATAGAAAGCAAGTACGTATACTCACTTATGTAAAACTCCTTAAGAGTGAATCGAACTCACACAAACAAGGTTCAGTATGGAAAAAAAATATTTAAAAAATAATAAAAATATGTAAGTAACATATCGACGACTTACAACTAGAACTAGAAAAAATGAGATATTCAAACTGCTTAAACCGTCTTTCCGAGATCTACATTATGATAATCCGTTGGCGAGTTAGCTTTTTATTAAGGTACCTTAATATCATAATTTTCATATTATGATCAGGCAAAACCTCATAGCAGCAACTTAAAATTAATGAATTTGTTTTTTGATTCAGGCAAAACATTTTGTCTGTCTCTTATCACGTTTTTGCAATTTAATGTTATGCGTAAAGTATTCTTTTTATTAATGCTAAAACCTACAACACTATATTTAGTTGGATTTTGAAGTAAAGCCCACAAGAACCGAGGATATTAATTGTCTGAAAAGGCCGGGGGGGGGGAGTAACAGACACAGGTACTGATGCGCGAGTGATGTTGTTGGGGCGGGGGGAGTAACAGACACAGGTACTGATGTTGTTAGGGATCGGTTTTATTGTTGAGAAATACGGAACCTTGAAAAAGTTAAAATCTTTTTGAATCATACGTTGATTGGTGGAATGCTGCATCTGTATTCTGTGGTACTATAAGACAGAGAGAAGGATGAGAGAGAGATATGTAGCCAAACGCACTTGCATTTTTAATAAAAATAAAAAAGGATGTAAACGATGAAACCATAAAAAAAATTAAAACGAAAACTGCACGCAGTTTTTAACTCACAACCGTACCAAACGTACAAATTATGGTACTTGATATTTATTTGTAGTCCTTACAGGAATCAAGTTGAACCTTAAACCTAAAGATCTATATAAATTAACCGATATAGTCATTTATTAAATATATAAACGAAAATCATAGTGTTTTATTTCAGATTTGCATCCATCAGGTGAGATGATGCCAAGGGATTTTCAATTGTTAATAAAAAAATTGTTTGGTTAGTAGAACATTAAAACGTAATAAATATACACAGGATATTAATAAAAAAGCAAGTGAAATTTTAAGGGATTACTGCAAATCGTTAGAACTATTAAAAAAACAATTTTCCATACAATTAAAATAATTGATTAAAACTGAACGGGCAGTGGAAAGGGTACATAGCTCGTAGAATAGATGGCCGATGGGGCAGTAAAGTTCTCGAGTGGCGACCGCGCACCAGAAGACGTAGCGTAGGTAGGACTCCCACGCAGTGGACCGGAGTCCTGGTGAAAATCGCGGGAAGCTGCTTGATGTGGGCAGCTTAGGACCTTCGTCGTGGAAATCCTTGGGGGAGGCTTTTGTCCAGCAGTGGACGTTTTTCGGCTGATATGATGATGATTTTAAATTGAGTTAAACTGTCCGGGAGGTTGTGGTTCGAACCCAGTCACGTACCAATGTGTTTTCTAATTTAGATTTCACATGTACGGTTATCCGACGCTCTTAAACCTGCACACTCCTGCGAAAAAACTCGAAGGTTCTGTGTCAATTCGACCGACCCGCACTGGGCCCGCGTGTTCGACTAAGGCCCGATCGCCCTAATTCAGGGTAGGCTCGAGCCCCTTGGTGGGGACGTATATGAGCTGATATGATGATGATTCACTGATAGTCAGTGTTTATTTACTTACTTTTTAACCGCCTCCGTAGCTCACAGGCAAAGTTCACTGGCTTTACCCAGGAGGTCGCGGGTTCGATTCCCGGCGGGGTCAATTGTAAGACTCGGTTTGGTTGGTGGTAGGGCATTTTCTAAGCCCGCCTGGCTAGCTACCACCATCTTATCTAAGTCTTGCCGTTCCGGTATGAAGATAAGATAGCCAGTTCCCCATTGCGTTGGGGAATCTTGGTAAGCCCGCTTCCATCTTCGGCAACATCGTCACTTACCACCAGGTGAGATGTTGTCAAGGGTTTACCAATGGTTAATAAAAAAAAATTAAAAAAAACCGCTGAGTGCATCTATTGGACAAATAAATAACTAAATTCAGTGTTCAGTACGACCCTGACATACCTTACAAGTTCTATTATTTTCTTCTTGGATCAAACAACTTTATTAATACGCATAGTGTGATGTCGATTAAGTTATTTATTAATACTTAAGCTAACTCTTCGACTGACAAATAATTAACTCTTAAAGGTAACTACATAAAATTAACGGGAAAGGGCTATTGTTTTTTTTTATGCACAATTGGTAAACCCTTGACATCTCACCTGGTGGTAAGTGACGATGTTGCCGAAGATTTAAGCGGGCTTACCAAGATTCCCCAACGCAATGGGGAACTGGCTATCTTATCTTCATGCCGGAACACACCAATGATATCATCATTGATATTTGGTGGCAAGACTTAGATAAGATGGTGGTAGCTCGCCAGGCGGGCTTAGAAAATACCCTACCACCAACCAAACAGAGTCTTACAATTGACCCCGCCGGAAATCGAACCCGCGACCCCCTGTGTAAAGCCAGTGAACTTTGCCTCTGAGCTACGGAGGCAGTTAAAAACCTAAAACTCTTGTTGTAAAACTCTTGGGTAGGAACTCCATGTAATCAACATACAATACTATTAACTGTTGTATATTTATGAACTATTGGTAAGCCCTATTTTATAAAATAATGCTAATAGAAAAAAAAACACTCATTTTTTTAGTGTTGCTACCTAATGTTCAAAATTTTAACTTGCTGATTTTTTTAGAAATAACAAATTAATTTTAATACTACTTAATAGGACCTTATTTAAGCACGCGTGCTGCCTGTTCACGATTTTTTTCTATACATCAAGACAACACTACTACTTGCTACATACGGACTACGCTATCAGCGTAGTCAGCAGGTAATATTGCGATTTTTCTGTATTCAATAGGACAACGCTACAACGCACTACATACCGACTACGCCATTTGCGTAATCAGCAGGTAATATGCGATATTTCTCTATACAACAAGGCAACACTACTACTTGCTACATACGGACTACGCCATTAGCGTAGTCAGCAGGTAATATTGCGATTTTTCTCTATACAACAAGACAACACTACTACTTGCTACATACGGACTACGCCATTAGCGTAGTCAGCAGGTAATATTGCGATTTTTCTTTATACAACAAGACAACACTACTACTTGCTACATACGGACTACGTCATCAGCGTAGTCAGCAGGTAATATTGCGATTTTTCAACAAGACAACACTACTACTTGCTACATACGGACTACGCCAACAGCGTAGTCAGCAGGTAATATTGCGATTGTTCTCTATACAACAATGTCTTGTTGTCACACTTCTACGTTCTACATACAGACTACGCTATCAGTACAGTCAGTAGGTAATATTGCGATTTTTCTTTATACAACAAGACAACACTACTACTTGCTACATACGGACTACGCCATCAGCGTAGTCAGCAGGTAATATTGCGATTTTTCTCTATTTAACAGGACAACGCTACTATGTGCTACACACGGACTACGCTATCACAGTAGTCAGCAGGTAATATTGCGATTTTTCTCTATTCAACAGGACAACGCTACTATGTGCTACACACGGACTACGCTATCACAGTAGTCAGCAGGTAATATTGCGATTTTTCTCTATTCAACAGGACAACGCTACTATGTGCTACACACGGACTACGCTATCACAGTAGTCAGCAGGTAATATTGCGATTTTTCTCTATTCAACAGGACAACGCTACTATGTGCTACACACGGACTACGCTATCACAGTAGTCAGCAGGTAATATTGCGATTTTTCTCTATTCAACAGGACAACGCTACTATGTGCTACACACGGACTACGCTATCACAGTAGTCAGCAGGTAATATTGCGATTTTTCTCTATTCAACAGGACGACGCTACTATGTGCTACACACGGACTACGCTATCACAGTAGTCAGCAGGTAATATTGCGATTTTTCTCTATTCAACAGGACAACGCTACTATGTGCTATACACGGACTACGCTATCACAGTAGTCAGCAGGTAATATTGCGATTTTTCTCTATTCAACAGGACAACGCTACTATGTGCTACACACGGACTACGCTATCACAGTAGTCAGCAGGTAATATTGCGATTTTTCTCTATTCAACAGGACAACGCTACTATGTGCTACACACGGACTACACTATCACAGTAGTCAGCAGGTAATATTGCGATTTTTCTCTATTCAACAGGACAACGCTACTATGTGCTACACACGGACTACGCTATCACAGTAGTCAGCAGGTAATATTGCGATTTTTCTCTATTCAACAGGACAACGCTACTATGTGCTACACACGGACTACACTATCACAGTAGTCAGCAGGTAATATTGCGATTTTTCTCTATTCAACAGGACAACGTTACTACGTGCTACATATGGAGTACGCCATCAGCGTAGTCAGCAGGTAATATTGCGATTTATCTATATTCAACAGGATAACTACTACGTGCTACGTGGGGACTATACCAGCGGCGTAGTCAGCAATATTACAATATCCAGTAATTTGATGCTGTTGTAGGAACGGTGTGTTCCTACATGACGAGAACAAAGGGAGATATCTCCGCCAGGCGAGGTGTTGTGCCTGGGGTCCGGCCGTGGACCAACCGTGAATGGTTGGTGCTTGTATATATGCTTAGCGCTGAAGAAATTCTAATAACGCGTTCTAGATGCCATCTATCGAGATGAAGATGTAATTCCATATAGTATGATCGATGGTTCAGTCTTGAGTTGAGGTTATGTAGTTGTATGTGGCGGGTACTGCAGATGTCGCCACACTGTTCGTGTTCTCCTCCAAAACTTATGAATGGCTTCGTTTGGAGATTTCATTGATAGGTTGAATTCACTGGTTTTTTATTCTTAATAGGGGTGGTCGCGGCTTCGCCCGCGCAGTTCCCGTTTTTTGGTGTTCCCGTGGGGATTTCCCGAAATCCTTTCTTAGCGGATGCCTACGTCATAACATCTACCTGCATGCCAAATTTCAGCCCGATCCGTCCAGTGGTTTGGGCTGTGCGTTGATAGAACACTATGTCAGTCAGTTAGTCAGTCACCTTTGAGTTATATTTATATTAAGATTAATTTAAAAATTTTATAAAAAAAAGACTGCATACAAACATTACCCATATTTTTTTTTTGTAATTAGGTAAATGTATCCTTTTGTCACTCACGGAATCAAGATGAATCTAACCGCACCTTGCACTCTAAAATCCATCAAAGTTCAAACCGTTTACAATCATCATCATCATCATATCAGCTCATATACGTCCCCACCGAGGGGCTCGAGCCTACCCTGAATTAGGGCGATTTTCGTTTACAATACAGGGTGTAAAAAAATATGTAAAAAAGGGCGTAGGACCCGTTAACTGGGGATTCTACTGATCATACTGAAGAACTTTCCCCAAGGAACCCATAGTCAATACGCATAAAAAAAATCGACTCTCCATGCTTAAATGCACAAAATTGGTCAATCAGCTGATCGTGTTGTATGGAGAGTTCATTTTTTTGCGATTTCAGCAAACTTGTAAAATAAAAGTTGTTCAGTATGATGAGTAGAAGCCCCAGTTAACGGGACCTACACCAATTTTGTTACACCCCGTATACCGTGGAATAAAGAAACATAAATACATATATGAAACCTTTTTTGTGGGCAGTCGTGAAAAAAATAACATTTTAAACGCTTTGATTGTTGCCGTCGGTGGGGACGTATATGAGCTGATATGATGACATGGATGCGGGCAGCGCGGGACAGGTCGTCGTGGAAATCCTTGGGGGAGGCCTTTGTCAAGCAGGGGACGTTTTTAGGCTGAGGCTGATAATATGATGATGATACAAATACAAATAAATTTATTAGATGAAAATAATAATATAAGGATACAATATACCTCGATCAATATAAAATAAAATATGCGATCGGACAATGATTAAGACAGTTAATGCTTCTTAATCCTTGCAGTGGTCGCGTCCCCAAAAGTCACTTAAGTGGTCGCGTGGATTACATACGTGTGCCAAATTGTTTTTATTTTTTTTAATGAAATTCATTTTTTTTTGTTGCAAAATGGCATGTAACCTTATCTAAAATTAAATAGGAAGCTTAACAGTCGCGTAAACGTTCCCACGTGTCGTTTCGCGTATGAGAATATGTGTCTATTTGCGTATGGCATTCTGCGTAGACACCATGCGTCATTGTGCGTTTGGCTACCTAAATGTGTCATTATGCGAGTAACCCGAATAATTAACAGTTTTGACAAACTTCTTTTAAATCGTATTTGAAAATTTACTTTGGATTATATTATGAGACCTTAATACGCGTTAGCGCTTATTGTGAAAACAAATCAACTAATAATTTCTAAATAGGAACTAAATACATATTAGGAATGAAAAGAGTGGGGGTGGGGATTATCATACTTAAAGAATACGGAGTCCTGTGTACACACTTGAACTGATTATGAATAATTTTATTTTTAATTACAATGGATTACATATTGTGACAAAAATAATGGAAACTGGGGATAAAAACCCTTACGGAGTTTGCCACATATGATACGTAAGATTTAGAGGTTCGGGCCTAAACGGAGTTTTAAGAAAAAAAAAATGTTATGGGGTAAATTAGAATATATGTATTTTATGATTATTTTAAAAGGAAGGAACAATAACAATATGAGTATAAAAAAAGGTGCGATTACATTGGTTGACCGTGTTGAAAATTTAAAACAATGACCTACTTTATTTATGGGCAAATATCGGAAATAAATTTAAAGTTACAATTTTATTAGTATATAAAAAGTTATTTTATAGAATGCCGGTAGGCAACGATCGTTACCGCCCCTTTGGTACTTAAATAAATTACTAAGCTCTAAAATAATTAAATTTCGCTTTGGTCTGAATTACCCTATTTTTCTAACATAACACGTATCAGATACAAAACACCTTTAAAATTTAAAATAAATAATTAATGGTTAGAAACTGGAAGCAGGAAATCTTCTAGGAAGGCAGAAAAGTCAAAGAGTTAGAGAGACGCTCGGGACAAAAGATAAAATAATATTCACTTCCCTTGGCAAGCAGCTGGGCGGGCAGTGAAAGGACTGGCTGGTGGTCAGCACAGCTCCATCTCAGGATTAATCCTTATTGAGGAAAACCGTCGGGACGTCAACCTCGCAGGGGGGTGGATGAAACCCTACGGAGATATATAAATGTAGTTCGCCGCAGTACCAAAAATACACGCAAAGCGGTTTCCTTATACAAATTACTTACCACAGAATAAAATTGTGGGCCTCAACAACAACTTATAAAACAATTTATCCAAAAAATTTAAATTCGCATCACTGTAGACGGGATCACGATCAACCTTTGTTTTTCTCTTGTCAAAAAATAACAACTATTTTCAAATTCAAATACCATAGAGCAACGACATCAAAAAAGAATTTAATTATGAAACGCGACAAAAGAGATCGGCTCGAAACGATAGTTAGCGTTTCAAAATACCCACAAACTCACAAAAAAAAGGCGAGAAGTCCAAAAAATTTTTGAAATTTGGACAACCCTATAGACGTTGGACAGCCCTGAAGAAGAAAAAAATAAAAACTCTCTAAGTAACTAGTTAACTACGAACGTTTACTTGAAGCTGGTAGAAATTGACATTTATACACGAACGTACACATACAAACGGCAAAAACTCCATCTAAAAGTGAACCAACTTAATAACCCCAACAACACACTAGTGTTAAGGGATCGCTATGCACAGCCTAAAATAGCCAACTAATGCCGAAAGAGCATAACTAAACAACTAATTAAAACTAGATAGTATAAAGAGAGAACGAAGAAGGAAAAAAGGAGCACTCCGCACAATAGGCAAGTAGGGCTGTCAAGCTTAACACATCTCGAGGGAAAAAACCCCAGAACTAGTAAAACATTAAAGACCAGTAGGGTTGTCAAAAACTGAAAAAAACTTGCAACATATTGTCGGTTACCCCAGCGAAAATATGGACAAAAACGGTAAAGGCGGATGCGTGAAAATCCGACTCACGGATAAAATTAACACCGGAAGTCTGAAACGCGATACGCAAGAGTCTAAAGGGACAACTCTACCGAAAAATAGGCCATTTGAGGTAAGACAAGGGCAAGATTAATGAAAGAAATTTGAAAAATGGGAAATTGTTATAAGACCTCAAGAAATCTAAACAATACTGCGGAATACAGAAACGTTGTCACATAAAAGTGAACAGGGTACGCCTAAAATTTAAGGAGTACCTTGCAAAGCAACGCGTAAAAATATTCCAAACAGTAACCCTTAAAGATTTTTCCCTTAAAACAACGTTAAATAATCGTGAACTAAAAGTAAGTCTGTCCCGACTTTCGACTGAAAGAAATCTAGAGTCTGGCCATTGACTACTTAAATTAAAAATTCTCTTGGAATCGTAAGGGAATACACAGGCAAAAACAACTCAACAACACGTAAGCAATTATCCGAAAGAGGTATAATGCCATTAAGCCGGGAAAAAACGACCCGTGTGAAGAGAAGCAAAAAAATACCGTGCATACAAACAAAAAAACCTTATGTTTCAAAGAAAACTGCACGATTAAATTAAGTAAGGATCTTGAGGTATTAAAACTTGAACCATAATATCCGGAAAACGGATACACCCACGAACGACAAAAAAACGGGTACGTTAGGTAAAGATTAAAGGCAGAAAAGGGGATAAAACATTAGTTCGGGCGCCATAAATATGTGACAAAAATAATGGAAACTGGGGATAAAAACCCTTACGGAGTTTGCCACATATGATACGTAAGATTTAGAGGTTCGGGCCTAAACGGAGTTTTAAGAAAAAAAAAATGTTATGGGGTAAATTAGAATATATGTATTTTATGATTATTTTAAAAGGAAGGAACAATAAACAATATGAGTATAAAAAAAAGGTGCGATTACATTGGTTGACCGTGTTGAAAATTTAAAACAATGACCTACTTTATTTATGGGCAAATATCGGAAATAAATTTAAAGTTACAATTTTATTAGTATATAAAAAGTTATTTTATAGAATGCCGGTAGGCAACGATCGTTACCGCCCCTTTGGTACTTAAATAAATTACTAAGCTCTAAAATAATTAAATTTCGCTTTGGTCTGAATTACCCTATTTTTCTAACATAACACGTATCAGATACAAAACACCTTTAAAATTTAAAATAAATAATTAATGGTTAGAAACTGGAAGCAGGAAATCTTCTAGGAAGGCAGAAAAGTCAAAGAGTTAGAGAGACGCTCGGGACAAAAGATAAAATAATATTCACTTCCCTTGGCAAGCAGCTGGGCGGGCAGTGAAAGGACTGGCTGGTGGTCAGCACAGCTCCATCTCAGGATTAATCCTTATTGAGGAAAACCGTCGGGACGTCAACCTCGCAGGGGGGTGGATGAAACCCTACGGAGATATATAAATGTAGTTCGCCGCAGTACCAAAAATACACGCAAAGCGGTTTCCTTATACAAATTACTTACCACAGAATAAAATTGTGGGCCTCAACAACAACTTATAAAACCATTTATCCAAAAAATTTAAATTCGCATCACTGTAGACGGGATCACGATCAACCTTTGTTTTTCTCTTGTCAAAAAATAACAACTATTTTCAAATTCAAATACCATAGAGCAACGACATCAAAAAAGAATTTAATTATGAAACGCGACAAAAGAGATCGGCTCGAAACGATAGTTAGCGTTTCAATATGTAATCCGCGCGACACTGCAGGGTTAAAGATTCTTAGACTGTGGTTAAAGCACTCAAACGGGTAACTCTCAAAGATTTTGTTATAAGGTGTTAGCTATAATATGCTAACTAAGCATTAAAACAATGAAAACAATATTTTATGTGTGATCGATAATGGCAACTTTTTCAACTTTAAAAGACCTATTAAAAATTTATTTAAAAAAAAATAACCTGGTAAAATGCTCAATCAATTATATTGTTATTTAGTATTGACATAATAATTTGTATCGATTTTGCTTAAGATTTTTGAAAAAAATCATAATAATTTTTAATTAGTTTAAGAGGGTGGTGACACAAAAGAGGAAGTAACAACAATAGGGTGGCTGAGCCTATATACTTTTTTGCTTTAATTTTATCTACTTTAAGTTGTTAAAGATTTTTTAACTGACTGAAAATAAGAGTTTAAAAAAACTTAAAAACCGACTTCAAAATGAAATTCACTCAAAAGTATGAAATAATATTATTATACTTATATACACGACATTAACCAACAATAACGAAATCAAAGGTGGGTACGAATTAAATTAGGGGCCTAAATTTATTTTTGATGAATTATACTCTTTCAAATAAAAAAAGAATTTTGAAAATCGGTTCACAATCGGCGGAGATATCGCGTAACAAACATACAAAAAAAAATAAGTGTCGAATTGAGAACCTCCTCCTTTTTGAAGTCGGTTGAAAAGGGGGAGGTTCTCAATTTGACTGTATGTTTTTTTTGTATGTTTGTTACGCGATATCTTCGCAGATTGTGAACCGATTTTTATGATTCTTTTTTTATTCGATGGGTTATGCTGTCAGGTTGGTCCCATATAAATTTTAATGAAAATCAGTGTGGTACTCATTATGAAAATTAACAAAAAAAAACTGTACTAAGTGGTTGCGATGGAAGTCAGTTTTTTAACGTGTTTAACGTTTCCTTTTATTATCGAATTGTATACCTTATTGAAGACGTGTTCGATCACAAAAATTCTTGACGTAAAACATCAAGGCAACAACAAAAACACAACACAACAACAACAAAACACATTGTGAACATCAATGTAAGTCGCTTGCTTATTAGAAACTAGCCGTTGCCCACAGCTTCGTCAGCGCAGATCAAATTTTTTTCCGTGTCCGTGGGAATTTCCATAAATCCTTTCTTACCTAATGCCTACATCATAATTGCTATCTGTACGCCAAATTTCAACTCGATCTGACCAGTGGTTTGCTAGTCAGTCGATCAGTCACGGTTTCTTTTTACAAGCTTTTATTTCGTTTCATCTGTCCCGGTGTCTGTAATGAAATCTTGCAAGTTAAATTTGACCCACACCCCGGTTTCTGAATAAGCTAAAATTTTGCATGCATATGTATATCGCATGACAATGCAATATGAAAAGCTTGTACCTTAAAGCTTTTAGGTTTTTCGAAAGTAATTATATGCAGGGTGAATTTTTGAGACGGGACAGGAAGGGCAGGTACCTTAACCGATATAGTTACAGGAAAACGTTTTTAGGAGAGTAACCATAAATTTTCAAGATTTTTTGAACTGCATTAACAGATTTTGGAAAAATTGTACAGTCAGCAAGAAAATGGTCATTTTACACAAAAACTTTTTTTGATGCCAATCGATCCTAATTCTTACAAGGTTTAAAAGTCTCTACTGGACCGACTGAGGTGTGAATACTAGAAATGTCCGAAATCGCGAAAAACTTTTCTCGTACATTTCGGTAAAAGAGTCAAACTTACATACGGACTACGCCATCAGCGTAGTCAGCAGGTAATATTGCGATTTTTCTCTATTCAACAGGACAACGCTACTACGTGCTACATATGTACTACGCCATCAGCATAGTCATCAGGTAATATTGCGATTTTTCTCTATTCAACAGGACAACGCTACTACGTGCTACATATGTACTACGCCATCAGCGTAGTCAGCAGGTAATATTGCGATTTTTCTCTATACAACAGGACAACGCTACTACGTGCTACATATGTACTACGCCATCAGCCAATTTTTTAGCCAAACTTAAACTTTTTTTTTGTATAATTACCTTTCTTGAAGGTACTTGTCGCAATGGATACTAATTCGCGTACCACATCAATACAATTTCCGTGTTCCTATTATTAACAAAATACGTTTCAATTAAGTCCAAACGTTTGCGATTTAAAGACATTTTTTAACAATAAGTACATGCATTACAACTAACAATATAAATTTTTTTTCAGCACAAACATAAGAATGACCTGAAATAACCCAAGAATTCGAAACGAATTCGAAGTTTAAAATTTAAAACTTTTTTTACTTACTTATTTTTTTTAGCCAGTCATCTTTAAAGCTGAGTATAGCGGATCTACCCATAACAAAAAGTTTGGCTAATTTAGAAGTTTGACTCTTACACCGAAATGTATGGGTAAAGTTTTTCGCAATTTCTGAAATTTATAGTACTGAAACCTTAGTCATTCCAGTAAAGACTTTTGATCCTTATAAGAAACAGGATCGATTGGCATCAAAAAAAAGTTTTTTGTGTAAAATGACCATTTTCTTGCTGACTGTACATTTTTTCCAAAATCTGTTAATGCAGTTCAGAATGTCTTAAAAATTTATGGTTAGTCTCTTAAAAACGTTTTCCTATAACTATAACGGTTAAGGTACCTGCCCTTACTGTCCCGTCTCAAAAAATTTACCAGAGAAAAGAATTGTCCTCTCAAACAACCATGCTTGGTTTTCCGACAAAACATGAAGTTTCGGGAATGGAAATAAAAATACATCTCATTTACATAATTACTATAGGTAAGTAAAGCGTAGTGAAGTGTAAAGAGGACACTATTTTAAAGATTTCCACATTTGTTACATTATATTCTACATTAAATTTAACTATTTAAACCGACTTAAAAAAGGAGGTTGTTAAAAGGACCTGCATTTAAGGTATGTTATTGGAATTGTAAAATATTCGTATAAGTTAGTCAATGTGCGCTTCTAAACATGCTAAATCTCATAAGTGTATGTATGTATGAACGTTTTTATGTTTTTATGTATGTGTATGTATGTTTGTCCACGTATTTATCAGAAACTAGAAATCAAAATGCAATAATCCTTTTTAGGGTTCCGTGCTCAAAGGGTAAAAATGGGACCCTATTACTAAGACTTCGCTGTCCGTCCATCTGTCCGTCTGTTACCAGGCTGTATTTCATTAACCGTAGACAGTTGAAATTTTCACAGATGATGTATATCTGTTGCCGCTTTAAGAACCAATACTGAAAATTAAAAAAAGTGAAAATATAAAAACTTGTGATTATGTAGTGATTTTTTGTATGAGAAACAGCCATATTTGATACGGAAAAGTTTATATTAAATATTTGAGTGTTGCTACATTCACAGCTATTTTTACCAAAAGCGTCAGATTAGCCTTTGATTCTATATGACTCACTTCTTTGTCCGTCTGTCTGTCAAGACGCTTTTTCTGAGGAACGTGTGGAAGCATCAAGTTGCAATTAATATCAAACACTTAGATCTACAATACTATGAAGCTGTAAAAAATCAACAGCAATAAAACTATATGGCCATTAATGTACCAATTTTTTATATTTGCAAGTAAATTAAAGCCTATGAGCTCCTTTCAGTTGACCAATAATGATGAAATTTGACAAAAAGGAAAATTATCCATAAATTAAAAAGTTCACAAAAAAATGCAATTACAAACTTATGCAGTTGGAGAATTGACCATGATGTGAAAGTTGAGTTGTAAAGAGTTTTGGACCAAGAGATAGAAACACTTCTTGAAAATGTAGATAGGTTTTTTATTTTGTTCGGTAGGTGCAGATCGAGAATGGACAAACAATTCAGTACAGTGTTTTTATATATTAATGTTAATCAGGCGCCCTCTGTGATATTTTTGAAACTAACTTTACATAATGTACATCGATAGTAAAGTAGGCGTTACAGGACGAACATAGAAAAGGAGTTACAGATTAGTTTGAGATCATTCTTTCATTTACAAAGATATTTTTTTTGTTTTGTTTGTTTGTTGTACTTGTGACACATTTGGGTCCAACAGTGCGCAAGTCTATTTTAACTTGTGACACATTTGGGTCCAACAGTGCGCAAGTCTATTTTAACTTGTGACACATTTGGGTCCAACAGTGCGCAAGTCTATTTTAACTTGTGACACATTTGGGTCCAACAGTGCGCAAGTCTATTTTAACTTGTGACACATTTGGGTCCAACAGTGCGCAAGTCTATTTTAACTTGTGACACATTTGGGTCCAACAGTGCGCAAGTCTATTTTAACTTGTGACACATTTGGGTCCAACAGTGCGCAAGTCTATTTTAACTTGTGACACATTTGGGTCCAACAGTGCGCAAGTCTATTTTAACTAGCACTTGGCCGGTTTTTGTTTCTTTCTGCTATTATTAGGAAACCATTTTTTTTCCCACAAGCGGTAAGCCCTTGGCATCATCTCACCTGATGATACGTGAAGATGATGCTGAAGATGAAAGTGCGCTTACCAAGATTACCTAACGCAATGGGGACTGGCTATCTGATTATTGCAACAACTGTGCTTTTTTGTACACTTATTTTATCGCTGCTGAATGTTTTGTACACTTATCTGTCGCTGCTGAATGTTTTGTACACTTATTTGTCGCTACTGAATGTTTTGTACACTTATATGTCGCTACTGTATGTTTTTCACACTTATTTGTCGCTGCTGAATGTTTTGTACACTTATATGTCGCTACTGTATGTTTTTTACACTTATTTGTCGCTGCCGAATGTTTTGTACACTTTTATGTCGCTACTGTATGTTTTTTACACTTATTTGTCGCTGCTGAATGTTTTGTACACTTATATGTCGCTACTGTATGTTTTTTACACTTATTTGTCGCTGCTGAATGTTTTGTACACTTTTATGTCGCTACTGTATGTTTTTTACACTTATTTGTCGCTGCTGAATGTTTTGTACACTTATTTGTCGCAGCTGAATATTTTGCCATAGAGAATTATAATTCAAAAAACCTAAGAACTTTTGGATAGAAGCTTTTAATATTGCATTTCACGTGATATAACTACATATGCGCATGCGAAATTTCAACTCAATCGGAAACCAGGAACGGGGTCAAATTTAACTTGCAAGATTTCATTACAGACACCGGGACAGGTGAAACTAATATAAAGCTTGTAATGATTACTATTTATTCTTGCGTTTTTCTTAAAGTACCTCGAACGTATTCCATAATGAAAAATTTGTTATACTGTTTCAAAAGTTTTTATTCTACAAAAAATACGTGCTAGAGATAATTTCTCATTGGTACTTTAAACTTAATATAATTTACAGCGAAATTACTTGCCTTGGACTTGTAACGTCTATTGCATCATTTCTATTTTATGGTAGAACACAAAACATATAACAAAGGTTGACCAGTGTATTTTGCCAGTGATGACAAACGAAGCTCAATCATAGTCGCTTACTATGGGAGCTTGCTACGCTTGGAGTTCTGCTGCGTAATCAAATCAGAAACGAGGAAATCTATAGGAGAAACAAACAAACATGTAGAAATGAATACGATAAGAAAAGTATATTAGATTGTAATAAAAATATAAAAAAGATATGGGAAAGAATACATATTATGATGGGTGATGAAAAAAAATCACTAGATGCTTTAATCTTATCTAATATGGAACAATGTAATGAACAAGACATATGTAACAACTTTGCAAGCATATTCTTGGAAGAAATAGAACAAATAAAACATGTATGCAGTGATAAATGGCTGAATAGGGATAGCTATGTACAAAATACGGATATGTGTATGAGATGGCAGCCCCTTAAAAGTGATTATGTAAAACGCGTGATCAAAGATATGAACTCAAGGAAATCACCGGGAAGCGACCTCATTCGCATGTCCGAACTAAAGGTTGCAATAGATAGAATAAGTGAAGTTTTAGCTAAGCTTGTCAATTTGTCTGTAAGTACTGGTAAATTTCCGAATAAGTTGAAAGAAGCAATAGTGCGTCCCATCCATAAAAAGGGTGACCGTCAAGTATTTTCAAATTATAGACCCATAGAAATATTGTCAAGCTTAGATAAAATAATAGAAAAATGTATCATTAATCAGCTAGGGATTTACCTGCAAAGAAATAATATATTAAATAAATGTCAACATGGTTTTCAAAAAGGTAAAAGTGTGGTAAAAGTACTAGTACTTTGCTCTCTGCCTTTACCGATGAGATAATTAATTATTTAGCAAATAGGAAGTTTGTTGTAGCAATATTTTTTGATTTTAAAAAAGCGTTGGATACTCTGGAAACTGAGACTCTGTTAAATGCAATGAAGGAGTGTGGGGTCCGCGACTATCTCACCACACGTTCCTACCGTGTGAAGGTGGGTGACGCGTACAGCGACGAGAAGGCGGTCCAGGGCGGTGTCCCGCAGGGATCCGGAAGTGGACCTGTGTGCTATCTCATGCACGTAAACAGCTTGTGCGGTGTGCTGAAACATTGCTCAGCTTACATGTTTGCGGATGACCTGTGCGCGCTGAGGGCTGGCACCGACCTAGCCGAGACCTGCCGCCTAGTGCAGCAGGACGTTGATGCAGTCGTCAAGTGGTCCCATGATAACGGCATAGTATTGAACTCAGTATTGAAACATAGTAGTATGATACTCTGGAAACTGAGACTCTGTTAAATGCAATGAAGGAGTGTGGGGTCCGCGACTATCTCACCACACGTTCCTACCGTGTGAAGGTGGGTGACGCGTACAGCGACGAGAAGGCGGTCCAGGGCGGTGTCCCGCAGGGATCCGGAAGTGGACCTGTGTGCTATCTCATGCACGTAAACAGCTTGTGCGGTGTGCTGAAACATTGCTCAGCTTACATGTTTGCGGATGACCTGTGCGCGCTGAGGGCCGGCACCGACCTAGCCGAGACCTGCCGCCTAGTGCAGCAGGACGTTGATGCAGTCGTCAAGTGGTCCCATGATAACGGCATAGTATTGAACGCTGATTATATACTCACCTTATTTGTGTCCCAAAGAACAACCTCCTCCTATTGTTACTCATAGTTTTGCATGCTTCCACAATAATTTAATCAACTGTAAGTGCCAGCCAATTGAAAAAGTAAATTCTGTAACTTATCTCGGTGTAAAGGTGGACGCAAACTTCTCTTGGTCTCAACACGTAGAATATGTTTGTAGTAAATTAAGAATATTATTGGGTAAAGTTCCTGCTGGTACCCTAAAATGCTTGTATATGTCATTAGTAGATTCAATATTGAGTTATGCCCTGGACTGCTATGGACTCACATTCAAAACTAATATAGACAAACTGGAAAATTTACAAATTCGATTTTTAAAGCTCCTTGTCAACAAAAAAACTAAAAAAAGTTGCAAAGGTGACTATAGAAAATTTTTCAAAATTTGTAAAATTCTACCTGTTGGTTTAAAACACAAATATCTCTTGGCCGTGAATCACCATGGCGGACAGGAACATAAGTCACTAGTTAAGCATAACCATAACACGAGGACAATAGCCGCGAGTAAATTCGTTGTACCTACAGTTTCCAACTACTACGGCGACAGAACACTGAGAAAACGTTTACCATATCTTATGAACAGTTTGCCCGCGGCTATAACACTCGAACATAAAAAGTAAATTTAAAAAATCTGCTAAAAATTTGAACAGCCTGTAAGGTAGTTTGGCTCTTGCCTACGACGTACCGATTCACTTAGAATCTAGTTAAGTACCACAGTCTTAACTATGATTGTAACGAATAATTGTGAGACTGTCGATCCCACAGACAAACTGATCATTCAGTTTCGTGGGTCTAATGTTTACCTATGTACTCATCTTTTCAATTAATAAATAAATAATAATAAAAAAATAAAGTAATTTACATAGCTCTCAGAATCACTAAACTGCCAGTAGGAGGGGCACATAGCTCGTAGAACAGATAGATGGCCGTTGAGCAGCGTAACGAAGCGTAGGCAGGCGTAGCCGCTAGATTCAAGCAATGCAAGAGGGAGTCGTTTTGGAAATCTTTGGATAAGGTCTTTGTCCAGCAGCTGACGTCCCTCGGCTAATATGATGATAAAGTAAAAACAAACCTCAGAAATTCTGAATTTTACAGTTTTCTCGTGTTTCGTGGTCGTTCACGTTTGACAGGAACTCAAAAATCGCACCCCTGACGGATGCGGTCGTTACCGGCAGTCGTGCACGATCATCGCTAAATTATGTACTCAATGGTGCTTTAACTAGGAAAAACCTGCTTTTTGCGCATCGCATACGACTTAAGTATTGCCATTTGTGCGGGCAACTGTTGCTTATTCCATTAAGGTAAAGTTATGCCGGAGGTAAAGTGTATAAAGGGTGTAACAAAATTGGTGTAGGTCTCGTTAACTGGGGGTTTACTCGTCGTACTGAACAACTTTCTCAAAGAAACCCATAGTCAAAAGGGTATTCGAGCAATGTGCAGTGCCCATCCTTTCGACTCATGCAAACCACTATTCTCTAAGTTAAAGCTTTTAACTTTGCCTAGTATGTATATATATATATGTATGTAAAGTTTGTGTTTTCGTGAAACAGAACAATAAATTGTTAAAAACTGCCAAAGATATTTACCCTCGTAACACGAGACACCCAGACAGACTGGTTCTAGATCATTGTCCACAGACAACCTTATATGTGCATCAAAATTGCTTCAATATGTGCATCAAAATTTATAATAAAGTACCACATAATATAATTATACTGCCCATAAATCTGTTTAAGAGGAGGCTATTTAATTGGTTATTAGAGCATAATTTATATAGCGTTAAGAAATTTCTTGACAAAAAATTTAACGACTAATTATTATAACTTTGACATGAGATATAATTCGGAAATGTAATTTAATAAAATAAATGAATAATAAGATGTACCTATTGACTTGCATATGTAGTGTAGCCAAGTAAAATTATAACTGTATTAAACTTATTTATGTTTGCATGCTATTTTAATAGTTGTACCAGGAGATTTTTTGTGCTATGTTATCTTGCATTTTTTTGTACCTTTACCCTGTACAAAGCAAATAAATGAATTATGAATTATGACCTCCTATCTCGGCGGTTGCCGTATTACAAGTACACGCCGGAGCCGGTTCTCGAAAACGACCGCGCCAAGCTCTACTGGGACCGACCCATCATCACGGACAGGACTTTTCCTTCGAATAAGCCTGATATCTTGCTGATGGATCGGGCGCAGTCAAAGGTTTAGGCTGATGCCGAAAAAAGGACCAAGTACCTGGACCTAGCGCACGAGGTTACTGATATGTGGCGAGTGGAATCCACCGAAATCATATCCGTAGTCCTATCCGTGAACGGGTTAATACCAGCCGACCTTGAACGTCGCCTAAGGCAGCTGGATCTCCGAGGCAGGCCAATAATTGCAGCAAAGCAGAAAGCAGTCCTCCTCGACAATGCCCGGATAGTTCGACGCTTTTTCTCTCCGTCGCACTGAACTCCAGTCAACTGTGCTTCCGCTGGAGGTGTTACTGCCACTTCGCGTCGTGCGAAGTGAGCAGAGTAGCTTAAGTTTTATATTTATATGTATTATTAAGATTATTAATAATAATAATTTACTTGCCCAAATAAACATTATTATTTTTCTATAGCAGAGATCATAAGAAGGCTCAAGATCTCCAAAACAACAACGAACCGTGCTTTGCTCGGAGTTTCTCTGCGTGATCGAATCAGAAACTAGGAGATCCGTAGGAGAACCAAAGTAACCGACATAGCTCTCTGAATTGCTAAACTTAAGTGGCCGTTGGCGGGGCACATATCTCGTAGAGGCCGTTGAGGCAATAAAGTTCTCGAGTGGCAACCGCGCACCGGAAAACGTAACGAAGGAAGGCCTCCCACTCGGTGGACCGATGACCTAGTGAAGGTCGCGGGAAGCCGCTGTATGCCGGCAGCGCAGAACCGGTCGTCGTGGAAATACTTGTTGGAGGCCTTTGCCGCTTCCGTGGCGTAATGGATAAGTCCATTAGTTTCGCATCACGAGGTCGCGGGTTCGATTTCCGGCAGAGTCTAACTTTGTATGACTCAGTTTGGTTGGCGGAAGGGCATCTTCTTAACCCGCCTGCTAGCTACCACCATCTTGTAACGCGGTAACGCGTTGCTGTTATTTATTCTTCTTCCTTTTGATCTATTTCTCATGTGCTGGCACATACAACCTATGTGTCACAGTTTGCTTCAAAATGTGACACATGTCCTTCAAAATCGGAATTTTTATTCGCTGCCAAACTTGAACTCAGTACAAGAATGTTTGTAAAATAACTATTTTTTCAACTGATACTCACTTTAAGACTCATCTCGGGTAAGATATAATAGGGGATCGCACTGCTAGTCATTTGATTTACTTTTTATGATCTGTCAGAAACAAAATTTTGTTCTAAAAATGTTTGAAATACCCACAAGTGACATCATAGATTTCTAGCGTCATTGACGAACTTATTTTGTTATTTTTGATCAATTAAAAATTGAAGACGTGATGGAAAAAACATAAGGTTTTTTTGGAATTAAAGATGAGAGCAATATAGGAAATCATATTTTAGAGTTTATTTTTGATGCAGTCCAATCCCCTAATTATGTGTTCTGTGATTGGTTGGTGTGATAATAATTGAAAGTGTGAAATGTTTTTTTTATTCTTATTAAATGCTTTTTGCTTAATTCTTGTGCACTTTTTTAAGGTGTTATATTTCGAAATAAATTCTAATTGTGTGCACGCACGGTTGTTTACACCCACGCTCTTTCCTTACCTACTCCTACCGACGTGCCAAAATCTTATCTAAGTCTTACCGCCAAACATCAATGTTAAAACCATAGATGTGTTCCGGCTTGAAGATAAGATAGCCAGTTTATCTGGTTTATATCAAGGATTGAATTTTGACGTTATTAACTAATTATTGTTTATTTCTTGATTCTTCACAAATTACATTGTTATTATTATTTTATGACTATCAGAAAGAGTGTAATTTTCACCTATTTTGTATAAATATAATATTGAATTGAATTAAATTTAAAAGTTCTCCATTGTGTTGGGGAAACTTGGTAAGCTCGCATTCAACTTTGGCATCATCATCACTTACCATCAGGTGAGATGATGTCAAGGGCTTACTAATTGTGGCTAAAAAATGTCCAGCAGTGGAAGTAAATCGGCTGATATGATGATGATGATGATGATAGCAGAGATCCTACGCGACAATGAAACTGAACTCATCAATCAAAGTTCGTTCAACATCCGTTCAGCAGAATGCATCATGCAACATGCAACGTGCAACGTCGGCAAACTTTGCGCTGAGAGCGTACCGACATTAGTTTACAAACGCGAAAAGCTGGGAGATGAAAAATCGTTATTGCAATTTTTCAGTGCATCTATGTTTAGTAGGTTAAGGAAGAAAACATGAAGATACCTACTAAGAGACCTAACCCACACAATGATAATAATGTAGGTATAGGTAACTTTATTCAATAAACTAGCTTTTGTCCGCAGCTTCGTTATTGTAATTTTTCAAAACATCTATTTTTTTTTTTCACTATTGGTAAGCCCTTGGCATCATCTATGTTTAGCAGGTTAAGTAAGAATACATGAAGATACCTACTAAGAGACCTAACCCACATAATGATAATAATGTAGGTACATGTAACTTTATTCAATAAACTAGCTTTTGTCCGCGGCTATGTTATTGTAATTTTTCAAAGCATCTATGTTTAGTAGTTTAAGTAAGAAAACATGAAGATAACTACTAAGAGATCCAACCCATATAATGATAATAATGTAGGTATAGGTAATTTTATTCAATAAACTAGCTTTGGCCCGCGGCTTCGTTATTGTAATTTTTCAAAGCATCTATGTTTAGTAGGTAAAGTAAGAAAACATGAAGATACCTACTAAGAGACCTAACCCACATAATGATAATAATGTTGGTATAGGTAACTTTATTGAATAAACTAGCTTTATTCCGCGGCTTCGTTATTGTAATTTTTCAAAGCATCTATGTTTAGTAGGTTAAGTAAGAAAACATAAAGATACCTACTAAGAGACCTAACCCACATAATGATAATAATGTAGGTATAGGTAACTTTATTCAATAAACTAGCTTTGGCCCGCGGCTTCGTTATTGTAATTTTTCAAAGCATCTATGTTTAGCAGGTTAAGTAAGAAAACATGAAGATACCTACTAAGAGACCTAACCCACATAATGATAATAATGTAGGTATAGGTAACTTTATTGAATAAACTAGCTTTATTCCGCGGCTTCGTTATTGTAATTTTTCAAAGCATCTATGTTTAGTAGGTTAAGTAAGAAAACATAAAGATACCTACTAAGAGACCTAACCCACATAATGATAATAATGTAGGTATAGGTAATTTTATTCAATAAACTAGCTTTGGCCCGCGGCTTCGTTATTGTAATTTTTCAAAGCATCTATGTTTAGCAGGTTAAGTAAGAAAACATGAAGATACCTACTAAGAGACCTAACCCACATAATGATACTAATGTAGGTATAGGTAACTTTATTGAATAAACTAGCTTTATTCCGCGGCTTCGTTATTGTAATTTTTCAAAGCATCTATGTTTAGTAGGTTAAGTAAGAAAACATAAAGATACCTACTAAGAGACCTAACCCACATAATGATAATAATGTAGGTATAGGTAACTTTATTCAATAAACTAGCTTTATTCCGCGGCTTCGTTATTGTAATTTTTCAAAGCATCTATGTTTAGTAGTTTAAGTAAGAAAACATGAAGATACCTACTAAGAGACCTAACCCACATAATGATAATAATGTAGGTATAGGTAACTTTATTGAATAAACTAGCTTTATTCCGCGGCTTCGTTATTGTAATTTTTCAAAGCATCTATGTTTAGTAGGTTAAGTAAGAAAACATGAAGATACCTACTAACAGACCTAACCCACATAATGATAATAATGTAGGTATAGGTAAATTTATTCAATTAACTAGCTTTGGCTCGCGGCTTCGCTTGGGCATCGTTTTCATGACTTTCTGGAAGGGGAGTGGTGCGTGAACCGCAAGCTCGCGAGTGTGGATATGACCTATGTCACTCAAAAATAATGCAGCTTTCTACTGGAGAAAAAACTTTTAAAATCGGTTCAGTAGTTCCAGAGATTACTTCCAACAAACAAGCTTACAAACGTTACCTATTTTTAGTAATATACTAATGTAGATGTGGATTAGTAACCAATACTAAGCATCGTGAACAAAAAAATTAGGGAAAACGCAAATCTGATTTCATGTTTTCAAAAAGCTTTTATTTAATTTGCTATGTTTGTGTGTATGTATGTATATTTAGGTCAAATCTTTTAAGCTGAAATTGGGTTTTGGATTGAGCTGAAATTTCGCCTACACGTTTAGTTTGGATGACAATTAATGATTATAGTTTAGTGACGTCATTTTAAATCTAATATGGTTGACTCCCAAAAAAAAGCGGACCAGTTGTTTTTAAGCACCCATTTATTATGGTTATCAAATGAAAAGGGAACACTAAATATTATTATTTTTTAAATTAATTCAATATTCTTTAGTGATATAATTACAAAAATAAGAAATTTAACGACACAGAAGTAATATTATACAATTTAAATAAAAATATATATTAGCAATTTCTTCCAGTCAACCTTTGGGTAGGAAAAACAGTGCTAGAATAAGATACTCGTAAAGGGAGGTGCAAAAATATAAAACATTATGAAATAATTTGGTAATAAATAGTAACATAAAATGCTGAAATACCTACTAATATTAATTAAATAAAAAAATAAAATATATATAAACACACATAAATATATCATCCTCATCATCATATCAGCCGAAGGACGTCCACTGCTGGACATAGGCCTCCCCCAAGGATCTCCACGACGACCGGTTCTGCGCTGCCCGCATCCAGACCTTCACCAGGTCATAAATATATACATATACTTACATAATTATATCTTTGGTTAAGAAAGGAAAATGGATGGATGGAAAAACAAAGGATCTGAAAGCAGAGGACACAGGTTAAGGACATTAGGTTAAGTAGTGAGATTTTACAAGCCTCTTATAAGACTATAACGTCGGAGCACGCCTGATAGACTCAGGCAGGAAGTTCCACAGCCAAATTACTTGAACTGTGAAAAAGTTGGAATAAACAGAGGAAGAGTGGGTGGAATATCAAAATTAGTGTACTGGGTGTCCGCAAGTTGAGGTTTAGGGTAGAGGAACGAAAGACGAAGCGATTTGGAGGTAAGAAGGAGTGACAGGATTAAAAAGGATGTTATAGAGAAGAAACAAGATGTGTGAATCCCGCCGACGGAAAATAGGTAGCCATTTAATTTGAGCACGAAAATTTGATACATGGTCAAATTTACGAAGATTGAAAATGAAACGGATGCAGAGGCTTTGCAGGCGATCGAGTTTATTTTTAAGCTCAACAGTAAGGTCGGGGTACCACACATCAGCGTAATCAAGTATCGGCAAGAGCAGGGATTGAGCGAGGGAAATTTTAGTAAGAGTTAGGTAGAATTTTTTTAATCAAATATAAGCTTGGACCTAAAAATTTTTATGGTTTTGGAAAATTATTTAATAATATGCAAGTCACTCGCAAGTCACTCGCAAAAGCGTCGGTGGCTCAACCGGTAACGGCTCGGTTCTTCTAACCAGAGGTACCGGGTTCAAATCTGGATGGCCAATGTACCAATGAGTTTTTCAAAACTTACGTACATACTTACCGATTGCTTTAACGGTGAAGGAAAACATCATGAAGAAACCTGCACACGCCTGCGATGAAACTCGAAGGTTGTGTGTGAAGTTGACCAACCCGCACTGGGCCCGCGTGGTCGACTAAGGCCTGATCGCCCTAGTTCAGGGTAAGCTCGAGCCCCTCGGTGGGGACGTATATGAGCTGATATGATGATGCAAGTCACTCAGGGCAAGCTGTATTCATGAAACTGAACAACTTACCCCAAAGAAGCTAAAGTAAATTTAAAAAAAAAGTATTTTTATTATACACGATATTAGCCCGATCGGTTCCTTTGTACAGAAAGTCCAAAATAGAGACAGTAAATAAGTGGAATGCACAAAACCACTAGGTATCACTTTTTAACCGACTTCAAAAAAGGAGGAGGTTTCTCAATTTGACCGTTTATATTTTTTTTTAATGTGTGTTCGCGGATAACTTCTTCGTTTATGAACAGATTTTGATGATTATTTTTTGGTTGGAAGGATATATTCCAAGAGTGGTACCATGATAAGGAAACCAGGATCTGATGATGGCATCCCAGAGAAATTGAGGAAAACCTTCGAAAATCATTGTGGCGACTAGAGTGTTTGTTATTTTGTTTGTGTATTCGGTAATTTTTAGGCGGTGCCAGCAAAGCGATGAATCTAAAACATTTAATAGGTAAGTAGATATGTTAAAAATATTTAGTTCCCTAATTTGATTCGTACCTACCTTTGATTTCATTATTGTTGGTCAATTGGTTATATATATATATATATATATATATATATATATATATTGTATATATATTGTATTGTGTATTTCATACTTATGAGTATTTCCTTTTTGAAGTCGGTTTTCAGTTTTGTAATTTTTTTTTCTTTATTCAAATTTGGTAAGCCCTTGGCATCATTTCACCTGATGGTAAGTGACGATAATGCCGAATATGGAAGCGGGCTTACCAAGATTCCCCAACGCAATGGGGAACTGGCTATGTAACTTCAAGCCGGAACACATCAATGTTGCTAGCATTGATGTTTGGCGGCAAGACGTTGATAAGATGGTGGTAGCTAGCCAGGCGGACTCAGAAAAGCCTTCCACCAATCAAACCGAGCCTAACAAAGTTACACTCCGCCAGGAATCGAATCTGCGACCTCCTGATGTGAAGCTAATGTCCTTAACCATTACGTCACGTAGGTAGTTACGGAGTATTACTCATAGTATAACTCTCAGTGTTTTTAATGTAACTTATTTATTTTTGTAAGCAGGACAATAAAGTTTTTAAGTATAGGACGTCCCAAGTAACCGAAATAGCACTCAAAATTGCTAAACTTAATTAGCAGTGGACGGGGCACAAAACTCGTAGAACAGACGGCCGTTGGGCAGTAAAGTTCTCGAGTGGCGACCGCACACTGGAAAACGTAGCGTAGGCAGCCTCCACTTGGTGGATCGATGACCTGGTGAAGGTGGCGGAAAGTTGCTGGATGCATTCCTGGGGGGAGGCCTAGTATGTCCAGCAGTGGACGTCCTTCGGCTGATAAAATAATGGTGTTAAACAGTTATTTGTGATACGTATACATCCGGTTTACCAATTACCTTTGACTCCCATACATAACGTTTTTAACCAACTTTGTCATATTGTTGGAATTACACAATATTCGTATGAGTTAGTGTTTGTGGGCTTCTAAACAGGTCGCAAAATTTCATAACTTTCATAACAATAACACACATACATACATTAAAGCAACTGCATTGAAAAATAATTTTCGAATAATCTATAAACTTTTAGGTACAAGCTTTAATAATTTTAATTGTTTCGTATTATTCTCAGCAAATCCTTTCATTTGATAACCATATCATAGATTGCATAAAAAACTGGTCCGCTATCTTTGGGAGTCCGCCATATTGGATTTAGAATAACATCATAATAAACAATAGGCAGATTTTTGTTTGACATAAACACACACCGATTATACAAAATCTAATAATTTTGAACAAAAAAAAACCGACTTAAAACAGGAAACTAAGGTTCCCTTCGATTTCTCTGAGATGCCATCATCAGATCCTGGATTCCTTATTCAAATCTCATCAAAATCGGTTCATAAATGGCGAAGTTATCCGCAAACACACATAATCTATTAATATAATAAAACTGTAACGGGGCCGTGTCTGTACATGAAATATTTTTGGAAAATAATAACTGTGGTGGACATTACTATCGATACAGAGGCCAAAACATCAACTTTTGGAATTTTTGTCTGTCTGTCTGTCTGTCTGTCTGTCTGTCTGTATGTTCGCGCATCACGCAAAAACTACCAGGCCGATTTTGATGAAATTTTGTATGGTGGTTTCTTATAGCCCGGGTTAACATATAGGATACTTTTTATCCCGGAAAAATCAAGAGTTCCCGTGGGAAAATCAAAAGTATTCATTAATATCATGGCTCACCACGCAAATGTGGCTTGACCTATTACAATCAAATTTTACACGTTGATACCCTTATCGCGAACTAAAACTGGGACATTGTGAATCCCAAAAAAATTAAGGGTTCCTTCAGGAATGCAATAAAATGTATCTTTAGAATGGCTCAACGTAACAATTATGAAACCTTTACATTGGGATGGGGTGTTTTGACCATCATTGTATAGTCGGGTATTCTTTATCCCGGAAAACTAAAGAGGTCCCGTGGGAAATTATCTATCGATACTTACAATAATAACAATAGAGTACTTTTTTCCACATATTAGCTACACATTCCACACATTATAATCATAGCAGCAGAATGTCAATAGATGGCACTGCAGGGATAATAAAACGCGCTTAAGTTGTATTAAAACATTAAAATATTATTTCATACTTTTGAGTGGATTTCTTTTATGTATTTTTCGGAATACGCTATTTTACACAACTCTAACTCTGGAACTATGGCACGTAGCGATGTGTTTCATAGACGAACAGATAGGTATTTTTTACAGATTCCAATCGTGAAAAAAAATTAAAAACACATAAATCGAGTTTAGCATCTTATAACAGGAGGCACAGATATGGGAACTTTTCTGATGGCGACTATTTGCATGTGGCAGTTGCTCTCTGCCTGCAATATCAATATCTGTGAACCTCATCAATGTATTTGCGGGTCCACGGTGGAGGCAATTGGCCATCACTCACTGAGTTGCGGTCGTTGTTTGTGAAGATGCAGCCGCCGGGCTTTTGTCGATCTGATGGCAAAAGGCCGGAGGGTTTTAACAGGTGCTATGGCAGAGAGGAACGTCCTCACCCGTACGGTACTGCTGCTCAATTTGCGGCGAGAAAGAAGCATAATAAGAACTCGGTCTTGGAGGCAAATTACTGCTTCGTGCCGCTGGTCTGTCGGACAACCGGCTGCTGAACCCTCAGAGGCCTTTGCCTTCACAAAGGAGATTGGCCGTCGCTTTCGAGAGAGGAGATGTGACGTGAGGTCCTACCTGCTGCTAAGGTTGTCTATTGCCATCCAGTGCGGCAATGAGAAGTGCGTCATGGGCTCCTTTGGAGCTGATACGACTCGAGGATTTGACTCATATTAATATTTTTAGGAAATTTTATTACCAGATTTATATAATGATTTGAATTAGTTTTTTGATAATATAGGTATATGTGTTATTTCATCATATCAGTTTATAAGTCCCCACCAAGGGGCTCGACCTGCCCTGAGTTAGGGGCGATCAGGCGTTAGACGATCACGGGGGCCCATTGCGGGTTTATTGACTTCACACATAAGATTCGAGTTTCTTCGCAGGCGTGTGCAGGTTTCCTCACGATGTTTTTCTTACCGTAAGAGCGTCGGATAAACGTTCATACCAGTATTAAATCGATATTCGTATAGATATTGGTACGTGGCAGGATTCGAACCACGGCCTTCCGGACAGGAGGTAGTGGCCCTAACCGTTCTGCCACCGACGCTCTATATGTTATTTAAGATTAAGAAATCCTTACTTAATATAATATTATAAATGTGAAAATGTGTTTGTTTGTTTGTTACCTATTCACACTTCAACACCTCTACCAATCTTGACGAAATTTGGCATGCAGGTAGCCTGTATCACTGGGAATGAAATAGTCTACTTTTCTGTGGAAGTTATCATAGCCATAGCAGTTCCTGAGGAAACTAAAACAATACTCTTTGTTCGTTGAGTTATTTAAAATCGTAACGAAAAAATGGGTTGGTGTGATTTTTAGCACAGAGATGAGGTGGAAAATGATATAATTTACTAATAAGTATATCCTGACATAGTTCCCGAGGAATCTGGGGGCAACGGTTTTCTACGCTCGCGCACGTCGGTGGCGTCGCAACGGAGCAACGGATTAAAGTGATTTTTTGTATAGAATTTGTTGAGGGGGTGGCCAGTGGCTAATCCGAATAGCCCGATACAGTTCCTGAGGTACCTGGAGAAAACTCATGTCCACGCTTGCGAGCTGATTGCTCGCGCACCACTCACCCTTAAAAAGAGTCACAAAAGCTATGTCCACGCGGGCGAAGCTGCGGGCAAAAGCTAGTATATATATATACATATATACAGTAGAATTGAGAAACCTCCTCCTTTTTTGAAGTCGGTGAAAAAGAATAAAGCTTATAGAAACAAAAAAGCTAGCCTTGTTAAGTGCTCCAATTTTAACGTGTACTCGTATGCAAAATTTCAGCTTAATCTGAAACCGGGAAGTGGTTCTAATTTAGCTTTCAAGATTTATCCCAAACCAAACAAAGTAACTTTCACGGCAAGTATAAAGCTTGTAATAATATGTCCAACTGTCCATCGTACTCGTATCACGTGACTGTCGGGGCAGAAATTAGCCCTACGATCTTCTCTGACCTGACACGGGCGCCCGAACCTCGTGTTAGCTTTAACTCCGAAGACCAAAACCGGGACATTTACCTACAAACATAACTCAAGATTCAAAACGTAAAAACACTGGAAGCACATAGGGCTTGTGCACAAATCACGTGAGGTGCGATAGGGGCGAGAGGGGGCGGGGAGGGGGAGGGTCACGAAAAAATCACGATAGATCACTTTGGGCCGGGGGTATAAGGAGACCTCACGTGTATTTTTCTACAGTGAACGAACAAATAAAAAAATCTACCACATGAATAAAATGCCCTGACAAAACCCATTAGTAGAAACCCATCCATAGTAACATACTCACGGCCACCAAAGTACCCGAGTACCCTCGCCCCAGGGATACTCGACATTAGAATAACGTTACGAGATACGTCTCACTGGACGCAAACATGTGTTGTATGACAAATCGTTCGTCATGAGCCGTGCAGTGCTATTTAATAATTCTATTTATTATTATCAACAAAAAGAGCAATGCAGAATTCCCCATGGTCCTACATCTAAAAATGCCCTGACAAAACCCATTAGTAGAAACCCATCCATAGTAACATACTCACGGCCACCAAAGTACCCGAGTACCCTCGTCCCGAGGGATACTCGACGTCAGAATAACGTCGCGAGATACGTCTCACTGGACGCAAACATGTGTTGTATGACAAATCGTTCGTCACGAGCCGTGCAGTGCTACCCGACTACAAATAGATAGAAGAAAATGTAAAAGCCGAGCAGTACTAAATTTAAGGTTTCATAAATCATAATAAGTTACAAAATACTATAGTAGTTTTAAAGCAGTAGTGGCTCAGTTACACACTGGACACTTCATACAACGGGCCAGAAATGACATGGGAATGAGGAACAAACAAAATGGCGGCGAAATCCTATACGTTATACAACCAAACTGTAACCAATCTGTATCAATGTGGGTGACGAGGGCGTGAGGTCGCAAACTAGAGAGCGGCAGGGAGTGTCCATACTGTATGTTAGTACTAATATATATATATATATATATATATATTGGCTCAGTAAACCGTAGTCACGTCAGCATCACACACACACAAACATACACACAGGTTGACTGCACATAACTACGGTCATTACCAGGATATGTTTGACTGTAAGTGATTTATCTTTCTTTTATGTACAAATGGGGAGCTCTTGATATCACCAAAAAGTTATCTCTGTTTTTACTTAGAATCGGTTTATTGTTTTAACCGCCTCCGTGTTGTAATGGTTAGTACATTCGCTTCACACCAGGAGGTCGCGGGTTCGATTCCCGGCAGGGTCTAACTTTATAAGACTCGGTTCGGTTAGTGGTAGGGTATTTTCTAAGCCCGCCTAGCTATCTACATCATATTCTTATCTAAGGCTTGCCGCCAAAAATAAAAGTGACAACATTTATGTGTTCCGGCTGGCTGATAATCTTATTTTCAAGCCGGACACGTCAATGCTGGAAGGTGGTAACTAGCCAGGCGGGCTATGAAAATGTCCTATCACTAACCAAATCAAGTCTTACAAAGTTGGCCCCGCCGGGAATCGAACCCGCGATCTCCTGGTGTGAAGCGAATGGACTAACCATTACGCCACGGAGGCGGTAAATAATAATTAGTAACTCTTAAGTAGTCAATTTTGATATTTAATATTCCGTTTAACGACACTTACAGTGAGATCCTTGCTAATATAAAGTACTAGCTGTCACGGGGAACCTTACACTAAACCACCTTACACTACCCTACCCTACCCTACCCTACACTACCCTGCCCTAACATACACTACCCTACCCTACCCTAAAACCAATTATTTTTTGATTGATAATATATTTTTTATGGATGACTAACATATTTTAATACTTATGTACACAAAAATAATAAAAATTGGTCCAACCGTTCTTGAGTTATAAATGGTGTAACTAACACGACTTTCTTTTATATATAACTAGCTGTTTCCCGCGGCTTCACCCGCGTGGACCACGTTTCAATGACTTTTCGAGGGTGCGCAGTGCGCGAGCCGCAAGCGGCTCGCGAGCGTGGTAAAAAGTAGCCTATGTTTTAATCCAGGTCCTAATCTGTCTACCTACCAAATTTCAGCCAAATCCGTTCAGTAGTTTTTGCGGGAAAGCGTAACAGACAGACAGAGTTACTTTCGCATTTATAATATTAGTAGGGATTCCGAACGAAGACAAATGTATACAAAAATCATAAAAATTGGTCCAACCGTTCTTGATTTATAAATGGTGTAACTAACACGACTTTATATATTGCTACTCTTTTACGCTACAACAACTAAGCCGATTTCTCTGAAATTGAGCATAGGCTACAGAGCTGCGACCAACAAACGATACTTTCGTCCCTAAAAATGCATAGGTCCCGAGGGATCTGGGAAAACTTAAGTCCACGCTCGTGAGCGGCTTGCAGCTCGCGCACCGTGCACCCTCGAATACAGTCATAAAAACGATATTAAGGTGGGTGAAGCCATCAGCAAAATCCAGTATTTTTATTAGGTTTATTTTTACTAATTTATATAACACTAAACAACCTTCATTTTATGATACTCAATCTGTTTATTTATTGCTCAATTAATAAATAAGCTATAAATAAACAGATTGAGTATCATAAAATGAAGGTTGTTGAGTGAGAGTTAATCAATAAATACTGTGACAGCAACTAACTAATAGCAAAGTATAAATATTAGTACTAACGTACAGAATACAAGACACGCCCTGCCGCTCTCTAGATTGCGACCTCGCCCCCTCGTCACCCAGATTGATATGAAATGAAATGAAATATAATTTATTTGCTTAGTTTTGAGTACAAAATTTGGTGTTAACAATAAATTAAAATGTTCATTTCAAAACCTGCTCATAATTTAAGCGAGCAAATATTTAAGGTGAATTGTCTTAATTATATTCATATATATTCTTTCATTGAGTAAAAACATTTATGTATTAACCATTTATGCAGGTTTTTTTTAAATATTCCGCCAGACAACCTTCTTATTTCGTCAGGTAAAGCGTTGTATACTTTTGCTGCCATAAAACAAACATTTTTCTGTGCCTAACATACAAATTGGTTACAATTTGGTTGTCGAACGTATAGGATTTCGCCGCCATTTTGTTTGTTCCGTCATTCCTTTTTTGAAATGTCATTTTTTGCCCGTTGTATGAAGTGTCCAGGGTGTGCTAACAGTAACCAGTTAACTTGGCCTTACAATTTTAATGGATTTCGCTCAATCAATGGCACTGTACATGGAGTGCCGTACAAGATGTAATGAAGCAGCTTAATTGAGTTTTGGCTGGCTGAAGTTAAGCGGAGTGTTGGAAAATACTGCAAAAAATTCAAAGATAGCCTAGATGACATCGTTAACAATTAGATCATCATCATCATATCAGCCGAAGGATGTCCACTGCTGGACATAGGCCTCCCCCAAGGATCTCCACGACGACCGGTTCTGCGCTGCCCGCATCCATCGGCTTACCGCGACCTTCACCAGGTCATCGGTCCACCGAGTGGGAGGCCTGCCTACACTACGCTTTCCGGTGCATGGTCGCCACTCGAGGACTTTACTGCCCCAACGGCCATCTGTTCTACGAGCAATGTGCCCCGCCCACTGCCACTTAAGTTTAGCAATTCTGAGAGCTATGTCGGTAACAACAGATACCTACATATTATACAGGGTGTTTGGGATTTGGAACCCTTTTGACAGCAATCATTGTTTTTTTGCAATTAATTTGTACTCTTTTTAAACATTTTATTTTTTTAATAGCTTTTTAGAAGTTTTTACCATTGTTGCACTCCACCTGTTGTATAATCTTTTTTGCAAAATCACATAACATTTAAACAAATGCGTTTTTCATACAAAATCTAAAAATTGAGAAGCGAATATCTCGAAAACTTTGTCTACCAATGTATTAAATCAAATCAACTAAATTACCACCTCTAGCTCCCCTTTCAGTTACTTGCAATATCTCCTAGACAGTCCGTATAAACATAGGTAAATATTTATATATGAATATTCAAAAGAGATTTGATAATAACCAGAAAGTAATGGGTACAATCATTTAATTTCAAAGTGGGTAAAGAAGCCAATAACGGAGCTTAATTAAACAAAAACCTGAGTAGAAAGAATCCCTAGCGCCTATAAAGGTCAATTCTCAACTTGTTAAACAAAAATGTTTTATTCTTTACAAAGTAAAAAAAAAAGATAATTAAAACACTGGCACGCCGTCAAAAAATCTCAAAAGCAGTCTCACAAAACGGAACTGAGTTGTAAAGGAAACCATATAGCGATGAGGGAAAAAAAGCAAGGCTTAAGTGTCGACCTCGTTCTAAGCCTTGCCACATTTGGCAGCCCCGGAGGCGCAGAAATTTTAAACAAAGCCCGAAATGGGACTGAGTAGACCTACCGACCGTTTGCCACCGCAGATGTATTATTCTCATAAAAATCTAGGTACTTCATTTGTGCAGGGAAAACCAGTCACGTCAATCATTCATGAGTCTTGTCTTCCCATCGCCTTATATGTATAAGCTAACATACCGAACAGGACCCTATTAGCAAAGTGTACATTAGTACTAACATACAGTATGGACACTATCTGTCGCTCTCTAGATTCCGACTTCACCCCCTTGTCACTCGTTTGGTTCTCGAACGCACAGGATTACGCCGTGATTTTGTATGCTCCGTCATTTGTTTTTAGAAATATCATATCACGACTGTGGTATGCAGTGTCCGGGGAGTGCTATTAGTAAATCATCGCATGCGCCATCCATCTGCCTTGTACCAAAGGGGACTCTTTTATTAAACCTACGCCTTCCGTCTGTTTGTCTATCATATGGGATTTTTTTACTTAACATATGCCGTCTGTCTCTCTGTATATTATAGGGGACTCTTTTACTAAACCTGAGCTGTTCGTCTGTCTATTTATCTTAAGGGCTATTTTATTGAAACTACGTCTCCGTCTATGTATTATAGGGAAGTCTTTTACTTTACCTAAGCCATCCGTCTGTCTGTCTATCATAAAAGATTGTTTTTCTTAACCAACGCCATATGTGTCTGAATAGACAGACTTAAATAGCGCAGGTTTAGAAAAATAATCCTTAATTAGAATAATCATCCGAAGGTTTAGTAAAGAGTTCCTTTTAATAGAGATACAGACTGTATATGCATCATAAGGACTGTTTTACTAAATCTACGCCATTCGTCTGTCTTTGTAACATAGAGGACCTTTATAGTAAAGCTATGACGTCCGCATATCTGTCTATCATAGGGGTCTCTTTTATTAACACTAGAGTGGGCGCGTGGGCTACAGGTGTAGACCAGGGTACATTATTGTTGTCTCTTTCTCAAACGCGTCACACTACCGCGCAATAGAGAATACTCCCATGTATTCTTCAACTCAATAGCGTGCGGCCTCCCTCAGCACACGGACATCAGAGTAGAGCGACTATAAAGTGGTTGTTCTACGTATGTAGCCCGCGCGACCGTTCAAGGTACGTTTTTAAAAGGTGGTAAAATGTGATAAATCCCTATTATTTATGCAAATATTGTACTATTATTTTAAAGAAACTTCATTTCAGTGTAATTTACATACCTACATTATAACTAACTGACTAACTCAGTGGCTCAGTGGTTATTGCTCTTGACTGCTGATCCGAGAGTTGTTGTTGTGATCCCCACCCAGGGCAAACATTTGTGTGATGAGCAGATTTGTTTGCTCTGTGTCTGGGTGTTAAATATCTATATGTCTATGTATTGAAACTTATATAAGTATGTATAGCAGTCTCTGGTTCCCATAACACAGGGAATCCTACTTTGGGTTCAGATTTGTATGAAGCCAATTTGTGCTGGTTATTAGGTGCTATTGTGCCCGAATGCAATACGGCAGACTGATACAATGTTCTAAATTTTAATAAGTCCTTTTTATTAGATTATTATAAAATATCAATATTTTTGTTACCATGTGTAGAATTTAAAATAAAACTATCTCAAGACGTCCAAAAAATTGTGATTTTTCTAAGGTTTATATTGTTTTTTTTAAGTAACTAAATGACTAAGGATTATTATTATTTCACTAATAAACTATAAAGGTGAGTGTTTATAAAACTAAAAGTCTTTTCATTCTATCTTTAGATGACCCACAATATTTGCTACTAAAATGGGCTACGTATGTACCCCGCGCGACCGTATTAGTAGTAAATTAGAGCGTGCCTACTCTAGTGTTAAACCTACACCTTCCGACTGTCTGTGTATAACAGGGGACTCTTTTATTAAACCTTCGCCTTCCGTCTGTCTGTCGATCTTAGGGTTCTCTTTTACGAAACCTAACCATCCATCTGTGTGTTTAGCATAGGGGACTTTTTCACCAAACTCACGTAGTCTGGTTGTCTGTCAGTAGGTTGTGTCTACAGACTGTAGTGTGGTTTCATTTATTAATAAGCCCACGCCAGCGTCTGTCTGTTTAGCATAGTGGACTTTTTTACCAAACTCACGTAGTCTGGTTGTCTGTCAGTAGGTTGTGTCTACAGACGGTAGTGTGGTTTCATTTATTAATAAGCCCACGCCAGCGTCTGTCTGTTTAGCATAGTGGACTTTTTCACCAAACTCACGTAGTCTGGTTGTCTGTCAGTAGGTTGTGTCTACAGACTGTAGTGTGGTTTCATTTATTAATAAGCCCACGCCAGCGTCTGTCTGTTTAGCATAGTGGACTTTTTCACCAAACTCACGTAGTCTGGTTGTCTGTCAGTAGGTTGTGTCTACAGACGGTAGTGTGGTTTCATTTATTAATAAGCCCACGCCAGCGTCTGTCTGTTTAGCATAGTGGACTTTTTCACCAAACTCACGTAGTCTGGTTGTCTGTCAGTAGGTTGTGTCTACAGACGGTAGTGTGGTTTCATTTATTAATAAGCCCACGCCAGCGTCTGTCTGTTTAGCATAGTGGACTTTTTCACCAAACTCACGTAGTCTGGTTGTCTGTCAGTAGGTTGTGTCTACAGACGGTAGTGTGGTTTCATTTATTAATAAGCCCACGCCAGCGTCTGTCTGTTTAGCATAGTGGACTTTTTCACCAAACTCACGTAGTCTGGTTGTCTGTCAGTAGGTTGTGTCTACAGACGGTAGTGTGGTTTCATTTATTAATAAGCCCACGCCAGCGTCTGTCTGTTTAGCATAGTGGACTTTTTCACCAAACTCACGTAGTCTGGTTGTCTGTCAGTAGGTTGTGTCTACAGACGGTAGTGTGGTTTCATTTATTAATAAGCCCACGCCAGCGTCTGTCTGTTTAGCATAGTGGACTTTTTCACCAAACTCACGTAGTCTGGTTGTCTGTCAGTAGGTTGTGTCTACAGACTGTAGTGTGGTTTCATTTATTAATAAGCCCACGCCAGCGTCTGTCTGTTTAGCATAGGGGACTTTTTCACCAAACTCACGTAGTCTGGTTGTCTGTCAGTAGGTTGTGTCTACAGACGGTAGTGTGGTTTCATTTATTAATAAGCCCACGCCAGCGTCTGTCTGTTTAGCATAGGGGACTTTTTCACCAAACTCACGTAGTCTGGTTGTCTGTCAGTAGGTTGTGTCTACAGACTGTAGTGTGGTTTCATTTATTAATAAGTCCACGCCAGCGTCTGTCTGTTTAGCATAGTGGACTTTTTTACCAAACTCACGTAGTCTGGTTGTCTGTCAGTAGGTTGTGTCTACAGACGGTAGTGTGGTTTCATTTATTAATAAGCCCACGCCAGCGTCTGTCTGTTTAGCATAGTGGACTTTTTCACCAAACTCACGTAGTCTGGTTGTCTGTCAGTAGGTTGTGTCTACAGACGGTAGTGTGGTTTCATTTATTAATAAGCCCACGCCAGCGTCTGTCTGTTTAGCATAGTGGACTTTTTCACCAAACTCACGTAGTCTGGTTGTCTGTCAGTAGGTTGTGTCTACAGACGGTAGTGTGGTTTCATTTATTAATAAGCCCACGCCAGCGTCTGTCTGTTTAGCATAGTGGACTTTTTCACCAAACTCACGTAGTCTGGTTGTCTGTCAGTAGGTTGTGTCTACAGACGGTAGTGTGGTTTCATTTATTAATAAGCCCACGCCAGCGTCTGTCTGTTTAGCATAGTGGACTTTTTTACCAAACTCACGTAGTCTGGTTGTCTGTCAGTAGGTTGTGTCTACAGACGGTAGTGTGGTTTCATTTATTAATAAGCCCACGCCAGCGTCTGTCTGTTTAGCATAGTGGACTTTTTTACCAAACTCACGTAGTCTGGTTGTCTGTCAGTAGGTTGTGTCTACAGACGGTAGTGTGGTTTCATTTATTAATAAGCCCACGCCAGCGTCTGTCTGTTTAGCATAGTGGACTTTTTCACCAAACTCACGTAGTCTGGTTGTCTGTCAGTAGGTTGTGTCTACAGACGGTAGTGTGGTTTCATTTATTAATAAGCCCACGCCAGCGTCTGTCTGTTTAGCATAGTGGACTTTTTCACCAAACTCACGTAGTCTGGTTGTCTGTCAGTAGGTTGTGTCTACAGACGGTAGTGTGGTTTCATTTATTAATAAGCCCACGCCAGCGTCTGTCTGTTTAGCATAGTGGACTTTTTCACCAAACTCACGTAGTCTGGTTGTCTGTCAGTAGGTTGTGTCTACAGACGGTAGTGTGGTTTCATTTATTAATAAGCCCACGCCAGCGTCTGTCTGTTTAGCATAGTGGACTTTTTTACCAAACTCACGTAGTCTGGTTGTCTGTCAGTAGGTTGTGTCTACAGACGGTAGTGTGGTTTCATTTATTAATAAGCCCACGCCAGCGTCTGTCTGTTTAGCATAGTGGACTTTTTCACCAAACTCACGTAGTCTGGTTGTCTGTCAGTAGGTTGTGTCTACAGACGGTAGTGTGGTTTCATTTATTAATAAGCCCACGCCAGCGTCTGTCTGTTTAGCATAGTGGACTTTTTCACCAAACTCACGTAGTCTGGTTGTCTGTCAGTAGGTTGTGTCTACAGACGGTAGTGTGGTTTCATTTATTAATAAGCCCACGCCAGCGTCTGTCTGTTTAGCATAGTGGACTTTTTCACCAAACTCACGTAGTCTGGTTGTCTGTCAGTAGGTTGTGTCTACAGACGGTAGTGTGGTTTCATTTATTAATAAGCCCACGCCAGCGTCTGTCTGTTTAGCATAGTGGACTTTTTCACCAAACTCACGTAGTCTGGTTGTCTGTCAGTAGGTTGTGTCTACAGACGGTAGTGTGGTTTCATTTATTAATAAGCCCACGCCAGCGTCTGTCTGTTTAGCATAGTGGACTTTTTCACCAAACTCACGTAGTCTGGTTGTCTGTCAGTAGGTTGTGTCTACAGACGGTAGTGTGGTTTCATTTATTAATAAGCCCACGCCAGCGTCTGTCTGTTTAGCATAGTGGACTTTTTCACCAAACTCACGTAGTCTGGTTGTCTGTCAGTAGGTTGTGTCTACAGACGGTAGTGTGGTTTCATTTATTAATAAGCCCACGCCAGCGTCTGTCTGTTTAGCATAGTGGACTTTTTCACCAAACTCACGTAGTCTGGTTGTCTGTCAGTAGGTTGTGTCTACAGACGGTAGTGTGGTTTCATTTATTAATAAGCCCACGCCAGCGTCTGTCTGTTTAGCATAGTGGACTTTTTCACCAAACTCACGTAGTCTGGTTGTCTGTCAGTAGGTTGTGTCTACAGACGGTAGTGTGGTTTCATTTATTAATAAGCCCACGCCAGCGTCTGTCTGTTTAGCATAGTGGACTTTTTCACCAAACTCACGTAGTCTGGTTGTCTGTCAGTAGGTTGTGTCTACAGACGGTAGTGTGGTTTCATTTATTAATAAGCCCACGCCAGCGTCTGTCTGTTTAGCATAGTGGACTTTTTCACCAAACTCACGTAGTCTGGTTGTCTGTCAGTAGGTTGTGTCTACAGACGGTAGTGTGGTTTCATTTATTAATAAGCCCACGCCAGCGTCTGTCTGTTTAGCATAGTGGACTTTTTCACCAAACTCACGTAGTCTGGTTGTCTGTCAGTAGGTTGTGTCTACAGACGGTAGTGTGGTTTCATTTATTAATAAGCCCACGCCAGCGTCTGTCTGTTTAGCATAGTGGACTTTTTCACCAAACTCACGTAGTCTGGTTGTCTGTCAGTAGGTTGTGTCTACAGACGGTAGTGTGGTTTCATTTATTAATAAGCCCACGCCAGCGTCTGTCTGTTTAGCATAGTGGACTTTTTTACCAAACTCACGTAGTCTGGTTGTCTGTCAGTAGGTTGTGTCTACAGACGGTAGTGTGGTTTCATTTATTAATAAGCCCACGCCAGCGTCTGTCTGTTTAGCATAGTGGACTTTTTTACCAAACTCACGTAGTCTGGTTGTCTGTCAGTAGGTTGTGTCTACAGACGGTAGTGTGGTTTCATTTATTAATAAGCCCACGCCAGCGTCTGTCTGTTTAGCATAGTGGACTTTTTCACCAAACTCACGTAGTCTGGTTGTCTGTCAGTAGGTTGTGTCTACAGACGGTAGTGTGGTTTCATTTATTAATAAGCCCACGCCAGCGTCTGTCTGTTTAGCATAGTGGACTTTTTTACCAAACTCACGTAGTCTGGTTGTCTGTCAGTAGGTTGTGTCTACAGACGGTAGTGTGGTTTCATTTATTAATAAGCCCACGCCAGCGTCTGTCTGTTTAGCATAGTGGACTTTTTCACCAAACTCACGTAGTCTGGTTGTCTGTCAGTAGGTTGTGTCTACAGACGGTAGTGTGGTTTCATTTATTAATAAGCCCACGCCAGCGTCTGTCTGTTTAGCATAGTGGACTTTTTCACCAAACTCACGTAGTCTGGTTGTCTGTCAGTAGGTTGTGTCTACAGACGGTAGTGTGGTTTCATTTATTAATAAGCCCACGCCAGCGTCTGTCTGTTTAGCATAGTGGACTTTTTCACCAAACTCACGTAGTCTGGTTGTCTGTCAGTAGGTTGTGTCTACAGACGGTAGTGTGGTTTCATTTATTAATAAGCCCACGCCAGCGTCTGTCTGTTTAGCATAGTGGACTTTTTCACCAAACTCACGTAGTCTGGTTGTCTGTCAGTAGGTTGTGTCTACAGACGGTAGTGTGGTTTCATTTATTAATAAGCCCACGCCAGCGTCTGTCTGTTTAGCATAGTGGACTTTTTCACCAAACTCACGTAGTCTGGTTGTCTGTCAGTAGGTTGTGTCTACAGACGGTAGTGTGGTTTCATTTATTAATAAGCCCACGCCAGCGTCTGTCTGTTTAGCATAGTGGACTTTTTCACCAAACTCACGTAGTCTGGTTGTCTGTCAGTAGGTTGTGTCTACAGACGGTAGTGTGGTTTCATTTATTAATAAGCCCACGCCAGCGTCTGTCTGTTTAGCATAGTGGACTTTTTCACCAAACTCACGTAGTCTGGTTGTCTGTCAGTAGGTTGTGTCTACAGACGGTAGTGTGGTTTCATTTATTAATAAGCCCACGCCAGCGTCTGTCTGTTTAGCATAGTGGACTTTTTTACCAAACTCACGTAGTCTGGTTGTCTGTCAGTAGGTTGTGTCTACAGACGGTAGTGTGGTTTCATTTATTAATAAGCCCACGCCAGCGTCTGTCTGTTTAGCATAGTGGACTTTTTCACCAAACTCACGTAGTCTGGTTGTCTGTCAGTAGGTTGTGTCTACAGACGGTAGTGTGGTTTCATTTATTAATAAGCCCACGCCAGCGTCTGTCTGTTTAGCATAGTGGACTTTTTCACCAAACTCACGTAGTCTGGTTGTCTGTCAGTAGGTTGTGTCTACAGACGGTAGTGTGGTTTCATTTATTAATAAGCCCACGCCAGCGTCTGTCTGTTTAGCATAGTGGACTTTTTCACCAAACTCACGTAGTCTGGTTGTCTGTCAGTAGGTTGTGTCTACAGACGGTAGTGTGGTTTCATTTATTAATAAGCCCACGCCAGCGTCTGTCTGTTTAGCATAGTGGACTTTTTCACCAAACTCACGTAGTCTGATTGTCTGTCAGTAGGTTGTGTCTACAGACTGTAGTGTGGTTTCATTTATTAATAAGCCCACGCCAGCGTCTGTCTGTTTAGCATAGTGGACTTTTTCACCAAACTCACGTAGTCTGGTTGTCTGTCAGTAGGTTGTGTCTACAGACGGTAGTGTGGTTTCATTTATTAATAAGCCCACGCCAGCGTCTGTCTGTTTAGCATAGTGGACTTTTTTACCAAACTCACGTAGCCTGATTGTCTGTCAGTAGGTTGTGTCTACAGACTGTAGTGTGGTTTCATTTATTAATAAGCCCACGCCAGCGTCTGTCTGTTTAGCATAGTGGACTTTTTCACCAAACTCACGTAGTCTGGTTGTCTGTCAGTAGGTTGTGTCTACAGACGGTAGTGTGGTTTCATTTATTAATAAGCCCACGCCAGCGTCTGTCTGTTTAGCATAGTGGACTTTTTCACCAAACTCACGTAGTCTGGTTGTCTGTCAGTAGGTTGTGTCTACAGACTGAAGTGTGGTTTCATTTATTAATAAACCCACGCCACCGTCTGTAGATACAGGGTTATCCCCTTTAGGTACGGAGCTCTAAAACATGAATTGGATGCAATTAACCATTTGATTAAATTCAATAACTAGAATGCAGCAACCAATCAAATTTGACCTAGCAATCGGGCAACTAAAAAAACAAATGTACAAATAGATAAGCAATATGCTCATGTGAAAGAGAAAATACGAAACACTTAAAGAAAAGCTCCTATTGGTCAACGAAGAATCAGCGTTACACAAACTACTAAATAATATAAACCTAGGAGATCAGAAACCTACTTAGCTTCTAAGAGATATGAAAGAATAAACACTAAACAAGATAAATGAAACTACCCTCAAAATACTGAGGCTTAGCTACGGCTCCTACCTGTGAAAAGCTGTATTGTTAACTTGTGACGACACAAAACCTATGTCTAAATCCTATCCTACTAATATTATAAACGCGTAAGTTTGTAAGAATGTATGGATGTATGTTTGTTACTATTTCACGCAAAAACTACTGAACGGATCTGGCTGAAATTTGGTAGGTGGGCAGATTAGGACCTGGATTAACACATAGGCTACTTTTTTCCACGCTCGCAAGAGACTTGCAGCTAGCGCACTGCGCACCCTCTAAAAGTCATAGAAACTATGTCCACGCGGGTGAAGCCGCGGGAAATAGCTAGTAAAAATAAATATATGGCATCACAAGTAGTAGGAGATGTGACAACTCTAAGTAGAAATGATTACTGAAATAATTGTTTCGCTGCCAAGTAGAATTATTTTTACCATAAAAAGAATGTCATTTTAGATGTGGAAGGAACTCCTACTTGAATACTTGGTGCCGCTGCAGGGAAGAAGAGGGTCGATAGAGGCACCACGATCATATTTTTTTGCTAAATAAATACTATAAGAGCATGTGTGGTGTCGTTCTTGCATAAAACAGACACAGTACTAATATATATACTTTTACGAGGTGTTCATTTCTGATATATAATAGTTAAGAATTAAACTATTTTTAACGAAAAATAAGGATATTTTTAATTTCAATACCTTTCGCATACTTAGCCCGTGAATGTGTATATACCTTCCCAGGCGTACGTGCAACAACTGAACAAAGTAATATTTTTTACTCTTTGACTGTACGAAGTTTCGACGCTGCGCTGTCGGATGAACGTTGCTTGAACGCATAGGTAACGAACACATAAACATTCATTTTGAAAAGCGTGTAAAAATTGAGCACACAACTTCAAGGTTCTATAATCTGTTCTTAAAAAAAAAATTGCCTGCTTCATAAAAAAAAACGAGACCTACAGTACTCGCATATGATGTGTAACATGTGACAAAATACTTATGATATTAATTAATTATCGGGTCGCACATTCACGGGCCGACCCATCGATTAGTAGTATGTCATCTTTGCCTTTGCCATCACACTAGGCGGCATGGCTATGACAACCTTAGTTTTCGAGAATTAAAAAAACGTTCGCATTTCCTGTTACACATTTCCGTCCCATTTCACGAAATCACTCCCATAAATTGCAGGAAAGCGAGAGCAAAGATGTTACACATCAAAAACCGGCCAAGTGCGAGTCAGAACCGCACACACATAGGGTTCCGTACCATCATACTAGATGGCGCTAGTTTCTTCATGTTTTTTTGTATAGAGACCATCCCTTATTTTAATTTTTTTTCTAATTTTTAGTATTTGTTGTTATATCGTCACAGAAATTCATCATCTGTGACAATTTCATCTGTCTACCTATCACGTTTCATGAAACACAGCCTGGTGACAGACAGACGGACAGCGAAGTCTTATATCCCTATGGGTACGGAACCCTAAAAATGGTCAACCACTAATAGATTTTTTTGAAAAGTCCTATTATTGTTTTTTTTGCAATTTCAGCAGTCTTGTAACAAAAGTTGTTCAGTATAATGAGGAGATGCCCACCAAATAATTTAATTTAAAAATGTTTAACGACAGCCCCCCATGCAAAATTATAAGAATATAAAATAAGATTCCTGAACATATTAAAGCTGTAAAAAAGACAAATATATTTCAAAGAAAGCTAAAGGAAATTCTAATCGAAAATTGTTATTAAAGCTTGCAAGATTTTTTTCAAATGATAATAATTTATTAATTTTTATTGTTTACCAGCTGTCCCGGCGAACTTCGTACCACTTTACACTACACTACACACCCTAAACTACCCTTCACTTCACTACACTACACTACCCTACCCTACCCTACCCTACCCTAACTTACCCTACCCTATCCTACCCTATCATACCATATCCTATCCTACCCTACCCTACCTTACCCTACCCTACACTACACTACACTACACTACCTACCCTGCCCTACCCTACGCTACTCTACCCTACCCTACCCTACCCAACACTACCCTACCCTACACTACACTACACTACACTATATAAGAACCTTTTCCTGACAACAACGAACTCAACAAAAAAGGATTAGCGAAGTTGGTCCAGCGGTTCACGCGTGATGCGATGACCAAGGGAAATAGAGATTCATTTTTATATATTCAGATTAAATAACAAGTAAGTACTACATAAATTACAAATGTTTAACAATATTATTATAGGTCGTCTTTACTTACCAAAATTTGCAGTGCCCTAGCCGGGTACGCGGGTGTCATATACATACAATATATATCTAAGTACACTTAAGATCTTCTGTATCCTGTATAAGACAACAATAAATTATTGAGTATTAAGAAATATTATTGCTCAGTTTTTTCCTCGCTGTACATGAGATTAATTTAACAATCACTAGCACAGCAACAAAGTGCGGTACACTTCAGTGCAGCTTTGATGCAATTACAACTTCCAATGTACCCTTTTTTACAGCTGTATCGAATTAACTTGGAACATGAAGCTACTGTTTTGGGGAGAGTGGTCCATATAGATTGCCACTCGGCTGCATCCTTTATCTATCTGGACTTATTTTTATGGACCTAGCCAATTAAGAGCCTGCACTAGTGCTTCAGACCAAGCAAAAGGTTAACAACAGGCACGCTTTTTACAAGCTTTTGTTTTACTTGCAATGTATGTATGTTTGTTCGGGTGAAATCTTGCAACTCAATTTTGAAGCAGATATATTCAATCGATTGAGCTGAAATTTTGTATATACGTTCAGTTTGGATGACAATGCATGGTTAACTGTGTGACATCATTCTAAATCCAACATGGCGGCACATCCAAGATGGCGTACTAGTAATTGTTAATGCATTCCTAAAATATGGGTATCAACTGAGAGACAAGCTTTTATTTAACTTGCAATGTATGTATGTTTGTTCGCGTGGAATCTTGCAACTCAATTTTGAAGCAGATATATTCAACCGATTGAGCTGAGATTTGAAGATCGCGGGAAGCCGATGGATGCGGGCAGCGCAGGACCGGTCGTCGTGAAAATCCTTGGGGGAGGCCTTTGTCCAGCAGTGGACGATTATTGGCTGATATGATGATGATGATGATGATGAGCTGAGATTCTGAATACACGTTCAGTTTGGATGACAATGCATGTTTAAGTGTGTGACATCATTCTAAATCCAACATGGCGGCACACCTAAGATGGCGTACTAGTAATTGTTAATGCACTCCTACAATATGGGTATCAAATGAGAGGGCTTGCTAAGAAGATTTCGAAATAATTGCAATCATTTTCAAATTAAAGCTAGTACCTAAAAGTTTTAAGGTTTTTCAAGCTTAATGTGCAAGCTGTGCTGATGTTGTCGGCGGTATATTTTCAATTGCCTGAGACCTTTGTGTAAAGAGTTGTTTTCTTGCTTTATTAAATGTCTCTCACGCACATTACAACCACTACCTGTTGCCCGTTGCTTCGTTCATGTAGAAATCAAGATTGAGCTGGGATTTTTTAGCCTATGTCCATCCTGAAATTCCATTCTAACTCTTGGTGAAAGAATCGTTTATATCGGATGAGTAGTTTTGAAAATTACCTACGAACATACAAACTTTGCCTCTTTGCCATTAGTATAGATTATAATAAAATTCTTTCTTGGCTTTTTTCTTGGCCGTATGGCTCACGGCTTAGAATAGGGCCATCCTATCTCTTCCAATAGGTGTCGTTAGAGCCGATTAAGGGACTTAAACCTGAGGATGGGCAGCAGTGTCCTTTCCGCGACTTGCAGTCGACCAACAACAGCACTGCGATCGCCAACCCGCCTGCCAAGCGTGGCTATTACGGCAACACAACAAAAAAAAGGCCTCTAGTCGTGCGGCCCCGCTATTCATGGCTCTGGTAGCCGTCAAATTAACGGCAGGGCAGGGGAGCGAAGACCGCGGAACTGAGACATGGTCGCTAACTATGTGCCTCATAAGAAGGCTCAAGGTCACCCAAAGGGCAATGGAGGTGCTATACTCGAAGTTTCTCTGCGTGATCGAATCAGAAACGAGGAGATCCGTAGGAGAACCATAGTAACCGACATAGCTCTCAGAATTGCTCAGCTTAAGTGGCAGTGGGCGGGGCACGTAGCTCGTAGAAAATATGATCGTTGGGGCAGTAAAGTTCTCGAGTGGCGACCGCGCACCGGAAAACGTAGCGTAGGCAGGCCTCCCACTCAGTGAACCGATGACCTGGTGAAGGTCGCAGGAAGCCCGCTTAATGCAGGTAGCGAAGAACCGGTCGTCGTGGAAATACTTGGGGGAGGCCTATGTCCAGCAGTGGTTGTCCTTCGGCTGATATGATTCTTGGCTTATACCGCTGGGCTTTGATATAAAATATTCAAATGGGCCGTTTTGATACTTCAGGGATAGATTTACATGTGTCTCAAGCCGTTTGTTCTGAAAAGTATTTATCGTGAAATATTTGCAGATACTTTTATTTTGACAAATTCAGTCAAACAAACCAATTCGTGAACAGCTATATGTATCTGAAGCTTGAACCAAAACAAAAAACAAGGCATTCACTGCAAAAAGCCACAGCCAGTAACAAAACATCAATGTTCCCGGTGCGTAATCTTTTTTTTTATATATATATTTGGCAGATTTAGTGCAGGAAGAGTTTAGATGAGCGATCCTTTCCTGAGGTAAACGGCGGATTTGAAGATATTATGTCAAAACCAAGCGATATAAGTCAAGAATCACTGCTTTAGCACATTTTTAGAACAGTTTGTAGGTTTATTGTATGACTGCACTAGTGAGGCACAGTCAATCCCTACTAATATTATAAAGGCGAAAGTAACTCTGTCTGTCTGTTACGCTTTCCCGCAAAAACTACTGAACGGATTTGGCTGAAATTTGGTAGGTAGACAGATTAGGACCAGGATTAAGACATAGGCTACTTTTTACCACTTGTGGCTCGCGCACTGCGCACCCTCGAAAAGTCATAGAAACGTGGTCCACGCGGGTGAAGCCGCGGGAAACAGCTAGTGGAACAATAAAAACATCTCTTTACATAAAAACCTCAGGCAATTGAAAATATACCGCAGACAGAAGCAGCACTGCTTGAACATCTCAAGCGTGCTTTGCTAGGTCTGAAATAATAGTGAAGGGTTCTAATTGGCCAGCTCCATCTCATGGAGTAATCTCCCCGAAGAAGCAAAAAAAGGTATACTGGACGTTGGAAATGCAGAAAAACTGCACTCTAGTGCACCGCACTTTGTGTCTGTTTAGTTTAATTGTAAATAAAAATTATTTAATACAATTGAATTAAATATCATTATTTAAAGTGTTATCAACGCTTTTATTTATAGTTTTTATTCAACGTCATAACATAATTACATGTCGAATACAATATATATCAAAGTTTTAACTTAACAAATTGTCAACTGGGTCACTAGTCAAAAATGCAAACCCCCCCCCCTCCCCCGGGTCATAATACCAGCCGCAAAGGAGCCCATGACACACATCGCGTTGCCGCGTTGGATGGCAATGGACAACCTTTGCAGCGGGTAGGCCACTCGTCAAAAATGTCCCCTGGATCATAATACCAGCCGCAAAGGAGTCCAAGGAGTCCATGACACACATCGCGTTGCCGCGTTGGATGGTAATGGACAACCTTTGCAGCGGGTAGGCCACTCGTTAAAAATGGCCCCCGGGTCATACCAGCCGCAAAGGAGCCCATGACACACATCGCGTTGCCGCGTTGGATGGCAATGGACAACCTTTGCAGCGGGTAGGCCACTCGTTAAAAATGGCCCCCGGGTCATACCAGCCGTAAAGGAGCCCATGACACACATCGCGTTACCGCGTTGGATGGCAATGGACAACCTTTGCAGCGGGTAGGCCATTCGTCAAAAATGCCCCCCGGGTCATACCAGCCGCAAAAGAGCCCATGACACACATCGCGTTGCCGCGTTGGATGGCAATGGACAACCTTTGCAGCGGGTAGACCACTCGTCAAAAATGTCCCCTGGATCATAATACAAGCCGCAAAGGAGTCCATAACACACATCGCGTTGCCGTGTTGGATGGCAATGGACAACCCTTGCAGCGGGTAGGCCACTCGTTAAAAATGCCCCCCGGGTCATACCAGCCGCAAAGGAGCCCATGACACACATCGCGTTGCCGTGTTAGATGGCAATGGACAACCTTTTCAGCGGGTAGTCCACTCGTCAAAAATGACCCCCCGGGTCATACCAGCCGCAAAGGAGCCCATGACACACATCGCGTTGCCGTGTTGGATGGCAATGGACAACCTTTCCAGCAGGTAGGCCACTCGTCAAAAATGCCCCCCGGGTCATACCAGCCGCAAAGGAGCCCATGACACACATCGCTTTGCCGCGTTGAATGGCAATGGACAACCTTTGCAGCGGGTAGGCCATTCGTTAAAAATGCCCCCCGGGTCATACCAGCCGCAAAGGAGCCCATGAAACACATCGCGTTGCCGCGTTGGATGGCAATGGACAACCTTTGCAGCGGGTAGGCCATTCGTCAAAAATGCCCCCCGGGTCATACCAGCCGCAAAGGAGCCCATGAAACACATCGCGTTGCCGCGTTGGATGGCAATGGACAACCTTTGCGGCAGGTAGGTCACAACCCCTCTCACATATTATTTCATGTTATCATAGACTATACTATTTATAAAAAAATACAAAAATTCACACAATGAACAGACAAACAACTATTTTATAAACAACTAATCATCAGAATTTTCTCAACACAGTACTTTCTCTTTTCATTTTTCTCTATCTGTTCCTTTGTACCGCTGCTATACTTTATCGTGTAAATGATGATTTGAATTGAAAAGTTATATTATTTTTCAATTTTTTTTTAAGTAAAAACTTCTTTAGGTGCGTCGGGCATTTTTGAGATATGAAAAACCTTTGAACTCGTGATACTGTAATGTAAGGTAACCGCTACCGTAGCAGGAACACTCGGAAGATCAAAACTTATAAAACTGTAAAAACTTTTCACTTCTATCGGCACTCGCGGAGTGGATAGGTTTTTTTCTAGTATTCTTAACATGAAAACATGCCTATTTTGTATCCAAAGTGTACTCTTGGAGTCCTTTTCATGCGGAAACGATACTACACACGACATGCTTCAAAAGCATTTACTGATCCCCATAAAAATTATGATCAAGGTGCCTCTTTCGACCCCCTTCCCTGGCTCTCAGGATTCGAATCGGACAACTTCTCTTCACATTTAAAAATGATCGTCTGAGGAGTTTCTGTTTGTGGTGAAAACTTCATAAATCTACCTGGCAGGTAACATTTTTCCCTTTTGTATAGGCTCTCTTTTAGAATAGATTACTAAGTGACCTGCTGCTACACCATCAAAAATTTTGACATGACTTGATGAAGTATGGGCGACTGCCCCAGCAATGTATAAACACTGTACCTACTAAGATGTGACGCTGAATAGCTAAATATCAGTAGTCCGCATGAAAAAACTTTCACGAACTTTGTGTTATTTCATAATTCTGAAAAATAAATAGTAGAACTCTTACTATAATACGTGCTCAAACAAAAGAAACAAAAAAAACTTTTAATTTGTTTATTATTTCCTGAAAATTTTTTAAGATTAATAAGTAATTAATCAATGAATATTTGAATACTATATGCCATTGTGAAATTTCTATACATGATAATTCATAATTTTCATTCATGCTTGGGGCAGTGAGCAAGCCAACTATGGGCCTGTCGGGAGCGAATGCCTCTTATTTATTTCTGCGCTATTTACAGCCGTTATTTGAGCAACTATGAGAATATTTTAAGAACTGTGAAACATTCCAGTGAAAAGGCACGTAGCTAAGTGCTGCATATGAATTGCGTTGCATTCAGCTTAATTGACTTCTTTCAAAAAGAGATAAATAGGTAGTTATAAACACCGGTTTGTCTGGAAGAAATCGCTTTGAGCGATAAGACCGTCCAAATTGTACCGCTATGGTACGCTCATAAGATTTTGTTTTAAATTGTGTTTTTCTTTAAATTTTTAAGTTTTACTTTGTGTTTATTTTTTAATTAGTGTGTACAATAAAGAGTATTTATCTTATCTTATCTTAGTTACTTTTCTTTTACATTGAAATTGGCTGAAGTTTCATACATCAAGTGGAAACAGTAGAAACTCTTTTTAAAAAAACAAAAATTCTTTGCAAACTGCAACTTCTTAAGCCAACTTAGTGCGGATAGTTTCTGTCACTGATTTCGTACGAGTCCCACAATCTACTTGGTGAAAATCTTATTAATATATCTGTCACCGTAAGATTGTAAATTCCGTTAGATATTATAATCTAACGGAATTTACTTCGCGAGATTGTGAACTGTAACATATTGTTTACAATTTCACTGGTGACATTACAATAACACTTAGCGAAGTGAAAAAATATTAAATAAATGATGTAAGATTCGGTCAGGATTGATTGATTTAACAGTTAAAGAGCTAATAGCCTTCTGGGTAGCAGAATGCTTCGCAGCAGAAGAAATCTTCGGTTTTATTCGGAGGTACAAGAATAGGCCGTGAAATTGTGATCCGATTCATAATTTACCGTTAAATCATAATCTAACTATTGAGATTGTAATATCGCGGTTTTCACAATGTCCCGGTGACATATCAATGGGCAAAAGGCAATACAAGGCAAAAAAAAATAAGTAGGGACTAATCCTATAATTTCCAAGATTTCTTTTGATGATGTTCCTAGGAAACCCTTGAACATTCTAGCTAGAGCATCGCATAGAGAGATTGGAAGAATGATTTTTTCTAGAGACCATAGGCAGATAAGGAATAACTAGTTATAATAGTTTAGTAAATTTAGTACATAGTAAGGTTCTGGAGTATACACCTGACTGATCCGATGGTCTAAATAACTAATTTAGCATTGTACTCTAGTTTAATGAATCGGTTGTCTAGTTTGTTGGCTCTGGGTCTGGGTGTTTTATTATTTACTCGTAAATATAAGGTCTAACAAAATTAGCTAAAACCATTTTATACTCTTATAAATAAATCATAATAGTGTAGAACACTGATAGGCAAGATTTCCTGCAATTTGGGAACTAGGGACTGAGATATTTCAAATAGCAGGAAATCTTCATTCATTTCTCTCTTCTCTTGTCGTGCTGCACAAATATCCATGCTATCCAAAGGATAGGCGGCGGTTGCCTAGTGATGCACTTGTAGGGAATTTCAGATTTCAGATCTGCAGGTTTCCTCCCGATGTGTTCCTTCACCGTTAAAGCATCGGTAAGTATACGTACGAACTTATTGGTACAGTGGCTGTCCGGATTTAAACCTGGGACCTCTGGTTAGAAGGACCAAGTCTTAACCAGTTGAGCCACCGACACTTTATTCATAAGAAAGTTGCCTGCGTATCGGTGTTCTGCAGGAATTATTTCGGAGAGTGGGCCCAGGAGCTCCACGATCAAGGATTTTCTTCACCATTCCATCATCGGTTAACAATCTACCTATAATTACGAAGTATTTTGCTTCATCGTTAATCGTGCGAACGGTCAAGAAGGGGAATTCCCTGCCGACATCTGTATTCCCCGATTCGTAATTTATGAAACTTCAAAGCGATAGTGAATAGGCACAATTTGAACTTGCATAATTACTCTCATTCTCGGCTGCGTCGGCACTTCTCGCCCAGGACAAAGATACTCATTTTTTTACAATCATTGTTTTAGCCAGATGATCGTGTGTGATTGATCCTGAATATATGTATTTATGACTGAATTTGGCGATCTAAATTTCATGTTATTCCATGTCAATGATTCTCGATTTAGAACAAATCAAAATTAACATTCTCTCTTTTCTCTACTTTTATTGTGAATCGAATAAAAATAAGAATTTTTCATCAATTGATTCATCGGAGCTGTGACGAGGGTTCAGCTGGGAGAGAATCAGCGGGGTAAAGGGCATAAAACTCGATAAAGTCACGAACTCTGGGACCCAGTGTCGGATAAAATGGTGCAGGCAAGTTATTTATACTAAGCTGAATATTATACACTGATATAAAATTTATCTTTTACACAGGACGTTTCATAAATCTCCGCCCGCCATGAGAAATTTATGCTTCACAACTATGTGAATAATTTTATTTAGTTATGCACGTCAGTTAAAGCTAGCATTTCACATTCACGTACAATGGTTGCGGATCATCGCAACCGGCGAACACATTTCTTTTCTGAGGTTCAGTTAACGTTATCTAACTCACCTTATCGCATTTTATTCTTTAAAAAAGGTGTCGCATTTTTTCATGCCCTTTGAAGATTTACGGCTAATAAAAAAGGCAAGAAAGGTGACACAGCCTCGGCGATACGTCCCGGGGATTTTACTTCAGCCCACCAGAACACCGGACTCATTTAAAGTGCCCGAAACAAAGGAAAAAACTGTCAACTCGCGCCAAGTTTAATTGCCTTAATAAATTTGGCCGTGAGGTAGTTGGGCCACTAAATTAGCGGGATAGTTCGAAAAAGAGATTTCTTTAAATCCTTTTTTGCTGCTATATAGTCCACTGAAGCGGAAAACTTTACAACGTGTGTACACGTATGAACAAAACTATTTTCTATTCGTAGACGGCATTTTATAACGAAGACTCTATTATGGGACTAAGTCAACAATTTTACGAGTCATGCGATTAAGAATACTATTTTATATTCTGCACACAGAACTATCACAATTGACAATATCACACTATATATCTCCAATTTTCGTGAGTTTTATAAATTGATCAGGCAAAATAAACCATTGTTAAGGGATCCGTGGCTCAAAAGGAAAAAAGGAACCCTTATAGGATTACTTCGTTGTCTGTCTGTATGTCTGTCTATCAGTATGTCGGTCTGTCTTATATGTCCGTCTGTCTGTCTGTCTGTCAAATCCTTTTTCTCATGAACATGTGGAGGTATCAAGTTTAAATTAATATCAAATATTATGGTCCTTTAAATCTGTAAAAAATCAAGCCATTAAAAGATACAGCTATTTTAGGGCCATTTATTTCACATATTTTGGTTCTCGCAAGTAAATCAAGACCTATTGGGTTCTTCCCGGTAAGCTGGCTTCATGAAATTTGGTAAGAAGCAGGATCTCACAGCACATGCAAAGGAAAAATTCTGAAAATTGAATATTTGCAGTTACATTACATAAAAATATTTATTGTTTTTGGTCTACCGTTAAAACGCTAATATATACAAGCATAAACTTAAGCGATTATATTGCTAATAGTAAAGTTCAATAACAAAATCGGAATCGTAAAGTTAAATAACAAAATCGGCTAACGTTAAGGAGTTCGTACTCGCGCTAAGGAGACCAAGCTGAATGAACAAAAGCTTTTTTCTAACGCTCGCGTTGATGTCTTTTGTTTGATAATAATGAACACGTACTATTGTAATCCTTGTGAGGAGAGATGGGGTGGCACGGAACCCTCAGTTTGTGAGTCAGACTCACACTTGGCCGTTTTTTTTAACATTAATTTTCCACCATTATCGTTTACAATTGTTTTTATCATCAAAAATGCTAAAAGTACGTTAAATTTGGTAACATGATCCTTTTAGCTTTGGGTCTTGTAGCCAGCGAAGTAAGTATTTTCTCCGATCATAATATGTTAGTGGCTAATGTTGTGAGTTTTACAATTATTAATAAGAAAACTATTTAAATTGTATTAAAATACAGATTGTGTGACTGGTTTTAGTCCTTAAATAAATAAACAAAAAAAAAACAACTCCGAGAATGCCGACAGAAGTGAAAACTTTTACTTTTATAAGTTTTGACCCTGCGAGTATTCCTGGTAAGATGTCGGTTACGTTACATGTTTACAGTGTTGCGAGTTCAATGACTTTTTTTCCCATCTCAAATACAGTTTTATAAGTTTTGACTCTGCGACTGTTTCTGGTAAGGTATTGGTTACGTGACATGGTTACAGTGTCGCGAGTTCAATGGTTTTTTCCCAACTAAAATACAGTTGCATAAGTTTTGACCCTGCGAGTGTTTCTGGTAAGGTGTCGGTTACGTGACAAGGTTACAGTGTCGCGAGTTCAATGGTTTTTTCCCAACTAAAATACAGTTTTATAAGTTTTGACCCTGCGAGTATTCCTGGTAAGGTGTCGGTTACGTTACGTGGTTACAGTGTTGCGAGTTCAATGGTTGGTTTCCCATCTCAGTTACAGTTTTATAAGTTTTGACCCTGCGTGTGTTCCTGGTACGGTATCGGTTACCAGACATGGTTGCAGTGTCGGAAGTTCAATTTTTTTTTCCCATCTCAAAAATGCCCAATGCGCCTTAAGAAGTTTTCACTTCAAAATATCAGTAGAAAAATGAAATTCACAGATCTTTGATTAACGCCAGATTTGTGGCCTCAAGCAGAAGGATTCCCATCACGGTGAGATGCAAATGGAACTCTTTGTACGAATCTTAAGGGATTTATTCGTAAAAATTCTCGGCCGGAACCAACTTGGCCGAATAAAAGAAAACAAAGGAACTTTTATACAACAACTTATTTACAACATTTTTACGTATTTACTTAACTGAGACATGGTCGCTTCCTGTAAGCCTCATAAAAAGGCTACCTACCCTAAAGGCAATGGAGCGAGCTTTGCTCGGAATTTCCTTACGCGATCGAATCAGGAATGAGGAGATCCGCTGGAGAACCAAAATAACCGACATAGGTCACAGAATGGTCAAATTTAAGTGACAGTGGGCAGGGCACATAGCTCGTAGAACAGATGACCGTTGGGGTAGTAAAGTTCTCGAGTGGCGTCCGCACACCGGAAAACTCAGCGTAAGCAGGCCCACGCGGTGAACCGACGACCTAGTGAAGATCGCGGGAAGCCGCTGGATGCGGGCAGCGCAGGACCGCTCGTCGTGGAAATTCTTGTGGGTGGCCTTTATCCAGCAGTAGACGATTTTCGGCTGATACGATTACAACATTTTTATACCGATAAGTAAGTACGTTCATTAGCAACCCAAAACGTCTCCAACTACTGGGTTTTTTTTGATTTTTTTTTTTGTTTTTTTTGGCGGGATTTGTGGTAGACGTATTCGCAGTTTTATTTTGTTGTTTTTTTATTGTTTTCTGCTGGGATTTTGTTCAAGAAGTGGTGCATTTTGGAGAAAATCGTCTAGTGCACGTGAGCAATGTGTAGAACAAGAAAATAAAACGAAGGAGGACGTGAGAACCCAACTTGCTCTGGGTGCAGTTTTATAGACACCCAACAGCAACTGGGTGTTCCACCTCAGAATGCAGCTGCTGCAAATGCTGTCAAGAACTTCGGAGAAGATTTGTAATGCACCGGCACTAGCGTTACAAATAAAAATTTCCATGGCCAAGAAAAATTCACAACAAAACCAACTACTGGGGCTCGGATCTCTTCCTAAACTTGGGAAAGTTTGGCCATACTTCAGATACGAGGACCTCATCCGGTTTGGTCAAAGATGGCAAACCCTGGACACTTCATACAACGGGCCAGAAATGACATTTCAAAAAAGGAATGACGGAACAAACAAAATGGCGGCGAAATCCTATACGTTCGACAACCAAACTGTAACCAGTCTGTATCAATCTGGGTGACGAGGGGATGAGGTCGCACTCTAGAAAGCGGCAGGGAGTATCCATACTGTGTGTTAGTACTAATATATATACTTTGCTACTGGCGAACCCCACTTTCAGAAGTTTTGAAGCTGCTATACAGCCTTTGATGGCTCAATAATTGCTATCTAGTAATAGCAACTGGTATTATTGGTTTAAGGCATTAAGATCGGTCAAATGACAATATTCAATTCAAATTATTGAAAGACTGCGTAAAGCTATCACCGTGTAAAAAATATATAATATACTTAAAGTAATAAGAATCGATTTAATTGAATACAATTTTAAAAATATTACCACTTTTGATGTAAAAAAATATACTGTAGACCCTATTTTTGGCATTAACTGCAAAATTTCTCGAAAACAAATAGCTAATGTTGAATGAAACCAAAACACAAAAATCGGTGACTTTAAGACCTTTAATTTTAATTGAACACAATTTTTTTTAACTTATTTGAAAGTGATGAAAAGTAATAAAAACATGTAAAAATCGAGAATTGGGCGTTCGGTTTCAACGTAACAAACGCGTTGAAGCCCGCATTGATTCGAACTTGAAATGATATTATAGAAACACGTATTAACCGGCTCAGATTGAGTGATCTTAACGCCTTAAGGCTTATACGCCGCCAACGACCAACTGTGTAGCGCCTTTTTAAAATTTTCATAATGTTTCGATTAAAATTACAGCGGTTCCATAGAACAACTAGAAAAAAAGGGAAATCATCAAAACCTATTTTTTCGATAAAGAATCATTAATTTAATGTTCATCAATGATTTTTTTATCGAAAAAAAATGTTTTGTAATTTACAGCATATGAGGAGTGATGTTGATTTCCTTAAATTCTATTATAATACACAGAGCTAAAAAAATATCCTAATGCACCCTTTTTTTCTAGTTGTAACCATAGAACTGCTGTAATTTTAATCGGAACATTATGATAATTTTTAAACTTCTTAACAAAACAATATAAAATGACTTTGTTTTCTTACTTTTTGGAAATTCTTCTTATTTTATTTATAATTATTTAAAAACCACAATTTTGCACGGTTTGTCCACAGCAGTTGACGTAACAGCCACGTTGCAGTACGAGCTGACGAGAACTTTATTTCCAAGGCATTTCGTTCGATGTTTGAAACATCGTGAATCGAGTTGCCAATTTTAGGGAGTGTGTTACGTAGCACCGAAATGGTCGAAATAAATACGTATTACTATCAATCAAACACATCCTATTAATGACCACGCTTATAGTCAGTTAACGTACGTGATCGACGCGTCCAAGCAAGTCGCAAAAGATACAATTATTTCCCAAAGTGAGTATATCCTGTATGTATGTATCGTTTTAAGATCTTTTACGAAATGGAAAACTCAGAAAAAAAATTACAAGATAGCCAGTTCTCCATTGCGTTGAGGAATCCTGGTAAGCCCGCTTTCATCTTCGGCATCATCGTCATTTTACAATCAGGTGAGATGATGCCAAGGGCTTACCAATCTATATATATAAAAGAAAGTCGTGTTTGTTACAACACTTATAACTCGAGAACGGCTGGACCGATTGCCATGGTTTTTGATTTGTTGGATTTGTTTCCGTCCCGAATAGCAGAATACATCTTAAAAACAATGAAAACGGGTTTTCCTTCCTGACGCTATAACTCCAGAACGCACGAACCGATTTCGCTAATTCTTTTTATGTCGAGTTCGTTATTGTCAGGAGAAGGTTCTTATGTAGGGTAGGGTAGGGTAGTGTAGTGTAGTGTGGGGTAGGGTAGTGTAGTGTGGGGTAGGGTAGTGTAGGGTAGGGTAGGGTAGTGTAGGGTAGGGTAGGGTAGTGTAGGGTAGGGTAGGGTAGTGCAGTGTAGGGTAGTGTAGTGTAGGGTAGTGTAGTGTAGGGTAGTTAGGGTAGTGTAGGGTAGTTTAGGGTAGTGTAGGGTAGTGTAGGGTAGTGTAGGGTAGTGTAGGGTAGTGTAGGGTAGTGTAGTGTAGTGTATGTAGAGTAGGGTAGGGTAGGGTAGTGTAGGGTAGGGTAGTGTAGTGTAGGGTAGGGTAGTGTAGTGTAGGGTAGTGTAGAGTAGTGTAGGGTAGTGTAGGGTCGGGTAGTGTAGTGTATGTAGGGTAGGGTAGGGTAGTGTAGGGTAGGGTAGTGTAGTGTAGTGTAGGGTAGGGTAGGGTAGGGCAGTGTAATGTAATGTAAGGCGGTACGAAGTTCGCCGGGACAGCTAGTAGTGAATAAAAAGAAAAAAACTCAGTGATAAATTATTTTTTTGAAAATAAGATTCTCTGGAAACTGGTATTCTCTGGTGTTCAATGTATGTATGTACGTATTTAAACGTGTATAAGTATGTATATCAATCTTTGGTTCCCGTAGTACAGGGAACCCTAGTTTGGGGTTAGATGACTGTGTGTGATTTGCCTCTAATGATATTTAACAAAAGAAAGAAATAAATAAATATTCTGGGACAAATCACACATGGTCATCTGGCCCCAAAGTAGGATTCCCTGTGTTATGGGTTACCAGAGACCGATATACACACTTATATACGTTTAAATACATACATATATATAGATATAATTTAACACCCAGACGCAATGCTCATCACACAAATGCTTGCCCTGGGTGGGGATCGAACCCACGACTCTCGGATCAGTAGTCAAGGGCACTAACCACTGAGCCACAGAGTCAGTCAAAAGAGGTTCTATATTATGTATATCGTCCACTAAATCCTCAATTTAAGGCGAGGTATTGATTGGAACAGTTGTCTCTGTCTTTTTCTATACGTGTAAAGAGTAAGGAAAATAACCACACTTTTTCACTTTTTCAATGGTTTTTCGTTTCAATCAAAAACTACAATGAAAGTTCAAAAAATAATAAATATATAATTAAAATTTGTATTTCAAAATATTAGTCATAACTAGAGTTGAAAGTATCGGTGTAGACCTATCTTTAGGATTTTTTTTCTATCGAGCCAAAACTGCTCAATCGTATTTCTAATAGCTTTTGACTTTAGGGAATATCATCAACATTAAGGATATTTTTTTTAACTTGGGTTTTTCTATCGTTTAGGAGTTATTGACGTCAATAATAATGAAAATCTCTAATATTACCGCTTTAATTAAAAAGCTAAGAAAGTTTTGTTTAACTAAAAATTAAAACGAATTTGATTTTATTAAGTAAATAGGTTTCTCTGCGTGATCGAATCAGAAACGAGGAGATCCGCAGGAGAACTAAAGTAACCGACATAGCTCACAGAATCGCTAAACTGAAGTGGCAGTGGGCAGGGCACATAGCTCGTAGAACAGATGGCCGATGGGGCAGTAAAGTTCTCGAGTGGCGACCGCGCACCGGACGACGTAGCGTAGGAAGGCCTCCCACGCGGTGGACTGATGAACTGGTGAAGGTCGCGGGAAGCCGATGGATGCGGGCAGCGCAGGACCGGTCGTCGTGGAAATCCTTGGGGGAGGCCTTTGTCCAGCAGTGGACGATTTGTGGCTGATATGATGAAGTAAATAGGTAAGTAGAATAGGTTTATTCATTACATTTACAATATTTTATGTGATCATGTACATTTGTCAATATCATTGTTTTCATGTTGTGTGCACATGTACAGAGGCCAACACATCAAGCTAAACACTTGTAGTGCGATTCTGATCCATGCGCGTACGGCATAACAACGGTACATAGTCCAAAGTGTCTAGCTTGATGTGCTGGCCTCTGTACCTAACTGAGATTCAATCTAGTTTATTACTTCTGTCACGATATATTGTATCTCTTTTTTTGTTGTTTCTTGTTTGAGTACTGTGACGGTAGTCTACGGGACGCCGGGGGTTGTAGCTCAAAAATAAAAGATTTGGTATACGTATTACAAGATCACCAGCGATGACTATATATTTTAACACGTAAAAATTGGAGAATGCTCTGTCGGCTGACTTATTATTGTTTCTTTATCGAATCCTATTATTTTCTTGCCATGACTTCTAGAACTTCAGCTCAGACGCGCGAATAACAAAAATATACTTATTGGAAAAGGGACCTCCGTCTTGGCTCACGGTCCACCATAGAATGAACATCTCTTGTTTTTGAAAAGCTTTCGTTTGACAAACCGATTCATATTTAAATTAATACTCTTAATTCGATTCGCGCTGGCAAGAAAATAACCAAAGGTGTTGCAAGTGCCGAAATGTAGAGACATACGATCTCTACAGTACCTAAATAAATATAATTTTAAACAAAAAAAAAACGACTTCAAACGCACTAGTCGCCACTACGATTTTTGAAGGTTCCTCTCGATTTCTCTGGAATGCCATCATCAGATCCTGGTTTTCTTATCATGATACCACCCTTGGAATATCTACTTTCTAACATAAAAATAATCATCAAAATCGGTTCATAAACAACGAAGTTATCCGCGAACAAACATAAAAAAAAATATTATACGGTCGAATTGAGAAACCTCCTTTTTTTGAAGTCGTTTAGAAATAAAATTAAAGGCAACCAGTTAAAGTCCCGACCACATGCAACCATTTCATACAATTACGAGAGAGGCATACTTAAATGCCCTCAGCGCGCGAGGAGTTTCGCTGCGAAGATTGGCTACATAAACCATCTTCGAGCGCACGCGCGGCAAACCGACTAGGAGTCGAAGTGGTGGCCATGACCGAAATCGGTCGGATAGATAGAGAGAGAGAAAATAAATTAAAATAAACATATCTCTAGAGTGAGATTTTTGTCACGTAAATTGTTCTACGTCAAATATGCCGTACGGCATATTCCTCCCCATATACTTTTTTTTTAATTACAGTTGGTATGCCCTTGTAATCATCTCACCTGATGGTAAGTGACGATGATGCCGAAAATTATAGTGGTTTACGACGTATCCCCAACGCAATGGGGATCTGGCTATCTTTTTTTTTTTTTTTTTATTAAAAATTTGAGTGCGTTTGGCTGCACCTCATCTTCAAGCCGGAGCACATCCATTCTGTTAACAATAATTTAATGTTTGACGACAAGATTTAGATAAGATGGTGGTAGCTAGCCAGGCGGGCTTTTAAAATGCCCTACCACCAACCAAACCGAGACATACAAAGTTAGACTCTGCCGTGAATCCATCCCACGACCTCCTGGCCTGAAGCTACTGGAGTAAACAATTACGCCACGGAGGCGGTAAAAATGTAGCTGTATCTAGAGTGAGGGAGATTAGTGTAATTTTCAAACAGTATCTTTTAATCTGTTAGTTGAATCCACTTGTGAGTCGAGCTGTGAAAAAAATTGCTTCTCTGTTTAAGATATACAAGTGTAACAAAATTGGTGTGGGTCTCGTTAACTGGGGGTTCTACTCGTCATACTGAACAACTTTCTCCAAGGAGCCCATAGTCAATTCTCAAAAAAAAATTTGGACCCTCCATACTAAAATGCACAAAATCGGTCGATCAGCTGATCGATTTGTATGAAGAGTAAACATTTTTTTTTACGTTTTCAGCAAAGATGTTTAGTATAATGAGTAGAAGCCCCAGTAACGGGACCTTCAACAATTTTTTTTTCATTCTGTATATAGAATAATGTGGCAGGCAAATATAATAAAACTGTAATGGGGCCGTGTCTGTACACAGGCCAGCACATCAAGCTACACACTTTAGACTTTGTACCGTTCTTATGCCGAATAGGTATGGATCAGAATCGCACTACAAGTGTATAACTTGATGTGCTGGCCTCTGTACATAAAATATTTTTGGATAATAATAACTGTGGTGGACATTACTAAAGGTGTAGAGGACAAAACATCAACTTTTAGAATTTTTGTCTGTCTGTCTGTTTGTATATTCGCGCATCACGCAAAACCTAATAAGCCGATTTTGATGAAATTTTGTATTGTGATTCCTTACATACCGGGTTAATATATGGGATACTTTGTATCTCGGAAAATTCAATAATTTCCATGGGAAAATTCAAAACCTACAGTCGGACGAAGTCGCGGGCACAGCTAGTAGATAATATATTGATGTAATATAAATATCTCATTGATAAAACTTTATCTATTCTGGGAACGACTCTCGGAGAAAATATTCAATGTGTTCACGTTTCTAACATTTAACACAAAAGACATTTTTCTATTTCCAACATAATAATATGTTCTAGTTGTACGATATACGATTTTTCAATTGCGATTTGATTTTACCTTAGAGCGACAAAGGAGTAAAAAAGGTTATATTTTGATCGTCTGAGATACCAACTTCGAGATTTTTAGAAAAATGCACTCTATTTATATCACTAAAAGACACCAAAATAAATTGTAAAGCCATTCTTTGAATACTATCTCGTGAACCCTTTACCGTAATACACAAAACAACAGGAGAGTAATGTTTACCTAGTAGTAATAAAAAGAGGTTTATTAGGAAAAAAGTAAGGTAAAAGGTAAATTTTACAAATAATTTGAGTTTGTATGGGAGGTATTTTTTGTGTTTAGACTCTATTATAGTGTGAGAGCGTCGGTGGCGCAACGGCAAGGGCCGCTACCTCCTATCCGGTAAGTCGTGGTTCGAGTCTTGCCACGTACCAATGTGTTTTCGAATTTCGATTTTATATGTACGTTTATCCGACGCTCTTACGGTGAAGGAAAACATCGTGAGGAAACCTGCACACGCCTGCGAAGAAACTCGAAGGTTGTGTGTGAAGATGACCAACCCGCACTGGGCCCGCGTGGTTGACTCAGGCCCGTTCGCCCTAATTCAGGATAGGTTCGAGCCCCTCGGAGGGGACGTATATATGAGCTGATGTGATGTGATGATTATAGTGCAAGACAATCGATCCCCATCGAAATCTCAACATTGATTTTTTTTATACCATCGCAATGCCTCTTCACCTTCTTTACTACTTTGTCACTCGAAAGTAAAAAAAAATAATTGCCGGTGTATGTGTAAATATAGTATCTTGAATTTGCAGAGAAACTGCTCGATCGATTTAGATGTTTTTTGTACAGATGACTGAAATTACTCATCAGAAGTGTCATTATTTCAGTTTTTTTTGTTTTAAAACTATTACTAACTATCTCCCATACTAAATACCTAATGTTTTTTTTTAAAAAAAAACTGTACAAGATATTTCTTATATTTTTTGTCCTCGTGTGAGATGATAAGTGTTATTATGTTACATGCCTTATGTGATACATTTTAAAAAACTCAAAAAATAGTACCCGTCATACAAAAAATACTACTAGCGTCTATAACATGTACTTTAGGAAATTTTTGAATAACCTAAGCGGTTCAATTAAAAATTAAAAACACGACTTCAAAATAATTATTTTTTTTGGATAGTCAAGTAAAAATGTATCACTAACGGGATCAAGACTAACCTAACGACTTCTCGCACTTCAAAATCCAGCCGTTCAGGCTACATGCAGGCTCACCTAAAGAAACATACATACATACATACATACATACACCTGAAAAACATTACACTCCTTTTTGAGCAGTCGAGTTAGAAGGTTTTTTTTTTATTCTCAATTGGTAAGCCCTTGGCATCATCTCAGCTGATGGTAAGTGACGATGATGCCGAAGATGGGAGCGGGCTTACCAAGATTCCCTAAATGTTAGACGTTCCTGGCGAGACGGTATGTTCTCCGTTTTGAAGTGCTGTTTATTATTATTTATTTATTCCGGGTGTTAAATATGTATTTAAACGTATATAAGTATTTATATCAGTCTCTGGTTCCCATAACACAGACAATCCTTCTTTGGGGCCAGATGACCATGTGTGATTTGTCCCAGAATATTTATTTATTTATTGTAGAATTTTGGTAGGTATAATTCGTTCGCTCATTTTACCGCATCTTTGACGGCTACCGACAAAAACTCTGTCAAAGGTGCCGCCCTTAGTTTAATCATGCCGCCAGCCGCGCCAGCAGCGGCGCGGCATCTTAAACGGAGTGTTTTTCGGGAGCCGTCAAAGATGCGGTTAACTAAGCGAACCAACTTTACTTATTTATAAATAACATCTCAAAAAAAAAAGCTTTTATTAGCTTTTTTAAAAAAAGGTAAAAGCTTTTATTTAAAAGGAGTTTTTATGCTCAAAAATGCCAAATACCAACTGAGCATCACTGCTCCAAATGTGAATTGAAAATATACGTTTTAAATTTTTTTTAAAGGTGATCACAGTATTTCCTATAGTTCTATTGAGAACACAAGACGATCCTGGCGCCTTGATTCCATCTCCAAAGTTCATCATCAAATCAACTTCAAAATACTAAAAGAATCTATTCATAATACGGCTTTATACTTATCTTTGTTGGACTTATGGATGTCGCTCTAAATTCGTTTACAAGATTTGACCTAAACAAACTAACATACAAACATTGCAAGTCAAATAAATTCTTGTAATAATAGACTATTTTCGTCAAATCTGAGTCCATTTTTTTACGGTCATAACGATTTTTGATCTAAGCAGGCAGTCATAACATTTTTTATGTTCTCTCATATCGTTAAGTTCGAATTATAAACTTCAAAACGAATTTTTATTGGCATACTTCATAAACACAATACCGAAATAAAAAAAAAACACTTTATAACATTATTTCTCTAACAAAAAAATTTTTATAAAGTATTTTTTTTTCCATTACGGTACAAGTTAATCCAAAAAGTTAATATCACCAACGAAGTTCCATACCTTTTTTTTTATTTGAACGCACATGCGGTTCGCGCCATTTTTACAGCATTACAAAAAGTTTTCATTCCAATTTTTACTTTCCTGTGACAACGCTCGCTTTAACGCATGCGCGATGATGTGCTAGGCTTTGGCGTCATTAATTGAATACGTTCTGTTGTAGTTACTGATTTTCGTGGATAATTTTCATTCTTGCTTAAAAATGTCTGAGATCAGTGAAAGCATTGTTTTTACCTGTCTGTGACAGCGTCCGCTTCAGCTCAAGCGCGATGATGTGCTGGGATTCGGCGCTATGACACGTTTTGTTGTAGGTATTGAATTTCGTTGATTTTTTTTTCTTACTCTTTTATCTATGATTTTTGATGTTTAGTTGATTCAATCCCAATGTATGAGATTAGATGAAGTAGTGTATGAAACTTCACATAACTAGGTATTATACAACAGTTTCATAAACTACTATTACACCTTCGTCGCATTTTTTTTTCTTATAATTGGTAGTTTATGAAACTGTTGCATAATAAGTATTTATGTGCAGTCCCATTACATTAGGATTGAACCTACTAAATAAAAGATCAGAGTAAAGAAAGAAAGAAAATTCCCACGAAATTCAATATACAACAAAACGTATGATAGCTCGGAGGAAGAAGAAAACGTCCTTGTATGATGAAGCCAAAACCCAGCAAATCACCGCGCATGCGCTAAAGCGGCCGCCATCACAGACTGGTTAAAACTTTTTTGTTATGCTATAAAAAAAGCCTGCATATGCGTTCCATTAGACGAAAAATGATTGATGTAATCTCCTAACTCCTTGGTGATATTAACTTCTTGGATTTTTATATCGTAATGGTAAAAAAGGTCGGTGGCTCAACCGGTAACGACTCGGTCCATCTAACCAGAGGTACCGGGTTCAAATCTGGGCGGCCAATGGACCAATGAGATTTTCAAAAAAAAAAACTTACGTACATACTTACCGATTGCTTTAACGGTGAAGGAAAACATCGTGAGGAAACCTGCACACGCCTGCGGAGAAACTCAAAGGTTGTGTGTGAAGTCGACCAACCCGCACTGGGCCCGCGTGGTCGACTAAGGCCTAATCACCCTGATTCAGGGTAGGCTCGAGCCCCTCGGTGGGGACGTATATGAGCTGTTATGAATGGTAAAAAAATATTGTATAGCATTATTTTGTTATATGAAAAGTAGTTTAATATGATTATATTTTTAAATTTCGGTATGTTTTTTTATATAATATGAATTAAAAGAAAAATGATTAATGTAATTTCCTAACTCCTTGGTCATATTAACTTCTTGGATTTGTCCTGTATCGTAATGGTAAAAAAAAATATTTTAAAACATTGTTATAAATATATTATTTAATGCACACAAATATTTACATCAAAAACACTTAGAAGGGACATATACAAAGCTAACCTGGAATTATTATTTTTATTATTATTTCCTGCTATTTAGTGGTATTAATATGATTAGATTTTAAAATTTCGGTATGGTGTTCAATAAAGTATGTCAATAAAATTTGTGTATATATAAGAGTAGATAAATAAAGGTATTTTCATAACAATGCTGTACAAATAATATTTTATGTTAGGTTACAATAACTTCACCTTAGTACATAATAAGATGTAAAATTCTTTTAATTTTTATATTTTTTGTACAATAAAGTTACAAATGAGAGAAACTAGATGAGACCCTGCCCGACGTTGTAGAGGTACTATCAGTAACCAAAGCTCTGACTCCAGTAAGTATTTTTTTTTAATTCTAAATTGTATTTTTTTGCCTACATACATATAGTAAAATTTTAACCGCCTCCGTAGCTCAGAGGCAAAGTTCACTGGCTTTACACAGGAGGTCGCGGGTTCGATTCCCGGCGGGGTCAATTGTAAGACTCGGTTTGGTTGGTGGTAGGGCATTTTCTAAGCCCGCCTGGCTAGCTACCACCATCTTATCTAAGTCTTGCCGCCAAATATCAATGTGAATATCATTGGTGTGTTCCGGCATGAAGATAAGATACCCAGTTCCCCATTGCGTTGGGGAATCTTGGTAAGCCCGCTTCCATCTTCGGCCACCACCAGGTGAGATGTTGTCAAGAGTTTACCAATTGTGAATAAAAAAAAAAAAATATAGTAAAGTCAGCCGCACGTCAGTGGAAACACCTTAAAATGAGCTGTACTCGCTTTTTATAAAGTTATATTTTTACCGTAGTTCAGTGAAGACCACATTCCACCTAAGATCTATCACCTTAAAGTTTAACTGTAGGTACTCGCTTTGTATAAAGTTATCTTTATAGCATAGTTCAATATCAGTATTAGGTTTTAAATACTAAGGCCACATTCCACTTTAAAGGGCGTATATGTAAGATGATCTTTTGATGTCACACTTGAACCTCACTTCACTGAAGCTCGCTTGAACTTGATACTGGTTCAGTTGACATGGGCCACAGACTGTATCCAGGAAGTCAAGACAGCAGGCACGCTTGGCATGTTGCTAAGGCTTTGCCCCAAGGCTTTAGCGGTGCTGTCACGTACCCAGACTACTGAGATAGAGATTGTCTACGTTTTATTACTGAAGTTGTCGGGATCCTAGCTGGGACCATTTAGTACTTGTAGTATAGGTAGGTAGGTACTTTACTGATGCAACTTTGACAATGCATGTTCAAGTGTTTTCGTTATCCCTCGATACAAAACTGCTTTGTTTCGCGGCAGTTTCCGCTTCTTTGCTTCAAAATGCTGGAACGACCTCCCTCCGCCACTTCGTGTTCTACCATCACTTTATATTTTCAAAAAACAATTACGGAAATATTTTATGTCACAACAGCAAAGCGAGTGGGAAATACTGCGACGAATATAAAATATAATATAAATTAAAACCATACCTTTTCATCAATATTACTCAACTTATGTGTGGTCGCCGCTTCTGTAGATCTTCGATGAGCAGATCTGGAGATCATCCACTAGTTGAGAGGTAGATGGAGGTCCTCAAGTTGCGAGGTGGTCCTCAAGTTCCGAGGTGGTTGATGCTTCTAGTTGAGAGGTTCTCGCAGGTCCGCTAGGTGAGATGCAGTGGAACGGCAAACCGATGCATAGGGGCGGTTTCAAATGAAACAGCTGCTGGTACAATGAGAGCCGCAACCGAAGAGCGAGGTAATTCTCCAAGCGAGTTTTTTCTGGATTTTCTTCTTTTTCCTTTTTTACTGCTAGGGCGGTCGGGTGCTAACTGTGTCGGGAACCGGCAACCGGCCCTGTATTTATACTAATTTTCGCTGGCCAGCGATCCCTATTTTCGCCCTTTATAAGCAAACTTGCTTGGTGAGCCCCTCACCCCTGGAGTGCGTTTTTATTGAAATTATATCTTAAACCTAGTTTTATTTACAATTTTCATTTAAATCCTTATTCTAGGTCTTTTTTCTAATATTCCTAGATCTAGGTCTTATCCCTATCACGTCTAGTCTTTGACTGAATCGCAATTTCCTTATTTTTCATATTTATATTACCTCACCCCCGCCTCAGGTGTATAAATATGTCGCCCTAAGCGGAGAGCCTTTCAATTGGTCTGCGACTTTTGTGAGCTAAACACCTAGATCCCTAAGTTTGTGCCTATTTTTTGTGCCTAAATCTTATTCTAGTTTATAATATCTACAAAATAAATAACTTTATTTAAAGGTTTCAGTAAACCTACTACGAAAAAACTAGCTTTAAACTTCAAAATTGAGATATTAATAACTCCTAAACTATCTGGGCCTACTTATTCGTTTTAGCTTTAAAAGAAGCCTAACTAAGCCTATTTTGTTCTGGGAAAATTAAAACACCCTAGCTTATTAGCCCTAAAAGTTATTAACATATTTACATAACAAATAATTAACCTACAGTTTTCCTCATGCTATCCTACTCTAAAGGTATAGTTGTCTTTATTTGTCATTAGAGAGACTTATTAAATTTACATTTTGAACTTAAATATTTCAAAAATACTATCGTCGTGTTCATTATGCGTGTTCTTGATATTCAGTTTTTATTTAATTGGCTGTGCAACACTCACCTATATTTATAAACACTTCACTCTGATATATTGCACAGTTACTTACACATTATCGTCTTATTAAAATATATTTATGGGTTTCATACTTCCAACTTGCCTTATTTGTACCTATATACTTTAACACATACTAATACATATAAATGTATAACACAATATGATATTATTTTTGCCTGGTTCGAGTTTGTTCACAGAGGTGCGCACATTTTACCTCTGTTCGCTGGTCTTGGCTGAAAAACAGCGTTGCGCATGTATACCTTGCATGCACAACTTTATGCTGAGCCCGGGCCTTTTTTTCTGGCCAGGCAGTTACCTTTTAGTTTTTATTAGTGTTTTCAATAACAGTGTACACTTTTATAAATTAAGTACTTATAATGTTTTATCTCTATCGCTTGTTTGCTGTATGGTGCTGTTTTGCTAGAAAAATAAATGAGTTATCTATCTATCTATCTAGTCAGCTGAATTGTGTAGTTATCGTTACCAAATACCTAAAATTTAACCGCCGACCCAATATACGGGTAAATTCAATTCAATATATTTATTCAAAATAGGTGCAAATTACACTCTTGCTGATAGTCATAAAATAATAAGAACAATGTCATTTGTGAAGAATCAAGAAATAAACAATAATTATTTTATAACGTCAAAATTAAATTCTTGATATAAACAAGATTATGTCATTAGAACATGAAAACAACATGATACGAAAAGTTATACATAAAAATCATTGAATGCATTTAACAAGATTAGGCCATTTCCCACGGACAGCACCCGGTCACGAGTACAACGCGAGAGTCAGCCATCGCTCCCATCAACCATATTAGAGGGAAAGGAACGACCCGGCTCCCGATGCGCCACGGTATTATAAGTTTAAATGTGTGTGTGGGTCCGGTGCTCTAACTACTAAACGGATCTGTGTACAATTTGGGTTAGGACAATGTTATTTAAATATCTATAACCTTTTTTTTATAAAAAAAGTCCTTTGTTGATTTTTTAAGATATGCCATATTAAAAAACACTTTTTATCTCAAAGAAATTGCATTAATGATTTTTTTGTTGAGTTACTAAAACGAAATAAAACCTACATCTCTGAGTATTTCATTATTTTAGAACAAATCTCAATTACGCACAAACCCAGATAAATTTTAAATTTAACAAGTCTGGATACATTTCGTTTCTTCGCTAATATAATAATTAAGCGTATTTTAAATGTAGATTTATGGGTGTCTAGTAAGTATATGTAAATATTGAGACTGGAGGTGGATCAGATCGTGAGCTTTCACAATTTAAAATTTGATGTCATGTGAAACCCTAACGGTTTCCGAGATATGGCGGTTTTTTTTAAATTTCATAAAATTGTTACCTTCAGTCCTTTTTTGGGATACTACAGGTAAAATAACGGTATTTTGATATTTAGTTTTTCTGTTTTATGTTACAGAAGGATCAGGCTATCAAATGCATACCAAATTTTAATTTCGAAAAGGTTAAAAATTTTTTTTAAAGCAGAATCCATTTTAGTATTAATCTATTCAAATTTTAATGGTGCAACTTTGGCAGGATATGCTGTACAAAATTTTTTTTATTCTAGCAGTAGTATCACAAAAAAGAACTGAAGGTAACAATTATATGAAATTTTAAAAAACTGCCATATCTCGGAAACCGTTAGGGTTTCACATGACATTAAATTTTAAATTGTGAAAGTTCACGATCTGATCTATTTTTTTTATTCTAGCAGTAGTATCACAAAAAAGAACTGAAGGTAACAATTATATGAAATTTTAAAAAACTGCCATATCTCGGAAACCGTTAGGGTTTCACATGACATTAAATTTTAAATTGTGAAAGTTCACGATCTGATCTACCTCCAGTCTCAATATTTACCTATACTTACTGGTCACCCTGTATATGCCAGACGGTGAAGGCTACTCGAGAAAGTATGCATAGTGTGGCTATACAATTTATTATAGTTCCAGTTCCACATTCAGTTTCTCTTTGATCTTTCATACTCGTTCATCAAAGCGAGTTCAATCAAATCAGCTGCTTTCAGAAGCACAAAAATCCTTTGGGATATTTAGCTGTATTTTTGGGATGACTTTGTATACATAATAACTTAAGCTTTTACTAGCTGATGCGCGGGACGCAAGCTGCAAGTGGCTCACGGTGATAAAAACCCTTTTCTCTCATGGGTCTTTATATTACTGAAAACCATATCAAAATCCGTTGTGTGGTTTAGAAAAAGTAATAAGAAAAGACAGAGGCAGATAGGGACTTTGTTATTTTTTAATACTATTTCTAGATTTTAAAATGTTTATTCAAAATAATAGGTTATGGTAGTCAACGTAGTCATGACTGAAAATATAGAAGACCTATAGAAATCCTCAGTAGGCCTCAGTAGAGTCTCTCAACAAGTGGGTCTCAAAATGAACATGAACAAGATGAAAATAAAGTTAAATGTCTTCGTCGCACCCACTCCTCTCAAGATTGGAGACTCTACAGTCGAAGTTGTTGACGCAGCTGCACACCTTTAACACAAGCAGTTCAGTTAGGTAGGTCCAACTTCGAGAAAGAGATCAATTGTCGAACCCAGTTGAGTTCGGCTGGGCAGTATTCATGAAGCTTCGCAATATCTTCACGTCCCATATTCTACAGTGTCTTAAGGCCAAGATCTTTGACCAGTATGTTGCCAGTGATGACATACGAAACTAAGACATGGTCGCTTACTGTTTGCCACATAAGAAGGCTCAAGGTTACCCAAAGGGCAATGGAGCGTGCTATGCTCGGAGTTCTGCTGCGTGATCGAATCAGAAACGAGGAGATCTATAGGAGAACCAGAGTAACCGACGTAGCTCTCAGAATTGCTTAAGTGGCAGTGGGCAGGACTAATAGCTCGTAGAACAGATAGCCGTTGGGGTAGTACAGTTCTCGAGTTGCGACTGCGCACCGCATGACCTAGCGTAGGCAGGCCTCCCACTCGGTGGTCTGACGACCTGGTGAGGGTCACGTGAAGCCGCTGGATCAAGGCAGCGCAGGACCAGTCGATGTGGAAATCCTTGGGTGAGGCCTTTGTCCAACAGTGCACGTCTTCGGCTGATATGATGATTTAAAATAGGTTCTTATCACACTCTTTATAATGACCATAAATAGTATTTACATATAATAGGGTGAAAGCTATAGTAATTGGCCACTTTATCGGATTTTTTGCCGCAAATGTATATAAAATATAGTATGTTTAAAATATCTAAATTGTATTTGTACCCAATGAAAGCATGATTTATAAGGTTACGGAAAATAAAGAAAGATTAGGAATAAAAATAGATTTACTGCAATAAGAAGTCTTTTAAATACGTTAACCTACTAAATTTAGTAATGGGCCGTCAAAATACAGTAATTGGCCAACAAAAATTTAGTAATTGGCCATCGCCGAAACTTACACGCCATTTAAATTAAATACCGTTTATTTGCTTACTTTATCATTTATTATAATTTGGCATACATTAATCTCTCCATTAATTATTATTATCCATTAAAACCCACGAATACTAAAATTTAATCACCTTTGATTCTAATTCAATCTGTCGTTCTTTAAGGGTGTTAAGGAATTCATCGCTGTCACTATCATTCTCTTCAGGTCCACTAATGCTGTGGCCATCTATGTGGAAACAGATATGACACATAAAATCGTCTCCTTCTTCTTCGGGTATATGCACATGATGCGTTCTAGGAATGCACGTTTTATGGAAAACATTCTGACACTCACAACATTTTATCTTTATCTTTCTTATTAGTTTTTTACAAACTTGGCAGTTGGAGATCTCTTTATCCTTCGATATTTTTTTTGCCTTTTTAAATTTATTGTCCTCTAACTTTATTTTCTTTTCAGCTCTTTTCAGTTCTTTTTCATCAGAAAGACAGAAATAAATGTATTTAAAGTTATTGGTTTAGTTATTGGCCGTTACAGTTATTGTCCCCCCGGCCAATTACTGATCTGGTGTATAGAAATAGATGAGATGTTTGTATGTTTAGATGGATAACTTACTAAGTCTAAATTTATGCTTTCACAATGAACATGACGTAAATACAGTTGTTGGCCGGGGGAGGCCAATTACTAAAATTGATTCAAAATTGATTCAGTTATTAGCAGGCAATGTTTTTAAGGTTATGATTTGATTGAATGCAATGAAATCGGCAAAAATGTAAGCTCCCACTTATATTATTGAAGAAGTATTAAACATACAAACCTTAAGAAACACAGGAAAATCAGGATGATGAAATATTTCAAGTAATCACTTAATTTATTTTCAAAACACGCACGCGTATTTCGCCAACATTTTTTTCAAACTGACTTCTCACGACCAAGAGTGCCATCTACGTTGAATTAAGAGAACTAAATGAACAAAACTTAAACAATGTGCATTTATCTCGTTCGTTCACGAGTCAGTTCAAATAAGCCTATTTCTTTCTTTTATGTTTTTATTGGTCAATTACTGTAACATGGCCAATTACTATAGCAATCACCCTACTTAATGTCATTTGTGAAAAACATTGAAAATAAACATAAGCAATAATAAAAAAAATCAAAATAAAATCATTGATTTAAAAAAAATAACGTCATTGGGACATGAAAGCAATATGTCACGAGAAGTTAAAATTGGACATTACAATGATTGAATATGTCATAAATGCCTTTGACAAGTGCAGGCCAGTTCACACGGACAGTCACGAGCATAACGCGAATGATAACCGTATTAGAGAGATAGGATCGACCCGGCTCCCGATGCGCCACCATCCTATGTAGAGAAGATTCATCAAACCCCTACAAGCCGTTCATATTGTAAGACTGGGTTAGATTGGTGAACGGACATTTTCTTAGCACGCCTGGCTAGTTACTTAGCACCTTCTTATCTACGTCTTACCGTCAATCATCAATGCTAACAAGATTGATGTGTTATATAAGATTTCAGGAGAGCGAGAGGGAAGATATCCATAAAAAAAAAATATATACACTAAAAAAAATTCGAGCGAGACCTACAGTACTCGCATATGATGTGTAACATGTGACAAAATACTTTAGGTTAGTTAGATTTGATGACGATATTGTACCTGGGTGGCGGATCTGACAGTAACGAAAAAAACCAACCAAGTGCGAGTCGGACTCTCGTAAAGTAGAATTCCGCGCTTTCGCGACTTCCTGTTATACATTTCCGTCCCATTTCACGACATCACTGTTACACATTTCCGTTCCATTTCACGAAATCACTCCCACAAATTGCAGGAAAGCGAGATCAAAGCTCATTCTCCAGATCGAATAGCGCGCGCTTTCGCGACTTCCTGTTACACATTTCCATCCCATGTTACACATTCCCGTCCCATTTCACGAAATCACTCCCACAAATTGCAGGAAAGCGAGAGCAAAGATGTTACACATCAAAAAAATTATAATGCTGCACACATTAATACTTAAAGCATGTAACGCGTAGTACATATGTATCGATGCATGTAACTAATATCTTTAATCACTTTCTCGCTGGAGCTTTTAAAAAAATTAAATTTGTATAGGATGTACCTTTTGTAGAGTTAGCCGAGAGGTGACACTTATGACACGTTTTTGCCCGTGGCTTCCTAGTTTTTTATGACCCCATTCGAGGGTGCATTGTGTGCCGCAAGCGATTCGCGAGCGTGAACATAAGTATTTTACAGGTCCCATGGGAACTATGCAATTATTTTTTGACACATTTGAGCAAAAAAGAAATTGGGTGTCTCGACTACTATGTTATTTTGTTAGTGTTACGTTTAGAAAAGTTAAAGCCATTTTTAGAAAAGCGACTTGGAAAGCCATACGAATAAAAAGAGCCATTTCTGAGAAAAACAATATTGCAGTAGTGTTTAATAATAAAATTAAAAATATAATGTTCGTCTGAGAAATCATTTTAAAAAACTCAAATAAAAACTCAAATTCATTTATTGCATAACCATAGGTATGTAAAAAGGTCTTACATATAATTAAAAAAAACTTCTGCCATGGCTTACCTTAAGAGGTGTACAATGTCATTTTCTTAAATAACTAAATTAATTAGAAGTCAATGAATTAAATGTCAAAACTCTCATAATACATATTACACAATTAATTTCAGTCAAGTGGTAAAAATATAATTAATTAATTAAATGTCAAAACTCTCATAATATTACACATGAATCTTCAGTCAAGTAGTAAAAATATAATTAATTTATTTCATATTGTTATGCTGAAGTAAATGCTAAAGTTTTCCCTTATTATCCAAAAAAAATTGTACACTGTAAAATTGTCTAGTCGCTAGCCAAGCACTGATAGCCGATTTGAAACGATTCTCATCGTACTGCTTTATGCATTCCGGTACCATATTGTATACTTGCACTGCCATTGAGTAAAAACTTTTTTGATACAATGTTGTACGATAACTACACGAATGTAAAAGTCTATTATTATGTCTTCAATTTCTATTGTATATATTGACTGACTCATACAGGAATATGTGTTTACGCACACACACACACACACACACACACACACACACACACACACACATACATATACACAATACACATATACAGCATCACCTGCGGTCACGTGTAGGGTATTTAGAATTACACCTACGGACGTGTGCCAATGCGAACTTCATACACATCTGGAATCAGACGTGCAGGTTTCGTAACAATGTTTTTGAGTACATGATCGTGAGTTTCAAAAAATTCATTGGTACATTGGCTGTCAGGATTTGAAGCTGGGACCTCTGGTTAGGAGGACTGAGTCATTACCGTCGAGCCACCGACGCTAATAATAATTATAATCTGGGAAGACAAAGAGCTGCACGGTAGATTCTCCAAGGCCCTTTGTGAACTGGCTATGCTTCGGAGACCTTTTTGCGGAGACAGAGGGGTTTGTCTGTGCAATACAGGATCAGGTGGTCAAGTCGAACAACTATAGGAGGTTTATATTAAAAGACGGCACATTGGACGTTTGTCGGTTGTGCCGTCAACCAGGAGAGACCCTGCGTCATAAAACCTCCGATTGTTCCATGCTTGCCAATACTGAGTACTTGCACAGGCACAATCAAGCAGCCAGGATCCTACACCAAGAGATCGCTCTAAAGTATGGCTCATATCTCGGCGGTTGCCATATTGCAAGTTCACGCCAGAGCCGGTTCTCGAGAACAACCGCGCCAAGCTCTACTTTAACCGACCTATCATCACGGACAGGACCATTCCTTCGAATAAACCTGACATCGTGTTGACGGATCGGGCGCAGTCAAAGGTATTTTTGGTGAATGTCATTATCTAAATACGATAAAAACCTCGTGCAGGCTGATGTCGCAAAAAGACCAAGTACCTGGACCTGGCACACGAGGTTACTGATATGTAGAAAGTGAAATCCACCGAAATCATCCCCGTAGTCCTATCCGTGAATGGACTAATTTCAGCTGACCTTGAACGTCACCTAAGGCGGCTGGAATTCCGAGGCATACCAATACTTGCTGCAATGCAGAAATCAGTCCTACTCGACAATGCCCGGATAGTCCGACGCTTTTCTTCCCGTCGCACTGAGCTTCAGCCGACTGTGCTTCCGCTGGAGGTGCTCATGCCACTTCAGGAGTGTGTGTGTCTGTCTGTCTGTCTGTGGCATCGTAGCTCTCGAGTGAATGGACCGAATTTGATGCGGGGTTATTTTTTTCGTAAAAGCAATTTTCCTTGCGGTGGTTCTTAGCTATAATTGTTGAAGATCTGTTCAGCCATTTGAGGATCATCATCTCTTATCCAGGTGATGAAGGGATGTGGGTAACTTATATAGGTCTGATCGATTCAAATTTTGGTGCCCTGTTACTGTAATAATATTACAAAACCACCGGTACCTTAACTTGATGCTGCAGCATCTCCTGGAATTTGCAGGATACCCAACTCTTCGCCAACTTACAGTAGAGGTATTGTGTTTGGGCTCATTGGAATTGTCTCAATGAATATGTGCTAGATAGAACATGGTAACCTTGACCTGAAGCTGCAGCATTCCTGGAATTGGCTGAATACCCAACTCCTGAACAACTTACAGCAGAAGTGGAAAAGCCTCAATGAATAGATTTTAAATAGAATCTAGTAACCTTGACCCGATGCTGCAGCATCTCATGTAATCTGCGGGATAACCAATTTCTTACCAACTTACAGCGGAGGTATCGTGTTTGGGTTCATTAGAATAGACTGAATGAATAAGTGTTTCATAGAACATGGTAACCTTGACCTGATTCTGCAGCATCTCTTAGAATGGACTCAGCACATTCTAAAGTGAAAAAAAGTTAAATACTTCCACAGGTCCAATTGATTTGAAGTTTACAGCTATAACACATTTAATTTCAGCTTCAAATAAGGGAGGTGAGCAACTTTCACAGGTTTGATCGATTCAAAATAGACGTATTATCAAATACCCAATTTATCAACATATTACAGTAGATGTAGTGTTTGGGCTCATAAGAATAGTCTCAATGAATGGGTGTTAGATATATGGTAACCTAGATCTGATGCTGCAGCATCTCTTATAATGGACTCAGCACATTCTAAAGTGAAAAAAAGTTAAATACTTCCACAGTTCCAATTGATTTGAAGTTTACAGCTATAACAATTTAATTACAGCTTCAAATTAGGGAGGTGAGCAACTTTCACAGGTTTGATCGATTCAAAATAGGCTAGATTTCGTATCGCAATGTAATGTTTCGTCCCGTAAACTATTTGTATGAATGTGGGGATAGAGTTTCGATTGTAGCGTGTCTACTAGTAATAAGTATGTAAAGTTAAAAAATCAAGAAATAAAAATCAAATTAAAAAGTTAAAAAAACCCCGACAAAATCTCTAAAAAGTAAAAAATAATATGTATTGGCCCTTTGAGTTTGATTTAAGTAGTAGTCGTCACGAAGGGGGACCGCTTTTTGTCACGGGTTTTATAAATTTTGTTTATTGGCTTATTAATCCTGCATAAACTTGTCAATGCAAACAATTTAATTGTAACTGTTTTAGTAAATCCCAATCAAATATCGGTTTGGTACAATAATGACGCGTCAATCACGGCTTGTTCCGTACCCAGTAATACCAATTGCGCTAACAAGTTTCCATGCCGCCAGTCAAAGCACGTTATATTGATTGAAAACGCACCTGCAAGGTAATTGGGCATTGCATTATTTTACTGTAGGTAGCTGTATGTATTTCGATGCGGCCGTATGTCCATCGAGCGACTGGTAGTACAGGGCAGAGAGTAGAGGGCACCCGAATGCGTGGTAGATCACCAATGAGATGGACGGACCAAATCAAGGCAGCACTGGTTGACCTCCTGTATCAATGCACCAAAAAAGCAACCCTCAGAGAAGAATGGCGACGAAGTGTAACGACTAAGAAGAAGAAGCTGTATGAAAAGTATTAACGATTGTACTGTCTGCAACTACAAAAATCCTGAGCAGCTTAAGGCCCATACCGCCGCCAACAACCAACTTGTAACCACTTTTTACTTCAATTAAGGATTTCTTTATCGAAAAAAAAAATGATTTGTAATTAACAGGATATGAAGAGTGATTTTGATTTCTATTTCTATTCTATTTTAATACACAGAACTAAAGAAAAAAATATCCAAATGCACCATTTCGTTCTAGTTTGTAATCTAACTGCTGCAAATTTAATCGAAACATTATGATGATTTATGAACTTCTTAACAAAACAATATAAAATGATTTTGTTTTGTTACTTTTTTGGAAATTCTTCCTATTTTATTTACAATTAATTAAAAACCAAAAATTTCGCACGATTCGTCCTCAGCGATTGACGTAACAGCCACGTTGCAGTATGAACTGACAAGAACTTTATTTCCAAGCTATTTAGTTCGATGTTTGAAACATTGTAAATCAAGTTGCCAATTTTAGGGACGGAGGAGCCTTAAGACTAAGTATATATATTATATGAACTAACATACAGTATGGATACTCCGTGCCGCTCTCTAGATTGCGACCTCACCCCCTCGTCACCTAGATTGATACAGATTGGTTACAGATTCGTTGTCGAAGGTATAGGATTTCGCCGCCATTTTGTTTGTTCCGTCATTCCTTTTTTGAAATGTCATTTCTGGCCTGTTGTATGAAGTGTCCAGGGTGTGCTTAAGCCTTATTCAAAAAGGTTTAAAAGGGGTACTAACTTTTGTGGCACAGTGATAATATTATTTTATTACATAGTTACACTTTTAAAAAAAATCTTTCGGCGCTCGATTAAACCATGATTAGTCGATAAACAAAAACCAAACATATTTTTAGGATATTTTGACCAAAAGCATCACGTTACTGAGATACTTTTAGAGACAGAGGGGGAAATGTATGTTTTGACAACATTTAACTTCAAATATCTCAGCAATGTGACGTTTCAGGCCAAAATAACCCAGTACATTTTCGGTTTGTGTTTGCATTCCCTATCGAAAAATATAAGTTTAATCGTGCGCCAAAAAAATATATGAACATATGCCACGCTCCATAAAAAATGTTCCAACCCCTTTGTTACGTATCTACCTGTGCACTTTAGCGCCCGACTGTGTACTCAAATAGGTACCTATTTAATAGTAACACTACAAGTAAAGTCGATTCGCTTCAACAAAATGCAAGAATTAAATCAACTTTAATAGACAATTACAGTTGACAGATACAAATCAAGTAATACACATGTGTCAGCATTTTTTGACGTCAAGGCGGCGTTCTTTGACACGCGGCGGTACGCGCTGTGTCGGTGTTTACAATGGGCGAGCGACACTATCTAAGCGAATGGGCTTTAAGGTACCCAACACTAACACTATAGGTATGGTAAGATTGTTTATACTCTAAAATGACTATTTCTTGCGTGCCTCCGCACGAAAATGTTACATTAATTAACAGGTTCTATGGTAACATGATCGCAGTTTCGTTCCTGGTCTGTACGTAACGTTCCTGAACGTATGTTCATGAATCAAATGTAATCAAATTTGGACATAGATTTTCATACAGAAGTAAGCATTCGACATACGACAGTGAAAAGAGAGAGTGAAAATGTACTCTTGTATGGGGACGGGCACCTGTCAATACTTAATGCAGTCCCTGAGTAGTTAGATAAGAAAAATGTTCACTAAGCTAACTGTAACCTTTATATTAGGGACTGGCTTATCTAACGTAATTACTAGTAGTGCACAAAAAGGTCACATTTTATACTCAACTCAGTCCCTAACTACTACCACAGTATTACAATATAGCGGCTTACAGTAGCGCAACGAAAATACTTACGCAGAGCAACGGAAGGGCACATGCGGGTAGCGGGTAGCGGGGCACAGCCTGGCAAACTCGCGGAGGCTGACTACAGGCTAGTATGGGCTAGTACCTACACCGGTGGCGAATCGTGCGACATCAAAGGCGTTGCGCTACTGTAAGCCATATCATAATACTGTGCTACTACAGATAATTTTCGCTACCTAACTTAAGAAACCTGCTTCAGACGGCGTGGCACCGCAACCACCCATATAAATCATTACAAGTACTAAGTTTTATTCTTGTATACATTTTGTACTAGCTCGAGTTAAAACTTTGTATTCCTGGAGATACCTATACAATGTAATAATATTATGATCCCACCAAAAACATTTCATGTAAAATTGCTTGCCAAAACTCACAAGTTCATAATGCTTTCGCTGTTAAAAAGATATGAGATCTGTAGTAGATCAAGCCCCTAGCTGAGCTCAAGTTTGACTGCGCATCACAGCCCACGGGGCCTGTCCCAAGTCCAAAGAATATAGCTCTATGTGCTCTTGACTGTACCACATTTGGAAATATATATATATATATTTTTGAAATAACTACCTGTAAGCCCAGACTCTACAAACTCTACATCTTGGTGATAATTAAATGATTGGTAAGATAATTAATACTTTGTATGTTGGATAAGTCTGCAAAAAAGATCGGATACTAAAAATGTCAGCTTTGTAGCATTATCCGGAATGAAGCTATAAAGGTTCGAAATGTACCGACTGTACATATATGTACCCCCTATACGAGGGGCTTTAAGGGAGAAGTTTCTGATTTCTTATTTTTTTCGTCGTTTATATGCGATTTCTAGCCTACAAACCAAATTATAGCTTCTAGAACTTCAAGAAGTACCTACAGGTTTTAATGATCATTAGTGAGTCAGTCACGAAATCGACGTATAAGTCTGTCATATTTTGAAAGTTTCAGCTCTCTAGCATCATCCGGACCGAAGATATGACGGTTGGTAAATAGAACGAAACGCTTCCGGAAAAGGTTGGTTGTGTACCGTCGTCATTTAAGGCTCGTCTTGGCGATGGCACTACCGTGCCCCCAGATATAAAAAGGAGTTGCACTAAAACCTGGACAATAAAGTTAAATAGTGAGCACAATGTAAAAACACAAAGCAAACGACTTGTCACAATTTTTTCATCAATATTTTATAAAATCCCATGTTAATGTTGGACCTGTTAACTGGAAGCACTCAATAACTTTTCCCAGGGAAACATGGTCAAATCTAAAAAAATTGAACTCTTCATACGAAAAGTATCAATCAGCTGATTTTTTTTGTGAATATTCTCTAGTTCTTGGGAAGAAATATTCAGCATAATATGTAGAAGCCCCGGTTAACGCGGCTCACATGAATTTTGTTACACCCATTTTAGGGTTCCGTAGCAGGTTTCCAGCGTATGTTTACGCTGTCTGTCTGTCGATCCGTCTGTTTGTCCAACTTTTAAAAAGCTGAATAGCCTGCTGAAATTGTCACCGAATATTCATTATGGAAGATTTATAATAAAAATAACAAAAAGTAAAAAACTGAGGAGGTCCCTTTACAGAACTGGTTAAAGTATTTTTGATTGCTTTTGCTCTATCGTAAAATCGGTTATACATACAAGCGTAAAACTTGGTGTACTTATCCTAAAGTAAAATAATAAATAATAAAGTCGTACTCACGCTAAGGAGTGTGAACCAAATAAAAAAAAAAAACACACCGGTAGCACTCCGGGAGTGCCGGCAGAAGTGAAAACAACAACTACTTAGAGTATACATAAGCTAAAGCTAATGTATTCTCTAAGAACAACTACAACTGTGCACTGTGATTTTCGTCAGGTGCCCATGTATCGAGACTCGCGTTATTGGTGTGTTTTCGCATTTTTAAGAAGAAAAGGATGAAGTGTTGTGTTTTATCGTGTCGAAGTTATTCAGACAGACGTTCTGATGCTAAGAATGGTATCACATTTCATTTGTAAGTAATTTTATACGTAATTATTAAAATAGTTCTAGAAAATTCTCGGCTTTCAAGTATAAATTATACTTCTCGACACTAGGTGGCGTAACTTTTGTGAATAAAAAATACGAGTACGTAAAGTGCCGCATTGGTATATAGTTATAATCATACGTGGATACTGAAAATTAAAGTATACAATTAAACCTGAATACTTTTTAGTCGCCAAAACAGTACTTTAGTGATTTTTATAATTATATTGTAAACAGGCCGCCATCTATCGTCAACAAGAACAACTATTTTCAACGTACCAAATGTCCAGGGCCGTAATTAGATTCAAATAATTTTACCGAATAACACACGGCTATGGTCAGTAATAAAATAACATTTTCATAGCAAATATTTTCAAGTAACAAAGATCTGAGTTGTATACATACTCGTACTATTCTCCGTGACTGTTCATGAATTGAAAGAACTTCGAATGTTAAATAATCATTTTATTCATATTAAGATAATTTACCACCTAGTTAATTTTATTTCTTTTTGTTTGTTTTAGATTTCCATCCGATGATAATTTAAAACAACAATGGATCACAAAAGTGAATAGACCGGATTGGACTCCGACAAAATATACAAAGATTTGTTCTTGCCATTTTAATGATGCAGACTTCATAGTGACAAAAAAAGGCCATAAAAATTAAAGATGGGCACTTTACCTAGTTTAAAACTGGATTTGTCGGTTGGTTTCGGTATTGTTTGTATAACCGAGTTTCAATTATTTTAGGAGAATAAGTATGTATTTCATTTTATTTTTTAAATTACAGCTTTGACCAATCACCGACTGTAAATCATATTATACTGCTGATTAAATCTTTATCAGAAAAATATATAGATATTCGTTTTAAGCATTTCGCAACCATTCAAAACGATAGGGCAACGAACCGACAACAACTAACCAAAACTGTTATTTTCGCAGGTAATTGAATTTTGTAAATAAATTATGTTCGTAATAATAATTTGTCTATTATTTTGTGCTAGAAATTTTAAGTACGTCAGTACACATACAAAACAGTAAAAATGTTAACCCTTATTTTATTCATTTATTACACAAACTTTTTAAAGCTCATAGTTCTGAGTACGTCCCATTACTTTCTACACTTATTGACATCTAGTGTGAAATAGCTGAACTACGTAGTGACATCAATATGTCGATGTTAGGTCGCTAGGCGAGTAGTTTTGCTACTAACCGGCAGATGGAAAATTGAGAAAAGCACACTCAGGCACGGTAGAAAGAGTGGGAGATACTTGTTCCTCTCCCTTCTCCTCGATCTTACGCTTTTTCGATCAGCATCACGTGACCCTGACGCGAGTTTGGAAGTTTTTACCCATCCAACAAAAAGTGCTCAGCGCCGCTAAAGAAGTTTTCACTTTTTGGAAGTTTTTACCCATCCAACAAAAAGTGCTCAGCGCCGCTAAAGAAGTTTTCACTTCAAAAAATTGTATATTTCTGTCACTTGCATTGACGTCTTTTATTTAAAATGAATCGTTTTATCTTATTGCTTCCAGTTGCTTTCACTATTTCTTAGCAAGTCCGACTTGCTCTTGGTCTGTTTTGTTTATTATTGCTTCCAGTTGCTTTCACTATTTCTTAGTGAGTCCGACTTGCTCTTGGTCTGTTTTGTTTATTATGGCTTTCAGTTGCTTTCACTATTTCTTAGTGAGTCCGACTTGCTCTTGGTCTGTTTTGTTTATTATTGCTTCCAGTTGCTTTCACTATTTCTTAGTGAGTCCGACTTGCTCTTGGTCTGTTTTGTTTATTATGGCTTCCAGTTGCTTTCACTATTTCTTAGTGAGTCCGACTTGCTCTTGGTCTGTTTTGTTTATTATTGCTTCCAGTTGCTTTCACTATTTCTTAGTGAGTCCGACTTGCTCTTGGTCTGTTTTGTTTATTATGGCTTCCAGTTGCTTTCACTATTTCTTAGTGAGTCCGACTTGCTCTTGGTCTGTTTTGTTTATTATTGCTTCCAGTTGCTTTCACTATTTCTTAGTGAGTCCGACTTGCTCTTGGTCTGTTTTGTTTATTATGGCTTCCAGTTGCTTTCACTATTTCTTAGCGAGTCCGACTTGCTCTTGGCCTGTTTTGTTTATTATTGCTTCCAGTTGCTTCCACTCTTTCATAGCGGGTCCGACTCGCCTTGGCCTGTTTTGTTTATTATTGCTTCCAGTTGCTTCCACTCTTTCATAGCGAGTCCGACTCGCCTTGGCCTGTTTTGTTTACTATTGCTTCCAGTTGCTTCCACTCTTTCATAGCGAGTCCAACTTGCCTTGGCCTGTTTTGTTTATTATTGCTTCCAGTTGCTTCCACTCTTTCATAGCGAGTCCGACTTGCTCTTGGCCTGTTTTGTTTATTATTGCTTCCAGTTGCTTCCACTCTTTCATAGCGAGTCCGACTCGCCTTGGCCTGTTTTGTTTATTATTGCTTCCAGTTGCTTCCACTCTTTCATAGCGAGTCCGACTCGCCTTGGCCTGTTTTGTTTACTATTGCTTCCAGTTGCTTCCACTCTTTCATAGCGAGTCCGACTCGCCTTGGCCTGTTTTGTTTATTATTGCTTCCAGTTGCTTCCACTCTTTCATAGCGAGTCCGACTCGCCTTGGCCTGTTTTGTTTACTATTGCTTCCAGTTGCTTCCACTCTTTCATAGCGAGTCCGACTCGCCTTGGCCTGTTTTGTTTATTATTGCTTCCAGTTGCTTCCACTCTTTCATAGCGAGTCCGACTCGCCTTGGCCTGTTTTGTTTACTATTGCTTCCAGTTGCTTCCACTCTTTCATAGCGAGTCCGACTCGCCTTGGCCTGTTTTGTTTACTATTGCTTCCAGTTGCTTCCACTCTTTCATAGCGAGTCCGACTCGCCTTGGCCTGTTTTGTTTACTATTGCTTCCAGTTGCTTCCACTCTTTCATAGCGAGTCCGACTCGCCTTGGCCTGTTTTGTTTACTATTGCTTCCAGTTGCTTCCACTCTTTCATAGCGAGTCCGACTCGCCTTGGCCTGTTTTGTTTACTATTGCTTCCAGTTGCTTCCACTCTTTCATAGCAAATCCGACTTGGTCTTGGCCTGTTTTGTTTTTTATTGCTTCCAGTTGCTTCCACTATTTCATAAAAGTAATTACGTGTAGGTAACTAGTGATAAGAAGATTCGGCCATTACAATTACGGTTAAGACTTTATTCCTTTTGCATAAATAAGATTACAGATAAATCAGCTGGACATGGGTTTTTGCAGGGAACAGAGCGGTGTGGTGGTAGTTGGTAGATGGTCAATAAAAACGTAAGTATATTTCATGAACTGTAATTGGTAGACAGTTGAAATAAGTATTTATATTGCTGCTTTATCCGGAGATTTGTACCATAGATGGGTTATGCACTAACAAACAACATTTGAAAATCGTACCCAATTAAACACACAATATTATAGGTAGTTCGCTTCCATTGCACCGAATGCTACTAATTTTTTTTTTTCCCCCTGTTAAGGGAGCGCGGAGGTGAATGCGTTTACGCATACCAGAGGAAGCTTCGGCCGAAGCCCCTGGTTATGTGGGACTCATAGCTCTGCGCCTATATGCATACGTCCCCGTTACACTCGGAAGGTGTATGAATGCGTATGCACAGGCCCAGGGACCACACTACCCACTAAACACCCCCTCGCGAAAACTTTGGCAGCATAGCCACCTTAAAAGTTCGTCGGTGCGACCCACACCCTTAGGGAAGGGTGGGGTGCGTAAGTAGGGAGGGGTTGCACCGAACGCACCGAGTAGATAGCCAGCGCGCACAGTGCAGGGGCCCCTCCCTTGTATGTGCCATGCGGGGATGGCACATGAACTGAGAGGTGGGAGAGAGACGGCAGGGATCGCAGTAAGCTGCCTTGAAAAAGGCGGCCCGAAACTAGTATGTGCCGCAGACCGACGAACAGCTCCCCGACGACGAATGGCGCGCGAAATGTCGGTGTACATTCCTCCACATGTGGCCGGGGACTTAGGCGGCATGCTTCTGGCAACGTTGACTTGTCCACACGCAAATTCGTCGCCGGGGTCACCATCCGAAGCACGCGGCACGACGGTAAGGCTCGTTCGAAGCAGTGAGGCCGCGACGTGTATGGCTAAGTTGGCTTCCCGTCGATGAAGTCGTGCACGTTGTCCGAGAATCGCGGTCTGGAAAATCCAGTGCTTACACGGTCCACCGCCGTGCCTTCCTCCATCGCCGCGATACACCTCCGAAGCACACGACGACCCGCGATGACGGTGAATTGTACGTAAAGACGGCCTTAAAAAAGGCGGCCCAGAAAATAGTATGGTCTAGCACACGTCCACCGCAAGCGATAGACGGTGAAAGACCCGAATGCTACTAAGAAAAGAGATGCAATTTATTTTCACCTCCCTTTTAAATCAGCATATCTCTGGCTATAACAACAAATACAAAAAAATAGAGAAATATACAAATAAGGGGGTTCTATATAGGTATTTAAGAGGTATTTTTCATACATACAAGCGTAAAACTTCGTGTGATTACTGAAGTAAAATAAAAAATAATAAAAATTGGCCAAGTGTTTCTTGCTCGCTCTAATGAGCCCAAACTGAATGACAATAATTTTCGAAAAACGTAAATCTTTTGGGTACTTATAAGCTTTTGTATGAAAAGAGTTTTTATGCTCAAAAAGCCAAATGCTCAAATAAATATAAAAAAATTAATGGTTCTAAATTTTAAAAAGGCGAGCACATTACTGTATTTCCTACGATTCTATTGAAAAATAAAAGACGATTTTAGGACCTTGATTCCTTTTACAAAGTTCATTATCAGATCAACTTCAAAATAACAAAAGGATCCATTGTCATCGGTAATACTGCTTCATTCCAAATTACAGCTTAATGGGACCCCTGGAAGTCACTCTGAAATCGATCGCAAGATTTAAACTAAACATACATACATACAAATATTGCAAGTTTGCGGTAACGAGCGTCGGTGGCTCAACCGGTAACGACTCGGTCCATCTAACCAGAGGTACCGGGTTCAAATCTGGACAGCCAATGTACCAATAAGTTTTTCAAAAACTTACGTACATATCATTACCGATTGCTTTAACGGTGAAGGAAAACATCGTGAGGAAACCTGCACAGGCCTGCGAAGAAACTCGAAGGTTGTGTGTGAAGTAGACCAACCCGCACTGGGCCCGCGTGGTCGACTAAGGCTTTAATCGCCCTGATTCAGGGTAGGCTCGAGCCCCTCGGTGGGGACGTATATGAGCTGATATAATAATAATAAAAATTGCATGTTAATTAAAAGCTTTAAAAAAAATTATTTTTGTCGCTCGCGTTGATGTCTTTTGTTTGTAATGTGAATAGGTATCATTGCAATAGTTTTATGGTGAGATGTGGTGGTAGTGAACCCTCGGAGCGCTGGTTCGATTCGAACTTGCCAGCAAGTTTTTTTGGGTTTTGGCAATAAATACCCCCGACCTTTTACCGTTTCGGCGGGCAGATGACCATCTCCATAAACGGCTGAATGGATTTGTATCAAACATGGTTAGCCATTTCAGTTTTAGCTCTAAATAAAAAAAAAACATTAAATACGGGGTACCGGTTTAGTAGCTGCACTTACATGAGAAGACACACAGCAGACATAGGCTTAAAACTTATAACACTCGTCTTAAAAGTAACGATAGCTGCAGGTTACCGATATTTGCATCTCTAGTTACTACTAAAGCACAAAGGCGGGCACATCTATACACTTTGAACTTTATACCGTTCTTATGCCTTATGCGTAAGGATCAGAATTGCACTACGAGTGTGTAACTTGATGTGCTGGCCTCTGTACCTACTAATGCAAGGTACGTACGATATACAGATAGCTCAAACTGAGACGATCCCCGGGGTGTAATTGCATCGCCTAGAATGCAATCCATATACCGTATGCGGAATAGTTGCACCGCTTTGCGGCGATACAAACTCTTAACGGGATTATTCCAGTATACGTCGGTTCAGCCAAACATATCTGTTAAATGGAACGAAACTAGTTATAAATTGAAATACTGTAACTAGTTACATTTAACTAGTTTGTTTGTTTGTAAACTGTTTATTTCATTTAAAACAAATAAGGTGTTAACAAAATAATATAAATATAGCAAAGGTGGACTTATCTATTTCGGGATCTCTACCAGTCAACTTTGGAATGCTGAAAGGACTTCAGAGCATACGTTCAGGTAAAGTTTACTAGTAAAAAAAAATATTTAACTATCATATAAACGTCTTTAGTATATTAATATACATTAATATATACATAGATAGGATAAGATAAGATAAAAGATTAATACTCTTTATTGTACCCAAAAATATAAAAAAAAAAACACAATGTAAAACTTAGAAACTATAACTTAAAAATTTAAACAAAAAAACAACTTAAAACAAAATCTTATAAGCGGTACAATTTGGGCGGTCTTATCGCTCAAAGCGATTTCTTCCAGACAACCCGGTGTTTGGAGACAAAAGCACAAAAAAATGGTAGTGCACGAGTATCGAACTATAACAATAAATTATGTAATATACTATACATTTGTAAAGTTAAAATACTTATAATACTTATAAATACTTATAATAGATAACTATATCTATACAAAATATATACTTATATATAATAAATACATACTCTACATACATATTATAATATATATAGCTTGAGGGATACATACAGATAGTTATACAGAATGGCGCAAAAGTCACAAAGAGGTTAAAGTTATATTTTTTAAATTGTCAAACCACGACCTCCGGACAGGAGGAGGTAGCGGCCCTTGTCATTACGCTACCGACGCTCCTAATTATAAATAATTTAAGAAAAATAAATATAATTACAGTACTTAGCTACTTTACATTTTGATTTAAGAATTAACCCAGTTATTACCTCTGAAAATATGTTATTTTTAATTGCATGTGATTTGCTAGCATTTTCCAGACTTGTAAAAAAATATAAAAAAATTGGGCGTTGTAACGTAATCTGACTTAAGGGGACTCAAGGGTAAGAGGGGGGAAGAGTGACAAGATTAAGTTGGGTATGTCTATACTATAATTTACCTAGGTATTATTCATTGTATCTCTGAACGGACGTGTCCACGTTTTCTATTCATTTTACGGCACAAATAAATTTGTAATCAATTAATATCTCGTCACGGGGTCAGACACAGAGTGATGAGAAACCATTCTTCCATGATTCTTCCTGATCTTGAATTCAATTTACACCTGTATGTTTTTAGACAGAGCGCGCCATCTGTTAGAAATTCTAAATACGAACTTTCAGGCATACAGACACGAAGGACAAAACCGACAGGACTTAACATTTTAGTGTTCAGCAACTAGATGTCGCTTAAAGCGACGCGCACACCTTGCTTTATCTAAGCGTTGCCGTAGACCCGACGGTCCGGGAACCGGAGGTTCTTCTGGTCAAAACGCACGTCCCTCTCTTTTTTTGTTACCCGATTCCCCCGAAAGGGAGGGTAATGTTTATCGAACGTGTGTATAATAATATGTATGTCTGTTTCTTTGGCTGAGCCTGTAGCCTAAACTAATTAATGGATTTTGGGGTGTGAGGTGTCTTTAGATTCGTCTTATTCCCCCGAGTAAAGCATAGTAATGTTATAATTCAGTCGGTTTATAATTTTTAATTAAATTGGTTACCTATGTTATGTAATGCGATGTTATCTAGATGAGGATCCCACTGTTTTCATTCTATCTCTGTCAGTTTCAAAATATTAATTAAAAGTAGTTGCACATAGTTACAATGTTTAATGCATTACGTATGGTCAAAAGTAGAAAACAACTTAAAAAATAAACATAATCACTAGCTAATGACGTAAAAATGAAATAATTGATATAAAACAAATAATTTCAATAGAACTTGAAAAAAGTTTTGGTTTGGACGAAATTTTCGGTTACCTGTGACCGCTCCGCAGGTAAGAACATCGGGCAAACAGCAAGTCTCTATCATTCCTATACAACTTGATAGAGATGGAATGAGCACTGGTGTTTAATATCTAATTCGCTGTCTCAGTCAGATTGCATAGACGAGAAAGAGACTTTGTTTTTGGCCAGACAAATCTCCGGTTGCATGACCGTTCAATGTGCGACAACGTTTTTTTAACCGGTAAAGCCGCCGGGGAAACAGCAAATCTCTATCATTTCTATGCAATCTGACAGAGATGGAGTTCTCACTTTGTCAATATCTAAAAAAAACGTTGTTTCCATAGAAGGTAAAGTGACTTGCTTGCTTTTAACCAGACGAACCTTCGAATTCTTGACCGCTCTATGTGCGATAACGTTAACCGGTAAGGACGCCAGGCAAAAAGCAAGTCTCTGTCATTCCTATGCAATCAGACAGAGATGTAGTTCTCACTTTGTCAATATCTAAAAAACGCTGATTCCATAGAAGGTAAAGTGACTTGCTTGCTTTTGACCAGACGAACCTTCGATTTCTTGACCGCTCTATGTGCGGTAAAGCTAACCGGTAAGGACGCCGGGCAAACAGCAAGTCTTTGTCATTCCTTTGCAATCAGACAGAGATGTAGTTCTCACTTTATTCAATACCTATCTAACTCTAGCTGTGTGGCATTGCTAAATCGCACATAAAGTATAAAAACACGTTAAAAACCGACTTCTATCTAAACAACTTAGTACATTTTTGCATTATTATTTTTGGTTTTTGTTAATTTTCAAGCGACTTCCAAAAAGGAGGAGGTTCTCAATTCGTCTGTATTTTTTTTTATGATTGTTACCTCATAACTTCGGGCTGGGTGAACCGATTTTTATGATTCCTTTTTTATTAGAAAGCTAGTAGTTAGTAGGCTAGTAGGACCACACGGAAAGCACTAGCTATCAAATAAAAAAAGAATCATAAAAATCGGTTCACCCAGTCAAAATTTCGGAGGTAACATACATAAAAAAAACCTTCAGTCGAATTGAGAACCTCCTCCTTTTTGGAAGTCGCTTGAAAATAGATCAAATCTTTGGATGAGAGGGTTCTGCTCACGAAAAGTGGTAAGCTTACTTCCATTTTCGGCATTATCGTCACTTACTTCAGGTGAGATGATTCAATTGTGAATAAAATACTTAAAAATACCTTTTTTTCTACTATTTTGCAGAATAACGTAAAAAAAATTGACTATATCAAAGTGGCTAATCATTTGATCAAATGAAAAGTAAAGATTTTATTGCTATTTCACGAAATTTGTACAGCAAATGTTGTTTAGTTTAATAGTGGAAAATTGCCTTACACTTGCTTAAACCATAGTAAAAGGAAAGAATAGTAGGTTGTCTTTTTTTCATTAAAAATTTGAGTGCGTTTGACTGCAACCCACCTGATGATGGTAAGTGATGATGCAGTCTTCATACAATGGTACAGCGCGCTCCAGTAGGCACGCTCTATAAGGTCTAACAAAATTAGCTAAAACTATTCTAGTGCTTCTACCCATAAAACTGAACTACTTTCCCCATAAAACCCATATTCAAATCTCAAAAAAATTTTTGAACTTCCCATACTAAGTTGGCTGATCAGCTGATCGAGTTAGTATGGGAGAGTCAATTTTTTTTTGCGATTTGACTATGGGTTCTATGGGGAAAGTTGTTTAGTTTCATGGGTAGAAGCACCAGTTAAAATAGTTTCAGATAATTTTGTTACACCTTATATACGCGCACACGCACACTACAATAAATAGGAATGGTCTATAGTTTTATGTCATTCCTATTTATTGTAGTGTGCGTGCGTATGGTGCATGACATACAAACCGCACGCATGTGACATTGTATGAAGACAACCTACTATTCTTTCCTATTACTATGCTTATACCTAACACTAATGAAATTAGATTGCAGAAGAGCGATATCTAACTAAATATATATAACTCAAAGGTGACTGACTGACATAGTGATCTATCAACGCACAGCCCAAAACACTGGACGGATCGGGCTGAAATTTGGCATGCAGGTAGATGTTATGACGTACCCAAGTAACACCAAACAACATTATAAAAAGCGTAGAACAGCATGAAGTTACGTGCAAAGCAGTATATGAGCACCATATGTAGCACTATATTAGCCGTATTAAAGTTTATAAGTGTCTTTTAAGCGCAATTTGGGCCCCAAATAATACAGCGTTGAGCACTATTAAATATTATTAGTGCTGCTAACCAGCGCTTATAATGTTATTGAAGACTGACATTAGTAAAGTTGTTAGACAGCATGTTCTAATGTGTAAAGCATTTTTTTAGACGTTAGTACAGCTTTTAAACAGGTTTTTGAATTACAATGGCAAAATTACGTTAGGTTGTTAGGCTGAACGTTTTATGTTCTTTATATAAAAGTATTTGAAATAACTTATCCATGTTTTATGTCCGATTTGTTTATTCGTTTAGTGTTTGCAGTGCATTTGGATGTTGTGCGGAGATTTTGTAATGTCTTCGTTAAAAATAATTATCATAAGGTAAGTAACAGATTTATTTTGTTTTGAATGCAAATGAGCTGCGGATATTAGTTTTATGAGAAAATATATATATGTTTGTGGTTTATAATTCACGCGCCCTCACAAAAATGCTTTTTTAATAAAAATAGGGACAAATTTAGAATCGACACATGACACCTTTTGTAACTTTTCAACGATTTCATTAATTTTAACGTACGAAATTGCTTGTATCAATACTCTGCTTAAAATAAAAACATAATAAGTATGTAATAATATCATACATGTATCATAATTTCAGTTTTATTTTAGAGAAACAAAAAGCAAATGGCGTCAGATGTTATTAATGTTTTAAACTTTCAACTAGTATCTTTTAATGTTGTCAGTCTTATTATAGTAAAAAAATATACTTTAGCTAAATCCAAAGTCCTTAAACCTACATATAACAGACCTAAGTGATATCTTTAGCATTATTGTAACACTTTCTAGACATGTTATAATGTTCATTACCCTTAAATGGCATAAAAATGAATTGCTGTAGTGTTAATCAGGGTACCGAAATAATAGTTTAGAATCCCTTTATCACATGATATATTACTCCATTTATTTCATCATGTTTTATAATGTTTAAAGTAAAGTAATTTGACAAATGTAAATGACTCGTATAAAATCATAAAAGCAATGAATGAGTTGGGGAATTCCCCGAATCATGTGACAGAACAGAACGAACGGGACGTGCGACAGAAACGTCATGATACCCTATGTGGGTGGGAGTGAGAAGGATAGTGTTAGTGAGTTGAGCGATTACGCTGCGCAGCCCTGATTTTATTCCTTAGTGTTACTTGATTCCTGTCGCTATGATGACGACGCGCGCTTATTGGCTAAATATTGCGTATTTTATTTTTAAATTAAAATAAACACCAGCGTGATCACGATACCTATCTATGTGTATAGGAAAAGAATAATAAGGTAGATTATTATAGTTATAATCCCTCGTTCCTATTGAATTGAAGCACGATATAACCATCTTATTTTTCGCACATTGTAATCGTAGTATTTATCGGAAATCGGAACTTTTTACGAATTCGTTTAAACGCGTTTTACGGCTAGGTACCTATTAAGTTTTCAGGTATAGTACCTACTCTATTAAGTCCTAAATAAGCTTGTTTCTTTTTTTCAGATGCCTTTTAAAATAGTGCAAACGACCGAAAGGGGAGCAAATAAACTATTCATTGTTCCAAGCGGATGGGAAAATCAAGGTCAAGTGCGATATCCAAAAAAACCTAATGAGTCTGCATTAGTAAAGAACGACAAATCCAAGCCTCGCGCAGATTGGCCAGTGATGCCTTGTAAAGTGAAACGGACAGGGTTCTTAACCTATGCCGATGCTGAAGAGGAATTGTCAATTATGTTGCAGCATAGCGACACAGATACCGACATCGCCATTGGTGAAGCCCAAAGACAAACCCAGTTCACAATACCAGTACCTGATTACAATAACATGGCCGATTTAGTAAGTAGTATCAATTTTTATTTAGATAGTTGTATTGTAATAAGTTAGGTTCATATGACTGCATCACTTTTTTGTTCGGTAGACTCTCTGTATTTCCTTAATATTTATTATTTATCCAGAGCTAGTTCTTATCCTTCCCTTCTTCATAATGACTATTTCAAATTCTTTTATTTGCTGTTCTTTTCTGGAGAATTGATGTAGTTTTAGTACTGTACTAACCGGCTGCTCTAAAAGAAGGGAAATATTGTACAATCACGAGCACTTGAACCATTAACGGTGCCTATTCGCCTGTTGTAGGTTTCACGTTGCACTGTAACTATTAAGGTTGGACTGTAGTACTTTAAGAATGTAACAAATTTCTTGTAACGTAACTATAAATAAAATTAAAAATTAAGTACGACATATCAGTTTTTTTTTGCACTCAGGATCGTTACTTATTTCAAACCACTGATATTCTGTGAAGAAATACGTGAGGGCGACAGACTTTTGCTTTTGAAATCAACTTAAATTAAAAAATGAATGTATCAAACCGCTCTTTCTTTCTTTTCAGATATATCATTCACAACCAAACACATCCAATGTAACACAGATTCAGCAATTAGTAGAAGAAGAAGAAGGAGATACTTATTGGATTATAGGAGATTCAAATGAAATACAAGAAAATGCGGAGCCAGCCATTCCACCTCAGCCTATCATTCCACCTCAGCCTGTCATTCCACCTCAGCCTGTCACACAAAAACTGAATACAATTATAGAAAATCAGAACAAAATCATGGATATGCAAAATAAATTTTCCTACAGACTGAGCAATTTCATAATTGAAATAGAAACTACAATTGAAAAAGCCATTACAAGAACAATAAGCCGCCATCTTGATCAGTCTGTTGTCAATTTAGGAGATGCCAGATCTGCAGCTGAAAATTCTTCTTTCAAGCTTAAACCAGTCGACAGTATTAATGATTTAGAGAACTTAGAATTACTTTTATTGGATCCAGTAGAAAAAAATAAACTGATGAAATTGTACTCCGTTGTGTGCACAACTGCAGAGGGACATGGGGTAACCTGTGCATATAAGCTGATAGATCTTTTATTCACAAGAGAATTTTTATGCAAATGTTCGTGGTCTGGAGGCAGCAGGGGAAGCACAATCAAACTACCATTAAAAAAATACAAAAATATTTTGGATTTCTGTTTCAAATTGATATTTTCCTGGGATAAATCCTATACGATAGAAGACAATGAAAATTTTTTTAAATTAGTTCTACGAAATGCTGAGCAAAGGAAAAATTTTAAAAACATGCGAAAACCATCAAAAAGAAATCGCGTAAGCAAGAATCAAACCGAAAAAGTTAAAAATGCCAAAATAGTAGGAACTAATGCAATAGTAACAAAAAACGCAGGCAATAAAACTAAATATGGTACAAGTATGAGAGCAGAATCCGAAGTAGAAACAGTAAAAGAGATAGACATGGAAGAAGAAGCAACAAATGAGACAGGTGTGGAAGAAGAAACAACAAATGAGACAGGTGTGGAAGAAGAAACAACAAATGAGACAGGTGTGGAAGAAGAAACAACAAATGAGACAGACATGGAAGAAGAAACAACAAATGAGACAGATATAGAAGAAGAAACAACAAATGAGACAGATATAGAAGAAGAAACAACAAATGAGACAGACATGGAAAAAGAAACAACAAATAAGTCGGATATAGAAGAAGAAACAACAAATGAGACAGACATGGAAAAAGAAACAACAAATAATTCGGATATGGTAGAAGTTGCAGGAGAAAGGGTAGAAGAGAAAGATGATAATGTAATGGAAAAAGACTCTACAGATGTTTCCGAAAACGTCGATAAAAACATAGTCAAAGAGGTACAACTGACTGAAGTAGTTGAGAAAAACCTGGAAAAAGAAATGAAGATGCGATCGTATCTTGAAAAAGAAGAAGATTGTTTATTGTATATGGAGAAGGAGAAAAAAAAAGTCAAGGAAATGTATACAAAAGAAGTAGAGAAAGAAAAAATTGGACTAAAGGCGACCAAAGAAAATAATAAAGATGAAAAAGAGAACACAAAACGGGAGTTTAAACAAAAACAAAATGCAGGGATCCTAAAGAAAATAAATAAGATATATGTGAAAAAGGAATCAAGCCGATATTTACCAAAAAAACAAAAGCAAATGGTCACAAAAAAAATAAAAGATCTACACCCATCAAGCCAGATGAAACCGCAAAACCAACAGTCAATAACCGCTACAAAAAAAGACTTAGATGATGAAGGACAATTTATTCTAGCATCACCGAAAAGACAAAATCTAACGGCAGTAAAAAAAAAGAAAAGCTTGGATCATAATGGCCAGTCAGACCAAACGCCACCAAAGAGACTTAAGCCAAATGCTACAATAACGTCAAAAGACAAAACTTACGAATAGTATGGTTTTAAAAATATAATTTTATATTACGGTGATTGTTTTGGGTACCTACACTAGCGCCACTTCATAAAAAAATATAACTAATCTTTCTTTCTTCTTTTATTATATCTTACTAAAATTTTAGTTGACTTATTTAACTATAATGCGCCATATTACCCTAAATTTCTTGTGTCTTTAATATTAAGTACTGCGAAATCATAGATTGGTCTGCGATTAGATCACAATATGCAATCATTTTTTATGAAGTGGCGCTAGTGAACCCGAAACGGATCATTCTGTCTTTGTTTCGCTTTTGTTGATTTTTATTGAGTAAAAATTGTAAAATTACGCTTTATTCATGTTAGCTGTAACTGACAACCAATCATGTTAAGATTTAATAACAACGGTATTTAGTTCCTTTCATGTTATTATAATTATTTAGTGATTATTTGCTAGCAGCTAGACTGCCCATTGTTTGTACTATTTTCTTTAAACTTTTATACCTACTACAACAAAATACAGTTATTAGGTACTACGGGTATTTAGTACTAACATAGCCATTATGCTAATTGATATCTTATTGTACCTTATCCTGATAATTATCTATTAATTAATATTTCATTTTATAAATAGGTAAAATGTCATGCCTGTTATACTTAAATCTGAAAAGATTGTGACGAGTACAAAATAAATATACTCTGATTATGCAAAATTTCTTTTATTTATAATAGATGATCAAGCATACCTCGTAGCTAATATTAATTAATTTGCTTACGGCCACACTCAGAGAAGTCACTAATGTGTCATTTTTTTGTGTTATTTTAAAGTACAGCTTGGGAATTAATTGAACGGCAGATAAATATATGTGACACTTCATGTGAATTAAAATTTTAGTGAAATTTACTGTCACTTGTTCGAGTGCGGCCATTAGTTTTACCGTTAACTGATACAATCATTTAATCTTAAATTTATTTGCTATTACTAACTGGTCATTAAAGTGTGTAATAAGGGTACAAAATAGAGCTCATGATGGTATTTAGTACAAACATATTTGAATTTTACATCTTCTGGTCTAAAACATTTAATATTTCGCACACTTTGGTTTATTTTTGATCTATATATATGAAAATGACTGGATTTCAGAGGTTTTTCAAACACATTTACAAGCTCCGTAATTTGAAATCCACGCAATTCAATTTCTTTGTCATTGTTATAAATTTCTTTCAATTCGATAATTTCATTATCTTTGCTCATAAAATACTTATCTTTGTTTTTAGTAGACAGTTTGAAATCTTTAAAGTGTATCTCAAAGCATTCTTTTTTACTTTTTATTATAACAGAATAGCTTTTTTTGTTCTTGTTTGTGGTTGTCTGTATTCCATCTAATTCACCTAGTCTCTTCGCTACCTGGGCCAATGGGTTCTTCCCTTCTCTCAGCATTCTCTTAATCAAGTATAGCTTGTTTTCAAAGGGGTAAGCACTAAATGTGTGGAGTGGTCCAAATCGTTGAACTTCATCGACCACGTGAACTAAATTATGCACATTGCTTGTGACATAATCAGCTCCATAATGATGTTTATAATTTTCAACAAAATAAAGTAAAAGTTCCTGTGCTAAAGGTAAAAGTGTTTTATACATTTCATGGGAACATATAGTTATACCACAATATAAAAAAAGGAAATGGGAAAACGCTTCGGCGTTCAAAACTTGTGGCAAAATAATTATGCTCAAATAATAAAAAAACGTTCTGAATTCGGATGCCTTCCAGTGAGCAAGATGATTCAAACCTCTCATAGTTCGGTGTATTTCTGAAGGCAAACGAGTTTCATTTATAAAAGCCGATACCATTTGTATATCGCGTGAACACAACTTGGTATTTTTTTTACCGAAATTGCCATCACGCCATCCAACCAAAAGCCTCTTCATTATACCTAGATCTATTAAATGTAAGGAGTCACCCACTGGAACATCTTCAACAATATCTATGGGTAGCTGCAGTAATGGAGAATCTACTTTATGATGCGACCCGTACAATTTCTTGCGAAAATGATCATCCGTTCTTTTCGGACATCTACTGTCAGGAAAAACAACGGTATGAGACTGATGCGAATATTCCCCAACAGTTACGCACTTCAAGCAGCCGTGTTTACCATTGAAATTGCAGACTCCTGTAAAGATAATTTTTTATATAAATTTCAACTTAACATCTTTACGCGTTCCTAAGAAAAAGGATCTTGACAGACAGACAGACAGACAGACAGACGGACAACGAAGTGATCCTATAGGAAAAAACACGAATTATTTACTAACTTACCCTTTATATAAGCTCTGGCAGGTGAGTCACAAACAAAACATCTAATAGCCACCTTAATTACTTTACGACCAATCATAATACCATCTTTTATCAATAAATTTGCATCCCTTACAAAATGTCTTAGGTAGTCATTTAAATTTTTCGGCTTTTGTTCTCCATAATATAAACCTATTACAAAAGGTTGTTCATTTAATTCGTGAATTTTACACAATATTGGCCAAAATTCTTTCTTTGAACTGTTGAAAATCGGCAAACCAACCATATTTGCTGGAAGAAATTTCTTTAGAAATAAGCTGTACCCTTTGTATACCCGTTATATTTAAAATCTGTATTTTATGTATCCTGTGTACAATAAACTGTTAAATAAATAAATATTTATATTTAGAGTTATCTGCTCAAGAGTTTCGGACGCCAATATTCTTTTAAGTGGACCTATCATGCCATTGTGCCAGTATAGACCAGGTTCCACCACTTCAATTTGTACTTCCCTCGGGGTTTTAAGTATTGTTCTCGGATCATTGGGCAAACTATCCGAATATCTATCATTTAATATCTATCTATAATATAATAAAACTGTAACGGGGCCGTGCAGTGTCTGTACATGGAATATTTTTGGAAAATAATAACTGTGGTGGACATTACTAACGATACAGAGGCCAAAACAATAACTTTTGGAATTTTTGTCTGTCTGTCTGTCTGTCTGTCTGTCTGTCTGTCTGTATGTTCGCGCATCACGCAAAAACTACCGGGCCGATTTTGATGAAATTTTGTATGGTGGTTCCTTATAGCCCGGGTTAACATATAGGATACTTTTTATCCCAGAAAATTCAAGAGTTCCCGTGGGAAAATCAAAAGTATTAATTTATAGAGTGGCTCACCACGCAAATGTGGCTTGACCTATTACAATCGAATTTTACACGTTGATACCCTTATCGCGAACTAAAACTGGGACATTGTGAATCCCAAAAAAATTAGGTTTCCTACAGGAATGCAAAAAATTGTATCTTTAGATTGGCTCAACGTAACAATATGAAACCTTTACATTGGGATGGGGTGTTTTGACCATCATTGTATAGTCGGGTATTCTTTATCCCGGAAAACTAAAGAGGTCCCGTGGGAAATTATCTATCGATACTTACAATAATAGCAATAGAGTACTTTTTTCTATTTATTAGCTACACATACCAAACATTATAATCATAGTAGCAGAATGTCAATAGATGGCGCTGTAGGGATAATAAAACGCGCTTAAGTTGTATTAAAACATTAAAATATTGTTTCATACTTTTGAGTGGATTTCTTTTATGTATTTTTCAGCATACGCTACTTTAAACTCTGGAACTATGGTACGTAGCGATGTGTTTCATAGACGAACAGAGAGGTATTTATTTACAGATTCCAATCGTGTAAAAAAATAAAAACACATAAATCGAGTTTAGCATATTTTATCAGGAGGCACAGATATGGGAACTCTTCTGACGGCGACTATTTGCGTGTGGCAGTTGCTCTCCGCCTGCAATATCAATATCTGTGAACCTCATCAATGTATTTGCGGGTCCTCAGTGAAGGCAATTGGCCATCACTCACTGAGTTGCAGTCGTGTTTGTGAAGATTACCACGTCACCAATTCCTTAACGACCTCACTCGGAGGGCACTGGTCTCGGCCAGATGGAATTGATTCCAGACAGAATGGAATATTCCATCTTTGATGCAGCTGCCGGCCGGGCTTTAGTCGATCTGATGGCAAAAGGCCGGAGGGTTTAAACAGGTGCTATGGCAGAGAGGAACGCGTCTGCTTTGGGAAGCCAGTTTTTCTGCCTCACTCCTCACCCGTACGGTACTGCTGCTCAATTTGCGATGAGAAAGAAGCATAATAAGTACTCGGTCTTGGAGGCAAATTACTGTTTTGTGCCGCTGGTCTGTGAGACAACCGGCTGCTGAACCCTCAGAGAGAGGAGAGAGGAGATGTGACGTGAGGTCCTACCTGCTGCCAAGGTTGTCTATTGACATCCAGCGCAGCAACGAGAAGTGCGTCTTGGGCTCCTTTCGAGCTGATTCGACTCGAGGATTTGACCCATATTAATATTGATAGGAAATTTTATTACTAGATTGATACCTATAATGATTGAATTAGTTTTTTATAATTTTTTATAATATAGGTATGTGTTATTTCATCATATCAGTTTATATACGTCCCCACCAAGGGGCTCGACCTGCCCTGAGTTAGGGCGATCTGGCCTTAGACGATCACGCGGGTCCATTGCGGGTTGATTGACTTCACACATAAGCTTCGAATTTCTTCGCAGGCGTGTGCAGGTTTCCTCACGATGTTTTTCTCACCGTAAGAGTGTTGGATAAATGTACATACCAGTATGAAATCGATATTCGTATAGATATTGGTAAGTGGCAGGATTCGAACCACGGCCTTCCGGACAGGAGGTAGTGGCCCTAACCGTTTTGCCACCGACGCTCTATATTTTATTTAAGATTTAGAAATCCTTACTTAATATTATAAATGTGAAAATGCGTTTGTTTGTTTGTTACCTATTCACACTTCAACACCTCTACCAATCTTTATGAAATTTGGCATGTAGGGAGCCTGTATCACTGGGAATGAAATAGTCAACCTTTTATCTGTGGAAATTATCATAGCCCGATGCAGTTCCTGAGGAAACTAACCAATACTCTTTGTTCGTTTTATTTAAAATCGAAAAAATGGATTGGTGTGATTTTTAGCACAGAGATGAGGTGGAAAAGGATATAATTTACTAATAAAAATATCCTGACACAGTTCCCGAGGGATCTGGGGACAACTGTTTTCTACGCTCGCGCACGTCGGTGGCACGATAAAGTGATTTTTTGTATTGAATTTGTTGAAGTGACAAAGACAGCTAATCCGAATAGCCTGATACAGTTCCTGATGTACCTGGAGAAAACTCATGTCCACGCTTGCGAACTGATTGCGGCTGGCGCACCACTCACCCTCAAAAAGAGTCATAAAAGCTATGTCCACGTGGGCGAAGCCGCGGGCAAAAGCTAGTTGTTAATAAATCTTTTAAAGCACTTTGAGGTATATTTTTAACAAGAGCCCATTCTCTTATTTTATCTTTTAAAATCATATTTTTCATGTATTCTGTACAAATTTCTTCTTCATCAGTAGAGCTATCACCTAAAAATATCAGGGTGACATTCAAATTAAAAGATTCTGTAAACTTATATAATTTGACCAATCGTAACGAAATACTTACTAAAACACCGAAATAAACAATATTTCTTACTCAAAAAATAACAAAGTTTAAATGTATAAGGTACTATGGTTTATTTTGCACTCACAGTGCTATATTATTTTCATTTATGAATATATAAGGTGTAAAAAAATCAACTGCAAATATTTTAAGGGGTGAACCAGTCCATGAAACTGAACAACTTTCCCCAAGGAACATAGGTCGAAATACGAAAAAAAAAATTTGGCCCTCCCATACTTAGTGTGTTGGCCGGCCGGGTCAATTTGTATGGGAGGGCCAAAAAAATATATATGTATATATATATTATTTTAATTTATTATTTGTTAAATGAAGTACCTTCTGATAACACTTCCGCAAAATAATTTTCATTTTCTAAACTTGAATGTACTACGGAACCACTTGCTGGAACTTCTTGACTAGTGCTTGGCTCATACACAACTACCGATTGTTCTGTATTTTGTGTATCAAGAGTATCATTGTTTGGAATACTTATTTCATTACTTAAACGAGATATAAAGTTTAAATATTCCGTTTTTATCTTTCTCTTTACTCCACCTGTCCTCTTAGTCTTTTTCCACTGTTTATTCATGACAACAACGTGACACGTGCAACATAAATTTACAAATGAGTACTAACGCATAAAATGAAAATAATCATATGACTTATGGTTTTACGGCCAAATTATAACATATAGTAATAAAATAACATTTTTATTTACATATATAGTGCTGAACGCTTTAAAGTAACAATAAAATGCGAAGGTAACAGAGCTAAAACTTTAGTAAATGTTTGGCTAATGCTTAGCAGTAAATAAGCATAAGAAAAGATCATAAAGATGCGTTTAATCTTAAAAATGTGGTAATACAGCTAAATTCCCTATAAAATATTTCGTCAATGTTTATTTAAAGTATAAGGTTTTATTATTTACTAATATAAGGTTTTAACCTTTGTGTTAGTGTAAATGCTGTTTAAGGTGCTGTATATTAAAAGTAATTGATGTTTTAGTATGATTATAAGCTGTTTAACTTAATTTTTTAGACCATACAATAGCTTCATGCAATATTAATTTTACCACATTCTACTCAAAAGCATTTAAACTAACTCAAAACTGATTTAAACTGATAGTCTGACTTTAAAACGTAAATCAGTCTTTACTTCAGTGACTATACAGATTACGTGTTACCTGGGTAGGCATCCGCTAAGAAAGGATTTTGGGAAATTCCCACGGGAACCGCAAAAATCGGGATCTGCGCGGGCGAAGCTGCGGGCATCCACTAGTATTTTATAGACTTGGTGAAGATCGCGGGAAGCCGATGGATGCGGGCAGCGCAGGACCGGTCGTCGTGGAAATCCTTGGGGGGAGGCCTTTGTCCAGCAGTGGACGATTTTCGGATAATATGATAATATATTTTTACAAGCTTTTGTTTCACTTGCAATGTTCATAATTATGTAAGTTGTTCGCTTTAAAATATAATTTCTTTAAAATTGGCAAGTTCAACTTGACCAACTTTCTGGTGTCCGATTGAGCTGAAATTTGCATACACGTTAAGTTTGGAAGGCAATGCATGATAAGCTAAGTGACGTCATTTTAAATTCATTGTAGATTCTGTATCTTTCGTTATTATATTTTTTTATTTGCTAGAAATCTCTTGTTTCTCAGAGCTACAAATTAGAAAAAGGGGCAAAGTAAAAAGCACGTGTGTGGTAAAATCAATTTTGCGCAAAGTAAACAGCATAAGAGCACGTGTTTTAAATTGTGATGATGATGATGAGACAGCATAAATAAAGTACCCCTTTTCGAGCAAGTATTGAAAAATTATTTTCAAATACCTACGTAAAAGATTTAAGGTTTTTTTGAAATGAGCTTATTAACTCCGTGCCACCATCCATTAGTAACTTGTAACGCCATCTATTAGTTACTTCTTTGACAGTAAGCGCCACTGAATTAGGTTAATTTGTGTAAAGAAAAGTTTTTCAGTTTGTTTAGTCAAAAAAAAACTTGGGTCCAAAAACTTTATTTACCTACTAAACTATTTTAACTAAATAAATTAATACATTGAAATTAACTACCAAGCTCGCAGAAAACAAAATGGAACGAGTGACATTTTATATAGAAGATATTATAAACAAAATAATCTTATTGCTCTAATTAGTCAGAAGGTATTTGAACTACGACGGCGATGTTTAAATACTGATACCGCTTAACTAACATCTTGGGCAAAGTGGTGTCATTCATTAAACATCTATGTCACCGTCATCTGGTTGAATCTGCTATTTGATTGAATGACTAGCGCATTCATTGAATGACGGGATTCAATTGAATGACTAAAGGACAACTCGTCAAGTTGTTGAATGTAACGTTCAACGTCTTGACTGAACGTCATTTAGCGAAGTTGTTAAATGGGATATTCCGAATAAAAACCGTCGATTTCTTCTTCTGCTAAGCATAAGCAAGCTGCTCGCTACGCAAGGCTCTTTGACTGTATAATCAATAAAACCTGGCCGAACCTAATATCGCTCGCTTCGTTCGCTCATTTACAGTCTTATTAGAAAAATCTAATTTTTGCCAACGTGTCGTTATACAGAATTTTACGTTCACAATGTTACAAGAACATTAAGTTACAAAGCCCTAATTCTCACAAATAAACTAAACAATAAATATGAACTAAATTTCAATCACCTGACTGATTTTACGTCCGCTCTGTTCAAAGGGCTATGTTACAATCAGTTAACTAGTTGGACGTTGAGTGACGCTTGTTAAATCAACGTTCGGCCTGGTCATTCAATTGAATCTCGTCATTCAATGAACGCTCTAGTCATTCAATCAAATAGAAGATTCAACCAGATGACTCTACGACATATATACAGAATGACTTTTAATTAGTTATTGATAACAAAAGATATGAATGTACTCGTGATTACAAACAACTTTCTCAAAGAAACTATATGTCAAATCAGAAAAAAATAATTAATCCTCAATACACGACAAGTTATCAAATCGGCAAAAATGTATCGAGGATCAAAATTTTTTTTTCACATTTGACATATAGTTTCTTTGGGAAAGTTGTTTGTAATCACGAGTACATTTATATCCTGTGCTATCAAGAACTAATTAAAAGTCACCCCATATAAAAGAAAGTCGTGTTAGTTGCACCATTTATAACTCAAGAACGGCTGGACCGATTTCGCATTTTTTTTTGTTGAGTTCGTTATTGTCAGGAGACGATCTTAGGGTAAGGTAGGGTAGGTAAGGGTGGGGCAGGGTAGGGCAGTGTAATGTAAGGTGGAACGAAATTCGCCGGGACACCTATTATAGTTATAAATTATATTTATTTAGAATTGATTGGATAGTAAAAAAATCTAATGTGATCTGGACAAATATTATTTCTTCATTTACAAAGCGTTTATGTAATAGAGTTAGGTACTGATTAAATTTAACCTTTTTGCGTCATGTATTATTTGGATTTTGTCAGAATATATAGAAAGTATTTGAACATCGCCGTCATTATTTGGATAGGTATTACTATGTAATAGGTGCTTATTCAAAAATTTTATACTTTTGGTACCCACAAAAAACAACGTCCACTTCAGAGCTAAGTGTTAAAAAAAATGTTTGACATGAAACTATGCAAAAAGTGTCATCATAATAAAACTATGTTCTTGCAATTCACGAAGGCGAGCGGGCTTTGCTTGTGGTTTGCACAATGCGGTAGTGTGTGTGTCCATCTAGATGCACGTCAAGACTAACTCGATTAGGTGTAATCTAGTCGGCCATGGCAAGTGGCCATCGCGAACGCTCTCACACATACTTTGAAACGTATATAGATACTTGTTCACCACAAGTTAAGCCCGCTCGCCTTTGTGAATTGCAAGAAGTAATAAAAAAGTTGCTCGTTAGCGGGCACTACATAGGCCCGATAACGCAAATTGACAGAGAAATCACTTTAAGCAATTGATACCATTATAATAGGGAAAAATATTAAAGGACTAGAAATTTATACAGAAACGGTCAATGTGATAAAATGCTGTTAGTGTTGATAATTTTGCGTCGATATTTTTTTTTGCGAAGTCATAGTAATAGAAAAGACAACGTCGCATATCATGCTAAATGCGTGACTTAAGTTATAGTAACATGTTTTTAGTCATGGGGCGTAGCAAGGTTTAAAAATGGCCCCTAATGTAGTTAACTCAGTTTCAAATTAATCAAAGGACAAATATGGCAAAACCAATTGGAACTCTTGCGGCAATTGCTGACCTATCACAATGGAAAGGTTCTATTGAGGCCTCCATTTAATTTATTATATTGCAACATTATTGAAACATATCTATGAATAATTTTGAACAAAAAAAACCGACTTCAAACAGGAAACTAAGGTTTCCCTCGATTTCTCTGGGATGCCATCATCATATCCTGATTTCCTTAGCATGGTACCACCCTTGGGATACCTCCTTTCCAACAAAAAAAGAATCATCAAATCGATTCATAAACGACGAAGTTAACCGCGAACACACATAAAATACGGTCGAATTGAGAAACCTGATCCTTTTTTGAAGTCGGTTAAAAATGCCATCATAAGGCGAACGGGTTAATATTTAAAATTTCGTGCTGCTATAACTTCCTACCACGATATGTCACTCTTGTTTATACAATTTTCAAACGAAGAGGTCGACGTGACCTTTTCATTAGGATATACCTATCATACGAACGGCGGGGACGGTGTCTATACAAGTTTGCCCAACATTCTTTAACACTTCACTCGTAACTATCAATAATGACTGGTAATTAAATTAATCATTTACAATTTATTACATTCACCGTAAACACACACGTTGTGTATTAAACAAAAATATTCCTGATTTAACAATAATCCAAATCGCTTAGTATTGATAAACTTAGTATAATATAAAATAAGAGCATAATTGTATGACACAAATTAACTATACCTAATTACATTAAATGTACAATTATAGTATATTTTGACACCATTAAGGCGTATTCTAAATTATTTTTTATCACATTTTATTTATGTAGTATAAGTCACTAAGTAAAATTAAGACTATTCTTCTCAAAGCTTATAATTTTTAGCAACATTAACTAGACAACATTATAAATAATTTTATGATGTGTAACGACGGCTATTTCCTTCTATTTGTGTATAAAAACACTAATTTTACAATTTCTATTACCATTTTAACAATGTTATTGTTTAGATAATGTATTGTGTGATTATGTAAATGTCTATTAAATACTTATTAGTTATCATTGTGGGTGATATATCTTTATTTTTTCTGAGTTTACAATAGCTATGCGTAGCGAGTGTCATATTTATTATCACATGTTTAGTAATAATATTATTGTTATGTTGCAAAACAGGTAAATAACAATGTTGGGCTGTTTTTCAATAAAGCACTCCCAGATAATTAACGAGTAGATTAATTTGAAATCAGAATGCCATAAAAAAGGTAAGGCAGTAGAACAAAAAGATGAACATACATCCCTCAATAGTTAAACATTTGACAAGAGTATCAGGTTTTTTTAGAAAAATATGCAGATTGTAACGGATCCATATGTATAAATAAATATCTATAGGTAATACAGTAAGTCTTGATAGACTAAAAGGAATCTGTCTATTGGGAAAAACATAACTAGTTTTGTTCGGTCGGGTGAGGATTAACCTCGAGTCGAGTGAATAGACAGTTATTGAAACAAATTAGCTCAGGGATTATTTCCGAGAAGCCAGACTGCCGCCTGTCGGTCGTCATTCGAACCACGCGGTGCGCACGTTATAACAGATTGCCTTAGGTAATAAATGGCGCGAAAACCGAGGCTAAAGGGATAGAGGCGCCGCCCTGTCTGCGTCCGGACAGCGGCCGGCGCTCGCGCAGTTCGACCACGAGGTCGGTTGTATGTGTGCGGCGGCCCGCGCGCTGCCGAGGCTGCATCTGTGTGAAAGCTTTTAAAACCACGGACACGCGGACGCAGCGGCATTCAGTCGTACAGACCATCAGAGGAGGAGGACGTATCCGAAGAACAGCTGCCGCACGCCCCGGGCAAGTGTCACGCCAAGTACTTATTAGTCGCGAATTAACTTAGGAATCTCACTTTATATTGTGAGTTTAGAATAGAATTTAGTGTGGCCGAAATCCTAGTTATTTGCCTTCGAAAGTTCAGGCTCCTACCTGGGATCAAGCCATAGTTTAGTGCAGTTAGGAAGTGAGGTACAGTGGGCAATCGAGCTGGGATCTAGGAATTGAAACAAGATGCCAGGTCGGTTGCTAGCTGAAGGTATCGTCAAGTGACCAGGTTGGTAGTTCATGTTTTCAGGAAGGCTAGTTGATTTAATTCACGTGGATACGCAACCGTGACAACGAAGCGTGGGTTTATCAATGCAAGTGCCGAAAGCAAGCTGACAGGAGGGCTTGCCTGGCTAGCGACCCAAGTTTGGTTATGGCCGGAACATCCTGACTGTACCATCTTACGACCTACCGTCATGAGGACCACAGGTTGGACAAGCGTTAGCGCACTCATGTACGGAGCCACCGTATTTGGGACAGGCCTTACCTATCCAAATCCCATCCAAACACACTGTTTAGGAGGTGCAGCGAAGCGGCAGACCTGGTCTGTCGTGGCAGCGGCATTTCTTATTCAGGGCAGGTACACTTTAGCCGTAGGGAACTAGGACACAAGTTAGCTTTAGGTACTCACTTCACCATGACACACTACACCTAATTGGTTCATCTCGAAGGCACGGTTGGTTTAGTACCCCGGGGGAAAGACGAATAAAGCCGCCACGAGTTGTAACTGTTTGTTGAAACATGGACATCAAAATAAAATTTAGTTCTCGTAAAACTTAGCTATCTCGCTAGGATAGGGAAAAACTAGGGCTGAGTTAGGGGGATTGCGATATGTAGGAAATCTAGTTAATAATCTATTACTAGGGAATAGCGAATTAGGTTTTGGAATATCGCTATTAGGAAGAAACAAGTCATATTAGAGAATAAGTAGTAGGTAGGTCTAAGCGATGCCACGTTTTACTTTATCGAACTGCCGTCACTGCAGGTGACACGTGGTATCACAAGCTTTAGGGTTCCGCGAGCACGTGGTCCACTCAGTTCATTAATTTCATTCGGGTTGGTACAGTGCTGTAGGAATTCTAGTAAATAAATCTATTACTAGGGAATAGCGAATTAGGTTTTAGAATAACGTTATTAAGAAGAAATGCGAGTCATATTATTGAATAAGTAGTAGGTAGGTCTAAGCTATGCCAACGTTTTATTTATTTACGAACTGCCTTCACTGCAAGTGCCACGCGGCATTATAAGTTTTAGGGTTCCGTGAACACGTGGTCCACTCAGTTCACTAATCTCATTCGAGATAGTACGGCGCTATGCTGTCGCGGGAAGGCCTATGTCATACTTGAGATGGCTGTTTACCAAGCTCCATGCAATATGGGCTAGATATGTAGTTCAGTGGTTCATAGATATGAACAACTCCTAATTTTACCAAATTTTAGCTAAATCTGTCCACACTTTTATGGGATAAATGTAATGGACTAACAAACAAACTATAGGCGTTCGAGCTTCGCCTATTCTGATACTAAAGTAATTTTAGATAGGTAGGTCCTATCTGTAGCTTATCACAAGCATGCCTTGGCAGAATTTCACCTGAATCGGACCAAGCGTCTAGGAAGGTATTGAGCAAACATACGAATAGGTTAGGCGTTCGCGCCTTACTAATAGTGATTATAGTAAGACCGATTATGATGAAGGTAGCCGACCCATCCTGATGGTAACCGTAGCTAGGGTCAGTTGATATGCGCTAGATTTAGAAACTAAATCTATTCTACGGTTTTCGGATATTATGGGCAGTGTTCACGGTGTCCGGGTCCTGTCGGCTCCTATTGCGTCCTGAACTAGCGCCTCGACCAAACACTTGGCTTACACGCCTTCTCGCTTTGACCTAATTGTGATGCCGCGACTATGATTCGCGTGGGTCTCACAGTGGGTTGCGACTGTGTTGGTTCGTTGTTCTTCACGTTCAGCCAAACTATTAAACTGACATTACTTTCGCCCTTTATCAAGGGTTTGCTACGTCTAAAGACAGAGCTTTAACACTATGTATTATTTTGGAGCCGGCGGCACGATGGATATCGTGTCCATTTCGCTCTAGTTATATAGACCACAGGTCTTTATATCATTATATACAACTGTATGGCACAGTTCCAGGTCTAAGAACCATATTAGTAGATCAACTACTTATTTCACATTCCGTAGTGCTCTTCTCACAGGATGAGCGACATTCAAGTCGGAATATCTACTTTATTTTAGTACCTAGTGCTAATATGTATTCGCGATCAATCGCTGCTCGAAGGTATTAATCCTACCTGACGAATAGGGATGGACAAGCTATGGCTGTAAAGACTCAGCTATAGTTCACACTATACACGTATAATAAGGCGCCTCACAAGCGTTTTATATACACTAGCTTTGGGATTCGGGTGGAACACGGCATAGCACACTTTACATTGTCGTGTAGCTTAATTAAAATACACTTGAAGAGGGTGGACTCTGATCATGTACCTTAGTGGCCTGCCAGAGACAGTAGCTAGCGGGGCTCACGTAGTTATAATTATCTGTGTAGAGCTAAAATCGCTCGTTCAATTACTTTGAGTTAGATGTACATTGTTTTAATCACCAAAATAATGCAGTACTGACGTCAGTCAAGTATTACGTTATTCCGAGCACTGGGGGCTAGCTACCCTTCCCAATTTGGGGGGGCCCAAAATAGGGACCAATCACAGTAGGGAAATTAGGGTTCTGCGCGAAATACTTCAAAATTATAGGTTAGACTACATCGTTCGTCCAAACACAACGTGATAGATTAATCTCTTAAAAATAACTTGTCATTCGCCTTCAAAAAGACTCTGAGTTACTGCGATCACAATTTAGGGTTCTCTAGACGATCTGGCCAAACGTTTAATCGTATTTTAAAATGCAATAAAAATCAAGTATAGTTTACATACTTCTTATAGGTAGATAGCGGTAGGTTGTATGTTGTATGCACGTATGTATTATTATAGGTAGGTTTAGTTAGTTATATTTATATATTTATATTTATATATTTTAAATAGGCGGGTGGGGTGTTACAATTTGATAAGCCGTGACCAGGATAAGAAGAGGGTTCAAAATATTACATTTGGATAGTCAAAATCAGGGTTCGTGGGCGGAAACGGACGGTTACAGTGCTACCAAAGAACTTGGATGTCTGACATCTGATTTTCGCGTTCGTATACTGAATCTTGTAGGTAGTCGTTTTGTATAATAAAACTTTGTGTTCAGTTATTTGTGATAAACATAGATAAATAACTTTAGTTGGCTTCGGTTTATGCCACAATTTGATGTTCGTGAAATGGAATGAGGTGCGAATGACAATTATAACTGAATGATTAATCTATCAAACAAAGAGAAAATTGTTATTTTATCCTATGTAGTTTTATAGTTTATAGGTTAATTTAAACCCCAGCTATTGTCTTATATCCGGGGGGTTGAAGCTCGTATTTTGTACTTAGAACTAATATAGGGGTCGACGAGTGAGTGAGCGCTCCCGTTGAATTCTTTTATATGGCAGCGTATTTGAAGTAGGCATTGATAATATAGTTTCTTCTCAATACTCCGTTAGTAAAATTCCGGATGTAAATAATTAAATAAGTATTTGTTCGAAAGAAATATTTGGTAGGTACATTTTCTAGTTGGTGTATAAGATGGGTAGTTAACGACTTAGTTCAGAGAAAAAGGTCTCTCATAATAATTGATAAATAAGGTAGTTGAGCGTTACGAATAGCGTGTACTTATGTAGGCAGACGGGGCTGTGAAGTTGCACTTATTTAATAGGTTAGGTAATCTAAGTAAATTTTAGGTAGGTTATATACTATTTTGTATCGAAATATAGTGATATTTAAGTTATTTACATTTCGTAAAAGAAGCAGTTGTTACATTGAATGCCTACTGTTGTTGGAATCGCAAAAGGTCTGTGAAGGACATGCGATTTGCTCTTGATATTGTCGTAGGAACTTCAAGCTAGTGCGCTATGGCACAATAATATATCCGTAGCCTTGCAATTCACAGTCGCAAGTTCGATCCTGTTAGAGGTAATTTGTTTTAAAGATAAATTTTAATTTTATTTTTGTTAGATTGTATATTAGGAGTCTGTAATTAGCCTCGTAACTTGGTGTCGCCAGTTCGAGTCCCGAGGGAGGCAAATTTAGAAAAAAAAAATATATTATTTTAGTTCTTAATATATCTAGGTTGTAAATTAGAAATACCTAGTAGCTTCGCATACTAGGGTCGCAGGCTCGGTTCCTGTTGCGGTTGAAAAAAATATTTTTTTTTTAGGTTTTAATTTATTTACGTTATAGGAGTAGCTAGTAGCTTCGCATACTAGGGTCGCAGGCTCGGTTCCTGTTGCGGTTGAAAAAAATATTTTTTTTTTTAAGTTTTAATTTATTTACGTTATAGGAGTAGCTAGTAGCTTCGCATACTAGGGTCGCAGGCTCGGTTCCTGTTGCGGTTGAAAAAAATATTTTTTTTTAGGTTTTAATTTATTTACGTTATAGGAGTAGCTAGTAGCTTCGCATACTAGGGTCGCAGGCTCGGTTCCTGTTGCGGTTGAAAAAAAATATTTTTTTTTTAGGTTTTAATTTATTTACGTTATAGGAGTAGCTAGTAGCTTCGCATACTGGGGTCGCAGGCTCGGTTCCTGTTGCGGTTGAAAAAAAAATATTTTTTTTTTGGTTTTAATTTATTTACGTTATAGGAGTACCTAGTAGCTTCGCATACTGGGGTCGCAGGCTCGGTTCCTGTTGCGGTTGAAAAAAAAATATTTTTTTTTTGGTTTTAATTTATTTACGTTATAGGAGTACCTAGTAGCTTCGCATACTAGGGTCGCAGGCTCGGTTCCTGTTGCGGTTGAAAAAAATATTTTTTTTTTAAGTTTTAATTTATTTACGTTATAGGAGTAGCTAGTAGCTTCGCATACTAGGGTCGCAGGTTCGGTTCCTGTTGTGGTTAAGAAAAAAAAAAAATGGCTAAATTCCAAAGTAATCACTCAATCTGACAGAATAAAGGATGGTCTCTTTGCACTAGTGTTGGTATAAGTGTAGCATTCGAAAATGTTAATAGGTAGGAGGGAATCTCCTATCACTGGTTATTGATTGTTGATTGGAAATTTACATCACGTAAACTTTAGGCGATGCTAAATCCATTTTGCATGGGCAATCGAATTAAGTTAAATATTATGTTTTAGGTTCTCATAGTACATATTTGCGGAGTATTGAACGCTTTGGAGGTTCACTCTTTGGTTCAGGAGAAGATGAGGCGGTCCACTAGGAAGGCTAAGGGAAAGAAATCAGACCCTACACCAGTTCAGGGAGGGGTTCAGACAAGTGCTCCAAATTTAGCACAATTGGAGGCAGAACCGGAGGCAATGACAGTAAATTCTGGAGGGGGGACAGAACAGCAGGGGAATGTAATAGGGGAAAATGGCAGGACTGGAACAGGATTCGTGGATATGGCCCATTCCACATCGTTACCAGTATCACCTATAGTACAAAGGAGGCGTATGGACGCTACTGGATTTCTTTACCGTTCCATGCGGCGTACTTTTGGAGTGCTTTCAACTAAGATAAATAGTATAGAAGATAGGTTAAATGAACAGGGAAAATTAGCTCAGGTACCTATTAATGTAAGCCAGGACACTACGATGGGGCAAAACGACGAATCGGAGCTAGGGATTCCTCAAATCTTGCCCTCTTCGGAAATTGTTGGCGGGGAAGATAATCAGGGGTTAGAGGCGCCGGGGACTGCCACGATGGAGTCAGCCCCACAGTTGAGTGAAGGAAATGTATTGAGACCAGCTATCACTATGTGTAACGTACAAAATATGGAGAAGCCCAAGTTCTCTAATAAGGGCAATATCCATCCTGTAACTTTCATTGAGGATTTAAAGAGTTATCTCAAGAGGTTACCTAGGGAAGGTAAAGAAATCGATTTAATAGTCGAGTGTTTGATCGGAGAAGTTAGGGATTGGGCTAGGATTTACAAGAGTCGTTGGGCTACATTTGAGGATTTCAGGGAAGATTTTCTAAAAATCTATTGGGGAGAGACAGAACAAAGTATCCTTCGGCGTAATATCGTTCATAGCATATGGGATAAGCAGAAACATCCAACGATGTTAGGGCACTTCTTGCAGTTGACAGGACAAGCTCAAATGCTCACGTTTCAGATACCCGAGACTCAATTAGTGACGGACGTAATTAGGCATTACCCTAGGAATGTACAGAGTTTATGGTCTTTGTCCAAAATAACTACAATAATTGAGACGGCAGAGTTCTTGAGGGGTTTGGATGATATTAGTAAACAGGAAATTAAGCAGAATAGCAATGTTAGTCAGGTACCAGGGCAACAGAGTACAATAGATAAGCGTAAGCGTGATATACAACGCAATTATCAAAGCTGGAGGAAACCCGAACAATCCGGAAACAGTAATTTTAGGAAGGGACCCAATAATAATGTTAGCAAGGTTACTGCTGTTATTGATTGTACTAATGATAATCAGGGTGATTTAAATTAAATGAAGTTGACTGTCCCGTCCCCGGGTTAACTTCAGAAAAAGGGGATGTTCCGTTAAATTTAATGTTAAAAATGGGCTGGAGACCAGGTGACCTTTTGGGAATAAATGGAAGGGGGTTGAGGATACCCTTGAAAGGAGTAGGTCAAACTGATAGATCTGGATTGGGGTTTACAGGCTCGTTGTGGGAGAAGGAAGCCGAGGAGGGGGATTCCATAGCAAGGTGTCTTGTAGATAGGATAAAATTGAGGTCAGAGCTGTTTAGTGAAAGAAGCTTCGCAAGGCCAATATCGAATGCAGTGTTCGACGAAACCGTCGAACCGCAGGATGAGGATGATAATTTTAGGTCGGAGATCGAGGTGCAGATTTATCAGTATGAGTTGCTAGGGTTGTTGGATACAGGTAGTGATGTTACGTGTATATCTGAAGAGTTTTGGAATGAAATTAGGAATAAAGTCGATAAAATACCTATACTACCTGTCAAACCTTTTCATATAAAAGGGGCAGTAGGGCAGAAAAGCGCGAAAATACAAAGTATGGTCCTTTTGCCAATGAAACTAGGAGATAGAGTGTTTGACACAAGCTTTTTGGTTATACCAGGCCTGTCGCGACCACTGATAATAGGATTTGATTGGATGACGAAACATGAAGTGATATTAGACTTGAGTAGTGAAACAAGGGGTGTACTTATTAAAAATGGGCAAGAAAAATTGGTTTTGGAATTTTCCATCAGTAGGTCGGAACAAAAGAAGAATAATTCAAATGAAATGAGAAATGGAAATAGGAGTTTTAACGTGAAAATAGGGGATATTAGGGACCATGAGGCCCTGATAAAATTGGAATCCATATTCAACAGACACTCGAAGCTTTTCACGGTGAAATTAGGAAGGGCCAACTGTTATGAGCATGAGATTAAGATGGGAAAACATCCTATTATCATGAAGCGATCATATCCGGTTCCGTATGCGTACAGGGCCAAATTAGATGAGAAGCTAAGCGAAATGGAAGGGTTAGGGATCATAAGTAGGTCAGCTACTCCGTATAGCAGCCCATTGACGTTCACGCTAAAAAAGGACGGTTCAATACGCGTTTTGTTAGATGCAAGGGAGATAAATAAGTACATGGTATCCGATTCGGAAAAGCCTCCAATGCAAGTAGATATCATAAATGCCTTCCATGGAGCTAAGTATATGACTATAATTGATCTTAATAACGCGTATTTTCAGATTTCACTTACGGAAGCTAGTAAAAAGTATACAGGGTTCACAGTGAACGGTAAGAGTTACGTTTATAATGTCCTACCTCAAGGGTTAAAAACGTCAGTAGGTAGTTTTAGTAGAGCAATGGATATAATACTAGGTACAGAGGTACGCGAGTTCTGCGTGAACTACTTGGACGATTTGGCTATAATTACCTGTGGGGATTTAAGTTTACACTTGGAACATATAGACAAGGTGTTGGAAAGGTTAGAAATTGCGGGTATGACATGTAATTTAGAAAAGTGTGAGTTCTTGTGTAAGGAAGTAAGGATGTTGGGGTTCATAATTTCAACTGAAGGGGTTATGACTGATCCAGAAAAGGTTAGGTCTATACAAGAGTTCCCGCGTCCGGGGAAGATCAAACAGTTAAGGGCCTTTTTGGGATTGTGTAATTTTTACAGGCGGTTCATACCAAACTATAATAATTATATCGTACCATTATGTAAATTATTAAAGAAAGGCGTGCCGTGGACGTGGGGTCAAGTGGAACAGGAGGCTTTTGAATTAATTAAGAGCGCCTTTATAGACACGATTAGGTTGCATTTTCCGGATTTCTTGAGACCATTCTATTTACAAACTGATAGTTCGGGGATAGGACTTGCTGGGGTGCTGTTCCAATTAAATGACGCTTCTGAACAGCGTATAATAAGTTTCTACAGTAGGTCATTGAGAGGGTCAGAGTTAAATTGGACAGTTACGGAAAAGGAGTTTTACGCTGTAATAAGCTGTATTAAGAAGTTCGAGACTTATCTTAGGGGTGCCGAAATTATCATACAAACGGACCATAAAGCTTTGCAATTCGTAAAAAAGTGGAAATTGTATAATGGACGAATAACTCGGTGGATCTTGTATTTAGAACAGTTTACGTACAGGGTAGAGCATATAAAAGGCAAGGAGAATGTGGTAGCTGACACTCTGTCGAGATATTTACCTACAGGGGAAAGGGTTCAGGAAGAAAAGATCATACAACCGGAAATATTATATACCGAAACGGGGAAAAATAAGGAGTTAGAACAAAAGTTGTCAAGGTTGGCCGAGCTTCAATGCCAAGACGAGGAAGTTAGAACAATTGATATGCAAATCAAGGCACAGCTATTTGAGTCGAGTAGGATAGGTAGAGTAGCGTCAATTTGCGTTGAAGAAAATGGCATAGTTTATGTCAGAAGAAACGATCTTAGTAAGGTCCCTTATTTACCTAAGAGCTTGAGGGATGAAGTAGTTATACAAACTCATGTAGAGATGGGGCACCAGGGGGCTTATAAGATAGTGAGGTACCTAAGAGAACGGTTCTATTGGATCGGCATGTCCAGAGATGTAAAGTCGTGGTTAAGGCTATGTCACATTTGTCAGATGTCAAAGAGTAACAATGCTAAGCAAGTAGGACCATGCCAAAGTGTGGTAACTCAGGCAATAGGGGAGTTAGTGATGGCTGACTTGTACGGCCCGCTGCCTAAGGGGAAATTCGGATCTGCATATATTCTGGTTGTACAGGATTCGTTTAGTAAATTTGTGAAGTTCTATGATTTAAAGAAGGCAACTTCTAAGGCTGTCGTGGGAAAAATAAGGCAGTTTGCACAAATCATATGGCCACAATCAATAATGACGGACAATGGGACTCAATTTAGTAGTGATGTATGGAAAAATGGTATGAGGCAACTGAGAATCAAGGCAATTTATACTACAGTGAGGAATCCTAGACCAAATATCACAGAAAGGGTAAATAGGGAATTGGGTAGGTTATTTCGTACCTTTTGCCATACTAACCACAGGGGTTGGGCAACTATGTTACCAAAATTGGAACAATTATATAACAATACTTATCATGAAAGCACGGGATTCACACCAAGCGAGATTCTTTACGGAAGTCCCACGCGAATGAGTTATGATTCAATATTAGGGTATCAGAGGTTGGGTAATGTTGAGGAGATACGAGGCCAGGTAAGGAAAAACCTAGAGAAGGCTAGCTCAATTCGACAGCGGGCATTTAATAAGAGGAATAAGACTATACAATTTCAAATAGGGGATTGGGTTAAATTAAAGAAATTGAATAAATCGGATGCTCAAAAGAAATTGACAAAGAAATTTGAATTACTTTATGAGGGTCCGTTTAGGGTAGCTTCAATACCGTTCCAAAATGTGTACACTTTGATGCACCCTAATACGGGTGAAATTAGGGGAAACTTCAATGCCGTTAATCTATCACGGTACTACAAGTAAATAGGACCGGGGATGGGACAGAAACTAGTTTGAGAGGTTGATTCCGAAATTCGAGTAATTAAAACGCGTTACAAGCATTAAGTTGATTTAAGATTTGTTAATTATTTCATTACCTAAATAGTGGGCAAGTAGGATAAGTAATTAGATAAAGATGTAATAGAACTAGGAAATAGTGTAGTAAGTTAAGGTTTCATAGTATGTGTTAATTAAGAATAATAAATATTATATGTAGAGTTCTAGCATTGCCTTTACATAATATGGGTATGTGTATGTGTGTGGGTGTGTACATAATATGAGTTTCGAACTTTGGCTGGTGTTAGAGTAATCAAGTTCGCCTGGGGTAAAGGTAAAATAAATCCTAGGATAGGAATTGACTAGCAAAAGAGGAGTATTGTTAGAATAAATGTGTATAAGGAATGATATTTTATTTTCCCCGCTATACGGTAAATTACGGTAATAAAATTGGGTTTACTACAGAAGGTACAGCTTGAATATAGTGGTAGAGTTCTATTATATTCTTGCTAGGTAACGGTAAATTACGGTAATAAAATTGGGTTTACTACAGAAGGTACAGCTTGAATATGGTGGTAGAGTTCTATTATATTCTTGCTAGGTAACGGTAAATTACGGTAATAAAATTGGGTTTACTACAGAAGGTACAGCTTGAATATAGTGGTAGAGTTCTATTATATTCTTGCTAGGTAACGGTAAATTACGGTAATAAAATTGGGTTTACTACAGAAGGTACAGCTTGAATATAGTGGTAGAGTTCCATTATATTCTTGCTAGGTAAAAGGTAAAAGGGTAAATGTTTTTCAGGTACAGGAGGTATATTAAACTTGTAAAACGAAAGGTTATAGTTTCAGTCTATTTGTAAGGAAGATCATGCATTTCTATTGGTTGGATTGCGGACTGACTGAGGGGAAGGTGGAGGTCAGTAATACACAGCACAGAGTCGTAGTTAACTCTGATTGAAAAAGGGAAATGCGTGATATTCTTGTTCAAATAATTTACTTAGGGCAGCCTTGTTGTTATAATACATACTGGCGTTTAGTAATGAAAGATAGTTTCGGAACGTGACTTAGCTGCGATATGAAAATGTCACAGTCATAGATGTGTCCATGTTTGGGGTTTATTGGAGAATTGTGGTTAAATACTTGAAAATAGGTCTACATATTCTCTTGTGTTGACTACAATAAATATCCTGGCTGAAGATAAGGATTTGTTGACCTTTCCAGGATTGGAATGTTACAAAAGGAAATTTGAGAGTGATGTGAAAAGAGGGGTTTTGTGTGAGTTGCTTTGATATTTTGGGAATAAAATTAAGGGGAGCGTGATCTTGAAGGAGAGTCAACAAATACTGGATATCTGAGTCAGCTGTTGGCACACGCTGTCCTTCTTCATGTATACAAAAATAGTTTGAACCAACAATTTGTTCTTTTGAGTCTTACGTTACGTTGGTTCGGGCTAATTACTCTACCAGAAGCTAAGAACTGGACTTATACACTATACATACTCCAAGGTAAGATTCTATTGTCACTTGGGGGAAGCTCTATTCGGAGAACTTGACTGATTGTCGCGGGAACCGCTTCAGTTATATCACAGACAGTTTGGAGAGGTAAACTAGATTGACAATTTACTAATGCGCGTATGCCAGTAGAGTTTCCTGGTGCGTGGGGAATTGGAAGCTAGTGGTCCACTCAATGTATACGCCTATGCGCGAACGTAGCAGTGGCTTCGACTCACACCCGAAATGCCCGTTCGAACTCCTCTGTGATGGCAGGAGCTGGTCCTGTGCTAATCTGGTTTTGTTTATGGTTGAGTGTATCAATCAAGGGACAATAAATGACATGCCTGGTTTAAATACACACCACACTTAGGGGAGAATGTGCCAACAGGAAATTTTAATAGTTATTAGCTATTTTGAAAATTTCAAAAAGACAATTCTCTGAATTCTATTTTTAAAAATTTTCAGGGGGTTGGATTGTAACGGATCCATATGTATAAATAAATATCTATAGGTAATACAGTAAGTCTTGATAGACTAAAAGGAATCTGTCTATTGGGAAAAACATAACTAGTTTTGTTCGGTCGGGTGAGGATTAACCTCGAGTCGAGTGAATAGACAGTTATTGAAACAAATTAGCTCAGGGATTATTTCCGAGAAGCCAGACTGCCGCCTGTCGGTCGTCATTCGAACCACGCGGTGCGCACGTTATAACAGATTGCCTTAGGTAATAAATGGCGCGAAAACCGAGGCTAAAGGGATAGAGGCGCCGCCCTGTCTGCGTCCGGACAGCGGCCGGCGCTCGCGCAGTTCGACCACGAGGTCGGTTGTATGTGTGCGGCGGCCCGCGCGCTGCCGAGGCTGCATCTGTGTGAAAGCTTTTAAAACCACGGACACGCGGACGCAGCGGCATTCAGTCGTACAGACCATCAGAGGAGGAGGACGTATCCGAAGAACAGCTGCCGCACGCCCCGGGCAAGTGTCACGCCAAGTACTTATTAGTCGCGAATTAACTTAGGAATCTCACTTTATATTGTGAGTTTAGAATAGAATTTAGTGTGGCCGAAATCCTAGTTATTTGCCTTCGAAAGTTCAGGCTCCTACCTGGGATCAAGCCATAGTTTAGTGCAGTTAGGAAGTGAGGTACAGTGGGCAATCGAGCTGGGATCTAGGAATTGAAACAAGATGCCAGGTCGGTTGCTAGCTGAAGGTATCGTCAAGTGACCAGGTTGGTAGTTCATGTTTTCAGGAAGGCTAGTTGATTTAATTCACGTGGATACGCAACCGTGACAACGAAGCGTGGGTTTATCAATGCAAGTGCCGAAAGCAAGCTGACAGGAGGGCTTGCCTGGCTAGCGACCCAAGTTTGGTTATGGCCGGAACATCCTGACTGTACCATCTTACGACCTACCGTCATGAGGACCACAGGTTGGACAAGCGTTAGCGCACTCATGTACGGAGCCACCGTATTTGGGACAGGCCTTACCTATCCAAATCCCATCCAAACACACTGTTTAGGAGGTGCAGCGAAGCGGCAGACCTGGTCTGTCGTGGCAGCGGCATTTCTTATTCAGGGCAGGTACACTTTAGCCGTAGGGAACTAGGACACAAGTTAGCTTTAGGTACTCACTTCACCATGACACACTACACCTAATTGGTTCATCTCGAAGGCACGGTTGGTTTAGTACCCCGGGGGAAAGACGAATAAAGCCGCCACGAGTTGTAACTGTTTGTTGAAACATGGACATCAAAATAAAATTTAGTTCTCGTAAAACTTAGCTATCTCGCTAGGATAGGGAAAAACTAGGGCTGAGTTAGGGGGATTGCGATATGTAGGAAATCTAGTTAATAATCTATTACTAGGGAATAGCGAATTAGGTTTTGGAATATCGCTATTAGGAAGAAACAAGTCATATTAGAGAATAAGTAGTAGGTAGGTCTAAGCGATGCCACGTTTTACTTTATCGAACTGCCGTCACTGCAGGTGACACGTGGTATCACAAGCTTTAGGGTTCCGCGAGCACGTGGTCCACTCAGTTCATTAATTTCATTCGGGTTGGTACAGTGCTGTAGGAATTCTAGTAAATAAATCTATTACTAGGGAATAGCGAATTAGGTTTTAGAATAACGTTATTAAGAAGAAATGCGAGTCATATTATTGAATAAGTAGTAGGTAGGTCTAAGCTATGCCAACGTTTTATTTATTTACGAACTGCCTTCACTGCAAGTGCCACGCGGCATTATAAGTTTTAGGGTTCCGTGAACACGTGGTCCACTCAGTTCACTAATCTCATTCGAGATAGTACGGCGCTATGCTGTCGCGGGAAGGCCTATGTCATACTTGAGATGGCTGTTTACCAAGCTCCATGCAATATGGGCTAGATATGTAGTTCAGTGGTTCATAGATATGAACAACTCCTAATTTTACCAAATTTTAGCTAAATCTGTCCACACTTTTATGGGATAAATGTAATGGACTAACAAACAAACTATAGGCGTTCGAGCTTCGCCTATTCTGATACTAAAGTAATTTTAGATAGGTAGGTCCTATCTGTAGCTTATCACAAGCATGCCTTGGCAGAATTTCACCTGAATCGGACCAAGCGTCTAGGAAGGTATTGAGCAAACATACGAATAGGTTAGGCGTTCGCGCCTTACTAATAGTGATTATAGTAAGACCGATTATGATGAAGGTAGCCGACCCATCCTGATGGTAACCGTAGCTAGGGTCAGTTGATATGCGCTAGATTTAGAAACTAAATCTATTCTACGGTTTTCGGATATTATGGGCAGTGTTCACGGTGTCCGGGTCCTGTCGGCTCCTATTGCGTCCTGAACTAGCGCCTCGACCAAACACTTGGCTTACACGCCTTCTCGCTTTGACCTAATTGTGATGCCGCGACTATGATTCGCGTGGGTCTCACAGTGGGTTGCGACTGTGTTGGTTCGTTGTTCTTCACGTTCAGCCAAACTATTAAACTGACATTACTTTCGCCCTTTATCAAGGGTTTGCTACGTCTAAAGACAGAGCTTTAACACTATGTATTATTTTGGAGCCGGCGGCACGATGGATATCGTGTCCATTTCGCTCTAGTTATATAGACCACAGGTCTTTATATCATTATATACAACTGTATGGCACAGTTCCAGGTCTAAGAACCATATTAGTAGATCAACTACTTATTTCACATTCCGTAGTGCTCTTCTCACAGGATGAGCGACATTCAAGTCGGAATATCTACTTTATTTTAGTACCTAGTGCTAATATGTATTCGCGATCAATCGCTGCTCGAAGGTATTAATCCTACCTGACGAATAGGGATGGACAAGCTATGGCTGTAAAGACTCAGCTATAGTTCACACTATACACGTATAATAAGGCGCCTCACAAGCGTTTTATATACACTAGCTTTGGGATTCGGGTGGAACACGGCATAGCACACTTTACATTGTCGTGTAGCTTAATTAAAATACACTTGAAGAGGGTGGACTCTGATCATGTACCTTAGTGGCCTGCCAGAGACAGTAGCTAGCGGGGCTCACGTAGTTATAATTATCTGTGTAGAGCTAAAATCGCTCGTTCAATTACTTTGAGTTAGATGTACATTGTTTTAATCACCAAAATAATGCAGTACTGACGTCAGTCAAGTATTACGTTATTCCGAGCACTGGGGGCTAGCTACCCTTCCCAATTTGGGGGGGCCCAAAATAGGGACCAATCACAGTAGGGAAATTAGGGTTCTGCGCGAAATACTTCAAAATTATAGGTTAGACTACATCGTTCGTCCAAACACAACGTGATAGATTAATCTCTTAAAAATAACTTGTCATTCGCCTTCAAAAAGACTCTGAGTTACTGCGATCACAATTTAGGGTTCTCTAGACGATCTGGCCAAACGTTTAATCGTATTTTAAAATGCAATAAAAATCAAGTATAGTTTACATACTTCTTATAGGTAGATAGCGGTAGGTTGTATGTTGTATGCACGTATGTATTATTATAGGTAGGTTTAGTTAGTTATATTTATATATTTATATTTATATATTTTAAATAGGCGGGTGGGGTGTTACAAACTCGCAATTAAAATTCCAGCCAATCTTGAGATCCAAATTTAGTAGAATCTCATAATTGTTCGTCTATTGGTTCCACTAGACTATCACTGAGAAGAAACTCGAAGTTTGTGTGTGAAGTCGACCAACCCGCACTGGGCCTGCGTGCTCGATTAAGGCCCGATCGTAGGCCAATCATAGGCACAACATTCAGGGTAGGCTCGAGCCCCTCGGTGGGGACGCATATGAGGTGATATGACAATCACTGTTGATTTTATTTAATTTTACTTTCATAGAAATTCAAAATTGGAATCAGTAGAAAATGTATTCTTATCAAACTTCGCACTGAAAAGTCCACATTATGATACAATTCGAGTTTTGATCATAAATCCTGTGACTGCAGCGGTTTCTACTGACCGTAAGACTTGAGGTCTCCTCGAGTGCTGGTTTCGAACTGGTATCGTATCAAGCAGACGTGTCTTCTTCTTATTCGTGTAAGAGTCACAGCTGCTTGACAATGTGTCGTGTCACAATGTATGTCAGGTTTTTCGACGCGTTCTCTGCAAATTACATGTGCTAAACATAAAATTAAATAATTTTGAAGTTATACTTTTACGCCTGTGCATAAACTAACTAACTATGCGCATTAACATGATTGTTTCAAACAACAAGTTCTAGACATCTAGTTGCGTAAGAAAGTTTGCGATGTGGTGTGGCGTATGATGCGGTGTAGTGTGATGCGATCCTGTAGCGTTCCTATGTGTCGGCGTCATTCTGGGAGCTAGGGCGTCTAAATCAGCGTGTTCTCTAGCTCTGGTGGGTACACGAGCTAGACGCAATGGCACTGGTAGCAGCTCTGGCATCACACTGTGGTGCGTCACCAGCGCGCTTAGAGATGTGAACTCCTTGGTGAAACCCTGGAACAGGATAGTAAAAACATTTAATGGTCATTTTATCTTACCAAAACCTTATAGGTTAGACATTATTAATATTTTTATCTTCATGGTCTTCAGTAATCCAAAAGTCAAATTGAGAGTTTGTCATCAGACACTTTTAGTCAATAACACACAGATATTCAGAGGTGGAAAAACATTTTCTCTTTTTGTATTGAAAGTGTGTGCTATTCTTTATTTTTTTTTAGATCAAAAGCTGACGAATAAATGAAATTATTTTTTTCTAATCAGCTTGTACAAGCAGCTTTATCTGCTGCGTGCATGGTTGCGATCACAATGCAATATATACGTTTTGGTTTAATTTAAAAGATATCGATATAATTTGGTCCCTATAAGTCACATGTTATAATCATAATACATTTATTCATAATTTATAAATAATAGGTCAAAATCACATTTTAAAAATACTTAAAAACGGATAAAATAAAATAGATAACAATTATTAGAAATGTCAATACTCATAATGGAAATACACTTCAGTAAATAAATAAATCTAAGTTTTATACATACATCGATTATCTCGCACGAAAACTGCAACCTGCATTATGACGAGAGACGGCAGCGTCATGATACCAAGCGACTTGAAGTACGGTCTCGCTGATACGTCCTGCCGCACTTGGACAGCAGTTCGCTATTGCGTCCGAAAGACGCGCTCCCATTCAGTAGCGCGTTTCTAGAGCTTGGCACCATACTGAAGCAGTAGTGCACAGTCGCTAAGTGACACGCGCGTACCGTCTCCCGATCTATCACGCGCGACAGTCATCTCAGCGCAAAGCTGGCGCAACCGAGCCTCGCACACAGTTTGTTCCCACGTCAAACCTCTGTCCAATTCAAAACCTAAGAAGGTCGCCTTTTCTACCTGCTCTATCCTGTGTCCTTCTATATTTACATGTAGGGACTTAGGGGATTTACCTAATAAGTCGAAATGGAGAAAGTTTTTTTTTTTAATTAAGGACAAGTCAATTTAGATTGAAACGCTGAAGAAGTCAGCGGTCTTATTTATCTCTTGCTCCAACGCTTCTACACTTTGCGCGATTACTACTGCTGCCACGTTTTCATCATACATTAGTATGTTGGCGCTACCTACTAAGTCCGGCAGGTCGTTTAAAAGCAAAGAGATGGTGTGATCTTGGAGATTGAAGACCCCTGTGGGACTCCTGCATTTGTGCACATCATGTCGAATTTTACTGTGCCACCATTCCCCATAACAATCTGTGACCTATCATGGAGCAGATCTACAAGTAGATCTTGAGCAGGGCCACATATTCCGTAGTGTTTTAACTTGACTGCTAAAACACTATGATCAGCCAAATCAAATGCTTTTGATAAGTCACAATATATCACCGCCACATGCCTCTGGAATATTAATTTAATGACCTGTCTTGCCAAGAACGTGGTGGACCGGCCCGCGCGGTACGCGTACCGCTTGTCTGATAGCAATTCTGGCCAAAACAAGGTACTCTGTGAGTCTAGAACTTAGTCCGTTCTTAAGTACATTTGCAATTGCTGGAGTTATAGATACAGGCCTGTATCCATCTATATCTTCTCTTTTGCCTTTGCCCTTAAAAATAGATGCTATCCTGATGGTTTTAAATGGAGCAGGATAAAAGCCTTCCATTAAGGATCTATTAAATAGGATAGAAAGAATTGGAGATAAAGGATTCACCGCGATGTAACAAGTCCATAGAAATATCGTACACATTGAGGTATCAGTCCGAAGGGAGAACTTTTACTGCTCGCGATGCTTCGGCTGCGGGAGCACTGCAGGCCGCAGCTGCGTCCGTAAACCTTGTGTCCATAGCATTGACTTCGTCAGTTTTGGTCTTGTATTTGGCGCCACTAGGGTCTACGACCACGTCAGTATAATCTAATGTTATAGTGGCAGATTATTTTGTTTTTTCTCGTTCAGCGTTAAATATTTGCCAGATAGCTTTGGGAGTATTTGAAGAACTTCTAATAACATTTAAATAGTAGTTTTATTTGCCTTTAAATAATTCTTTCTTGTATTTAATAATGATTCTTTGGAGGTATTCTGGTATATCTTGATTAAGATGAAGTTTTTTTCTGAATTTCATTAGCATTGTGTATGAATGCTCTGAAATCCATATTTTTTTCCGTTACCCAGCTTTTTATACCTATATGCTTACGCTTAAATGGTAAACAAATTTTAAATTTGTTAGATATAACATTTACAACTGACGTAGCCATAGACGCAAGCGACCCATCTGATCGCGAATCTGATGGAAGCTATAAAATTAGTTCGGTTTGACTGTGAACTGTCCCTCGCCAAACGAGAGGTGGTTGAAGTCGTTATTATTTCGGTATTAATTTCCAACCTCTATTTTGTATTCCTTAGTGGTGCGCAGAATGAGGTAGTGCGCAATGACGTTTGGAAGCTTCTTGGCACCCTCACTGAGAAAGTATAGCACGCGGGCTGCGTAGTAGACCCTCCCACACGAAAGAAACCGACTGTCTGATTCTAAAGTACCTCCAGTGCTACCAATCTTTATTTTGTATCCCTTAGTGGTGCGCAGAATTAGGTAGTGCGCAATGCCGTTTGGCTGGAAGTCCCTCGGCACCCTCACTGACAGAGCATAGCATGCGGGCTGCGTAGTCGACCCTCGCACCAGGAAGGAACCCATTGTCTAATTCGAAGGTACCTCCAGTGTTACCAACCTTTATTTTGTATCCCTTAGTGGTGCGCAGAATAAGGTAGTGCGCAATGCCGTTTGGCTGGAAATCTCTCGGCACCCTCACTGACAGAGCATAGCACGCGGGCTGCGTAGTCGACCCTCGCACGAGGAAGGAACCCACTGGCTGATTCGAAAGCACCTCCAGTGCTATCTGTGGAACATGAAACGATACTTCTGCAAATTTTTGTTACATTGATGTGTTCTGGCCGGCTTGAAGATGAGATAGCCAGTTCCCCATTGCGTTGGGGAATCTTGATAAGCCCACTTCCATCTTCGGCATCATCGTCACTTACCATCAGGTGAGATGATGCCAAGGGCTTACCAACTATGAATTTGAAAAGAAATATATAAAAAGGTTCATTTGAAATACTAAACCATGTATGAGGTACTTAAAAGGATTTGAAGCTGCGACTTTTCGTACAAACAGCGATAACGATTTTCACCTCTTAAATGTTAACCGATTTGGACCAATTTTCGATAGGTTGTCAGTCAGAACAAAAGCTAGACTTATGTGTTTTTGTTTTTTCCATAAAGTTAATAACTTTAATTTTATTGTCGTTCACGTTTACTCATACAAAACTAATTTCAACCATATTTTTTTTTGTTTATAATCAGTGATTTAAAAAACGAAACGTATAAGCCTAGCTATTGTTCTGACTGACAACCTAACAAAAATTGGTCCAAAGGGTATTGAACGTTTTTGTGCTTGGCTAAGTACTATCATTAGATGGCAATCGTTATATCCTATCAGAGACTTTAAGGGCAGCCTGAAAACTTTAAAAATGACAGAGGGGTTCCCTGCTAGCCCTAAGCCAACTTCAGTCAAATTAAGTTGTTAAATTTTTGGGGTAGTTTATTTAATTGAATATGTTTTTGAGGTGCTAAATCTGAAATTGACCATGCAGGTAGCTTAGGCTACTTTTTATACCGTGAAAATAGCACAGTCCGATGCAGTTCCTGAAAAAATACTTTTATACCATCGCTCCTCTAAAAAGCTTATTTTATTCACTGAAAACAGTGAATAAAAAGCTCTTTTAATCACTATTTTGGTGTTTCAATTTAGAACACACCAATATATTCGAACTCTATCTCAGCTAAACAACCTCCTTGCGCAAAAAATACTCGATACAAACTCCTAATCCAAATAATATTTGACATACAAACTCCTTGTGCAAATAGATCCTCGAGATTTGATTGTTCGATATTTTCGAAAAGGAGTTTAGCTTTAGAATAAAAACTGTTTTGTGTTCTTTGCTGTCATTTCATTGGTAAATTGGCGCTATTTTGAATACTATAAGTTATACGAACACAAAGAAAATTACTCTTTATTTTAGGAATTGTTCCAATTTTAATTAATTTACATTACTTTTTTCTTCATTTTAATGACATTTATGTCTAGTTTCGCTTGATGTTTCTTTTCCTCGGAGTCATGGTATAAAGTATAGTAGGTATGCAACTCTTTAATAAAACGGATTTATGTCGAGGGCCATGAATCACTCGCGTCGCTCAGGGTTCTAATACTTGAATCAATCGCTACGCTCGTGATTCAGTCATTGGAACACTTCACTTGCTGGTGATTCATCTATGGCCCTCGCTTTAAATCCGTCCTTTATTCACTAGTTGCATAATATACTTTTTTTTTTGGTTAATTTGGTTAACATTTCAACGGAACTTTTTTACACAGCTATGGTTGAGGGGATGAGAAATGACATAATTTACTAATTGGCATATCCTGACATAGTTCACGAGGGATCCGAAGAAAACTCATGTCCACACTCGACAGCCGCTTGCAGCTCGCGCTCCACTCAGCCTCAAAGATAGTCATAAAAACGTCCACGCGGGCTAAGCCGCGGGAAAAAGCTTGATTGAAATAAATTTAAAAAAATCAACTTATCTTCAGTTCCCATTTTTACCCTGAAGGACTACATTGGAGACAAGACTACTTAGTACGTTTCAAATTAAACTAAATTTTCTGCAATGTGAGACCAGAACCATCTATGTATGTAGTCCTAAAAGCGTCATTTTTAGATTTTCAAAATTTGACTTTTTTAAACGTCTCACTGCTGGGGTAATGGTCTCTTACCAAGTTCGGGAAGGTTAGGCCATACTCCACACACGGGAGCCAAGTCCGGGTGGGTGGAGGTTGTGGGGCTAGTGGCGAACCCAATTGTTAGAAGCTTTTCAAGCCGCCTATAAGGCATCTAGCACGGCTTAACCACTGCCACCTAGTGATAGCAGCCAGCACTAAGGGCGTTTTTATTGTCATGCGTGTTTGCTCCCGCATGCGTGCCGCCCGAACCCTATCGTTTCATACATTTTTTTTATTGTCATGCGTGTTTGCTCCTGATGCATGCGTGCCGCCGGAACCCTATCCTTTCACACATTTTTTTTATTGTCATGCGTGCCACATGCACCCAGGGCGCGCGGATGCGTGCCGCTTGTTTACTTCTTTACTTTCTTTGCATTAATTTTGACGCGAGTACTCTTACTGGGGACATGCACAATACTGCGGCGTGGCGAAATATATCTGCCCTGCGTGCGGTCAGCACCACGCATGCGGGCCTGACCCGCACGCTGGAGATAACATACTAATGGCTTAACGTGCCTTGCAAAGCACAGAAACGGTCGAAAAAATGCCACTACTCAATAATTCCAGCTTCCATTTTTAGGGTACCGAAGTCAACAAGGGACGCTTATAGTTTCGCCATGTCTGTTTATCCGTCTGCCTGCGGCTTAGGTCAAAGACAACTAGTATACTAGAAAGCTGTAATTTGGCACAAGTATACATATTAAACACGCCGACAAAGTGATAGAATAAAATTTAGGGTACTTCTTCTACATGTGAAGAGGGGGTGATTTTTTTTAGTTGACCTGCCCTATCATGTGGGATGTCGTTGACCTGCCCTATCATGTGGGATGTCGTTGAATAGATCTTTCTTGACCTGCCCTATCATGTGGGATGTCGTTGAATAGATCTTTCTTGACCTGCCCTATCATGTGGGATGTCGTTGAATAGATCTTTCTTGACCTGCCCTATCATGTGGGATGTCGTTGAATAGATCTTTCTTGACCTGCCCTATCATGTAGGATGTCGTTGAATAGATCTTTCTTGACCTGCCCTATCATGTGGGATGTCGTTGAATACATCTTTCTTGACCTGCCCTATCATGTGGGATGTCGTTGAATACATCTTTCTTGACCTGCCCTATCATGTGGGATGTCGTTGAATAGATCTTTCAAAACTGCTTAGGGTTTGCATTAACCATTTTTTGATTCAAGGATCGGTTTGCAAAATATTAAGCTTTAAATTGCTTATTAATGTTAGAGTCAAGTCAAGTCTCTCTAGGTATTCCTTGTTGGAACCAGGTTGCCTGCTTCAGTTCAGGTTCTATCCGTGGATTGTTATTCCAAAGCAATGCGACATGGCTCCGCAAGACGACCCGCCAGACGAAGACGACGTGGCACCCACTAGTTAAAGATAAATGTGACGCACCTCTCTAGGTATTCCTTGTTGGAACCAGGGCGCCTGCTTCAGTTCAGGTTCTATCCGTGGATTGTTGTTCCCGGAGCAATGCGACATGGCTCCGCAAGACGACCCGCCTGACGAAGACGACGTGGCACCCACTAGTTAAAGATAAATGTGACGCACCTCTCTAGGTATTCCTTGTTGGAACCAGGGTGCCTGCTTCAGTTCAGGTTCTATCCGTGGATTGTTGTTCCCGGAGCAATGCGACATGGCTCCGCAAGACGACCCGCCTGACGAAGACGACGTGGCACCCACTAGTTAAAGATAAATGTGACGCACCTCTCTAGGTATTCCTTGTTGGAACCAGGTTGCCTGCTTCAGTTCAGGTTCTATCCGTGGATTGTTGTTCCCGGAGCAATGCGACATGGCTCCGCAAGACGACCCGCCTGACGAAGACGACGTGGCACCCACTAGTTAAAGATAAATGTGACGCACCTCTCTAGGTATTCCTTGTTGGAACCAGGGTGCCTGCTTCAGTTCAGGTTCTATCCGTGGATTGTTATTCCCAGAGCAATGCGACATGGCTCCGCAAGACGACCCGCCTGACGAAGACGACGTGGCACCCACTAGTTAAAGATAAATGTGACGCACCTCTCTAGGTATTCCTTGTTGGAACCAGGTTGCCTGCTTCAGTTCAGGTTCTATCCGTGGATTGTTGTTCCCGGAGCAATGCGACATGGCTCCGCAAGACGACCCGCCTGACGAAGACGACGTGGCACCCACTAGTTAAATATAAATGTGACGCACCTCTCTAGGTATTCCTTGTTGAAACCAGGGTGCCTGCTTCAGTTCAGGTTCTATCCGTGGATTGTTATTCCCAGAGCAATGCGACATGGCTCCGCAAGACGACCCGCCTGACGAAGACGACGTGGCACCCACTAGTTAAAGATAAATGTGACGCACCTCTCTAGGTATTCCTTGTTGGAACCAGGTTGCCTGCTTCAGTTCAGGTTCTATCCGTGGATTGTTGTTCCCGGAGCAATGCGACATGGCTCCGCAAGACGACCCGCCTGACGAAGACGACGTGGCACCCACTAGTTAAATATAAATGTGACGCACCTCTCTAGGTATTCCTTGTTGAAACCAGGTTGCCTGCTTCAGTTCAGGTTCTATCCGTGGATTGTTGTTCCCGGAGCAATGGGACATGGCTCCGCAAGACGACCCGCCTGACGAAGACGACGTGGCACCCACTAGTTAAAGATAAATGTGACGCACCTCTCTAGGTATTCCTTGTTGGAACCAGGTTGCCTGCTTCAGTTCAGGTTCTATCCGTGGATTGTTATTCCAAAGCAATGCGACATGGCTCCGCAAGACGACCCGCCAGACGAAGACGACGTGGCACCCACTAGTTAAAGATAAATGTGACGCACCTCTCTAGGTATTCCTTGTTGGAACCAGGGTGCCTGCTTCAGTTCAGGTTCTATCCGTGGATTGTTGTTCCCGGAGCAATGCGACATGGCTCCGCAAGACGACCCGCCTGACGAAGACGACGTGGCACCCACTAGTTAAAGATAAATGTGACGCACCTCTCTAGGTATTCCTTGTTGGAACCAGGGTGCCTGCTTCAGTTCAGGTTCTATCCGTGGATTGTTGTTCCCGGAGCAATGCGACATGGCTCCGCAAGACGACCCGCCTGACGAAGACGATGTGGCACCCACTAGTTAAAGATAAATGTGACGCACCTCTCTAGGTATTCCTTGTTGGAACCAGGGTGCCTGCTTCAGTTCAGGTTCTATCCGTGGATTGTTGTTCCCGGAGCAATGCGACATGGCTCCGCAAGACGACCCGCCTGACGAAGACGACGTGGCACCCACTAGTTAAAGATAAATGTGACGCACCTCTCTAGGTATTCCTTGTTGGAACCAGGGCGCCTGCTTCAGTTCAGGTTCTATCCGTGGATTGTTGTTCCCGGAGCAATGCGACATGGCTCCGCAAGACGACCCGCCTGACGAAGACGACGTGGCACCCACTAGTTAAAGATAAATGTGACGCACCTCTCTAGGTATTCCTTGTTGGAACCAGGGTGCCTGCTTCAGTTCAGGTTCTATCCGTGGATTGTTGTTCCCGGAGCAATGCGACATGGCTCCGCAAGACGACCCGCCTGACGAAGACGACGTGGCACCCACTAGTTAAAGATAAATGTGACGCACCTCTCTAGGTATTCCTTGTTGGAACCAGGGTGCCTGCTTCAGTTCAGGTTCTATCCGTGGATTGTTGTTCCCGGAGCAATGCGACATGGCTCCGCAAGACGACCCGCCTGACGAAGACGACGTGGCACCCACTAGTTAAAGATAAATGTGACGCACCTCTCTAGGTATTCCTTGTTGGAACCAGGGTGCCTGCTTCAGTTCAGGTTCTATCCGTGGATTGTTGTTCCCGGAGCAATGCGACATGGCTCCGCAAGACGACCCGCCTGACGAAGACGACGTGGCACCCACTAGTTAAAGATAAATGTGACGCACCTCTCTAGGTATTCCTTGTTGGAACCAGGGTGCCTGCTTCAGTTCAGGTTCTATCCGTGGATTGTTGTTCCCGGAGCAATGCGACATGGCTCCGCAAGACGACCCGCCTGACGAAGACGACGTGGCACCCACTAGTTAAAGATAAATGTGACGCACCTCTCTAGGTATTCCTTGTTGGAACCAGGGCGCCTGCTTCAGTTCAGGTTCTATCCGTGGATTGTTGTTCCCGGAGCAATGGGACATGGCTCCGCAAGACGACCCGCCTGACGAAGACGACGTGGCACCCACTAGTTAAAGATAAATGTGACGCACCTCTCTAGGTATTCCTTGTTGGAACCAGGTTGCCTGCTTCAGTTCAGGTTCTATCCGTGGATTGTTATTCCAAAGCAATGCGACATGGCTCCGCAAGACGACCCGCCAGACGAAGACGACGTGGCACCCACTAGTTAAAGATAAATGTGACGCACCTCTCTAGGTATTCCTTGTTGGAACCAGGGTGCCTGCTTCAGTTCAGGTTCTATCCGTGGATTGTTGTTCCCGGAGCAATGCGACATGGCTCCGCAAGACGACCCGCCTGACGAAGACGACGTGGCACCCACTAGTTAAAGATAAATGTGACGCACCTCTCTAGGTATTCCTTGTTGGAACCAGGGTGCCTGCTTCAGTTCAGGTTCTATCCGTGGATTGTTGTTCCCGGAGCAATGCGACATGGCTCCGCAAGACGACCCGCCTGACGAAGACGACGTGGCACCCACTAGTTAAAGATAAATGTGACGCACCTCTCTAGGTATTCCTTGTTGGAACCAGGGTGCCTGCTTCAGTTCAGGTTCTATCCGTGGATTGTTGTTCCCGGAGCAATGCGACATGGCTCCGCAAGACGACCCGCCTGACGAAGACGACGTGGCACCCACTAGTTAAAGATAAATGTGACGCACCTCTCTAGGTATTCCTTGTTGGAACCAGGGCGCCTGCTTCAGTTCAGGTTCTATCCGTGGATTGTTGTTCCCGGAGCAATGCGACATGGCTCCGCAAGACGACCCGCCTGACGAAGACGACGTGGCACCCACTAGTTAAAGATAAATGTGACGCACCTCTCTAGGTATTCCTTGTTGGAACCAGGGTGCCTGCTTCAGTTCAGGTTCTATCCGTGGATTGTTGTTCCCGGAGCAATGCGACATGGCTCCGCAAGACGACCCGCCTGACGAAGACGACGTGGCACCCACTAGTTAAAGATAAATGTGACGCACCTCTCTAGGTATTCCTTGTTGGAACCAGGGTGCCTGCTTCAGTTCAGGTTCTATCCGTGGATTGTTGTTCCCGGAGCAATGCGACATGGCTCCGCAAGACGACCCGCCTGACGAAGACGACGTGGCACCCACTAGTTAAAGATAAATGTGACGCACCTCTCTAGGTATTCCTTGTTGGAACCAGGGTGCCTGCTTCAGTTCAGGTTCTATCCGTGGATTGTTGTTCCCGGAGCAATGCGACATGGCTCCGCAAGACGACCCGCCTGACGAAGACGACGTGGCACCCACTAGTTAAAGATAAATGTGACGCACCTCTCTAGGTATTCCTTGTTGGAACCAGGGTGCCTGCTTCAGTTCAGGTTCTATCCGTGGATTGTTGTTCCCGGAGCAATGCGACATGGCTCCGCAAGACGACCCGCCTGACGAAGACGACGTGGCACCCACTAGTTAAAGATAAATGTGACGCACCTCTCTAGGTATTCCTTGTTGGAACCAGGGCGCCTGCTTCAGTTCAGGTTCTATCCGTGGATTGTTGTTCCCGGAGCAATGCGACATGGCTCCGCAAGACGACCCGCCTGACGAAGACGACGTGGCACCCACTAGTTAAAGATAAATGTGACGCACCTCTCTAGGTATTCCTTGTTGGAACCAGGGTGCCTGCTTCAGTTCAGGTTCTATCCGTGGATTGTTGTTCCCGGAGCAATGCGACATGGCTCCGCAAGACGACCCGCCTGACGAAGACGACGTGGCACCCACTAGTTAAAGATAAATGTGACGCACCTCTCTAGGTATTCCTTGTTGGAACCAGGGTGCCTGCTTCAGTTCAGGTTCTATCCGTGGATTGTTGTTCCCGGAGCAATGCGACATGGCTCCGCAAGACGACCCGCCTGACGAAGACGACGTGGTCCGACTGCAGCCACCTGATGGACTGCTGAAATACGTTCCAAGGAATTTTAGTTACTTTTTTTATATTCACAATTGGCTTTGATTACATGATTATGAGGTTCTAATTTCGAAGCAAATTTTGAGGTAGGTATGTCTACATATAAGTATAAAACAGTTTTTTTATCTGTCTATGAAATTTTCATGGCAGTAAGTTGGAAGGTCGTATAAAACTTTAAAGTTTTAAAACATAATTTAAAACGCAAAAGACGTTAAAAAATCAACTTCCATCGCAACAACTTAGTACAAATTTGCATTATTATTTTTGTTTTTTGTTAATTTTCTAATAAAGTACTTAACTGATTTTGATAAAAAATTTATAAGACCAACTCGGAAGCATACCCTATCGAATAAAAAAAGAATCATGGAAATCGGTTCACAATCTGCGAAGATATCGCGTAACACACAAAAAAATCATACAGTCGAATTGTAAACCTTCTCGTTTTTGGAAGTCGGATGAAAATTAAGATTTGATTATCATCATCATCATATCAGCCGAAGAACGTCCACTGCTGGACATATGCCTCCCCCAAGGATTTCCACGACGACCGGTTCTGCGCTACCCGCATCCAGCGGCTTTCCGCGACCTTCACCAGATCATGGGTCCACCGATTGGATCTGCCTACGCCATGTTTTCCGGTGCGCAGTCGCCACCCGAGAGCTTTACTGCCCCAGCGGCCATCTGTTCTACGAGAGTTTGATTATAACTTCACCTTTTAGTAAGAGTAATGATGCTGCTGAGGTTGGATCGTCTATTTGAATATTACTAAATACTAGCTTTTTCCCACGGCTTCACCCGCGTGGACATCGTTTTAATGACTGCCTTTAAGGGTGATTAGTAAATTATATCGTTTCCCACCTACTCAACCATCTCTGTGCAAAAAAATCACAACAATCGAGTATTTTTTCAGTTCCCTCACGAACTGCATCAGATAATGCTATTTTCCCGGGATAAAAAGTAGCTTATGTCCTTCCCCGTGACACAGGCTACCAGCATGCCAAATTTCATAAAGATTGGTCAAGGCGTTGAAGCGTGAAAAGGTAACAAACACATTTTCACATTTATAATATTTACTAGCTGTTTCCCGCGGCTTCACCCGCGTGGACCACGTTTCTATGACTTTTCGAGGGTGCGCAAGCGGCTCGCGAGCGTGATAAAAAGTAGCCTATGTCTTAATCCAGGTCCTAATCTGTCTACCTACCAAATTTCAGCCAAATCCGTTCAGTAGTTTTTGCGGGAAAGCGTAACAGACAGACAGAGTTACTTTCACATTTACAATATTATAGTAGGGATAATATTAGTAAGGATAAGGAAAACAGACGTCGTCGACAGAGAATTCGTACTTCTTAATGCCTTGGCCGTATGCATGTTGCAAGATAAATATGTATTTGTATGGCATAACAATGATCTAATAATGAACGTCGTTCGGAATTTTTTCTACTACTAATGTTCCGATGATGAAAGGTCAAGGCCCCTCCTTACCAAGGACGTTATTCCCCTTTCGCGTGAAAATCTCTGGCATCCTGAAGGCCGGCCATTAGTGAGCGGACCCGTCTACGCTGACAGCGCAAGGAGTGACTGACAGGAGGGTTGTGAGATATCCACGTCAGACGTGGGAAAAACTAAACCAAAATGGTTCCGCCAGTTTGGTATTCTCAGTAAAAGGTAGTTGCTTAGAATGCATTCTAAGCAAAATTTAGTTGCTTAGAATCCATCCTGAGAAAAAGTAAGTTGCTTAGAATGCATTTTGAGCAAAATCAAGTTGCTTAGAATCCATTTTAAGCAACAGTTAGTTGCTTAAAATGCATTATGAGCAAAAGTTAGTAGCTTAGAATGCATTCTGACCAAAATTTAGTTGCTTAGAATGCTTCTGAGCAAAATTTAATTGCATAGAATGCATTCTGAGCAACAGTTAGTTGCTTAGAATGTATTCTGACCAAAAGTTATTTGCTTAGAATCCATTCTGAGCAAAAGTTATTTGATTAGAATGCATTTTGAGCTAAAGTTAGTTGCTTAGAATGTATTCTGAGCATCAGTTAGTTGGCATAGAATGCATTCTGAGCAACAGTTAGTTGCTTAGAATGTATTCTGACCAAAAGTTATTTGCTTAGAATCCATTCTGAGCAAAAGTTATTTGATTAGAATGCATTTTGAGCTAAAGTTAGTTGCTTAGAATGTATTCTGAGCATCAGTTAGTTGCTTAGAATGTATTCTGACCAAAAGTTATTTGCTTAGAATCCATTCTGAGCAAAAGTTATTTGATTAGAATGCATTTTGAGCTAAAGTTAGTTGTTTAGAATGTATTCTGAGCAAAAGTTATTTACTTAGAATCAATTCTGAGTAAAAGTTAGTTGCTTGGAATGCATCCTGAGCAAAAGTTAGTTGCTTTGATCAAAAGATATACGTTATTTCATCTTAACTTACCAGTTCTTATTGCTGACGTTGCTGCACTTGCGGAATTCACAATCCATGTCATTGTCGGTCAGCAATCTTCGAGGCGCCGAGGGTAGGGGCGGCGCGGGGGGTGCTGTCGCTGGTGGTTGATTGAGGGGGGGTTCTCTATTGCTCTCTCTCGTCCTGGTCTCCGCATCTGAAGCCTCGTTGATGTAGCCACTGTTCAGGCATAGTGGGAGATTCGTGGGCCTAGAATGTTAAGCATTGCCATTTTACAAGCTTTTAATTAACTTGCAATGTATGTATGTATGTTTGTTCGGGTGAAATCTTGCAAGATTTTAATTAACTTGCAATGTTGTATGTATGTTTGTTCGGGTGAAATCTTGCAAGATTTTAATTAACTTGCAATGTATGTATGTATGTTTGTTCGGGTGAAATCTTGCAAGATTTTAATTAACTTGCAATGTATGTATGTTTGTTCGGGTGAAATCTTGCAAGATTTTAATTAACTTGCAATGTATGTATGTATGTTTGTTCGGGTGAAATCTTGCAAGTTAAATTTGACCCACTTCCCGGTTTCCGATGGAGCTCAAATTTTGCATGCATATGTATATCGCGTGACAATGCAATATCACAAGCTTGTACCTAAAGTTTTTAAGTTTTTCGAAAATTATAATATTTACAGCAGTTGTTTACACATATTTGAAGATAATCACGTTAGCACAAAGCTACACAAGAGATAGAGAGAGAGAGAGAGCACCATTAAAATATGAAGCAAAAAGTTAGGGTTTTTAGGGGTTGCGCTAGAAGGAGAGTAAAGTTATGTTTTTCGAGTTTATGTATGTATGTTTATTTCTTTGGCACGCCATGTAGCCTAAACGGCTTGATGGATATTGGAGTGCGAGGTGTGGTTAGATTTGTCTTGATCCCGTGAGTGACAAGAGATACATTCTTATCCAGCTAGCCAAAAAAGAGGTTATTTTTTTCTTTCGGACGCTCTGTAGTCAAAACGGCTTCATAGATTTTGGAGTGCGATCATCTTAAACCTGTGAGTGACATAGGATAAATTTTTATCCGACTGGCCAAAAGAAAAGGGGTTAAGTTTTTATGCAGGCGGGTTTTTATTTTTTCATTAATTAATGTAGTTATTTGGTCTTCTATTTAGAAGAAAAATCAAGGTGAAATTAATCAGAGTCGGATACAAAATGATTTAAATATATTTTATAGATTAACTAGCTGTTCCCCGCGGCTTCGCCCGCTCAGATCCCGGTGAAAAATTGTCTATACCTATTCTCAGTCCTACCGAATATACACAGAAAATTTCATGGAAATCGGTCCAGCCGTTTCCGAGGAGTATGGCAACTAACACTGTGACATGAGAATTTTATATACAGAGTGTAACTAAATTGTTTTAGGTTCCGTTTCTGGGGCTTCTACTCATTATACTGAACAACTTTTGTCCTACGACTTTGCTGAAAACGTAAAAATTTTTTACTCTTTATACAAATCGATCAGCTGATCGACCGATTTTGTGCATTTTAGTATGGAGGGTTCAAATTTTTTTTGCGAACTATGCGTGCCTTGGAGAAAGTTGTTCATTATGACGAGTAAACGGGTCCTACACTAATTTTGTTACACCCTGTATATAGATAGATAGATTAATGTATAATTTTTGAGAAATTGTATTGTTATTCGTATGAAGGTAATTACATCGTACGTCGAAGTCAAAAATATAGATACGTTTAAAGCATCAAAAATATGTATCCACGACCTTATATCGTCATACATAAGGTCGTGGATACAAATTTTTGATGCTTTGAACGTATCTATATTTTTGACTTTGACCAGCTAAGGTTGCTGAAAAAGTAATATACTAATTACAATATACGTAAGATTGGGTAAACAGGATGCCTAGACACCTTTTCAGGTTTACCTCTGACCCACTTAAGAATAACTAACTTAAGATTCAGGATTAAAATTAGGCTTTAAAGTGTTCTTTTTAGGATTCCGAAGTCAACAAGGAACCCTATTGTTTCACCATGTCTGTCTGTCCATCTGTCCGCGGCTTATCTCAGAGACTATTAATACTGTAAAGCTGTAATTTGGCATGGTTATATACATGTTAATCACGCCGACAAAGTTGTACAATAAAAACATGATTTTTTTTGTGTATCTTCCCTACATGTATTTCGAGTCAAGTGCGCCCCCCCCCCCGCAAGCCAAATCGCAATTTCAGGAAATTTGAAAAAAAAAATTATATTAGGACATAATATAATCAATTAAAGAGGAAAACTGTTACGGCTAAGTAGGCTTTCTTAGTTTAGGAGTAATAGTCGACCAACTTAAGATACGCAGTTGGATTTGTCAAAAGTTCATAGATGTTCCATACAAAATTTTCTATTGCCAACTGTAAATATAATTTTGTTTTTTAAAGTAAACATTTATTTTTTGAATACATTTTGGAACACTACTTTCCGCGAGTCCGACTCGCACTTAGCCGATCTTTTGTTAGATTCAAGTATTGTTTTGAAAATACCACGGAACTCTACTTTGCGATTCCGACTCGCTTTTATTATCAACTGCTATTACATTATTATTTTTTTAAATTTAATGGCTAGGCGTAACGTCATCATTTTGCAGTGTCATTTATGTGTTGTAATAAATGAATCAAAAATTGAAGAAAGGGACAAATTCATACAACTACATGAACCCGTTCGACCTTTTTTTTACCCGACTGCGCCAGAAGGAGGGTTATGTTTTTCGAGAGTATGTATGTATGTATGTATGTATAATTGTTTGGCACGCTCTGCAGCCTGAACGGCTCGATGGATTTTGGCTTGAGAGGTATCGTTAGATTCGTATTTACTGTGAGAGTGACACTGGGTATATCAAAATAAAAAAAACAAAATGGCGGATTTTTGGCGCCAAATTCAAATGTTTGACACGCTCTGCAGCCAGAACGGCGCGATGAATTATAGCTTGAGGGTTTTCGTTAGATACGTTTTTACTGTGAGAATGACACTGGGTATATCAAAATAAAAAAAAAACAAAATGGCGGATTTTTGGCGCCAAATTCCAATGTTAGGCACGCACTGCAGCCTGAACGGCTCGATAGATTTTAGTTTGAGGGGTGTCGTTAGATACGTATTTACTGTGTGAGTGACACTATATCAAAATAAAAAAACGGTAATTTAAAAAACTAAAAAACCCGACTGCGTTTCTGTGTAATTTGGAAATGAAAAACCCTAAATCAAGAAAGTCGTCATACCCGATTGCACTTAACTTAATAAAAATTGTAGCAGTCGGGACCCATTCTAGAAATAGAGGCATAGTGAATTGAGAGCACATACCTATATTACATTGCAGATTACTCCAATATACTGACTAGACGGCTGACTTTCTAGAATGGGTCCCGACTGCTACAATTTTTAATAAGTTAAGTGAAATCGGGTATGACGACTTTCTTGTTTTAGGGTTTTTCATTTCCAAATTACACAGAAACGCGTCGGGTTTTTTAGTTTTTTAAATAACCGTTTTTTTAAACAACTAATAATTGTATTAACAAAAGACTGGACACTAATTATATATCTACCCACATTTTTATTTATTTTTTATAGATGAGATTAAAGCATTAAAACTTACCTTTTGTTCTTAAATTAGGGAAGAGACTGGTTACCCACAACACAGGGAATCCTAGTGTGGGGACCAGGGATACTTACTGTGCTTTAGCTATAAGTCTCTTTTTGGTGCAATAAAATATTTTTATTTATTATTATTATTATTTATTAAAAATAGCTGTTTTGACGTCAAAAATGCGAATATTACGAGACATTTGGAGGATTTTTACTCAGTCATTTCCTACCTGAAGGGGCACAAACGAGAAATATGGTATAATCAATGACTTATATATTACTGGGGCCTAAGGACCCGGCCAACACGCTCGACTAATGCTCCCAGCGAATTGGTGCGAAAATCGAAAGTTTAGCACACTTGCGACTCAGTTGTCTGCGGGAAACTGTACAGTGCGGTGGAAAGGTATTCCATATAAAAATGCCTTATTGTGTTGTTAGAGGCTGTAAATATCATGAAAGAAAGGCTAAAAAGAAACATGGGATGTCGTATCATCGGCAAATAACCTTACATTATATTTTTTCTATTATACAAATTAAATAAACACATTTTTACAGCGACAATTCTACCAAGGTCATTTTAGCGCAGCACTGACGTCAACTCTCGCCCACGCTAGTTCGTACGAGTTATGTCAGATGGCGCTACTTTTTGCTTGTATGAAGAAAATCTGAGTAAAACATATAGACGGGCGGATACTTCTGTCTAAATCTGTGTGTATAATGGTCAAAACTTGATATGTTTTGAAAATACTTTTTTAGATTTCGTGAAAACAAGTGGCTGAAAGGAGACTTGTAGGTGGTGTAGAATAAATTTTTTAGAACCGGCTCATAAATCTCATTCATTTGATACACCACACGATAGGTTTCAGAAAAAAAAATTGTGGACTTCAACTACATCCCTCTGAGAAATATTTCAACAACTAAACATGTCAAAATTATTGTTTTAACGTAAAATACCTGTGTACCTAACAACTATCCTGTAAGTACATCGTTTTGGGAGGTTCCTCATCTCAGATAAAAGCCACCGGTACCTAGTTTCCCGTCTTTGAAAATCACGACTTCTGTAAGATTGTTGGACGTTGAAACGCTAATCAAAGACCGAGAGCAGAAGAGAAACAGACGAGGGCAAACTCACGTGTTTGGAGTATCAGCGACTAGCGGCGTGGAGTCGTCGTCATCCGGATGGAGTAGCAGTGGCAGTGCCAGCCTCCTCATCAGTGGTGGCCGATCACCTGCCCCGCCTCCAAGCCGCCGGTAGCAACCCGCCTCCGGAGAGCAAGACTCTTCGGAGCTCGTCGGACTTGCCTCCAGCTTGGACGCGCCCATTGTGTCGCATTTCGGTGGTGAACTGTAATATGTAATGGTTACGGATTCGAAATTATTGGCTCTTTGGCAGGCACAAAAGCAAAGAAATACAGGATGTTAAAAAATTGGTGTAGATAACCGGGGTTAAGTAGAATCATCAAATTTAACAACATTCATGTGTTCCGGCTTGAAGATAAAATAGCCAGTTCTCCAGTGCGTTGGGGAATCTTGGTAAGCCCGCTTCCGTCTTCGGCATCATCGTCACTTACCATCAGGTGAGATGATGCCAAGGGCTTACCAACTGTAAATAAAAAAAATAAAAAAAACTTTTCATAAGAAAATCATTCAATTTTAAAAAACACTGCGAAAAATACACTTAACTGGTTGATCAGCTGATCGATTTGTACGAAGATTCAATTTTTTTGATGTGTAACATCTTTGCTCTCGCTTTCCTGCAATTTGTGGGAGTGATTTCGTGAAATGGGACGGAAATGTGTCCCATGGGACGGAAATGTGTCCCAGGGAGTCGCGTTTTTTCAGGCTTTAAAAGCGCGGAAAAGGCAAAGGTATCTATGACCATATAGCCTAGTCTGCCGTATCTTTGCCGTCCTTTTTTCAGGCTTTAAAAGCGCGGAAAATGCAAAGGTATCTATGACCATACAGCCTAGTCTGCCGTATCTTTGCCGTCCTTTTTTCAGGCTTTAAAAGCGCGGAAAATGCAAAGGTATCTATGACCATACAGCCTAGTCTGCCGTATATTTGTCATCCTTTTATAAAGTATTTTGTCACATGTTACACATCATATGCGAGTACTGTAGGTCTCGCTCGAATTTTTTTTTTTGTTGTTTAGTATGACGTAAAGAAACTTCTCTAGGTATACGGATTTGTTGCATCCTGTATTGGTACTGCCTGTTTTTAGGATTCCGTACATCAAAAGGTAAAAACGGAACCATTGTAGGATCACTCGCGTGTCTGTCTGTCACAGTCAATTCCCTCCAAAACTATTGGACCGATTGATTAAAAATTCGTGAATTAAAAAGAATATAATATGTAAGTCGTGGACCCAAAGGCGGACTTCTAACGTAAATAAATTTATTTTAAACATGGGGGCCACTTTTGGATGGTTAATTAGAAAATTAAAAATAGGTTTTGTTAACAATGTCGTAAGACATCAAATGAAAGGGCTTTTTGTGATAATTTCAAATATATATGTTTTTAGTTTTTAGATAAACAGTTTTGTAGTTATTTATGAAATTATGAGACACTTGACCATTTATTTTTATTTTTAAAATTTGCATGTCAATTTTTCAGTGTTTTTAATTTTTTTTTACATAACATAACATGACATGAATATTTTTCATTCTGTTTAGGGCAAATAAAGGCTTAATAAATAAATACTGGCAATGGAAACACACGCTCTGGGAAATTTTCAATTGTGCACCTTGGTTTAACCGCCTCCGTGGCGTAATGGTTAGTCCATTCGCTTCACATTAGGAGGTCGCGGGTTCGATTCCCGGTGGGGTCAACTTGTAAGGCTCGGTTTGGTTGGTGGTAGGGAATTTTCTAAGCCCGCCTGGCTAGCTACCACCATCTTATCTAAGCCATGCCGCCAAACATCAGTGTTAACAACATTGATGTGTTCCGGCTTGAAGATAAGATAGCCAGTTTTCCATTGCGTTGGGGAATCTTGGTAAGCCCGCTTCCATATTCGGCATCATCGTCACTTACCATCAGGTGAGATGATGCCAAGGGCTCACCAATAGTGAATAAAAAAAAATACGGTTTATGAAATATAACCCGCTGACAGACAGACAGACAGACAGGGGAGGCTTAGCAATAAGGACCCGCTGTTCACCCTTTGGGTGTACGGAACCCTAAAATTAGATATTTTTGATGTGTAACATCTTTGCTCTCGCTTTCCTGCAATTTGTGGGAGTGATTTCGTGAAATGGGACGGAAATGTGTAACAGGAAATGCGAACGTTTTTTAATTCTCGAAAACTAAGGTTGTCATAGCCATGCCGCCTAGTGTGATGGCAAAGGCAAAGATGACATACTACTATTCGAAGGGTCGGCCCGTGAATGTGCGACCCGATAATTAATTAATTTCATAAGTATTTTGTCACATGTTACACATCATATGCGAGTACTGTAGGTCTCGTTTTTTTTTATGGAAATCTGACAAACTACAAACATAGGTAGATATTAGTTTCTAGAACGTGTTTGCGAAATTCCAATACCTTAGAATAGATTTAATTTCAACTAGCTACGAATCAAACTACGTTAGCATGAAGCGCAGGGCTGTCAGGATGTACGATTTAAATCGTATTCATAATAAATATGGCAGTCTGAACTATTAAATTTTTTGTTGATTTGTATGAAATTACGATTTTTTAAATGAAATAGTTTTCTATGTTCTGTATAGGCATACGAATTTTTTGCTGTTTTGTATGAGTGTATGATATTTTCGCACCTTTTGTACAATCTTTTCCAAAAATAAAATGGCAGCCCTGATGAAGCGCGCTACAGTAAGGGGTTTTTTTGGCGGGATTTGTAGTGAACGCATTCGTTGTTTTATTTTATTGTTTTTGCAATGTTTTCTGCTAGAGATTTGTTTCAAAAAGTGGTGCATTTTGAAGAAAATCGTCTGGTGCACGTGAGCAGTGTGGAGAACAAGAAAATACAATGTAGAAGGTCGTGAACACCCGACTTGCACTGGGTGCAGTTTTGGTGTTGCAACTCAGAATGAGGCTGCTGCAAATACTGTCAAGAACTCTAGAGAATATTTGTAATGCACTGGCACTAGCATTTCAAATCAAAAAAGAAATGAAAACTAAAAAGGACGATTGTCTTAAAAGGACTTGTACCTAGAGACGTTAATATATTTTAACCAACCAAAGCGCTCTAGTAGAAACCGCAGACGTGACGTGTTGTTGCGGTTAACACCTCGGTTGAAACCGGAACGTATTCCTATGGGTTTAGTTACAGACCTAGAAATTTACTACTGCTTATTTATTATTTACTAGCTTTTGCCCGCGGCTTCGCCCGCGTGGACATCGTTTTTACGACTGTCTTTGAGGGTGAGTGCTGCGCGAGCCGCTTGCTGGACATTAGTTTCCTCCAGATCCTTATCCCAGATCAGGTTATTCTGATTACCAGTCTATGTCATTTCCCACTCTCTCACCCATCTTTGTGCGAAAAATCACAATAATCCATTGTTCCGTTGCAATGTTAAATAAATGAACCAAAAAAAGGCATTTTTTTCAGTTCTCTTAGAAACTGCATCGAACTATGCTATTTTTACGGGATAAAAAGTTGCCTATGTCCTTTCCCGTGACACAGGCTTCCTGCATGCCAAATTTCATCAAGATTTGTCAAGGTGTTGCAGCGTGAAAAGGTAACAAACAAACAAACACGTTTTAACATTTATAATATTGGTAAGGATAATCAACTATGGACGCTTTCATTTATGCATGGATAAACATAACTATATATTAATTATCAATTCTCTACTACTAACGAGCAACATTAATTTTAGTGTTTGATATTTCAAAAACGGTTCAAACGATTTATCGATATATCGGTATTTTGGGGGCGAAAAATCGATCTAGCTGTAGGTTTCATCTCTAGAGAAACGCGTTTTTCCAATTTTTTACGCACATCGTCTTTATCTTTTTGATCGGTTATTAATTTCACTACACCAGATACAATATAAGCGATAGGCCAGTGTTCAAAGCGTTTGACTTCTTTCTCGTAGATAATGGGTTCGTTTCCCAGTCCAGTCAAATCTTTTTGCATTGTTTTGACCTTTTTTTTCATGTTTTGACTTTTCTGAATAAGGAAGTTGAAGCACAGATGAGATACTATTTACTACTGATTAAAGTGGCAATAGGCAGGCCATATTAGCATCATCTCATGAAGGCTTAGATGGAAGCGGGCTTACCAAGATTTCCCAACGCAATGGGGAACTGGCTATCCTATCTTAATGCCGCAACACATCAATTCTGTTAACATTGTTGTTTGGCGGCAGGACTTAGATAAGATGGTGGTAGCTAGAGCCAGGCGAGCTAAGAAAATGACCTACCACCAACCAAACAGAGACTTACAATGTTAGACCCTGCTGATGTGAAGTAAGTGGATTAACTACTACGCCATTAATTGATACAGCGCGCAGAAGATATAACCGATGGGGAATAAAACTTCTCGAATGGTAACCAGGGGTTGGAAGATGTGGCCCCCAGCTGGATGCAGACTCATGAACTGGTAATGATGTATGTGGCTGATTGGAGGTCTAGGGTGAGACCTAAGTTCAACAGTAGACGTCTTCCTGCTAAGATGATGATGATGGATGATGAATAAATGAACTGTTTACTCACAGGCAGTGAGGATAGTGGTGTTTGAGGCCTGGCAAGGAGTCTGGTGCTCGTAACCCAATGCCGCAGTCACCGCCGCTTAGCTCCTTACCCTGAAATTAAAATGGAGACAAAACTATCAATAAACAAGGCGGAAAGAAAGCAACGATTTCCAAAATCGAATTTAAGACATAAGACATTTATTGATTCCTTGTCACCAAACATATACATAATATTGGGAATAAATTAAATATGAAAATGAGAGGAGAATAATAACGAAATAACAGTGCGTAATACTACAAGTAGAAAAAAAAGACTATCAAAGTATGGTGTTTGTATGTGTGCGTGTGTGTGGTGTGGTGCAAGAATCACGGACCGCGCTCAGCTTATACTGCGGTGTTTTATTTTATGCATAAAATAAAACACCTAAAATACCTAAAATCGAACACCTAAAATCACTAAGTTATTTTAGGTGTAATTTAAGGTATTGTAGGTGTTACATTTTAGCTGTTTCATTTATAGTATTTATTTGATGTCATTTTAATATCACCACTTTTGATATAATGAATAAAATATCCTAATTTATGCATTTTATTTTACGTGTTTTAGGTATTTTTATTAGTTTGATGTTAGTATACACTTAAAAAATAGTATTTTACTGTAATAATCAATTAAAATTTTGATTATTAGATAAATACTAAAAAAAAAGCATTAAATCACTACGTTTATATGCGCTCATCTTGTGGCAGTAAATCAGTCTGCATTCCACTCCAAGATGGAATGGAATGTGAACACTCGTGATAGTCTTCAGAATTTAAAACAGCATAGCCTTTAAGTATTTGTAATTTTAAAGAGCTCCAATGTATGTTCTTTTTGGTAGTTGGGTATTGTAAATTACAGTACAGACATAAGGTGTTTTGTTAACTGCTGAAATCAATAAATTTAATGTTGGTCACAAATAAGTCGAAATAATTGCGTACTTGGAAAGCGTTTCAGTTGCATTTTGCCAGCTAAACACATTAGGTTGACAATTGTAATCTGTTAATTATGATTTTTACAAGCTTTTATTTTATTTGCAATGTTCGTTTTAAATGAGTAAGTTGTCCGCTACAAAATTGGTAAGTTAAATTTGACCTACTTCCCGGATTCCGATTGAGCTGAAATTTTGCATACATGCACGTTTAGTTTGGAAGACAATGTTTGGTAAGCTAAGTGACGTCATTCTAAATCCAATATTTTACTGCGGTGTTTTATTTTATGCATAAAAAAAACACCTAAAATACCTAAAATCGAACACCTAAAATCACTAAGTTATTTTAGGTGTAATTTAAGGTATTGTAGGTGTTATATTTTAGGTGTTATATTTAAAGTATTTATTTGATGTCATTTTAATAATATCACCACTTTTGATATAATGAATAAAATATCCTATTTTATGCATTTTATTTTACGTGTTTTAGGTATTTTTATTAGTGTGATGTTAGTATACACTTAAAAAGTAGTATTTTACTGTAATAATCAATTAAAATTTTGATTATTAGATAAATACTAAAAAAAAGACATTATAACAAAATACCACATGAAATTAAGGATCTAAACATTCAACAATTCAAAAACAAATTACTTAAGTGGCTGAATGACACAGACCGTTATAATATTAAAGACTTTTTAAATTTGTAGATTACTTTAGATTAAGATTGACATTATTTTGTATGTTTGTGAATTATTTCGGACGAAGATTAAAATATTTTGCATGCTATTTTATATACTAGCTAAACATGAGTTCTATATACATATTTTAAGATCTTTTTATACCATTTTTAAGGCAAATAAATTATTATGAATTATGAATTAAGAATACGAAATAATTTAAATTATTTTCAAATATAAGCTTGTACTTACCTAAATGTTTTTAGGTTCTTTCGCTCATTAAAAGTAATCTCTCTTAAAAGTGTTTGGGGTATCGTAATGAATCAAGTGTTATTGTGGGTTTTATTTAATGTAGAAAAAAAAATGTTTTCTAAATTTATTATGTTAATTAAAAAATCTGATAATGTGATCATCTTCCCGACTTAAGTCATAAAAGGCCCACATCCTTAAAAAAATAATTACAAATAATCGATATATTCAAAAACACGTAGGTGGAGTGAAGTCATGTCATGCTTCATTTTATTCGTTCATTTTATGCAATTAAATTGAAATTGGTAATAGTGAATATAAATAATATATATTTATCTACTCTCATATCGTAAAGTTCGCATTATCAACTTCAAAACGAGTTTATATTGGCATACTTTATAAACACAAAACCGTAATTTAAAAAAAAATACATTATAACATTATTTTGTTAGGAAATAATGTTATAATCAGGTTGTAATGTATTTTTTTTCCATTACGATACAAGTTAAACCAAAGAGATAATATCGCCAACGAAGTTCCATATCAATATTTTTTTTATTGGAACGCACATGCGGTTCGCGCCATTTTTACAGCAATACAAAAAGTTTTCATTCCAATTTTTACTTGTCTGTGACAGCGCCCGCTTTAACGCATGCGCGGTGATGTGTTGTTTTCATTGAATTTTGTTGTAGATACTGAATTTCGTGGATAATTTTCATTCTTGTTTAAAAATGTCTGAGATCAGTGAAAGCATTGTTTTTACCTGTCTGTGACACCGTCCGCTTCAGTGCAAGCGCGGTGATGCGCTGGAATTCAGCGCTATGACACGTTTTGTTGTAGGTACTTACTGAATTTCGTGGTATTTTTTTCTTACTCTTAACTTTGATCTTTATATTTTAGTTGATTCAATCCCAATGTATGAGATTAGATAAAGTAGTGTATGAAACTGCACATAATTTGGTCTTATTATGCAACAGTTTCATAAACTATTATTAATGTATAAAAAATATTTTAATTGATTATTGAATGAATGTGATCTTTATCTAATTTTTATATTATTTTATGTTAATGTGATGTTTGAATATTGTACTTTATAGATTTTTAGTCTGACAATAAATGAATTATTATTATATAAAAAAAATATAATAAATAAATAATGAATTGATAAATAAAGGTAGATAGCGTGTACCACAGAATGGAAAAAAAGTTATTTTTTTCTTATCTGTGGCGTGAACATTATTTATAGCGCGCGGACATACAGGTTTGTAAGTATGCCATGCGGAGTCAAATTAGGTAGAAAGTTCAATAAGTGAAGGTATTTAGAAAAAACAAATTTTCAATGTACTTGGAGGTCATGTAATGATTGGGATTTGTAATTTTTTTTGACGTGTTGGCTAATGACTCTGATATGTCACTTTATAGGTATATCGAATAATTAATTGCAGTTTTTTTTTATTAGGATTTTATCTGTCACGAAAAGGCGTTACGGCCGCGTGGAGGGGGTAGACAGAGAAAAGCTGGCGGCTGCGGCGGAGAGAGGGCAGCGGCTGTATTCGTATATAGAGAAAAGTTGAGATGGAGATATAAAGCAGGTACTTACTTAGCCTGGGTTACCCTTCGTACGCACAAATTCCCGGTCGACATTTTTTTATATATATTCAAAGTTTAGTTACATGTTAAATAAGTATAATTTTAAAAAATCTTATTAAGCCACTTGTCCGTTGAAGTTTCACTTCTGCTATGTGTCCCAGCACACATTTTTTTTTTAAATTCACAATTGGGAAGCCCTTGACCTCATCTCACCCAATGTAAACGACGATGATGCCGGAGATGAAAGCGGGCTTACCAAGATTCCTCAACGCAATGAGGAACTGGCTATCTTATCTTCAAGCCACAACACATAAATGCTGTTAGAATTGATGCTCGGCGGCAACACTTAGATAAGATGGTGGTAGCTAGCCAGGTGGGTTTAGAAAATGCCTTTCAACCAAACAAACCGAGTCATACAAAGTGAGACTCCGCCGGAAATCAAACCCGCGACCTCCTGATGTGCAGCTAATGGGCGTAACCATTACGCCACGGAGGCGGTTTAAAAATATGTCTAAAGAAAGTGTCAAAACTGAAGATGCCTCAATCCGAGCAGGTTGATACGTGTTAAAATAATATCGAACGTAAGTCTATTCATTTTAAGTTCAAATTTTAACGCGGGCTTCAAGGCGGCTGTTACGTTGAAACCGAACGCCCAATTCTTGATTTTTACATGTTTTTATTATCACCGATTTATGTGTGTTGGTTTCATTCAACATCAAATATTTTTTTTCTAGAATTTTTTCAATTAATGCCAAAAACAGAGTCTACAATATATTTTTTAACATCAAAAGTGGTAATATGTAATTATTATTATTACTATTATTTTATATTTACCTCAACTTTTGTAACGTATTATATATTTTGGTGTGGTGTTACTGAAACCAATAAAAGTATTTCTTTCTTTAATATTTTAAAAACTCTATTCAATTAAATCGATTTTTTATTACTCTAGTTAGGTATATTATATATATTTTCCATTGTGATCGCTTTACACGCTCTCTCAATAATTTGAATTGAATATTGTATTTTGAGCCATCTTAAGGCCTTAAGTAAGATGGGATCTACATGTACGTGGGTATAACAACGTATTTTCCAATTCCAATCGACTATGCAAAGTCGTGGTCACTGCCTCCATTAATCACTTGAGGTCGAAGACGAGAAAAAAAAACAAATTCGCCGTGCTTTCCGCCCCCGCTCCAAAAAACTTGAATTATGAGCGGCCGCGGGCGCCGAATTTCGATGCTTCCCGCTGATATAGGCGCGAAACTCATTTCTTCGATCAGACTGGAACAATTTACGGGATTTCGCTATAAAATTGTCGAGAGAAAATTCTACGAAAATCGATATAACTATATATTTTAGGTCATAACTATTAAAGTGAAATACATAAAATTTAAGCTCTTTAATATCCAGGAGTACACGTGCTACGCTACTATCCTCTTTTTAGGTTCCGTACAAAAATCAAAACGAAACCTTATAGGATCACTCGTGCGTCTGTCAGTCCGTCCGTCTGTCCAACTTTGCTCCGAATCTACTGGACCAAATCAGGCGAAATTTGGTAAGATAGTGTAATCCTATGATCCCAACACAGGTGTCCAAAGTAAATACATATTTTTTTTAAATAAGGGTTATTTTCGGGGGACAAATTAGGAAATAAAAAAAAGTTTTGGAAACCTTATTGTGTCATATATCAAATGAAAGGGCTCATTATCAGGATCTTAAATATATTTTTGTTTAAATTTTAAAGTAAATAGTATTGATTTTATTCATGAAAGAAGACGAAAATTGACCATTCCCCCCCCCCCCCCCCTGTTCTCCGAAACTAATGAGCCTAAAATTTTGAAAAAAATACAAAATATACTTCATGGCTTGTAGATAACAGGAAAACAGGAATTCTATCAATTGAAAAAAAGTGGTAAATCCAATGTAAGACGTTCACCTACGGAATAAAGTTCTAGTCATAATAGAAAATGGTCTATCGGTGTTCTACACAGGATTAATTTCGGAAAGTGTGTCCTGGAGCTTCACGACCTCATTCCCTCTCTTCATTTCATCATCGAACTACCTGTTGCGGAGGGCGATTTCACCCCTTTGTCGTTGATGTTCCACCTTTACGTACAAAGCGTTTTGCTTCTTCGTTCAATAAGCGAACGGGCAAGGAGTGGAATTCCCTGCCGACGTCTGTACTCCCCGATTCGTATAATTTAGGAATCTTCAAAACGAGAGTGAATAGGAACTTTTTGAGCTTGCTTGTTACATCCTCGGCTTCATCGGCACTTACCATCAGGTGAGGTGCAGCCAAACGCACTAAAAATTTTATTTAAAAACAGAAGTTCACTAAAACACCACTAGTTTGCGCTAGTAGTAGTTAACTGTATGGAGTACTGCTCTCACTTGTGAGACGGATCGGCTCGTTACCAGCTTTATGCCTTAGATTCGATCGACCGACGTGCTAGGAGACTCATTGGCGACAACAAACTTGTATCAAACAGGCCCCAAAGCCTGAACATCTCCACAAAGTCGCCTGTCTATCGGTGTTCTACAGGATTCATTTTGGAGAATGTGTCCTGGATTTTCACGACCTCATTCCCCCTCTCCATTTCATCATCGGACGACCAGGTGCAGAGGGCGGTTCCACCCCTTTGTCGTCAATGTTCCTTGTTCGAGAGTCATTACGAATCGTCTCGCACGCAGGTTTGACGACTTCCAGCCTCCTAAACAAGCTGGTTTTCGAAAGGGCTTTAATACTGCGGCAGATTATACAGAAGACCGAAGAGTACAATCAGCTACTATGCTTGGTGTTTGTGGACTATGAGAAAGCCTTTGATTCAGTCGAAACCTGGGCTGTGCTACAGTCTCTCCAGCGGTGCCAAATTGACCATCGATACATCGAGGTGTTGAAGTGTCTGTATGAAAACGCCACCATGTCGGTTCGCCTCTAGGATCAGAACTCGAAACCTATCCAGTTGCAGCGAGGGGTGGGACAGGGAGACGTTATGTCTCCGAAACTGTTCACCGCCGCCCTGCAAGATGTTTTTAAACATCTGGACTGGGGTGGACTCGGTATCAATATCAACGGCGAGTACATAACCCACCTCCGATTCGCTGACGATATCGTGGTCATGGCTGAGACTATGGAAGACCTAAGCACCATGCTCGATGGCCTCAGTAACGTCTCTCAACAAGTGGGTCTTAAAATGAACATGGACAAGACGAATATAATGTTAAATGTCCGTGTCGCACCCACCCCTCTAAAGGTTGTTGACGAATATGTACACCTGGGACAAACAGTCCAGCTAGGTAGTTCCAACTTCAAGAAAGAGATCAATCGAAGAATCCAACTCGGCTGGGCAGCGTTCGGGAAGATTCAAAATATCTTCACGTCCCAAATACCGCAGTGTCTCAGGACTAAGGTGTGTTTTGCCAGTGATGACTTACGAAACTGAAACATGGTCGCTTACTATGGGCCTCATAAGAAGGCTCAAGATCACCCAAAGGGCAATGGAGCGTGTTAAGCTTGGAGTTTCTGTGCGTGATCGAATCAGAAACGAGGAGATCCGCAGGACAACTAAAGTAACCGACATAGCTCATAGAATCGCTAAACTGAGGTGGCAGCGGATAGGGCACATAGCTCGTAGAACAGATGGCCGATGGGGTGTTAAAGTTCTTGAGTGGCGACGGCGCACCGGAAAACGTAACGTAGGCAGGACTACCACGCGGTAGACCGACGACCTGGTGAAGATCGCGGGAAGCCGATGGATGCGGGCAGCGCAGGACCTGTCGTCGTGGAAATCCTTGGGGGAGGCCTTTGTCCAGCAGTGGACGATTTCGGTTGATATGATGATGACGATGTTCCACCTTTACACACGAAGCGATTTGCTTTTTCGTTCATCATGCGAACGGCCAAGGGGTGGAATTCCCTTCCGGCGTCTGTATTCCCCGATTCGTAAAATTTAGGAATCTTCAATACGATAGTGAATAGGCATTTTTTGAGTTTTTGTGTGACATCCTCGGCTGCATCGGCACTTACCATCAGGTGAGGTTCAGCCAAACACACTCAAATTTTTAATAATTAAAAAACATCTCGCATCTTACTGTGAGGATTTCAAAAGTGATATTTTGTATTTGACTTTGGCATTGTACGGAACCCTCTCCACGCGAGTTCAACTCGCACTTGGCCAGTTTTATTTTATGTAAATTATATCTTTATGGTAATAAGGCAAGCATGTTTTTCCTTATATGCCGGTAAGGCTGGCTGTCCACCATCACTAGAGATGTGCGATGTATGTAGCTAAGATATGTATGTATGTATGCAAGACTGGAACAATTTACGGGATTTCGGTATAAAATTGTCGAGAGAAAATTCTACGAAAATCGATATAACTATATATTTTAGGTCATAACTATACATAAAATTAAAGTCTTTAATATCCAGGAGTACATGTGCTACGATGCCATCCTCTTTTTTTATGTAAATTATATCTTTATTGTAATAAGGCAAGCATGTTTTTCCTTATATCCCGGTAAGGCTGGCTGTCCACCATCACTAGAGATGTGCGATGTAAGTAGCTAAGATATGTATGTATGTATGTATGCAAGACTGGAACAATTAACGGGATTTCGCTATAAAACTGTCGAGAGAAAATTCTACGAAAATAGATATAGCTATGTATTTTAGGTCATAACTATTAAAGTGAAATACATAAAATTGAAGCTCTTTAATATCCAAGAGTACACGTGCTACGCTGCTATCCTCTTTTTTTATGTAAATTATATCTTTATTGTAATAAGGCAAGCATGTTTTTCCTTATATCCCGGTAAGGCTGGCTGTTCACCATCACCAGAGATGTGCGATGTATGTAGCTAAGATATGTATCTATGTATGTATGTATGCAAGCGAAAAACCGCCTAAGTGCGACTCTGAATCGCGCAACCACCACACGTCTCCGTACGAGTATAACAATGATACCTTTTCATTTTCAAACAAAACACATCATCGAGAGCGACAGATAAATGATTTTACAAGCTTTAATTTAGTTTCACCTGTCCCGGTGTCTGTAATGAAATCTTTCAAGTTAAATGACCACTTGACCCACCCGGTTTCCGATTGAGCTGAAATTTTGCATACATATGAATATCGCGTGAATATTCAATATTAAAAGCTTGTACTTTAATTTTACCTGTCCCGGTGTCTGTAATGAAATATTGCAAGTTAAATTTTACCACTTTCCGGTTTCCGATTGAGCTGAAATTTTACAAGCATAATATGTATATCAAGTTGAAATGCAAAATTAAAAGCGTGTACTTGAAAGTTTTAAGGTTTTCGAAATGTTTTTTTTTTTCACCTGTCCCGGTGTCTGTAATGAAATATTGCAAGTTAAATTTGACCTACTTTCCGGTTTCCGATTGAGCTGAAATTTTACAAGCATAATATGTATATCGAGTTGAAATGCAAAATTAAAAGCGTGTACTTGTAAGTTTTAAGGTTTTCGAAATGTTTCACTTTCACCTGTCCCGGTGTCTGTAATGAAATATTGCAAGTTAAATTTGACCCACTTTCGGATTTCCGATTGAGCTGAAATTTTGCATGCATATTAAAACCGGCCAAGCATAAGTCGCTAAGGATCCCAAACTATATCGCGTGACAATGTAATACTAAAAGCTTGTAAGCTGTTAGGTTTTCGAAATTATTTTAATTCAGTTTGGGATCCTGAGCGCGAGTAAGACTTATGCTTGGCCGGTTTTAATTAATTTTTATTTAACTGAAGGATTAGTACTATAATCCCTAATCCCTATATAATATTATAAATGTGAAAGTAACTCTGTCTGTCTGTTACGCTTTCCCGCAAAAACTACTGAACGGATTTGGCTGAAATTTGGTAGGTAGACAGAATAGGACCTGGATTCAGACATAGGCCACTTTTTACCACGCTCGCGAGCCGCTTGCGGCTCGCGCACTGCGCACCCTCAAAAAGTCGTAGAAACGTGGTCCACGCGGGTGAAACCGCGGGAAACAGCTAGTTACATATATATTCACGCCTGTATGTATTAACCTTTATAACGATAGAGCAAAAACATATAAAAGGCCAAGTGTGAGTTGAACTTTTTTTTTTATTTACAATTGGTTAGCCTTTGGCATCATCTCATCTGATGGTAAGTGACGATGATGCCCAAGATGGAGGCGGGCTTACCAAGATTCCCCAACGTAATGAAGAACTGGCTATCTTATCTTCAAGCCGGAACACATTAATGTTGTTAACACTGATGTTTTGCGGCAAGATTTATATAAGATTGTTGTATCTAGCCAGGCGGGCTTAGAAAATGCCCTACCACCAACCAAACCGAGTTTTACCAAGTTGACCCCGGCGGGAATCGAACCCGCGACCTCCTGGTGTGAAGCGAATGGACTAACCATTACGCCACGGAGACGATTTAACTCGTGTGGCTAGGGTTCCGTACCATTCCGTTTTCCGTAAGAACTTTAAGACTAAGGATATTTAACCATCTCCACGGCGTAATGTTTTAGTCCAATAGCTTCACATTAATAGGTCACGGGTTCAATTCCCGGCGTAGACTAACTTTTTAAGACACGGTTTGAATGGCGGAAGGGCATTTTCTGAGCTTTTTACTAGCTTTAGCTACCACTATCTTATCTAAATTTTGCCGCCAAACATCAATGGCAACAACATTGATTGTTCCGGCCCAGTTTCATTCCCATCAGGTGAGATGATGCCAAGGGCTTACAAATTGTTAATAAAAAAATCGTTTAGGTTTTTCTGTAAAATATATACCTAAGACAGGACCTTTATAGGGCTCTTCTGAAATACCTAAAAATCATTTAAGATGGTATTTAGATCATAAAACTAAACAACTTTCCCCAAGGAAAAAAATAATAATTCGCAAAATAATTTTTGGTGCTTTCATATACTAAACTGATCAGCTGATAGCAAGTTTTGTATGGCAGGTAATTTTTTTTGCTTATTTAGTACTAGCTGTTTCCCGCGGCTTCACCCGCATGGACCACGTTTCTATGACTTTTCGAGGGTGCGCAGTGCGCGAGCCGCAAGCGGCTCGCGAGCGTGGTACAAAGTAGCCTATGTCTTAATCCAGGTCCTAATCTGTCTACCTACCAAATTTCAGCCAAATCCGTTCAGTAGTTTTTGCGGGAAAGCGTAACAGACAGACAGAGTTACTTTCGCATTTATAATATTATATTATATATTATATTATAGTAGGGATAAATATAATAAAAAGCGTCGGTGGCTCAACCGGTAACGACTCGGTCCATCTAACCAGAGGTACCGGGTTCAAATCTGGACGGCCAATGTACCAATGAGTTTTACAAAAACTTACGTACATACTTACCGATTGCTTTAACGGTGAAGGAAAACATCGTGAGGAAACCTGCACACGCCTGCGAAGAAACTCGAAGGTTGTGTGTGAAGTCGACCAACCCGCACTGGGCCCGCGTGGTCGACTAAGGCCTAATCGCCCTGATTCAGGGTAGGCTCGAGCCCCTCGGTGGGGACGTATATGAGCTGTAGTGGTGAGGGATAAATAGGTTCAGGGAAAAGTTGTTCAGTTTTATAAGCCGACCCTTGCTTTAAATTAATTTCAGGTATTTCAAAAGGATCCTTTATTCCTTTTTTTTTAAACCGCTTAGTTGTTTTGGAAATAAAGTGTGGGTATGCTCAATTTTCAAATATTTTATTTTATATAAAAGTATACACATTAAAACTAAAAAAAATATATATTTGTGATCCTCAAAAAACCCTTTCATTTATTACAACAAATATTTGGAAAAAAATGTTTTTAATTTGCTGTTTTGCCCCCACAAACCAAGCCCTAATATTTGAATTCGTTCATTTGTCCTATACGGTCGTCATTGGGTCAGCAAGTTACCTACTAAATTATATCTTTTCGTCCAGCAGTCTCTGAAAAAATCGTATGTGACAGACGAACGGGCAGACAGAAACATGAGTGGTATTATAAGCGTTCCCTTTTTTCATTGGATGTATGGAACCCTAAAAATACATGTCTTGTATTTAAACCCCCTATTTTTGAGTTTTTTACATTTTTGATTACTTATTTTTTAGTAAATTCCCCATAACAACACAAATTTAACCGCCTCCGTAGCTCAGAGGCAAAGTTCACTGGCTTTACACAGGAGGTCGCGGGTTCGATTCCCGGCGGGGTCAATTGTAAGACTTGGTTTGGTTGGTGGTAGGGCATTTTCTAAGCCCGCCTGGCTAGCTACCACCATCTTATCTAAGTCTTGCCGCCAAATATCAATGTTGATATCATTGGTGTGTTCCGGCATGAAGATAAGATAGCCAGTTTCCCATTGCGTTGGGGAATCTTGGTAAGCCCGCTTCCATCTTCGGCAACATCGTCACTTACCACCAGGTGAGATGTTGTCAAGGGTTTACCAATTGTGAATAAAAAATAAAATAAAAAAAATTTTTAAATTTTAGCCTACTTAATCGTAACTATTTTGAAAATTTCTACGTATTACGGTTCAAAAGATAACAGTCCTTTAAATGTTGTACAGACGGACAGACAGACAGATGCCGAAGGTTTAATAATAGGGTCATGTTACCTGATAGGGAACCCTATAAATAACCAATCAGATCACATTGAATTGAATTAAATTCTCGAGCAAGAGCTGCGTGCCAGGGAGGGATGTTTGCTGAGGATGTGCGCTAAGGATATGTGCGCTAAGGATAAGTGCTGAGAATGTGTACTAAGAATATAAGCTACCGAAGTATAATAGGGATGTGTGCTTAAGATGTATGAGGAGGCGTAGAATTAGTGAAACCGTTTCGCCACGAAAGTACTGGATTCAAAACCGTAAGCTCTCGTAATGAAGTCTCCATCGACTCGATCTCTACGGAGCCCCGAGCGTGCGTTATGGCACAGACATGCTGAACTAACCCAACTTAACAGCCCCTAATGATCCACTACCTGATTTTACTGAATTGGACCACCTCCGTGGCATAATGATTAAGGCCATTAGCTTCACTTTAGGAGGTTTCGGGTTCGTTTCCCGGCGGTATCTAACCTTGCATGACTCCTTTTGGTTGGCGGAAGGACATTTTCTAAGCCCGCCTGGATAGCTGGCACCATCTTACCTAAGTCTTACCGCCAAGTATCAATGTTAACAGCAGTGATGTGTTCCGGCTTGAAGATAAGATAGCCGGTTCCTCATAGGCGGTAATATTACAGATTTTCGTTATTTTTGACGTCAATTACTCTTAAACGACAGAAAACCCAAGGTTGAAAAAAAATACCATTATTGTTGATGATGTTCCTTAAAGTTAAAAAGCTCACGATTGAGGAGTTTTGGCTTAATAGAAAAAAACCCAAAGATAGGTCCACACCGTTACTTTCAACTCTAAGTATGACTAACATTTTGAAGTAAAAATTTAAAAAAAAATTAAAACAATATTTGTTATGATAATACAAAGCGAATAATGTTATTATTTCTTATAATTTCATTGTAGTTTTTGATTGAAACGAAAAACCATTGAAAAAATTCAAAAAGAGTGGTTATTTTCTTTACTCTTTACACGTAAAGAAAAAGACAGAGACAACTGTTCCAATCAATACCTGGCCTCGCCTTAAGAGGAAACGAGGTCTAAATGATAGGTTATTGAATAAAATGTTGCAAACCTCTCTGTATACCTACAACAAGAAAGGGAGAACTGCAGCACAGACCGATAATCACACTAGTATTATAAAGGCGAAAGTTTATGAGTGTGTATGTTTGTTACTTCGTCACGCAAAAACTACTAAACGGATCTGGCTGAAATTTGGTAGGTAGACAGATTAGGACCCGGATTAACACATAGGCTACTTTTTTTATGCTCGCGAGGCGCTCGCGGCTCTCGCACTGCGCACCCTCGAAAAGTCATAGAAACGTTGTCCATGCGGGTGAAGCCGCGGGAAACAGCTAGTCAGCACTAAACTTGACCAAAGCAGCATTTCCTTATTAATCATTGCTCAAGTTTTGGAGGAGGAAACAGAAAAAAACGATTTTCAAGATTCAAGGTATTTATTCAAAATATGAGCAAATTACACAGTTTCTGGTTGTCATAAAATAATAATAACATAATGTCATTTGTGAAAAATCAATAAATTAACAATCATTATATAATAACGTCAAAATTCAATCCTTGAAATAAACCAGATTGTGCAGTGACTTATATATTACTGGCGTAAGATTGTGTCATTATTAGAACATGAAAACAATTATTTATTTTCGTTTTATTGTTAACTAGCCGTTTCCCGCGGCTTCACCCGCGTGGACCACGTTTCTATGACTTTTCGAGGGTGCGCAGTGCGCGAGCCGCAAGCGGCTCGCGAGCGTGGTAAAAAGTAGCCTATGTCTTAATCCGGGTCCTAATCTGTCTACCTACCAAATTTCAGCCAAATCCGTTCAGTAGTTTTTGCGGGAACGCGTAGCAGACAGACAGAGTTACTTTCGCATTTATAATATTAGTAGGGATATGCGCATTTTTGTTGGGTGTCTGAAAATGACGTTTCAATTGGGCAATTTTCTCAGTTTTTTTAAGCTCCTACTCCCTGTTATAATTAGAATATGGGAAAAAACATAACATAGGGGCATGGCCATGGTAGTTATAGGTTTGAAGGAAAAATCATTTTTGCTCTATTGTCACATTGCTCTAGTTTCCTCTTAATCTACCTTCGCTTCTGTCAACCACTATCGCGTAGGTACGTGGAGAGCAACAAATACATGTACGGCTGTTTTGATTTTGTAAGCCAAGATGTGGTAATATGGCGGGTGAAACGAGCCGGCAATATTTTGTTATAGTCTTTTAAAAACCGTCACAAAAACTGCCCCTTGTATGATTAAACTGATATAAGTTTAAAATTTGATCTACTAAGAGTGCACTCCTAATACTGTCTGTGTGATTAATCCACAATCTTGTCAAAGGCATTAAAACGTATTTAAAATGTTTAATATCTAATTTTAACTTCTCGTGTAATATTGTTTTCATATCCTCATGACATTATTATTATTATTTTTTTATTGAAGTGCGTTTGGCTACACCTCACCTGATGGTAAGTGCCGATGAAGCCGAGCATGTAACACGCAAGCTCAAATAGTGCCTATTCACACTCGTCTTGAAGATTCCAGTGATTTTATTTTGACATTATTAACACTGATGATTATGACTATTTTTAATGATTCTCACAAATGACATTATGTATATGTAATTACTATTTTATGATTATCAGGAAGAGTGTAATATGCACCTACTTTGAATGAACATTTTGAATTGAATTTGAATTGAATTAGTACACCAAATTATGACAGGGGCAACCAGTTTACCGCCAGCCACATCTGCACCACCCGGAGCCATGGCTCTCCCGGTGCACCCCACGCATGGCCCTGTTTAAGGAGATATACTGTCCTAAATAAGCATCTTGTTGGCACAAATTTCGAACAAAAGACCAATAAAATAAAGCTCACTTTGGCGCGTGCGGAAATGTAGGTGTTACGACCTCCGCTTCATCCGGGTAGTATATTGAAAATTGCGAACTTAAAACTCATAACATGTTTGTAATTTGTAAGAATCATCGAAATGGCTTTTGTGTTTGGAAAGAATAAGAGATTTTTGCGAAAATCACAGATAATTTTGATTTCTTTCATAATTTTTCCTGACAAGCGCTATGACTTAAAAAATAAATGAAAAAGATATTAAACTCAAAATGTTATTTTATTTTATACTATTACATTTCATGTATTTTTTTTAATATTTGAACCATCAATTTAGAAGGAGAAGGCCTTCAAGGAGTGTGCTGAGGTCATTCTATTTAGTTTATATTCGATTTATTTTTGTATTTTTTATTAATATTTTTTTATTGATACTGTCTTCGTCCATCTGTTTGTCTTTGTTTTACCTATTCATGACTTTTTTTGTTTATTATTATATAGATTAATTTTACCATTAACTTTTACCACCACCTTTTAATTTTAATATCATTAAAAGGTGGTGGTAAAAGTGTTTTTTTACTTATTCGGACCCTGCCCTATGCATGATTAGACATGACTACGTTAGTACTATATTGGCGTATTGTATGTTTAGTCATATTACGTTACCGCTAGTTGTTTTACAATACGAAGCTGCATTGCAATACAGCGGGTCGACGATAAGGCAGATTGCATTACCGCTGGCATTGTGTCGCAGGCATACTGTATGATTCGTCATTTTACATACGGTCAGGCAAATTATATAATGGCGAGGGCGGGGCAGTTAAATCAATCAAACCTGACCGAACCTAACATCGCTCGCTTCGTGAGCTCATTCACAATCTGCCGTACGGCATTTTGGCAATTTTCCTGGCTCGGCATTTTACAATCTGCGTACAGAATTTTACAATTTATAAAATGACCAATTTGCCTGCCACCTATGACGCGATGACGATGCAGCGTATCGTCGACACACTGTATATCGCAATGTGCCTCCGTATTGTAAAACAGCTAGCGGTATTGTAATATGACTAAATATACAATCCGCCTACGACATATATACTTTGACATGACAGTGGCAAAAGAAGTCTTTAATGCGGGTTGGGGTTTGTTTTTATTACTTCCCATCATGTGAGTTGCAGCCAAACGCACTCAAATTTTTAATTAAAAAAATGTAGTCACTATACCAGTTCCCATGCATAATGTTTCGACCCTTTTATACCGCAACCATAAAATATTCAACCAATGATAAAAGCTCTGTTTGTTTGGCATACTGAATTCAAACATGAATTCATTCAAAATATGAAATTACTCGTTTGTAAAGCTTTTTTGATAAATAATGTTTTTTTTAATCCACTATTGATAAGCCCTTGGCATCATCTCACCTGATAATAAGTGGAAGTTGGAAGCAGGTTTACCAAGATTCACCAACGTAATGGGGATCGGCTATCTTATCTTCAAGTCGTAACACATCAATGCTGTTAACACTGATGTTTGGCGGCAAGACTTAGATGAGACGGTGGTCTATACAGGACGCGCGCGATTTGTAAAATGGATCCTGCAAATCTTTCAGAGCTGTAAAACATTGTTTCAAGAACAATGCCAAAAAAGACTTTTAATCCACGACAAACTTTTGATTTCCCAGGATAACATTAAGGCAAGGCATTGATTGGAACTGTTGTCTCAGTCTTTTTTTTGTAAAGAGTAAAGAAAACAACCACACCTTTTCATTGTTTTTTTCGTTTCAATTTAAAACTACAATTGATTTTTAAAAATCGAACTAGCGTTATGTGTTTAGACTAATCGACTAAGAAAATTTAGAGGTACTACTCGTAAATCGATTTCGTTTGTCTGTAAAATGCAAATCTCTCTTTTAAACAATGACTTCTATATTACTGGCGTAAGGACCTGGCCAACGCGCACGACTAATGCTCCCAGCGAATTGGTGCGAAAATCAAAAGTTTCGCACACTCGTGACTCAGTCTTCTGCGGGAAATTGCAGAGTGCGGTGGAAAGATATTCCATATAAAAATGCCTTGTTGTGTTGTTAGAGGCTATAAGTGTCATGAAAGGAAGGCTAAAAAGAAACATGGGATATCATATCATGGTTAAGCACATTGTATTTTTTCTTGTAAACAAATTAACTAAACGCATTTTTAAAGCGACAATTCTACCAAGGTCCTTTTAGCGCGGCACTGACGTCAACTCTCGCCCACGCTAGTTCTTACGATTTTTGTCAGATGGCGTTACTTTTGCATGTATGAAGAAAATCTGAGTAAAATATGGAGACGGGCGGATCCTTCTGTCCAAATCTGTGCTTTTAAAAGAGGTTTCTTTGACATATTTTCTTCTGTTAAAAAAGTTAACGAATCGTGTTCCTGTAACTGATAAAATGAAGTCATTGAAATAAAAAATCAGGTTACAAAATATCACTTTAATATGTTTTGTAATTGCTGAGAAAAATCGAGATCCCTGCGACAACAACATATTACAGAAATCCTTGCCTGAGTCTGTGTTTCCCGACTCTTACAATTTGGGGATCTTCAAGGCAAGAGTGAATAGGCATTATTTGAGTTTGCGTGTACCATTCTCGACTACATCGTCACTTACCATCAGGTGAGGTCAAAAGCACTCAAATTTAAAAAAAGTATGTCTGTCTGGGTAACTAATACCCGAATCCGTTAAGCGGAATCGCAAGGATGAGCAGCAAACATCCGAACCTTCGTATTGAAAGAGTAGCACAGGGCAACCCTGGCATGTTTAGAATGTAGCAGATAACGAAGCATCGCGTGCCCAGAGGCAATAGCAGAACAAAGCGATGCAGGGGTGAAGCTATTGTTACAGCATTAGATGTCGACTGCGTGGCGGCAACGGCAAATAAAAATAGAAAATTTATAGTAAGGTACTATTTTCAAATTTATATTCTGCGCTCACGCACTTCAACACGCAATTGGAATTAAGATAAAGCGTCGACCTTGGTTTTATTTTATGGGATAGGTTTTCCCTTAATATAGGTAACCTTTCTTAAAAGTAACCTCATATAGGTAATCTTTATTAAGAGGATTGTGAAGCTGTGACTTTTCATACAAACGGCATTAATGCGCAATGGTACTTAAAAATCTGTCTTTGTCTTTTTCTTTACGTGTAAAGAGGGAAGAAAATAACCACACTTTTGCACTTTTTCGATGTTTTTCGTATTTATTAAATAAAAATCCATTCGATGTTTTCCCTTCAGTCACCTTTGAACTTTATTTTAGTAAATAAATCATATTATCAAATTACTTATTTTAAGAATAAAACCGAAAATAGGCGATAAAATAACTCGAAAAGAGGTACCTTTGCGAAATTATTCTATCGAGCCAACTTTATTAAATCGTGTTTCCAGTCGATATTGTCCCTCGTAACTATTCTCAATAATACCAGTATGTTTTCCTAGTACTTAAATTTGCTGTTAACTACTTCAAAAATGAATTATAAAAACCTGTTTAAGTGGATTTTTAGGTACCACGGGGCCTTAACGTTTTTCACCTCTTATACGTTAGGTAACCGATTAGGACCAATTTCTGATAGGTTATCAGTCAGAACAAAAGCTAGGCTTATAAGTTTCTTTTTTTTAAATTACTGATTATAAATGAACAAAAAATGGCCAAAATTAGTTTTGTATAAAAAATAAAAATAAAACGTGAACAAAAATAAAATTAAACTTATTAACTTAATCGAAAATACAAAAAAGTATAAGCCTAGCTTTTTAAATGACTGACAATCTGTGAAAAATTGGTCCAAATCGGTTAAAATTTAAGAGGTGAAAATCGTTAACGTAGTTTGTATAAAAAGTCGCAGCTTCACAGTCCTCTTAAGAGCGTCGTCGGTGCCATAACGGCTAGGGTCGCTACCTCCTATCCTGGAGGTCGTGGTTCGAATTCTGCCACGTAGCAATGTGTTAATTTTCGATTTTTTATGTATGTCAATCTGACGTTCTTACGGTGAAGGAAAACATCGTGAGGAAACCTGCACACGCCTGCGAAGAAACTCAAAGGTTGTGTGTGATGTAACTGAATTTTTTTTTCTTATCTGTGGATGTAACCCTATCCCCAATCCAGCATAAGCTCGAGCCTCTCGGTGGAGACGTATATGAGCTGTTATGATGAGGTAGGTAACCATTCTTCAAAGTAAAGATTCCAAAAATATAATCAAACTTCCATATTCCTAAAATATTTGTTACTACAATTCTCGATCGCTGACAATTTTTTTTTATTCACAATTGGTAAGCCCTTGACATCATCTCACCTGATGGTAAGTGAAGATGATGCCGAAGATGGAAGCGGGCTTACCAAGACTCCCCAACGCAATGGAGAACTGGCTATCTTATCGTCAAGCCGGAACACATCAATGCTGTAAACACTGATGTTTAGCGGCTACACTTAGATAAGATGGTGGTAGCTAGCCAGGCGGGCTTATAAAATTCCCTACAACCAACCAAAATCGAACCCGCGACCTCCGGGTGTGAAGCGAATGGACTAACCATTACGCCACGGAGGCGGTTAAAGTAAAGTCAAGAGGTTCTGATAAAACGGAGCGGAGCAATTGACAACGCTATTTTGCCGTTTGCCGAAAGATCTGATCGATTCGGTCCAATAGCCAGCGGTAGCCAATCTTTGCGCAGGTCAACTACAGACGGTGCCGATATTTAATTTCTGAATGATAAACCTGAAAATCCTGAAAATACCAACCCGTACTGGGCTCGCGGGGTCGACTAAGGCCCGATCGCCCGAATTCAGGGTAGGCTCGAGCCCCTCAGTGGGGACGTATATGAGCTGATATGATGAAACCTGAATACAAGAAAGGTCTATTTAGTCGTCCTATTGATTCAAAACATTTCTGATAGAAGCTAATTTATCAAGGCGTGTTTTTATGCAATTTATATTCCCTCGTAAGCTTCAGAAACTTCATTTTATTATCGTCTGTGGCATTCCTTACAGGCGACAGGCGAAGGGTGGCTTATGGGCTGGAAACGCGCGGCAATCAAACGCAGGCACGTTTTCTATCGAACAAGTAAGGAGGCCGAGCGATTTAGGAGCTCCGTTTGCAAGAACGAACGGACAATTGGATTGGATAAACCCAAAGATTGAATTTCAAGATATTATTCAGAAAATCTCATTTTTCAGTACAGCTCATTTGTATAATTTGTGATAAACAGGTGTAAAAAAAACCGGCCAAGTGAGAGAAAGAATCGCACACAAAGGGTTCCGTACCATCATACTAGATGGCGCTAGTATAAAGGATTCCATACCATCATACTAGATGGCACTAGTACAAAGGGTTCCATACCATCATACTAGATGGTGCTAGTTTCTTCGTGTTTAAATAAAACACGTTTTTTGTATAGATAATTTTGTCACTTTTTCGAATTTTTAGTATTTGCTGTTAAAGCGGCAACAGATATACTTCATCTGTAACAATTTCAACTGTCTAGCTATCACGGTTCATTAAAAAAACAGCCTGGTGACAGACAGACAGACAGAAAGACGAACTGACAGCGAAGTCTTAGTAATAGGGTCCCATTTTTACCCTTTGAGTACGGAACCCTAAAAATTGTGGGATCAGTTAAGAAAGGATTCTACTCCTCTAACTGAACAACTTTCCTCAAGGATCCAATAGTCAAATAATGATTAATAATCCCCACAATATTTTTTTTTTTTGTTTCCTTCACCCAAAGGTTCCTCACGATGTTTTCCTTCACCGTAAGAGCGCCGGATAAACGTACATATGAAATCTAAATTCGAAATCACATTGGTACGTGGCAGGATTTGAACCACGACCTCCCGGACAGGAGGCGGCGGCCTAAGCCGTTACGCCACCGGAATTGTACCTACATATTTCAGTTGAACTTAAAAGTATTACATATTTTCCAGGCTATTTGCACATTTAAATAGAAAAAAAAAACGAGTGTGCTTTACCACAGAATAGAAGTACGTAAAACTTCTTTAGCTCCATCTATATATGTTTGAAAGTAAATACTTAGTCTTCAGAAAATTATCAAATCTTTTTTGTCATATGAGGTATAGACAGTTTATGAAAAGAGTTTTATTATCCTCTGAAAATGATCAAATCTTTTTTATCTTATTTGTTTTGATTGTTTAGACAACCTTGGCAACCGATATTGTTGGTAAACAAAAATAAATAGTATCTCTCTTTCTATCTCCACCAATTTATATATCCCTCCCAACTTCCGTTCGCCTCGCCCTATCCCACTTCCGTAACGCTCTCGTCACGCATCCACCAGCTTACTCCCCACGTCAAGCGTACGTTAAGAAGTTTTACTTAAAAAAAATATAATTTTACACAACACTCTGTACAAATTTATTGCCTACGTGAAATACTTTTTTATAATGAAAAAGAAGTATAATCTATTAACTAGTAACAAACAACAAAATGACCTAGTAAATATAGGTTAACAAAGGAACCTGGATATAAGATCGTATTTCTAGCGCTGGTTTACTGCCCTTTCACACGAGACCTTTTTCGCCTGTTTTACTAACCTTGTACGCTAAGTATGCTTTAAAAATTACTAATTTATAATAAGTCAGATGTGCCCAAAAATTTGACATACGTAATGCTGTAATATCTTACATAATAACACCAGTGTATTTCTCAATGACAAATTGAAAGCGGGAATTGACGTGATTTTATTTACTCGCGACCACGGCTATCGAAGCATAGTCGAAACGTTGAGGTAAAAACAACATAAATACCTGTTCATATGTTAAATAAAATCACGTCAAGTCAAGCTTTCAATTTTTCATTCATTATGAATGAGTAATCGTGAAAGCTTATAGTGTTATAGTGTATTTCTCGTAAGGGAAAAACTAGTCACTAAAGAGATGATGCCGAGGGCTCACCAATTTAAAAAAAAAACAAGAAAGTTAAGGCCCTTTTGCACCACTGCAACACACATATTATGTTGTTATTCACTATTTTAGTTTTATTCACTTATAATTTATTTGCTTCTTATACAAGTCATTTTATTATATATTTTCACTAATAACACATTTTAGTTTATATATCCACTAATAAAACATTAAATTATTACCTTAATACTTTTGGGTACAAGCTTTAAACGCTTCTTCATCCATTTCTTTGAAAAATTTCGAATTGCCATTGATAAATAAAAAAAAACGAGATCTACAGTACTCGCATATGATGTGTAACATGTGACAAAATACTTATGAAATTAATTAATTATCGGGTCGTACATTCACGGGCCGACCCTTCGAATAGTAGTATGTCATCTTTGCCTTTGCCATCACACTAGGCGGCATGGCTATGACAACCTTAGTTTTCGAGAATTAAAAAACGTTCGCATTTCCTGTTACACATTTCCGTCCCATTTCACGAAATCACTGCCACAAATTGCAGGAAAGCGAGAGCAAAGATGTTACACATCAAAAATGCTTTATTTTTAATTATTTCGTATTTTTCTCAGAGAACACTTTCATTTAAAACCCATCTCATGGGGGAGCATAAAAAATAAATGATCCGCCATCTTTGGGAGTCCACCATATTGGATTTACAAAATTTTACGCTATAGCTTTCATGAAGGATATAAAATTAAATAAAATTAACGTGTATGCACAGTTTCAGCTCAATTGGAAACAGGAAAGTGGTTGTAATTTAGCTTCCAAGATTTGTCCCAAACTACCAGACAGACAGACTAACTAACACGGCAAGCTATTATAAAGCTTGTAAAAACAAATAAAACAGCATTTATAGCTTCGTCAGCGACCGGTTTCGAATTCCAGAACTATTTATTTACACAATGCGTGGGTACAATCGAAATGAATTTTAGGGTTACCAGATAATTACAATTTCAACAGATTTGGCAAAAAATACCAATGTCAGGGAAGATTAATACAATAACTTAATAAAATAATATTAAAATAGAATTACAAAACAAATCGTAGTCATTTGACTAAAAGGACTTCCAAAAAGGAGGAGGTCTGTATTCCCCAACCCGTATAATTTAGGAATCTTCAAGTCGAGAGTGAATAGGCACTATTTGAGCTGGCGTGTTACATCCTCGGCTGTATCGGCACTTACCATCAGGTGAGGTGCAGCCAACCGCACTCAAATTTTTAATAAAAAAAGAGGTTCTCAATTCGATTGTATGTTTTAGGGTTCCGTACCCAAAGAGTGAAAACGGGACCCTATTACTAAGCTTCGTTGTCCATCCGTCTGTCTGCCCGTCTGTCACCAGGCTGTATCTCATGAACCGTGATAGCTAGACAGTTGACTATTTAGTCAAAAACATAAAATAAAATGTTAATTACTTTAAATAATTAAAATAAAGAAAATGTGAATAGAGAGATTTGGTCAATAAAATAGTTCTTCGGTATTTTGTATCGTATGTCTGTTGATTTCTAGAGCTTCCAATGCATAGTCTGTTCTAAGGTGTTCAGCATTTCCAACTATTAGAATTACATTTAATCTAAGTACATGAAGTACGCAGTGTATGTTTTAGTATATTTATGTGTCACACCAGTCAAGGGGCCAGGTCTTGAGGTGACAACCCAATTAAACTTGTTTCCAGTGCCGGTACACCATATTTTAAAAGTTTAGTGAGGCGGCTGTTAATTTCCTGGGTGAATTTATTGCTCGTTCCACTTTTGGTGTTTTCTTTCGAACTTATTTCTGAGAAGGTTGTTTTTAAGTTTGTAACATTTAGGGAAATACTTAATGTAACTAAACCACTATTTAACATATTGTTTTCTAGATTATTCTCGATTCGTTTCACAATTTTTATATGTAAGTATCTTCGTAACATTATCAGCACCATATTGTACAATAGGGATGACGAATGCTAGTCATCTGAGTTACTTTTTATCACCTATCAAAAACGACATTTTGTTCAAAAAATGTTTGAAAAACCTAGGCGTGGCGTCATAATTTAACAGCGTCATAGGTGATGTATCATCCTTTTTGGAAGTCGGTTGAAAATAACGCATTTCCTTTGTCGAAATCACTCCCTATTATTGCAGGAAAGGGAAAGAAAAGATGTTACTCATCAAAATTATTTTGTAAATAATATATTACCACTGTATAACCTAGTACTCTTTATTGTACTGTGGTATTACAGAGGTGCGTACCCATTTGGACATCTAACAAATCGATGAACTATTATGCCAACTTTGTATAATGTCATAATGTGACATGTTACAAATTGACTAATCCTACTAATATTATAAACGCGAAAGTTTGTAATAATCTATGGATTTATGTTTATTACTCTTTCACGCAAAAACTTCTGAACGGATCTGGCTCAAATTTGGTAGGTAGACAGTTTAGGACCTGGATTATCACATAGGCTAGTTTTTCCTACAGTGCACACCCTCAAAAAGTCATAGAAACGTTGTCCACGCGGGTGAAGCCGCGGGAAACAGCTAGTTACATATAATCGTTGAATTGACCACAGTTTCCTCAGGGATCCTCAGGGAAAGTTGTTTAGTATGGTCTTCTTATTCACCTCTTTAAATGCGAGCATCGATCCACCTGTAATTCTGTCTTTTAGTCAGTAGGTGCACAACAGAAGGTACCTCCAGCATGTACTAGGACTGCATTTCCCTCATCATGTATTTTTAACCGACGAAAAAAAGGAGGAGGTTCATATGTCAACCCGTATATTTTTTTGCGTCTCATCGTTATCATCATCGTGTCAGCCGAAAGGCACCAACTTCTAGACAAAGGCCTCCCCAAGGATTTCCACAACGACCGGTCCTGCGCTGCCCGCATCAGTGGCTTCCCGCGACCTTCACCAGGTATTCGGTTCACCAAGTGGGAGGCATTTTTGTGTCTATTTACTCAGTGTCGCCGAACTATTTACTCGTGTCGCGGAAAGATCGTCCTCTCCATAGACACTGCGCCGCTCGGGAGACAACTTTGGTAAGTATACGCTGGGCTGCCCAAGACCTCTGTCATCCCCTTGCCCTTACTAGCTGTAAACGCAAGATCCAATGAGTCGATACGTCTGGAGCCAAATCGGCCACAGGAGACCGCTGCCTTTTTAGGTTGAAGAACCCTGCTTGCGCCTTACGACCGCATGCCGGGTTGCTTTTGCATTTCCCTATGGTTTTAAGGGTTCTTTACTTCGACAATTTGCCAAGAACCAGTTCTAAGCTTCTTTGGTAAGAATACGCTGGGCTCTCCAAGACCTCTGTCATCCTCTCGGCCTAACTAGCTGTAAACGCAAGATCCAACGAGTCGATACGTCTGGAGCCAAGTCGGCCACAGGTCGCTGTCTTTTTAGGTTGAAGAACCCTGCTTGATTTTGCCGGGTTGATTTTGCATTTCCCCATCTTTTTTTAGGGTTCCGTACTTCTCGAGCCTGAACTGAGTGAAAAAACAGGCCAAGTGCGAGTCGGCTTCACGCTAAGTAGGTTTTTGTAGTCTTTTCAAAAAATAAATGTATTATTTAAATATATATAATATGATGCCAAGCAAGGGCTTACCAATTATGAATTTACAAAAAAATGTTTACAGTTGGTAATATAATATTTTGTATGGAAAATCTATGAACTTTTTACAAATCCAACAGCAATTCTCAAGTTGTTCGACTATTACTCCTAAACTAAGAAAGCCGAATTGAAATGAATAGGTATCAATAGCGTATATGTATGAATTTTTTTTATCGCATTTCTTAACAAAATATGAAAATTCCGTAAAAACAATGTCAAAAATTGAAATGAAAATTTAAATCGGTCAAGAAATACGGAAGAGCATTTTCAACTACTAATTAGATAGAGAGATCCATATAAACTCTATGCTACATTCTGTTTTGCTAGAAAGAGATAGAGATAAATCTTTAATTACTTATAATATCTTGGTTATTTTTATATTTATTCAAAAATATTTTTGATATACCGTTTTTTATATGAATGAGCTTATAATTAAAGCAAAAATGAAAAAATCATGCATCAACTCAAGACCGACTCACACTTGGCCGCTTTTTATTATTTACACGTAGGTACTTTACCTATAAAAAAATGAATGATATTATATGTACTAAACTTGCGATACATTTTCGAAGTAACTACCCAACGTAGCTTTAAGGCATACCAAGTATAAAAACCCATAAAACCGTACGTTATATGCGAGCAGCGGGTCAGAACACGACGTGAATGTTAAAAAGGTTCGTTGGTTACGTAGACTTTACTGCTTCAATAAATAACAATAACGTGTGCACAATTAGGCAACATTTTTGACATTTTCCAGTTAGCAACCTCGTCTGGTACAAACTCAAACAGTCTCGTCAGGCTACATTTACACGGACGATAGCCGATCGTACTATAACGTACGACTCGGTTGTCGTACGACTACATAAGTTTGGCTCAAGCGGTACGAACCTCTTTACACTATCACAGATTTAATAATACGTTAAAAAGGCTCTTGATTACGTAGAGTATACTGCTTCAATAAATAACAATATCGTGTGCACAATTAAGCAACATTTTTGTCATTTTCCAGTTAGCAACCTCGTCTGGTACAAACTCAAACGGTCTCGTCAGGCTCCGTTTACACGGACGACAGCCGATCGTACTAACGTACGACTCAGTCGTCGTACGACTAAATAAGTTTGGCTTAAGCGGTACGAACCTCTTTACAATATCACAGATTTAATAATATGTTAAAAAGGCTAGTCGGTTACGTATAGCAACATTTTTGTTATTTTTCAGTTAGCAACCTCGTCTGGTACAAACTCATACGGTCTTTTCGGGCTCCACTTACACGGACGATAGCCGGTCGTACGTACGTACGACTCGGTAGTCTTACGACTAAAATATTTCGCACACGATTAAACCTATGTATTTCGATACGCAAATATAATTAGTTTTATAACTAACCTAAAGTATCACGTTAATAAAACATTTTAGGTAAACATTTAGGTAACATTTTTGTAAAGAGGAAAAAAAGAGCTTTTCATCCACAATTGGTAAGTCCTTGGCATTATCTCACCTGATTCTAAGTGATGATGAATTATATTACTAAGATTCCCCAACTCAATTGTGGCATGGCTATCTTATCTTTAATCTGGAACACATCAATGCTGTTAACATTGATGTTTGGCGGCAAGACTTAAATAAGATGGTGGTAGCCAACTGGACAGGCTTAGAACGCCCTTTCATCAACCAAACCGAGTCTTACATTGTAAGTTATAAAGTAAGACTTCGTCGGGAAACTCGGGAATCAAATCCGTGACCTCCTGATGTGAAGCTAATGGACTTAACCATAACGCTACGGAGGCGGTAACTTGGCAACCTTTACTCAAAATAAGTAACTTGACGTTTAAGATCAAAATGTTCTCTTATATTTTCGGTCTTCGATTAAAAAAATATTTAGTCAGTATGCCACGTGTTTGCTCATTTAGTTTTACAGAAATATTTTTTTAGTACATTAATCAGGTATTTATTTTTATCTTCTACAAAGCATACACAAATGCGTGTTGTCACTTCGGACGTACTGCGACAGAATGGTCGATAGCTGCTTGTCCATTTGTTATGCAGTTTCATCATATTTATTGCCACTTCGTTACATTTATATTTTTAAACTCTTTGTTAATCTTTTCATCATTTTGAAATAAAGAAAAATTTGAAACAGAAATAAAATAAGTGTAAAGCTAATACACGCTTCATACAAAAATGTTACAACCTATCTATTGGAGCATTCACGCACAATCACAATAAGGACAAGTATATGGATCGCAACGCGCGAGAAAGAGACATAAAGATAGCGACGATCGTATGATCGTGTTGTGCCCGTGTGAGGTAAGGACGACTGAACCGTTCAATTCAGTCGTAGTCGTTCGTGTGAATGCAGCCTCATTCGTAATTAAATCCGAATGCAGCCCTAACTTATGCGTTATAGTCTGTACGCACGGAATCCGGTGTGTCCGGGGTCTACCCTCTCGTTCTTGCAAACAAGTTTCTATATATCTCACACTTTCCCACAAAAGTATTCACTTTCGGGTGGCATTCCCACTATTGTATTAAGCGAATGTTAAATTAAATAATAAAGAACTTTACCTGGCTTTTAGATTAAATTTAACAATGTTTTGATTGACCCGGGCAGAAAGGCAGACACTTTGTTGTACATACTTTTTTTTTATTATATCAGCTCATATACGTCCCCACCGAGGGGCTCGAGCCTACCCTGAATCAGGGCGATTAGGCCTTAGTCGACCACGCGGGCCCAGTGCGGGTTGGTCGACTTCACACACAACCTTCGAGTTTCTTCGCAGGCGTGTGCAGGTTTCCTCACGATGTTTTTCCTTCACCGTTAAAGCAATCGGTAATTATATGTACGTAAGTTTTTGAAAAACTCATTGGTACATTGGCCGTCCAGATTTGAACCCGGTACCTCTGGTTAGATGGACCGAGTCGTTACCGGTTGAGCCACCGACGCTTTTACATACTTGTACATACTTAGCACTTATTTAATGAAATAAAACATATCAATATTAATTCAACGAAGACAAAGTCATATTAAAGTATTAGTACTAACATACAGTATGGACTCTCCCTGCCGCTCTTGAGATTCCGACCTCACCCCCTCGTTTCCCAGATTGGTACAGATTGGTTATAGTTTGGTTCTCGAACGTATAGGATTTCGCCGTGATTTTGGTTGCTCTGTCATTTGTTTTTAGAAATATCATTTCTCGTCCGTTGTATGCAGTGTCCGGGGAGTGGTCATATACTAGCAGGTAACGACCAATTTGGTAACGATAACGGAAATTGATAAACTTAGGTTCAGAGGATAAATGGCAACCCTCTGAGGTTAAATATGTCGGTCTGCCTGCGCAAAGTGGTTGCGTTATGTAGGTACTTATAGCGCCTGAAAAACTAGTTATCGAGACCAAAAAAAAAAACTATAAGGGAAATGGCTGAGTATGATCTATAATATAATAAAACTGTAACGGGGCCGTGTCTGTACATGAAATATTTTTGGAAAATAATAACTGTGGTGGACATTACTAACGATACAGAGGCCAAAACAACAACTTTTGGAATTTTTGTCTGTCTGTCTGTCTGTCTGTCTGTCTGTCTGTATGTTCGCGCATCACGCAAAAACTACCAGGCCGATTTTGATGAAATTTTGTATGGTGGTTCCTTATAGCCCGGGTTAACATATAGGATACCTTTTATCCCAGAAAATTCAAGAGTTCCCGTGGGAAAATCAAAAGTATTCATTTATAGAGTGGCTCACCACGCAAATGTGGCTTGACCTATTACAATCAAATTTTACACGTTGATACCCTTATCGCGAACTAAAACTGGGACATTGTGAATCCCAAAAAAATTAGGGTTCCTACAGGAATTCAAAAAATTGTATCTTTAGAATGACTCAACGTAACAATATGAAACCTTTACATAGGGATGGGGTGTTTTGACCATCATTGTATAGTCGGGTATTCTTTATCCCAGAAAACTAAAGAGGTCCTGTGGGAAATTATCTATCGATACATACAATAATAACAAAAGAGTACTTTTTTCTATATATTAGCTACACATACCAAACATTATAATCATAGTAGCAGAATGTCAATAGATGGCACTGCAGGGATAATAAAACGCGCTTAAGTTGTATTAAAACATTAAAATATTATTTCATACTTTTGAGTGGATTTCTTTTATGTATTTTTCAGCATACGCTACTTTAAACTCTGGAACTATGGTACGTAGCGATGTGTTTCATAGACGAACAGAGAGGTATTTTTTTACAGAATCCAATCGTGTAAAAAAATAAAAACACATAAATCGAGTTTAACATCTTTTAACAGGAGGCACAGATATGGGAACTCTTCTGACGGCGACTATTTGCGTGTGGCAGTTACTCTCCGCCTGCAATATCAATATCTGTGAATCTCATCAATGTATTTGCGGGTCCTCGGTGGAGGCAATTGGCCATCACTCACTGAGTTGCAGTCGTGTTTGTGAAGATTACCACGTCACCAATTCCTTAATGACCTCACTCGGAGGGCACTGGTCTCGGCCAGATGGAATATTCCATCTTTGATGCAGCCGCCGGCCAGGCTTTAGTCGATCTGATGGCAAATGGCCGGAGGGTTTAAACAGGTGCTATGGCAGAGAGGAACGTGCCTGCTTTGGGAAGCCACTTTTTCTGGCCCACTCCTCACCCGTACGGTACTGCTGCTCAATTTGCGGTGAGAAAGAAGCATAATAAGTACTCGGTCTTGGAGGCAAATTACTGCTTTGTGCCGCTGGTCTGTGAGACAACCGGCTGCTGAACCCTCAGAGGCCTTTGCCTTCACAAAGAAGATTGGCCTTCGCCTTCGAGAGAGGAGATGTGACGTGAGGTCCTACCTGCTGCTAAGGTTGTCTATTGCCATCCAGCGCGGCAACGAGAAGTGCGTTTTGGGCTCCTTTGGAGCTGATACGACTCGAGGATTTGACCCATATTAATATTGTTAGGAAATTTTATTACTAGATTGATACCTATAATGATTTGAATTAGTTTTTTGATAATATTTCATCATATCAGTTTATATACGTCCCCACCAAGGGGCTCGAGCTGCCCTGAGTTAGGGCGATCTGGCCTTAGACGATCACGCGGGCCCATTGCGGGTTGATTGACTTCACACATAAGCTTCGAATTTCTTCGCAGGCGTGTGCAGGTTTCCTCACAATGTTTCTAAGGGGTTTCTCTCGCCGTAAGAGCGTCGGATAAACGTACATACCAGTATGAAATCGATATTCGTATAGATATTGGTAAGTGGCAGGATTCGAGCCACGGCCTTCCGGACAGGAGGTAGTTTTGCCACCGACGCTCTATATTTTATTTAAGATTTAGAAATCCTTACTTTATATTATAAATGTGAAAATGTGTTTGTTTGTTTGTTACCTATTCACACTTCAACACCTCTACCAATGTTAATGAAATTTGGCATTCAGGTAGCCTGTATCACTGGGAATGAAATAGTCAACCTTTTATCTGTGGAAATTATCATAGTCCGATGCAGTTACTGAGGAAACTAAAACAATACTCTTTGTTCGTTTTATTTAAAATCGTAACGAAAAAATGGATTGGTATGATTTTTCGCACAGAGATGAGGTGGAAAATGATATAATTTACTAATAAGTATATCCTGGCATAGTTCCCGAGGGATCTGGGGACAACTGTTTTCTACGCTCGCGCACGTCGGTGGCGTCGCAATGGAGCAACGGATTAAAGTGATTTTTTGTATAGAATTTGTTGAGGGGGTGGGAAGTGACAAAGACTGCTAATCCGAATAGCCCGATACAGTTCCTGAGGTACCTGGTGAAAACTCATGTCCACGCTTGCGAGCTGATTGCGGCTCGCGCACCACTCACCCTCAGAAAGAGTCATAAAAGCTATGTCCACGTGGGCGAAGCCGCGGGCAAAAGCTAGTATAAAATAAAAGTACTAGTTTTACTCATGACAATTATGCAAAAACAAATATTCGGTTGAGTTATGGAGCAACGCCCTCTAGTAGTAGCAATCCTGGACAAGGCCCCCACCCTCTACCGGAGCACCAAAGTTGGAAGTTGGAATCCACCATTTCCAACTTTGGTTTCCGGCAGGGGGGTGAGATCCTGATCAAGAACTCTCGCTATTCCTACTACTAACGGGCATTGTTTCATAACGCAACGGAATTTAGACATATTTATATATTCAGAGGGTTTGTAGTTTATAGATTAGTCCTCTCAACCTAAGTTTATCCATTTCCGTTATGGTTACCAGATTTGTCATGACCTATTAGTCTATAAGTAGCAGGAAGGAAATAAGCTACTGCTAGGGTTGCCAACCATCCCGCTATACGCGGGACGTCCCGTTTCTGAGACAGTTAGCAACCAACGTCCCGTTCATGCAGTGTACGGGACGATAAATATCCCGGTTTTCGGAATTGGCTACGCAGTTCTTCAAAGAACTCAGTTTAAAAGTAAGTTGTAGTTTTCATAATAAAGTGTAAATTACACTACCTACTATGTAACTTATAGCCTTTTATTAATGTAACAACGTGTATTATTTTAATTCTCATTCTAATTTGCCAATAAAGTTCACGTTTTTTGTCTATAAAAAATTAACACCTTTTTCTTCTGGTCATCGCATCACGCGTGAACGGCTGGACCGATTTCGCTAATTATTTTTTGTTGAGTTCGTTATTGTCAGGACTAGGTTCTTATGTACGGTAGGGTAGGGTAGGGTAGGGTAGGGTAGTGTAGTGTAGTGCAGGGTAGTTTAGGGTAGGGTAGTGTAGTGTATTGCATGGTGGAACGAAGTTCGGCGGGATAGCTAGTTCTAAATAAAATTAGTTGGATCCCGCTTTTTAAACCCTTGTCCCGCATTTGAAATCATTATTTCCCGCAAAGTCGTATTTTGAAGTTGGCAAGCCTAGCTACTGCCCAAATTTAATGGCAGGTCAACAGATTTCTTCACATCGAAACAATGGGAGAAAACAAAAACAAATTGTCGCGATATGAATTTTTGGAAAAGAATATTCATTTATAAGTAGCTGTTACCCGCGACTTCGTCCGCGTGCATAACTAAACATGACAGATTATGACAAAAAACACATGAGAATGAATCGTTTGAGTGCCTAAATCCCAAAAGAAATGTTCAGCTACATCGTGCATACTTTCTCGGGAATAATAATAATAATAATAATAATAATAATAATAATAATAATTTATTCACTTTAAGAAGTCTTATCACATAAGTTTCTTAAATTATTTAGGAACATCTGGGTGTGCAGACCCTAGTATCTGTACTAGGCAGCGCCTGTGTTACAGAAACTAGTCCCTTCCTATCATAAGAACTTATTTATTACACTTGGTGTTGACAATAAGACTTGGTGCGTTATCAGCGTAATATAATAATACATTTAAAAAGAGAATAGGAGAAAAAAAACAAAAAAAAACTAAGTATAGTTATTGCTAATCCAGTTAAATGGTTTGTGCGTGTGTGTTTGTGTGTGTGTGTGTGTGTGTGTGTGTGTGCGTGCGTGTGTGTGCGTGTGTATGTGTGTGTGTGTGTGTGCGTGTTCATGTGTGTGTGTGTGCGAGAGAGAGAGTGTTACTGTGCCTATTTCTGTACACTAAGTAGGTTTTCTGTGCCTTGGTAGTCAAGTCCTAGCAGCCATTCTTTAATTTTTCTTTTCAAAGTGTTCTTAGTTGAATCTAGAAGATCTACCTGTCTAGATACTATTATGTTGTAAATGTAGGGGGCCATAAACGCGTATTGAGTCTGAGCAAAAGAAGTTTTTTGACGCGGTCTGGGAACTTTAAAAATCCTTTTAGTTTTATCTAGTTGTAAGTTAGAAGTTTCAGAGTGATAGCGAGCGGATAGTGCCAATATAAACAGTTGCCTTACATTCAGCATCTTGTGCTCAGAGTACAGCTGGCGAGTCGGATACAAATATGGTTTATAAAGCATTGTTTTTAGTACGGCACGGTGTGCTCTTTCCAGCTCCAAAAGGTGCGTCTTTGCTGCACCACCCCATGAGGTTATACAGTAAGTGATGACTGATAGGCACAACGTCTGATAAACCATGAGGGTGGTTTTTGGTTTTCCGACATCTCTAAGATTCCGCATAATTGGGAGAAGCTTCCTGACTCTAGCTGCTGTGGTTTCAATGTGCTTAATCCACTTCAAGTTTTCGTCAAGTGTAACACCCAGGTACTTGATCGAAGTAACTTTGGCGAGAGCGGCACAGTCACAGTTTCTTCGTTGAACATGTTCAAGTTGGTTGCAGGGAAAAGTGTGAATGGGTAGAGAAATATCAAGTTTTGGGCTGCTCCGGTTCGAGATGCTAAAGCATATATATTTCGTTTTAGACACATTCAGTGTTAATAAATTACTTTCAAGCCAATGGGTAACCCTGCAGAGACCTGCTTCGGCAACTTGTTTTGCATTCATCCAATCTTCACCATGGAATATTATGGCTGTGTCATCCGCAAATGTGAAAATACGCCCAGAAGCGACTGGCATTTTGCAGAGTGAGTTGATGTACACTAAGAAGAGCGTCGGTCCTAAAACGCTCCCCTGTGGAACCCCGTAAGTTATTTCTTTGTAGCTGCTGCTAAAACCATTTATTTTAGTGCACTGACTTCTTTTTGAGACATAGTCTTTGAACCAGTTCAATGAGACTCCTCTAATTCCAAATTCTTCGAGCTTATCCAAGAGGTTTGGCAAAGACACGGTATCGAACGCCTTCTGGAGATCGAGAAAAACACCTATGCATTTTTTACCATCATCCAGAAGGTTTGTTATATGACCTACAAGACCAAGGACCGCATCCTCAGTTGATTTTTTAGCTCTAAAGCCAAATTGGTTAGAAGCTAATAGGTTGCGATCTTCGAGATATCTGGTAAGTCGAACACTTACTACTTTTTCAAGTATCTTGCCTAATGTACTGAGCAATGATATTGGTCTGTAGTTGGACACCGTTGACTTGTCTCCACCCTTGTGTACTGGTGTGACAACTGCCTTCTTAAAAGTAGAAGGGAATATGCCTGTTGACATGCTTAAGTTAATCAGATGAACTAAAGGAGCTAACAAATGAGCTTTAAATCGTTTTATGAAATTACATGTAATATTATCCCATCCAGGAGCACTATTACTTTTAAGGTTACTTATTATTTTATTGAGTTCGAATGGGTCAGTGGGAAAAAACATGAATGAATTGGAAGGCGCACTAGTCAAATTACATTGAGACGGATTTCTATTGCTTTTGGTAAGGGTGCCTTGTATTTGAGTTGCTAAGTTACGTCCTATAGAAGTGAAATATTCATTTGCATCATCTAAGGACTTTTCTAGGCTGGTATGCGTAGTCAGTAAATCAGTAGCTGCTTGGTTATTAGTAGGTATGTTACATATATCTTTTATGGTTTTCCAGAGATCTCGAGAGTTCCCTGCATTACGTTCTAGCTCATTTTGTAAATATTGCCTTTTTAGTTTTTTTAGTAAATTATTGCATACGTTCCTGTAGCTCAAGTATGTGATCCGGTTATCATCAGTAGGGTTTCTTTTGTATTTTCTATGGAGTTTGTCTCTTTTACGCATACTTATTACTAAACTAGGAGAGATCCACGGTTTCAGAGGTCTGCGCCTCTTGGGAATGATTTTTTTCGTTGTGTTCCTGTCAATAATTTGATTAAAAATAGTAATAAGATATTCAGCTGCAATATTTGCGTCGGCAATATTAAAGAATTCATCCCATATTATCTGATTTAGATCCGATTGAATTTTTTCGTAGTCGTAGCTTGTCTTACATATTACGTCTCTCTTTTTGTGACATACTTTGGTTAAATATCGTAGTAGGATAGGTGAGTGATCTGTGGTAGGGCAGTCAAATACAAAACAGTGAGGCTCATAAACATTCCTTATCATAAAGTGATCCAGACACCTAGTGCCTCTGGTGGGTTTGTCAATTGCGGGAATTAAGCCATTAGCTGCTAGGATACACAAATAATCTTTAGCGTGGCATCGATCATTGCCAGATAAAAGTATGTCAAGGTTAATGTCGCCCGTTAGAATTATGCTGGTGTTTTTAGTTTTCTCCAGGAATACGCTTAGGGAGTCCAGAAATGGCTGAGGATTTGTGAAACATGGTGGCCTGTATATTCCTACTATTAATGTGTCCATTAATTTAATCGTCATACAGTTGGCATCAGTCAAAACTACCTCCACGGATGTAATCTCATATCTTTCCCTAACGTATATAATAACTCCATCGTTTTGGTTGAATGTGTTTTTGGTATAATAACTTTGGTATCCATCGATAGTAGGCGGGATTAATACATACTGGAGCCAGCATTCGGTGAGTACTAGAACATCCATATCTAATTGAAGCCTAGTTAGAAATACCAAAAAATCATCTAAATTTTTGTTTATACTACGAATATTAATGGTGACAACATTAATGAAATCATTAGGTAACTCTTTGCTAAAGTTGGAACAAAAATCATCCGAATCCATAACCAGTGTGCATGGGACCTTATTAATTGTATCTATATCAGTATTTATTTGTTCGTTTGTTAAATCGAATTTTGTTGTTTGGTGACAACACAAGTTAAATGGAAACCCTTTTTTTCAAGTAGGTAAGTACTACTATGAGCGATGATCCGTAGTGTTAAAATAAACAAATAAACAAAAGTGAAGATTAAAGGCTTTTGTTTACGGGCATGCGGGGCAGGCAGGCAGTGGCCGTCTTTGCGTCTGGAACCAACAGTGTAACCAGGTAGGTACATAAATGGTTTGTATGTATACCTATTCAGGTAGGCACGTTCGATGTATTTATATGCAAAGTTGTGAGAGTGTAGAAATATGTGGGTCAAGAGGTGAGTTTGGTAGCTGTGTGTTTTTTGATATTTTTTGTGTAAAATAATTAGTTTTGTAATGTTGTAATTAATACTATATACTAAATCTAGACAATGTTTCAAACTTGCTAGGTTCGTTTGAGTACATAAAAAACAAAATATTGTAGGTATTAATGTTCGATAAGCGTGGCCTAACGCATATTTATTGTTGTTGATCATATTATGCGTTGGATGACTCATGTCGTCGCAGTGGCCGCGGTGGGAGAATATACGCTAGATGAAGAATGCTTCTTCATCTAGCGTAGTCGGGCATACACAATTACACTAATCAACAATAAACATCACGAATGTTACAGTAAAATACAGCTTTTTAAATGTCGAACAGACGAACGGACGGATGGACAGCGTAGGCTTATTAATAGGATCCCGTTATCTGGTACGGGACCCTAAAATAAGAATTTAAAAAATCTTATCTCTCATATCTATCTATGCACGGGACTCGGGAGTCGTCGTCGGCAGCGTGTATATCAAACAGGAGCTTGGCGCCAGCGTCTGCGCAGATGAATATAGGCGCTAACAACAAAGTGCTTTAGATAAGTGGAGTGTGTCTGGTTAAACCAGTTTGGAAGATATTGAAGATGGATTGTACTCATTAAAAGTAACTAATAACTTAATTACTAACTGCGTTGGCTTAGCGAAATATAAAACAGGAAATTATTAAATAAGAACACTAAGTTAGGTAAGTTAGTCAGTCATTGCCGATTATCAAATAATATGAATAAATTAAATAAGAAAGTCAGGTCAGGTAGGTACTTAAAACTGTTTCAGATTTTTTTGAATAGCGATTGCGCTGGTGTATGTAACTTAATTACATCATTTTTTGAAAAAAAAAATCCTCAAACCATTTTAAGTTTTGCAAGGCATATAACCCACATGGTGGGGTATGTGAATTAAAAAGTCACCCCTACTTGAGCCTAAATTAATATAATAAAAAAAAAATTAGGCACCCTTAATTGAGCCTAAATATATTTTTTTTATTAATTTCGTTCCATACTTGCCTTTGCCCCGCGGCTTAGCTCGCTTGGGCATCGTTTTTATGATTCTCTGAGGGTAAGTGGTGCGGCTCACGAGCGTAGACAGGACTTTATTTCAGATCCCTCAAGAACTAAAGGTTGTCTGGAAGAGATTGCTTTTAGCAATAAGACCGCCTACTGTACACTATATTATAGTATCTCTACGTATTAGCATTACGAAATTGTTTTTGGTGTACTATAAGTGTAAATAAATAAATAAACTAAATCGGGCTATTCTGATTAGCAGTCCATGTTATTTACCATCCCCTCAACTACATATTTCTATGCAAAAAATCACTTCAATCCGTTGCTCCATTCCGAAGCCGTTGTAACGCTCTAAACACCCAATACTAAAATAATAGCAGTCCTCATTAATCATCCATCACATCATCTCATATACGTCCCCACCGAGGGGCTCGTGCCTACCCTGAGTTAGAGCGATCTGGTCTTAGTCGACCACAAGGGCCCAGTGCGTGTTGGTCAACTTCACACACAAACTGCGAGTTTCTTCTCAGGCGTGAGCAGGTTTCCTTACGATGTTTTCCTTCACCGCAAGAGCGTCGGATAAACGTACATATGAAATCTAAATTCGAAATTACATTGGTACGTGGCAGTACGAAGCAGGCCCTAGCCGTTACGCCACTGACGCTCCCTTCATTACAACGCTCTAAAAAACCAAAAATAAAATAATAACAGTACTTAACTTCAGGGTGCGAATAAAACAAACAGAGCCATAATTACAGGTATTTGGCTACCGTAGGAGCCATTATCCTGCCCATAAAGTATAATCGTCCATTAAAATGACTATAATTATCTACTATTTAACTGCCTAAAAAATTCTTTTTGTGACCCTTCGGTTTTAAAAAGTCAAATATATTTATTTTGCGTATTTTCTTCATAATATGTAGCAATATTAATTATTTTATTTCGTTATTTATTTATTTATAGTTTATTGTACACAGGAAACATAAGTTACACATTTTACTAAATAAGGTCACACAAAGGGTACAGCTTATTTCTAAAGAATTTTATTTATTTGTATTGTATTATTGTCGATTTAAGTAACTTAATTAAGTACTATTATTATATTGGTGCCGGTTACTATAACTAGATGGCAGTCGTTAAGCCGTGTCAGATGGCGACTTAAAAAACTTCTGACAGTAGGGGTTGCCACTAGCCATACTAGGAAGGCCTGCTTACGTAAATTCTTCCGGTGCGCGGTCGCCACTCGAATACTTTATTATCAGGGCAGATGGACGTTGCCATCTGTTCTACGAGCTATGTGCCCTGCACACTACCACTTAAATTTAGCGATTATTAATGAGTTATGTCGGTAACTTTGGTTATCCTACGGATCTCCTCATTTCTGATTCGATAGCGTATAGGGAAACTCCGAGCATAGCTCGCTCCTTGGATGGATGGATGGAGTAATAAGTACTTTAAGACCATCACAAAGAGTGTAATATGCTCCTATTTCGTATAAACATTATGAAACAAAAAAACCGGACAAGTGAGAGTCGGATTTGCCCACCGAGGGTTCCGTACAAATATGTAGGTAAGTACATAAAGGACGTCTATATATTACGTCATTCGAATTTAGGGAGGGGGGTCTAGTCTGCGGATGATGTTAAAAATTATGGACGTGCGAGGGGGGGAGGGAGTCGTTCCAAAATTTACGTCATTCTTGTAAATACCTAAATTACTTCAAAATATTTAAATGTTATGTAAGTAAATATAACATTAATAATTATTGAGCTCATTCAATACATTCCAAACACAATAACAGCGTAAATAAAAATATTTCGATATTACGCAAAAGTAAAGATTATAACAAATTTATAATGTACCAATGGCTGTTTTAATGTTAGACCTATTTCTATAGATATAAAAAAGGGAAAAGATTTTTTTTTATTCTTCGTCATAAATCGAAAACTATGCATCATAAAAATAGTTAAAAATCTGTTCAAGCTTGTGCTAGTGAAGTCCTTTCATACGATACCCCACATGATACAGTTAACTCTATTCAAAATTTGGACCGCCGTTCCTTGTATAATTGATTACGTACTTCAATGTAAAGACTATTTTTTTCATGATTTAATAACAAATGTATAGTTTTCAGATTTTGCCCTTTATTTGTAGTATTAGACGGTATTACTTGCCAAATTTCATAATTCTCGGTCAACGGGATATACCCTATGAATTTTGATTCCCTAGAGAGTGTCGAAATATACCTTTTTTGCGACATAAACGATATCTTTTTTACTTTAAATTAGAACTTTGTTTTGTTTACATCTTCAAGGGACTGTAGACCCGAACATATGATTTTAATTTCAACTCAATACCTCCACGCGTTCCCGAGATAAAGGGTCTTGACAGACAAACGGACGGACAACAAAGTGATCTTATAAGGGTTCCGTTTTTCCTTTTGAGGTACAGAACCCTAGAAAGGTTAATAAAATACCTAAAGTTACTATAGTAACTCAAAAGAATTGATACACGCATAGAATAGTCATTGAACCTTGAATAGCAGTCCTGCCCTCTGGGGACGACCATAATTTCTGACCTTTTCGCATTATTTGAGGTAATAAAACGTCACTCTTCGTAATTGATGAGTTCATTTTGTCAGTTGAGGCGAGGCAAGTTTTCAGCTATTTCTCTCTTGATTACAATTTTTTACAAGGTGGTGCTCGTGTGCAAAAACCTTCTTATGTATGTTTTGTGCCACACGATAAGAGAGAGAGAGAGATAGAGAGACAGAGAGAGAGTATAAAAAATAGTATTTTTTGAGTCATACATCTGGGGGCACGGCAGTGCCCCCGCCAAGTCGAGAAAAAAAAGCGGCACGGCCGTACCATCCTTTTCTCGAAGCAGTTCAGGCCATTTTCGACCCCCCACAACTTCGTTGTAGATAAACCTAGAAGCCTGAATTTTCTGTACCCAAGCAGGCATCATATAAGCACGGTATATTCCAAATTTCATTCAATTTGAACCAGTACTTTAAGAATTATAACTAGTCAAAGTTTCCTAATTTGTCACTCACTGACTGACAGATCATCAAAATTCCAAGGCACTTCTAGCCGACATAGAAGATTCAAATTTAGAATACAATTAGTCTTTAGTGTATAAAGCAAGGAAAAACTCAAACATTTTGCAATTTCGGTCCAGTTTTCTAGTTACACAAACTACATAAATAACTTTGTAATCCCATATAAAATATATAGGATTACAAAGGTATTTATGCAGTCGCAGGACCGAACTCCTTGATTTACTAGTTTTTAAGGCGCAGTTCATGAATCAATGTAGTTTTCTACAAAAATAAGTGAAATCCCACCAAAAACATCCTGTAAAAACTAGCCAAGTCTCGATTGAGCTGCTTGTTTTTCTATAAAAAGTAATTAAATCTCTAAGCAAAGCCAAACCTAGTCTAGGGTTCTTTACTGCGATTTCTTTATTATTATGGTTAGATTTTATGTGACTTGGCCGTTGACTTGGATGTCTCAAGGAGTAAATATGCATCCCACCAAAAACATCCTGTAAAAACTAGCCAAGTCTCGATTGAGCTGCTTGTTTTTCTATAAAAAGTAATGAAATCTCTAAGCAAAGCCAAGCCTAGTCTAGGGTTCTTTACTGCGATTTCTTTATTATTATGGTTAGATTTTATGTGACCTGCCGTTGAACATTCTTTATGCATATTTCCTCCTTGAGACATCCAAGTCAACGGCCAAGTCACATAAAATCTAACCATAATAATAAAGAAATCGCAGTAAAGAACCCTAGACTAGGCTTGGCTTTGCTTAGAGATTTAATTACTTTTTATAGAAAAACAAGCAGCTCAATCGAGACTTGGCTAGTTTTTACAGGATGGGTTTGGTGGGATTATTATTTTCTATAAAACAAATAAGAATACGATCGATACTCACTTAGATCAAAAATAATCCTGCACTCAATTATTTAGAATTAAGTAGGTACGTATACATATAAAAAATCATAAACGTTGTAATTATCAAAGAAATATCAAGGTTTCATAAAAAAATTAAAAAAGACAGGCGAAGTGCTTTTTTTTTTCTTCGCCCTTTTAGGGCAGGCTAAGGCTCATTGGCCATACCGCCTAGTCTTCAGTATATGTTTTTCAGTAGTATTCATTTGTAGAATTCACGTCTTCAGTAATTTTCAGTAGTTTCATCACGTTCACATCATATCATTGTCTATAAACTAACCTAACCTACATACTCTAACAAAATGATAGCACTTTTCCTAAAGCTTGCTCGGACTTCTTGTGGGAACTCGAAACACAGTATACACACTTTTATTTCGTTATCCTACACAAGAAACACTTATATGATCCTTCGCTGATAAATACACTATCAATATTATACATCAAAAACCACTAAATGTAATTTTTCGGATAATAAAAGAAAAATGACAAACTGAACGCTACAAATTCCCGCCAAAAAGTCACAGGCGACGTGCGAGTCGAATTCGCGCTCCGAGGTCTGATTGTTTTTTTTGTTTGTTTGCCCTTTTCAGTACAGGCTAAGGCTCATTGGCCATACTGCCTTGTATGAGTATTTTTTTTTTTCAGTAGTAGTAGTTTACGTCGTCTTCATTAATTTTTCTTTTACAGTTTTCAATATTTTTTAGCATCATAGTAATTTTTTTCACTGTCATATAACTAACTTAACCTACATATTCCAGCAAAATGATAGCACTTTAGCTGAAGCTCTGGCGGACGTCTTGTGGGACTCGAAACAGCATATTATACACTTTTATTTCATCATAAATAGTACTTTGCTGATTAATACAGTAAAGTCAACATTATACAAGAAAAACTACGAAATGTAATATTTCGGATAATAAATGAAAATAACAAACTGAACGCTACCAATTCCCGCCAAAAAGCAGACGGCTGATTGAATACCACTAAAACTGTGGATATGGCACCCGAAAAACGTCAACATAAAAAGACATAAACGAAAGCAACAGTAAAAAAAGTTCGTTGTCCTAAGCGCGCTTAAGGCCAACTTTTTTAAATAATTGTTGTTTGACTATGTAGGGTTTGCACTACAATTTCAGGTTTATTGTATGGGGACCGCCCTTATTTTTTTAAGATATCCACTATAGTGATACAGTCCTATTCTATTCTGAGAAAATTTTAACTAGCTGCCTATACGGTTCCAAATATATTCCGATCGTGAATAAAAAAAAAACAAATAAAAGCTTTTAAATAGAAAATATATTTATATATGTATAATATAATGTATATGCGTATATATAATTATTTATTGTATAGTCCGAGTAGGTTTTATTTATTATGTATTTTATTTGTTGTGTATAAAAAAGTGACAAAAGTTTTTAATTTTAAAGAACAATAATTTTAAACTTAAACTATAACTTTACATGTTTTAGTTTAAGTTTATTTTTGCTGTTGTTGTTGCTCGCGTACTACCTGTCTCCTTGCTCCTTTCTCTTTCTCTGGATTGTCTGGTAGAAATCACTCTCAGCGATAAGACCGCCTTAATTGTACGTCTTTTAGTTTTTAATTAAAATTTTGCATTATTTATTTATTTATTTTGATGCACAATAAAGAGTTATTTGAATTTGATAATTTAAATATAACTCTTATCTTACCCAAAAGAAAAATTCAAACCTTTATAAGTAATGTTTTCACTAAACTTTCTCACTTCCCTATAATTTAATATTTTGAATAGAAGTGTAAATTTTAATAAAGAAATTTAAGTTTTCACAGAGCGAGGAAGTTAAGTTTCTGAAAGCTATCTGGAGCTACTGCTCATAATTTCGGCATTCTGTGTTGGGAGTCGAGTTTACTCCCCGCTGTTGTATAACTACCTACAAGAAAACACTAAATCATCTGTAATGGCCTTTCCTCCTGTTAGCCAGATATAATCTAATCATGCACTAACTATCTAATAACCACATGCTACTACGGGAATAATCATTACAAGACAAAAACTCATAATAGGGGCCATATTGTTCTCAACTCAAATCTTAGAAAAAAATATATCAGAGGAATGATAATTCGATTAAGGCTTTAAGATGACTCAAGTGTTAAAAAAATATCGAACGTAAGTCTATTCATTTTAAGTTCAAATCAATGCGTGCTTCAACGAGGCTTTTACGTTGAAACCAAACGCCCAATTCTCGATTTTTACATGTTTTTAATACTTTTATTCACTTTCAAAAAGTTTTTAAAAAAAGTTTTCAATTAAAATCAAAGGTGTTAAAGTTACCGATTTTTGTGTGTTGGTTTCATTCAAAATTATTTATTTGTTTTCGAGAAATTTTTCAATTAAAGCCAGTATATTTTTTTACATCAAAAGCGGTAATATTTTAAAATTGTATATAATTAAATCGATTGTTTATTACTTTGAGTATATTATATATATTTTTCCATAGTGATAGCTTAAAGTCTTTCAATAATTTGAATTGAATATTGTCATTTGACCTATCTTAAGGCCTTAACGATCGCATCTTCAACGAAATACAGGGTTGTTAATAGTGTGTTTGTAGCATCGTTACTTTAATAACGATTTTTTTAAAGGTGTTGAAGTAACCTTTTTACAAGCTTTTTATAAACTCGCCGTGTTAGTTATTTAGTTTGTTAGTTTGGGACAAATCTTGGAAGCTAAATTAAAACCACTTCCCGGTTTCCGATTGAGCTGAAACTTTGCATACACTTTAAGTTTGGAGAATGTGGTGTATTTCTAAATTTACTACGGCAGATTTCCAAATAGTGCGGACCAGTTTTTTTATGCACCCCCCATGATATGGGTACCAAATGAAAGGGTTTCCTGAGAAGAAAACGAAATAATTATGTTTTTAATTATAATACATCGTTGTTCTTGCGGGTTCAGCCGGTTAGACCGAGAGGTGATGCAGGTCCTGGGCAGCCTTAGATTCCTGATGTCCCAGGCGGCGTAGTGTCTGTGGCGAGGTTATCCGCCTCCGTAGCGTAAAGGCCATTCGATTTAAATTAGAAGATCGCGGGTTCGGTTCCACTGGGAACTTAGATAAGATGGGGTGGCTAGCCAAGTGGGCTTAGAAAATGTCCTTCTAGCAACCAAACCGAGTTCTCCAATGTTTGAATCTCAGTAGAATAGTCTTGCCGCCAAACATAATGTTAACAGCATTGCTGTGTTCCGGCTTAAAGATAAGGCAGCCAGTTCCCCATTGCATTGGGGAATCTTGGTATGGCCGCATGCATTTTCGGCGTCATGATGCCAAGGGCTTATTAACATTTGGTACAATACAATATTCTTTATTGCATCACAACATAAAAAAAGAAATTGACAATATAGAAGAAAGCCTATACAATAGGCGGCCTTATTGCTAGGTAGCAATTTCTTTCAGGCAACCTTTGGGTAGGGAAACAGCGATAGAATAAGTTAAGGGGCGATGCAATAGTTAAAAACAGAAAAAATTGCAAATAAACAGTTATTATAAGTTATTATTGGTACGTATTGTGGAAGGATTTCTAAGGGCGAGTTTCGCATTTTTTGAGATGGGAAAGAACCATTGAACTCGCGACACCGATTCCGTGCCAGGGACACTCGAAAGGTTCAAACTTATAAAATTATTTAGGCGCATTGGGCATATTTGAGATGGGAAAAAAACATTGAACTCGCGACACCGATTCCGTGCAAGGGACACTCGAAAGGTCCAAACTTATAAAACTATTTAGGCGTATTGGGCATATTTGAGATGGGAAAAAACATTGAACTCGCGACACCGACCTTGTGCCAGGAACACTCGGAAGGTCAAAACTTATAAAATCCTTAAGGCGCATTGGACATATTTGAGATGGGGAAAAACCATTGAACTCGCGACACCGACCCCATGCCAGGAACACTCGAAAGGTCAAAACTTATAAAATTCTTTAGGCGCATTGGGCATATTTGAGATAGGAAAAAAACATTGAACTTACGACACTGTAACCACCGGCCCCGTACCAGGAACACTCGGAAGGGCATTATGAGCGCATAAAGCCAATAGTGGTGTCTATTCGGTGTAACACGTTTTAACTTATTTGACAAAACTAAACTAAATTTAAGCATCCTTTTTTTACAATGATTAAGCCCTTGGCATCATCTTACCTGATGGTAAGTGAAGATAACGCCGAAGATGGAAGCGGGCTTACCAAGATTCCCCAACGCAATGGAGAACTGGCTATCTTATCTTTAAGCCGGAACATATTAATGTTGTTAACACTGATATTTGGCGGCAAGACTTAGATAAGATGGTGGTAGGTCTTTTCGAGATAGAAAGTAAAAGACAGAACAAATAAGAAAAATCGTGTTACATCGAATCGACACCAATGGCTGTTATTGTGAGGTTTTATACAGACCCAGTGCGGCGCGCACGACGGCTGCAGTTGCGACGCGAACGCCATTCGGAACGCATCGCCTACCAGCGAGTTGAGCTCCTCCGCCTGAAGACAAAACACAATCATTCGGTTTATTACCCGACTGCGCGACGCAAAGGAGGGTAATGTGTTTATCAGCCTATATATGTATATATGTATGTATGTATGTCTGTTCCTTTGTGGCACTCTAGAGACCAAACGCGTGGGCCGATTTTCATGATTCTTATTTCAAGATTTTATTTTACTACTTTGTCGGCGTGATTAATGTGTGTCCTCATATCAGCCGAAAATCGTCCACTGCTGGACAAAGGCCTCCCACAGGGATGTCCACGACGACTGGTCCTGCGCTGCCCGCATCCATCGGCCTCCCGCGATCTTCACCAGGTCGTCGGTCCACCGCGTGGGAGGCCTTCCTATGCTACGTTTTCCGGTACGCGGTCGCCACTAGAGAACTTTACTGTCCCATCGGTCATCCTTTCTACGAGCTATGTGCCCTGCCCACTGCCACTTCAGTTTAGCGCTTCTGTGAGCTATGTCGGTCACTTTGTATATGTATACCCATGCTAAATTACAGTTTTCTAGTACTAATAGTCTCTGAGCTAAGTTGCGGACATACGGACATACATTGCAAAACAGTAAGGGTTCCTTGTTATTACGGGAACCTAAAAAAAGTATAAGTCGTACTCACGCTAAGGAGCCAGAACTGAACGAAAAAACCCAACCACTCCAGGGGTGCCGACAGAAATGAAAACTTTTTTACAGTTTTATAAGTTTTGACCCTCCGAGTGTTCCTGTGTCAGTGACATTACAGGTTACAGTGTCGCGTTTTCAATGGTTTTTTCCCATTTCAAAAAATGCCCTACGCGCCTAAAGAAGTTTTTACTTAAAAAAATGTTGTTTTTTTTTGTCGCTCGCGTTGATGTCTTTTGCTTGTAATGAATAGTTACATCTGTGTAGAGGTGTGGTTATGTATAATAAACCCTCGGTGCGCGATACTGAATTGCACTTGGCTGGTTTTTTTTGGCAAACGTCCATGAAAATTTCAGCCGGCTACTGATTTGATATTTTATGAACTTCATAACAAAACATTAATAAATTATCTAAAAAGTATCTCTTTGGCAACTCTTTTTATTTTATTTATAAAGAATTAAAATTCACAATTTTCACCCGGTTCGTCCGCAGCAATTGACGTAACAACCACGTTGCAATACGAGCTGACGAGTACTTTATTTCCAAGCTATTTCGTTCGATGTTTGAAAAATCTTAAATCGAGTTGCTAATTTTAGGGACGGAGGAGCCTTAACAACTCTAACATCAGTGAATGGCGAGGCGTAATGGACTGCAGCCGACAACAACCGAAGTTTTCTATAGACCGTTTTACTTATACAGGGTGTAACAAAACTGATGTAGGTCCCGTTAACTAGGGCTTCTACTCATCATACTGAACGACTTTTGTTCTACGACTTTGCTGAAAACATATTTTTTTGATGTGTAACATCTTTGCTCTCGCTTTCCTGCAATTTGTGGGAGTGATTTCGTGAAATGGGACGGAAATGTGTAACATGGGACGGAAATGTGTAACAGGAAGTATTCTACTTTACGAGAGTCCGACTCGCACTTGGTCGGTTTTTTTCGTTACTGTCAGATCCGCCACCCAGGTACAATATCGTCATCAAATCTAACTAACCTAAAGTATTTTGTCACATGTTACACTACACATCATATGCGAGTACTGTAGGTCTCGCTCGAATTTTTGATGTGTAACATCTTTGCTCTCGCTTTCCTGCAATTTGTGGGAGTGATTTCGTGAAATGGGACGGAAATGTGTCCCATTGTAACAGGAAGTCGCGTTTTTTCAGGCTTTAAAAGCGCGGAAAAGGCAAAGGTATCTATGACCATACATCAGCTTAGTCTGCCGTATCTTTGCCGTCCTTTTTTCAGGCTTTAAAAGCGCGGAAAAGGCAAAGGTATCTATGAACATACAGCCTAGTCTGCCGTATCTTTGCCGTCCTTTTATAAAGTATTTTGTCACATGTTACACATCATATGCGAGTACTGTAGGTCTCGCTCGAATTTTTTGATGTGTAACATCTTTGCTCTCGCTTTCCTGCAATTTGTGGGAGTGATTTCGTGGAATGGGACGGAAATGTGTCCCATTGTAACAGGAAGTCGCGTTTTTTCAGCCTTTAAAAGCGCGGAAAAGGCAAAGGTATCTATGACCATACAGCCTAGTCTGCCGTATCTTTGCCGTCCTTTTTTCAGGCTTTAAAAGCGCGGAAAAGGCAAAGGTATCAATGACCATACAGCTTAGTCTGCTGTATCTTTGCCGTCCTTTTATAAAGTATTTTGTCACATGTTACACATCATAATAATATGCGAGTACTGTAGGTCTCGCTCGATTTTTTTTTTAATTTTTTTTTTATTATATCAGCTCATATACGTCCCCACCGAGGGGCTCGAGCCTACCCTGAATCAGGGTGATATATATATATTTTTTAATATATATTTTTAATACAAAATATCGATCAGTTGATCGACCGATTTTGTGCATTTTAGTATGGAGGGTCCAAAATTTTTTTTAGAATGGACTATGGGTTCCTTGAAGAAAGTTGTTCAGTATGACGAGTAGAACCCCTAGTTAACGGGACTTACCAATTTTGTTACACCCTGTATACTTGAACGTTAGTGAACAATGGTTTTACTTTTAATATTACACTACATTTTGCTTGCTGCTTTTGTAATATACCTCCATTATTCCTGCATAATTTTCTGCACTTTTTGAAGAACATACAATTACAACATACAATGTCTATGAGACGACGCTACGGAGAGAGGATATTTTTGAGGCTTAAAGATAGGTCTAATGACAATATTCAATTAATATTATTGAATGACTGCATGCTCGCTTAAATGTTTGTGCGGATGGTGACGCATCGGGAGCCGGGTCGATCCTTTCCCTTTAATATGGTTGATGGGAGCGATGGCGACTCTCGCGTTATACTCGTGACCGGGTGCTGTCCGTGTGAACTGACCTACTCTTGTCAAAGTTATCAATGACATTTAATGATTTCTATGTATTGTTTTCATGTTCTAATGACATAATCTGGTTTATTTCAAGGATTGAATTTTGACATTATTAGCTAATGATTTTTTATATCTTGATTTTTTTACAAATGAAATTATGCAATTATTATTTTATGACTATCAGAAAGAGTGAAATTTGCACCTATTTTGAATAAATACCTTCAATCTTGACTGTGTAAAGCTATCACTATGGATGAAAAATATTATACAAAATCTATTTAATTGAATACAATTTTAGAAATAGTACCACTTTTGATGTAAAAAATATATTGTAGACCCTGTTTTTGGCATTAATTGCAAAATTTCTCAAAAACAAATAGTTAATGATGAATGAAACCAACACTCTCATATTTCTCTACGTTCTCTACGTTTTCTTACGCTCTCATAGTTCTCATATGTACGTTTATCCGACGCTCTTCCGGTGAAGGAAAACATCGTGAGGAAACCTGCACACATCTGCGAAGAAACTCGAAGGTTGTGTGTGAAGTTGACCAACCCGCAGTGGGCCTGCATGGTCGACTAAGGCCCGATCGCCCTAATTCAGTGTAGGCTCGAGCCCCTCGGTGGGGACGTATAATGAGCTGATGAAACCAAGACACAAAAATAGGTAAACTTCAGACCTTTTATTTTAAATGAACACATTTTTTTAAAACTTATTCGAAAGTATAGAAAAGTAATAAAAACATGTAAAAATCGAGAATTGGGCGTTCGGTTTCAACGTAACAGTCGCGTTGAAGCCCGCATTGATCTGAACTTAAAGTGAACGATACTATTTTAACACGCATCAACCTGCTCGGATTGAGGCATCATAAAGCCTTAAGAGGAAACGCGGTCTAAAGAATAGGTATTTAAATAAATTGTTGCTGTCTCCCTCCCCCAAACCTTTCCGTATACAGCAAGAAAGGGAGAACTGCAGCGCAGACCGACAATAGGCACTAAAATTGCCCTAAACAGCATTTCGTAGTCCCCTATTTCCTCCTCCAAAACTTGAGTAAATATCTTTATCTATGCCTCTATTTTTTCATTTTATCGGTAATATGTATAATAGTTTTTTCGTGGGTGTCTGAAAATTAAATTTTAATTGGGCAATTTTCTTAGTTTTTAAAGGCTCCTACTTCCTATTAAAAATAGAATATGGGAAAAAATATAAGATAGGGGCATGGCCATGGTAGATATAGATTTTACGAAAAAATATTTTTACTGTATTGTCATTATCCAGGGAGGAAACAGAGGGCTACGTTTGTATGGAAAAAATGGCGCCCGGCGTTTCCTCTTAACGCTAAAATTAAAATCTATAAAATAATACATTTCACAAACTTCGTGTCATTAAATATGAACTCGGACTAAACTTATTTTCTTCTCAAATATGTTTTTTTTTTTTCATGTAAAAACCAATTATAAACAGTAATTTTCTACATAAATAAATCGAGTCCACATGTGTTCTTACGCACTGCGACGCTGAACTTCCGCGCGCTCTACATAATGTACACACTATTTACGTTCATTCATGAACCAATTGAATTTTTGTTGAATTTAAAATGTAGCATGACATCACACCTCTAGGTGTTTTACAATAATATGAATTAATTTTTGAGATACGGGCATTTCATGACTAAAATCGAGAAAAAAAAAAAGATCACATTCTTCAGTTTTTAACATATTTTTTTAAAAAGCTTTTGACTAAGATATTTTTTTACGTTAAGCCCTTGTAAATATTCACTTATAAATATTTTGAATGACATTTTGACATAAATCATATCATCATACGATATACCAAATCATCATCATTATCATATCAGCAGAAGGACGTCCACGAAATATTCAGAGTCTTCGCCATTCCATACTTTCGCTGAACAAGGTACCATTTTAAAATGTTTTTAAATGTTAATAGAACATTGATCCTTAGACCAATAATTCTGCTATAATAACTAACTTATCGCTTCTTAAAAATAAGGTAATAATGTTATCAAAAAATTTTAATAACACTCCTGAGATCCGATCAGTTAACCACCTTTGTGACGTAATTTTTAGTCCATTCGCTTCACACCAGGAGGGTTGGTAGTTGGGAATGTTCATAGCCCACCTGGCTAGCTACCACCATCTTATTTAAGCCTGGCCGCCAAACATCATTGTTAACAGCATTGATGTGTTCAGCTTGAAGATAAGACAACCAGAACCCCATTGCGTTGGGATATCTTGGTTAGCCCGCTTTCATCTTCGGCATCATCGTCACTTACCATCAGGTGAGATGATGCCAAGGGCTTATCAATTGTAAATTAAAAAAAAAGTTCTTCAAAGCACTCTATTGGGACCTCAGTTACGCTAGTATTAATATATATACTGTGCCTTATTAGTCATACCACAGTATATATATTAATACTGTCATACTTAAGAAACAAACATAGCTCTCGTCGAATATGAATCAAGCGTAAATAAAAACAGTAAAAATTACATCACCTCAATTTCTAAATTCCACAAAATCCTCAAGTATGATAAAAGACTAATTGATTAATGGCGGGAAAGTATAACGGTCTAATAAAACTTTGAATGTTGAACAAAAGCTGGAAATTGAAATAGCTTAACAAGGTATTGCTATCATTTAAGTGCCACATTACGAAAATACCTTAACAAGAAAATGTTGAGTTATTTGTGATCTTATGTCTTATACATTTAGAGTGTGTGCCTGGGGAATTTAAAGTGTATATGTGGGTGGTATTTTATAAGATTGTGTATAAGAGGTGCTTGTTATTTGTATAGGGACAACCGTAAGTCGCCCACATCACTAAACATTCTGTTGTAGGCGTGGCGAGATCTGCTTGGAACTTACCAACAAAAACAGGAAAGCACATAAGTTGTTAATAAAATTATTGTTTTGCATTGTATTGTCAAAGTATACATATTAGTACTAACATACAGTATGGACCACAGATAAGAAAAAAAATTACAGTGTCAATATCCCTGCCGCTCTCTTGATTCCGACCTCACCCCCTTGTCTCCCAGGTTGATACAGATTGTTTTAAGTTAGGTTCTCGAACGTACAGAATTTGTCCGTGATTTCATTTGTTCCGTCATTTTTTTTGAAATGCCATTTCTCGCCCGTTGTGTGAAGTGTCCGGGGTATGGCATTGTGTTGTTTTGTGTCGTATTGTTTTGTGTTATGTTGAATATCTACCTACCTCCTATCCGGGAGGTCGTAGTTCGAGTCCTGCCACGTACCAATGTGTTTTCGAATTTCGATCTCATATGTACGTTTATCCGACGCTCTTACGGTGAAGTTAAACATTGTGAGGAAACCTGCACACATTTGCGAAGAAACTCGAAGGTTGTGTGTGAAGTTGACCAACCCGCACTGGGCCCGCGTTGTCGACTAAGGCCCGATCGCCCTAATTCAGGGTAGGCTCGAGCACCTTGGTAGGAAAGTATATATGAGCTGATGTGATGTTGAATATCAGGTTAAATAATAATAATTATCATCCCTATAGTCCCATCCGTGAACAGGCTAATTTCAGCCGACCTTGTACGTCACCTAAGGCGGCTGGTTCTCAGACCAATAATTGCAGCAATGCAGAAAGCGGTCCTCCTCTATATTGCCCGGATAGTTCGACGCTTTCTCTCCCCGTCGCACTGAACTCCAGCCGACTGTGCTTCCGCTGGAAGTGCTCCTGCTACTTCGCCTGGTGCCAAGTGAGCAGAGTAGCTTAGGTTATATTTTAAAATAATAATAATAATCAATTTATTTACGACCAACTCTAGGATCAATTTGTGTTAGTAATCTTACAAACTTAAGTTTATATAAAATATAAAACTTTTTTGAGGTTTGATTGTCAGCACATGAACATTGCAACAATGATTCATGTAGCAGCAATCAAACCTGTACGCTATCATAGCCAGGATGTTGTTGGCACTACCGCGCACTTTGCGCGCTAAGGATGCCCACCTTTTGCGCATTGTGGCATAGAAACAGTCTATGCGCACCTCCGCGAACATGCCTGAGGCACTGCAGTAGCGCGGCAGCCTCATCAACACCCTGAAGGCGTTATTGAACTGGACACGGCTTAAAGTTATAAAGCTTTTTAAACTACAAAAGCATAACTCTATCTTCTCTTAGCGTGTAGCACAATAAACCTTGCTATCCAAGGGATAGACGGCGGCGGTTGCCTCATGTTACATCACTTGCGGTCACGTGTAGGGCATTTAGATTTACACCTACGGACGTGTGCAACGCAACCTTCATACGCATCTGGAATCAGATATACAGCAGCCTTTTTTTGGTAGTCGGGTAAAAATTGCATGTACAAATGCTGCGCACGCTCAGAGCATTCCTGGAACGATACTTTTTTCTACATGTAGCAGCAATCAAACCTTAAATGGAAGAAAAAACTCCTAATATAGGATCACATTGTAGTGCGTCTATCTGTCTGTCCGGTTCACTTTTCCCATAGTGTCAGAAAAAAAAAAGGCAAGTAAGTGTCTATAGTGCATACTGTATATGTATACTGTATATAGTGTATAATATGTAGTACTATGGGCATAATAGATTTAAATAACCATACCTAATTTCAGCTTTATAGCTTTAATAGTCTTGAGTAAAAAGTCTGGGTTCAGATATCTATTCGTCACGCGAAATAAGGTATGTTTTGTCACGCCTACAATCATAATCTTCGGCTTATTATAAGATACCGACAAATGTCAGTACATATGTATGTATGTACGTACGTATGTATGTGTGTACGTGTGTGTTGAGTGTACGTGTGTGTTGTATGTACATGTGTTATTTATTAGTATAGTTATTAATTTTGTGCGCAACTTTTCTTGCGCATCCGCCAGCACATTTATAATCGTAATATCTTAAAAGATGTTAGTTTGTAATTCTGTCGTTACAGACAGACGGATGGACATTGCGAAGCTACTCGTATTGTTGATTCTAAATAAAACCGGCCAAGTGCGAGTTGAACTCGCGTGGAGAGGGTTCCATACAATGCCAAAGACAAATACAAAATATCACATTCGAAATCCTCACAGTAAGAGTGTGTTTGGCTGCACCTCACCTCATGGTAAGTGCCGATGCAGCCCAGGATGTAACACGCAAGCTCAAATAGTTCCTTTTCACTCTCGTCTTGAAGATTCCTAAATTATACGATTAGGGGAATACAGACACTGGAAGCGAATTCCACCCCTCAGCCGTTCGCATCATGAACGAAGAAGCAAAACGCTTCGTGCGTAAAGGTTGACGACCAAGGGGGTGGAACCGCCTTCCGCGCCTGGTTGTCCGATAATGAAATGGAGAGGGGGGAATAAGGTCGTGCACAGGGCACACTCTCCCAAATGAATCCTGTAGAACAGCGATAGACAGGCGACTTTGTGGCGATGCTCGATTCAATTCAATATATTTATTCAAAATAGGTGCAAACTACACTCTTTCTGATAGTCATAAAATAATAATAAAAATGTAATTTGTGAATAATCAAGAAATAAACAATAATTAGTCAATAACGTCAAAATTAAATCCTTGATATAAAGTATAAACCACATTATGTGATTAGAACATGAAATCAATATGACACGAAAAGTTATACTTATAAATCATTGAATGCATTTAACAAGAGTAGGCCAGTTCACATGGACAGCACCGGGTCACGAGTATAACGCGAGAGTCAGCCATCGCTCCCATCAACCATATTAGAGGGAAAGGAACGACCTGGCTCCCGATGCGCCACCATCCGCACAATCATTTAAGCGAGCATGCACCACTCATGTCAATGCTAAGATAAAAATATTTCTTAAAAGAAGTACTACACTTGTCATGTCTCATCGTTTCCACATCAATTCTTAGGTTGGTCATCATTTTATTACTCTTAAACATGATTAGTAGTGTTGATAGAAGAAACACTGTCTACCCATACATTTTTGTCATTTAAATATTCGGATGTCTTATAATAACCTTTTCTACAAAGAGTTCTTTTGATACAATTTTTAAACTGTTTTTCTGACAAATTTAACACATCATCGGGTAATTTGTTATACATGAGTGCTTGATGCTTTGGAGCCTGTTTGATACAAGTTCCTCGTCGCCAATGAGTCTCCTAGCGCGTCAATTGATAGAATCCAAGGCATCTAGCCGGTAACAAGCCGATCCGTCCCGTATGTGAGAGCAGCAATCCATACAGTTAACTACTACTAGCGCTATCTAGTGGTGTTTAAGTGTAATTCTTTTTTTTTTAATAAAAAAATTTAGTGCGTTTGGTTGCATCTCACCTGATGGTAAGTGCCGATGCAGCCGAGGATGTAACAAGCAAACTCAAATAGTACCTATTCACTCTCGTCTTGAAGATTCCTAAATAATACGAATCGGGGAACACAGACGCCGGCAGGGAATTCCACTCCTTGGCCGTTCGCATAATGAACGAAGAAGCAAAACGCTTCGTAAAGGTGGAACATGAACGACAAAGGGGTGGCATTATCCTCCGCACCTGGTTTTCCGATGATAAATTGAAGAGGAGGAATGTGGTCGTTAAGCTCCAGCATATACTCTCCGAAATGAATCCTGTAGAACACCGATAGACTATTTTCTATTACGACTAGAACTATTTTCCGTAAGTGAGTGTACTATATTGAGTATACCACTTTATTTTCAATTAATAGAATTCTTGTTTTCTTGTAATCTGAAAGTAATGAACTATATTTTGTATTTTTATTTTTCATTTTAGGCTCAGTAGTTTCAGAGATCGGGGCGGGGGGGGGATGGTCAATTTTCGTCTTCTTTCATGAATAAAATCAAAACTATTTATTTTACAATATAAACAAAAATATATTTAAGATCCTGATAGGGAGCGTTCAAGTATTACGTAACGAAATTTTTGGGGATTTTTGACCACCCCCTCCCCCCATGTAACGCGCCGTAACGTTTTTTGTATCCCCCACCCACTTTACTAAAACGTTACGTAACCACAAAGTGACAATTTTTACGTAAAAGTCTTAATAATAATTAAATGGCGGTAATATACTGGGGTACCGTTAATAAGAATAAAAAAAACAATGTTACGTAACGCGTAGTTCAAACCCGCCCCTGTAACGCATCGTAACATTTTACAAGACCCCCCCCCCCCCCAAATTTGTTACGTAATACTTGAACGCTCCCATAACGAGCCTTTTCATTTGATATATGACACAGTAAGGTTTTCAAAACTTTTTTGTTTCCTAATTTTACCCCGAAAATGACCCTTATTTAAAAAAAAAATATTTATTAATTTTGCACGTCTGTGTTTGGGTCATAGGATTACACTATCCTACCAAATTTCACCTGATTTGGTCCAGTAGATTCAAAGCAAATTGGCTGTGACAGACGGACGGACAGACAGACAGACGCACGGTTGATCCTATAAGGGTTCCGTTTTTTTTTTGTACGGAACCCTAAAAATGACTCGTTTCATATTAATGTTACTGATTATTATCAATCTATGAATGAAGCTGAATGAAGCTCTCGGTGCAAGTCCTTGCTAGATTTTTTGTAGAAGCCTCAGGAGTTTTTGAGACCCATTGCATTGTCTTATTATAGTACTCAGCATTGACTGGCTCTGTTATAGATCGGTATGTGAATTTAATTTCCAGTAGTAGTATACGTCTCACAATGGGGAATATCCATATATTTTTTTAAAGCTTATTCTTTTAAGAAACCGTATACAAAAAAATTCGAGCGAGACCTAAAGTACTCGCTTATGATGTGTAAACATGTGACAAAATACTTTAGGTTAGTTAGATTTGATGACGATATTGTACCTGGGTGGCGGATCTGACAGTAACAAAAAAAACCGAGCAAGTGCGAGTCGGACTCTCGTAAAGTAGAATTCCGCGCTTTCGCGACTTCCTGTTACACTTTTCCGTCCCATGTTACACATTTCCGTCCCATTTCACGAAATCACTCCCACAAATTGCAGGAAAGCGAGAGCAAAGATGTTACACATCAAAAAAGATAAAAGGACGGCAAAGATACGGCAGACTAGGCTGTATGGTCATAGATACCTTTGCCTTTTCCGCGCTTTTAAAGCCTGAAAAAAGGACGGCAAAGATACGGCAGACTAGGCTGTATGGTCATAGATACCTTTGCCTTTTCCGCGCTTTTAAAGCCTGAAAAAACGCGACTTCCTGTTACACATTTCCGTCACATTTTACGAAATCACTCCCACAAATTGCAGGAAAGCGAGAGCAAAGATGTTACACATCAAAAATATTTTTGAATAACTATAAAAATACCAAAACAGAAAGTTTATATATCGTCGGCTTACTGCAAGAAGTCATTATTCACCAAAAGTCATTAACTGCATTTGTGATACCAGTGTATAGGCCGCGCTACGCTCTACAATAATCAGAAATCATTATTTCTCTATGTGTTATACTTTTAAAGAAATTGAACATTATGTCTAAGGCAAAAAGATAGTGATTGCAATTTTCAGTTTTCACAATCATTACAGTACCTTATATTGAGTATTAAGATTTTTTTCGTTACAACTACACACTAATGATACTTAGTGTCTTCATCTGAAATTTGAAAATGTATGATTCACTACTTACAATTTTCGTTTAAATAATTAAATTATTTTTGTTACTTAAGGAGGTTTCACGAATATATCGCTTACTACATCTTTACATTTTGTATTAAGTTGATAAAGTTCATAAGTGACACCTAGAGTACTTAAATTGTCATATAACGTTTTGCTAAAAGTCATTATATTATTTCAATGACGTCTGAGCAACGACGAACGACAGAAATGCATATAGGTTATGATTTTGTTAAAAATAATTACATGCCTTTAATTGTCTTTTACTCACATTATACTTGTCTATTAAACTAATTATAAAACTTAAATGACTTTTAATAGAAAATGGTCACTTGAATTAATACTTAATGAGATCTGACAAAAACAAAGTTTTGTGATTTATTTTTTTAGACGATAATAAGTGTTTTTGTTGTATAAAATTATATAATTTTAATGAATTCTGGGAGCGTGAGTAGCAGAACTATATGGATTCAATCTAATAATTACACAATAATGATTTCTGTCAAATCTACACACCAAAAAATGTAAGGTCTAAAAGTACTTAGTTAGTTCTGCACAATATAAAAAGGTTTTATAATCATATTAATTAGTTTTTTGCTTAAACTGGATACAAAAGTAATATGAATTTTGTTGGTCCTGACAAACAAATTCCATTCTTTTTATCGGATAATTTACCTTATGACACTAAACGGAAGTTCATAGAGTAGATATTTGTAGATTAAAATATAGGGAACAGTAATTAGGATAATAGAAACTCGATTTATTTGTCACTATGATGCGCGAAGGCTGGCTGTAAGGCGGTGGGCGAGCGAGGGGGAGAGGTGAAGCGAGCCGCGAGCGGAACCGATGCCGCAGTTTGCTTTCTACATTAAGACCAGAATACAACTTTTGTCTCGAAATTGATCTAAATCTCCCGGTATGTTTCTGCTTCATTAATTTATAATCTATTATTTTATTTACAATAAATATTAACCCTTAGAGCTACAAGCTACTATAAACCATCATATTAATTTATAATCTGCTAACTAGAGCCACGAATTAAAAATAAGAATTCTACTTCTTGCTTACACACCCAGGAAACGGCCCCTTGTCCCCGGCGACACTGCTATTCCTGGCTCCGGTAACAGACCTGGTAACGATGGGGTGGGAGGTGCAAAGAATCTCCAGGAGATGCCAGGCTACCAAACCCAACAACCTTTGGCCCTGGCAATTTACAACACGCGTACACTGCGGACTGACGAGAAGCTTACAGAACTCGAAGAAGGATTGAGCAGGTTACGGTGGAATATCGTACGTTTATGTGAAGTCCAAATAAAGGGAGAGGACACCATGATCCTTTAATCCGGAAACCTGCTCTCATTCCGGGAGGATGACCAACTGTCCCAGGGTGGTGTCGGGTTTCTCGTCCACAAGTCCCTCATTAACAAAGTGGTCCAGATCATGATCTTTTCGACAAGGGTAGCATACTTTATACTCGGAATCACAAAACGGTATTCGATAAGTCATACGGGTATACGCGCCGACCACGCAACACTCCGACGATGAGGTAGAGATAATGTATGAGGAAATCTCTACAACAAAACGTAGAACCAAGACCCATTATACCATTGTTATGGAGGACTTCAACGTGCAACTGGGCAAACGAGGCGATGGTGAGCTGAGAGTAGGGCAATTTGGATATGGAGTAATAAATGCACGTGGTCAGATGCTGGCCGACTTTATGAAAAAAGAGAGCCTCTTTGTAATGAACTTCTTCTTCAAAGAGTCACAACAGCGGAAGTGGACATAGTTGCATCCCAATGGCATAGCGAAGAACGAGATTGATTTCATCTTATCGACGAGAAGACAAATATTCAATGATGTCTTTGTGATCAATTTAGTAAAAACAGGAAGCGATCACCGAATGGTAAGAGGCACACTGAATCTAAAGATTAAGCTAGAAAGATGCCGACTGATGAAGTCTACGTTCCGACCTGCACCCATACAGCTCCAAAACCCCGAGAGCATTCAGCTCGATTTGCAAAATCGCTTCGAATGCCTAGGATACTGCGAGAATATGGACGATTATAATGAAAAATTAGTGGAAATGGTCCAAAAGGTCGGGTCTGAGATTCTTAAAACTCGCCGTTCTAACAGAACAAAAAAAAATTCAGACTTCACCAGCAACCTCATGGAAGAAAGACGCAGATTGGTTTTGCAGTCCTCTGAAGATGCTACTTAATATCGACAACTAAACAGGCAGATCTCTTAAGTCCCTGGCTCGCGATTAGCGCGAGTATAATACAAATTGTATTAAAGAAGCGATTGAGCACAACAAAGGCTCAAAAGTGTTCGCGAGACATCAAACCAACGAGAGGACAAAGCTAACTGACCAAGCCGAAAACTGAGGTGGAATGATCATATAGTCTGAGAATTCTAAGATTGAGTTGCTGGAAGAAGTTAAAAAGTTCTACGGACAATTGTACAAGACCACACGTCTGCCTGTCAGCGATCTGGCTAAAGACTCAAGAGCCAGACTAACCCGACACTTTACCGAAGCTATATAGATATTCGACATATTCTTCCTCCGACGTAACCAATTCATGAAATTAATTTTTATACGACTTCATACAAACACTCACAATACACACACAACATTTACACATGCCACAAACACACTACATATATAACGTATAACACTTTGCGCTGCCCATTTCAAACTTCTTGTTCTTATTTCTTTAATTGTACTTTTTTTGTTTGTTTTATATATTTTTACTTTATAAATATTATTTTCTATTACATAATTTACGTTTAATCCTACTTTGTCTTTTTTTAAATTTCAATTAGTCGAATTTCATAATTTGCTTTTTAAAATGTAAAACCAATAATTGTAAAATTCATGTGTGTAATGGTCTATAAAATTGGCGACAAGTTAATAAATAAATAAAAAATATCCCGAAAGTCAGCCTGTACGAGACTGGAATGGCTTTCAAACAGCTTAAGAACAACAAGGCACCGAGTGACGATGGAATTACGGCTGTACTTCTGAAAGCAGGTGGATCACCGGTACTCAAAGCTCTTCAGAAGTTATTGAATTCCGTTATACTCGAGGGACAAACGCCTAACGAATGGCACAGAAGTTTGGTCGATCCTGCTTTTCTTCAAAAAGGGTGACAACACCTTGCTAAAGAAGTACAGACCCATCTCACTTCTGAGCTATGTCTATAAACTGTTTTCGAGATTCATTACGAATCGTCTCGCACGAAGGTTTGACGACTTCCAGCCTCCCGAACAAGTCGGTTTCCGAAAAGGCTTTGGTACCATAGACCACATACATATGCTGCGGCAGATTATACAGAAGACTGAAGAGTACAATCAGCCACTATGCTTGGCGTTTCTGGACTATGAGAAAACCTTTGATTCAGTCGAAAACTGGGCTGTGCTACAGGCTCTCCAGCGGTGCTAAATTGACTATCGATACATTACGGTGTTGAAGTATCTGTATGAAAACGCCACTACTTTAGTTCACCTCCACACCAGAACTCGAAACCTCCCAATTGCAGCGAGGGGTGAGACAGAGAGATTATATCTCCGAAACTGTTCACCGCCGCCCTGGAACATGTTTTCAAACTTCTAGACTGGGGGGGACTCGGCATCAGTATCAACGGCGAGTACATAACCCACCATCGATTTGCTGACGATATCGTGGTCATGGCTGAGACTATGGAAGACCTAAGTGTAATGCTCGATAGCCTCAGTAAAGTCTCTCAACAAGTGGGTCTTAAAATGAACATGGACAAGACGAAAATATGTCCGTGTTGCACCCACCCCTCTAAAGGTTGGAGACTCTACACTGGAAGTTATTGATGAATATGTAAACCATGGACAAAGAGTCCAGCTAGGTAGGTCCAACTTCAAGAAAGAGAACAATCGACGAATACAACTCGGCTGAGCAGCGTTCGGGAAGCATCGCAATATCTTCACATCCCAAATACCGGAGTGTCTCAAGACTTAGGTCTTTGACCAGTGTGTGTTTACAGTGATGGATGACATACAGAACTGAGACATGGTCGCCTACTATGGGCCTCATAAGAAGGGTCAAGGTCACCCAAAAGGTAATGGAGCGAGCTATGCTTGGAATTTCCCTACGCGATCGAATCAGAAATAAGGTGATCCGCAGAAGAACCAAATTAACCGACATAGCTCACAGAATGGCTAAACTGAAGTGGCAGTGGGCAGGGCACATATCTCGTAGAACAGATGGCTTTTGGGGTAGTAAAGTTCTTGACTGGCGACCGCGCACCGGAAAACGTATCGTAGGAAGGTCTCCCACGCGTTGAACCGACGACCTGGTGTAGATTGCGGGAAGCCGCTGGATGCGGGTAGCGCAAGACCGGTCGTTGTGGAATTCCTTGTGAAAGGCCTTTGTCCAGCAGTGGACTTCTTTCGGCTGATTAGATGATATGTTTTTTCTGTCTACAATAAGTAGATCTTATACCTTTATTATCACTTGTTTTTTTTTTGCCAAAAATTTAAGCGACTTTCATTTAAGTTGTTAAATTACATTTAGGTCACCCGAAAATATCAAAAATAATATTGTAAAAGCTTCTAATTTGATAATAATAAAAAAAGAACACTATTTTCATTGTTTTTATGGTAATCATTGATTTTTTTTGAACGATTTTCATACAGAAATCATTATTTTCACGTTTTGCTTGTATTGCTCAAACGCAAGAAGTCCTTATCTTTTTTTTCCGGCTTTTTAAAAAAAAGTGCAGCATTAGGGATGTATTCCATATTGAAATCGTATAAAGAAGATGCTCACCTTTAAGGTGGTGTTTAATTTTTTTTTCTATGTCCTCAACTTTTGAAGTTATTGCAAAGATAATGAAAAATATAAAACTGCGATTATCTCGAAATCACTTTTTTGCAGCTAATGATGTCTTGCAGTAAGCCGACGATATACCGTGTGTTTTATGTCGTCACATTTACATATCGGATCTCTCTGTCTAATTAGTAGTTGAAAATGCTTATATCTTCCGTATTTCTTGGCCGATTTAAATTTTCATTTTACTTTTTGACATGGTTTTTACGGAATTTCATATTTTGTTAAGAAATGCGTTAAAAAAATTCATGCATATACCCTATTGTATTGAACGAGCGAGCGAATTGAGCAAAGTTCTCCTAGTCTACTGAAGCAATCCGGCGTTTTTATGTTTGTATAAATGTGTGTTCGACGATAACTAGAAAATCGTTGATCGAAACGTCGTGAAATTTGGTGGGTGATATAAGGAGATAAAACGATTTTCAATTTTAACTTTGAACACAAGCCAAATCGCTCAAGGGGTTGCCGAGATATAGGGGGTTGTAAATGTTGAAAACATGGTTTCTCTAAACGCCACTAGACAGAGCTGAACGGATCCTACATCACACAAGCGTTAGTGAGCGTAATTATATTTTTAGGGTCCCGTACCTCAGAAGGAAAAAAACGAAGCCCTTATAGTATGACTCGTATGTCTGTCTGTCAGTCCGTCTGTCACAGCCAATTTGCTTGGAAACTACTGAAACGATTGAGTTGAAATTTGGTACACACATATAAGTCGGTGACCCGAAGACGGAAGTGTAACGTAAATAAATAAATATTAAACATGGTGGCCACTTCTGGTGGGTAAAATAGAAAATTTATTTAAAAACTTTTTAAAATGTGTTGTGTGATATATTAAATGAAAGGGCTTATTGTGTGAATCTTAAATATATATATTTTTTGTAATTTTCAGATTAAATTTATTAAAGCAAATGGGCAAAAGTTGACCATTCCCCCTCCCCCCTCGTCACCGAAACTACTGGGCCTATCATCATCATCATATCAGCCAGAAATCGTCCACTGCTGGACAAAGGCCTGCCCCAAGGATTTCCAGGACGACCGGTCCTGCGCTGCCCACATCCATCGGCTTGCCGCGATCTTTACCAGGTCGTCGGTCCACCGCGTGGGAGGCCTGCCTAAGCTACGTTTTCCGGTGCGCGGTCGCCACTCGAGAACTTTACTGCCCCATCGGCCATCTGTTCTACGATGGAGTGTGCTATGCTCGGAGTTTCTCTGCGTGATCGAATCAGAAACGAGGAGATCCGCAGGAGAACTAAAGTAACCGACATAGCTCACAGAATCGCTAAACTGAAGTGGCAGTGGGCAGGGCACTGGGCCTAAAATCTTTGAAATATTACATTTTATGAAGTTGAATGCATAGATTACAGGAAAATCTACGAGAAAATCTAAAATCCTTCCGTTCCATCATAAAAATGAAATTTCTATTGTCCAGAATACTATATAGAGTGTAGACCCCTATTTACCTAGAGCAAAGTATATACTGAGAGGCCTTATGTTCTGTTGGTAATTAAAGTTTTGGTGCGGAACTCTGTTTGTGTGACCACGAGTCGCACTTGGCCGGTTTTTTTAACGCAAGTTCACAGTTCGAGGCGAACCACGAGTTTATTCAGATCGATCTGACGACGCCCCGTCGCGCCTCGCATTCTTACTGAGGAATGTTTAACAAGTGTTTAACGGAGATGTCGCTCTATCCAGTATTGCCCGTAAATAAAGTGGACAATATGTTTTAATGTCTTTATATAGGCGTTTTTTCTATATTTGAGGAATAAATTATGGCTTGTAAAAATATCGTGAAACAAAGAACATTTACAAAGACTTTTAATAAGTTCTTGATAGTAAAGGATATGAATTTACTCGAGATTACAAACAACTTTCTCAGAAAAATATGAAAAAAAAACTTTGGTCCTCGGTGTTTATTAAAATTTCATTCTTTTAACTTTCATTTTATTATAACATATATTTTATTTTCCTTAACAAGACTATACTCGATTTACTTGGTTGGCTTAATGAAATACTTAAATAAAAATCAATAATTATATAAAAATATGATTTTTTATTTTTGGTTTCTTATTATTTAGTGCGAGGGTGTTGTCGATATTTTTCAACAATATTTTTTTTTTATTTTAACATTCAGTTTTCCAAAAAATCCCGAATCGAAGGAAAAGTAAATCAGAACTACATAACGTAACAATTCCCGAGGGATCTGGAGAAAACTCATTTAAATGCTCGCGTACGTCGTACGGATTGAAGTGTTTGTTTATGTAGAATTGGTTGAGGGGATGGGAAGTGACCACAGATAAGACAAAAAAATTGCCGCTCCGATAGATTGCTGAAGGAGTCGTGGCAGACGCTTTACCTTCTTGTACAACGAGATATGTTGCTGTCATTCTTATATGATTGTACTGCGCAGAAATTGCACAATTTTATGACAGGCAGAGCTCCGTGTGTTTTGGTGTCAAAATTGCCTTAATAAGGTGTAAAAATGCAACTAGCAAAGTAAATTTTGTAAATGGAGGAGTTTCTTACCATGTGTAAGTGAAATACTCAAATGAAAATATGATTTTTTATTTTTGGTTTCTTGTTATTTAGTGCAAGGGTGTTGTCGATATTTTTCACTAGCAACCTCATGGAAGAAAGACGCAGATTGGTTTTGCAGTCCTCTGAAGACGCTTCTCAGTATCGGCAACTAAACAGGCAGATCTCTAAGTCTCTAACTCGCGATTTACGCCAATATAATACAAATTGTATTAAAGAGGCGATTGAGCACAACAAAGGCTCAAAAGTGTTCGCGAGAGATCTGTCTGTTGGACAAAGCCAACGGACCAAGCTGAAGACTGAGGATGACAGGACCATATCGTCTAAGACTGAGTTGCTGGAAGAAGTTGAGAAGTTCTATGGACAATTGTACAAGACCACACGTTTGCCTGTCAGCGATCTGGCCGAAGACCCAAGAGCCAGACTAACCCGACACTATACCGAAGATATCCTGGACGTCAGCCTGTACGAGATTAGACTGGCTCTCAAACAGCTCAAGAACAACAAGGCACCGGGTGATGATGGAATTACGGCTGAACTTTTGAAAGCAGGTGGATCACCAGTACTAAAAGCTCGTCAGTCTTCACTCTCTTCACAATATTATAATGACACGAGAAGTTATACATTAAAATCATTGAATGACATTACTGCCTTTGACAAGAGTAGGCCAGTTCACAAGGACAGCACCCGGTCACGAGTATAACACGAGAGTCAACCATCGCTCCCTGCATCAAACATATTAGAGGGAAAGGAACGACCCGACTCCCGATGCGCCATCAGATACCAAAATCGCCCAAAGTGGACACTTTTAACACTTATGCTATCTGTAACTCTAAATTAAGTAAAGTACCTATTTTTAAAATTTCAACATTTAAAATTTCCGTTACAGTATCTACTCAGCATCCAGCTGCTTCCCGCGACCTTCACCAGATTGGGGGAGGCCTTTCTCCAGTAGTGGACAGTACCTTCTTCAAAAATCGATTTTCATATATATAAGCCCGGGGTATAGGAGTTTACCTTATATAAGAACGGGGGGGTTTGAGAGTTTACCTCCTTAAGAATCGATTTTCATATAATACTAGCTGTCCCGGCGAACTTCGTACCGCCTTACATTACATTACACTGCCCTGCCCTACCCTACACTACCCTACACTACACTACACTACCCTACATACACTACACTACACTACCCTACCCTACACTACTCTACACTACCCTACACTACACTACCCTACCCTACCCTACACTACCCTACCCTACCCTATCCTATCTCTCAAGTTGGATCGAACTGCACATGGTGTGCGAATTTTATTATAATCGGTCAAGTGGTTTAGGAGTCCATTGAGGACAAACATTGTGACACGAGATTTATATATATTAAGAAGATAAGCCCGGGGTATGAAAATGTATGAGGAGTAAAATCATGCGTTGTTATGCGTTAGTTGTATAGTATAGTTATTAATACCCGTCTCCGCCGAAAAAATGAGTAAAATTTTAGTATGTATGTATGTACGTTGTATATACGAATGTGTGTATGTATGTTTGTGTTTAAGTATGTACGTGTGTGTTGTGTGTACATGTGTTCCCATGAGTGCACATGTGAGCACATGTGTGTACATGTGTTCACGTGTGTACCCATGTGTTCATATGTGTGCCCATGTGTGTACATGTTTTATATAGTATAGTCATTAATTTTGTGCGCAACTTATCTTGCGCATCCCCCAGCACATATATATAATCGTTCGTAACGAGTAAAGTCCAGTTGTGCGTCGGAGCTGACACACACACTTTTGTTATATAAAGGAACGTTCTCTGTGTATTTTTCATTAAAAATTTAGATGAAATATAGTAGGTGATCTAAGCACAGACCAACGTAGATCTATCTAGATTAGTACTTACTGAATAGGCCATTTAAACTAGGTATTGGCAAAACCGTCTTGAGTTTATTTATATTTATTTTATATAATGTATCATATTTATTTAGGTATATGTTAGATTTATTAAATTGAGTTTGTATTTATGTATCAAAATTATGTTACTTAAGTTTAAATGTAATATTAGTTATACTAGTGTTTACTGGCTTGAACTTAATTACGTGTTTCTTGGTCCTAGTTAAGTCCTCTGTATATTATTGCAAAGGTTGACTGGAAGAGATCCCTGAAAGGGATAAGTCCGCTTTTGTATACATAACCTTTTTAAAAAAATATATCATTTTAAGTGATTTATTATTTTTTACTGTGTATTCTGTACTATTGTCAAAATTTATCATCATCATATTAGCCAAAAATTGTCCACTGCTGGATAAAGGCCTCCCCCAAGGATTTCCACGACGACCGGTCCTGCGCTGCCCGCATCTATCGGCTTCCCACGATCTTCTTCTTAAATTTATTGTGTAAAATAAAGCATATTTGATTGATTGATTGACTGATTGATTGATTGATAACTTTTCTTTTCTTAGTTCGTTTACCTAGACCTAGTAGGATTGTCGTTACTTATTTGTTACTATTATTTACTAGTAAATAAGGTCTGTAGTCTGTATTGAAAATAAATAAATACAAACACATTAATGAAAACGAAAAAAAAAACATCAAACAAAATAGTAAAATTAACGCCACGAAAACACTGCTAGTTCAAACATATCTATTGCAACATAGCTCAGAAATAGAAATTAAATAAACTTCAACAGTAAATCAAGAGCAAGGGGCTATAGATAAAACTGACGTTTTAACGTGTAGTTTCCTGGTCTTGAATTATCCCATCACAGAAATCCAGTTAATGTTTCGACTAGTCTATAGCCTGTTGTTTACATAAGTAATTACATAGCTTACTGAATAGTTATAAATTACAAAGTAGGTTGGCTTGGAAACTTTCACAAGTTATAAAGTGTCTGAGGTTCTGAATTACAATCGCCTGCCTATCGGTGTTCTATAGCAGCGATTCCCAAAATAGGTTCCGTAGAAAAATCACCAGGGTTCCGCGGCATAATAGTGAACCACAAAGCAATTATTGATAAAACAGTGAAACAAGTTCATTCTTCACAGTGAAAGTTAAATTAAAGAATAAAGTGTTTCACTTTAAAAATATTTCTAATAAAAGTTTTAGTTTTTATTTAAATTATGGTGTATTTGATTTGTAATCATTTGATATGGGGTTCCATAAATGGTGGGTGTTCCGTCATCTCGAAAGTTTAGGAATCCCTGTTCTATAGGTTTCATTTCGGAGAGTGTGCCCTGGAGCTTCACGACCTCATACCTTCTTCTCAATATCATCATCGGACACCAGGCGCGGAGGGCGATTCCACTTCTTTGTCATTCATCGTTCATCATGGGAACGGCCAGGAATTCACTGTTGGCGTCTGTATTCCCTGATTCGTATAATTAAGGAATCTTCAAGACGAGAGTTCAGGCCTTAAGATGCTTCAATTCGAGCAGTTTGATACGTGTTAAAATAATATAAAAGCGTCGGTGGCTCAACCGGTAACGACTCGGTCCATCTAACCAGAGGTACCGGGTTCAAATCTGGACGGCCAATGTACCAATGAGTTTTTCAAAAACTTACGTACATACTTACCGATCGATTGCTTTAACGGTGAAGGAAAACATCATGAGGAAACCTGCACACGCCTGCGAAGAAACTCGAAGGTTGTGTGTGAAGTCGACCAACCCGCACTGGGCCCGCGTGGTCGACTAAGGCCTAATCGCCCTGATTCAGGGTAGGCTCGAGCCCCTCGGTGGGGACGTATATGAGCTGTAATGATGATGAAAATAATATCGTACCTAAGTCTATTCAATTCAAGTTCAAATCAACATAATTTATTTAAGTTCAAAGTGTTGAACTTAATAATAAATAATTCAATACAATATAGCAGTGGCTCAGAAATATTTAAACACCGCACCTGCTGCGATATATTTGATAGCGACTGTATACTTACTTATGTACACAAGGCGCCACTCACATCAAGCTATACAAAACCAGTATACGCGGGCCTAGCGTATGTTGAAACGCACTCGCGCGACTCGCGCGGCCAGCTTATACTGATTTTTTATAGCTTGATGTGTCGCCGTGTGTTTATTAAGGCTTTAAGATGCCTCAATCCGAGCAGGTTGATACTTGTTAAAATAATATCAAACGTAAATCTATTCATTTTAAGTTCAAATCAATGCGGGCTTCAACGCGTCTGTTACGTTGAAACCGAATGCCCAATTCTTGAATTTTACATGTTTTTATTACTTTTTCTATACTTTCAAATAAGTTTTTAAAAAATTTGTATATTTCAAATGAAAGGTCTTAAAGTCACCGATTTTTGTGTGTTGGTTTCATTCAACGTTAACCTTTTTTTTTCGAGAAATTTTGCAATTAATGCCTAAAACAGGGTCAACAGTATATTTTTTACATTAAAAATGGTAATATTTTTAATAAAATTGTATTCAATTAAATAGATTTGTTTATTACTTTATGTATATTATATAATTTTTTCGTTGTGATAGCTATAAACAAAATTTCAATAATTTAAATTAAATATTGTCATTTGAACTATCTAAGAGGCACTATTGGGGCTTGCGTGTTACACCCTCGGTTGCATTGGCATTTACCATCAGGTGACGTGCAGCCCAACGCACATTTAAAAAAAAATAACACAAATATTTATAAACAGTCCACCAGAGAACGAATAAACCGGATGTAAGGTAACTTTTTTGCGTAGTACCTTACGCGTACTCTTGGATCAAAATACTACTACATAAATTCAACTTCTTCTTATCAGCTCATATACGTTTCCACCGAAGGGCTCGAGCCTACCCTGACTTGTGCGATCGGGCCTTAGTCGACCACGCAGGCCCAGTGCGGGTTGGTCGACTTCACATACAACCTTCGAGAAAACATCGTGAGGAAACCTACACATCTGGAATCCAGATGTGTACGAACGTCGCGTTGCATACGTCCGTAGGTGTTAATATAAATACCCTACACGTGACCGCGGGTGATGCTACGTGCAACACCAGGCAACCACTGTCTATCCTTTGGATAGCACTGTTAATTGTGCCACACGATAAGAAGAAGAAGTAACTAAGTAAGAGATCGATTTCCTTATAACAAATAAGTAGCTAAAGCTAGCGACAAAGATTAACTAATCTTTTTTTTTTATAAATTCTTGCAGCTAAACGGTTTCACAAGATCTCGGATATAGTTTTATCTACGATCTTATCGGGATTGTGATCGTTAGCGGAGTGCTTCTGACGGCATCGATGAATGGCATCCGCCTAGTGAAAAGATAGTCCAGGTGTTTGCAAGCAAAGAGATACGAGAATTGTTTAAGTATCCAGTGTAAACTTTATTTCACTGAAAAGGCACAACACATTTTAACAATACACAAACAAATGAATAAAACTTAGTGACAAATATTACTAGTTTATAGGGACACTCAAGGGGCCGGGCATTTTGTGACGTTATTGAGAGTTTTCGTTATACAGAGAGAAATTAGCGTTAAAGTAAACCAAATGAAGCCAGAAAATTTTGACGCCTCTAAGAGTGAATCGTTATATTGATTAACGTTATACAGATTTTACACTGTATTTTAACACATATACCTAGTTAACAAAATTTACTGCTTATACAGGGTGTAACAAAATTGGTGTAGGTCCCGTTAACTGGGGCTTCTACTCGTCATACTGAACAACTTTACCCAAGAAAGCCATAGACAAATCTCAAAAAATGAATTGGACTCCATACAAAAATTCACAATATTGGCCGATGAGCTAAAAGATTTGCATGGACAGGTTTTTTTTTCGATTTAGGGTGTAACAAAATTGGTGTAGGTCCCGTTAACTGGGGCTTCTACTCATTATACTGAACTACTTTATCCAAGGAACCCATAGTCAATTCTCAAAAAAGTTAGACTCCATACAAAAATGCACAAATTTGGTCGATTATCTGAAGGATTTGTATGAACAGGTAATTTTTTTGCGATTTAGGGTGTAAATAAATTGGTGTAGGTCCCGTTAACTGGGGCTTCAACTCATAATACTGAACAACTTTTGTTCTATGACGTTGTTGAAATGGCAAAAAAATATATACTTTTCATACAAACCGATCAGCTGATCGACCAATTTTGTGCATTTTGTATAGTCTTTTTTTTAAGAATTGATTATTTCCTTGGGTAAAGTTGTTAAGTATGATGAGTAAATTAATTTTGTTACACCCTGCATAGTATGAAAGTATGTATGTTCTGAACTATTAAGTTTATAATAAATATCGTAATAAGGTCGAGATTTGTATAATTTTAACAGGGACTAAACCGGAGTATGGGCAGCAGCATCCTTTTCGCGTACTATGCCAGCACATCACACACTGCGATCGCCAACCCGCCTGCCAAGCGTGGTGATTACGGCAAAACCGCCCAACTCGGGGGAGGCCTATGTCCAGTAGTGGACGTCTTTAGGCGGATGTGATGAAGGTTATCATCATCACTTACTAAATCAAGTAGATAAGTAGTATCATTTAACATAAACGAAATTAAAACTGACTAAATTTCGTAAGTTTAATATAATTTTCGTAAATTAAAAAATTAATAAAATATATATATTTGAGCGTCAGTGGCGTAACGGTTACGGCCGCTACCTCCTGTCCGAACGCCGTGGTTGGAATCCTGCCACGTACCAATGTATTTTCGAATTTCGATTTCATATGTACGTTTATCCGACGCTCTTACGGTAAAGGAAAACATCGTGAGGAAACCTGCACACGCCTGCGAAGAAACTCGAAGGTTGTGTGTGAAGTCGACCAACCCGCACTGGGCCCGTGTGGTCGACTAAAGCCTGATCGCCCTAATTCAGGGTTGGCCCGAGCCCCTCGGTGGGGACGTATATGAGCTGATATGATGAAGAAGAGGATGATATTTAAAAATTAATATTATTGAAATATTTAAGGAGTAGCTATATTATTACAAATAAATTAACAAATTAAATATCTTTTACATTTATATGATCATCTGTTTTTATCGATGAAAATGCAATGTTATTGCTCTTAAGCAAATTTCTAAATTTTGCTTAGGAAAAATAGAACGGCTGATACCGTACACTGTAACTACAGCTGTTGTCAAAAGTATTATTGCGATGAATTCAAGATTAAAAGCCTACACAACTTAGACGAACGAGCTGACACAAATAAAAGGTTACGTGCATAATTATAAAGTGCGTGCATAAAGTGATATGAAAGCGTCTACCGGCTATCTGGCATCTTAATTACTTAATTAGCTATGCTGCCCACACGCCTGGCATCTATCATACAAGTGTACCTACAGCTGACATAAATACATCCGTTACTATGTGAATGTGAAATTAACAGGTTTTAATGGAAGGTTTTTTATTGATTGTTTGGCCAATGTTTTCGAGAGTAGGGTAAACATGATAAAACTTCCTTTCGGCGTAATGCGATAATTAATGCCATATCCATTAATTAATGGCCCTAAGTAACGGATCGGTGGCCTTTTTATTTCAAATTCATTCTAATCGCTTTCTTACACCCCCGAAGTGAAAAGTAGGGTATTATAAGTTTCAAGCTATATTTGTATGTCTGTCAATGTGTGTCTGTAAATGTCATCGCAATTCAATGACTTTTTTAAAATTTAAAAGCTAGATCAAGGCGGTAGTATTACAGATTTTTGTTATTTTTGACGTCAATTACTCCTAAACGATAGAAAACTCAAGGTTGAAAAAAATACCCTTATTGTTGATCATGTTGCTTAAATTTAAAAGCTATTAGAAATACGATTGCACAGTTTTGGCTTCATAGAAAAAATCCCAAAGATAGGTCTACACCGTTACTTTCAACTGTAGTTATGAATAATATTTTGAAGTATAAATTTAAAAAAATATACAACCATTTTTTTTATGATAATACAAAGCGAGAAATGTTATTATTTTTATACTTTCATTCAGAAAATTTAACCTAAACGAAAAAACATTGAAAGAGTGCAAAAGTGTGGTTATTTTCTTTACTCTTTACACGTAAAAAAAAAACAGAGACAACTGTTATAATCAAATGGTTCTCAGCCATGTTCTCGGTATGTCTAACCTATTGTTGGTGTCCAAGATACGGACTGTGTCTAGTTTGAGACCGATATGTACAGATACTATGTAAATTTCTGTTTAAATAAATTATTTGGGTTTGATAGAAATCCATTCAGCCGTTCATGGAGATAGTCATTGTCCACCAAAACGGTAACAGATAGCCGGGTGGTGCTTTAACTAAATTAATACACCCTAGGCAGATTTAAGGCGCAATAAAAATTCAAAATGGCGGTAAACAAAATTGCCGCTGGAAGAGTTTCTCCGATTTGGCTGTAATTTGGTCAAAGGGTTTAAATTTCACTAAATATTTACACGTTTAGGTATCGCCAATGTATTTTGGAGCTATCATTCTAAATTTTTAAATTAATTTGTTTTAAAACATGCTCCATTAAATCAATATCACAATTGCTTTTTAAATTGCGTCCTTTGTTTGTAAATTTTGAGACATTGAATTACCGTTTCGGGATATACGTGTGTGGGAACGTTCATTTCCTTATTAAACACGCGGAAGCTTCATTTTGTTTCGGCAAAAGCGAATACGAATACTTTGTGTTTTGCAAGTAAATACGGAAATGAAAATGAAAAACGAATGTTTATTCCTTGTGTATCAATATATGTATTGCCCCAGTTTTGCTTGAAATGAGGTTCAAGCAAGAAAATTCTCTACGTATAATTCATCATATCAGCTCTTATACGTCCCCACCGAGGGGCTCGAGCCTACCCTGAATTAGGGCGATCGGACCTTAGTCGAACACGCGGGCCCAGTGCGGGTTGGTCCACTTCACACACAACCTGCGAGTTTCTTCGCAGGCGAGTGCAGGTTTCTTCACGATGTGTTCCTTCACCGTAAGAGCGTCGGATAAACGTGCATATGAAATCTAAATTCGAAATCACATTGGTACGTGGCGGGATTCGAACCACGACCACCCGGACAGGAGGCGGCGGCCCTAGCCGCTACGCCGTCGACGCTCTTACTAGGTATAATTAGGTATATATAAATTTCTATGTAAAGGAATTATCTAATTCGATATTTAGAAATTCCTTGGGTTCAAGCAAACAAAAAAAAATTGTTACCTCAGGATTTCTCATATTTCTTAAAATCAATCAGCGCTTCCCAATAATGAAATACTTCCTTGCAATAGTTCTATAACTTTGACATGTGTTGTTATAATCGTACACGGATTTACGAATCGTATTTATACTTTAAAAAGCATACAAGCATGTTCGTAGAAATACATTTTATTGAAAGTTTGTTGCAGTGTCATTGTAAATATGTTGTAAGAATTCGTCAAGCAAACAAAGGCGGGTGGTCCAGTTGGATGCCCCTGGCTCGTAAAACTTGAAACTCTTATTTCACCCCCCAGGAAGACAAATATAAATCGCTCTTTACTTGCATCTCTATCCAACACATTCTAAAGGTTGTGGATGGATTGTATGTTGTTTTATGCTAAGATCTAAATGTAAGAATGAAGTAAAGTACCTAGGTAGTATTGTGTGGACCTACTTCAATACATTTTTAAAGCTTAATTCAAATGTTTTTGGCCAAAGTATTAGCATTTTTAACGGACTTCAAAAAAGGAGGAGGTTTCTCAATTCGATCGTATATTTTTTTTATGAGTGTTCGCGGATAACTTCATCGTTTAAGAACCGATTTTGACGATCCTTTTTTTGTTGGAAAGGAGATATCCCAAGGGTGGTACCGTGATAAGTAAACCAGGATCTGATGATGGCATCCCAGAGAAATCGAGGGGAACCTTAGTTACCTGTTTGAAGACGCTTTTTTTTTGTTCAAAATTATAGTGTCAGAGAAAGATAAGCAATCTAAATCTCCATCAGATATACGAGTATACCGTAGCGGGCGAGGTGTTCAAATATTTCCGAGCAGTGGTGAATTAAAATACTTTCTCACACACAACGAGCTAAAAACATTAAATACCGTTTAAATGACTTTATTCGAAGGCGTATGATGCAAAGATCGCAAGCGTGAAATTAGGTGTTTTCCAGAAGATCTATCGAAATCTATGTTTTTTCGGGATGAAAAATATTGTATGTTTTTCGCTGTCCTTTAGTTTAGCTCTAATCCAAATTTCAGTAAAATCGGTTCAGTAGTTGCGTGGAAAGTAAGAAACTTTTTTTAGCTCGATTTTTTTGAAAAACCAGCTGCTCAGAACATTTATGACAGATTAGATGCTCAGATATTGATAGCAACTCCTAGTGTACAGAGGACAGCGGACAGCACATTAAGCTAGACGCTCGTAGTGCGATTGTGATCCATACGCATACGGCATAAGAACGATACAAAGTCCAAAGTGTCTAACTTGATGTGCTGGCCTCTGTACATAATTTATTGAAGTTCATAGTGTTGAACTTAATAATAACTTCAATACAATAAAACAGTGGCTCAAAATATTTCAACACCTCGCTTGCTACGATATATCTGATGGCGACTGTACTTATGTACATTAAGAATAAAAAAACTTCGTAACGTTTGGGTGGCCTTCTTTCTTTGTTTTTATTAATCATAAAAGTTTTAAGGAAATCTTTTGACAGAAGCTTAGCAACGCTAGCTAGAGCATAGACAGAGCCACATAAAAAGATGAAATCCCCAAATCGCAGGGTAAAAGTGCAACATTGTTATACCACCAAGTGCTGTTATCTGTCGCAGCCGTTACGTAGAATCCGACAGTTTGCAAAACAGCGCGCTGCTTTGCAAAACGGCGAATTGTGCGCCGCTTTTTAAACTAGGTACTGAATAAAAAACTCCGAATAAAACCGATGATTTCTTATTCTGCGAAGCATTCTGCTACACAGGGGCGGTGGGGAGCCTCGCGAATATTGACTGTATAATCAATCAAACCTGACCGAACCTAATATCGCTCGCTTCGTTCTGTTATTTATATTTTACAACTTGTAATGTATGGATGTTTGTTCGGGTGGGATCTTGCAACTCAATTTTGAAGCAGATATATTCAACCGATTGAGCTGAAATTTTGCATATACATTTAGTTTGGGTGACAATGCATGGTTAGCTAAGTAATGTCATTCAAATCCAATATGGTGGACTCCTAAAGATGGCGGACCAGTTATTCTTTTATGCACCCCAATGATATGGATATCAAATGAAAGGGTATGCTACGAGGAATACGAAATAATTAAAACTCATTTTATATAAAAGCTTGTACCTAAAAGATTTTAGATGTTTTGAAATGAACTTATTTTTACTCAGTAGTTTTTACACAAAGCGGCGCCTTAAACAACGCGGCCTATTTATTTTAGCCGAATTACAATCCGGCTGAACGTGATGTCGCCGCATCACCATACGCCGCCGTTTTACAATCCGGCGTTAATCAGCGCGCTGTTTTACAATCCGGCGTTAATCAGCGCGCTGTTATGCAAAACTGCGGATTCTACAATACGGCTTCCAAATACTGATTCTCTCATAACAAAGAGTTACTTCGTTTCTGTGCATACAAGCTACGTCGCAAAATTACAAAAATTGTTTGAAGATTCATGTGAAATGCAATGAATTAATAAAAACTTCGATTTTTACAAGCTTTTTTTTTAACTTGCAATGTATGTATGTTTGTTCGGGTGAAATCTTGCAAGTTAAATTTGACCTACTCCTAGGTTTCCGATTGAACTGAAATTTTGCATGAATATGTATATCTACGTGACAATGCAATATTAATAGCTTGTACCTAAAAGATTTTAGGTTTTTCGAAAATTATTACATGATCCATCCACGCTTCAAAGATACAACATAAAATCAATTAACTAATTATTTTAACAGGTCTCCAATCATAGAATGATACAATGGTATGTGGCAGCTTTACTCAAACTAACAACACAAACACAGAACTGATGAAGAACAGAAAGACCATTGCGTCTTTGCTCAAGTAATTAACATCTACATATTCTAAACATTCTATCATGGGAATTGAAGACAATACCACATTTGACACCAAGTATAATAGAACAGGTTACAAAGTTGGATATTATGAACGCGAGAAGCTGAGGAGTAATAGTAACGAAAAAACTGGCCAAGTGCGAGTCAGAACTGCACACAAAGGATTCCGTACCATCATACTAGATGGCGCTAGTTTCTTTACGTTTAAAAAAAGCACGTTTTTTTTGTATGGAGACCCCTTCTTTTTCACTTTTTCTAATTTTTTGTATTCACTGTTATAGCGGCAACAGAAATACATCTTATGTGAAAATTTCAACTGTATCTATAGCTATCACGGTTCATGAAATACAGCCTGGTGACAGACGGACGGACAGCGGAGTCTTAACAATAGGGTCTCGTTTTTACCCTTCGGGTACGAAACCCTAAAAACCTAACCAATTTAATTAAAATTAATAAAATCAGGCAGGACGAATCTAAAGATGCCCCGCATTCCAAAATCTATCAATAAAACGATAAACATACTACATACATACCCGTAAGACACTATCCTTCTATTTAATAATCGGATAATCATCATCAACATCAGCCGAAAAACTTCCACTGCTGGACATAGGCCTTCACGATTTTCACGATGACCGGCATCCAGCGGCTTCCCGCGATCTTCACCAGGTCATCGGTCCACCGCATGGGAGGCCTTCCTACGCTACGTTTTCTGGTGCACGGTCGCCACTCGAGAACTTTACCGCCCCAACCGCTATCTGTTCTACGAGTTATGTGCCCTGCCCACTGCAACTTCAGTTTAGCGAGTCTGTGAGCTATGTCGGTTACTTTGGTTCTCCTGTGGATCTCCTCATTTCTGATTCGATCTCGTATGGAAATTCCGAGCAGCATAGGTCGTTCCATTGCCCTTTGGGTGACCTGGAGCCTTCTTATGAGGCCAATCGAATAATAAGGTCAAAGTATACCTCATTTCAAAAAGCGTCGGTGGCTCAACCGGTAACGACTCGGTCCTTCTAACCAGAGGTGCCAGGTTCAATAAACGGCCAATGTACCAATGAGTTTTTCTAAACTTACGTACATACTCACCGATTGCTTTAACGGTGAAGGAAAACATCGTGAGGAAACCTGCACACGCCTGCGAAGAAACTCGAAGGTTGTGTGTAAAGTCGACCAACCTGCACTGGGCCCGCATGGTCGACTAAGGCCCGATCGCTCTATTTCAGGGTAGGCTCGAGCCCCTCGGTGGGGACGTATATGACCTGATATGATACCTTTTTTCATTGAATACCCAAAAAAGGAGGGTAATATTTTACATGTGTATGTATGTATGTATTCTAGTGCACTTTTGACAATGTACCTAAAAGCCTGCACTCTAATTATATCTACAGATTACACACTGATGGAAGGTAAACAGCAAAGATTAAAGCAACAGTACAAGCCTGAAATTAAATTTAACATGCATTGAATTTTCGATTCCAAGAATGTGCACCGGGCGGGTCCCAGAAGTAGGCTTACCAGACATCAGGATTTGTCCTGACATGTCAGGATTTTTAGGTACCCGTCAGGATTGCGGCCGGACTTTGAAAAAAAAAAAAAAAATCTGGGACAAATCACACATGGTCATCTGGCCCCAAAGTAGGATTCCCTGTGTTATGGGTTACCAGAGACTGATATACATACTTATTTACGTTTAAATACATACATATATAGATATAATTTAACACCCAGACACAGAGCAAGCAAATCTGCTCATCACACAAATCCTTGCCCTGGGTGGGGATCGAACCCACGACTCTTGAATCAGTAGTCAAGGGCACTAACCACTGAGCCACAGAGTCAGTCGAAATATATATGATATCAGTAGTTTTTGGATTATTTAGGTGTTTTAGGGTCTTCATCAAGATACTGTTGCAGCGCATGGACTTAAACGAATGGTGATTTTTCACTGTGTGGAGAGCAAGAGTAGCCTCAATGGCAGATAATGAGTCGGCGAATAAATGTCTTAATTTTTATTTTATTACCATGACTGCGCGTCGTCAAACGTCGTCGTTTCAGTAAAATGTCAGGACTTTTCGAATTAAATCAGGCTTTTTGTCAGGACTTTTTAATTTAACATCTGGTAACCCTACCCAGAAGAGATATATGTAGTTCCGAAGAGCTTTAAAGTACAACATACACCTTATATTTCACATGAGTTCATTAGCCACCATAACCACTGACAATGTGCACGTTCATGCGCACTTAATAGTGAACTTTAGTTTTTTAATAGGTCTTTAACTATGAAATTGCCGATTGTATAAAAAAGTAAGTAAGTAAATTTACTTTATTGCACGCCAAAAAAACAATACAGGACTTATAATTTGTAAGATACATAGAGTGCAAAGGCGGCCTTATCGCTTTAAGCGATTTCTACCAGGCAACCTTAAGTTAGGGATTGAAAGACAGGTAAACTATTATAGGATGGCAGCAAATTCAACTTTTAAACGATCTAACTTATTATTATAACTAAACTAAAAGTTTTAAGATATAACACTTTAAACTTTCACGATTATTCATAATGACAAATTGAAAGCGGGACTTGACGTGATTTTATTTAACATATAAGCAGGTATTGATGTTTCTGAAGTGAGGGTAGATGGAGGAGTTCCTGCGATGCGCGCCCGCGGCGATGACATGCGGCTTCAGTCTACTCGCGACCACGGCTATCGAAGCATAGTCGAAACATTGAGCTAAAAACAATATCAATAGTTCATAGTTCATAGTTATTTATTCATAATATGTCAATATATTACATGTCAAATAAATTATACTTAACTAAAATTCAAATATCAAATTATTATAAAATAATAATGAGTAAATAAAAAACAATAAAATTATAATAAAATTATTATCACATTATTTAAATAGATTTAGTATTTAAAAATTCTTCATAACTGTAGAACGCGTGCTCGATCAGCCAAGTGTTGAGCCTGCTTTTAAAGCAACTTAGGGAGGGAGCCGTGGTGACCTGCTCGGGAAGCCTGTTATAAACAGTTGGACCCATGACGTGTACTAACTTGTCCGATTTAGCAAGCCGGCGTGGCACAGGCAGTAGTCTACCCAAATTGCGGAGGTTACGCGAATGCACATCAATGGGTCGTTTGTACTTATCAAGGTGGCTGAAAACGTACACTGCTGTCTGCAGTATAACCTGCTATAATACCTGCTCATATGTTAAATAAAATCACGTCAAGTCCCGCTTTCAATCTGTCAAGTTTAAAGATGAAAATTAATATTAAAAACCATAGTTATTAAAACAAATTTTATTCTCAAAATAGCATTAAACTATTAAAAAATTAAATGGTGGTAAACATTATATGCCTCTTGTTTAGATATTTTGAGAGCACGGTGGCTTTAACCCCATGAAGTCGGGTTTTTTCACATGAAAAAAATCGCCTTTATTGAGGCAAAAAATACACATTTTTAATTTTAAAGCTCTACTAGAGTTAAAAATTTCGTCACTTTCAGGAAAATTCAAGAAAATTAACTAGTCTAAAAAATTGCTCCATCTGACCACTAAAGAAAGGCCTTTGTTTTTTATTCAATGGTAAATGGTACATCAGGGGATTGAAACATGAAAGACATGCCACTAGTTACAAATAAAAGACCATAAGTAGTGTCACCATAAGGTCAATAATAATAAAAAATAAAAAAAATAGTTTCAATAAAAATTGGCCTGAATTTCAAAAACTGTATCGGCAATTTCATATTTAAAGACCTATTATTAACAAGACATTTATATTAACGATTAGGTTAGCACGTACAAAGATTCAGACCAAAGACAATAAGGTAAACAAAATACCTATTATACGCGCGTGTCTGTGAGCATTACCGCACAGCAATAGCGCGGCTGCCCCATCAGCGCCATGAGCGCGTTTTTCATTATTATTGTTACATTAAAGTTTAAGTTGGCAATTGTCTGTTTAATTTATACTCTGGGGTAATCTGCTATTTGCTTTACTTTCACCACACCATTTTTATTGTAAGCTATTGATTACCTATAATAAATGATCAGTGCGTATTTTAACAGCTTAATTCACTTTGTTTTGTTTGGTATAAACCTCCGATTAAGGAAGTATATACGCAGAATAAACGAACATAAAAACCCCAAACTGCTTACAGCATAATTATCTTATGTTGTTACTCATAGTATCAAGATGAATTTAACGACACATCATCACATCAGCTCATATATACGTCTCCACCGAGGGGCTCGAGCCTACCCTGAATTAGGGCGATCAGGCCTTAGTCGACCACGCGGGCCCAGTGCGGGTTGGTCGACTTCACACACAACCTGCGAGTTTCTTCGCAGGCGTGTGCAGGTTTTCTCACGATGTTTTCCTTCACCGTTAAAGCAATCGGTAAGTATATGTACGTAAGTTTTGAAAAACTCATTGATACATCGGCCGTCTAGATTTGAACCCGGTACCTCTGGTTAGGAGGACCGAGTCGTAACCGGTTGAGCCACCGACGCTTTTTAGCGTAATTTTACGTATAATTATTTTTTGCTTAATTCGTTTGGCTAAAATGTACTTGAACTTATGGAACTGGACATAACGACTGGATGTAGGTATTCATATTAACTTGAGCCCTGAGCGCATATTACTTGCAAAACATGGTGAAAAATAATATGTGAAAAGCCTTTTTAGTAAGAGAGTGTAACAAAATACCAAGGGACCAGCCAGTGAGCCAGTCATGCGCGACTTGCCACAAAACCTTCCGACTGCCATATTATGTTTTAAGTACCTACGCACACTACATTACACAATTTAGGATACAAAATTGACTAGATAGCTACTTTGTGCTTCGATCTTTTACTCCGAAACATGGAAACCAAAGAGGTAAGTTATCAATGGTTTTATTTTAATTTCAAACTGGTTTGCAAATAGAAAGCTGTTTATTGAAAAAAAAAACTAATGAACACTTTGGCGCGTGAAATATTATAGTTCTTCGTCATTGATTTTGAAAAGTAATTGTGTTTAACAAAATGAGTTCATGTTAACTTAACATGAACTCATTTTGCTAAACACAATTACTTAACATTGTTAAGACAACGAGTGTGATGAACTTATTTTAACGCAGGGTTCGAAAAAATCAAGATAATAACGCTTCTTGATAATTATCCTATAATTATTTAACAATAAACAATATTTAACTTAAAAAACCAATGAAATTCAAGTTCACTCAACTTTGCATAATCCTGTAATCCAAACTAATTTTTTTTTGTAAGGGGGATCCCTACGGCGCGGCACGATGACACTTTGTGCGTTCGGAAAGACGCAAGTTCGGAAATACACGTTCGAATACAATTCACTTTCACGAACGCATTCTTTTGTTATTATCATCGATAATTATCCATTTGTTATTATCGCGATAATTATCGTAATAATTATCATTGATAATTATCCCTTCGAAACCTGCTTTAACGCTACCTGAAATTCAAGAGGCGGCAAGAGCCGTATAAGAAAACTTGCTGCCGCCAAAATCGAAAGAAATGTAAGTAGTGCTTAATTAATTTCCGCGCAATATTTGAGAATATTACTATACAAGCCTTGGCCACAACTTTACTAGGCATTGATGAACTTACGTATGTGTGCCTCGGGTTCGCCTCGCCCACATGTACGCGTTCGTTCATCAATATCTCTTTCATCCCTCCCTCACATTACTTCCCTAAAAAAATGTTTATCGACATACTTCATTCTCAATTTTAAGTCATAATTTTACATTTGTGTACTTTCATTACGGTGTCTAATATTGGCAGAAAAGACTATGTCATATGGACAGACGAACGGACGAACATGACGAAATTGCAAGGGTTCCGTTTTTTTCCATTTTGATTCCGGAACCCTAAAAAAATAATGATTGGTGGTCTTTTCTTCATTGTTTATGTTTATTCTTGCTCCACTTGGAAGCCGCCTATCACTTCCTACATAATCGTTGAATTTAAGGACAACGAAACGTGTTTATCTTCATTGAATGGACTACATTGTTCCTAGAGATACGCCTTGCCGATCTATTAAATCAATGTTACTAAAATTTCCCTCTCACTGCTCCTCCCGATATGGTGAGTCTTTTTCTGTTCATTCGGTGCGACTTTGGAATGACCTGCCCCACGAAATTCGCGACAGTCCTAGCATACCTACACATTTTGAGGAAAATAAAAAAGCATTACATGACCTTACTTGCTTTCCTTATATTGCAACATAGTAGGTATGTATTATATTATTATTAAGTATGTATGTTTCTTATTTATTTTATGTATGCAGAAAGTATATTATTTTTATTTTTATTTATGCAGTAGGTATATTATTATTAACTTATACGTATTTGTTATATATAAGTAACATAATACTTAGGAACTTATATCACATAGTATTTTTTTAACATTCCCAATAACAATTTTTGTACACGCCTCTACCCGTTCGTACCTATCTCATTTATTTCTCACTTACTGGTTTGTTGGCAGAAAACTCTTACAGAGTTAAGCATACCAATTGTAAATCTTTTTTTTTTTTACGTAGGTATTTCTCATTTACTGTGTACAATAAACAATAAACAAATGAAAAATTGTCGTTTTCTCATTTATTTTCAGAAGGCACGGAACATATCAATCGTATTTGGACTCCTTTAACCGGATATTTACAAGGCAATAACTTTATTTTTACAACAGGCGCTCGAGTCTCTCTTTGATCTTCTCTAGCATCTGCTACATTTTATTCATCACTTCCTTTTTAACCCTTTCAGAACGTATGTGTACAATTGTAGACCTAAACATTTTTTAGTGTACAAAATAAAACAGAATATTGTATCACTTGACTCCGGTTGCATCCAATTGATCACATTATTATTTATACAAATGGTACCACAAGCTCCATCTGTGATTAAGACAAGACACGTCTAGGTCAGTTTTCGTCGGTTGTCTGCGGAGGGCAGCGCGTGTGCGGGTAAGTGCCTACGTTTTATTCATAAATCGTGTGATAATCTTAAGATTTTGCCAAAATAAAAATGTTTTTGAATAAAATATAGTGCAGGGCTCTGAATAAATTTATTTTGCTTGCGAATTACAACGTATTTGTACCAAAATCAAAATGTTTTCGTAATGTGCTCAATCGTAGACATGCGGAACAAATTGATGGATTTTTTTTGCAAGCATGTTTTTATGAAGTTGTACCCGCTCTTTACTTTTTGTATATTTCTTTTACATTTTGAACTTTTATTTGTTTTCTTCTTTTTTTTCAGAGTATCTAATGACTTGATGAGCCTTCATAAGAAAAAGATGATTTCACGGCAAGCTTTGAAATTGCTCGAAAAGGACACTATATCAGATCTTGACCTATCTTCTTCTGAGGATGATAGAGATGATCTTCCAAAGTCGTCATAGAGGCCTGTGCGTTTGGGTGCCGATCGTATGGCCCCAACTCAAATTGGGCACCCTGTTGATTCAGATGACGATGATATTACAGAGGAGCCTATTTTGATGACTTTGCCTTCTTCTCAAAGACTGCAAGTTGATCATGAACCGCTCATTTCAGATGATTATCTTACACCTTAAGATAATATTAGACAGAGGCATAAAAGTATTGATAACCTGTTTCCGGCCGACTGCGATCTTTCCTCAATTATTGATCCTCAGGAAAGACCACCGATTGAATATTACTGTAAATATTTTACATCAGAGCTTTTTGATATTATGGCTTGTATGACTAATTTATACGCTGTGCAATCAGAGAAACCAAGATTCAAACCAACAACCAAACCTGAACTATGGGAGGAGTTGATATGCTCGATCAACTAATGAGTTATTAATTATTATAGAACATTCATCAAATCAAAGAAGTGGACCCTTCGGGAAATCTTCCATGCAACTGACTTGGCCGTGGTACAATCCTTTAGAGAATACCACCGCGAATGTGATTTGCTAGGTATTCCGGAGAAGAAACAAATGAAACTGCCGGGTTCCCGACGGCGGGCGCTTGGCAAAGAGCTTGATCTTAGAAACAAACATGTCGCAGCAGCTAAAAGAGGAAGACCAAGTACTAGTCTTGTGCCATTACCTACAGTTATACTAAGAAGACCCGGAGAAAAACGCCCTCATTCGGAGGTGGCTAAGGATGGTGTTAGACATTTACGTGCACAGGACGATAAACTACCTACTCGATGCAAATATCCAGGATGTAACGAAAAGTCTCGCATCAAATGCGTAAAGTGTAATGTTCGCTTTTGTCTAACAAAAGACGAAAATTGTTTTGTCATTTCATACATAAAGAAACAATGGTTTGATAATGTTCCTTTTTGAAATTTCATAGTATACCTATTTTTCGAGTCTGAAACAATAAATGAAGACTCCTTTTTATTATAAAAAAATGTTTTATTCAAATTCTGTGGAAGCAGCTATAGGTATTTTCGTTTTCATCCAGGCTGGTTGTATCCATTTGTGCACATTAAGAAAAACATCTATATTCTCGAAAATTAATTTTCTTTTCGAATTTTCTTTAAATATTCCCTGTACGAGTGTGGATACCTATCATAGAAAAAAAAACATATTAATAGGTTTCAAAACAATAAGTCAGGTCTGAAAGGGTTAATGTTGGATAGCCGAATGTGTGCAGTTCTATGAATGTTAACTTACATCATTACGAATTAATAAGGGCGTGTATATGCCGCAGCCATCCGGTTAAATCTGCCAATTGACTGAAAGGCTAGCCCGTTGATTGAATGGCGACATTCAATTGAATGACTAAAGGACGACTGGCCAAGTCATTGAATGCAACGTTCAACGATTTTGCTGAACGTCATTTAGCCAGTTCGTTGAATGGGATATAATGTCGCAGCCGTTATGTAGAATCCGCCGGTTTATGAAACAGCGCGCTGCTTTGCAAAACGGCGGCGTTCGAAACTATAAAACTCCGAATAAAATCGATGATTTCTTCTTCTGCGAAGCATGGGGAGAGCCTCTTCGACTGTATTGTCACAGTATATATATTAGTACTAAATTGTCAACCAAACCTGACCGAACCTAATATGGCTCGCTTCGCTAGCTCATTTACAGTTTTTAATCTATACACAAAGCGGCGGCGCCTCATGCAATTCAGCGTACTTTATTTCAGCCGAATTGCTATCCGGCTAGCTTACAATCAGCCAACTAGTTGAGTGACGCTTGTTTAAATAACGTTTGGCCTATCATTCAATTGAATGTCGCAATTCAACCAACGGGCTAGCCTTTCAATCAAATGGCAGATTGAATCAGATGGCTGCTACATATAGATTATAGCGAGTGTAACAAAATTGTTGTAGGCGCCGTTTACTAGGGCATCATACTGAACAACTTTCCCTAAGGAAAACATCAGTCAATTTATAAAAATGGACCAACTATAAAATAACTATAAATTACAAATGTAATCCAACGGACACTCAAAGGCCAATGGAGCTCGGAGTTTTGCTGCGTGATCGAATCAGAAATTAGAAGATCCGTATTAGACTCGGTTTGGTTGGTGGTAGGGCATTTTCTAAGCCCGCCTGGCTAGCTACCACCATCTTATCTAAGTCTTGCCGCCAAATATCAATGTTGATATCATTGGTGTGTTCCGGCATGAAGATAAGATAGCCAGTTCCCCATTGCGTTGGGGAATCTTGGTAAGCCCGCTTCCATCTTCGGCAACATCGTCACTTACCATCAGGTGAGATGATGCCAAGGGCTTACCAATTGTAAATAAAAAAAAAAAAAAAGAGTACCAAAGTAACCGAGTGGCAGTGGGGGGGGGGCACATAGCTCTTGGGGCAGTAAAGTTCTCGAGTGGCGACCGCGCACCTGAAGACGTAGCTTATTATTATAGTATTATCATAAAAAATATTGTATATTTTTTAAAATTTAGACTTCAAAATATTAGTCATAACTAGAGTTGAAAGTAGACCTATCTTTGGGGTTCAATTGAATATATTTATTTCAAAATAGGTGCAAGTTACACTCTTTCTGATAGTCATAAAATAATAATAACAATGTCATTTGTGAAAAATCAAGAAATAAACAATAATTAGTTAATAACGTCAAAATTCAATCCTTGATATACTTAAACCAGATTATGTCATTAGAACATGAAAACAATATGACACGAAAAGTTATATATAAAATCATTTAATGATATTAATGCCTTTAACAAGAGTAGGCCAGTTCACATAGACAGCACCCGGTCACGAGTATAACGCGAGAGTCAGCCATCGCTCCCATCAACCATATTAGAGGGAAAGTAACGACCCGGCTTTGGGATTTTTTTCTGTCGAGCCAAAACTGCTCAATTGTGTTTTAATAGCTAACATCATCAACAATAAGGGTATTTTTTTAACCTTGAGTGTTCTATCGTTAAGGAGTTATTGACGTCAAAAATAACTGATTTCATTCGAGACCGGATTCTTCGTCATGCCAATAAATAACAGGCGCCGCCCGCGCAATATGAAGAATTTTGCACTGAAATTTCTACAAAAAAAAAAAGATTTTTTGAAAGATATTTTAGAAATATAAGTACAAATAATAATATAATAAAACGTAATTATAATCTATTGAGTTTTATATTCGGCCAAAGACCGGATTTTTTTTACAGAAATCAGGATTTTTAACACTTGCAACCGGCTTTTCGATTTAAAGTCCTGGTAAACCTACACGAAACGTTTAGTTTGCGAGTCTGATTCTCGCTTAACAGTATTTACTGTTTTCACATCATCATCATATCAGCCGAAGGACGTCCACTGCTGATCATAGGCCTCCCCCAAGGATCTCCACGACGACCGGTTCTGCGCTGCCCGCATCCAGCGGCTTCCCGCGACCTTCACCAGGTCATCCACCGAGTGGGAGGGCTGTGAGTTTGTCTTCACAAACCTTTCTTATCAATGAATCTGGTACAAAAGTGTGTAGGTAGGTATCATGTTACACGTTTGGAATCCAAATTATTGCCACCCTGCCATGTCGCACAGCTATTTACAACCTTTTTTGGAAAGCTTTTAATTAACTTGCAATGTTTTATGTAAGTATGTATGTCACGTGTCCGACTCGCACTTCGACGGTTTTTTTTAAAGAGAAACTTTTATTACATCGTCTCCAATTTTTTCGTCTGTGTGTTGCATGTCGCGTGAAGGTCGCTTTCGTCTGATGGTATGATCGTTTCGTCCTCTGTAAAGTTTCACGTTTACCGTGGTTTCATAAAACCACACACTTACTTGTTTTTGTTATAATTAATTATAGAAAAAATAAACATAATAATAATACTTTACATTTAAGATTTAAGAATTAAGGAGGTGACTTACCTATGAGGGGGGAAGAGTGACAATATTAAGTTGGGTCACAGTATTACAATATTAGGCCATATTGTAATTCTGTGGTTGGGTAATATCTACTATGCAGGTATTATCCTTTGTATCTCTGAAAGGACGTGTCCACGTCCTCATATAATCTACATTGTTTGTATGTATGTTATTTTGTTGAGGTCAAATCTTGCAAACGATTTTAGAGCAACTTCCAGAAATCTGATTGAGCTGAAATTTAGTGTGAAGCCGTATTCCCGATGACAATAGATCCTTTTGGCATTTTGAAGTTGATCTGATGATGAACTTTGGAGGTGCAATCAAGGTCCTAGGATATACAGGTTACGAAGTAACTAGTATCTCATCTGTGATACAGGGTGTAACAAAATTTGTGTAGGACCCGGTAACTGGGGGTTCTACTTATCATACCGAACAACTTTACCCTTGGGGTACTTGTACCCCTAGTCAATTCTCTAAACAAAATTTGGGCCCTCTATACAAAAATGCACAAAATTGGTCAAAAAAGTTTTTTTTTTGTTCGAAAGTAGTTTTGGCTAGAAGTTTTGTCGGTCTTCTTGTGGACTGTTTGTCAAAAACATCCAGGGAGGGAAGTATTGAAAAGTGGTATCTACGCAGTGACTGCAACATAAAGAGCTTTCGAAGTTCTAACTGTAAATAAGTTAGATTTTTTTATAGATTTCAGTTGTAGACAAACGTCAGGGTAGAGAAAGTATGAATAACGGGAAGTGAGTGAACAATCACTACGCCATGAAGAGGGTGAGAATCAAAAACCACTTCCAGCTTACGGAGAACAACAAGAAAAACAATAGTTTTGGTCCATAAAGTATTATTATTAATAAGATTTAGCTAATTAAAAATTAAAAAACCAACTACATAAAAACATAACTCTTCTTTTTGCTCAGTCGGGTAAAAATGTATCCTATGTCACTCACGGGGTCAATATGAACCTAACGACACCTCGCATTCTAAAATCCATCAAGCCATTTATGTCACAGGCTCAGCCAATGAAATGGACATACATACATTTACACATATACACCCGAAAAACATTACTCTCCTTTTTGGGCAATCGGGTAAAAAGTTAATACATTTCCGATATAATTTTGAACAAAAAAAACCGACTTCAAACAGGAAACTAAGGTTCCCCTCGATTTCTCTAAATTGCCATCACCAGATCCTGGTTTCCTTATCATGGTACCGCCCTTGGGATATCTCCTTTCCAACAAAAAAAGAATCATCAAAATCGGTTCATAAACGACGAAATTATCCGCGAACACACATAAATTCTACCTAGGTAATGACCGTGCTTGAGGTCAGTTTACCAGCGTGATCAACCCAACCACGCAAATCATACTGAGCTACAACCGCTTCTTACTGTGTGAAATATAAGTTTCCTCCTGACATCCACACAGATGTACACCAACTACGAACAATACCTTATTGACAACGACAAAGCAACAGAAACAATGCAAGGGGCTGCAGTCCCCAACACAGATATTCTCATTCATAAACATAAAAAACCAGTCAAGTACGAGTCGTGGGCTCAGGCACCGAGGGTTCCCTACCACCACACAATATATTAATGTAGGTAGGTATAGCGTTTACAAGAAATCGGTCAAGTTCGAGTAACACTCAATTTCCCTTAATTTTTCACTTTTCATTATTTGTTACTAAATCCCCCATATTATCATATTCCGTAAATAATTTTAGCAAGCTACCTATCATGGTTCAAAATGGTTCAAGAGATACAGCCTTTTTAAAATCGGACAAACAGACGGACAGCGTTGGCTTAGTAATTGGGTCCCGTTACCTAGCACGGAATCCTAAAAATAACTTTTAAGTTAAAGAAATTGCCTCCCATGCATAGATTTGTAATCGCAAAAAAAGAAATATTTTTTATGTGACAAAACTACAAATTAACGTTTTTCCTATTTTTTACTTTACTTTTGTTGTGAGACCTTGCTTCTTGCTTTTCATGATTTTATGTCATTGGTAAGTAGTTTAAGGTTTTGATTTACTTGCAACTGTCAAAATATGCCGCATAAATGGCTGTTATATTTGATTTAGTTTACTTAGAAGCTTGAAGCACAGATGAGATACTAGTTACTTCGTACTTGAAATTTTAACTAATACAAGGGACCGCAGACCTACATAAGTATTTGCTATTAACTTCAAGTTGCTACCTCTACACGTTCTTGAGAAATAACGTCATAACAGACAAACAGACGGAGAAAACAGTAATAAGGGTGCCTCTATTCTTTTTGAGATACGGAACCCAAAAAATATGATTTCGAATCAAAATAACTAAAAACCTCATGTGTGTAGATACATGGTACAAATAGAATTTGTAATATTTTCAATTTTTGAAGCTATAAAATAGAATTAATAAAGATAAAACTATGATAAGATCGGCAAACATTTAAAGGCAACGAACAATTCACTAAGCCGATAAAGGACAACACCACAAAAAAGGCATCAAAGGGACTTATTAGAAAAACGGGAAGGCAAGTTTATTAAATGAACAGTCAGGTAGACAAGTATTGTAATGTTGGGGCAGGATGACCACCCGCAATTTATTATAGAATATACCCTGTATAATACCCCACTGCAATTCTGCAATCCTAGTATTAAAGCAGCAGATAACTGGATTAGCTGGTTTGAATAGGCAGAATGCCGTTCAAGGCATCCAACACACTTAACTCTACACATCGCTCATTTAAATTAGTATTTTATAAAATAGCCTTATAATTGCACCAGAACAACCTGATTCCACGATTAAAAACAACAGTTTACAAACAGCGATGGCAGTAAATAAAGATATGTAATTATGTAATTAAAATCCTTTCGTTATTTACTTCTTAGTACAATTTCATCAAAAGGAGATCAAACATGTGCTGAACTATTAGATAAAGCTGGATACAAAAGCGGTCACATACCAAAGGTAAGGTCTCACGTTAATACGTAAGAAAGACACACCTAGTCCAAGCAACGGTCACAATCGGTCACACCTCACAGAAACCTGACACTTCACTGCGTGATGATATAGCAATCAATCACTATGAATTGAACACATCTTGGGCGACACTCGACTTCCAAACTCACGTGACAACTTTACGGACAGACACGACCGCTCGCTGCGAAAGCTTTCTCGCGACTGACTGCAGACTGACTAAGTTTGAACTTTGAGTTGAGTTGAGTGAGTTGGTTGGTCGGATCTGGAGTCTGGCTGGGGTATACTAAGTTCAGTGTGTACAGAACTCGCCATAGTAAAGTGGAAACTCGTTCCAAGCTCGTCTAAAGCCTTCACAGTGAGTGGCGCAAACACAATGGGAAACGCGAGCGCTTGCGCACCTGTGGCAATTCCTGCCCTTTTTATCGATGCTTTGTATTGTAAGGCGTCGAACTCTTCTACACCACAGGTTGATGGTTGATGACCCTGCAAGGCTGCGACTTAAGGCTTACACCGCCGCCAGCGACCAACTTTGTAACCACTTTTATTTAAATTAAGAATTTTTTTTCGATTAAAAAAATGTTTTGTAATTAAACGATTTTGATTTCCTCGAATTCTACTCGTCAATGCACAGAACCAAAGAAAAAAATATCCTAATTCACCCTTTTTTCTAGTTGTAACCATTGAACTGCTGGAATTTTAATCGAAACATTATTATGATGATTTATGAACTTCTTAACAAAACAATGTGAAATGATTTCGTTTTCTTACTCTTTGGAAATTTTTGGGAAATTTTATTTATAATGAATTAAAAACCACAATTTTCGCAGGATTCGTCCGCAGCGATTGACGTAACAGCCACGTTGCAGTACGAGCTGACAAGAACTTTATTTCCAAGCTATTTCGTTCGATTTTTGAAACATCGTGAATCGACTTGTTACTTTTAGGGACGGAGGAGCCTTAATAATCGGATTGGCCCGGTCACACGCATCGATACGAGATGAGCTATGGATGAGCTACGCGTTTCCAATCTCCATTCAACAACAGCAGGAGGCAGATACCAATTGAATGCGTGCAGTACGTCAACATAATGGCCGGTAACTCATCAGGTTTTGTTTTTTAGTTGCATTACCATTGATTCATGTGGCGACACATGAATGGGCTGATGGGACAGCAAGGAGAATTATTGCTCGCAAAAAGAACACGAATCAGAAGTGTGCGGGGAGCCACTGAAGTCCGTGGGATTATTTTAGCAACTGTTTAGCAGCTATTAGTACTGTGTAGAGACTGTGCCAGTCCCACGCAAGTTGCTGCGACCGACATCGGCTGAGGCATTGGAATGTGAACCGCACCCCGCTCCACCGCCCAGCACCCCCCGCGTCCCCAAGGTCGTGTAGAGGTATGCGCACAAGCATCTCATTTCATACAGCTTTTGGTAACTTTTTTATTCAATTAGCGCGTGTTGAATTGGACTTAGCGATTTGATCGCAGTAAATTTTTTTTTCGTATAGTAGAGCAATCATAAAATGGTTTAAAATAGCACGCAAAATAACTTTATTATTTTGAGTGCTATTTTTCCTACTTAGGTAAGTACTTATATATTTTTACCTTCGAGTGAAGAAAGTGTTGTGATGGAAAAAACATCGAAGTCGAGATTTTCAGGGAGATCGATTAGTTTACACTAATACAGTCTAAAAAAACAAGAAAATTTTGAAATCTTTTAATAATGCATTGTCACGCGATACACATATGCATGCAAAATTTCAGCTCTATCGGATACTGTAGAGTTGGTCAAATTTTACCTGCAAGATTTTATTACAGATAGCAGAACAGGTGAAACTAAATAAAAGCTTGTAAAAATTTGATGTGTGTTTATAATTATATCCGTCTAAGTTCCCAAACTGCTGAACAGGTTTGGCTAAAATTTGGGTTGGGGAATATAATTTTTACGTCCCCAGCAGTTCCTTTCAAATTTCTCTATTTCAAAATCTTGATTTTTTTGGTTTGCCAATATAGTAAAAAAATATATCTTTTTTTTAATAAAAAAACACTTTAACGATTTTGATCAAACTCGGTACAGTAATACCTCGGTTTACGCGAAGGATGCGTTCCGATCAATTTCGCGCTAAGCAAAATACGTGTATAACGAGGTCAATGAAATAACAAGCAAAATAAATTACAAATTTGTTTTTATTGCCTATAAGCTTATTATTATATCAGCTCATATACGTCCCCACCGAGGGGCTCGAGCCTACCCTGAATCAGGGCGATTAGGCCTTAGTCCATAAGTTACCATAAGCTTACAAAAAACGAAATACCTATATATTTTAATTTAGAGAAATACTCATCTAACGTTTTTTGAGTAGAATTTTTCTTGCGCTCAAATTTTTTCGTAGCAAGTAACACCGTTTTCTATGGATTGCCGCAGATATAAAACACGGTTGACATCACTGTCCCAACTTTCCAACATCTCTAGGCCAGAATATATTTTTGATTATTTTTTTATTAGCGCAAATTAGCGCAAGACCTAGAGCATGCAGTTGTTCGTTATTCTAAGAAAAAAATGCAGAAAGGTACGTCCTGTACAAATCCATATTGATTGTTACTTTTTTTCCAAAATGGCTTTAATTTTTTTTTTGAAAATTTGTAAATGACTAGGAATTAATAAGTCCTACTGCGCTGAGTATTTGACTGTTCCAGGAAAATCAAAGGAAGGCCTTCCATTTACGCAAATTTTTGTAAATATTTTTATCAAGTCTGATATTCCTAACGTTATTATTTGCTTGCTACTAAGCAACTATAACGTTTATTGTTGATTAATGTACAGACGTTCACCGCGATAAAAGTATGCACAGCGTGGCTGTACATTTTATTGCAGTTACTGTCGATCAAAATCAAAATAATGTATTTTAAATAAGTGTTTACACACACTTTTAAATAGTCAAAAAAACTTATTGTATATTACAGATAATGTCATGATTTAAATTACAGTTTTAGGTAATGGTATTTGTTATAGAATCAACATAATATATATCTTTGTCATTTCCATTATCTATTATTTTATAATATCCTCTAGAGCACAAGCATTTTTTGATATGAGTCTTGAATTTATTCTCTGACAAACTAGTTATAATTGCTGTTAACATTGATGTTTGGCGGCAAGACTTAGACAAAATGGTGGTAGTTAGCCAGGCGGGCTCAGAAAATGCCCTTCTACCAACTCTACCGTGTCTAACAAGGTTAGACTCCGACAGGAATCAAACCAGCGACCACGTGATGTGAACCTAATGGACTTAACCGTTACGCCACGGAGGCGGTTAAAACGCCACTTCTTGAAAAAGGGATGGGCCGATTCCAAAAATATGAAATCTATCCAATAGAATTTCTTTACTTGCTTAGGTATGTGTATAAAGTTTCATTAGAATCGGTCCACCCATTTTAAAGAAGTAGAAATTTTAAAATTGTATGGGAAACGATTTTGTGAATACACTCTCAATAAGCACTTAAATTTGTACTCCGGACCGATTCAAATAGCGAATATTTTTTTTTTCCCAGGTATACCAGCCTCCCTTACCTACCACCTATTTTCTTTTACCAGGAGAATTGAACTAACTTCTACCATGCATGCTAAACTACATAGAGATGATATTAAATTCTCATCTGCAGCAATGTTAACGCTGCTTTATCTGTGTACTGTGTAGTGTATAGTATAGTACAAAGATTCAATGGAGGCTCTGGACCATCTTGAGGAGTTTGGAAGCGGGCGCCACGACGAACTTAGGCGCAAGATAGTAAGTGCACGCCGCCGGCCGGCTTGGAGTCCTCGAATGCCGAATATTGATAGTTTGATATAACTGTTCCCTAGTAGTCGAGAGGGTATATGTATGTTTGTTGTTGACTATATAAATTTTAAATTATATTATTCACTAAACTATAAAATTAAATATATATAAGGTCTAACAAAATTAGCTGAAACTAATTTAACTGGTGCTTCTACCCATGAAATTGAACAACTTTTCCCATGGAACCCATAGTCAAATCTCAAAAAAAATATTTGAACTTCCAATACTAAGTTGGCTGATCAGCTGATCGAGTTAGTATGGAAGAGCCATTTTTTTTTTTGCGATTTGACTATGGGTTCCATGGGGAAAGTTGTTCAGTTTCATGGGTAGAAACACCAGTTAAAATAGTTTCAGCTAATTTTGTTAGACCTTATATATACAGCAGCACTGTACACACTTTTCTGCATAAACGTCCAGTCAACAGCTGCTGCGGTGGTGCTGCACCACTTCGACCTTGTTAGCGCCCATAATTGACAAAGAAAATTTAAAAATTTAAAAATTTTTTTAGCCCGAAAATTTACACCTTTTTTACACAATTCTCTAAATAAACTACTGCAAATGAACGTACATGATTATTGTTATACGTAAAAAGAGCTAGTTCATACATAACATCAATAATTGAAAACGCTAAAAACAGACTTCCATCGCAACAGCTTGTACAATTTTCCATTATTATTTTTGTTTTTTGTTTATTTTCCAATAAAGTACTACACCGATATTGATAAAATTTATATGGAACCAAACGGGAAGCACTAGCATTCAAATAAAAAAAGAATCATCAAAATCGGTTCACCCAGTCAAAAGTTCAGAGGTAACAAACTCCTCCTTTTTGGACGTCGGTTGAAATTACCTTTATTGTATTACCTATAATCTGGTTAATCAGATAGGTATCTTAATATATAAAAATGAATCGCAAAATGTGTTGGTAAGCGCATAACTCGAGAACGGCTGGACCGATTTGGCTAATTCTTTTTTGTCGAGTTCGTTATTGTCAGGAGAAGGTTCTTATGTAGGGTAGTGTAAGGTAGGGTAGGGTAGTGTAGTGTAGTGTAGTGTAGGGTAGGGTAGGGTAGTGTAGGGTAGGATAGGGTAGGGTAGGGTAGGGTAGTGTAGGGTAGGGTAGTGTAGTGAAGGGTAGTGTAGTGTAGGGTAGTGTAGTGTAGTGTATGTAGGGTAGGGTAGGGTAGTGTAGGGTAGGGTAGTGTAGTGTAGGGTAGTGTAGAGTAGTGTAGGGTAGGGTAGTGTAGTGTAGGGTAGAGTAGTGTAGGGTAGGGTAGTGTAGCGTAGGGTAGGGTAGTGTAGTGTAGTGTAGTGTAGGGTAGGGTAGTGTAGGGTAGGGTAGGGTAGTGTAATGTAAGGCGGTACGTAGTTCGCCGGGACAGCTAGTAATATAATAAAATTTAATATAATAAGAAAGTGTTATATATTAAAAATTTTGTCACAAAAAAAGACTTCATTGCTACATTTTCATTTCTATGGCAAATTTTGCCAAACACGCCTGATTAAACTATACATTGGGACTTTTTTTTTGATATTATATTTATTATTTCATTCTGGTTTGGAAACAATCATTTATTTTCGTTGGTGCCTGCCCACTTTTCATTGCCAGTTTAATATTTTTGGTGTTGGATCCCACAAAACATTATATGTATTATTTTTTCCGTTGAATACCACATTTTGAAAATGCAAGAGAATTACGCTGTATTATCGCTGAAAACTATTTCCGTTGGATCCGAAATGCTTAAAAAAAATTAAATGCGGATTCTTTTAACAACAAAATTGTTTATAATAAATTAAGGGGATATTTTATATTGACTGACCACTTATAAATGCATAAGTTTTACTTAGTAAATCTTTTTACTTAGTACACGATATTTAAGCTAGGGCTACTGGTATCTTCTGATTACTTTTGAAACCATACTCAATTCGGAACAAATAAAATCGATCGGCTGACAGCCATTTTGTGAAATTCTGTGTAGCTATAAATGTGAATCTTTTAAGACATTTATAATTTTTGCTAAGTTGTGTGTCCCTAAAGTGTTAACTAAATATAAGTCTTCCAAAAACAAAAACATCTGGCTACCTTTACGGTTGGAAAGGTACAGTCCTGTGAAACACTGCCAGACAGAAGCAGGACGTAAGTTTAAAAATGGGTCCCGTCGGCAAAAGGAGAAGAAAAAAGCATACCTGCTGGGGCGTGTCGGTGTGGAAGGCATACCTGCTGGGGCGTGTCGGTGTGGAAGGCATACCTGCTGGGGCGTGTCGGTGTGGAAGGCGTGGCAGAAGTGCTTGGACTCCTGGGGCTGCGCGGCCCGCGGCTCGCGCGCCACGAACGCGAACAGCGCGCGCGCAGACTCACACGTCGCGTATGAGATGCGGCGCAGCGCGTGCGACATGCGCACACTCTGGTGACACAATAGGATTTGATTTACAACGTTGCTTTTGAGGTATGATATTTGGCAGCAAGACTTAGATAAGATAGTGGTAGCTGGTCAGGAGGGCTAAGGAAATACCCTACCACCAATTAAACCGAGTCTTCCTAAGTTAGACCCCGTTGGGATTTGAACCCGATACCTTCTGGTGGGAAGCAAATGGACAAACCAAGGCCACGGTGCAGGTTAATAATGAGCTCATTTAAGTGCATTTTAAAGATCCATCCATATTGAAGCCTTCCTACGCTACTCCTTCCGCACTTGAGAACTTTAATACCTAGACGGCTATCTTTTCTACGAGCTATGTGCCCCCACCCTGACACTTGAAGTTGAAGTTAGGGGCGGGCTGATTTCCGCAACCAGGCGACCGCTGCGCCCATTTTGCGTGATTAGCCGGCATCACTGCCAGCCCAGTTCCTCCAAGAAGCCCAGTAGCCCCCGTAGGTTGCCGACGACTTCCTGGAGTGACCTCGAGTCACCGAGGTGCAAGACCCTGTACTATGCCAGCCTCCACCCTGACACTTAAGTTTAGCAATTCTATGAGCTATGACGGTTACCTTGGTTCTTCTACGGGTCTCCTCATTTCTGATTCGATCGCGTAGAGAAACTAGGATAGGGTATATGTTTATAATTTCTAAGATTTTACCTGATCTTCGTCGCATACTTTGACCCCGGAAACAGCGACCACCACTAATACCGGCTCCGCTTGTTCGATTTCCTGTAAAAAAAATATAACTTATATTAGGTCTTTACCTATGAAATTGCCGATTGTATAAAAAAGACGTGTGGCACTCGGGGGCTGCCGCGGACAAGCTATTGCATAGCATTTTTTATCAACTTTTAACACTAAGAAAGTTACACCAGTTAAATTAACCAAGTCCTTTTAGTACCGCAAATCGCTAATAGATGGCACTGTCAGTTTTTTTAGAACGCGGTAGTGTTAGGTTTGTTCGTTACGAAATTTCTTGATTCGTTCGCCGCGCTCAAAACCCGCGATAAAAGCTATGCAATAAATGTTAATCTTAAAGCTTAAAAGTTTTAAGATGGAAATAATTAATAATAAGAACAATTAGTTATTAAAACAAAATTTATTCTCAAAATAGCATTAGACTATTACAAATCAAATGTTGGTAAACATACGCCTATTGTTCAGGTATTTTGAGAGCACGGTGGCTTTAACCTCATGAAGTCGGGTTCTTTCACCCGTAAAAGTCGCCTTTATTGAGGCAAAAAAATACACATTTTTAATTTTAAAGCCCTAGAGTTATCGCAACAGTTTTTTCGTTACTAATGTCATATTTGGGAATACCCCGAATAAGATTTCGTCACTTTTAGGAAAATTCAAGAAGAATAACTAGTCTAAAAAATTGCCCCATCTGACCCTAAGAAAACGCCTTTTTTGTTGACTGGAACATGAAAGACACGCCACAAGTTACTATTAAATGGCCAGAAGTAGTGTCACCATAAGGTCAATAATAAAAAACAATAACTTTTTTTACTATCAAAACTGAATAGGCAATTTCATAGGTAAAGACCTATTATATAGTATATTAAACACACAACGAGTAATGATATTCAAATCATCACTCATGGGCTGGCCCATAGGGTTTCTAAAATAAAATTCAAACACCTACATATTTCTCAATCAATATTTTTTTTAATATGTAGCACACCCCACGGCTGGGGCGTGGTCTCCTCCAATATTTCTGGGAAGTTGGCCATACTTCACACCAAGTCCGGATTGGTGGACGTTGTAGATTCTCGCACCCCATTGTAAGAATTTTTCATGCCTTCTAATGCCTCTATAAAACATAATATTTGTCCTCCTTGCTCTCGCACAGTTTTCAACTTGCCATCCCGCTTGGATGACACAACGCGCTGCAAAAATTAAGTTGAATAAGTCGAAAACACAAACTTATTAACTACACGAATAAAAAGCAGACTGCATGAAAACTTAACCCCTCTTTTTGGCCAATTGGGTAAAAATGTATCCTATGTCACTCATGGGATCAAGACAAATCTAACGACTGGATTACCTTGGAATTTTAAATATGTAATACTAGCTTTTGTCAGCGGCTTCGCTCGCGTGAACATAGGTTTCTGTGACTGTCTTCGAGGGTGCGCATCGCTACCGTGGAAAAAAGTAGCCTATATGTTAATCCAGTCCCTAATCTTTCTGCTTACCAATATTTCCTCCAGACCTGTTTATCTGTTGTGGAGTGTAAGAGTAACAAACATCCATACATACAAACTTTCACGTTTATAATATCAATAAGGATAACAGTCGAAGGGGATGAAAAAAGGCATCTACTATATTATTAAAAGGATTATAATATACCTCTATTATTTTTTTAAATTATATTGATTACATTACATAAACTCTTTACAATAAGGTAAATTGATTTTCTTCTCTATTAATATCACCTTGATCATTCATAATTTGATTAATTAGTATAACCTCATTATTAAATAACGTATTTTTAAATAAACATTGCGCCGCCACACTGGGCGCGTGTGGTCAACTAAGGCCCAATCGTCCTAATTCAGGGTAGGCTCGAGCCCCTCGGTGGGGACGTATATGAGCTAATATAATAATACATACTTTATATTTTACAATACGCATTTCGGTATATAATAGGGATGACAAATGCTAGTACTATGCGTGACGTCATAGTTTTGCAGCGTCATTTAAGTAACCATTTTGTGATTTTGATGAATTAAAAAACGAAGACTTAATGGAAAACAAAACGGGTAAGGTTTCCCGAAGTTTAAGTAGGAGGGAAATTTAGTGATCAAGTGTTCATAATTTTTTTCTGATGCTGTCGTCATCCCTATTGAAGATCTTGAGGATATCTTTCTCTTAAGAAACTAGTCGTCCAAGATCAGTGCTTTCCGACTTTAGTTTGACAGCTGTCATCCAAAATGAAGATAATATCGAGGTTAACCCTAACATATAGTCACCTAATGGAATAGATCTATGATTTCAAATAAAAACTCTTACCTAACTTATGGTTACCATATATGAAAGAGACAAAGTATGAGTCTTCTTGTAAACAGTTAATATACGAGTATGCCATACTTTTTGAAATAGACTATACAGAGTGTAACGAAATTGGTGTTGGTCCCGTGAACTGGGGCCTTTACTCATCATACTGAACAACTTTTGTTCTAATACTTTGCTGAAAACGTATTTTTTTTTGTTTACTCTTTATTCAAATCTATAAGCTGATCGACCGATTGTGTGCATTTTAGTATGGAGGGTCTAATTTTTTTTTCGAGAATTGACTATGGGTTTCCTTGGAGAAAGTAGTTCAGTATGACGAGTAGAACCCCCAGTTAACGGGAACTACACCAATTTTGTTACACCCTGTATATTACTTATAGTTTGTTTGTAAACTCTTTATTGCATTTGAAAACAAATAAGCTGTTAACAAAAGAATAACAGTACAGCAAAGGCGGACTTCTCCCTTCCGGGATCTCTTGCAGTAAACCTTGAAATGCTGAACCTTGAATAGTTAAGGCTGTATGGCCATGGAGTCTGAGCCTTCCTCATATAAAAAGGTTTCCAAGTAAACGCTTTAATATGTTAACACTCGATTTACTGCCCATATATTTTTCGTACAGCGTGATACTCGTATATAGAAAATTAATTCATAAGGAGTAAACTCCAAAAAAATGGTAGGTAGTAGATCGTTTCCCTCGGTCACCTTCTAAGGTACCTGATTTTTTTGGTGTCAACCACACAGGTCATTAATGACATTAGTGTAATTTTAGGAGTAATTTCTTAAAAATGGCTCTAAAGATTTAGATGAAATTTTGTGTTTTGTATGTTTTACATTCCAAGTCTATCCAGATAGGTGTCATCCCTGAGAAAATCTGTTTTCTCACAAAAACAATAATAATAGCCCAGATTTAATTTATAAACTAAGCATAATTTCTAAAATGTTCATTTTACGAATGCCATCTAGTTATAGCAACTGACAGCAACGGCTTAACGTACCTTCCAAAACGGACAGAGTAAAAATTAGATATTGAGCCTTAAGTACATTAAAAACTCCAGGAAAACGCAACAGGAACAACAAAACATTTCCTAAAGATTAGCCTCACCTTAGAGCTTCATCAACATAACATTTTTAATTTATCATGATAATGGAAGCAAACAAAAGACCGAGAGCTAAACCCTTGTCATTACAACAGATGCGAATGAAACAGAAATAAATCTGCGAAAAACAAAAGAGCCGAGGAATGTATTAAAAAGCTGGGCGACGCATTTTATTTGCATTAAGGGTCATTGTTGAGGAAAAATATAAAGTTTCAACTCCCTTCCATCATCCTCTACGTAAAAATGACGTAGGTATAATAATTTTCATTGTAGCAATACAACGAGTAAGTGACACATAATACTGAAAGCTAGTGCTTTTACATTGTAAGTTAAGAATGAGTTTCTAAATCCAAGGAAGTGATGATTAATCTTGAATCATGTCAGCTCATATACGTCCCCACCGAGGGGCTCGAGCCTACCCTGAATTAGGGCGATCAGGCCTTAGTCGACCACGCGGGCCCAGTGCGGGTTGGTCGACTTCACACACAACCTGCGAGTTTCTTCGCAGGCGTGTGCAGGTTTCATCACGAGGTTTTCCTTCACCGTTAAAGCAATCGGTAATTATATGTGCGTAAGTTATTGAAAAACTCATTGGTACATTGGCCGTCCAGATTTGAAACCGGTACCTCTGGTTAGAAGAACCGAGTCGTTACCGGTTGAGCCACCGAATCTTGAATAATCGTGTTAAAAAAGCATCTGTGACTTAATAGCTCCTGTCCGGGAGGTAGGTCTAGGTTCGAATCCTGTCACATATCAATGTGATATGTACGTGTATCCGAAACTCTACGGTGCGGTGATGGAAAACATCGTAAAGAACCTGTACACGCCTGCGAGGAAACTCGAAGGTTGTGTGTGAAGTCGACCAACCCGCACTGGGCCTACGTGCTCGAGTAAGGCCCGATCAGCCTAAAATCGTCCACTGCTGGACAAAGGCCTCCCTCAAGGATTTCCACGACGACCGGTCCTGCGCTGCCCGCATTCATCGGCTAACTAAAGTTCTCGAGTGACAACTGCACACCAGAAGACGTACCTAGCGTAGGCAGGCTTCCCACTTGTACGTCTAATCAAATCAAACCTAAACAACTAATTAAAACTAAATAAAACAAGACAGGACAAAAAGAAGACCAAAAAGAAATCACACCGCACTAAAGGCATGAAGGGCTGTCAACCGTAAAATGTTCCGAAGGAAAAACTTCGGGAAACACGTTTACGCTAGCGAAAAAAGGGTAAAAAAAATTTGGAGATCCACCCGTAACAAGGTTAAACATTAAACCGAATCTTCTCCGAGAGCTTCTCCGAGCCGCCCTGGTGCTTACCACAGCTTCGCACGCGAGCCCGGTGTCAAGACATCCCAACCAGCACACAAGTACACCCCGGACACTGCATACAAATGGTCGTAAAATGCCATTTCTAACAACAAATGACGGAGCAAACCAAATCACGGCGAAATCCCATACGTTCGAAAACCAAAGTGTAACCAATCTGTATTAACATGGGTGACGAGGGGGTGAGGTCGCAATCTAGAGGGCGTCAGGTAGTGTCCATACTGTATGTAAGTACTAATATATATACATTGACATAAGTTAAATTTGCAGCTTCCCTTGCAGCTCTAAGGTCTTTAAGAGTAGCATAAGGGATCAAGAATTATCCCCTGGTTCTATAACAGCGTAAATTAAAACTTGAAACTGCAGCGGGAACCTAAGTCATTTTTGTGGTACGTTATGGCACCATTAAATGCATAATAGTTAGAATTATATCTCTTATACCTCTTTCAGCCGCATAAAGAGTTAATAAAGAGTTTACAAATAAACAAACGGCCACGCATAGTAATTTATTGGTTGCACAATAGATAAAACTAGTACTCTTTATTTCTTTATTGGTCAATTTACAATAAGAGCTTACAGTTTACAGTTTTGGCACTTTAAAGCGTATTACTGTCTCGTGTAGAATATTATACCAGGAAGAGCTGCCTAAGATAGAAAATTATAACTCTTATACTGCTTATAGTATTTAGTCTGCATAAGAGGTAAAATTGGGTTTAAAAATCCCTTTTGTTGAACCACTAAGGAGGTTGCAGAGCTTTAGTATAGAAAATAAGAGCATACCTATTAAATTTTAGTTAGATACATATGTACGCTATGTACCTAATAACCGACCGTCCTCCGGTCGTGCTCTTTCCCAGGGCAGTATAAACTAATGTTTTTGTACGTGTTTTGTCACCCCTTGCTGAAATTCTGTATAACGTTAGGGCCGGGCTGGTTTCCGTAATTACTGCTAGCCCAGTTCCTCCAAGAAGTCCAGCGGCCACCACAGGTTGCCGACAAGTTAATAGGTAGGTATAGGTGTAAGTATATGTCACAGTATATATATTAGTACTAACGTACAGTATGGACACTCCCTGCCGCTCTCTAAATTCGACCTCACCCCCCCGTCACTCAGATTGGATGTAGATTGGGTACCAAACGTAAAGGACGAGCTACGCAAGCGCGACAAACGTCACTTATATTCACTTTGCGCGCCGCTGTGATTTCGTACACCGGAATAAAAAGCAACTAGTTACCGAACGTAAAGGACGAACTACGCATGCGCGATTAACGTCACTTATATTTACTTTGCGCGCCGCTCACCGCTCGACGCCAATAGGCGGCCGCGGCGTCTCAGCATGCCTCGTATCATGATTGGCTGACCACCAATATTATACGACCAAATCTAAGAACAATCAGTTCCCATGAATCTTCATACTAGCTGTATCTTTTTTTTTTTAGAAATGTAGTTCCTTTATGTTTTTCATATGTCAGATGTCAGTTTGTTATTGTGGCTTGTGAGATTTTGTTCGTTTTATTTATTTAAAATGATGATTGTTTGTAATAATTTGATTAGATGGTGTGAAAGTATGAGTTGTATAGAAATATCTAGTGGTGTGATATTATAAAATGTGATCTCGGAATTATAGATTGAGATTGACTATTATTGTAGGTTGCTAAATGAGATTGTTTCACGGACAAAAGCTCCTGTGTTTGAAGAACAAATGAACAATGTTATCCATGTAAGTAACTTAATCATGTAAGATAACTGTTGATTGTTGTTTGCAGCACAGTATATATATCTTGCAGTGTGCATGCAGTAAATAACTAACAAACATTTCGTGACCAATACCGCCGGTGTGATTCAACCCTACCTGTATTCTTGCCTATAGATACGTCAGTTATAATTATGTATATCATTTCTCGCTCGTTTGTATGGAGTGTCCGGGGTGTGTATATGTAGTGTCTAAATCTGGTATTATTAATGTATTTATCTCTACGAGAAACCAATACGTAAAGGTAGGAAGAACTTAGAAAATTCATAATTATTTTTTTTATTTTTTTTACAATTGGTAAGCCCTTGGCATCAACTCACCTAATTTGTATGGCAGAACTGGCGACAAATCAACTTTTTTTAAAGTTTTTATTTTTATTTTATCTTCTCTTTTTAATTTCCCTCTAGTTGGGGAATTTTTAAATAAAATTATTTAATTCTCTTTCGATTAAGTTTTAAAATCCGGCGTGGCTTTTATTTTTTTTATGCTTTTATTGTGAGGCCTTTATCCAGCAGTGGATATTCTTCGGCTGATATGATGAAGTACACTATGGCGCACAAGAAAGCTTCAGAAACTGTGAACAGAATAGTCCAGGACATCCGGAGAGAGAATTGTGCGATGGATGGTGCAGCTTTCTTTAGCGGCTATTTACGCCTGACATTGCCGGTAGTGACGTGGGGCACCAGAGCCGATGAGGTGAAGGCATGCCTCAAGCGCTAAGTATATGACCGGGCGAAGGTGCTGAAATTGAGCTTCAAGCGAAATATTCGGGTCCAATAAGAATTTTCAGACGAGCAATTCAAGATCGGAGAGGGGTGATTACCGAGCACCAACGAACTGGTGCAAGAGCAGTCTTTATCCTGAAATTTTGGAGTTCCAATAATGCTTTTGGGTTATCTGGAAGACACTACTTTTATAACACAACCCAAATTATACCACTTATTAGGATTTTAGTACTGTAATACCATATTGATTTTAAAATTCTGTAGGCAAACTAACAGAAACCGCTATAGTTTCGCAATGTCCATCTATCCGTCCGTCTGTCTATTTAAAACGAAAAATATCATGGTTAAGTAGGCATTCCTAGTTAAGCAGTAATAGTTGACTAACCTAAGATATGCAGTTTGTAGAAAGATAAAAGATTTTTCCTTGAGGCTTTAATATGACTCAATCCGAGCAAGTTGATACGTGTTAAAATAATATCGCAAGTAAGTCTATTCATTTTCAGTTCAAATCAATGCGGGCTTCAGCGCGGCTGTTACGTTGAAACCGAACGCACAATTCTCGATTTTTACATGTTTTTATTACTTTTCTATACTTTCAAATAAGTTTTAAAATATGTGTTCAATTAAAATAAAAGGTCTGAAAGTCACCGATTTTTGTGTGTTGGTTTCATTCAACATTAACTATTTGTTTTCGAAAAATTTGCAATTAATGCCAAAAACAGGGTCTACAGTGCATTTTTTTTACATCAAAAGTGGTAATAATTTTAAAATTGTATTCAATTAAATCGATTTTTTATTACATTAAGTATATTATATATTTTTTCCTTAATGATACCTTTACAAATTGAACCCTACTTCGCGAGTAATCTGACACGTACTTGGAATTTTTTTATACCACACATCCCCCTCTTCCCGTTCCAGTTCAATCGCATGCGCAGTTTCCTGTAAGCGTCTGTTTCACAGCCACAATCAACAACTGTTTTTCAACCAAATTCCAAAAAGAAGGAGGTTCTCAATTCGACTGCATGTTTTTTTTTTTTCTTTTTATTTGCGTTACCTCAGACCTTTTGACTGGGTGAACCGATTTTTATGATTATTTTTAGGCTATTGCATAGCTTTTATCGCGGGCTTTGAGCGCGGGGACCGAATCAAGAAATGCCGTAACGAAAATAAAACCTAACACCCCCCACTCCGCCTACCATGTAGCTCGGCCGAGCGTTACCGCGTTCTAAAAACTTATAGTGCCATCTATTAGCGATTTGCGGTACATAAAGGAATTAGTCAATTTTACTGGTGTAACTTTCTTAGTGTTAATTTGTTACATAAACATCCCGCGCCCCAAGGACTATAATATGGTACTGGTAAATACTGCATAAATAAAAAATAAATAAATAATTATAATTGCATAAGTTGATAAAAAATGCTATGCAATAGCTTTACCGCGGCAGTTCCCGAGTGCCACACGTGTTTTTATTTGAAAGCTAGTGCTTCACGTGTGGTATCTTAGAAATTTTATCAAAATCGGTGAAGTCCTTTATTAGAAAATTAACAAAAATCAAAAATAATAATGCAAAAATGTACTAAGTTGTTGCTATGGAAGTCGGTTTTTTAACGTGTTTAGCGTTTTTTTTGGAATTAGGATATCAAATTGTTCATTTTCATTTGGTTTTTCTATATTTTTTTTCTGACACGTCAATTGTGGTGCCTTTGCGGTTTACTACTGATGTGCTCCTTAGAAAATCAATAACGGCTCAATGTAGAAAGTTGCTAATACTTTTATTGTTTTTCAAAGTAGTCTCCGTTCCTCTCTATACATCTTCGCATTCGATTAAAACCACCGAAAAAGCAGTGGGCCCATTCTTCCTAAGGGGTCACTTCTACGGCATCATCTGTTGAAATTTCGTGACACCAATCCAAGCGAAGGCGTTTCTGGTCTTCGGTCAACGTATGGGGAATCCATCTGGTACAAAGCTTCCTGGCGTCTAAATGTTCGTGTAATATTTTTTTACCTGACTCATACCAATGCCTAAGTTTTTAATAATTTTCTGGTAGGCCACTCTCTTATCTTTCTCTATCATGCGGCGCTCAGCACTGATGTTATCTTCAGATGTCGCTGTTAAAGGACCTCCATCGCGCAGATCATCACTGAGATTGCTACGCCCTAATTTAAACTCATTAAACCAATTGTAAACAGTTTCACGGGATGAGGCTTCATTATTAAATGCCAATCAAAGTCTATAATAGCTTTGCTGTTGAGTAAGACTAAAATTCTCGCGGTTAATTCATTTTGAGGTGTAAAAAGGCTTATGTGAATTGCCGCCAAAACAAATGCAATATATCACATTGGGTTACGAAAGAGTTCTATAATCGAAATTTAAAAAAAGTTTTCATTAGCATTGTTTTTAACTGGCCAGTTCTAAAAACTTTCAGTGTCACCCTGGTAACGTAGGTTAAGTTGAATACTATATTTGTAGGATAAGTAGAGCAGTTAAGGTGGTAATATTACAGATTTTCGTTACTTTTGAAGTCAATTGCTTCTAAACGATAAAAAATTCCAAGGTTGAAAAAAACCCCTTATTGTTGATGATTTTCCATAAAGCCAAAAGCTATTAGAAACACGATTGAGCAGTTTTGGCTCGATAGAAAAAAATCCCAAAGATAGGTCTACACCGTTACTTTGAACTCTAAAGTTATGTCTAATATTTTTAATTATAAATTTAAAAAAATAAACAACAATATTGGATAAGATAAAACAAAGTGAGTAATGTTATTATTTTTTATACATTCATTGTAGTTTTGGATTGAAACGAAAAACCATTGAAAAAGTAAAAAAATGTGGTTATTTTCTCTACTCTTTACTCGTAAAGAAAAAGACAGAGACAACTTTACTGTCCCAATCAATACCTCGCCATATCTAAGTCACAATTTAGCTTCAATGTATCATTTTTACATTTGCAGTTTTACAATATTTCGTACAAGATTACCCACAGAGCTAATAACCGAAAAAACGTAAACAAACGTGCCACAGATGACAAATTAACTTCTCCGAAAGGAGACACATATGAACGTTTAGGAACGGTGCGTTCCTACTCGACGAGAGCAAAGGGAGATATCTCCGCCAGGCGAGGTGGTATGCCTGGGGTCCGGCCGTGGACCAATCGTTGATGATTGGTATTTGTATATATATTCAGCGCTGAAGAAATTCTAATAGCGCGATCTAGATGTTGTATTTCTTTTGTTCTCTCGTCGCTTGTGTTAATGCTCAGTGGCGGGTTACTGCAGTTGCCGCCACAAACGTTTAGTCATTTTTCATCATATCAGCCGAAGGACGTCCACTGCTGGACATAGGCCTCCTCCAAAGATTTCCACGACGACCGGTTCTGCGCTACCCGCATCCAGCGGCTTCCCGCGACCTTCACCAGGTCATCGGTCCACCAAGTGGGAGGACTTCCTACGCTAAGTTTTCCGGTACGCAGTCACCACTCGAGAACTTTACTACCCCAACGGTCACACTTACTTAATTTATTTACAATACAGTATCTAGCGCTTAGAGTTCTAAAATTGTGTTTTATTTATGGTATCTGTATAATGTTAAATTTATAAGTTTTAATATCTCTATGGGACTGTACTTCAGTAGTATAGTACTGAGTTACCTGAGAATAAATGAATACCAATAATAATACCAATCTACATATACGAAGTTGCGGGCAACAACTAGTATGATAATTATATTCTTATTCTAGAAAAAATATTATTTGCTCTGAAAGTCCCGAGGACGAGTATAAGTATATGAAATAATCTTAATCTCTGTATTCTTTTTATAAAACTGAGTTATTGAGAGATCAATTAATATATTTTTTTAAATATTTTATCATGAGACAACATCTTGATAATGACCCCTGTTATTTCCAAAAAACGACAGCTGATATTTCGAACACCCTGTATAAATAGATTGTCTTTCTACGACTAAATTAAAACGTCCCTTAAATCCAGAGTTTCGCAATCTATACGTCCTCATTTTAAACTAACATTCAAGATTAACTCTGTGGGGTTAACGGGTGGACCCGGGAGGGTTCTCATTAGACATTTTAATTAAGAATGGCCCAGATCTGTCCGCTCCATTCCACGTAGACCGCACCACTAGTTTAATAGAGCACCTTTCATTTTCATGCTTCATTTAAAATATTACAATGAGCTTGACGTTGTTTTAAAGGAATATAATAGGGATGACGAATGCTAGTCATCTAATTTACTTTTTATCATCTGTCAAAAACGACATTTTGTTCTAAAAATGTTTGAAATACCTAGGCGTGACTTCATAGTTTTGCAGCGTCATTTATGTACTCATTTTGTGATTTTGGTGAATTAAAAATCGAAGACTTGATGGAAAACAAAACAAATAAAGTTTTCCGAAGTTTAAGTGGGAGGGCAATTTAGTGATCAAGAGTTCATAATTTATTTCTGGTTCCAAGGGTTCCGTACTACAATACCTCTCCATATAACTACATAGTATAATGACAATGATACCTATTCACATTATAAGATAAGCAAAACACATCAATGCGAGAGACATAATGTTTTTTTTGTCATTCAGTTCGGGGAAGTACGAATCACACTTGGCCGATTTTTATTATTTGTTGTTTTACCTCAGTGTTAGTACTTTAATCAAAAGTTTCAGCTTGCATGTATTACCGTTTTAACGATAGAGCTAAATCAAGTATACTTCTAAAGACCTATAAAAAAACACGTTTTTTTGTGTAGAGTACCCCTTATTTTTTCAGTGTTTCAAATTTTTTGTGTTTTTTTGTAATAGCGGCATTAGAAATACACATTATCTACCTATTACGGTTCATGAACTACAGCCCGCTGACAGAGGGACAGACAAAGGAGGCTTAGTAATGGGGTCCCGCTGGTCACCCGTTGGGTGTACGAAATCCTGAAAAACTAACATATTCTATGTTCTTACAGGCAATGTCGACTACATAGATCAGCATTGTAATTATATTTTTTTTACAATTGGTAAACCCTTGACAACATCTCACCTGGTGGTAAGTGACGATGTTGCCGAAGATGGAAGCGGGCTTACCAAGATTCCCCAACGCAATGGGGAACTGGCTATCTAAATCTGGTAAATCGGTTATGATTCGGCCGATTTCTACCACGTCTATAATTTTTATTTAATCAAAATTAAAATATTAGAACATCAACGACACTAAAAAAGGACGAAATCACGCTTTGCGTTTTTTTTTTTTAAATTACGTTTATGCTAAATGACAAAAAGTAACTCGAAGGACTAGAGCCCAACTACCCTAATGTGCATGCGCGCGCACTGTCTTACTAGAACACACACTCGGACCCTATACAATCATGTAACTTATGATTTCCCGAGTGCAAGCTTCCTGAAATTGCATAATTCCCTTGTGTTTAAGTTTAATTCGTAACATCGCACATAAGATAAAATGCTCCAAAGACTCTTGCTTGAAATATGCACCAAATGTATTAAATGCATCTAAAGTAATTTGTGAAAAATATTTACTAAATTGACCTTATATTAAAATTTCCACGAAATTTTAAAAACCTTAGGTATTCGTTTTCATTTGGATCATGTTTAATTTTTACCCACTACGGACTGAACAAAACGTAACCATTTTCCTCGATATCTAATAGACCGATTCCATTGCGGTTTTTTGAATTTGAAATGTGTTTAGGTAGATTATGTGAAACTTTATATTACTTTAAGATCTTTGTATCATCATTAACGATAAAAACTCTGATTCTGTTTCTGTCATTTCATTTCTTAATTTTTTTAAGGTTCTTAGTTATGTTTTATGGTGGTAGACCAGCGCTGCAGCATCCTGAATGGTAGGCGCTTGAGGGAATCCCAAAAACAATTAAGCTGATTCCGTTACGGTTTTTTTTCATTAAATAAGTGTTTTTTTTTTTCAGATCAGCGGTTGTTAACCATGTTCGTCTGCATGTATTTTTAGGGTTCCGTACACAAATAGTAAATACGGGACCCTATTACTGAGACTTCGCTGTCCGTCTGTCCGTCTGTCACCACGCTGTATTTCATGAACCGTAATAGCTAGACAGTTGAAATTTTTACAGATGATGTATTTCTGTTGCCACTATAAGAACAAATACTAAAAAATATAATAAAATAAATATTTAACAGGGCTCCCATACAACAAACCTGGTTTTTTTTCTCTTTTTTGCTCGTTATTGATAACGGCAACAGGTAGACGCTAGAAATATTCACAGAATATTGAGTTGTATTATTCACTTTAAAAATAAATAATAAAAATTAAATTAAAATACTAGACAGGCTCCCATACAACAAACGTGATTTTTATAGATAATGGTACGGAACCCTTCATGCGCGAGTACAACTCGCACTTGGCCAGTTTTTTATGTATGTTCTCCGATATTTTCGCCAAAGTTGTGGACAATTCTTGTATTACTTTTTTAGACAAGTCTTTTATAAGATAATTATACCTTCTGACTAGTCCCATATGAATTAAATTAAAATAGGTATGGTATTTTTTTAAGCAAATTAAAAATAACAAAAAGTATAGCAAAGTTTAAGTCGCTTATTTTTACTGAGCTGCGTTGTCGACTATTTAGGGATGATAAAAAAATAACTCAAACGACTCTTCATCTTATTAACGTCCCCACCGAGGGGCTTGAGCCTCCCCCGAATTAGGGCGATCGGGCCTTAGTTGACCACGCGGGCCCAGTGCGGTCGACTTCACACACAACCTTCGAGTTTCTTCGCAGGCCTGTGCAGGTTTCCTCACGATGTTATCCTTTACCGTAAGAGCGTCGGATAAACGTACGTACGTATGAAATCGAAATTCGAAAACACATTGGTACCTGGCAGGATTCTAACCACGGCCTCCCGGACAGGAAGTTGCGGCCGTAACCTTTACGCCACCGACGCATCGACTAGCTGTCAAATTAATACAAACTAGCTTTTTCCCGCGACTCCGCCGCGTGGAAATCGAGGATGCGCGGTGTGCGAGAATATACGCGGTGAATGTTCACACCCAGCTTCCGTCCAACTCGAACATTTTAAGTGGGAAATAGCTCAAATGAAAGAGCTCGTTCCAGCGAGTGTATTGAGACCAAAACAAACCGCGTCCTTCAACTAGAACCGGAGATATAGAGAATATGCGCGTTGCATGTTCATACCCAGCTTCCCTCCAACTCAAACAATTTAAGTGGGAAGTAGCTCAAATGAAAGAGCTCGTTTCAGTAAGTACTCTTAGACCAAAACGAATCGCGTACTTCAACCAGAACCGGAGATATAGAGAATATGCGCGTTGCATGTTCATACCCAGCTTCCTTCCAACTCAAACAATTTAAGCGGGAAGTAGCTCAAATGAAAAAGCTGGTTCCAGTGAGTATTCTTAGACCAAAACGAACCGCGTACTTCAACCAGAACCGGAGATATAGAGAATATGCGCGTTGCATATTCATACCCAGCTTCCTTCCAACTCAAACAATTTAAGTGGGAAGTAGCTCAAATGAAAGAGCTCGTTCCAGTGAGTATTCTTAGACCAAAACGAATCGCGTACTTCAACCAGAACCGGAGATATAGAGAATATGCGCGTTGCATGTTCATTCATACCCAGCTTCCTTACAACTCAAACAATTTAAGTGGGAAGTAGCTCAAATGAAAGAGTTCGATCCAGTGAGTATTCTTAGACCAAAACGAACCGCGTACTTCAACCAGAACCGGAGATATAGAGAATATGCGCGTTGCATGTTCATACCCAGCTTCCTTCCAACTCAAACAATTTAAGTGGGAAGTAGCTCAAATGAAAGATCTCGTTCCAGCGAGTGTTCTTAGACCAAAACGAATCGCGTACTTCAACCAGAACCGGAGATATAGAAAATAATAGAAAGTAAATGACAAAGACATATATGTTGATTCAACATATATGTCTTTTTCATTTACTTAATCTATTATTTTATAATATCCTCTAGAGCACAAGCATTTTTCACATGAGTCTTGAATTTATTCTATGATAAACTAGTTACATTTTCTGGAATTTTATTGTAGAATGTTATATACTGGCCCACAAATGACTTTTTAACCTTACTCAGTCTCAAAAAGGCTATTTTATTTTATTTATTTTCAATTTTATTTCAAGTAACAAATACCATTACCTGAGACTGTAATCTGAATCATAGACTATAAGTTTTTTTTACTATTTAAAAGTGTGTTTAAAAACATATTTAAAATAAATTATTTTGAATTGATTGATTTGATTTTAATAAAGCTATGAGAACAAAATTTGAGTATAACTTGATAAGGGTGAAAGTTAGGTGATTTCCAATGTTTGATGAAAAATCTGTGCATTAATACTTTTAATTAAAAAAAAAGCAGATCGGTTGGATAGAACGGCTCGCATTAGATTTCATATTTTTAGGGTTCCGTATCTAGAAGGGATAAAACGAAACTCTTATAGGATCACTCGTGTGTCTGTCTGTCCGTCCGTCTCTCACAGCAGATTTGCTCAGAAACTTCTGGACCGACTGAGTTGGAATTTGGTACACATATGTAAGTCGATGACCCAAAGACGGACATGTGACGTAAATTTATTAATTTTAAACATGAGGGACACTTTTAGGGGTATATTAGAAAATATTACAAGAAGGTTTGGAAATTATATCATGTGGCATATTAAATAAAAGGGCTTGTTGTGGGAGTTTTTTGTATATTTTTAAGATATAAACAGATTGAAGTTATATAAGAAAACAGGTGAAAATTGTCCATTCTCCCCTCCCCCGCTTATCTGCGAAACTACTCGGCCTAAAATCTTAAAAAATCACAGTAAATTAGATTAAATGCATAAATTACAGGAAAATCTATGAGAAAAACCAAAAATTCTTCCGTTTTCACAGGAAAAATAAAATTTCTAATTCCAGAATAAGTAGACTCCTATTTATCTAGAGCAAAGTATGTATTGAGAGATCTTGTTCTGTTGGTAGTTAAAGTTTTGGTGCGGAACCCTTTTTGTGTGACCCCGAGTCGCACTTGACCGTTTTTTTATATTATAGATACAATATTGTACCCATCATCATCATCATATCAGCCGAAGGACGTCCACTGCTGGACATAGGCCTCCCCCAAGGATCTCCACGACGACCGGTTCTGCGCTGCCCGCATCCAGCGGCTTCCCGCGAACTTCACCAGGTCATCGGTCCACCGAGTGGGAGGCCTGCCTAATATTGTACCCAACCAGGCAATTTAAAAAGTAATCTATCTTGTCTCCACGTTGCGTCATACAATTTTTTCCTCATGCTATTTTAGGCAGTAAAACCATTACGAGCTAGGTCTTACAGATTTTGTAAGACTTTTTTTAATAAACACGTGAAGCGCAATTTTGTTGCCTCTCCTTGGCACAGATGCTTTCAATTTGGACTAGCTCTTAAACTTTTAAACTATAATAGGTAGAGTAACAATGTAATAATTTTGTTATCAAGAACTAATTAAAAGTAACCTTGTATTACAAAAATACTATAAAAGATAACTTTGGCAAATAATTATAATCTTCGGTGTGCAAAATTTAACCAAATTCTATCCAGCACACACACAAATACTAACAAAAAAATGCATGTACTCGTGATAACAAACAACTTTCTCGAAGAAACTATATGTTAAATCATTAAAAAATTTAACCCTCGATACATAAAAAGTACCTATCAAATCGGCAAAAATGTATAAAGCACCAACAATTTTTTTTCATATTTGACATAATATAGTTTCTTTGGGAAAGTTGTTTGTAATCACGAGTACATTCATATCCTTTGCTATCAAGAACTAATTAAAAGTTACCATAAATAGTCTTTTTGTTATGTAGTCTTATTGTTATTTATGTTAATATCAATATAATGTGTTTTTTGGAAAATCTAAAAATTGTATTTGTCATACTAAAAAGTTTTTTCTGCAAAATTGCGCTAAGAATAGGTAACACATTTGTTTAATCCTCATCGAAAACCGTCTAAGCATGACATAAGTGATGTCTAGGAAAAACTAAAAAAAACATGCCTCTCATTCAAATTGAAAAATGTTATGAGATGGGAGCCGGGTCGTTACTTTCCCTCTAAAACGGTTGATGGGAGCGATGCCTGATTCTCGCGTTATACTCGTGACCGGGTGCTGTCCATGTGAACTTGCCTACTCTTGTCAAAGGCATATGTATAAATTTTCGTGTCATATTGTTTTCATGTTCTAATGACACAATCTGGTTTATGTCAAGGATTGAATTTTGACGTTACTTTTCACAAATGACATTATGTTATTATTATTTTATGACTATATCAGATAGAGTGTAATTTGCACCTATTTTGAACAAATACATTAAATCTTGATCTTGTATGGTTATACGTGTGGTAATACAATGCCAGCAGAAATTAAACTATGTAAAGCGGTCAAAACTATGAATGAAGTAAAAAATCCCTTGAAACTTTTTGCTGATGACAGGTTGAGACGGAACGGGCAGTTTGTGCACAAATGGCGCGATAGGAGCGAGGTAGATGCGACTCCGCTGGCTGCCTCGGTAAAATGAGGGCGGTGGGTAAATTGTGAGGCACATATAAGGCAAACGAGTTCCCTCTGAGAGCTAGGGTTTGTGACTTTTGGTTCCTTGGAATATCTCGTTTAAGGCGGTAATATTACAGATTTTTGTTATTTTTGACGTCAATTACTCTTGAAAAACAAAATACCCTTATTATTGATGATGTTCCTTAAAGTCAAAAGCTATTAGGAGCACGATTGAGCAGTTTTGGCTCGATATAAAAAAAATCCCAAAGATAGGTCTACACCGTTACTTTCAACTCTAGTTATTACTAATATTTAGAAGTATAAACTTTAAAAAATATACAAAATATTTATTATAATAATGCAAAGTGAGTAACGCTATTATTTTTTATACTTTTATTGTAGTTTTTGATTGAAACGAAAAACCATTGAAAAAGTGAAAAATTGAAGTTATTTTCTTTACTCTTTACACGTAAAGAAAAAAAGAGACAACTGTTCCAATCAATACTTCGCCCTAAGGAAGATTCAATGAGATCATTCAAAAAAAAATTTTTTTCTTTAACCCCCTCTTAATAGTTCCAGTGCTTGTCTCACTAACAAATAGTAAATAACTACGCGAATTAATTTAAAATGAAAAACCCGACGGCATAAAAACTGATCTACTCTTTTTGGCCTGTCGGATAAAAATGTATCCTTTGTCACTCACGGGATCAAGACGAATGTAACGACATCTTGAACTCCAAAATCCATTAAGCCGTTTAGGCTAAAGAACATGCCAAAGAAATATACATACCTACATACATACATATACATAAAAAACATAACCCTCCTTCTGGCGCAGTCAGTTTAAAACATATTTAAGCATTTTTTCTATGTATAAATACAGGAACTAATTAAAAAAAAATATATTGAAATCTGTTTCTTTTGAAAAATTAACTGTTAAAGCGTCGGTGGCTCAACCGGTAACGACTCGGTCCATCTAACCAGAGGTACCGGGTTCAAATCTGGACGGCCAATGTACCAATGAGTTTTTCAAAAACTTACGTACATACTTACCGATTGCTTTAACGGTGAAGGAAAACATCGTGAGGAAACCTGCACACGCCTGCGAAGAAACTCGAAGGTTGTGGGTGAAGTCGACCAACCCGCACTGGGCCCGCGTGGTCGACTAAGGCCTAATCGCCCTGATTCAGGGTAGGCTCGAGCCCCTCGGTGGGGACGTATATGAGCTGCAATGATGAATAGGTGGTACCAAAAGTACCTAAATTTTTACCAAAAGCTACTAACTAACCCCGAAGAAGGTCTAGACCCTAATGAGGGCTCACACGTACTGCGCTTCGCCATCGTGCAGAAATGAGTGTTGTCGCACATATTCCTAAATTACTCATTAGGTAGCTACAGGCCCCATAGAGAAGTAGGACACACCACACATAGACAAGAGAGCATGGAAAATAGCTCTTATGATGTTTGGCAATAAAAGTTAATATGGTCTAGTTAGTGTTTCAGAGTGAAACCATTGTTATCTGTCAACTTTGCTTTCAGAAACGGACGTATCCTATACTATTCCGAACGGCGTACAGGCCAATAAAAAATAAAAAAAATAAAAAAATAATAATTAATATTTCACTAAAATTTAAACAATCAGAGCGATTTTTTTTTACTTTCCATCATCATAACATATCAGCCGCAAGACTTCCGCTGCTGGAAAAAAGGTCTCCCACAAGCATTTCCGCAACGACCGGCCCTTCGCTGCCCGCAACCAGTGACTTCCCGTGACTTTTACAGGTTATCGATCCACCGAGTGGTACGTCGAGATCTTCACTCGATGACTTTACTACCCCAACGGCCATTTGTTCTATGAGCTATGTGCTCCGTCCTACATACGGGACTGAGATTTTTCATACTACACTGTAAACTCTATATAGCGACACTCAAAGGGACCGGGCATTGTGTGACCTTATTGAGAGTTTTCGTTATACAGAGAGAAATTGGCGTCAAGGTAAACCAACTGCATCCAGAAAATTTTAACGTTTTAAATATTGAATCGTTATATCAAGTGACGTTATACAGAGTTTACACTGTATTTGTAAATATCTAAATTAATCAGTCAATTTACTAATTTTGTATGGATCATCAGCATCTTTATATCAGCCGACGGACGTCCACTAGTGGGACATAGGCTCCCCCAAGGATTTCCATGACGACCGGTTCTGCGCTGTCCGCATCCAGCGGCTTCCCTCGACCTTCACCAGGTCATCGGTCCACCGAGTGGAACGCCTACCTACGCTAAGTTTTCCGGTACGCGGTCGCTACTCGAGAACTTTACCGACCCAACGGCCATCTGTTTTATGTATTTTTTTTTATTCTCAATTGGTAAGCCCTTGGCATCATCTCACCTGATGGTAAGTGACGATGATGCCGAAGATGGAAGCGGGCTTACCAAGAATGTACACACTTTTATAAGCTTCGCCTGTATCTATGTACTTATTAATGTAACGATTGTAACGTAATCTCCTAACGTGAATTTCACCCACATCAAAACATCGGACTCAATTGGAAAATTTGCAATAAATTATTCCAGTATTATTAAACAATAAATCTTCATTTGTATGGTTTGCCATTTTTTGAACTATATTTATTTTGGTACTATTGTATAGATTCCTTATTTGTTTTATGAGTAGAATCTAGCTTTTGCGGCTTTTAGCGAATAAAAAGCACCGGCAGCATGAACTGCACGTCGTGTTCTCTCCCTCCAAACGGAAAAAAACCTGTCATTTTGTCGGAAATAATAAATAATTGCGATCGCTTTGGGCCGACCTCCTTTATTCGCACATACAACAATCGACTCAATAATCTCCGAGTTAAAAGCACGCCACGGCAACGCTACATTCGACCGTACAGCGAACTCTCCCCCGACCCCCAAACCAAAATCAATTGCAAATTTAAAAAATCACCTTGCATCTTTATCAATTTATTATGATTTATCTGTTTCTATAATCTTTATAATAAACCGAAAATCGATCTCGACTCAGTGTGAGGTGTGTTTCCCATCTCTAAATTGAAATGACTATCGTGACGTCATCGTCACATGACCAAATAGAAAAATGTGACACTCGTGGTTTTTATACAGTTTGTGAGTAGTTTGCGCCTCTCTTCCAACTTACGCTCTGTGTGGATGCCCAAAGTGTACTTAAAAGGTAGCAGTAAGTGCACCTTCTTTAGCAAAAGCACAGTGTTACGATATGGCTTACAGTAGCGCAACGCCTTTGATGTCGCACGATGCGCCACCGGTGTAGGTTCTATAAGCTATAGCCCATACTAGCCTGTACTCAGCCTGGCAAACTCGCGAAGTTTGCCAAAAATATAAAATTTTTATTTGTGGTAAACATGGTGATTTCAGATTTTTATAACACAGGAGCTCTCATGTCTAGCTGAGTACAGCATACAATATAAAATAATAAAAATATAAAAAATAAAAATTAAGGCAATATTGATACAATGTTATTAAATAAACAGTAGAATTAATCAATTAATAAACAGGAAATTTATTACAGTTTAAATTGCTTGTATTCTAAAAAATCACTAATACTATGAAATTTCATATCTAGAAGCCACATAAATAACTTATTACACATTTGATTAAGATTCATTGTTTTGAATTAGTCTGGTGGCTAGGCTGTGCCCCGCAGCCAGCTGCCCCGCAAGTACCCTTCCGTTGCTCTGCGTAAGTACATTCGTTGCGCTACTGTAAGCCGCTATATTGTAATACTGTGGCAAAAGGGTAACTGAGTAGGCTGCCTTTACACTCTATGTATATTACAAATTGTAAGTACTGTATTGTAAGAGCGTCGGTGGCGTAATGGCTGCGGCCGCCGCCTCCTGTCCGGGGGGTCGTGGTTCTAACCTGCCACATACCAATGTGATTTCTAATTTAGATTTCATATGTACATTTATCCGACGCTCTTACGGTGAAGGAAAACATCGTGAGGACACCTGCACACGCCTGGAAGAAACTCGCAGGTTGTGTGTGAAGTCGACCAACCCGCACTGGGCTCGCGTGGTCGATTATGGCTTGATCGCCCTAATTCAGGGTAGGCTCGAGCCCCTCGGTGGGGACATATATGAGCTGAAATGATGCAGTCCTGTATTATTTTTTGGCGTTCAATAAAGTATATTTACTCACTTACTTATTCCAAGATATTGTAACTTAAAGTCTAAAGTTACTGCAGTGCACTTTAATACAATAAACTACCTTACTTTGCATAACATCTCCACATGTATGACTATGAGTATGAGTCTCATACATATGTTAAAGCAATCATGCATGTTATTGCATCCAGCGGCGCTCTCAGTCACAGCCTGTAAGGCTCCTGCGGGTGTCTCGGGAGCCAACTACGAACCAACTGCTTTTTTAAGATAAGAATATGTTAAAGATAAAAAAAAAATAAGACTCAAAATTAATATAAATATCCATTCTACTCTACAAAATTATTTATTATTGTGTATACTTATATTGTACTATACTTAAGTCATTCTCTCTTCAAATATTGTTGTGCCCAAACTGGGTCCATCCATGAAGCACTTGGATGCAATAAATAATTGAGTATTGAGTATCTCTGAAAAGTCGACTCTATTTATATTGTATTTTTTTCACTATTGGTACGTCCCTGGCATCACCCCACTAGTTGGGTAAGAAATGATGATGCCGAAGCGGGCTTACCTAGATTCCCCCACGCAATAGGAAATTGGCTCTCTTAATCTTCAAGCCGGAACACTTCAATGCTGAAGCGGACAGATTTTCATTATTTTTGACGTCAATTATTTCTAAACGATATAAAAACCCAAAGTTGGAAAAAATACCCTTATTGTTGATGATGTTCCTTGAAGTCAAAAGCTATTAGAAATACGATTGAACAGTTTCGGCTCGTTAAAAAAACCCCAAAGATAGGTCTACACCGTTACTTTCAACTCTAGTTATGACTAATATTTAGAAGTATAAATTTTAAAAAATATACAAAAATATTTGCTGTAATGATACAAAGTGGTATTATTATTATGTTATTATTATTTATAGTTTAATTGTAACGAAAAACCAATGAAAAATTGAAAAAGTGTGGTTATTTTTTTTTTTTTTTGAAAAATCACACATGGTCATCTGGCCCCAAAGTAGGAGATTCCCTGTGTTATGGGTTACCAGAGACTGATATACATACTTACATACGTTTAAATACATACATATATAGATATAATTTAACACCCAGACACAGAGCAAACAAATCTGCTCATCACACAAATGCTTGCCCTGGGTGGGGATCGAACCCACGACTCTCGGATCAGTAGTCAAGGGCACTAACCACTAAGCCACAGAGTTAGTCAAAGACACATAAAGAAAAAGACAGAGACAACTATTCCCATCAATATCCCGCCTTAACATTGATGCCAACAAACTTGGATAAGATTAGATAATAAGGCGGGCTTTAAAAAAGCCTTTCCACCAACCAAACTGAGTCTGACAAAATGAGATACCGCCATGAAACGAACTAGCAACCTCCCAATGGATTAACTATTACGCCACCAAGGCGGCAAAACCTCGGTATTTTCTCTAAAATGTTCAAAAAGTAAATAAAACAACGAGAACAGCTGATACAAGTTTCAAACTTGGATCAAGAGTCCATTAGCACCACATTTACGAGTCAAGTGCACTCAACAATGGTGCAAGTGGGACTGCTATCGCGAAACAACACTTATTGGAAAAGCTATGTAGACTGATACACTATTTAAAAAAATGGCCAAGTGAGAGTCAAAACCGCACAAAATGGGTTCTGTATCATCATACTAGATGGCGCTAGTTTCTTTTATCTTTTTTATAGAGACTCATTTTTTTTTTAATTTTTAGTATTTGTTATTCGCTGTATAGAAATACATCATCTGTGAAAATTTAACTGTCTAGCTATCACGGTTCATGAAATACAGCTTGGTGACAGACGGACGGATAGCGAAGTCTAATAGGGTCCCGTTTTTACCTTTGGGTACAAAACCCTAAAACATACTTAAACAGTACAACACGTGTAGAACAAAATATACTCTTTCCTTTAACCAGACAGCTATAGAATAGTGTAGAATTATAGCCTTCAGAAGACAGCGCACCTTAAATAAATTTGTTTATCCTGAATATTTAACCCGTCGAATGCCGAAGATTTCCGTCATACCCAATTCGGTGGCAGATTTTTTTTATCCTATGTTGATCCCTAAGTCTATTCTAAATAATAATAAAGATTAACTTTTTTTTTATCTGACGAGAAGTTTCGGAGATTACCTCTTATATCTAAACTTACTAACTTTAACCTCTTTATAAGTTTAGATTGGGCCTTCGCTTTTCCGTGGTATGAAAAGTAATTATTGTGCATTTGTGAGTCATTAGGAATAAAATAAATAATTTGAGGGTAAAACTGAAAGAAAAAATCCAAACTAATCGACATAAACGACATTAACCAAACTAACCGACATAGCTCTCAGACTTGCTAAACTTAAGTGGAAGTAGGCGGGGAACATAGCTCGTAGAACGTATGGCCGTTGGGGCAGTAAAGTTCTCGAGTGACGACCGCGCACCGGAAAACGTAGCGTAGGCAGGCCTCCCACTCGGTGGATCGATGAACTGGTGAAGTTCGCGGGAAGCCGCTGGATGAGGGTAGCGCAGAACCGGTCGTCGTGGAAATCCTTGGGTAGGCCTATGTCCAGGAGTGGAGGTCTTTCGGCTGATATGATGATTTTGGAGAAAAAAATCACATTAACCAAATATTAATGAATGATTTATTTATTGAATTGCTTAGGTCGACTTCACACACAACCTTCGAGTTTCTTCGCAGGCGTGTGCAGGTTTCCTCACGATGTTTTTCCTTCACCGTTAAATCAATCGGTAAGTATGTACCAAGTCAACCCAACGTGAAGTCGACCAACCCGCACTGGGCCCGCGTGGTCGACTAAGGCCTAATCGCCCTGATTCAGGGTAGGCTCGAGCCCCTCGGTGGGGACGTATATGAGCTGTAATGATGATGATGATTGCTTAGGTACAGAAACAAAATATAAAAAGAGAAGAAAATATAAAAATAAAACAATTAGGGTAAACCACATAGCTATTGCCCACTTAAGGATTTAAAACACTTTGTCATCGAAAAATATTTTTTTTACTGTAGCTATTAAAAAAGTTTAGCGTTTTTCTAACAACATAATAAACTCTTCTTTATAGGAACATAAGTTTTTAAGCTTAACATACTTATCTTACGAAATAATTGAAACCAAATAATAAACATCTAAAAGTTACAGTAATTGCCCATTCGTTACAGTTATTGACAACACCAGAGTACAGTGATTAACCGACCGATATCTGAGATTTGGAGTGGTCAATAACTGTAACGAACGTCAATTCCTGAATAAATCAACCTTCAAAACAATATTAACAATATAAAAACTTCTGTTTATGTTAAATCTTAAAGCCTGTTCTATATTCTTTTAAAATATATTGCGTTTTGCTTTATTCACCATATGATATAGTAACTCTGCTGAGTCAGATTCACCAGATACTTCGTCTTCCACATGGAAACAAAAGTGGCACAGAAATAAACTCAAGTCACAGTTATCGGGTACATGCTCCTTGTGCCTTTTTTGGTCGAGGTCTAGTTTAGCTAGAGTAAAATGATTGCAAACTGCACAAAGACTGTTGGGCTTGAACAAAGTGTCACTCAAAATGGTAATTTTTTTTGATTGATATTTCAGTTTTCCTTTGCAATTCTTTAATTTTTTTAAGTATTTTTTCTACTTTAATCTTCTTTGATTATGGTTCACATTGTTCCTCTAAATCAGTCTTTTGTTGTGCAATATTTTCCGTATCTTCTTCTTTTCTCTCTTTTGGGATCTTTTTTTTTTCGATTTCAGTTTTGTTCGAATATTGCATTGCATTTCAGCATGCTGAAAACCAAAATAAAAAATATATATATTTTTCCTTGAAAAAAAACATCGTAGCTATTGCCCGGGCAATAACTGTAATCATTGCCATAGAGCAATCACTAAAATATTGGTGGGCAATAACTAAAATCTTTCATGTCTTGGTTTAGTAATTGCCCACAGCTGAAAAAACCGTTACTAGTTAAAGAAAAGCAGAGTTTTTATTACCTACACCATAAATAAACAACAGCAGCAATATATTACTTTGAAAGTATTAAAAAATACTTCAGAGAAAGCAATACCTTAAGAAATTTGATAAAATATTTACCTTTTCGGTCAGTGCGTTCACGTGTGTTAACAAAATCCGCCATTACTGATTTTTTTAAATTTAGTGTTGCCATTTGAAAAAAAATCGATGGTTAATTTTTACTAGCGCCATCTAACATCGACTCGACAAGTTAAAACAAATAAAAGAAAAAAAAACAACAAGTTTTCTTAAAGTGGGCAATCACTGGCGGTGGGCAATTACTCTCTGGTTTTCCCTATTTTTTTATGCTATAAATACCTACTTTTTTTTATTCACAATTGGTAAACCCTTGACAACATCTCACCTGGTGGTAAGTGACGATGTTGCCGAAGATGGAAGCGGTCTTACCAAGATTCCCCAACGCAATGGGGAACTGGCTATCTTATCTTCATGCCGGAACACACCAATGAAATCAACATTGATATTTGGCGGCAAGACTTAGATAAGATGGTGGTAGCTAGCCAGGCGGGCTTAGAAAATGCCCTACCACCAACCGAATCGAGTCTTACAATTGACCCCGCCGGGAATCGAACCCGCGACCTCCTGTGTAAAGCCAGTGAACTTTGCCTCTGAGCTACGGAGGCGGTTACGGAATATTTTTTTTTTTAAAAAAGGTAAACACAAAAGAAATACAAAAGGCTTAGCTCAGCGTTATTTTTAAGGCAAAACGCTGTTATTCTGCTATCGCCCGGACCGAGTTGCGAGATATGTTGCTAAATAAAAATATATTTATGTATGCTTGCATGAGTGTGAGTGATGTGTGTGTGTGAGAGCGTGTGAGCATGTGCGTGGAAAAATGTGACATGATTTTTAATAGTAAGTATGGATGCGTATCTACCCAAGAAGATAAATAGATACGTAGAAGAATAATCCAAAAGAAGAAGAAAGAAAGAAGGAAATAAAATAGTACGAAAATAGTACATTAATGACGAGGCCGGGAAAGGAAGCGATTGCTGGACGATTTAATAATACAAATCCAGCAATGGCCGTTCCGGCCTATCCGGACTCTCCGCGGTTGTTATAGGTTATATTATATTTTCAAAAATAAGGGATCCTTACTAAAAACTCAAATAAAAATGACCTGAAAATTCCTGCAATATCTACATAAAGTAGTGTAGTGGTAGTGTTGTGGTATTGGTAGTGGTAGTAGTAGTGGTATTGGTAGTGGTAGTGGAAGTGTAGTGGTTGTTGAGTGATAGTCTAGTGGTAGTAGTAGTGGTATTGGTAGTGGTAGTGGAAGTGTAGTGGTTGTGTAGTGATAGTGTAGTGGTAATGATAGTGTAGTGGTAGTGGCAGTGTATTGGTAGTGTAGTGGTAGTGTAGTGATAGTGTAGTGGTAGTGTAGTAGTAGTGTAGTGGTAGTGTAATCGTAGTGTAGTGGTAGTGTATGGTATTGTAGTGGTAGTGTAGTGGTAGTGTAGTGGAAGTGTAGTGGAAGTGTAGTGGAAGTGTAGTGGTAGTGTAGTGGTAGGCGTAGTGGTAGTGTAGTGGTAGGGTAGTGTAGTGGTAGTGTAGTGGTAGTGTAGTGGTAGTGTAGTGGTAGTGGTGGTGTAGTGGTAGTGGTAGTGTAGAGGTAGTGGTAGTGGTAGTGTAGTGGTAGTGTAGTGGTAGGCGTAGTGGTAGTGTAGTGGTAGTGTAGTGGTAGTGTAGTGGTAGTGTAGTGGTAGTGTAGTGGAAGTGTAGTGGTAGTGTAGTGGTAGTGTAGTGGTAGTGTAGTGGTAGTGCAGTGGTAGTGTAGTGGTAGTGTAGTGGTAGTGTAGTGGTAGTGTAGTGGTAGTGTAGTGGTAGTGTAGTGGTAGCGTAGTGGTAGCGTAGTGGTAGCGTAGTGGTAGCGTAGTGGTAGCGTAGTGGTAGCGTAGTGGTAGCGTAGTGGTAGTGTAGTGGTAGTGTAGTGGTAGTGTAGTGGTAGTGTAGTGGTAGTGTAGTGGTAGTGTAGTGGTAGTGTAGTGGTAGTGTAGTGGTAGTGTAGTGGTAGTGTAGTGGTAGTGTAGTGGTAGTGTAGTGGTAGTGTAGTGGTAGTGTAGTGGTAGTGTAGTGGTAGTGTAGTGGTAGTGTAGTGGTAGTGTAGTGGTAGTGTAGTGGTAGTGTAGTGGTAGTGTAGTGGTAGTGGTAGTGTATTGTAGAGAATTCCGAGACGCACACTTTTGCTTTTCCGCCGATTTATTTTTTAAATCACAGCGCCGCCGTCGCCGCGCTTCCGCCTGTCCGTTCATAATTTGAAATAAGCAGCCAGCGAAGCTCGGACGAATGAGCTTTCATTTATCGGACTATGGTGTTACTTAGCCATATGAGATTTGTGTTATGTGCCTCTGAGTGTAGCTGCGAACCTTTGGAACAAGTTTAGTTACCCTCAAACATTCGCGACTGCCCCTCTGTTAACACTTTCAAAACTAAACCAAACTTAACTTAAAGAGCATCTTCTTTCCTTACAGAACATGTAAGTTTATTTGTATAATATTTATTTTATTTAGATCGATAATTATTATAATTTTAATTATGTAGTAAATATCCTATTAATTATTTTATTATAAGTACGAGTAAGTGTTATTTATGTAGGTAGATTAGGTTAGTTTATACTTAATTGTATTTTATTTAGTTTATATGATTATTAAATACATACAGGTTTGCCTCCCATACTTTAAAGTCTTCTAACACCCGGTAAGGTTGGCTGGAAGAGATCTCTTATAGGGATAAGTTCACCTTAGTACACGTCCTCTCTAATTTCTTGTCATTTTAATGTTTGTGTACAATAAAGGATTATATTATATATGTAATGGGGGATCGGACTGCATCAAAAATAAACTCTAAAATATGATTTCCTAAATTGCTCTCATCTTTAATTTCAAAAAACCTTATTTGTTTTTTTCCATCACGTCTTCAATTTTTAATTGATCAAAAATAACAAAATAAGTTCGTCAATGACGCTTAAAATCTATGACGTCACTTGTGGGTATTTCAAACATTTTTAGAACAAAATTTCGTTTTTTACAGATCATAAAAAGTAACTCAAATGACTAGCAGTCCAATCCCCTATTCAACATTGTTGCAACTAAAAAAAATACTCCTCTACATTAATAAAATTACATAGCCAATTCCCGACTCGTTTTTTTATTTTTTTTACGATCCTGAAATGACGTATACTTTTTAAGAATGTAAAGCGATAAGTAGCTTGGTTGAGTAAAAACCCTTTACAATGTTCTTGACTTGAAAAACTGAAAGCTCGAAGCTTTTAGCATCATAATGATCCATTCAAATAGGTACGGCAGAAAGTAACTCAAATTTTTCATAAAATGGCCGAATCCAGAAGCAAAAAGCTGCTTTATACCATCCGGTGCCTTCAGGGGGTAATTAGGCAAGATGAGACGTTAAAGAGGCTTACGGGGGTGAGGAAAGGTAGGTAACTAGAGAGGGGGAGGGTTACACGGGGAACTGGTGACACGTTACAATGGGAAAAGTTACGCAATAACAGAGTCCCAAGTTTCGGGTATACAACGTTAAAACGGTAAATGGTCGAGGGGAATATGGCCCGTGAGACGTGGAATTACAGGCTATGTCGGGAAATTTTGAGATGCCGCCTTTTATCCGTCAGTCAGCAAGAGATTTATACAAAGCGACGCAAGTTGAGCCGCGTCGAATAGCGGCAAAGTTAGAGCTCTGTTAATCTCCTGGGCAGGCGGAGCTGACGGATTTATCGCGGTTATAAAATAGTTTGATGTTTGTCGTGTGCCATGACGTATCGCTAACTCGTTTTACCAGCACTTAATCAAATTGCAAATGGAATGTATGAGTGAGTACAGTTAGATTATGATCACTGGAGAGCTTTTAGGAGCATAAGTAATAAATAGCTTCTCTACAAACTGCAAGATAATGCTAAAATGAAGTGATGAGAAAATTGATCTTTGTCTTGCAGTCTTGGTCTTAGTCTTGCAAAAAAGCAAGACCAAGACCAAGACTAATTAAACAAGACCAAGACCAAGACCGGACGTATTTGAGCAAGACCAAGACTAATTGACCAAGACCAAGACCGGACGTATTTGAGCAAGACGAAGACCGAATGAGCAAGACCAAGACCAAGACTAATTAAACAAGACCAAGACCGAACGTATTTGAGCAAGACCAAGACCAAGACCAAGACCGGACGTATTTGAGCAAGACCAAGACCAAGACAAAATGACCAAGACCAAGACCGGACGTATTTGAGCAAGACGAAGACTGAATGAGCAAGACCAAGACCAAGACCGGACGTATTTGATCAAGACCAAGACCAAGACCGAATGAGCAAGACCAAGACTAAATAAACAAGACCAAGACCGGACGTATTTGAACAAGACCAAGACCGAATGAGCAAGACCAAGACCAAGACTGACACTATCCGAGTCTTGGTCTTGGGGTTACTTTGCTCATCACTACTAAAATGTTTATAGTTTTGATTTTGACTTTACTTTTTTAGGGTCCCGTATCTCAAAAGGAATAAGTACAGTTTAAAAAACTAAATTACACGCTTTAATGGCAAACCGAACTTACTTATACGTTTTTATTGAATTATTGTTTAACCAACCAATCAACTAACAAACTTAACAACAACTTCACTAACAAACTAAGTAACTAATCAACTGCTTATACAAAATACACAAACCAACTATACATTTAAATATAAGCGAGAATGTCACATGATGTTTTGATTACTCATGTGAACACACACACACACACACACAGGAACAGACACGCACACACAATGGCACTTACCATAGATACTTTTGTGATTTTATATATCGCGGTCGCGGGTTCGATTCCCGACGGGGTCAACTTTGCAAGATTCGGTTTGGTTGGTGATTGTGCATTTTCATAGCCCGCCTGGCTAGCTATCACCATCTTATCTCAGTCTTGCCGCCAAAAATTAGTGTTAACAGCATTCCGGCTTGAAGATAAGAAAGTCAGATCCCTATTGCGTTAGGGAATCTTGGTAAGCCCGCTTCCATCTTCGTCACTTATCATTAGATGAGATGATGCCGAGAGCTTATCATTGTGGATAAAAAAAATCATCGGTTCTTAACACGTGTGCAAATTTTTGAAGATTTCGTTCAAATAGCAAAATTAAAGTATCACTTTGTTGTCTGTTTGTCTGTTTTCTTCTACTATACTATTACCTACTGCTATCATATAAATACGTGCCAGTTTTGTTTAGGATAGCCCGGTGGAAAGATAGCATAACATTTACACATAACAGCATAACATTTACACGTAACAGCATAACATTTACAATGTAAGAAAACTGGCCAAGTGCTTACCGGACAACGCTAAATGTATGGTTCCACAATCATTACTTTAAAACTTTTACAGCAGTTTATTCAAAGTAATTTTTATTGAAATTGTCTATTAATTTCCTACATGGAAAATTTCAAGGTTTTAGGTCAAATGGTCAAGTGAGCGTTCCTGAGCAGCAATGCCAGTCTTGTAAACGGTAGCTACGAGTACACCTGATAAAAATATGTTAGCACAATACACCAGGTATCTAAAAAAATATTCAGCAGTACCCCACATGGGGAAAAACAATATTTAAAAAAATCTTCTCCTTTATATATTTACGATAAAGATTATTTATTAGTTACAAAATAATCAGTAGTTACTAAAAATAACCAACAAATTACAAATAACACCTACAATAAAATGACTAAAATACCTAAAATAAAAACCTAAAATCACACCTAAAATATATGCGATATTATATATTTTTTTTTATTATTATTCAAAATTGAAGTCTATGTAAACTAATTGAAATCTATGTAAACTAATTGAAATCTATGAAAACTAATTGAAATCTATGTAAACTAATTAAAATCTATGTAAAATAATTGAAATCTATTTAAACTAATTGAAATCTATGTAAACTAATTGAAATCTACGTAACCTAATTGAAATCTACGTAAACTAATTGAAATCTATGTAAACTAATTGAAATCTATGTAAACTGATTGAAATCTATATAAACTAATTGAAATCTATGTAAACTAATTTAAATCTATGTAAAATAATTGAAATCTATTTGAACTAATTATCAGCAAAGTCGTAGAACAAAAGTTGTTCAGTATGATGAGTAGTCAACGGGACCTTCACTAATTTTGTTACAACCTGTTTATTATTAAAACGTTTATTAAGTGTGTATATCTATCTGTCTCTGGTTTCTACAATACAAGGAATCCTAGTTTGGGGTAAAAAAAAAACATGTAACTAACACATGTTTTTTTTTACCCCAAACTAGGATTCATCCCTAAATAAATAAGCTCATTTCGAAAATCCCAAAATATTTAGCTACAAGCTTTTACTTGAAAGAGTTTTTAGGCTGAGTGACTCCAAATTAATAAAAGCGGAGCTGAGAGATACGTCTTTCCTACGATTTGATCAAAAAAATAGACGATCCTGGGACCTTGCTTCCACCTTTCTAGTTCATCATCAGATCAACTTGAAAATACCAAAAGGATGTATTGTCACCAGGAATACGGCTTCATACCAATTTTCAGCTCAATCGAACCCCTCTCTTAAATCGATCACAAGATTTGAAGCGGACATATACATACGACTATTACAAGATAAAATAAAGCTTGAAAAAAGAACGTTTTTTTATCTTTTACCTTACCTCGATACAAACATTTGAAAACAAACAAAACGAACAAACAATTTAAATTCTAAAAAATAGTACCCACTGTTTTTAGGTAGTGTCTTTATGACATCACTTGAATCCTTACTCTGTTTCCACACAAAAAATATGTAAAAACTTACCAAAAATTCCCTCAGTTACTTTTCTTTCACGCACCGTACAAAAGATATTTAATTTGGAAATCGTAAAGTTCGCTAACGTTCGAAACAGGCACCTGTGAATCGGTCACGGACTGCGTGCTACTCGGAAGGCACGCGGCCGGAGACTGACTACGCGCTACGCGTCTACGAGTTTACCGACACAAATCGCTCGGACGAAGGGTCTCACTTTTTACCCCACTACGAAAAAAAGGAGGGTTATGTTTTTGAAAGTCTATGTATGTATGTTTTACTTCAATTCTTACATTACACTGTTGTCATTTTATTATTTTATTTTATTTCATTTATTTATTTTATTTATTTGCTATTCGGAAGATTTATAGCTTAATATTATATATAAGTAACAAAATTAAATTTAAAACGATGCTAATTACAAACCTTCACCAAAATAAAATAGAAAATTAATATTAGTAACATCAAAAAACATTTTTTTTTAAACATGATTTGTGTTGATAGAAGAAACAATGTCTACCCAAACATTTTTGTCGTTTAAATATTCGGATATCTTTTAATAACCTTTTCACAAAGAGTTCTTTTGACACAGTTTTTATACTGTTTTTCTGGCAAATTTAAGACATCATCGGGTAATTTGCTATACATAAGTGTGCATTGTCCTACGAAGGACTTATTGATTTTGCGAAGAATATTTTGTTTCGAAGGTTATGACTGTGTCATTATTCAGTGAGAAGAGATGCAGATTTTTGCGAACATTCATTATATTTTCATAAATGTACTGACAGGGGAAAGTCATTATATTAATATCTTTGAACTTATCTCGCAGCGACTCACCAGAACGCATTCCATAAATCGCGCGGACCGTCCTTTCTTGCAGAAAAAATGGTATTTATATCAGCTGCATGTCCCCACAAAAGTATACTATAAGACATAACACTATGGAAGTAGCTGAAATATACCAGTCTGGCGGTGTCTAATATCTGTAAGGATTCTGATTTTTTTGACTGCGGCTGAGCTAAGCCTGCTTGCTAGCGTTTCTATATGCGGGCACCATTGAAGTTTTGAATATACAGTTAATCCTAGAAACACGCTTTTTTTACAATATCTAATATATTATCAGCTAAGGATACATTATTGCTTACTTCAAGTAATGTGAATTTAATACATTTGGTCTTTTTTGCGTATAATACTAAGTTATTTATAGTAAACCTATACTTTTGAAAGAGTGTCGTTTACTTCGTCAGACATATTAGTTTTTCTGTCAACCTTAAAAACTAGTGACGTATCATCCCCAAACAACACAACTTTCGACAGTGATTCAACCATGAATGGTAGATCATTAATATAAACTAAAAAAAAGGAAAGGTCCTAAAATAGAACCTTGAGGCACACCCATCTTAAGCCGAGAGCCCATTGATTTCGTTAAAAATTTTTTCGTATCCTTTTTACTAAATACGATTCTAAAAGATCTAGAGCATTATCTTTAATACCATAATGGTTCAGTTTTACAAGCAGATTTTTATGTTCCACACAATCGAATGCCTTTGACAAGTCGCAGAAGATCCCTATCGCGTTATGGGTTTTTTCAAAAGCATCATATACGTTTTTAATGGGTTCAACTCCCGCGTCCGTTGTGGAACGCCATTTTGTAAAGACAAACTCCATAAGGAGCAATTTATTGATGTTAAAGTAAACCAATATTTGGTTTCTTTCATATATCATACATCAAATTAAGTTGTGTTTTCTTGTGAAAATGATTTTAAAAAAATACTATGTAGGCTATTATTATATCAGCTCAGATACGTCCCCACCGAGGGGCTCGAGCCTACCCTGGATCAGGGCGATTAGGCCTTAGTCGACCACGCGGGCCCAGTGCGGGTTGGTAGATTTCACACACAACCTTCGAGTTTCTTCGCAGGCCTGTGCAGGTTTCCTCACGATGTTTTCCTTCACCGTTAAAGCAATCGGTAAGTATATGTACGTAAGTTTTTAAAAAACTCATTGGTACATTGGCCGTCTAGATTTGAACCCGGTACCTCTGGTTACCGGTTGAGCCACCGACGCTTCTATGTAGGCTAACCAAATGTATTTATATTTTTTTGTATTTTTAATAATTTTGATTATTCAGATAGATAAACCTTTATTACGCTTACGAGGCTTATTTATGGTTAATTAATTGTTTGTTTATTATATTTTCATACATTAAAATGAATCTCTATTTCCCTTGGTCATCGCATCACGCGTGAACGGCTGGACCGATTTCGATAATTCTTTTTTTTTTGAGTTCGTTATTGTCACGAGAAGGTTCTTATGTAGGGTTTGGTAGTGTAGTTAAGTGTAGTGTAGAGTAGGGTAGGGTAGGGTAGGGTAGGGTAGTGTAGTGTAGGGTAGTGTAAGGTAGAGTAGGGTAGAGTAGGGTAGTGTAGTAAAGTGTGGTATAGGGTAGGGTAGAGTAGTGTAGTGTAGTGTGAGATGGAATGAAGTTCACCGGGACAGCTCGTTCATAATAAAACCTATCTGTTTTTAACCCCCATTGGTAAGCTCTTGGAATCGTCCATTAACCTTGATATTGTGTACTAGACATTAATTTTAAAAAACGGACGGAAAAAAGTGCGAGTTAAACTCCGTGGAGAGGGTTTTGTACGTTGATTAAGATATTTCCTATGTTAATTTAAATACCATAGACTTGAAGGTTTTCTGTTATCTGTTGGTAAAGAACTTGTTTCTGTATTTTTTCAAAATTTCAGGCTCATTAGTTTCGGAGATTAGGGGAACGGTTAATTTTCGCCTCTTTTCTGAAATAACTTCAAAACTATTTATCTTAAAATTATAAATATATACATGTATTAAAATTTTCCCAATATGTATATATAGAAAGGGCTTGTTATATATATATTAAGAAAATATAAATATAAACTACACTACTCTATCCTACCCTACCTACCCTACACTACACTACTATCTCTTTTCTTAAATAACTTCAAAACTATTTATCTTAAAATTTTAAATATATACAAAAATGATTTTCAAACAAGCCCTTTCACTTGATATGTCACACTTTATAGTTTACAAAACTTTTATTTTCAATTTTCTTATTTATACCACTCAAAAATGCCATGTTTAAAATTTATTTATTTCCGTTACACCACCGTCTTTAGATAAACGACTTGCATATGTGTACCAAATTTCGACTCAAACGCTTTAGTAATTTTGGAGCAAATTGGCTGTGAGAGACGGACGGACGGAGAGACATGTGATTGATCCTATAATGGTTCCGTTCCTTTTGAGGTACCTATGGTACCCTAAAACAACATCTAAATAACATATAACACTGTTTCGGAGCCGTTAACTGGACCTTTCACTCATTATGTTGAATAAATTTCCTCTCTCTCTGTCTCTTATCTTGTGGCACAATTAACCGTGCTATCCAAGAGACAGACGGCTGTTGCTTGGTGTTACACTTAGCATCACCCGCAGTCACGTGTAGGGCATTTAGATTTACACTTACATACGTGTGCAACGTGACCTTAATACACATGTGAAATCATATGTGCAGGTTCCCTCACGATGTTTTCCTTCACCGTTAAAACAGTTGGTAAGTATATGTACGTAAATTCCGAAAAACTCATTGGTACATTCGCCTTCCGGATTTGAACGCGGAACCTCTGGTTAGGAGGACCGAGTCGTTACCGTTGAGCCACCAACGCTCTCCCGGGACCTCTGGCTAGGAAGACAAATTTTCCCAACGAAGCCATAGTCAATTCTCAAAAAAAAACCCTCAAAAAATTTTCAAAAAGTCAGTGTTTTTTACCCGACTGCGCCAGAAGTAGGGTTATGTTTTTCGAGTGTATGTATCTGTCGGCGCGAGATCATCCGATGCGCACAACACGTGCAACGGTAGACGTAAACACATGCGTGCCCCACTCCATTGATCAGGCGGAGGAGCGTCGGCTAGCCGGTATTTAAGCAGCACTCGGACGGGACCGAGCCCGAGTGTCACATAACCAGACCTAGGACTGGTTGTCTGAACTCGAGGTGTTCTCCTCGTTGCCCCCGAAGGGGGCGACGGGGAAACGTTCCAAGAGGCGAAGCCTCCTTAACGTAGCTGCTTCCGCCACCCATCACGATGAGCGGGTCCTTGGGTGGGTGCAGGGCCCTTAGCAGCCGCTCCAGCCCCGGCTGGGGCGAGCAACTGCTGGATTACTCCCAGAGCTTGCAGGAGGTCGCTCTGGGAGGGCACGGCGGTGGTGTTGGCGGCAGTGGGGGCGGCGGAAGCGGGGTCTAGGGGCCTCTTCCTCCTCCGGCGGGTACGTCGCTTTTTCTCCATTGCCCGAGCTCCTCGGCAAGCTTCCGGAAATGGGTCGACCAGCGGGGCTTGCTTGACTGGCCGACGGCAGCAGTGGGGGCGGCGACGGGCTTCGCAGCGGCAGCGGCAGTAGCAGCGGTGGCTAGCTTCGCAGCGGCGGCTGGGGGCGCGGTAAGCAGCGCCGGGGCCGGGATTGGCGGCGTTTTTGATCGGTCCGCATACGTGGGCTGGGCAGGGCGCGCGGCGGTGATGGAGGGCGCAGAGCGCCTTGGAGCCGGTGCGGGCGGTAGCAGTCGCGGCTGTCGGCGCGGGTCACGTTGCGACCACGGCGTCAGGGGGTCGCCGAACTCGCCGCAGTGGCGCTTCGCCAGCTGCTCAGGCGAGTCCTCTAGTCCGGGGCTGCGGAGGCGTCGGGTGGGCTTCAGTTGGAAGTCTGGCACTGTTTCCCTGACGACGGCGGCACAGACCACCAGATCTGCGGGCATCTGCAGCAGCTTCGAACTCGCTGCTTGGAGGCAAACAGCGACGAAGCTCTGCTCGGCGTATGATTGTTGCTCAACTGGGGTCTGCAGGAGGCGCTCGCGCTCCATTAGGTGCGCCGCCATTGCTCTCAGCAGCTCCTCCTACCCGATCCGTGATTGGCACAGGCGCGCGACAACCACGGTGTTGGCGTCAAGCGCCGACCTGGGCAAGAAGTGCTGCGGTGGGCGAGTACTCGCGCTCTCTGTGGAGGCGAGATCCTCCACCGGGGCATCTTGGGGGGTGCAGTCGTGCGACGATGACTGCCGGGACGCGTGCGGTGACCCCGAGTCGGAACCCGAGGCCATCACGCTGGTGGGGGTGCTGTTGGGCATCTCCGCGGGGTTTCTTGTTGTGCGCGTGCGACCAAAAGCAGCGAGTAGGACAGGGGCCACACGACGAGGACTTACCCGGAGCTTGCCACTGGTGGCAGACCGGGCTCGCCCACGCGGTGACGGCATCTACTCGCCGCGGTGCTATTGAGGGTAGGTGATCCCCTTCGGCGCGATGAAATACGTCGGGTGCTGCTCGGAGGGTAGTTGCATCAGCAACTACCTCGAGATCGCGAGAATGAGGGTAGGTCCGGGCACAGCGGTAGTGCGGGACACGGCTACCACACACAAACGAAAGGCGGTCCACTGGTTGTCTGGTAATCGTCACGCATTTTTTAATCCTCCCACCATCCGAAAACGGGAACAAAAAAAAAGGACCGAGCCCTCTTCGACTCTGGTAGCCGCCCCGGTCACACCTCTGTGCGATATGGACTGAGCCTGAATCATAAATAGTTTCTGTTCCAAACAAATTACTTGTGATTTGTAACTATTAATATTTTGATTAAATTGTAATAAATATAACCTTATTATTTCTTTCTCTATCTCTTATCTTGTAGCACAATTAACCGTATTATCCATTATTTGGATAATGATGGCCCAGGTGGAAATTGTAGTAAAGCACAAAATTGCTTAGCCTGATTATGAGTAGAAGCCCCAGTTAACGGGTCCTACACCAATGTCTTTGCACCCTGTATAAAGCACAAAATTGTTCAGCCTGATAATTTATAGAAGCCCCAATTAACGGGTCCTATACCAATGTCGTTGCACCTTGTATAAAGCACGAAGTGTTCAGCCTGATAATGAGTAGAAGCCCCAGTTAACGGGTCATACACCAATGTCGTTGCAGCCTGTGTAGAGTACAAAATTGTTCAGCCTGATTATGAGTAGAATCCCCAGTTAACGGGTCATACACCAATGTCGTTGCAGCCTGTGTAGAGTACAAAATTGTTCAGCCTGATTATGAGTAGAATCCCCAGTTAACGGGTCATACACCAATGTCGTTGCACCTTGTATAAAGCACGAAGTGTTCAGCCTGATAATGAGTAGAAGCACCAGTTAACGGGTCATACACCAATGTCGTTGCAGCCTGTGTAGAGTACAAAATTGTTCAGCCTGATTATGAGTAGAATCCCCAGTTAACGGGTCATACACCAATGTCGTTGCAGCCTGTGTAAAGTACAAAATTGTTCAGCCTGATTATGAGTAGAATCCCCAGTTAACGGGTCCTACAAAAATGTCTTTGCACCCTGTATAAAGCACAAAATTGTTCAGCATGATAATTTATAGAAGCCCCAATTAACGGGTCCTATACCAATGTCGTTGCACCTTGTATAAAGCACGAAGTGTTCAGCCTGATAATGAGTAGAAGCCCCAGTTAACGGGTCATACACCAATGTCGTTGCAGCCTGTGTAGAGTACAAAATTGTTCAGCCTGATTATGAGTAGAATCCCCAGTTAACGGGTCATACACCAATGTCGTTGCAGCCTGTGTAGAGTACAAAATTGTTCAGCCTGATTATGAGTAGAATCCCCAGTTAACGGGTCATACACCAATGTCGTTGCACCTTGTATAAAGCACGAAGTGTTCAGCCTGATAATGAGTAGAAGCACCAGTTAACGGGTCATACACCAATGTCGTTGCAGCCTGTGTAGAGTACAAAATTGTTCAGCCTGATTATGAGTAGAATCCCCAGTTAACGGGTCATACACCAATGTCGTTGCAGCCTGTGTAAAGTACAAAATTGTTCAGCCTGATTATGAGTAGAATCCCCAGTTAACGGGTCCTACAAAAATGTCTTTGCACCCTGTATAAAGCACAAAATTGTTCAGCCTGATAATTTATAGAAGCCCCAATTAACGGGTCCTATACCAATGTCGTTGCACCTTGTATAAAGCACGAAGTGTTCAGCCTGATAATGAGTAGAAGCCCCAGTTAACGGGTCATACACCAATGTCGTTGCACCTTGTATAAAGCACGAAGTGTTCAACCTGATAATGAGTAGAAGCCCCAGTTAACGGGTCATACACCAATGTGGTTGCAGCCTGTGTAGAGTACAAAATTGTTCAGCCTGATTATGAGTAGAATCCCCAGTCACCGGTTCCTACACCAATGTCGTTGCACCCTGTATAAAGCACAAAATTCATATGCCGTGAGAGCTCTTTGACTAGAACCGTGAAACGCTTCGAAGCATGCTGATGTTCTGATGTTTCGAAGGGCGCGAAGAGCAATAATGAGAGACGAAACTCGATATTTGTTGAAAATGGCAACGGCACTTATATTGCCTTTGAGATCAAAGGTGCCTGGATTTAGTCACAGCTAGGGCGTGTATCAAAGAACATTTTATGAATGCGTCGACTACAGAAAGTTTAATTACTGTCATCAAATATTTAAATACCTTTTTTTTATTAAAAATTTGAGTGTGTTTGGCTGCACCTCACCTGATGGTACGTGCCGATGCAGCCGAGGTTGTAACACGCAAGCTCAAATAGTGCTTATTCACTCTCGACTTGAAGATTCCTAAATTATACGAACCGGGGAATACAGACGCCGGCAGGGAATTCCACTCCATTGCCGTTCATCTATTTTGATTCAAAATTGTGTAATTGTGTTAAAATGTAATAAAATCTCACAGTTCTCATTCAAGTACACATTTCTATCCACTGCTTTAAAAATAATCATATTTTGTAAAAATGCAGCATTTTCGTGGTGGAGTATTTTTAACGTATTTCAGATACTTCCACAGTATGATGTCTTATTGCTTCTTTTCTTTTATATCTATATCGCATCTGCGATCCCGTGAGTCTTTGCTGAATAAGTTTAAATAAATCCATGTCTTAACTGTTGTTTGTCAATGCATACATAAAAAAACCGAACCACTCCGGGAGTGCGGCCAAAAGCGTTTTTTTACAGTTCTAATAGATTTGACCCTCCGAGTGTTCCTGGCGAACGACTAGGTTGACAAAGTTTTGACCCTGCGAGTGTTCCTGGTACGGTGACGTTGGCGGTGTCGCGAGCTCAATGGTTCTTTCCCAATTTAAAAAATTCTTTCTTATTACATTTTAATTAACTTGCAATGTTTGTATGTATGTATGTTTGTTTAGTTCAAATCTTGCGATAGATTTTAGAGCGACTTCCAGGTTTGGAATGAAGTCATAGTCCCGGTGACCATAGATCCTTTTGGTATTTTGAAGTTGATCTGATGATGAACATTGGAGGTTTTTAAGCTATTATATAGCTTTTATCGCGGGCTTTGAGGGGACCGAATCAAGAAATTTCGTAACGAAAAAAACCTGACACCCCAAAAAAAAACAAATATATTGAGTTCTAAAAAACTTACAGTGCCATCTATCTATCCATCATGATGATGGTGATGGTGGTCGTGATGGTGTTCGCGATGGTGTTCGCGATGGTGGTCGCGATGGTGGTCGCTATGGTGATCGCGTTGGTGGTCGCGATGATGGTCGCGATGGTGGTCGGGATGGTGGTAGCGATGGTGGTCGCGTTGGTGGTCGCGATGGTGGTCGCGATGGTGGTCGCGATGGTGGTCGCGATGGTGGTGGCGATTGTGGTCGCGATGGTGGTCGTGATTGTGGTCGCGATGGTGGTCGCGATGGTGGTCGATGACGATGACGATGATGATTTAACTTTCTTAGTGTTAATTTATTACATAAACATCATGCGCCCCAAGGACTATATGGTACTGGTAAATACTGCATAAATAAAAAAATAAATAAAGAATTATAATTGCATAAGTTGATAAAAAATGCTATGCAATAGCTTTACCGCGGCTGTCTCCGAGTGCCACATGTCTTTTTTTCTTTTCAATTGAATCGTATGAAACCTCTATGAAACACAGTCTTTTTTGAAATTGGAACCGTGTATTTTTATATTAATTTAAGCATTGGGCTTTTTTAATATAAATTCCTTTTTTTATTAAAAATTTGAGTGCGTTTGTCTGCAACTCACCTGATGGTAAGTGATGATGCAGTCGAGGATGGTACACGCAAACTCAAATAAAAGCTTGTACCAAAAAGCATTTAGGTTTTTCTCTTTCTCTCTTTATTTTTTCTCAGGTATTTCCAAAATACCCAAATATAGGTAAGGTTACGACTAGTACATTACCGAATAGGCTATTTCTTTAAAAAATTTCAATCTTTGCCGTTCCACTATGGTAAAAAGGTCTTGAAAGTAACTCAAAAACTTTCCCAATGGCCGCGCGCGCGGGCACACGCTCGACTTTTCCTACAATTTTCATTCATTTCGCACTCGACGACGCAAATTTACGGGAAAAATATTGGAACTAACCGACGCGACGGGGACAGGCAAAAAGGAAAAGTTAAAGTTTCATGATTTATAACGGTCTTGGTTGTGATTCTGTGGAGTTGAATAGCGCTTGAATTGATTAGTTGACCTTGAACACAGTACAGGTCGTTTCTTGTAAGGCACCTGGCATTCCTGTAAGACACCTGGTCACTGGTATAACCTCAAAACTGGCGGTTTTGGTAGGCCCAAATGGGTTTTCTGTCAATGCCATGTTCACTTGCGCCCAGAATAAAAACAACCTACTTATTCGTAACAGTTTAATCAAACATAATAAGTTTAGAAAAACCTAAAAACTTGTAGGTATACAAACTTTTAAAGAGTTTTTATTCTCAATAAGCTAAATTTTCTTTATGTAACGTTTCCGAATTCAAATAAAACCAGCCAAGTGCAAGTCGGACTCGCGCGAAGTAGGTTTCCATAGTTGACTGCTTCTTCACTACAATGCGGAAGAGATGCGCGTCCCTGGTGCGCCGCGTGCGGGCCAGCCCCAGTCTCATCCTGAGCTGCGTCGCGAGCCGGCTCGACTGCTCGTATGTGAATCGCTGCTGCAGGCTCTCCACTTCTGTGGTGATCTTGTAGCAGGGTTTCACATACTCAACTACATTGTGTTTTTGAAAGGTTCTAGGTTAAGAAATACTAACATAGTTTTTTAGCACATTGTTACTAACATTCTATGAGTCTTAAGTTACTTTAATAAATGAATTTAATTATTATTATTATTATAGTGTTTTCGAAAAATAAATTTACGTAAAAGTTTAAAAAAAATTGGAATAACTATGAACTTTTTCAAAATTCAATTGCACATCTTCGACTAATACTCGTAAACTAGGAAAGCCTTCTTAACCGTGATAGTTTTCCTTTTAAATTAATAACGTTATGCCCTAAAATTTTCATTACTTACAGATTTCCTGAAATATCAGTTCAGCTGGCATACGGTAAGCATAAATGTAACTTTAACAAAAATCGCCAATTTATGTTCTTGACAAACCCTCAATACCTATATTTTTTTATTAATTAAAAGCTTTCGGCATCAGCGATATTTTTATTGCCGATACATTAATTACAACTCAACTCGAGCTTTAAAAAAAATATGTGAACGCGCCTCTCGCTTTATCTATTTCCTGTAAACGAGGCACAAACTATAGTCTCAGTGGCTTTTGTTTTTGAATTTTTCTTTGCTAAATAAAATAATAAAATACTTGTCAAAATTAATTAGTTTGCATATAAGTATTTTTATAACTAGACGGTTGAATAAAATAAAATAAATAGCAAAATAATTTTAATCTCAAAACACAAAAGTGCTTTAAGGAATAATATTGATTTTTCGACATTTGATAATTCCCAAGCAATATGAATTTATTGCAAAGAAAAGAGGGACATCCAAGTCAATTGGACACCGCTTCAGCGTCTAAAATATCTATCCAGAAAATAAAATTCAACCCAAGTGAATTGGACACCGCTTCAGTGTCGATACTAAGTATCCGAATAATAAAATTCACTAAGAGTATTTGGTTTTGGTATCGGTATCAAAAAGGGCGTATTTATGAATCCCTAGTTTATTTAACTACTTTAGGCGTCGGTGACGTAAGGGCTAGAAAGGTTTGAATCCTGCCACGTACCAATGTGTTTTCAAATTTAGATTTTTATATGAACGTTTATCCAACGCTCTTACAGTGAAGGAAAACGTCGTGTGCAGGTTGCACACGCCTGCGAAGAAACTCGAAGGTTGTGTGTGAAGTCGACCAACCCGCACTGGGCCCGCATGGTCGACTAAGGCCCGATCGCCCTAATTCAGGGTAGGTAAGGAGCCCCTTGGTGGGGACGTATATAAGCTGATATGATAATGATGAATTAACTTCACTTGTATGTCCTCAAATTTTGCTATCAATATTTGACGCCCTTCCACTAAAGCTGTCGGGTTGATATATATTTTTTATTAATTCACAATTTATATTTGACACACACGTTTGTTTCTCGTGATAATGCACAACGCAATATTTTTATTGTTTAATTTCAAGATCTATTCAAAGATATTCCGATAAGGTACACAAATAAAAAGTCACCCCCACTTTCCATGTATATAAAGAAGGAAAAATTGTTTTGTATTTTTTTATTATTTTTTACATATTACTAGAGGGAGATTTTGATAAAATTTAAATGGGACCTCTCTGGAAGCATAAACTATCTATTGAAAAAGAATTATTAAAATCGGTTCACAATCAGCGAAGAAATCACGTAACATACATACAAAAAAAAACAGTAAAGTGCTAGTCAGAACCGCGCGCAAAGGGTTCCGTACCATCATACTAGATGGCGCTAGTTTCCTCACGTTTAAAAAAAACCACATTTTTGTATGGAGACTTTCACTTTTTCTAATTTTTAGTTTTTGTTGCTATAGCGGCAACAGAAATACATCATTTGTGAAAATTACAACTGTCTAGCTATCACGGTTCATGAAATACAGCCTGGTTACAAACGGACAGACAGACAGACGGACGAACAGCGGAGTCTTAGTAATAGGGTCCCGTTTTTACTCTTTGGGTACGGAACCCTAAAAATACAGTCCTCCATTCGGACTGCCTCCTTTTTTGAAGTCCACCGAAAAGTAACTCAATAGGGGATCGGACTGCATCAAAAATAAAATCTGAAATATTATTCCCTAAATTGCTCTCCCCTTGAAGTTTCAATAAACCTTACTTGTTTTGTTTTTCCATCACGTCTTTAATTTTGAATGGATCGAATTCACAAAATGAGTTCGTCAATGACTCTTTAAATCTATGACGTCACCTGTGGGTATTTCAAACATTTTTAGAACAAAACTTCGTTTTTGACAGATCGTTAAAAGTAACTCAAATGACTAGCAGTGCGATCCCCTATTGTCTAGCAGTCAACATAACTGCTCTATTAAAGTAGTATACACAGATTTCGATGTGTATGATAAAGTTTTGTCAAACTATATGTTGGTCTGTGCTTTGTTGAAAGTTAAATTTAAATGGGTTAATTGCAGTAATTTCACGTCAATCCTTTATGCTCACGCATACCTGTCTGAACCAACACCTGCCTGGTTCAATCTGTCACTTCTTTTCTTCTTCTATCGTGTCGACGAAACGACAACTCTTCTGGCAAGTAGATATGTGGCCACTTCACTTTACTGCGCTTCGTAAGTTCGGTAGGTATGTTGTGGGTGTGGGTTTGAAATGAGGATGCGTGCATAATTTAATTTATTATGTGAATTAAACATGAAATATAAGACCTAAAAAAGAACATAAGAATTAGAAAATGATACATACTTAAATTTAAAATAGAGATCACAAAAAAAACTAACCTACCCAAAATGGGTCATACGAAAATATAAGAGAGAATTCCTTTATTTTATTTAGTTATTAATATGAATGAAGACCGGTAACGACTCGGTTCTTCTAGCCAGAGATACCGGGTTCAAATCTGGACGGCCAATGTACCAATGAGTTTTTCAAAAACTTACGTACATGCTTACCGATTGCTTTAACGGTGAAGGAAAACATCGTGAGGAAACCTGCACACGCCTGCGATGTAACTCGAAGGTTGTGTGTGAAGTTGACCAACCCGCACTGGGCCCGCGTGGTCGACTAAGGCCTGATCGCCCTAATTCAGGGTAGGCTCGAGCCTCTCGGTGGGGACGTATATGAGCTGATATGATGATGATGATGATGAATGAAGAATATAATTTAGATTTTTGATGATATTGTCAGATGGGTGACAGCGCATGCGTGGAAAAGAAATAAATGGAATGAAAAGAAGGTCGGATAAAAAAATAACGACAGCGCACCGCGCTACAGTGTATTACTTCTTCTCGAGTTCAGGTGTTACGACACATTGTACATACAATCAGACCATGGTCTGTGGAGCACTACATCTACACCGTAGGTCCGACACATCTGTGAACCTGAACTGATTGTCCTTGCTCCGACCGATTTAAGTGTGGAGTCTTTTAATCGACTTGAAGACTGGCCCCGTGATGAACGTATATCTGTCACTGCAAGTGAGGATTTCCTCATATCTTTTTCTATTTAGGGACATTCATTATTCCCTAAAATTAGGTCATCATATCAGCTCATATACGTCCCCACCGAGGAGCTCGAGCCTACCCTGAATTAGGGAGATCGGGCCTTAGTCAACCACGCGAGCCCGGTGCGAGTTAGTTGACTTCACACACAACCTGCGAGTTTCTCCGCAGGCGTGGACAGGTTTCCTCACGATTTTTTTCCTTCCCGTAAGAGCGTCGAATAAACGTACATATTAAATCTAAATTCGAAGTCACATTGGTACGTGGCAGGATTTGAACCACGACCTCCCGGACAGGAGGCGGCGGCCCTAGCCGTTACGCCACCGACGTTTCAAATTTAGTTGCCCCTATGTAAATGCCATTAATTAATTATTATGTTGATCATGTTTACGACTTTCAATATAAATATTGGCTCGGGCGTTCCACGACTGATCAAAACGCAAGTAGATTTAGTAGTGTTTGATTAAGAGCAATAAAATTCGTCAGGGCTCAATCACACGATGCAGGGGTGATCCCCCGTTTACTAATCCGTCGTGACAATAATTACATAGTACATTTCATCCTTAAGAGGAAACGCGGTCTAACGAATAGGTGTTTGAATAAAATGTTGCTGTCTCCCTCTCCCAAACCTCTCCGTATACAGCAAGAAAGGAAGAACTGCACCGCAGATCGACAATAGGCACTAAAATTTACCAAAACAGCATTTAATAGTCCCCTATTTCCACCTACAAAACTTGAGCAACAATATATTTTTTTTCAAGAATAATTAAAAAAAACGCTTTACCTATGCCTGTATGTTTTCATTTTATTGTGGGTGTCCAAAAGTGACGTTTCGTTTAGGCAATTTTCTCAGTTTTTTAAAAACTCCTTCCTATTTATAATTAGAATATGGAAAAAAAACAAAACATAGGGGCATGGCCGTGGTGGATATAGGTTTGATGGAAAAAAAACAGACGTGTGGCACTCGGGGACTGCCGCGGTAAAGCTATTGCATAGCATTTTTTATCAACTTATGCAATTATAATTATTTACCATCGCGACCACCATCGCGACCACCATCACGAGCACCATTGCGATCACCATCGCGACCATCATTGCGACCACCATCGCGACCACCATCGCGACCACCATCGCGACCACCATCGCGACCACCATCGCGACCACCATCGCGACCACCATCGCAACCACCATCACCACCACCATCACCATCATCATGATGGATAGATAGATGGCACTGTAAGTTTTTTAGAACTCAATATATTTTTTTTGGGGTGTCTGGTTTTTTTCAGTCCCCTCAAAGCCCGCGATAAAAGCTATATTTACAATAGCTTAAAATACGAGTGTGCTTTAGACCACACGACTGAAGTAAAACTTCTTTAGCTCCATCAATATATGTTTGAAAGTAAATATTTAGTCTTCAGAAAATAATCAAATCTTTTTTGTCATATGGAGGTATATACAGTTTATGAAAAGAGTTTTATTATTCTCCGAAAATGATCAAATCTTTTTTATCTTATAGGTATGTTTGTTTTAATTGTTTTAACAACCGATATTGAGGTTTAACCGAGCGTGAGGTTTTTTCGTTACGGAATTTCTGGATTCGGTCCCCGCGCTCAAGGCCCGCGATAGAAGCTATGCAATAGCTTAAAATTTGCTCTATTGTCATTATCCAGGGAGGAAACAGGGGACTACGTTTGTATGGAAAAAATGGCGCCCGCGTTTCCTCTTAAAAAAAAACGAATGTAAAAATCTAATTACACGAGATCTTGTTTTGGTTGTATCGTTTGTATAAAGCCTCAATTTAAATAGCCATTAAGGATGTGCCCAGAGATTGGAGCCGGGCCAGATGTCCGGGAAACCAATTCTGTGTACGCGTTCCGCTTTACGTAACCAAAGGTCACAAAAGGACCTTCAGCTTATGCAAGGGGAAGGAAACGTAAAATATACAGGGTGTATCAAAATTAGTGTAGGTCCCGTTAACTGGTTCTTCTACTCATCATACTGAACAACTTCTACGAGTTTGCTGAAATCCCAAAAATATTTTTTTTACTTTTCATACAAATCGATTAGCTAATCGACCAATTTTGTGCATTTTAGTATGGAGGGCCACATTTTTTTGGGGAATTGACGATGGGTTCCGTGGGGACAGTTGTTCAGTATGATGAGTAGAAGCTCCAGTTAACGGGTCCTACACCAATTTTCTTACACCCTGTATAGGATACAGACGTATAGGATGAGACAAAAGCTTATCAATCTCCGCTGGTGTTTAGAAAACATGTGTACAATTTAAAGTACAAAAAGATCGTCGGTGGCGTAACGGGTAGGGCCGCCGCCTCCTGTCCGGGAGGTCGTGGTTCGAATTCTGCCAAGTACCAAGGTGATTTCGAATTTAGATTTAAAATGTACGTTTATCCGAAAGGAAAACATCGTGAGGTAATCTGCACACGCCTGCGAAGAAACTCGCAAGTTCTGTGAGTGTGAAGTCGACCAACTGGGCCCGCGTGCTCGACTAAGGCCCGATCGCCCTATTTCAGGGTAGGCTCGAGCCCCTCGGTGGGGTTGTATATGAGCTGATATGATGATGATGATGATGAAAAGATCTAGGGAACACATGAAACGCTCGAACTGAACTGATGAAACGAATGAAATGCTCGAACCCATAATAACCCATTTCACTATTTTGTATAGCAACTTTTGTTTGGTATTATTTTTTTCCCTTTATGTTTGAATTATATTAAATATTAAAAAAGACTGCCGTTTTTTTGCCGTTCCCGTAAAAAATTCTTAAAATCCTTTCTGAGCGGATGGATACCTATTACGTCATAATTGCTATACTTATACCAAATTTCAAGCCTATCCGTCCACTAGTTTAAGCTGTGCGTTGATAGATCAGTCAGTCAGTCGCATTTCCTTTTATATGTGTCACCGGGATATTGTGAAAACCGCGATAAAATAATCTTACTAGTTATATTCTAATATAACGGTGAATTGTGAATCGGATCACAATTTCACGGCCTATTCTCCATGTAAAACCGATGATTTCTTGTGCTGCGAAGCATCGCATTCTGCTTCGCGAGCTCATTTATTTAGTGTTTTTCACTTCGCTTAGTATTGGCATTATATAACGAAAAGAAAGATTAGTTATGTTATCAAAATAAATGAATCAAAAGTGCAGAATCTCACAACACAATAAACAACGAAAAACATATTAAAATTGCAACAACGAATTACCATTTTGCTACATTTTTTATTATTTAAAAAATGTCATAATCGGATTCAGATACAACTTTATAATCAATCAAAAAAGGATTTTTAAAATCGGTTTACAATTGGTGAAAATATCGGTGAACATACATATGTAAAAATACATATAGACGAACAAAGAACAGTTACAGTGTTATAAAATACTTGTAAAATCTCACTACTTAACCTAATATATCCTTATAGTCCTCTGCTTTTAGATCATTTGTTTTTCCATCTATCTCATTTTCCTTTCTTAACCATAGATGTAATTATGTATATGACTGTACTGAGGACCAAAAAACATTTTAAATTTTTGCCATGTATCACAGCAAAAGAGGCAAAAGTGCAAGAAAATTTTGACAACACAAAACTTATATGCAACTGATGTAATTTTGAACAAAAAAAAACTGACTTCAAACAGGAAACTAAGGTTCCCCTCGATTTCTCTGGGATTTCATCAACAGATCCTGGTTTTCTTATAACTGTACCACCCTTGGGATATCTCCTTTCCAACAAAAAAAGAATCATCAAAATCGGTTCATTAACGATGAAGTTATCCGCGAACACACTTAAAAAAACGGTCAAATTGAGAAACCTGCTCCTTTTTTGAAGTCGGTTTAAAATAGTAGTAACTATTATAGAGGGAAACAGTTTGATCCTTCGAGCCGGATCAAACTGTTTCCCTCTTGCAGTGGACTGTATATTTGGTGAAAATTAAACGGTTTTCTAGTAACTGAACTATTTTATTTGGAGCGTAGTACATTACACGTTACAACGATTGATTGTTAGAAAGGAAGTGGAGCCAACAGTAACCAAAATATTTAATCCAGATATTGTTGTCAGCACGTGTATTGAATTCGACTGAGAAGTGAAGCGACGGTGGCCTATCCAGTAACGAGTTACGCAAGCATCGCAGCGAGCCGCCTGGGACCATTACCTAGATTGAATGGCACAGCCAGCGCCTTCTCCGTCATTCGATGAGCTTAGGAGCTATCCCTTCAGACGACGATGCTTCTTCTACGTATGTATAGTACACACATAAACTTTGCCTAGGGATATTTTTAAACTTGTCTTAGTAAAATAGTTTTCTGAAGAACTATAAAAAAATACTTAGGACATGTGTATGGTAGAAACTTTCGAGGTGAGCAAGTGCTATATTTACCCTCTCAGTTCTTATAAATTAATTTAGTTTTAATTGTTTTTCTTTATTAAACGCGCAGAAAATGGAAACTAGTTTTTATATTGTAAGAGCGTCTGTGGTGTAACGGTTACGGCCGCTATTTCAAGTCCAGGAGGCCGTGGTTCGAATCCTGCCACGTACCAATGTGCTTTAGAATTTCGATTTCATATGTACGAGTACTTTTATTCGACGCTCTTGCGATGAAGGAAAACATCGTGAGGAAACCTGCACACGCCTGCTAAGAAACTCGAAGGTTGTGTGTAAAGTCGACCAACCCGCACTGGTCGACTAAGACCCGATCGCCCTAATTCAGGGTAGGCTCGAGCCCCTCTGTGGGGACGTATATGAGCTGATAAGATGAAGATTGTCATAGAAGGATGGTACAGATTGTATGAAATTAGTAGAGCCCATGTTTACAAGAACTGCATGAGAAGGTACTCGTAAATATAGCACTTGCCCATCTTGAAAGTTTTTAAACCCTGTACTGCACTTGTTCTAAGTAATTTTTAATAGCTTTTCAAGAAACCATGTTTTGCATAAACATTTTTAAAATATCCCCAGACAATGTTGAGCAGTGTAGTTCAATCTACACAATTCCTGTTACAATCTCTGCCACAAACTAGCTTTACTACAAAGAGATTAAGTCTTAATTGACCATGCCGAACATGATAAAAACCGACTTCAAAGGCAACAATTAAGCACAATTTTATCTTTATTTTGTTTTTGTTTATTTTCTTTTAAAAAAAATTGGTATTAAAGTACGAAATTGCCGATTGTATAAAAAAATTAAGGAAGAAAATTTATATTAAAATAAATATTTGTTAAAACAAAGTTTATTCTCAAAATAGCATTAGACTATTAGAAATTAATAGCTGGTAAAAGTGTTCCTATTGTTTTGATATTTTCAGAGCATGGTGGCTTCAAACCCATGAAGACGGTTATTTTCAACTCAATAAATCACCATTTTCAAAGGCAAAATCGGTTCATAAACGAAGAAGTTATCCGCGAACACACATAAAAATATATATTAAACCTCCTCCTTTTTTGAAGTCGTTTAAAAAAATACACATTTTTAATTGTAAACCTCTAGAGTTATCGCAGCAGTTTTTTCGTTACTAATATCATATTTGGGAATACCCCGCCTAAGATTTCGTCACTTTCAGGATAATAATTATAATGATAATGATAAAATTAACTAGTCTAACAATTGCTCCATCTGACCACTAAGAAAACGCCTTTGTTCCATTCAATGGTACATAGCTCAGGGGATTAGAATATGAAAGACATGCCACTAGTTACTATTAAAAGACCATAAGCAGTGTCACAATAAGGTCAATAATAAAAAACAATGCCTTATTTTTTTTTAAAGAAATTTGGCATTGATCTTCAATAACTAAATCGTCAATTTCATACTTAAACCCCTATTATATAGGGTGTCCCAAAATTCACGCAAGATTTGAATTAAATAGAATACATAGTTTTTAGTCTTCAGATTGTGAATTTTTAAATTGAATCATAAAAGGATAGGGTTATTTATGAAATAACACATTGAGCAAGCGGCCTCCGCGGCTTTGCTGGCACATTCGCACTCTTTTATAGAAAATATAAACGACTTAGGAAATCTCATATGCATTAATTGAATTGTTTCACGGGCAGCATGGCATGTGGCACGTATGGCATAATGAAGATACGTTGTTATATCGTGTAAATTGAATTGTTTCACGGGCTGCATGGCATGTGGCACGTATGGCATAATGAAGATACGTTGTTATATCGTGTAAATTGAATTGTTTCACGGGCTGCATGGCATGTGGTACGTATGGCATAATGAAGATACGTTGTTATATCGTGTAAATTGAATTGTTTCACGGGCTGCATGGCATGTGGCACGTATGGCATAACGAAGATACGTTGTTATATCGTGTAAATTGAATTGTTTCACGGGCTGCATGGCATGTGGCGCGTATGGCATAATGAAGATACGTGTAACGCTCCATTTTTACTAACCCTAACCTGTCAGCTGTCAAATTGTTTTTATTGGCGTTACCAACACTACTTCACAAATGGCGGCAAATTAAAATCTTTCGTTAACTTTGGGACACCCTTATAACCATTTAAAAAAAGTCAAGGGACCAACTTGCCGGCATAATATACCAATAAAACAAATCGGTTCACAATTTTCAAAAAAATCGCGTTAAATAAAAAGCGGTAAAATAAAAACCAGCCAAGTGCGAGTCAGAACCGCACATATAGGGTTCTGTACCATCATACTAGATGGCGCTGGTAAAAAGGGCTCCGTACATCATACTTGATGGCGCTAGTTTCCTCATGTTAAAAAAAACACTTAGCTTATTTTTATTATTTTTTTAATTTTTATTGTTTGTTGTTATAGCGACAACAGAAATACATCAGCTGTGAAAATTTCAATTGTGTAGCTATTACGGTTCTTGAAATACAGCCTGGTGACAGACGGACATACAGACAGACAGACGGACGGACGGACAGCGAAGTCTTATTAATAAGGTCCCGTTATATTTTTTGAATACGGAACCCTAACAACATACAGTCGAAGTGAGAGCCCCCTTCCTTTTTTAAAGTCTAATATAAAAATGCTAAAATAGAATAGAATAGAAATAGAATATTATAAGATAATGATCAATTTCAAATATAAATTACACTAAACATTTTTTCAAAAAACCGTGTGGCACTCGGGGAATGCCGCGGTAAAGCTATTGCATAGCATTTTTTATCAACTTATGCAATTAAAATTATTTATTTTTGCAGTATTTATTCACTATTTTTGATGTTTTACTGTTTTCGTGTGCTCCTTTTGATTAAAGGACCATAATATAGTCCTTGGGGAGCGGGATGTTTATGTAATAAATTAACACTAAGAAAGTTATACCAGTAAAATTGACTAAGTCCTTTTAGTACCGCAAATCGCTAATAGATGGCACTGTAAGTTTTTGGAACGCGGTAACGTTACGTCACGCTCGGCCGAGCTACATGGTAGGCGGAGTAACCAGTACAGCCGGCTGTTATTGGTATGCATAAACGCATTCCCTCCACCGCAGTCCGAGGGAAAAAAAAATTGTAGCGAGACCTACAGTACTCGCATATGATGTGTAACATGTGACAAAATACTTTAGGTTAGTTAGATTTGATGACGATATTGTACCTGGTACGATATTGATATTGCGGGCAGCGCAGGACCGGTCGTCGTGGAAATCCTTGGGGGAGGCCTTTGTCCAGCAGTGGACGATTTGTGGCTGATATGATGATGATGATGATGATTGTACCTGGGTGGCGGATCTGACAGTAACGAAAAAAACCGACCAAGTGCGAGTCGGACTCTCGTAAAGTAGAATTCCGCGCTTTCGCGACTTCCTGTTACACATTTCCGTCCCATTTCACGAAATCACTCCCACAAATTGCAGGAAAGCGAGAGCAAAGATGTTACACATCAAAAAAGTGGTGTTTATTTTCGTTACGGAATTTCTTGATTCGGTCGCCGCGCTCAAAGCCCGCGATAAAAGCTATGCAATAGCTTAAAAATTTGAGCGCTACGCATCAGTACTGTTTTGGTGATAGTAGTGTTGAGGCTCCCACGGAACTTGCGGAGCACCACGCCCTTCGGCCAAAACTCCTCCCATGTGAAGGACTCTAGCTGCTCCGTCGGGACTTGTACCACAAACGACTTGAAATTGACGCTGTGGTGCGACTCCACTAACGTCACCCTCAACGAAGTAAACGTCTTCACCTGGATGTACTCCATCAAGTCCGGCAGTTCTGGAGCAGAAAGTTAGGCCTTGTTGGTACAGTGCCGCACTTGTTATTATTTGGACGGGTATAGGTAAAGTAGAACAGATGGCCGTTGGAGCAGTTAAGATCTCGAGTGGTGACCGCGCACCGGACGAGGTAGGATAGGCAGGCCTCCTCCCACTCATTGTCAGTAAAAGGACGACGATGACGAAAGTCGCGGAAAGCCACTGGATGCAAGCAGCGTAGGACCCGTCGCTGTGGAAATCCTTGGGGGAGGCCTTTGACCTTCGTACTTCAGATGTGTGAGTGCGATGGATAGATAAAGTAAAACTTATCTTCCTTGTTTCTTAAAATCCTGATAATAACAAAAGATAAAATTCAAAAATACTCGACTAATGTGAACACCTTTCGCACGAATCGTTACGCTTCTTCATTTATTATGCGTACAGCGCACGAGTGGAACTCCTTGCCTGCGTCAGTGTTTCCCGATTCCTATAATTTGGGGATCTTCAAGGCAAGAGTGAATAGGCATTATTTGAGTTTGCGTGTACCATCCTCGACTGCATCATCACTTACCATCAGGTGAGTTGCAGTCAAACGCACTCAAATTTTTAATAAAAAAAATAAAAATAAAAAAAGAGGGAAAAAACCAGCCGAGGGTATCCTTACTAATATTATAAATGTAAAATATGTTTGTTTGTTTGATATCTTTTCACGCTGCAACACCTCAACTAATCTTGATGAAATATTATTTGCAGGTAGCTTGTGTCACTTGAAAGGACAATAGGCTACTTTTTATCCCGTGAAAATAGCATAGTCCGGTACAGTTCCTAAAAGAACTAAAAAAAATACTCTTTTTTTTGGTTATTTTTTTAACCTTGCAACGGAACAATTAATTGTTGTGATTTTTTTGCACATATGGTGAAGGAGGCGGGAAATGACATAATATAGTATTTATCATATCCTGACACAATTCCTGAGGGATCTGGAGAAAGTCATTTCTACGCTCGCGCATGCACGTCTGCGTCACAACGGAGCAACGGATTGAAGTGATTTTTGTATAGAATAGGTTGAGGGGAAGAGAAGTGACAAAGACTGCTAATCAGAACAGCCCGATATAGTTACTGAGGTATCAGGTGAAAATTCATGTCCACTCTCGCGAGCCGCTTGCGACTCGCCCACCACTTACCCTCAAAGACAGTCATGAAAACCATGGCCACGCGGGCGAAGCCGCGGACAAAAGCTAATCTATCTATAAAGGACGCAAGCGAGTAATGGGATAGAGTGCAAATAAAATTAGCGAAATGGCCGACCATTTGAAATGACATTTCTAAAAACAAATGACGGTGCAAACAAAATCACGACGAAATCCTATACGTTCAAGAACGAAACTAAAACCAATCTGTATCAATCTGGGTGACGAGGGGGTGAGGTCGCAATCTAGAGAGCGGCAGGGAGTGTCCGTAATGTATGTTAGTAATAGTATATACGAGTATGAATACTTTGCCAAAACGCAATAGCTGCACAGCACTTACTTTAACAAGGAGCGACTAGAGCCTGGGGCTTCAAGGAAACTACCACTAAGTATTATCAACGAGAGAATAAACATGAAACAATTTATACTGGGGTATATTCATAGATATCTCGCTGCAGTTACGATATACTAAGATTAAAAGATGAATGTACTTTTATCCGACGCTCTTACGGTGAAGGAAAACATCGTGAGGAAACCTGCACACGCCTGCGGAGAAACTCGCAGGTTGTGTGTGAAATCGACCAACCCGCACTGGGCCCGCGTAGTCGACTAAGGCCCGATCCCCCTAATTCAGGGTAGGCTCTAGCTCCTCGGTCGGGGCGTATATGAGCTGATATGATGATGATGATGGAAAGATGAATGATGTGATAAGTCATTTTATCACTGAGTTGTTTCATCCAGAGGTTAAAACAACCTCTATTGGGTGTAAAACTTATAGCACAGATGAGATACTAGCTCATAGTTACATCTCTTCACACCCGGAGGTCGCGGGTTCGATTCCCGGCGGGGTCAACTTTGTAAGAATTGGTGTGGTTGGTAGTAGGGCATTTTCTAAGCCCGCCTGGCTAACTACCACCATCTTATCTAAGTCTTGCCGCCAAACATAAATTTTGACAGCATTAATGTGCTCCGGCATGAAAATAAGATAGCCAGTTCCCCATTGCGTTGGGGAATGTTGATAAGCCTGCTTCCATCTTCGGTATCATCGTCACTTACCATCAGGTGAGATAATGTCAAGGGCTTACTAATTGTGCATCAAAAAATTAATAAAAAAAATAAAAATACAAAGTAGACAATAATAGAAGTAATGTAAAAAGATGTATGTAAGAAAACTTTAGCCTCCTCCTAAAGCATGAGTAGGAAGGGAATCACTTATGAAACTAGCACCAACGGAAGCCAAGTGTTTAGATAAAAGTTTTCCTATAAACTCGGCAGCGGCAGCGTAGAGGATTTGTGGTCTTGTGGCGGGTTTCAATAAGTTGGAAACGCTCGCAGGCGCAGAGCGGATGAAAGGCGATCTTGAAAATAAATCGGCACGTGACGGATTTTACAATGTCTTTGTTGCCGGGTTAGGAAATAGTTTTATTGTAGACCCCAGTTCATCAAATATTCCATATGACGTCATATTGTCTAACCTGTCTGTTATGCATAGAAAATGTATGCAAAACAGACACGTTAGCTAACATGACGTCATATGAAACTATTTGATGAAACCACAGGATGAAACGCAGTATTTTACATTATTGGTAAGGGATTTTTTTTATTAAAAATTTCAGTGCGTTTGACTTTGACTCACTTGATGGTACTCGTAAGTGACTATTCAATTCAATCCTAAAAAAGTGGCGGCCTCAATGATTTTTTTAAGAAATAGCAATTAATTTTCAAGCGACTTCCAAAAAGGAGGAGGTTCTCAATTCGTCTGTATGTTTTTTTTTTATGTTTGTTACCTCAGAACTTTTGACTGGGTGAACCGATTTTTACGATTCTTTTTTTATTTGAAAGCTAGTGCTTCCCGTGTGATCCCATATAAATTTTATCAAAATCGGTGTTGTACTTTAGTAGAAAATTAACAAAAACCAAAAATAATAATGCAAAAATGTACTAATTTGTTGCGATGGAAGTCGGTTTTTTAACGTGTTTAGCGTTTTCAATTATCATGTCAAAGAATAAACACTATTTACTAACGTAAAAGAAGTTTCACTCCGCAAAATCAATAAAACTCTGGCTATGACACAATAGAGTGCAATTCAGGTTCGCACAGCACAAATCACCTACAGTTGTATTTACCTACGAGTTTCCTCTCTGTCTATCGCCTAACTCTTTCTCCTTCGACTACTGATTTGCCTCCTGCAGGAGGCCCCGCGGCGTAAGTACATTTTAATGCCTACAGCACGGAGTGCGACAGGACTAGTCAAGTGTGAGCCGCCATCTTCGCCGAGATTTAAATTAAAAATACAAAATATATTTAAAAAACCGGACAAGTGCGAGTTTAACTCGCGCGGAGAGAGTCTGTAGGTTGATTGAGAAATTTACTTTGTTACGTTAATATAGACGTCTAGATTTTCCAGTAATCTATAGGTAAAGAACTATTTTCTGTAATTTTTCAAAATTTAAGAAATTATTTTGAATTAGTGGGAGGGAATGATCAATTTTCGCCTCTTTTATTTCTATTTTATAACTTCTTAACTATTTATGTTAAAATTATAAAAAAGTATATTTGATAATTTCAGTTTCATTTTATATGTCTACACGATATACTTAGTTCACAATATTTTTTTCTTTTTCCAGTTTTTTCGCCAATGTTTAATGTCCCCCATTTTTTAAATTCCCTTATTTTCTTGACACGTTCGTCTCTGGATCACCAACTTACATATTAATGTGCACCAAATTTCAACTCAATCAGTCCCATAGATTTGGCTGTGACAGAAGGACGGACAGACAGACACGCGAGTGATCGTATACGGGTTCCGTTTTTTCTTTCGAGGCGCGGAACCTTAACAATATATGTTACAGTGACGTGACGTGCAAATGGATTTACGATCTACATCTACAGAAAAGGAAATGTATCTCCTCAAGAGATCAAACCTTGCTTCACCTTTCCCAAAGATCAATCATCAAATCACATCAGCTCATATATACGTCCCCACCGAGGGGCTCGAGCCTCAGGCGTGAATCAGGGCGATCGGGCTTTAGTCGACCACGCGGGCCCAGTGCGGGTTGGTCAACTTCACACACAACGTTCGAATTTCTTCGCAGATATTTGCAGGTTTCCTTACGATGTTTTCCTTCACCGTAAGAGCGTCGGATAAACGTACATTTAAGATCGCAATTCGAAAACACATTGGTACGTGGCAGGACTCGAAACACGACCTCCCGGATAGAAGGTAGCGGCCCTTGCCGATGCGCCACCGACGCTCAATCAATCCATCAAATATGCTTTATTATTGAATAAAAAAACATATAAAGAATAGTACAGAATATACAGAAAAAAATTAAATTGTACAACTTAAGCGGCCTAATTGCTTAAAGCATATCTTTCATATACGTCCCCACTGAGGGGCTCGAGCCTACCCTGAATTAGGGCGATCGGGCCTTAGTCGACCACGCGGGCGTAGTGCGGGTTGGTCGACTTCACACACAACCTGCGAGTTTCTTCGCAAGCGTGTGCAGGTTTCCTCACGATGTTTTCTTTCACCGTAAGAGCGTCGATTAAACGTACATATGAAATCTAAATTAGAAATCACATTGGTACGTGGCAGGTGCGAACCACGACCTCCCAGGACAGGAGTAACTAAGTATGTAGTTTTTATTAATTCTATTTCTACCAAAATTTAAAAGTTATCATCCACTGTTCTGTTTGTTTACAGTTTTAATTCACCCAGACAAGATGATACACTTATTCATGTAAACTAAGTACAAAACATTCAACCGGATCCGTTTACGATCCCGACACGTCCTCGCTTGTTTTGTTATTGGAATTCAGTCTTGTTTGCGGGACGTTCAGACCGGCGCGGGCGTCGCTTTGCATTCGGTTGCGTATTGCGGCAGCCAATTTGTTCTGATCTTAGGCATCTGACTCAGATCGTCCTAGTCGCAGAACGTCATGCTTACTATATGTGAAACGTTTACGTCTTATTTATAATCACTCACAAGGATAATTTTGTAAAACGCTAACAGGGTTGTTAAGCTGCGACTTTTCATACAATATTAACGATTTTCATTTCTTAAATGGTAACCGATTTGGACCAATTTTTGATAGATTGTCAGTCAGAACAAATGCTAGGCTTATACATTTAGTTTTTTTTAGATTACTGATTATAAATAAACAAAAAATGGCCGAAAATGGTGACGACGGTTACTTACTGAACATTAACAATGCTCAGGCATAGCAGATCCTTACACCTTCACTAGATCAACACTAGAGTGTTACCTAACTCTCTAATGAAGTGATCTATTATCATTCGACTGACTCTGTGGCTCAGTGGTTAGTGCCCTTGACTACTGATCCGAGAGTCGTGGGTTCGATCCCTACCCAGTGGGGCAAGCATTTGTGTGATGAGCAGATTTGTTTGCTCTGTGTCTGGGTGTTAAATAATATCTATATATGTATGTATTTAAACGTATATAAGTATGTATATCAGTCTCTGGTAACCCATAACACAAGGAATCCTACTTTGGGGCCAGATGACCATGTGTGGTTTGTCCCAGAATATTTATTTATTTATTTATCAGGTAAACCTAACAAATCACAATGTTAGTCTAAAAAAAAACCGGCCAAGTGCGAGTCTGGCTCACACGCGGAGGGTTCCGTACCATTTTGTACAATTTAACCTTATGTATACGTATTAAAATTTCAACTTTCCAAAAATTACCTTCCTTGTTTGGGGGCGGGCCTTCTCCATTATTATTTGTTGATAAAGCGGCAACAGTAAATCTCTATGAAAATTGACTGACTACCTATAACGGTTCATAAAATACAGCCCGCTGAGAAACAGACGGACGGACTAATAATAATAAACGTAGTTTAAAAAAATTAAAAAACACGCTCTTAAATGACATCAAACTAAAAAGTGAAAAATAATTCTTAATATTAGCTGAAGACAATAATGAACGAAAAATACAAGTATTATTGTGAAAAAAGCGTGGGTTGCTCGATATACGAAAAATATGACACAAAGCTCCACACGCTTTTTTTGCAATATTAATACTAGTATTTTTCATTTATTATTATTGTTTTCAGCTCATATTAGGAATTATTTTTTATTTTTAGTTTTATGTGCTTTAAAAGCGTTTGTTTTAGTTTTTTTAAACTACATTTATTTTTCAATGTTTAGTGCAGGATAAGGAGATAATATTTTAAAATTATTATATTGTCACTGATTCTTGATAAATGTACAAAGTTAGAATTAAATCTGTCCGTTTAAAGTGGGTCAAAATCGAGTGCAAAGAAGTCGGTTACAAACATACATACATACATACATACAGGTGAAGCCAATATAAGCGTGTTAAAAATGTTCCTTTTTTTATTTACAATTGGTAAGCCCTTGGCATCATCCCACCTGATGGTAAGTGACGATGATGCCGAAGATGAAAGCGGGCTTACCAAGATTCCCCAACGCAATGGAGAACTGGCTATCTTATCTTCAAGCCGGAACACATCAATTTTGTTAACACTGATGTTTGGCGGCAAGACTTAGATAAGATGGTGGTAGCTAGCCAGGCGGGCTTAGAAAATGCCCTACCACCAACAAAGTGGCTGCAGAGGAAGTTAGTTGACCAGAACTTGACCAGTTACTAGTTATGTCGGCTTTCACGCAAACATGAAAAGCATTGAATCACTGTATGATGATGGTGGACCGACGACCTAGCGAGGATCACGGGAAGCCGCTGAATGTGGGCAGCGCAGGACCGGTCGTCGTGGAAATCCTTGGGGGAGGCCTTTGTTCAGCAGTAGACGGCTTTCGGCTGATATGATGATGATGATGATGGATTCTTAAACTGGAACAATGCACAAACGTTTGTCAAAATACTCATCATATCAGCTCATATACGTCCCCACCGAGGGGCTCGAGCCAATCCTGAATTAGGACGAACGGGCCTTAGTCGACCACGCGGGCCCAGTGCGGGTTGATCGACTTCACACACAACCTTCAAGTTTCTTCATATAGGTGTGTGCAGGTTCCCTCACGATGTTTTCCTTCACCGTTAAAGCAATCGGTGAGTATATGTACGTAAGTTTCGAAAAACCGATTGGTACATTGACCGTCCGGATTTGAACCCGGCACCTCTAGTTAGGAGGACCGAGTCGTTACCGGTTTAGCCACCAACGCTTCGAAAATACTTTAAGGACATTATGCAAATCAAATATTTACGACTGTACGTCGTTTTGAGTTTTGGAAAATTTGCGTCTGAACAGTATTGGGGATTGAGGCTTCCTAACTGAGGCCAAGGGGCCTCGGGCCACAAGGAGGGGCTGTATTCTATTCCACACATGAACCAATGAATAAATTTCCACTCTTCGCTGTCAAATCTGCATGAAAGCGGTTTAGTCTGATCCTCGCTATAGCAAAGCGATCTGGAAGGGAGAAAAGGGATAGACCGAGAAATGATGATTATAAAGAAGATTTAGGTGTTTAGTAGGTACAAAAACGATAACAGACAGTAACGACTTGGTCCTCCTAACCAGAGGTCCCGGGTTCAAATCCGGACGGCCAATGTTCCAATGAGTTTTTCGAAACTTACGAACACATACTTACCGATTGCTTTAACGGTGATGGAAAACATCGTAAGGAAACCTGCACGTTTGATTCCAGATGTGTATGAAGGTCGCGTTGCACACGTCCGTAAGTTTTAATGTAAATGCCCTACACGTGACCGCGGGTGATGCTAAGTGGAACACCAGGCAACCACCGTCTGTCCCTTGGATAGATAGCACGGTTAAATGTGCCACACGCTAAGAAGAAAAAATTTCAGTAGATGTTTATTTTTGTGATAAACAGGTTTCTCACAGAAGCACAAAATGATTGTAGTAAATTTAAGACAAGAAAATCAAAGTGATGTTTATATCTATATAAAATAATACCGTAGTAATACTTATATAGAATAATACCGTAGTAATACTTATATAGAATAATACCGTAGTAATCACCTATATTAAATAATACCGTAGTAATTACCTATATTAAATAATACCGTAGTAATTACCTATATTAAATAATACCGAAGTAATTACCTATATTAAATAATACCGTAGTAATACTTATATAGAATAATACCGTAGTAATACTTATATAGAATAATACCGTAGTAATTACCTATATTAAATAATACCGTAGTAATTACCTATATTAAATAATACCGTAGTAATACTTATAAAGAATAATACCGTAGTAATTACCTATATTAAATAATACCGTAGTATTTACCTATATTAAATAATACCGTAGTAATACTAATATAGAATAATACCGTAGTAATTACCTATATTAAATAATACCGTAGTAATACCTATATAAAATAATACCGTAGTATATTAAATAATGCAGTAGTAATCTTATATATAGCATATCTCTGGTAGTAATACGTATGTAAAATAATACCATAGTAATACATATATAAAAGAAAATCTGTACATATAAAAGGAAACCGTGGTGACTGACTGACTGACTGATCAATCAACGCACAGCTCAAACCACTGGATGGATCGGATTGAGATAGCAAGTATGACGTAGGCAACCGCTAAGAAAACATTTTGGGGCAATTCTCACGGGAACGGCAAAAACGGGATATGCGCGAGCGAAGCCGCGAGCAACAGCTAGAACCTATATAAAATGAAGGACGTAGGAGGTGAGACAAAGAGAATCAAATATTTCATAAGGAATTGAAAATAATAGTAAGTAGCAGAGAAAAGTCACTACGTATCTTCATATTATTATTTTAAATGTGAGGCTTCCAGCCAGTGGTGTCCTGAATGCTGATACGAGTAGGTATTTGTACAAATAAAAAAGTGACCAAGTGCGTATTGAACCACGCACTAAGTAGGGTCCCGTAGTCTTTACAACAATAAATGTACGTTTTAAAAACAAAATTAATTTTGGAGTTAGTATGGAACATTTTGTGGGAAATCTGTGGCGACGAGTGGTTACGGAATATAGAACCGACTATCAATATTATTAACCGCCTCTGTGACGTAATGGCTAGTCCATTAGCTTCACACCAGGAGGTCGCGGGTTCGATTCCCGGTGGGATCAACTTTGTTTTGGTTGGTGGTAGGGCATTTTCATAGCCCGCCTGGCTAGCTACCACCATCGTTTTACAATCATTGATGTGTTCCGGGTTGAAGATAAGATAGTCAGATCTCCGTTGCCTAGGGGAATCTTGGGAAGCCCGCTTCCATCTTCGGCATCATCATCATTTACTTACCATCAGGTGAGATGATGGGAAGGGCTTATCATTTGTAAATAAAAAAATACCTATAAATAGCGTACACTATCTCTAGGCTGAGGTATTCCCTTATGTCTATAAAACATATTTTAATGGTGATTCTGTTTATATAGTTACTTATAAATGGCATAGCACCCAGAGTGGGAGGTATGATATCAATTTAGAATTAGTGTGCAGGGTTGTAATAACTTTAGAACGGAACCCTTATAGAACCACTCGTGCGTCTATCTGTGTGCCCGTCCGTCTGTCACAGCCAATTTGCTCCGAATCTACTGGACCTAATCAGGTGAAATTTTGGTAGGATGGTGTAATCCTATAACCCAAACACAGATGTGCAAAGTTAATAAATAGTTTTTTAAAATAAGGATCATTTTCGGGGGAAAAATTGGGAAATAAAAAAAAGTTTTGCAAACCTTATACTGTGTCATATATTATGTCAAATAAAAGGGCTAATATTTAAATAAATAGTTGTATCATGAAAGACAAAAAAATATCTTCCCCCCCACCCCTCCCCCCTGATATCCGCAACTAATAAGCTTAAAATTTTGAAAAAATACAAAATATAGTTCATTGCGTACATTACAGGAAAACCTATAAGAATTCCATCAATTGAAAAAAAGTGGTTTACAATACGTTCACTTACGGAAAATAGTTCACTAAAACACCACTAGATGCTTAGCGGTAGTGGTATTTTTCTGTTGCTCGCGTTTATGTCTTTTGTTTGTCATGTGAATAGGTATCATTGTCATAGTTGTGTGGAGAGGTGTGGTGGTACGGAATCCTCATACCGCGAGTCCAACTCGCACTTGGCCAGTTTTTTTTTGTTATTAATGTAGGTGTACATACACACAGGTCGGTCGTCTGGCCAGTTGCACCAGCGGTTCCGCACCATGGGAATACGCATTCAATAAATCAACTCTAAAATAAATAAACTTTTTTTTTTTTAGGGTCACCACACAGTTTGTTAGGAGGACGAAACTAGCCCTACAATAATATTCCACCAGCGGGGATATTTTTGTATGAAACCTACAAAAAACAATTATTGTTATTTATATTTTAGAACTAGCTTTTGCCCGCGGCTTCGCCCACGTGGACATAGCTTTTATGACTCTTTTTGAGGGTGAGTGGTGCGCGGGCCGCAATCAGCTCGCAAGCGTGGACATGAGTTTTCACCAGGTACCTCACAAACTGTATCGGGCTATTCGGATTAGCAGTATTTGTCACTTCCCACCCCCTCAACAAATTCTATACAAAAATCACTTTAATCCGTTGCTCCGTTGCGACGCCACCGACGTGCGCGAGCGTAGAAAACAGTTGTCCCCAGATCCCTCAGGAACTATGATGTCAGGATATACTTATTAGTAAATTATATCATTTTCCACCTCATCTCTGTGCTAAAAATCACACCAATCCATTTTTTCATTACGATTTTAAATAAAACGAACATAGAGTATAGTTTTAGTTTCCTCAGGAACTGCATCGGACTATGATAATTTCCACAGATAAAAGGTTGACTATTTCATTCCCAGTGATACAGGCTACCTGCATGCCAAATTTCATCAAGATTGGTAGAGGTTTTGAAGTGTGAATAGGTAACAAACAAACAAACACATTTTTACATTTATAATATAAAGTAAGGATTTCTAAATCTTAAATAAAATATAGAGCGTCGGTGGCAAAACGGTTAGGGCCACTACCTCCTGTCCGGAAGGCCGTGGTTCGAATCTGCCACTTACCAATATCTATACGAATATCGATTTCATACTGGTATGTACGTTTATCCGACGCTCTTACGGTGAGAAAAACATCGTGAGGAAACCTGCACACGCCTGCGAAGAAATTCGAAGCTTATGTGTGAAGTCAATCAACCCGCAATGGGCCCGCGTGATCGTCTAAGGCCAGATCGCCCTAACTCAGGGCAGGTCGAGCCCCTTGGTGGGGACGTATATAAACTGATATGATGAAATATTATCAAAAAACTAATTCAAATCATTATAGGTATCAATCTAGTAATAAAATTTCCTAACAATATTAATATGGGTCAAATCCTCGAGTCGTATCAGCTCCAAAGGAGCCCAAGACGCACTTGTCGTTGCCTCGCTGGATGGCAATAGACAACCTTAGCAGCAGGTAGGACCTCACGTCACATCTCCTCTCTCGAAGGCGAAGGCCAATCTTTGTGAAGGCAAAGGCCTCTGAGGGTTCAGCAGCCGGTTGTCTCACAGACCAGCGGCACAAAGCAGTAATTTGCCTCCAAGACCGAGTACTCATTATGCTTCTTACTCACCGCAAATTGAGCAGCAGTACCTTACGGGTGAGGAGTGAGGCAGAAAAAGTGGCTTCCCAAAGCAGACACGTTCCTCTCTGCCATAGCACCTGTTTAAACCCTCCGGCCTTTTGCCATCAGATCGCCTAAAGCCCGGTCGGCGGCTGCATCAAAGATGGAATATTCTATCTGGCCGAGACCAGTACCCTCCGAGTGAGATCATTAAGGAATTGGTGACGTGGTAATCTTCACAAACACGACTGCAACTCAGTGAGTGATGGCCAATTGCCTCCACCGAGGACCCGCAAATACATTGATGAGGTTCACAGATATTGATATTGCAGGCGGAGAGCAACTGCCACACGCAAATAGTCGCCGTCAGAAGAGTTCCCATATCTGTGCCTCCTGTTAAAAGATGTTAAACTCGATTTACGTGTTTTAATTTTTTTACACGATTGGAATCTGTAAAAAAATACCTCTCTGTTCGTCTATGAAACACATCGCTACGTACCATAGTTCCAGAGTTTAAAGTAGCGTATGCTGAAAAATACATAAAAGAAATCCACTCAAAAGTATGAAATAATATTTAAATGTTTTAATACAACTTAAGCGCGTTTTATTATCCCTGCAGTGCCATCTATTGACATTCTGCTACTATGATTATAATGTTTGGTATGTGTAGCTAATATACAAAAAAAAGTTCTCTATTGTTATTATTGTAAGTATCGATAGATAAATTCCCACGGGACCTCTTTAGTTTTACGGGATAAAGAATACCCGACTATACAATGATGGTCAAAACACTCCATCCCAATGTAAAGGTTTCATATTGTTACGTTGAGTTATTCTAAAGATACAATTTTTTGCATTCCTGTAGGAACCCTAATTTTTTTGGGATTCACAATGTCCCAGTTTTAGTTCGCGATAAGGGTATCAACGTGTAAAATTTGATTGTAATAGGTCAAGCCACATTTGCGTGGTGAGCCATTCTATAAATGAATACTTTTGATTTTCCCACGGGAACTCTTGAATTTTCTGGGATAAAAAGTATCCTATATGTTAACCCGGGCTATAAGGAACCACCATACAAAATTTCATCAAAATCGGCCTGGTAGTTTTTGCGTGATGCGCGAACATACAGACAGACAGACAGACAGACAGACAGACAGACAAAAATTCCAAAAGTTGTTGTTTTGGCCTCTGTATCGTTAGTAATATCCACCACAGTTATTATTTTCCAAAAATATTTCATGTACAGACACGGCCCCGTTACAGTTTTATTATATTATAGACTAGCTTTTGCCCGCGGCTTCGCCCACGTGGACATAGCTTTTATGACTCTTTTTGAGGGTGAGTGGTGCGCGAGCCGCAATCAGCTCGCAAGCGTGGACATGAGTTTTCACCAGGTACCTCAGGAACTGTATCGGGCTATTCGGATTAGCAGTCTTTGTCACTTCCCACCCCCTCAACAAATTCTATACAAAAAATCACTTTAATCCATTGCTCCATTGCAACGCCACCGACGTGCGCGAGCGTAGAAAACAGTTGTCCCCAGATCCCTCGGGAATTATGTCAGGATATACTTATTAATAAATTATATCATTTTCCACCTCATCTCTGTGCTAAAAATCACACCAATCCATTTTTTCATTACGATTTTAAATAAAACGAACATAGAGTATAGTTTTAGTTTCCTTAGGAACTGCATCGGACCATGATAATTTCCACAGATAAAAGGTTGAATATTTCATTCCCAGTGCTACAGGCTACCTGCATGCCCAATTTCATCAAGATTGGTAGAGGTGTTGAAGTGTGAATAGGTAACAAACAAACAAACAAATTTTCACATTTATAATATAAAGTAAGGATTTCTAAATCTTAAATAAAATATAGAGCGTCGGTGGCAAAACGGTTAGGGCCACTACCTCCTGTCCGGAAGGCCGTGGCTCGAATCCTGCCACTTACCAATATCTATACGAATATCGATTTCATACTGGTATGTACGTTTATCCGACGCTCTTACGGTGAGAGAAACATCGTGAGGAAACCTGCACACGCCTGCGAAGAAATTCGAAGCTTATGTGTGAAGTCAATCAACCCGCAATGGGCCCGCGTGATCGTCTAAGGCCAGATCGCCCTAACTCAGGGCAGGTCGAGCTCCTTGGTGGGGACGTATATAAACTGATATGATGAAATATTATCAAAAAACTAATTCAAATCATTATAGGTATCAATCTAGTAATAAAATTTCCTAACAATATTAATATGGGTCAAATCCTCGAGTCGTATCAGCTCCAAAGGAGCCCAAAACGCACTTCTCGTTGCCGCGCTGGATGGCAATAGACAACCTTAGCAGCAGGTAGGACCTCACGTCACATCTCCTCTCTCGAAGGCGAAGGCCAATCTTCTTTGTGAAGGCAAAGGCCTCTGAGGGTTCAGCAGCCGGTTGTCTCACAGACCAGCGGCACAAAGCAGTAATTTGCCTCCAAGACCGAGTACTTATTATGCTTCTTTCTCACCGCAAATTGAGCAGCAGTACCGTACGGGTGAGGAGTGGGGCAGAAAAACTGGCTTCCCAAAGCAGGCACGTTCCTCTCTGCCATAGCACCTGTTTAAACCCTCCGGCCTTTTGCCATCAGATCGACTAAAACCTGGCCGGCGGCTGCATCAAAGATGGAATATTCCATCTGGCCGAGACCAGTGCCCTCCGAGTGAGGTCATTAAGGAATTGGTGACGTGGTAATCTTCACAAACACGACTGCAACTCGGTGAGTGATGGCCAATTGCCTCCACCGAGGACCCGCAAATACATTGATGAGGTTCACAGATATTGATATTGCAGGCGGAGAGCAACTGCCACACGCAAATAGTCGCCGTCAGAAGAGTTCCCATATCTGTGCCTCCTGTTAAAAGATGTTAAACTCGATTTATGTGTTTTTATTTTTTTACACGATTGGATTCTGTAAAAAAATACCTCTCTGTTCGTCTATGAAACACATCGCTACGTACCATAGTTCCAGAGTTTAAAGTAGCGTATGCTGAAAAATACATAAAAGAAATCCACTCAAAAGTATGAAATAATATTTTAATGTTTTAATACAACGTAAGCGCGTTTTATTATCCCTGCAGTGCCATCTATTGACATTCTGCTACTATGATTATAATGTTTGGTATGTGTAGCTAATATATAGAAAAAAGTACTCTTTTGTTATTATTGTATGTATCGATAGATAATTTCCCACAGGACCTCTTTAGTTTTCTGGGATAAAGAATACCCGACTATACAATGATGGTCAAAACACCCCATCCCTATGTAAAGGTTTCATATTGTTACGTTGAGTCATTCTAAAGATACAATTTTTTGCATTCCTGTAGGAACCCTAATTTTTTTGGGATTCACAATGTCCCAGTTTTAGTTCGCGATAAGGGTATCAACGTGTAAAATTTGATTGTAATAGGTCAAGCCACATTTGCGTGGTGAGCCACTCTATAAATGAATACTTTTGATTTTCCCACGGGAACTCTTGAATTTTCTGGGATAAAAGGTATCCTATATGTTAACCCGGGCTATAAGGAACCACCATACAAAATTTCATCAAAATCGGCCTGGTAGTTTTTGCGTGATGCGCGAACATACAGACAGACAGACAGACAGACAGACAGACAGACAGACAGACAGACAAAAATTCCAAAAGTTGTTGTTTTGGCCTCTGTATCGTTAGTAATGTCAACCACAGTTATTATTTTCCAAAAATATTTCATGTACAGACACGGCCCCGTTACAGTTTTATTATAAAGGGTTTTTCAATTGGCGCGGGTAGATTTTGGCGGCCCGTGGCGGCCATTTTGTTTTGGTGACAATTGTCAAATCTTTTGCTTATTATTCAGTTGCTTATGCCAAATCATCATGGCAGGTTACACAATTGAACAGCGCGTACAAATGATAAAACTTTATTATCAAAATGAGTGTTCGTTAGTGCAAACGTTGCGTGCATTGCGCCCATTTTACGGTAGACGTGGTGGCCCTTCACAGTCGCTGAAGACAGCGTTTGGTGGAAAAATTTGAAACAACCGGTTCGTTAATCAATCAACCCACACCTGTACGTTCAAGAAACGCAAGATCAGCCGAGAATATCGCGGCGGTCCGTCAAAGTGTACAGCAGAACCCGAGGCAGTCGATTCCTCGCCGTGCACAAGAACTCGGCCTTTCGCAAACTTCAACTTGGCGAATTTTGCGACGGGACTTAGGGTTACACCCGTATAAGATTCAACTGACCCAGGAGCTCAAAGTTCATGACCATAGACAACGTCGTTTGTTCGCTGCCTGGGCATCGAATCGTTTGGAAGAGGATCCCAATTTCGGGCGAAAAATCATCTTTAGCGACGAGGCGCATTTTTGGATGAATGGCTTTGTTAACAAACAAAATTGCCGTATATGGGACGACACAAACCCACACGAGGTTCACCAGGTGGTAATGCATCCTCAAAAAGTTACGGTTTGGTGTGGATTTTGGGCCGGCGGCGTCATTGGTCCGTATTTTTTCGAAAACGACGTTGGTGAGGCGGTCACTGTCAACGGCGAGCGCTACAGAACGATGATAACCAATTTTTTATAGCCCACATTGAACCATATGGACCTAGACAACATGTGGTTCCAGCAGGATGGCGCTACGTGCCACACAGCGAACGCCACGATTGACATTCTGCATGAGCGATTTGAGACTAAGGTTATCTCTCGCAGGGGTGATGTGAATTGGCCACCAAGGTCATGCGATTTAACCCCGCTAGACTTTTTCTTGTGGGGTTTTTTGAAGTCGCAGGTCTATGCAAATAAACCACAATCCACCGATGCCCTGAAGGCGAACATAACACATGCCATCGCTCAAATTCAGGCGGATCTATGCGGAAGAGTCATTGAAAATTGGACCACTCGGATCCGTGCCACTGTGAGAAGCCGAGGCGGGCATTTGAATGATGTCATCTTCCATACTTAATGGCATATATGGGCCTTTTAAATAAATAAAAAAATTTGTTGATACCTTATACGCAGCTTGTTTAATTTCGTTTCAAAATCTACCCGCCCTTATTGAAAAACCCTTTATTATAGATAGATATAAAACCTAAGCTACTCTGCTCACTTGGCACGAGGCGAAGTGGCAGGAGCACCTCCAGCGGAAGCACAGTCGGCTGGAGTTCAGTGTGACGACGGGGAGAGAAAGCGTCGGACTATCCGGGCATTGTCGAGGAGGACTGCTTGCTGTATTACTGCGAATTATAGGTCTGCCTCGGAGATCCAGCCGCCTTCAGTGACGTTCAAAGTCGGCTGAAATTAGCTCGTCCACGGATGGGACTATGGGGATGATTTCGGTGGATTCCACTCGCCATATATCAGTGACCTCGTGCGCCAGGTCTAGGTACTTGGTACTTTTATCTGCATCAGCCTGCACGAGGTTTTCGTCATATGGGATAGTGATTTCAACCAAAAACATTCTTGTTACTATTTATATTTTCGAATATAAAATTAGAGCCTCTCTGCTTACTTAGTACGAGGCGAAGTGGCAAGAGCACCTCCAGCGGAATCACAGTCAGCTAGTTAGTCAGTTATTTATATTATTATTATTTTTTATTTATAATTATTTAAAACGTTAAGTAATAATCGTAATAATTGTCAAGATAGTAACTATTTTGGCAACCCTGCTTTGTACTCGTAGATGCAAAGTCCAAATTTATTATCCAATTTTTTTCGCAGATTTTTTTGAAAGTGTGATGGATGATGGATGGTCTTATGCCTTAAGGCGGTAATATTACAGATTTTCGTTATTTTTGACGTCAACTACTCCTAAACGATAGAAAACCCAAGGTGGAAAAAAAATATCCTTATTGTTGATGATGTTCCATAAAGTCAAAGATTGAGCAGTTTTGGCTCGATAGAAAAAAAAAAACTCGAAGATAGGTATACACCGTTGCTTTCAACTTTAGTTATGACTAATATTTTGAAGTATAAATCTAAAAATATACAACAATATTTGTTATGATAATACAAAGTGAGAAATCTTATTATTTTTTATGCTTTCATTGTACTTTTTGATTATAACGAAAAACCATTGAAAAGTGTGGTTATTTTCTTTACTCTTTACACGTAAAGATAAAGACAGAGACAAATGTTCCAATCAATACATCGCCTTAACAAAGCGAAATTAATTACCTTTATTTGATGAAGCTGCTCGGAGACGCGCGTGGCACGAGCCCCCCCTTCGTCTGCTCCATCCCATGTAGCCGGGAACGAGCCCAGGTACTGAAACAACATCAGTTCATTTACTTCGTGTTTTAAGCTGCTTATTGCACCGGCTATGCTGGATGTTAAAAATCCACTTAAACAGGTTTTAAGAATTCATTTTGGAAGTAGTTAACAGTAAATTTAAAATCTAGGAAAACATATTGATGTTATTGAGAATAGTTACGAGGGACTATATCGAATGGAATCACGATTTAATAATGTTGGCTCGATAGAATTAATTCGCAAAGGTACTTCTTTTCGAGCAATTTTATCGTCTATTTTCGGTTTTATTCTTAAAATAAGTAATATGATAATATGGTTTATTTACTAAAATAAAGTTCGTAGGTGACTGAAGGGAAAACATCGATTGGATTTTTATTTAAGATAAATGTGATGAAAATAAAAACGAAAACATCGAAAAAGTGCAAAAATGTGGTTACTTTCTTCCCTCTTTACACGTAAAGAAAAAGACAAAGACAGATTTATAAGTACCACTGGCACGCATCGCATCCGGTGGCGCATCGGGAGCCGGGTTGTTCCTTTCCCTCTAATGTGGTTGATGGGAGCGATGGCTGACTCTCGCGTCATACTCGTGACCGGGTGCTGTCCGTGTGAACTGACCTACTCTTGTCAAAGGTATCAATGACATTCAATGATTTTTATGTATAACTTTTCGTGTCACATTGTTTTCATGTTCTAATGACATAATCTGGTTTATTTCAAGGATTGAATTTTGACGTTATTATATTAACTAATGATTGTTTATTTCTTGATTTTTCACAAATTACATAATGTTATTATTATTTTATGACCATCAAAAAGAGTATAATGTGCACTTCTTTTGAATAAATACCTTGAATCTTAAATGTTATCCCTTCAAGTGTGTTGTCAAACACGCCGCCGCGGCTCAAGCGTGTTGAGTAATTTGGCCGCACGGGAGTCCGTTTGGCGCGTCGCCGAAATCCAAGGTTTTCTCTGTATTTTTGTTTAAAACCTATATAACAACTAATTATTGTTCTAGTTAGCTAGTGAAACCTTCTTTCCAAACATAGCATAAATTGAAGCAAAGTGAAGCAAAGCCTGTAAAAATTTGTAGAAAAAAATATTTCTTTTAAATTTGAAATTGATATTATAGTTTTCTTCTTTTCAAACTACATAGTCTAAGTTTATTCAAATTTAATTTAGTTCACTTTTTCGAAACTTTTCAACGAAAAAACATTGAAAAAGTGCAAAAGTGTGGTTATATTCTCTACTCTTTACACGTAAAGAGAAAGACAGAGACAACTGTTCATTCAATGCCTCGCCTTAAGTCGATTTTTTCAAGTTCTTGATAAATTCTTAGATCATCATCATTACAGCTCACATACGTCCCCACCGAGGGGCTCGAGCCTACCCTGAATCAGGGCGATTAGGCCTTAGTCGACCACGCAGGCCCAGTGCGGGTTGGTCGACTTCACACACAACCTTCGAGTTTCTTCGCAGGCGTGTGCAAGTTTCCTCACGATGTTTTCCTTTACCATAAGAGCGTCGGATAAACGTACATATGAAATCGAAATTCGAAAACACATTGGTACGTAGCGCGCTCTATACAAATGAAGTTTGGTTCATGATTGTATACTAATCAATAAGATATAATAGAACAAATATACAGATCCGGTTTTTTTTATTCCACATTTGCTATGCCCTTGGCATCATCACACCGGATGGTATGTGACCATGACGCCGAAGATAGAAGCGAGGTTACCAAGATTCCCCAACGGCGATTTGGCTATCTTATCTTCAAAATTGTAACACTGATGTTTGGCGGAAAGAATTAGATAAGATGGTGGTAGCTAGCAAGGCGGGCCATGAAAATGCCTTACCACCAACCAAACTGAGTCTTACAAAGTGGACCCCACCGGGAATCGAACCCGCGACCTCGTAGTGTAAAGCGAATGGACTAACAATTACGCCACTAGGCGGTTAAAGGTATGTCAGATTTTTGTAAAAAATTAACAGAATTGCGTGAAAAATCCGTGGATATTTCAAAGATTTAATACTCAATTTAAGTTAAAAAACATTAAGTGTTTTTTATACGGAAATCAGTTTCTAGAATGTGTTTACAACATTTCATGAACTTTTATTGATAGAAATGCAGATATGACGAAAACTTCGTTTGTATGAAGCATGCTAGGGATACACTCCTCTTAATGTTATGCCTACCTAAATTGTTTTGATCCAGATTCAACTAAAAATAATAATTGTAGTTACTTTCATCACATCAGCCAAGAGAGTTCACTGCTGGACATAGGCGTCCCCAGAGTTGGGGGGTTTTTGCTCACAAAATTTGCCGTAATCGCCACGCTTGGCAGGCGGATTGGAGATCCCAGTCGCCTCTTACGATAACTTTGGAAAGAGATGGGGTGGCATTATTCTAGATTTTAGGGTAGGGCTGCAACACAAGTCCATTGGTACTTAAACAAAGGTATTTTAATTTAAAAGTAAAAATCTTTATCTTAACAGCTCATATACGTCCCCACCGAGGGGCTCGAGCTTACCCTGAATGGCGATCGGGCCTTAGTCGACCACGCGGGTCCAGTGCGGGTTGCTTGACTTCACACACAACCTTCGAGTTTCTTCGCAGGCGTGTGCAAGTTTCCTCACGATGTTTTCCTTTACCATAAGAGCGTCGGATAAACGTACATATGAAATCGAAATTCGAAAACACATTGGTACGTAGCAGGATAAAGTAAAAATAAATAAGTATATTATTCATAAAGGTATCTTTCTTGGGTTAGGTCTGTGGGTTAGCTACACGCGGAGAACATACAGCGACTTGCGAGTCCAATACAATAACGCGTTCAGGGTGTTGATGTGCCTGGCGCGCTTCTGCAGTGCCTCTGGCACGTTTGCGGAGGCAAAGACTGACAGCTTCGAGGCTATTATGCAAAAGCGGTCCGCCTCCTTGATGAGTCGAACGCGCGCCAGCACCAACAGCATCCTGTGCACTCTAGTGGACCGATGGGACTCTTCGATGCTGGGGCGCTGGATACGGCTGCACGCAGTTAAGGCCTTAAGATGGGTCAAATGACAATATTAAAGTCAAATTATTGAAAGACTGTGTAAAGCTATCACTGTGGAAAAAAATAATATATATAATATACTTAAAGTAATAAAAAATCGATTTAATTGAATACAATTTTAAAAATATTACCCTTTTGATGTAAAAAAATATACTGTAGACCCTGTTTTTGGCATTAATTGCAAAATTTCTCGAAAAAAATAAATTGTTGTTGAATGAAACCAACACACAAAAATCTCATTTTTTTAAATCTTTTTAAAACTTATTTGAAAGTATAGAAAAGTAATAAAAATATGTAAAAATCGAGAATTGGGCGTTCGGTTTCAACGTAACAGCCGCTTTGAAGCCCGCATTGATTTGAACTTAAAATGAATAGACTTACGTTCGATATTATTGTAACACGTATCAACCTGCTCGGAATGACTGATCTTAGCGCCTTAAGAAGATACCGGCGTTGCCCCTGTGGCGGACGGCTCCATCGAGACCATCTCGATTATTTGATTTGTTTCTATTTTTTTTACTACCACTAGATTATAAGTACCAGTGTTACTAACCACTTATGGACTATGAAATAAAAATACTTATTATTATATATTATTATTATTAATGAGTTTTTCGAAACTTACGTACATATACTCAGGAAGTGAAGGTAAACATCGTGAGGAAACCTGCAAACACCTGCGAAGAAACTCGAAGGTTCTGTGTGAAGTCGACCAACTCGCACTGGGCCCACATGGTCGACTAAGGCCCGATCGCCCTAATTCAGGGTAGGCTCGAGCCCCTCGGTGGGGACATATATGAGCTGATAAGATGATTATTGTTATCTTATTTTTTGCTTCCTAATACAAAGTTCCTACTTTGCGGAATTAGTAGGTGTACTTATTGTGATACATAAATGTGTAACTGTTGTGCACTTAACCCTAAAGCTTCAAGCACCAATTAAAACGTTGTTTCGTGTAAACCCATTTACACATAGCTTTAGGGGTTGGTCGAGTGGGGGTGAAACCGCCATGTGTGTAAGTGCATTTCAACTTATAACTATTGAATTAATTCAACCATTCGTCGAAGCACCCCTGTCTGCGGTTCATTATGAGCGACTAGATGCAGTCAGTTGGTTTTTACGTCTCAGCAAGGTACCTACCTAACCCTTACTAATATTATTAACGCGAAAATTTGTGTGTAATGGATGTATGGATGTTTGTTACTCTTTCACGCCACAACAGATAAACGGATCTGGAATAAATTTGGTAGGTAGACAGATTAGGACCTGGATTAACATACAGGCTACGTTTTTCTACGCTTACGCGCACTGCACACCCTGTAAGACAGTAATAGAAACTATGTTCACGCGAACTTACGCGAATCCTACTAATATTATGAACGCGAAAGTTTGTAAGAATGTATGGATGCATGTTTGTCACTGTTTCGCGCAAAAACTACTAAACGGATCTGGCTGAAAATTTGTAGGTTGACAGATTAGGACCTGGATTAACACATAGGCTCCTTTTTTAGACGCTCGCGAGCCTCTTGCGGCTCGCGCACTGCCCACCCTCGAAAAGTCATAGAAACGTCGTCCACGCGGGTGAAGCCGCGAGAAACAGCGAGTAAATAATAATATAGGAGACCGGTAAATAACTGCAAATTTACTCATGAAACTGAACAACATTCCAAAGTTAAATGTTCGTGCGGATGGTGGCACATCGGGAGCCGGGTCGTTCCTCTCCCTCTAATATGGTTGATGGGAGCGATGGCTGACTCTCGCGTTATACTCGTGACCGGGTGCTGTCCATGTGAACTGGCCTACTCTTATTAATGACATTCAATGATATTTATGTATAACTTTTCGAATCATATTCTTTTCATGTTCTGATGACATAATCTGGTTTATATCAAGGATTGAATTTTGACGTTATTAACTAATTATAGTTTATTTCTTGATTCTTCACAAATGACATTGTTATTATTATTTTATGACTATCAGAAAGAGTGTAATTTGCACTTATTTTGAATAAATGAATTGAATTTAATTCCACGAGGAATGTGAGTACGTGGACATTCCTCGTCAATTTGCAAAAACAAACAATTCAATTTACTACACAAAGTTAGCTGAACAGTTGTACAATTACTATTAAATTTAATTCAAGTCCGTTGAAGACGGACAGACAGAAAACGAAGTGATTTTATAAAGGGTTACTTTATTCCTTTTGAGTTAGGGAACCGTAAAAGAGAATGCTAAGCATGCATTTATGTATATAGCAAAACCGCTCGTTTCAAGTTGTATGAAACGGTGGTTCTTTTAAATTTGGAACAACTTCATTCAACTTCGGTGGACACTTTTTAACCCCCGACGCAAAAAAGAGGGGTGTTATAAGTTTGACCGCTATGTGTGTGTGTGTGTCTGTGTGTGTGTCTGTGTGTGTGTCTGTGTGTCTGTCTGTGTGTCTGTCTGTGGCACCGTAGCTCTCAAACGGGTTAACCGATTTGGATGCGGTTTTTTTTATTTACAAGCAGGTTTTTTGGCGATGGTTCTTAGATACGTTTTATCAAAATCGGTTCAGCCGTTTCAAGGTCATCAGCTCTTTTGTTAGCTGCGGTAGGGTTCTTAGACTCTTAATGTGTATTTACTTTACTTTCAAACATACATGTGACCAAAAACTTGAAACACTCATGTATGCTTAATAACTATGCAGGATTATGGAACTCTTGGTCTGATGCTGCAGCCAGGATATCCAGAACACTAGCACACTCTTAAAAAAATAATAGCAGATATGTCGTGTTTGGACTCGTTTTGATCAGTATTTGATTCTGCATACAATGCAATGGTGGCAACACGATGAGCTGATGCTGCGGCCAGGATATCCAGCACACTAGTAGACTCTTAAAAAAAAATAGCAGATATGTCGTGTTTGGACTCGTTTTGATCAGTATTTGATTCTGCATACAATGCAATGGTGGCAACACGGTGAGCTGATGCTGCGGCCAGGATATCCAGAACACTAGCACACTCTTAAAAAAATAATAGCAGATATGTCGTGTTTGGACTCGTTTTGATCAGTATTTGATTCTGCATACAATGCAATGGTGGCAACACGGTGAGCTGATGCTGCGGCCAGGATATCCAGCACACTAGTACACTCTTAAAAAAATAATAGCAGATATGTCGTGTTTGGACTCGTTTTGATCAGTATTTGATTCTGCATACAATGCAATGGTGGCAACACGGTGAGCTGATGTTGTTAAAATCCGTTAAATTTTTGACATACCTACGTACCTGAAACTATGACTAACTGTGAACTAAATATTATTGAGATAAACCTTCGCTTTGATTTCTTATATAAACCCCCGACGCAAAAAGAGGGGTGTTATAAGTTTGACGCCAATTTCTGTGTGTTTGTGTCTGTTTGTCTGTGGCATCGCAACTCTCGAACGGATGGACCGATTTTGATGCGGTTTTTTTTACGTGAAACAAGTTTCCTTGCGGTGGTTCTTAGCTATAATCGATAAAGATCTGTTCATTGAGGGTTATCAGCTCTTATCTAGGTGACTAAGGGATCTGGGCAACTTATACAGGTCTGATCGATTCAAAATTTGGTGCCCTGTTAATGTAAAAATATTGCAAAACCATGATAACCTTGAACTGTTGATGCAGCATCTCCTAGAATCTACAGAATACCCAACTCCTCAAAAACTTTCAGTAGAAGTATCGTGTTTGGGCTCAAAAAAAATATTCAAAACAATTTATTTCAAATAGGTGTTACACACACTTTTAAATACAATTAGAATAGAAATTATTAGAATAGTCTCAATGAATAGGTGTTAGATATAATATGGTAACCTTGACCTGATGCTGCAGCATCTCCTGGAATCTGCTGAAGCAGCGGTTAAAAAAGTAAAAAACTTCCATGGGTCCATGGATTTGAAGTTTAGAGTTATAACACATTTAATTGCAGCTTCAAACAAGGGAGGTGAGCAACTTCCACAGGCTTGATCGATTCAAAATAGGCTAGATTTTGTGTCGCAGTATCGTGTTTCGTCCCGGAAAATATTTGTATGAATGTGGGGGTAGAGTTTCGATTGTATGTAATAGTTATGTAAAGTTTAAAAAGCACGAAATAAAAATTAAATTAAAAATTTAAAAAACCCCCGACAAAAACCTCTAAAAAGTAAACAATAATATGTATTGACCCTTTGAGTTTAATTTAAGTAGTAATATTTTGATCCAAGAGTCGTCGCGTAGGGGGACCGCTAAGTAAATAAAATAAAAACAGAATACAACTGATTTACTTTACTACAACTAATTAGTAATAACTTCACAACTTAGCGGTCCCCCTACGCGACGACTCTTGGATCAAAATATTACTACTTAAATTAAACTCAAAGGGTCAATACATATTATTGTTTACTTTTTAGAGGTTTTTGTCGGGGGTTTTTTAAATTTTTAATTTAATTTTTATTTTGTTCCAAACTCAAAAGAACAACCATTTCACTAAACTTGGATGGACTATAGTTTTGATCTGCTGCAGGCAAACAGTGTTTTTTCCCAATTTTGTAGCACGCACGACGCAGGTATGGTAAGGTAGTTATGAGCGGACGCTAGCTGAGAGACATTTGAAAAATAGGTATTTAAAACAACTGTTGCTGTTGCGCTTTGACTAAACCGCCTCTAAATACCGTGCGATAAGGACAACTGCAGCTCCCGTTGAATATTTCGATTAAAAATTGCAAAATTCGAGGTTTGGCTCTCGACGATTTTCTCCTCCAAAATGAGACTTATGTTAAAGAAATTGTTCACATAGAATAATAACTAGTTGTGCTAGGCCCCTATGTTTAAATTTTTTTGTAAATTCTTTTTGAATCTCTACTCTATACGTATTTAGTGGTGATAAAAATTAGGGATTTTTCAAGCATTTTTGAAGGCTTCCAGTTGCTCGTAAAAAAAGGCTAACGAAAAAAGGAAGACATAGGAGCATACAAGAAATTAATATTTATTTTATGTAAAAAAATCATTTCTTTAGTGTTAAAAATCAATGAGAAAACTGTCGAGAACGTTTGTATGGAAAAAACAGTGCCCGCCTCCCCTCTTAAGGAGTGAGTAATAACCACAGATAAGAAAAAAAATTGCCGCTCTGATAGATTGCTGAAGAAGGCGTAGCAGGAGCGTCGGCGTCTTGTACAACGAGTCATGTTGCTGTCATTCGTAAATGATTGTACTCCGCAGAAATTGCACAATTTCATGGCAGACTAAGCTATGTGTGTTTTGGTTACAAAATTGCCGAGATGTGCAATAATAAGCTGCAAAAATGCAACTGGCAAAGTAAATTTAACAAATGGAGGAGTTTCTTGCCATGTGTAAGTGAAAAACTTAAATGAAAATCAATATTTATATAAAAATATGAATTCTTATTTCAGGTTTCTTGTTATTTAGTGCGAGGGTACTGTCGATATTTTTCAACGATTTTTTTTTATTTTAACATTCAGTTTTTCAAAAAATCCCGAATTGAAGCAAAACTGAAGAGGCAGTGGGCAGAGCACATAGCTCGTAGAACAGATGGCCGTTGGCGCAGTATCGTTCTCGGGTGGCACCGGAAACGTACGCAGGTCTCCCACGTGGTTGATTGACGACCTGGTGAAGATCGCGGGAAGCCGATGGATGAGGGCAGCGCAGGACCGGTCGTCGTGGGAATCCTTGGGGGAGGCCTTTTTCCAGCAATAGACGTTTTTCGGCTGATATGATGATGATGATGGCTGTTTATCTATTTACACCCCATAGTTTGGGGCTAGATGACCGTGTGTCATTTGTCCATTATTTTTTTTTCTGTAACTAGGTATCTATAAGTAGTAAAATTTATACTTTGAATAATGTTTTAGTTTTGTTAACAGGTAAGCAAAATGTATTTTCAGGCTTAAAAAACATACAAAACAATATAATTACAGGTATGTGGCGGAAAAAAAACGTAATAATTTGCAACCCATTCGTAAAAACAGAAAATTCGAAATCAACAGAAAAAGGTTGCTAAACAACGCACATATTAAAAGTTATAAACAACAAAAATTATTTACGGTGACGCAAGTAAGAAGTCCGCGGACTACGGTAAATATAAAATATTACGGTAGCAAATTATTACGTCTTTTTTGGAAGTACAAAGTATTTATGTATAGTGTATAGTTACATTACATTGTATATAGTAAGCAAGCCTAGCAAGTAAATCGAGTAGTCTTGATGAGGAAAATAGAATACATATATGTTATAATATTTTTTTAATAAGTACCTACTTATACCTTATATCAACCAAAAAAAACCACAATGTAAACAAACCTAGTAAGGATTTGACAGTTTCAAATGTCAATTCCTTAGTACTTTTACCTTTCGCATTTTTTTGGTTAATATATGGTCTTATGGATATCTGAAGGTGAGAAGGTGTTTGAGGGCTCTGACCACGAATCCGTTGTAACTTTCGAAGCAATAGGCACAGTAACCATTATACCTCGCATACGTAATGTAATCTATCGATATTAAAAAATACCTAACTATAACTACAACACTATGGGAGTGATGAGTGATACCATTTTTGGGAAAACAATTGCACGGAAAGTTTCAATTGAATAACTTTACTTATAATCTTAGTTTAGGAGTAGTCGGCCAACTTAAGTTAAGTTTAGTTATGTAAGTTAAGACGTGCAGTTGGATTTGTAAAAAGTTCATAGATATTCCATACAAAATGATCTATTACCAACTGAAAATATAATTTCGTTTTAAAAAAACCTATGTAATACATTTTTTTTAAGACTACGGAAACCTACTTTGCTCGAGTCCGACTTGCACTTGACTGATTTTATGTTTAAATTATGTCTGTCATAAGTCATAACAAAAAGCTAAGCAATAAAACAGAACTAGTCAAACAAGCCTGGGTGAGAAGTTTTATCTATTTTATCATGTCTAAGTGCATTATTGCTAGGATGAAAACACGATCATCGGGTGCAAATAAATAGTGTTTGAGTTTTCAAGTTTGTAGAAAAAAAAATGTGGACAAAATAGTTCAGGTACGTACATTTACAAAATTATGAATAAGATTTTAAGATAAGAAATACAATATAGCTTTATACAATTACCTACTCTACGGTAGGTGTACTGTAAGGTCGGAGATGTCGCGGCGTGGAGGATCATAGATGGATGACAAAAACAAATTACTAAGAACTGTTTGTAGACATTCAGTGCAGTAATCAGATCCTGGCATAGCAGGATTCTGTTAATTACACACGGTACATCACCTCGCTAAAGTGGGCTAAAGGCACAGCGCCATCTTACGGGTGGCGTACGCAACTCGCAGCTGCTAGTTTGAACGTTTAACCATCCATTTCTGATTTGTTCAGGTTTGCATGGGGCCTACGTGTTTCACTCGTGCTTCGTAAGATGTCGCTCTGATATCACAATAGATTTTTTTTTAAATAAAAAAAGTCGACTTCAATGTCAAACCAAGCGCACGCTAAAAATATGTACTAAATTATGAAAAAATTTTTCAGGTACTGAAATATTTTACTGCTTTCAAGCCTCTTGAAACTATGGGTTAGACGAGGGAACGTCCAAAAGGCTGTTGAAGTAAACAAAAAATTTCTATTAACTATATAACTCGTAGGCTTGTTCAGCGCATCCAGAACGCTTGCTGTCGTTTTTGCTATTATGTTCTTCCCCGTACGCATATTACTCCATATCTCAACAAAGCATCATTGCTGAACATGTCTTCCAGAAGACACTTACATCTGGCTTCGCTTCTGTTTGACGTTATCAAACATAAACAACCTCAATATCTCTTCTCAAAGTTAAAATATAGGTCCAGAATTAGGTCCACTCGCTGGATTTTAGTAGGTCACCTACACAAAACTGTGGCATTCACCGGCAGTTTTCGCTACCTAGCTACTAAATGTTGGAATAATATACCACCACCTATACAACAAATGTCATCTAAGCATTCTTTTAAAAAAAAATTAAAACTTTTCTTTTAGAAAAACAAAAATTAGGCATACCTAGTGACTATTCGGTGGCGGATTTTGCTGTGTGATGTGGCTGTTGACTGACCGTTACCGGCGAATCAAACGATTTTTAGTATCTATAGGTAGATATGAGTCTAACATCTAACCTTGTATGTGTTCTATGCTTTTTTTTCCACCCTTTCATGCACCCAACCACACAGACACACACACACACACACACGCGCACGCACAGAAATACACACTAAACATATTTTTATTTTCATTACGTTAGTTTTGGTTTTGTTTGCTCGTTTTTATTTTTATTTTTCTTGTAATCGACACAGTCCTCGGGCTGTGGCAGAATTACCAGTGTATTGCTCGCAAGAGCAAATCAACACACTGAGTCACGGCCCTTTTGTACTACTGCAACACACATATGTTTTTGTATTATTATTAATTTTTGCTCTTTTTAATTTGTTATGTTTTGTTTTATATTATGTATGATTGTAATAATATGTGTGTGATTGCAGTGACAAATAAACGTGTTATCTATCTATCTATCTATACTACACTCGCGCAGAGGTAGGTATATAGAAATTTAATTAAAATTTCTTGATCAAGATTCAAAATATTTATTCAAAATAGGTGCAGATAACACTGTTTCTGATAGTCATACATAAAATAGTGATTACATAATTTCATTTGTAAACAATCAAGAAATAAACAATCATTAGTTAATAACGTCAAAATCCAATCCTTGATATAAAAAAAACAAATTATGTCATTAGAACATGAAAACAATATGACACGAGAAGTTTTACATTAAAATCATTGAATGTCGTGAATGCCTTTGACAAGAGTAGGCCAGTTCATACGGACAGCACGAGTTTAACGCGAGAGTCAGCCATCGCTCCTCTTTCATTTTTTTAGGGACATTTAAAAAAATTGAAGAAATCACGAACGAGCTAAGGGATAAGGAGGTAGAAATTTACTTTTTGTTTGGTTCCAGATTTATTGTTTTTTTGAAAGAAGTATAAGATTATCTCAATAAGTCGGTTATTTTATGTATATTAAACATAGCCTTAATGGGTCCAAACAACAAAATAAAAAGTCAACATCGTGTTTTGTTAATTTATTGACAATATTGACCGGCCTAATTGTGGTTCAGTACATATTGTAAAAAAAAATGAGGTGGTGACAGATGGAACTAATTGGTTTTTTAATGGCAACACTAGTTTGCTGTCAACGGATTTGTTTGTGAGCGAGTTTTTTGGCGGGATTTGTGGTGGACGCATTCGTAGTTTTATTTTGTTGTTTTTTTCATTGTTTTCTGCTGGGATTTTGTTCAACAAGTGGTGCATTTTGGAGAAAATCGTCTAGTGCACGTGAGCAATGTGGAGAACAAGAAGATAAAACGAAGGAGGTCCCAACTTGCTCTGGGTGCAGTTTTATAGACGCCCATCAGCAACTTGGTGTTCCACCTCAGAATGTAGCTGCTGCAAAGGCTGTCAAGAACTTCAGAGGAGATTTGTAATGCACCGGCACTAGCATTACAAATCAAAAAACGAATATAGATTGAGTAAATGGGAATTGTCTCGGAAGAACTTTTTTACCCGTGAGAATGTAAGAGACTGGAAAAAAATTCAACTGATTTGTCATTGCTGCGTAGTGGTTGTCGTTGTTTTTATTAATTTCACAATTATTTTTGCTAAACTGTATAACGCGGTACGCTGTTATTAGCTATTTTTTCATTCAATCTTTTTTCATTCCATCTATTTATTATTTTACTCATGCGCTGATATTTGATTTCAAAAACCAAAAATTAAATTATCCAGCAATATTTTACCATCTTTCAATAAACTTTAACATTAACATTATTTAAAAGACCCATTACGGGTAATATTAAATTATATTTTTGTGATTTGTATTTTAAATTTAAGTGTATTATGTTTTTACTATTTTAATGTTCTTTTTATGTTGCACCGGAAAACGTAGCGTAGCCAGGCCTACCACGCGGTGGACCGACGACCTGGTGAAGATCGCGGAAAGCCGATGGATGCGGGCAGCGCAGGACCGGTCGTCGTGGAAATCTTTGGGGGAGGCCTTTGTCCAGCAGTGGACGATTTTCGGCTGATGTCATGATGTTCTTTTTAGGTCTTTTACTTCATTATTAAATACCAATTACCTATAAGCACTCATCTATTTCAAACCCACGCCTTATCTACTTACCGTACCTACAACCGACTACGTGCTACGTGTCGTGCTACAACCGATTACCATTACCATGGGTGTGAAAGAAGAGACCTCATTTTCAAGCGACTTCCAAAAAGGAGGAGGTTCTCTATTCGACTGTATGTTTTTTTATGTGTGTTACCTCAGAACTTATGACTGGGTGAACCGATTTTTACGATTCTTTTTTTATTTGAAAGCTAGTGCTTCCTGTGTGGTCCCATATAAATTTTATCAAAATCGGTGTAGTACTTTATTACAAAATTTACAAAAAGCAAAAATAGTAATGCAAAAATGTAGTAAGTTGTCGCGATGGAAGTCGGTTTTTGAACGTGTTTAGGGTTTTCAATTATCTCCAAACTTATTTTGCCAAGCTGTACCAGTCACTTGTACACTTGTTATCTATCTAAAGGCATCATAGATTACAGGTAGATACACAGGTGCTTCGTAGAGTCTGCACAATCTCGTGACCGGTGAGTCTTGAGAAACTCGTTAGTAGTTGAGATTTCAAGTACTAGGAACCATCTATAGATGCAGTTAGTGGACGGCTCGGTCAAGAAGTCTAGCTGCTAGCTACAGTTTAGCTACAGTTTTATATATAAAAACTTTTATACATACGTGGGTGACTAGGAAAGTTTTGAGATACGGCGATTTTAAAAACAGGACCTACATGAATTGCACCTTTTTAAAATCCTCATTTATTTGAAAATCGAATGCCATAAGTCATTTGACAAAACATTAAAAAATAAAAATGTCACTTTCATTTCTTTATTGCGATTCCCGCGTTTTTTCTATCAACAATGGAATTCGAACGTGAACATTCTCGTGCAATGATGTTGTATGATTTTAAAGTTGGTTTGAGTGAAACTGAGCGCTAAAATAGACTTTTGTCTGCATTTGGCGACCTTGCACCACCCCGTTCAACAATTTTTAGATGGTTTTCACAATTTAAACAGGGAAAACTTTATTTGAAAGATGATGACAGAAGTGGCCGTCCTGCTACTTCTGTAACTAAACAAAACGTCGAAGGGGTAAGGAACATTTTGCTTGAAGACCAGAAAACAACCCACAAGGAGATAGAAGAAACCCTACAGATTTCATCGCCGGTAATCAATGAAATTTAACATGCTTATCTTCAAGTAAGGAAGCTTTGTTCGTGATGGGTTCCTCATGCTTTGACAGCCGAACAAAAACAAGCTCGCGTGACCTGGTGCCGGGAAATGCTTCAAAAATTTTAAAATGTAGAGGGACGTTATATATTTAATATTATTACTGGAGACGAGAGATGAATCAACCAATATGACAAAGAGCCTCCGCGGAAAGTCAAGCAAGGACGCAGCGTGGGGAAGAAAATGGTGGCAACATTTATTAGTACGAGTGGTCACGTAGCAACAACTTCTTCAGAAAATCAAAAAACTGGTATGGTCAATGGTACAGCGAAGTGTGTTTACCAATTGTGTTTGACGCGTTACGGCAAAAGCGTCCAAAAACAGGGTTGCGAGGGTTTTTTTTTGCATCATGAAAATGCATCACTGCCCAAAACCAAAACTACCCAAGAGTTTTTGAAGACCTAAGAAATTCAACATTTGAGCCACCCGCCTTACAGCCCCGATCTAGCTCCGTGCGACTTCTTTCTCTTCCCGAAAGTGAAGCTTGGACTCCGTGATGTTCATTTTCATAGCCGTAAAGATGCTCGGAATGCTTTCATAGAAGCGGTTGAGGACCTCCCGAAAGAAAAGTACCGCCAGTGCTATAAATCTTGGTTTAAACGAATGAATCGTTGTGTAGAGACTAATGGATAGTGTTTTGAAAAACTGTATTAAAAAAAAATTACTGCCAAGCCAAAAATGTTTTCGTATCTCAAAACTTTCCTAGTCACCTAACGTACACAAATTCAGATAAAATTCAAAATACATAGTTAATTGTTTTCCCTAATTATTTACCAGAACTAGTATTACATCCTATTTACAATGCCGTAATGCATGATAACTTGAAATTAATGTAAATGGTAATACAGTTATTAAACCGAAAAAGTACTTTGTGATTTGTTATAGAATTAACTCACTATACCTAGTCAAACAGCCCTCCCCGCAGTGCCCCCTTCCCAAATGTGCTCATGACGCTTGCTGCGTTCCGTGTAAATTAACCGTAATTACTGCGTATTTACGGTTTAATTGGCAACTCTGGCGCGGAGAGCGACAATTTTGTCACCCGTGCGCGCGCTGCTATGAAAATCTAACGGCGCGGTGGCAGTTTTGTCACGGGCTTGTGCGCAGGTCGGCGGACAAAATTGTCACCAGTAGTTTACCTAACGTCAGTCGTTAAGCCGTGTCAGATACCTTAAAGATGGCTTGAAAAACTACACCACATGCCCTATAACCTACACCAACCCGGACTTGGTCCCCTATGTTTGGAGTATGGCCACACCCTAGACACTTCATACAACGGGCCAGAAATTACATTTCATTTCAAATTTCGGAACAAACAAAATGGCGGCGAAATCCTATACGTTCGACAGCCAAACTGTAACCAATCTGTATCAATCTGTGTGACGAGGGGGTGAGGTCGCAATCTAGTGAGCGGCAGGGAGTATCCATACTGTATGTTAGTTAGTACTATTAAATATACTTTGGTTTAGCCTAACCTTCTTGACTTCTTTGGTAAGACCGGGTGTCTGCAGGAAGGGGGATGTTTATGGGTGGTTAACGAGAGTTCTCATCTCAAAAAAAATTGTAATTAGGAATGATTACTGTCCAAATACACACATCAACTTTGCCTAGAGATATTTTTAGACTTTTTATAAAAAAACATGGTTTTTTGAAGAACTATAAAAACGACTTAGGACTATGTGTAGGGTAGAAACTTTCGAGATAAGCAAGTGCTATATTTACCCTGTCAGCTCTTGTAAATTTACCCACTTACTACGGAAATTACTTCTTTTTTATAATTGCATGAGATTTGTAATCGTTATAGTAGCTTAGAAAAAAAAAAAGAAAAAAAAATTCCGGTGTTATAACAGATGGTAGGCGTATCAGCGTTAATTTAGTTTTAAGTGGTTTTTTTTTGTAAAAATTAGCGAAAAATGAAAATTAAGTTTTTACATTGTTATAGAAGGATGGCACAGAATGTATGAAATTAGTAGAACCTATATATCTGAGAAAAAAAAAGCGTTGGTGGCTAAAAAAGCGTTGGTGGCTCAACCGGTAACGACTCGGTCCATCTAACCAGAGGTACCGGGTTCAAATCTGGACGGCCAATGTACCAATGAGTTTTTCAAAAACTTACGTACATATAATTACCGATTGCTTTAACGGTGAAGGAAAACATCGTGAGGAAACCTGCACACGCCTGCGAAGTAACTCGAAGGTTGTGTGTGAAGTCGACCAACCCGCACTGGGCCCGCGTGGTCGACAAAGGCCTGATCGCCCTGATTCAGGGTAGGCTCGAGCCCCTCGGTGGGGACGTATATGAGCTGATATAATAATAATAATAAAATAAAAAAATAATAAAATAATAAAAAATAAAAAAATATAATAAAAAAATATATCTGAGAAGGTACTCGTAAATATAGTACTTGCCCATCTTAAAAGATTTTATACCCTGTACTGCACTTAAGGAATTTTTAATAGCTCTCCAAAAAACATGTTTTTCATGAAAACTTTTAAAATACCTCTAGGCAATGTTGAGCAGTGTATTTCAGTGTCTCAAATACTTACACTCAAATATCTGCAACACTTGAAACCTATTATAATGAATCCAAGATAACGAACAATTCTTCACGAAAACTTTTCGCGTGCTGCATTTGACAAGAAAACTTTCTTACGCACACAGAGTTCCATGATTCTGAACAGATCTATTCATTACAATAGACTGGCAATACAAAGTTTGTACTTAAAGACATGAATCAAGTGGAACAGAAATTGCCAACAAACAGCCAGCAAGTTTATACGACTTTGTGACAATACAAATCCCACTTTAGTGTGTCGGATATAAAGTGGTATTTAGGATTTGACCTGCTAGGTTCAATTGCCGCAGCTGGTAGTATCGTTTTGTTCATAACACAAACGTTATAAATATGAGGCTTCTCTGAATTCTGTGTTTTAGCATCATTGGACCATTTCCTCGTAACAACATCGAAGTTCACGTGTGTTATGGCTGTAATGTAATTCAAAATCCATCAAGCCGTTAAAACTACAGACAGACATACAATCATACATACATACACCTGAAAAACATTACCATATTCTTTGGGCAGTCGAGTAAAAAATTAAATAATTGAAAATTACTTTGTATGAAAAATACAAAATACATTCGTATTTTTATAGAACACAGTATGGAAAGACCAAACTAGAAAGGTCATTATCTTATCCTGTATGCTAGAGTCAATTTTTAATGAGGTCTCGATTTTACTCACACTTGTTATCATCCTATTTAAGTAGATGCTCTTAACTTCCTCCGTGGCGTAATGTTTAGTTCATTCGCTTTACACCAGGAGGTCGCGCGTCTGATTCCCAGCGGGGTCAATTTTGTAAGACTCGGTTTGGTTGTTTGTAGGGCATTTTTAAAGCCCACCTGGCTAGCTACCACCATCTTATATAATTCTTGCCGCCCAACATCAGTGTTAACAGCATTGATGTGTTCCGGCTTGAAGATAAGATAGCCAGATCCCCACTGCGTTGGGGAATTTTAGTAAGCCCGCTTCCATCGTGAGAGGGCTTACCAATTGTAAAAAATAAAAAGATGCAAGACAATTAAAAAGATCCTCACATCTCATTCTTTATGTAGGAAGAAAATTCATGCTATTTGCACATTTAGTTTGTATGCAACTGTTTACCTCAACTGTGTATACAATAAATACTCGTTGAGCACCTAGACAAACCATTCAGGTTTAATGGTGCTAGATGATAAAAAAAAATTGTATTTAGTTTTAAAATTGGTAAATAAATAAAAAAAAAATGTAAAGTGAAGTGAAGTCAAGTGAAGTGAAATAAAATACTGAACAACTTTTGTACTATGACTATTCTGAAATCGCAATAAAAATAAACTTTATTCAAATCGATTTACTGAATCACCAATATTGTGCATTTTTGTATAGAGGGAGAGGGACTATTTTTTTAGAACTGACTGGGAAAAGTTGTTCAATTTGATGAATCTAACGCCCAATTAATGGATCCTCCGCTATTTTTTTACACTCTGTATATCAGCCCTGTTAGCCAACCATGTTTTTGTGAGCGTGGTCTCAACCTCAAGTCTCAAAGCACAAAGTCAAACTAAGCCTAAACCAATATGCCGTACCAGCCTGTCGATAGTGTAAATACCTTAGTTCTCAGTCGGAATGTTGATCGTTGTTGTTACTGAAGCCATATCAGGCCGTTGATTGATAGGGATTGTTCTAGAGCAGTGTTTTTTAAACTTTTTGAGTACGCGACCCCTTTAGAAGTAAAACAATTCTAACGACCCCCTGGGGCCATGAACAAACAAAATTTTTGCGATTTGAAAAAATTCGTTTACTTATTTCTATTTTTGGGACTTACATCAAAATATTATTATGATTATTTTGTAATAGGCGAGCAGCTTATAGCTGATATGCCTATGTCTGTGTTAGTGTTACTGCACTAAATCGGATTGTCTTTGCACCATTTGTCCAGCCAGTCTGTTTTTAAAACTATTTACGGAGGGGGCATCAACCACATCCTGAGACAGCTTGTTCCAGATGTTTATCACTCTGTTATTTAGTCCCATATTCAGTTTGTATGGGGTGACTTTTAATTAGTTCTTGATAGCAAAGGATATAAATGTACTCCTGATTACAAACAACTTTCCCAAAGAAACTATATGTCAAATATTTTTTTAAAAAATTGGTCCTTTATACATTTTTGTCGATTTGATAACTTATTTTGTATCAAGGGCCAAACATTTTTTTTCTGATTTGACATATAGTTTCTTTGGGAAAGTTGTTTGTAATCACGTATACATGCGTATCTTTTGTATCAAGAACTAATTAAAAGTCACCCTGTATACGTCCCATTTTTTATTGTAGTGTACTTGAAACACTATTTTTTTTCTTTTGTCCGCGACCCCCCGAGTAAGGCTTTGCGACTCCCCTAGGGGTCGCGACCCAAAGTTTGAAAAACACTGTTCTAGAGTACACTGACAGTCAGCGAATAAATATTTCTTTTGATATGAGCAGCCTTGTTTACGGAAAGTCTGTTTATTGTTTTGTTAAGTTTACTAGAAACACTATTTTTTTTCTTTTGTCCGCGACTCCCCGAGTAAAGCTTCGCGACTCCCCTAGGTGTCGCGACCCACAGTTTGAAAACACTGTTCTAGAGTACACTGACAGTCAGCGAATAAATCTTGCTTTTGATATGAGCAGCCTTGTTTACGGAACGTCTGTTGATTGTTTTGTTAAATTTACTAGAAACACTATTTTTTTCTTTTGTCCGTGACTCCCCGAGTAAAGCTTCGCGACTCCCTAGGTGTCGCGACCCACAGTTTGAAAACACTGTTCTAGAGTACACTGACAGTCAGCGAATAAATCTTGCTTTTGATATGAGCAGCCTTGTTTACGGAACGTCTGTTGATTGTTTTGTTAAATTTACTAGAAACACTATTTTTTTCTTTTGTCCGTGACTCCCCGAGTAAAGCTTCGCGACTCCCTAGGTGTCGCGACCCACAGTTTGAAAAACACTGTTCTAGAGTACACTGACAGTCAGCGAATAAATCTTGCTTTTGATATGAGCAGCCTTGTTTACGGAACGTCTGTTTATTGTTTTGTTATACCTATCCAGGTTAAATGGTTAGTTACGTTAACTTTAAATAGTTTACGTTTATTTGCAGGTATTTAAAAAAAACAAGGTTAAGTGCGAGTCAGAACCGCGCACAAAGGGTTCAGTAGTTCCAGAGATTACTTACTACAAACAAACTCACAAATTTACAAACTTTACCTCTTTATAATATAAGTCTAGATAAGGATTTCGTTTCCTTTCTTTTGAAGTACGGATCCCTAAAAATACTTGAAGAACACTTTAGATACCTATAGATATGAGTTTTATGTCGGAAACTAGTCGCAATCACTGCCAAGCCGAGCTGAACTCCTGCTGCGATTTGCACAAGTTTTATTCGAGGAACTCCCAGATTTGCGGTAGCTACGTCAGAAGAACTCGTTACCATTCAGCGCTCATCGAAAGACACTTCATTGCTACTTGACATCGACATCGTTGTGACAATCGCTGGATTTTCCACTTATTTTCTGAGAGTCTTCGAGAATTCTCAGTTAAGTCACAAATTCAAACACTTATAAGAGCAAAAGTAAACATCAACGAAGAAACGGTTCCAAGTGTGACTCAGACTAGCGAACCCAGGAGTGTTCCGTACCACTACATATATCTGTAATATAAAAGAAAGTCTTATTAGTTACACCATTTATAACTCAAGAACGGCTGGACCAATTTTTATGATTTTTGTGTTTTTGCATTTGTTTTCGTCCGGAATGGGATAATAGTATTCATCAATAAAAAATATTATCAGGGTAGGGTAGTGTAGGTTAGGGTAGGGTAGTGTAGGTTAGGGTAGGGTAGTGTAGGGTAGGGTAGGGAAGTGTAGGGTAGGGTAGGGTAGTGTAGTGTAAGTTCGCCGGAACAGCTAGTACCTAATGGTTAAAACTAACTGTGGTCAACTATAAAACAAATCAGCGGATTATGTCCAAGATACAATCGCAATAAAGTAAGTGGGTGCTTCTTTATCATCATCATCATATCAGCCGAAAGACGTCCACCGCTGGACAAAGGCCTCCCCCAAAGATTTCCACCACTAACGCTCCTGATCTGCTTGCATTCCATCGGCTTCCCTTAACCTACACCAAGTCGTCGGTCCTACGTGTGGAAGTCCTGCCTACGCTACGTCTTCCGGTGCACGGTCACCACTCGAGAACTCTACTGCTTACTGGGTACTTCTTATCCGAAAAAATCAAATTGGAGATTTTTTTGGGTATCGATCTTCGACCAAATATAATGGACCGGAACCTACCCATACATTAATCTCAATAAAAAATGAGCCAAATACTACTCACACTCACACCCGCTATAGTCTACCGAGTCTCGTTAAAATATATACAATGAAAGAGATAGAGAGGCATCATCGTCACTTACCATCAGGTGAGATGATGACAAGGGCTTACCAATTGTGAATAATAATTAAAAAGACGTACTCGAAATGTAGCACAACTCAAGCACTTCGACCTTCAACCGATTTGGGGAATACTGATCGACTGAGACGAAATGTGGAAATAGAGCGTCGGTGGCGTAACGGTTACGGCCGCTACCTCCTGTCCTGGAGGCCTTGGTTCGAATCCTGCCACGTACCAATGTGTTTTCGAATTTCGATTTCATATGTACGTTTATCCGACGCTCTTACGGTGAAGGAAAACATCGTGAGGAATCCTGCACACGCCTGCGAAGAAACTTGCAAGTTGTGTGTAAAGTCGACCAACCCGCACTGGGCCCGCGTGTTCGACTAAGGCCTGATCGCCCTAATTCAGGGTAGGCTCGAGCCCCTCGGTGGGGACGTATATGTGCTGATATGAATGAATGTATGAATTTTACATGAAAAACCCCAGACAGACCCAAATGATTTGTAAATTTTCCGTTGTCTTATATACTTGTTTTCTTTCTTACTGAGTAAGTGTTATGTTTATTGATGACTAGCTGTCCCGGCGAACTTCGTTCCACCTTACACTACACTTCACTACCCTACCCTACACTACCCTACGCTGCCCTACCCTACCCTACACTACCCTACTCTACCCTACACTACCCTACGCTACTCTACACTACCCTAACCTACCCTACACTACCCTAACCTACCCTACACTACCCTAACCTACCCTACACTACCCTAACCTACCCTACACTACCCTAACCTACCCTACACTACACTAACCTACCCTACACGAACCTTCCGGACGAAGACAAATCATCATATCAGCTCATATACGTCCCCACCGACAGGCCTTAGTCGACCACGCGGGCCCAGTGCGGGTTGGTCAACTTCACACACAACCTTCGAGTTTCATCGCAGGCGTGTGCAGGTTTCCTCACGATGTTTTTTCTTCACCGTTAAAGCAATCGGTAAGTATGTACGTAAGTTTTGAAAAACTCATTGGTACATTGGCCGTCCAGATTTGAACCCGGTACCTCTGGTTAGAAGAACCGAGTCGTTACCGGTTGAGCCACTGACGAAGACAAATGCAAAAACACAAAAATCATAAAAATTGGCCCAGCCGTTAAATGGTGTAACCACAGGGTGTAACTAACACGACTTTCTTTTATATATAAGATTTGTGGATACCCGACTACGCTATAAAGAGAAGGCGTCACCGCTGTTCAGTTTATTGTAATTTCCTTTGAAGAGAAAATTGAATCAAACTAAGGAAAAAACATCACATGAATTTCAAAGCGTATCTGATAGTCAAAGTTTTACCAGAGAGTTGCTATTTTATTAAAGTTGACTAGGGTTGTAAATCTCTCAGTCGCACAACTTTTTAAAAAGTTCGCACTACAGCAAATCTGCTACTATAAGTAAGAGGTGCGACTTATACAGGATGTAACCAAACTGGTGTAGGTCCCGTTAACTGGGGCTTCTACTCATCATACTGAACAACTTTTGTTCAACAAGTTGGCTGAAATCGCAAAAAAAATTGATCTCTTCATAAAAGACGATCAGCTGATTGACCTTTTCTGTGCATTTTAATAGGGAGCGTCGAATTTATTTTTTTGGATAATGACTATTGGTGAAAGTTGTTCAGTATGATGAGTAACGGTTAACGGGTCCTACACCATTTTTTACACCCAATCACCCCTGGACACTTCATACAACGGGCCAGAAATGATATTTCAAAAAAGCAATGACGGAACAAACAAAATGGCGGCGAAATCCTATACGTTCGACAACCAAACTGTAACCAATCTGTATCAATCTGGGTGACGAGGGGGTGAGGTTGCAATCTAGAGAGCGGCAGGGAGTGTCCATACTGTATGTTAGTACTAATATATATACTTTGACCCCGTATAAACTCGTACTTATTACAAAATGAAAAACTCAAATATAATTAAATAGTTTTTACTTTGTAATTGTAGGATTGTATACCCAAAACAAAAACCTATTCGCTAACTTTCCATTTGTTTGTCTGTCCAACTGTATTTTTTTATTTTTAATTGACTATTGATGAGCTCTTGGCAGTTAGCATCATCTTAATCTCTCTCTTCTCTTATCGTGTGGCACAATTAACCGTGCGATCCAAGCGTAGATACTTGCACTTAGCATCACCCGCGGTCACGAGTAGGGCATTTAGATTAACACCTACGGACGTATACAACGCGACTTTACGCGACCTTCATATACATTTAAAATTAGATGTAAATGTTTCCCTGAGAGGTTTCCTCACGATGTTTTCCTTCACCGTTAAAGCAATTGGTAAGTAGGTCGTTAATTTTGAAAAACTAATTAGTACATTGGCCGTCCAGATTTGAACCCGGCACATCTGGTTAGGATGACTGAGTCTTTACCGTTGGGCCACCAATGCTCCACCTGATGGTAAATGATGATGATGATGATGATGGTAGCGGACTACTTAAGATTCCTAAGAACTGGAAACTGGCTATCCTATCTTTATACCGGAACACATTCATTCTGTCAACATACCTAGACAAAGATAGTGGTAGCTAGCTAGGCGCTAAAACTGGCCAAGTGCGAGCCAGAACCGCACACATAGGTTTCCGTACCCTCATACCAGATGGCGCTAGTACGAATGATTCCGTACCATCATACTAGATGTCGCTAGTTTCTTTACGTTTAAAAAAAACACGTTTTTTGTATGGAGACCCACTTATTTTTTTCACTTTTTCTAATTTTTAGTATTTGTCGTTATAGCGGCAACAGAAATACATCATCTTTGAAAATTTCAACTGTCTAGCTATCACGGTACATGAAATACAGCCTGGTGACAGACGGACGGACAGCGAAGTCTTAGAAATAGGGTACCGTTTTTACCCTTTGGGTACGGAACCCTAAAAAGACCTACCACCAATCCAACCTTTTGAACCCTGGTTGTAACTGACTACCAGTTGGAACTTTATGACGGGTTTCATAAGGGTTCCCAGGAGGCTCGAGTGTCCATACAAACGTAGTTCCGCTTTAATACAAAAACTGCATGCCGGATTTAATTCAAACTTTGCCAATATATCAAGTAGACACCATATCGATAGTTTTCATCGTAGTAAATTTATACATAACTGAACGAAGGCTTAAATTAGTTTTGTACTGAAAGTTTGAAACTGCTTTTATTTTTTTCGTTTTATATTGGTACGTCGAAACCAATTACAAACATGGATGGATATGGTGTCTACTCAATATTATCATTCATTTATTCTCAGGTAACTAAGTACTAAAAGTACAGATCCATAGATATATAAAAGATAGATAGATAGATAGATAAAACTTTATTTCACTAAAAAGGCACAATACATTTTAACAATAAACAAACAAATAAATGAAACTTAATGACAAATATTACTAGTTTATATAAAAAATATGAAACAGTGTCAGTGGTGCCAAGTTAGTGAAACTGGTCCAGGCTCAGCATAAATGTTGTGGGTCGCAGAGTACTCACAACGCTGATTTTCAGCCAAAACCAAGAAAAACGTACACGCACCTCAGTGGTCAACAATATAGTTATGAAAAAAATAAAAATTTAAAAGAAAATTTGTGCATTTATACCTGTGCTGGTGATTGAGGGAAGACGACGATAGTGCTCGCATAGACAGGATAAAAAAAACTTATGTATTTAACATAACATAGATACTATAAATATCATACATTATAGGTATGTTAGTGTCTAACTTAACCTATGTTAGTAGTTGGTGACGCGTATAATATTCGCAAAGTTTGGATTCAATCTGGCTTGTGATTTTTGTATTAAAGCGGAACTACGTTTGTATGGAACCTCGAGCCTCCTGGGGATTAAGATAAAAATCTTGTGTGTGTCGTGTTTTTCTCTTTTTTTTTTCTTTTTTCTATATCGTTAAGACGGTAATGGGTACAAGCGTCAAACTTAGGGTGATTAAAGTTTAAAAAGTTAAACAACAAATAATTATAAAAACCAGCCAAGTGAGTCGAACTCACGCTAAGTCTATAGAATAATTTTATTAATTATGAATAATTTTTATTTCAAATCATAATAAATTCCTTAAGTTATAATGTGTTACATGGATTATGTTACAAAATTATAGGTTTTTGAAGTGAAAACTTCTTTAGCGGCGTTGTGCACTTTTTTTGTAATGGGTAAAAAATGTTAAACTCGCGTCAGGACACGTGACCTGATCGAAAATTCGTAAGACGGATGGTTCAAGTTTTCACTTCTGCCGGCACTCCCGGAGTGCAACCCGAATTTTTTTTAATCCACAATTGATGAGCCCTTGGCATCATCTCACCTGATGGTAAGTGACGATGATGCCGAAGACGGAAGTGGGCTTACCAAGATTCCCAAACGCAATGGAGATCTGGCTATCTTACCTTCAAGCCGGAACATATCAATGATGTTAACACTAAAAATAGGTTAAATAGGTGAAAATGCCCTACCTCCAACCAAACCGAGTTATACAAAGTTGACCCCGACCGGATTCGAACCCGCGTCTTCCTGGTGTGAGGCAAATAGACTAACCATTACGCCACTGAGATGGTTTAAAACAATGAGAGCGAACATTTACTCAAAGCTTGCAATTTGGGGCAAGATGGACAGTTATCCAGTGCTTAACGGTAATGTTGCAAACATTCCTGTACCCAAACGTTTCAGTTGGTTGTGGAAAAAGACCTTCCCTATCACAGAAAGCTTTATCTCACAGCGAGAGGCCCTCCCCACGGGTAGTGACTTGCCATGGTCTATTTGGAAACCTCTGACAAGACTGCGGACTCAAGCTGGTCGATGTAGGGAGAATATGTGTCGTTGGGGTTTCTGTGACGGAGAAGAGTGTCCATGTGGAATCAGCTCACAAACTATGACGCACTTATTTGCTAGCCCCGAGTGCGCAGGAGCGCTCCCACCGCCAATATCAGTCGAAAAACGTCCACTAATGGACAAAGGCCTCCCCCAAGGATATCCACGACGTCCGGTCCTGCGCTGCTCGCATCCAGCTGCTTCTAGCGATCTTCACCAGGTCGTCATTCCACTGCGTGGGAAACCTGCCTACGCTAAGTTTTCCGGTGTGTGGTCGCCACTCGAGAACTTTACTGCGTCAACGGCCATCTGTTCTACGAGCTATGTGCCCTGCCTGCTGCCACTTCAGTTAAGCGATTCTGTGAGCTATGTCGGTAACTTTGGTTCTCTTGCGGATCTCCTCGCTACGGATAGCTCGCTCCATTGCCCTTTAGGTGACCTTGAACCTTCTTATGAGGCCCATAGTAAGCGACTATGTCTCAGTTCCGTATCTACAGCTACGTCAGGGCCAAATATTAATTTGACAAAAGGTCTGATAATGTTCGGTATTTCCATTTCGCCCACTCTCGTTTGTTTTCATTTCATAGAAGACTCTGAGATATGCAAATAGTTGGTTCATGTTTGTGCACTCTGCTCCAGAATGTGACACCGCTTTCCTTTCCCCCCCCCCCCCCCTACCCCTGATGAGTTCGTTAGTTTGCATTCACTATGACAAAGGTTTTCAAACATTTTCCGTTCGCGGCGCTCTTTAAGATTTGGCACCTTTTCACAACGTGCTGGTCCTGCGCCGGCCGGAGCTTAGTTTCTTTCATTATTAACACAGATTTAGTACCTCAAAAAGAAAAAACGGAACCATTATAGGATCACTTGTCTGTCCGTCTGTCCGTCTGTCAAAGTCAATTTGCTCCTAAACTACTAATCGACATATCAAATGAAAGAACTTGTTGTCAGAATCTCAAATATATATTTTTTTATAATTTTAAGATAGTTTTGAAGTTATTTGTGAAAATATATTTTACTATTGCCCCCCTACCCCCCCACCCCCCTACTATCTCTGAAACTACGGGGCCTAAAATCTTGAAAAAAATCACAATATATGAAATCACAATACATTTATTTGATGACTTTAATGGGGCCCAGAAACGAAGATAACTTTTTAGTTATATCTCTACATAGAGTCGCTACTATTTCTTGTCATCCATTAATTGAAAACGCTAAATACCATAAGAACAACCAAATTCAATCATTGATGCGGCATAAGCCAACGTCGTGTTTTTACTAGTCCATATCTGGAAAACTACTAAACGGATTTTGATGAAACTTACACTGTGCCCTATGTTGAAAGATACATGATTCAATAAAAAGAATTATTGCAACTTGATTTCTAGTCTCTGAGAATAACGTGGGCAAAACACTTATTTAGAAGCCCACTTATACTAACATATTATATTATGAATATTGTGCAAATCCACAAACGGGTCCAATCGATAAACTCCTTTTTGTAAGTTGGTTAAAAAGTAGTTTACGATCCCAGTAAGTAAAGAGCTTGCGGCGCCCCGATGCCTCTCCATTGGCGCCCCCAAAGCGTCGCGGCACAGTTTGAGAACCCCTGCACTTTATGATTTAACTGTAACTATGTGTCAGTTATTCTCTTATTTCCCTTACTTAAACGCAATTGCCTTGCCTTGCCTAACTGCACTTGAGTCAAAGTTGTGTAATTGAATTTCTGATCAGGATATTTAATCTATGAAATTGGTAATCACTACATAGTATAAAACTCGGAGTGGCAATTTTTTTTTCTTATCTGTGTATAAAACAAAGTCGCTTTCCGCTGTCTGTCTGTCCCTATGTATGCTTAGATCTTTAAAACTACGAAACGGATTTTGATGCGGTTTTTTCAATAGATAGAGTGATTCAAGAGGAAGGCTTATTTGTATAATACATGCATAATATAATAGAGAAACACTGATAAATTTTAGAGGTTATAATGTGATGTTGTAAATAAACCCATTTTTTTGCGCTTACATTGCTAACGCTGGCTGAACCCTACGAGATAGATCAAAATAATGTACTACAGTATTGTACATCTTAAAAAGGTCTACAAAAAATTCTACAATAATATGTATCTATCTCTTAGGGATAACCCACAATAACCATTTTTTATGCTTTTCTTTTTAAGAGAAATAATGACTTATTTACGAAGCGATTTTAAGCAATACAGCAATAATTGTTATCCAATTAGGTACCTTAAATACATAGTGCATTTAATATAGATCAATATGGCCCTTTACAGCATGTAATTTAAATGAATATTTTCGAAGATATTTCAGACTAGCTGTTTCCCGCGCCTTCACCCGCGTGGACAACGTTTCTATGACTTTTCGAGGGTGCGCCGTGCGCGAGACGTAAGCGGCTAGCTAGCATGGAAAAATGTAGTCTATGTGTTAGTCCAAGTCGTAATCTGTCTACTTACCAAATTTCAGCCAGATCCGTTCAATAGTTTTTGCGTGAAAGAGTAACAAACATACATCCATACATTCTTACAAACTTTCGCGTTTATTAATAGCTTTTTCTCGCGGCTTCGCCCGCGTGGACAGCATTTTTATGAGTGTCTTTAAGGGTGATTAGTAAATTATGTCGTTTCCCACCTACTCAACTATCTCTTTGCAAAAAACCTCAACAATCGAGTATTTTATTAGTTCCCTCAGGAACTGCATCAGATTATGCTATTTTTTCGAATAAAAAGTAGCTATGTCCTTCCCCGTAACACAGGCTACCTGCATGCCAAATTTCATAAAGATTGGTCAAGGTGAATAAAAAAAAAAAAAAAAAAAGGCGTTGAAGCGTGAAAAGGTAACAAACATACAAACACATTTTCACATTTATAATATTAGTAAGGATTTTAAATGCAGGGATATAGCGAGAAAGCTAGTGGGTAAATAAAATAAAGCGCAAATTGTTATCCCTCTTTGCCATTGTTACGGGCAAAACATGTGCGTCTTCCAAGTGTGTTTCAGCTTATATGATGTAGTCGTTCTTACGATAATATAAGCATCAAACTTGAGTAATTGAACTTTCTAATCGGGATATTTAATATATGAAATAGGTAATGGGAAAATAAGTAACGTGCATTTTTTATTCCCTCTTTGGCGTTGTTACGGGCAAAACATGTGCGTCTTCCAAGTGTGTTTCAGCTTATATGACGTAGTCGTTCTTACGATAATATAAGCATCAAACTTGTGTCATTAAACTTTCTAATCGGGATATTTAATCTATGAAATAGGTAATGGGAAAATAAGTAACGTGCATTTTTTATTCCCTCTTTGGCATTGTTACGGGCAAAACATGTGCGTCTTCCAAGTGTGTTTCAGCTTATATGACGTAGTCGTTCTTACGATAATATAAGCATCAAACTTGTGTAATTGAACTTTCTAATCGGGTTAGTTAATATATGAAATAGGTAATGGGAAAATAAGTAACGTTCAGTTTTTATTCCCTCTTTGGCATTGTTACGGGCGAAAAATGTGGGTCTTCCAAGTATGTTTCAGCTATATGACGTAGTAGTCATTCATATCAGCTCATATACGTCCCCACCGAGGGGCTCGAGCCTACCCTGAATAAGGGCGATCGGGCCTCAGTCAACCACGCGGGTCCAGTGTAAGTGCAGGTTTCCTCACGATGTTTACCTTCACATTGTAATCACATTGGTACGTGGCAGGTTCGAACCACGACCTCCCGGACAGGAGGCGGAGGCTCTAGCCATTACGCCACCGACGCTCGACGTAGTAGTCGTTCTTACGATCGCATAATCATTAAACTTGAGTAATTGAAGTTTCTAATCGGGATATTTAATCTATGAAATAGGTGATAGGAAAATAAAGTAAAGTGCAGGTTTGATTCTTCCAAGTATATATCAGCTATATGACATAGTCGTTCTTACGAATTTTTTTTTATTAAAAATTTGAGTGCGTTTGACTGCAACTCACCTGATGGTAAATGATGATGCAGTCGAGGATGATACACGCAAACTCAATAATACAAGCATTTAAAATTTATAGCTGTTTGTGCAAATCAAAGACCTAAATATGCCGTGCAAGCGATTCTCTTTTGATGTAACTGCGTATGAGATGGATCAAATCAAATAATGGATGTTATCACATAGCGTCGTAACCCTATGCGTGTTGCTATCTGCATATCATTACTGTTTTATGACACAACCCGTGAACGCGTCTCAGGATTTTATACCTAAACTGAGACATTCGTAAAAACAAAGCTAAGTTTTCAAACAGAGTATGCTGAAATTTCTAACATGTATAAATTCGTCCAAATAGATATTACTTGGACATCGACTTTAGCGTCATATTTATGCTATGCTAGTACTTATACACATACTGTGGTTATGCTAAAAGTCGGTACTACGAATTTTTAGATAAGATAAGATAATCATCATCATCATATCAGCCGAAGGAAGTCCACTGCTGGACATAGGCCTCCCCCAAGGATCTCCACGACGACCGGTTCTGCGCTGCCCGCATCCAGCGGCTTCCCGCGACCTTCACCAGGTCATCGGTCCACCGAGTGGGAGGCCTGCCTACACTACGCTTTCCGGTGCGTGGTCGCCACTCGAGAACTTTACAGCCCCAACGGCCATCTGTTCTACGAGCAATGTGCCCCGCCCCGCAATGTGATGACGTACGGAACTGAGACATGGTCGCTTACTATGGGCCTCATAAGAAGGCTCAAGGTCACCCAAAGGGCAATGGAGCGTGCTATGCTCGGAGTTTCTCTGCGTGATCGAATCAGAAACGAGGAGATCCGTAAGAGAACCAAAGTAACCGACATAGCTCTCAAAATTGCTAAACTTAAGTGGCAGTGGGCGGGGCACATTGCTCGTAGAAAAGATAAGATAATATAATAATATTTTTATTGTTAAACTGAGTAATATAGTTGTTACAATTAATTATAATCATCCAGTTTTCCCATTTCGGGTGTACAATATTCATGGTTTAACATTTAAAATACAGTCATCATGGTATTCAAAAATTAAAATATAAAAGCAAGTAGAAATTAATTTGAAACATATTTTTCTAAAGTATAAAATACCTTCTCTGTCAACTACTCGTTTAGTGTTTTTTTTTTTAATTCAGTACCATTTAATGACTTGATATACGTTAGTTAGTGTTTAAATATTTTAGGACCTACAACTACAGAACTTATAAAAAACATGTAGCGTTTAGCTAACACAAAGCACATGCCATATTTATATAATTATGATACGTTCTTAGATATTCTAATTTTAAGGAACAAAAGTTTGTGAGTGTGTATGTTTGTTACTTCTTCACGAAAAAAATACTTAACGGATCTGGCTGAAATTTGGTAGGTAGACAGATTAGTACCTGGATCAACACATAGGCTACTTTTTTTCACACTTGCGAGCTGCTCGCGTACTGCGCACCCTCGAAAAGTCAAATAAATGATGTCCACGCGGGTGAAGCCGCGGGAAACAGCTAGTATTAATATATTTAAAGACATCGACAAAACCGATAGTAAACATTGAATTACTACTACTACGTAGTAAATAAATTATATTTTTTTGTTCAGTTAGGGATGTTTAGCGCGAGTCTTACCCACAATAGAGTAACGTAAGTTACTAACATTCATGATTTTTTTTTCTCTAATGAAAGGGTATCTGATTGAAGGGAAAACTTAACTTTGTTAATGTGTCATAATACAACAGGCCTCCCATTTTCATAACGACCGGCCCTACGCTGCCTGCATCCATCGGCTTTCTGAATTCCTTCACCAGGTCGTCGAACCACCGAGCGGAAGGCCTGCCTACGCTACGTCTTTCGGTGTGCATTGCCAGTTATGAAGTTTTTTCTGTGACTCTCAATTGGTATACCCTTGGCATCATCTCACCAACAGTTTACTCCCCAACAGCCGTTCTACGAGCTATATAGTAACTAGTATCTCATCTGTGGCTATATGCCTGCCTCACCCACAGCCACTTGAGTTGAGCTATTAATATTATGTGAGCTACCGTGTTTGTGAGCGTGAGGGAGTTCGGGCCATTGCAATAATTAATTCCTGTAATCAGGTTAGGGTAAATATATTCAATACCTAATGGCTGGCTGTCAAACAATGGCTTGGTCAAATAAGGCTCCAAGCAAACACTTTTGGTAAAAACATTGATTAAAATAATTTAATTTATCACAGAAATTTACAATGACATAATATTTTTTATCCTAAGTGATAAGCCCTTGGCATCATCTCACCTGATGATAAGCGAGGATGGTGCCGATGATGGAAGCGGGCTTACCAAGATTCGCTAACGTAATTATGTTTTGCGGCAAGACTTACATAGATAAAACGGTGGTAACCAGCTAGGCGGGCTTAGATAATGCCCTACTGTAACTACCCCTGGCTATTCCTTTAAATAGCCAAGAATAGAACACGGATGGAATAACGGATTGATCTGAAGTCTCTGAGCAATTTAACAAGATCGTTTAGAAGAATGATCATGGTTGAACTGTGGTCTCTGGTTAACAGGAGATGATGTACAGAAACGGAGAGTTCAGGACTGTTTTCCAACTCCTTGTGGACAGTTATGTTACAGGGGTAGTAGTTTACTGCTTCCCCCCGTATTTTAAATAAAACACGGTATAAGCATTGTGAAAACAATGTTCTAGATAGCTCGAACGACATCGGCGACTCCTCCGAAAGTCAGTAACCAATTGCGTTGAACCTGGGCTTGTAAACACATTGCGGGGCTAGACCTGGAAAGTGGGTTCAGGCCAGAAGAGGAGCTGAGCAGTTCGACGACGTGGTGTGTGTAGCCTATAAGACAAAATCCTGTTAAATAAATAAGGTAGAGGTGTTATGTCACGGAGCCCAGTAAGCTGTACATACACTAACTGTGTATAAGTCGGTACTACGAATTTTTAGATAAGATAATATAATAATATATTTATTGTTTAACTGAGTAATATAGTTGTTACAATTAATTATTATCATCTAGTTTTCCCATTTCGAGTGTACAATAGTCATGGTTTAACATTTAAAATATAGTCATCATGGTATTCAAAAATTATAGTATTATTATACACAGGATACCGAATATGTTTCTTAGTTGGAAACATTGGCAGAATAATGGTTGTGGAAGCCAATTATGTCTTGTCTGTTACTGGTATTTGCCGAGGGGTTGGAGGCCTCATCCGAGCGCCAAGTATTTTGAGAATGACTTGGGACTACGCAATCGTTGTATAAGTCAATTGTTGATTTACTGAGAGACAGTGCTGGTTGGAAGGATGGAACCTGAGAACTTCGGATTTGGAAACAAATCGCGGTCGTTGAAAAGTGATACCACGAGTGAACCTTGGCAGCATGTTTGGTTGTATGACACTCGCTGAAGTCATACTTTATCACACGATGTAGAGCCATATTAAAACATGGTTTGAATCGTTGAGTTGACTAAGCAAGGACTTTGTCCTCTGTGTTATAATGACCGGATATTTTGCTATATTTTTCAGTTGGAAAAACATTGATTCCGTGAATTCTGATCTTGTTTGAGAATGGTGGTGTTATCTTGGAGGTCTGTAAAGACTTCCGATTCAAGAACAGGGGATCCTGTTTGCGGACTGCGGGATATAACCATGGGGCCGGATGGTCCCTTTCTCGAGAACAATTTATTGGGTTCTAAGGAGTTTGTTTGCTTTGAAGACTGAATCTTTCTTAAAAGGGAGATTGTGATGTTTCCGTGATCTGGAAAGTATTGGGATTCCATCCCTGACGAAAATTTAATACGACAGATTACTGGGGCCTGGGAAAACAGATGGTTGCCAGGACCAAGACGGCGAAGGACGGAGCCGACCTTCTCCCCAAATTTTTTGATGTGTAACATCTTTGCTCTCGCTTTCCTGCAATTTGTGGGAGTGATTTCGTTAAATGGGACGGAAATGTGTAACATGGGACAGAAATGTGTAACAGGAAGTCGCGAAAGCGCGCGCTATTCGATCTGACGAATGAGCTTTGCTCTCGCTTTCCTGCAATTTGTGGGAGTGATTTCGTGAAATGGGCCGTCCATTTCCGTGTGTAACAGCGATTTGTTACATATCATATGCGAGTACTGTAGGTCTCGTTTTTTTATTTTATTCTTAAAGGAGTGACGAGGTGTGGAGTGCGTACTGCTGCGTCATCTGTCTCTATTCGAGATCGAGGACGCAGCCTATAAACGTGGTATCGCAAGATTGAAAATGTTGCGAGAGAATTAAATGATCGATCCTTTGAATACACACTAAACAGTAAAAGAACCGAGTTGCCACGGTTCACAACAATATAAGTAAATGAGTTCTAACCATGGACAATTAATGGCCAAAATAAATTTGTTTAAAGCGAATTTCAAAATTAAATAAATACATTTGGAAAGATCAAATGTTGACAAGATTTAAGGATGGCTTACGCAGGTTGCCAAGTTGACAGTTACACTACCACCAACCAAACCGAGTCTTACAAAGTAAGACCTTGCCAGAAATCGAACCCACAACCTCCGCTCCTGGTGTGAAGCGAATGGACTAACCATTATGCTGTGCTCACGATAAATTGTTTAATGGCTGTTTAATATAATTACTCTGCATAAAATAAAAAAATCCTAAAATTTCATTATTTAGTGTTTATTTTGGATAATCGTTTTTGAAGGCTTTTTTAGATAATAAATAAATTATTCGAAAACTTACCTTAGCATGGCGAATGGCCAGCATTTTTAATGCCTCATGCACATATTATGTTTACACTTAACGAACGTCTTCACACGCTAAACACTTAATCATTGTACGCACTAAACTTTAATTAACATTAACAAAAACAAAAACAGCCTCGTAAGGAAGCGAAACCCCTTAAATCAAAATGTTACTAATTAAAATATCACTTCACTTCACATTGTTTTAATAACACCTCTTTAAACTTTCACCATTCGAAAACGGGATGAACACTTGTGTTGTCTGGATAGATACAAACAAAAAGTACCAAAACAAACAGGCGCACGACCTTCGCTGCTGCGCCGACGCAGAGCATTATTGCAGTTTTTGCGAGTGGCACGAGCGAGCTCGCCAAACTGGTCACCGAGCTCACCGAGCTCACCGAGCTCACCGGCGCCGCTGGGGTGACCATGGTCATTTGTTGTTTAGGACAATGTAATCAGTTTATTTACTCAGTATTATAGTAATCATCATATCAGCTCATATACGTCCCCACCGAGGGGCTCGAGCCTACCCTGAATTAGGGCGATCGGGCCTTAGTCGACCACGCGACCCCGTGCGGGTTGGTCGACTCACACACAACCTGCGAGTTTGTTAGTTAATTATAGTAATACTAATTATTTAAACTTTTTTATTTTAACTTAATATTGTAATTACAGTTTAATAAATTACTAATTTTGAGATACATGTTTAAGGTAGTCCCTATTTCTGCATAATGACCAATATTAGTTGACATATTCGCTTTTAAAATAAGTACAGTAGTCTCTCCATATTGGATACTTCAAGGGATCGGAACGTTTCATAATTTAAAAAGAGGGTACCCAACAAAAAGAAGATAAATAATATTTTTTCCAAAAAATTCTTTCAGCCATAAGATAAAGTTGGAATCCCAGGAAAATCGCAACAGTCATTATTACTACCCGCACAAAAGCCTAAACTATAATCCTTAAAAACGTGTTCGCAAACACAATAAAAAATAATAAAAAAACCGGGTAAGTACGAATCAGAACTGCACACATAGGGTTCCGTACCATCATGCTAGATGACGCTAGTTTCTCCACGTTTAAAAAAACACTTTTTGTGTGGAGACCTCTCTTATTTTTTCACTTTTTCCTATCTTTAGTATTTGTTGTTATAGCAGCAACAGAAATATATCAACTGTGAATATTTCAATTGTCTAGCTATTACGGTTCTTGAAATACAGCCTGGTGACATACGGACAGACAGACAGATAGACGGATAGCGAAGTCTTAGTAATAGGGTCTCATTTTTACCCTTTCAGTACGAAACCCTAAAAAATGTGCGTGTCCGACGCACGACAGGAGTTTACTCATGCAACCATTTTTTTTCGGTCTCTGGCCACCGGCCTCGCTCGACACGTTACGGGCTCCACCCTACACGCAGCTCGGCCTTCGGCCTCACAGGGCACGCTCCGGGCTTCGCATGACCATGATTCCTTAGCCTTCGAGACTGAAAAACGTAATGACACTCTATGTAACCGTAACGTGTTACCGATCAACACTAGATTTCACCACTCATATATTTTTCATATCGGGCTCTACCTATACAGGGTGACTGGTTAGACGACGGACGCATTTTAGGAGCTGAATCAGAAGACGAAACTAAGCAACTTTTCTCAAGAAACCTATGGTCAATTCTCAAAAAAAAAAAAAAAAGACTTTTCATACAAATTGGTCAGCTCAATAGCCAACTTTGTTTTTTTTTTGTATATATTTTTCTGTATATATGAATGAATTCTAAAGGAGTAAACTACATAAATCTTCCTACCAATCCTCTATAAAATGTATGAACTTTAGTTCAACATCTGGTATACATTTAATTTTTGTCCCTTACGAATAGAATATATTTTGCTCAGATTCCTATCAAAACGAAGTTGGCTTGCTTAAAATAAAATGAATCAAGAACAGACGAATCACGGATGCTGAAATGGAACAACCAAGCTCGAATTATACTGTAAAGTGAAAGATTCTTAACGAAACAGTACCACCGGTGAGATACTAGTTACTTTGTAAACAGTACTCAATAATGTGAGACCACTGTATCTAAAGAAATTGAGTCTTAAAGCCATAACAATAAAGTAGCAGTTTACCGTTCAGTGACTTCTGTTTATGTTCAAATATATTGTGTATATTTAGAACCTTTAATAGGTCATTTATCATTTACACAGTATGCTATTGATATTATTGTATGAGCCACTGGTTTTACAAAAAAATATAATTTATTTATAACAGCGCTATCTTTAGAATTCCCGCTTAATTCATATTGGTTTATGATAAATAAACAAATACAAATTTAATTTTTTTCTTTTTGTATTTTCAATACTATAAGAACTATAATTAGATCCTATTGATGTATTTAGGTGATCTAAAATAATTTTATTATTACTATTAATACGATTTTATAACCATGCGAGAAACATAACTACATCTTTATGCACATCTTACTACACTTTGTAGCGAAAATAAAATAAATTAATGAAATAATAATTCTGGATCACAACAAAGCCATACAAAGCATGTAGCAGTACAGAAATTAAACCTATTACCTCTGGCAAATGACGAGGGTACTGTTTACAAATTTTTACACAATTTCAATCCCATCGAAAATAATTTTTTGTTACATAATTTAGCCAAGAAAATCAAGAAAACAACAAATAAAAATCACCGACCAACCCTTTTTCATCTTCCCATCAAAATATGACAGATTCCACTTTTAAAATTTATCTCGCATTTATCAGTCTAGCAGGAAATGGAACCAAACAGTTTTTATTTTGTGACGGAAAAGGAATTTCCGTTACAACATAAAGTATTTAAAAATATATTTACCACTTTATGTATTATGTATAAACAATATTGCACAATAGATAAATGACGTGAGATGTGATCAAATGCACTCATATTTTTAATTTAAAAAAATGAAAATGAAACTGAACAAACAGCTTGTGCTTACAACATTGCTAAAATTAAAAAACCGGCCAAGTGCGAGTCAGAACCGCACATATAGGGTTCCGTACCATCATACTAGATGGCGCTAGTACAAAAGATTCCGTACCATCACACTAAATGGCGCTCGTTTCTTCACGTTTAATTTTTTTCACTTTTTCTAATTTTTAGTATTTGTTGTTATAGCGGCAATAAAAATACATCATCTGTGAAAATTTCAACTGTCTATCTATCACGGTTCATGAAATACAGCCTGGTGACGGACGAACGGGCAGCAAAGTCCTGGTAATAAGATCCCGTTGCACAGAACCCTAAAAAGACTTCCCAAGTCGTTCAGTTCGTGAGTAGAAACCACTGTCAAGTTTTGTCGATGGGGGGGAATAGGGGCAACAACACAGGGCTGTGACATTGCAATGTCAGGTATGACTACATACTGTATCATTTACAAACGTTTAATGAAATATGTTACAGAAATGTAAGTAGAATTTCCGAGTTTAACTGAATTTCTGCAAAGTGAAACCACAGAAATGTCGGTTTCACCACTTTTTGTAAGCCACGCTTCAAAATTTAATTTTACTGTTAAATTACTCTGTAAATACAACTCTGTAAATTTGCTATGACCAGTCGTTTATAATTCTACTTTAAAATTCAAACACATGACTTGTCTGAAAGTATGGCGAAGGTCGCGGGAAGCCGCAGAACCGGTCATCGTGAAAATCCTTGGGTGTGCCTTGGGGTAGGCCTATGTTCAGCAATGGACGTCCTTCGGCTGATATGACGATGATGATGATCATAATATTAGGTATGTAACAAGAAACAATGTGAATAAACGTAACTGCTTACTTACATCAGAGATTACTATGTATTACTTTTTACCTATCGCACCCCCCCCCCTACCTAGGGGGGGGCGTCGTTCCGATTAGCTTTTAAGGTAGCTCAGCTGCCAAGGCTACAGGGGGTTATTAGTGGGTAGTGTGGTCTTGGGCCTGTGCATATTTATTTATATATACCTTATGTATATAAGGTGTAACAAAATTAGCTGAAACTCTTTTAACTGGTGCTTCTACCCATGAAACTGAACAACTTTCCCCATGGAACCCATAGTCAAATCGCAAAAAAAATTTGGTTCTCCCATACTAACTCGATCAGTTGATCAGCCAACTTAGTATGGGAACTTCAAATTCCTGCATATAGGCGCAGGGCTGTGAGTCCCACATAACCAGTACAGCCGGCTGTACTGGTATGCATAAACGCATTTTCCCCTTCCCCTCCGCATTCCGAGGGCAAAAAAAAATTCTTACCTACGTACGTAAATGCACTAATATTGTCTGATGACACTAATGACAGAGATATAATGTATCAGATGGAGATAACAATTTAAAATAATTGACAGTTCTTGCCACACCCTGGACACTTCATACAACGGGCCTGAAATGATAAATCTGGGTGACGAGGGGGTGAAGTCGCAATCTAGAGAGCGGCAGGGAGTGTCCATACTGTATGTTAGTACTAATATATACATTGTTCTTGCACTCGATTTTTTTTTTGCCTCTTCCGGGCAATGCTTGGTCGCCCACGTCAAAGTATTCAAAGTATATATATTAGTACTAACATACAGTATGGACACTCCCTGCCGCTCTCTATGCGACCTCACTCCCTCGTCGCCCAGATTGATACAGATTGGTTACAGTTTGGTTGTCAAACATATAGGATTTCGCCGCCATTTTGTTTGCTCCGTCATTACTTTTTTGAAATGTCATTTCTGGCCCCTTGTAATAAAGTGTCTAGGGTGCGCCAAGGTACTCAGTATTAAAATGTGGATTTAATACGATGTAGCCGATCTCGTTCCTATTTTACATATTCTTAGCAACACATGAAAACATGGTGTTCATACAAGCGCCACTAACGGTGGGGGGTGTCCACTCTCGACTAGACGGCCAGTCAGACCCAGAGGTTAAAAGTCAGTATGTTTGCAATAAAACACCGTTAAGAAAATAACGAGATGAGAGACTGGATCAAAAAAATTACTATTGATTTGATATGTACACAGGCCAGCACATCAAGCTAGACACTTTGGACTTTGTACCGTTCTTATGCCGAATGGGTATGGATCAGAATCGCACTACGAGTGTATAACTTGATGTGCTGGCTTCTGTACCTACAAAGGAATTTAGCAATGCTTTAGTAACAAGGTGATGCTAAAGGAAGATTTTTTTTAAAATCTGCTAATGGTTGCCCTCAGGCACACCGCGGACACTTCATACAACTGGCGAGAAATCCCTACTAATATTATAAATGCGAAAGTAACTCTGTCTGTCTGTTACGCTTTCCCGCAAAAACTACTGAACGGATTTGGCTGAAATTTGGTAGGTAGACAGATTAGGACCTGGATTAAGACATAGGCCACTTTTAACCACGCTCGCGAGCCGCTTGCGGCTCGCGCACTGCGCACCCTCGAAATGTCATAGAAACGTTGTCCACGCGAAAAACGTGAAACCGCGGGAAACAGCTAGTGACATATAAAAAATCGAATGACGGAACAAACAAAATTACGGTGAAATCCTATACCGAAGTAACTAGTATCTCATCTGTGCCTATACGTTCGAGAACCAAAAGGCAACCAAACTGCACCAATCTGGGTGACGAGGGGGTGAGGTCGCAATATAGAGAGCGGCAGGCAGTGTCCATACTGTATGTTAATGTTAACAGCATTGATGTGTTTCGGCTTGAAGATAAGATAGCCAGTGCCCATTGCTTTGGGGAATCTTGGTAAGCCCGCTTCCATCTTTTGCATCATCGTCATTTACCAACAGGTGAGATGATGCCATGGGCTTATCAATAGTGGATAAAAAAAATATAGTACCTACTAATCCTTTAGGAACAGAAAGTTGAATTCCCAAAATGTTGAATTTCCAGAAAGTTGACTATTTTTAGTTTCGCAAAATGTTGAATTCTTATAATGTTGAATTCCCAAAATGTTGAATTCCCAGAAAATACATATATATATACTTTGCCGCAGGTCTGTGAGGGATTTGTTAAGTCCAGGTCAAGTCCAATTTAATCTATGCACCAAACTTTATCAAGATTAGTTCAGCCTTTTTTTTAAGGTTCCGTGCCCAAAGGGTAAAAACGGGACCCTATTACTAAGACTTCGCTTTCTGTCCGTCTGTCCATTTGTCACCAGGCTGTATTTCTCTAGCTAGACAGTTGATATTTTCACAGATGATATATTTCTGTTGCCGCTGTAACAACAAATACAAAAAATAAAAAAGCGTTTTTTTAACGTGAATAAACTAGTGCCATCTAGTATGATAGTACGGAACTGAAGAAACTAGTGCCCATTACTATGATGGAACCCAATGTGTGCGGTTCACACTTGGCCGATTTTTTTGCTCGATCACTGATTTAAAACAAGAATAAAATTTCACTATTATCATATATTCGCAAGCGTTCGCAAGGTTTTTGTTACATATAAACCTTGTCCTGACAATTACAAACATAGGTACCAAAAAGAAAACGCTAAACGCGTTAAAAAATCGACTTCCATCGCAACAACTTAGTGTATTTTTGCAATAATAATTTTGTTTTTTATTAATTTACTAATAAAGTACTACCCAGATTTTGATAAAATTTATATGGGACCACGTGGGAAGCACTAGCTTTCAAATAAAAAGAGAATCATCAAAATCGGAACACCCAGTCAAAAGTTCTGAGGTAACACACATAGAAAAACATACAGTCGAATTGAGAACCTCCTCCTTTTTGGGAGTCGTTTGAAAAAAATATCCAAATCGGTCGAGCCGTTCTTAAGGCTGTATATTGGCAAATAAGCAGTGAGAAGCGCTAAGCAAAAAAATCAGGAAAATTATACCCGCTTAATTTATCGGCCTGAAAAATTTATATATTTTAAGTTACCTAGGGCCCTTGTAAGTTCATTACACAATTAGATTAATTTGACTCGATCATAAGGCAGAAATAGTTTTCGATCGCATCTGGTTGCGTACGCGGCCGTAGCCATTTTTTTATGATCGAGTCATCATCATCATCATTACAGCTCATATACGTCCCCACCGAGGGGCTAGAGCCTACCCTGAATCAGGGCGATTAGGCCTTAGTCGACCACGCGGGCCCAGTGCGGGTTGGTCGACTTCACACACAACCTTCGAGTTTCTTCGCAGGCGTGTGTTTTTTTATGATCGAGTCAAATTAATCTAATTGTGTAATGAACTTACAAGGGCCCTAGGTAACTTAAAATATATAAATTTTTCAGGCCGATAAATTAAGCGGGTATAATTTTCCTGATTTTTTTGCTTAGCGCTTCTCACTGTTTATTTGCCAATATACAGCCTTAAGAACGGCTCGACCGATTTGAATATTTTTTTCAAACGACTTCTAAAAAGGAGGAAATCCCAATCATAGCATAAATTGAAGCAAAGTGAAGCAAAGCCTGTAAAAATTTGTAGAAAAAAATATTTCTTTTCAATTTGAAATTAATATTATAATTTTCTTCTTTTCAAACAACGTAGTCTATGTTTATTCAAATTTAATTTAGTTCACTTTTTCGATACTTTTGAACGAAAAAACATTGAAAAAGTGCAAAAGTGTGGTTATTTTCTTTACTCTTTACACGTAAAGAAAAAGACAGAGACAACTGTTCAATTAATGCCTCATCTTAAATAATGCTCCGTCATACGTATAGCAATCTGTACAGGATGTTGTTTTGGTTGACAACGCCCTTTTCAGGAAGGCTTCTACTCATAAAACTTAACAACTTTCCCCAAGGAACACATGTTATTATTATTATTTTTTTTTTATTGGCCTCTCCATATAAAGCTGGTCAACGACCTGATCGATTTGTATGAAAGGACTTTTTTTGCGATTTCAGCAAAATTGTAGAACAACGGTTGTTCAGTTATTCGAGAAGAAGCACTACTAAAGAGGGCGTTGCTTCATGTCTTATAGCATCTTACTGTGTTGCTGATATAGAAACTATTTTCATCTTGCAGAAAAGAGATATCCGTGCAATCTATCAGATGCAATCACGTGAGTCGCTACAGAATAAGTTCAAAGAAATCAATATTTTAACCGTTGCTAGTCAATTTATATAATATGAAAACATCATGAACGTTCGTAAGAATTTGCATTTATTTCCTAAAAATAGTGACAGACATAATTTGAATTTAAGAAATGTAAATAAAATAGATATAGCCTTTTCAAGGCTGACTAAGGTTAATAAGTCATTTGTGGGGCAGTGTATAAGATTCTACAATAAAATTCCAGTAAATGTAACTAGTTTGTCAGAGAATCAAGACTCATGTCAAAAAATTATTGTGCTCTAGAGGGTATTATAAAATAATAGATTATGTAAATGACAAAGATATATATATATATATATATATATATAATATATAAATATATTTACACAAAGATATATTCTGTAACAAATACCATTACCTGAGACTGTAATCTGAATCATGAAATTATTTGTAATTTGTAATATTCAATAAGTTTTAAGCTATTGGCTTTGAGCGCGGCGACCGAATCAAGAAATTCCTTAACGAAAATAAAACCTAACACCCCCACTCCGCCTACCATGTAGCTCGGCCGGGCGTAACGTAACGTTACCGCGTTCTAAAAACTTACAGTGCCATCTATTAGCGATTTGCTGTACTAAAAGGATTTAGTCAATTTTACTGGTGTAAATTTTTTAGTTTTAATTTATTACATAAACATCCCGCGCCCCAAGGACTATATGGTACTGGTAAATACTGCATAAATTAAAAATAAATAAATAATTGTAATTGCATAAGTTGATAAAAAATGCTGTGCAATAGCTTTACCGCGGCAGTCCCCGAGTGCCACACGTTTTTTTTGACTATTTAAAAGTGTGTGTAAACACTTACTTAAAACTAGCTGTCCTGGCGAACTTCGTACCGCCTCACACTACTCTACACTACATTACACTTCACTACACTACCGCTACCGCTACACTACCACTACACTACTTATTTTGATTTGATTTGATTTGTTGTCGACCAAACAACGATGTACACATACAGGGTGTAAAATAATTGGTGTAGGACCCGTTAACTGGGGCTTCGACTCATCATACTGAACAACTTTGGTGAAAAAATTTGGACCCTCCATACTAAAATGCACAAAATTGGTCGATCAGCTGATCAATTTGTATGAAGAGTAAACAAATTTTTTTTGCGATTTCAGCAACGTCGTAGAACAAAAGTTGTTCAGTATGATGAGTAGAAGCCCCAGTTAACGGGACCTACACCAATTTTGTAACATCCTGTATAGGTGCTTAGCTAAGATTCGCGTGAATCAATTGCTTCAAAATGTTTGAGAGGCAGTCAACAGAGTAAAGTAGGAAACAAGTAAGAAATTATTATCCAAATGCAGAGAAGTGCCGATCCCCTAATGGCCGTCGCTAAATCACAGATGACAGCTAAAGCGAACTTTCAATAAGTCTCCCGCAGTGCGGGTCACGTAACTTCTTTGTAAGTAAATTATTGATATCGAAATTTATTTGAGAGAAAAAGCAATTTATAACAAATACTTACATTTTAAATTGAATTCAAATGATTGCAAACGTTCAAAGTTTTGTTATAATAATATCTGCTAGTGTCATGAATTTTCATGATTATATTATTGTGTCTATTAGCACACCCCGGACACTGCATACAACGGTCGTGAAATGACATTTCTAAAAACAAATGACGGAGCAAACAAAATCACGGCTAAATCGTATACGTTTGAGAACCAATCTGTATCGATTGTTAGTACTAATACATATATACTTTGCTATTAGCCTAGCTTATCCTACTAATATTATAAACGCGAAAGTTTGTAAGAATGTATGGATGAATGTTTGTTACTCTTTCATGCAAAAACTACTGAACGGATCTGGCTGAAATTTGGTAGGTAGACAGATTAGGACCGTATTAACATATAGACTACTTTTTTACGCGAGCAGCAAGCACTGCGCACTCTCGAAGAGTCATAGAAACGTTGTCCACGCAGGTGAGCCGCGGGAAATAGCTAGTTTGAAATAATTTTCGAAATACCTAAAACCTTTTAGGTACAAGCTTTAATTTAAAAATAATTTTAATTACTTCGTATTCTTCTCAGCAAACTCTTTCATTTGATATCCATATCATGGGGGTGCATAAAAAAAATAACTGATCCACCTTCTTTGGAAGTCCGCCATTTTGATTTGAGAATGACGTCACTTAGCTATCCATGCATTGTTCTCCAAACTTTACGAGTATGCAAAATTTCAACTTAATCAGAAACCGGAAATTAGGTCTAATTTTGGAAAGATTTGTACAAAACTAACTAACAGACATACTTACTAACATGGCCAGCTAATACAGGGTCTTAACAACTTTTTTTAACTGGAACTTGTACTCATGAAACTGAACAACTTTCCCCAGGAAACCTATGGTCAATTTTCATTTGTTTTTTTTAATAAAAATATTAAATTGCGCGGAATACGCCAGAATAGGTACCATTGCTGGGCGGCGCGGTCATTGAACTTTGGCCTTTGACTGTCAAGTTCGTAAACATGGATGTTATTCTGAGCAGTTTGATAATTTAATTAAAAAATAATAATTGTTCAGTTTCATGAGTACAAGCTCCTTGTAAAATGAAAGCAAATGGTTTAGAACTTCGGTGGCGCAATGGTAAATGCCGCTACCTCTTAACCGGGAGGTCGTGGTTCGAATCCTGCCACGTAACAATGTGATTTCGAATTAAGATTTCATATGTACGTTTATCCGACGCTCTTACGGTGAAGGAAAACATCGTGAGGAAACCTGCAAACGCCTGCGAAGAAACTCGCAGGTTGTGTGTAAAGTGGACCAACCCGCACTGGGTCGACTAAGGCTCGATCGCCCTAATTCAGGGTAGGCTCCAGCCGCTCGGTTGGGACGTATATGAGCTGATATGATGATTCAGAACTTATCTACTGAAAGTTTGTCGAAAGGCTACGAAATACTTTACCTCTTCGAGTTAGTCCAATCAGATGAAAATGAAGCGAAGGAAAACATTAATCTCAATTTTCATTTAGTCAAGCAGGATCGTCGTAACTATCAATATAAAGCGATTTCCCTCGTAGGGCGGGCGGAAACGTTTTTTAATTTCCCCGGGGACCATCTCCCCATTCACCGTTACACTCTCTGTGTCTGTATGCTTTGACAACCCTATTTCTTTATTGTTTTATAGCTTCCCGATTTATTTGCGCACGATTTTTTGGAACAATTGATACGTATTCACACGTTCTCTGCTACGAAACATTAACACACTGACGAATGATTGGTGGTCGGTGGCTCAACCGGTAACGACTCGCTCCCCTAACCAGAGGTGCCGGGTTCAAATCCGGACGGCCAATCTACCAATGAGTTTTTCGAAACTTACGTACATATACTCACCGATTGCTTTAACGGTGAAGGAAAAAATCGTGAGGAAACCTGCACACACCTGCGAAGAAACTCGAAGGGTGTGTGTGAAGTCGACCAACCCGCACTGGGCCCGCGTGGTCGCCCGCCCGATCGCCCTAATTCAGGGTAGGCTCGAGCCCCTCGGTGGGGACGTATATGAGCTGATATGATGAATATTCTCTTATTCCGTAGACAATCTTAGTCTTGCCGCCAAGCATCAATGTTAACAGAATTTATGTGTTTTGACTTGAAGATAAGTTAACCATTTCGTATTTTTCTCAGCAAACCCTTTCATTTGATACCCATATCAACGGGTTGCATAAAAAAATAACTGGTCCGCCATATTGGATTTAGAATGACGTCACTCAGCTAATCATGCATTGTTCTCCAAAGTTAACGTGTATGTAAAACAGCTCGATCGGAAACCGGGAAGTGGTATTAATTTAGCTTTTAACATTTGTCCCAAACTAACAGACAGACGAACTTACACCACAAGCTTATGTCAAAGTATATACCTATATATTAGTACTTACATACAGTATGGACACTCCCTGCCGCTCTCTAGATTGAGACCTCACCCTCTCGTCACCCAGATTGATACAGATTGGTTACAGTTTGGTTGTCGAACGTATAGGACTTCGCCGCCATTTTGTTTGTTCCGTCATTTGTTTTTTGATGTCATTTCTGGCCCGTTGTATGAAGTGTCCAGGAACGTATATAAAAAGTGATGAAAGCTTAATATATTTTAGTTTAAGTTTAAAATTATTCTTCAATTATTTTTTCTGTTCTTGATTTTCGCGTACTACCTGTCTCCTTGCTTTCTCTCCGAGCACTTGGTTGTCTGGTAGAAATCGCTTTCAGCGATAAGACCGCCTAAATTGTACGTCTCTTAGTTGTTAATTAAATTTTGTATATGTATTTATTTATTTTGATGTACATTAAAGAGTTATTTGATTTTGAGTTTGAATCGTCATTCTTTGATAAGATTGACTGGTATATCTCGCAGCCAAATTGAGAGTTAGCCGTTTAAAACTCCGAATAACACCGAGTCGGACGGACGGACGGACAGAGGTTAGGTTAGGTTCGTTAGCATCTCTGGTGCCTTCGTAGTTCTCGGAGCTCCGTCCGACTGGGTTTTATTCGGTGTTTTTTATTTAGTAGTTTACAAAACGGCTGGCTGATTTGTAAAACGGCTAGTATTTCCTTCAATATGGCTGTGACATAATATACAGTTAAGTCAGCCATACATGGTTTTTACATTTGTGTAACTTTGTGTAACGCAAGGTGAAGGTGAAGGTCGCGGGAAGCCGTTAATTATTATATATTTATTTATTTATTTATTAATCAAAAAAAGGGTAGGTACATAGGTAAACATTAGACTCACAGACAAACTGAATAATCAGTTTGTCCGTGGGATCGACAAGATGCGGGCAGCACAGAACCGGTCGTCGTGGAAATCCTTGGGGGAGGCCTTTTTCCAGCAGTGGACATCCTCCGGCTGATATGATGATGATATGATGTGTTTGTTGCACATCGTCAGTGTAAAGGAGAATCCGTTTTGTGGAGCGCTCCAAAGTAACTTACCGCGTTTGAGCTGCATATTATAATGTACTGGGGAATTTGTTTTTCGTGTATATGTATGTATGTGTTTATGTATGTAGGTATTTAGATTTATATGTTCCCTGCTACAGCCTGAACGGCTTGAAAGTTTTTAACGTATGAGCTATCGTTAGATTCGCCATGATCCCGTGAGTGACATAGGATACATTTTTACCCGAATGGCTAAAATAAAGGTATTAAGTTTTTACGCAATTGGGTTTTTAATTTTTATTGATTCCTAAAGTTACTTACCCTACGCACTAAAAAACCATGTCTTGCAGATTTGCCTGTACATAGACTTTTATTTTTCTCAAAACGCTCATACGACGGGTTGGTTCTCAGATAACGAAGTAACTAGTATCTCATCTGTGTCCCAGGTGCAGTTCCGCTCCAGATTCCCCCCTTCCACCTTCCCCCCTCCACCACTCTGACGTCATCTAACCGTGACGCGGCCACCTATGAGCGATCATCAATCATTACCAACGACCTGTCTCCACCACTCTCTGCTTCGGCTTAACTGAATATTAGGTAGGTACCTATATTACCTACAGTAGGTAGGTACATACCTGATCACACTAATAAACGCGAAAGTATTGTTTTTTGTTTGTTTATTCCAATTTGAGGATTGAACGGCTGAACGGATTTGATTTGGTAGGTAGATAAATTCTTGCAAGTCGCTTGCAGCTCACTCACAGCATTTCATTTTTACTTATATTTATATACCTAGAATCTTCATACACAAATAAAAATAAAATTTTGTTCGTTGATAAGCGTATAACTTGAAAACTGCTGAACCGATTTCAATAATTTGTGTTTAAAAATGCTCGTAAGAGTCGAATTAAGATTTAAGGAAGGATAAAAAGTGTGCAAGCCACTTGCGACTCGCGCACCGCGCACGCTTTATATCCACGTTGAAGCCGAGGGCAAAAGCTAGTGTAAAATAAATAGTAGTTTGTGGAAAGAATCAGAAACGACAAAGAGCCTAGCACTATGTAATACACTAGTCAACTTTGTCTGAGACTCAAACATGAAAATAAACTTTTTCGTATAATCTCTTCGAAAAAAGAAACTGGCCACCTATAAAATTTTAAACGAAATTTAATTAATTTAATTTTCGATTAAATTGGCGGCAGAAGGTTTATCTTGTTATAAAGTTTCTTCGTTTGTTGACTGGAATTTTAATTTTTTGTGTTGAAAATTGTTTTATTTTTTATCTACTCTCATATCGTAAAGTTCGCATTATCAACTTCAAAACGAGTTTATATTGGCATACTTTATAAACACAATACCGTAATTTAAAAAAAATACATTATAAAATTATTTTGTTAGAGAAATAATGTTATAATGTATTTTTTTCCATTACGATACAAGTTAAACCAAGAGATAATATCACCAACGAAGTTCCATATCATTTTTTTTTATTGGAACGCACATGCGGTTCGCGCCATTTTTACAGCAATACAAAAAGTTTTCATTCCAATTTTTACTTGTCTGTGACAGCGCCCGCTTTAACGCATGCGCGGTGACGTGTTGGTTTTTCATTGAATTTTGTTGTAGATACTGAATTTCTTGTTTAAAAATGTCTGAGATCAGTGAAAGCATTGTTTTTACCTGTCTGTGACACCGTGCGCTTCAGTGCAAACGCGGCGATGCTATGACACGTTTTGTTGTAGGCACTTACTGAATTTCGAGGGATTTTAGTTGATTCAATCCCAATGTATGAGATTAGATAAAGTAGTGTATGAAACTGCACATAATTTGGTCTTAAAACTCGCCTACGGCTCGTTTTTTTAACTTACACTCGTATTTTAAGAACCCTTATTATGCAACAGTTTCATAAACTACTATTATTTGAAATAAAGTATTGGCTTATAAGCGGTAATGCCACGCTGTCATTTAACTCAAGATGAAATGCTACGCGCTGTGGGCATGCTGGAAGCCGGAAGTACACAACGCCAGGTTGCGGATGCCATCGACTCCAACCAGTCGATAATTCGAAGGTTATGGCAACGTTATCGGCTCACCGGGAATAGGGCCGAACGACATACAGGTAGATCATGTGTAACAACTGAGAGACAAGACCGCTTTATTCGGAATATCGTTATACGGGAGCCTAAAACTACGGCGCGGCAACTGGTTGAAAGGCTGCAAACTCAACACCAGGTGGCATTCAGCACCCAAACAACCAGGAGGAGACTGCATGAAGTCGCTTTACGTTCTCGTAGGCCGTTGCGGGTTGTCGGTGGCTCAACCGGTAACGACTCGGTCCATCTAACCAGAGGTACCGGGTTCAAATCTGGACGGCCAATGTCCAATGAGTTTTTCACAAACTTACGTACATATCATTACCGATTGCTTTAACGGTGAAGGAAAACATCGTGAGGAAACCTGCACAGGCCTGCGAAGAAACTCGAAGGTTGTGTGTGAAGTCGACCAACCCGCACTAGGCCCGCGTGGTCGACTAAGGCCTAATCACCCTGATTCAGGGTAGGCTCGAGCCCCTCGGTGGGGACGTATATGAGCTGATATAATAGGCCGTTGCGGGTTGTAGCTCTCCGGCGAGGCAATGGTGCTCCACGGTTACGATGGGCACGTGTTCACCTAGAGTGGCCAGAAGATGAGTGGGCTCGTGTGTTGTTTTCTGATTAATCCAGATTCGGTTTCTACCCTGATTCAAGGAGAGTACGCGTGTGGCGAGCTTCTGGACGTCATGAATGGTTTCGTTGTCCTCAGGAAGTGCATCCCTATCAGGGGGGCACAATAATGATCTGGGCTGGAATTCGTCGTGGCAGAAGAACTGACCTCGTTTTTATACGGGGAAACATGAATGCAGAAAAATACAGTCACAAGGTGGTAGAACCGATTGTTGTTCCGCACCGAATTCAAATGGGAGAGAATTTCATGTTCATGCAAGATAAATCTCGCGCGCACACTGCAGGACCTGTTTTAAATGTTTTCGTGAACATGATATCACGCTCTTGCACTGGCCTCCACAGTCCTGTGACATGAAAGCATTTCAAGAATAGCATTTCAACAGCTTCCTCAGAACTTACGAACAGAACAAGATCTTACATCTTTCGCGGACGTGGAGCATGATACCCCAGGCTACTATTGAGAACTTGTTACTGAGCATACCAAGGAGATGTAGGTAGAGCCTAAGAAAACGCTTTAGGGGGTCCGACTGACTATTAATTTTATTCACAAATACTTTTTTTTTGTTTTTCGTACTAAACCTAGCTCTAATCAGATTTTTTCTTTCTTTACACTCTCAACTGAATATTGTACTGTTTTGTTCGTCTTGTGTTTGTAACTTTTTTTTTTGTATTGTTGTAAGTTTTTATATTTCGCTTTCAAACCAGGAATTAATTCTGCTTTTATTCATTTATCATTGTTAATTTTTAAAAATCTCAAAATTTTCAAATATCTTCGAATGAAGGTTTGAGTCTTATACAAAGTTGACTAGTGTACTTAAAAAAACTGTGAAGAAAATAGTAGGTGGCATTTATATTATAGCATAGATTTAGCCATTGATGAAGTTGGAAGTAGGTGCCGTTGTAACAGAACTTGTACGGCGTTTCGTGAACCATAGATTTACTCTGACAGGGTTGGTCCTCAGGACTCAAAGATGGATTGAAGAAGTGCAGCCACAGAGATTTTTTATGTACGATTGGGGGGAGCCCTCAGCTGAATCTTGATACCTTTACTTTGGCTCGTAGAACAGATGACCGTTGGGGCAGTAAAGTTCTCGAGGTTGACCGACGACCTGGTGAAGGCCGCGGGAAGCCGCTGGATGCGGGCAGCGCAGGACCGGTCGTCGTGGAAATCTTTGGGGGAGGCCTTTGTCTAGCAGTGGACGTCTTTCGGCTGATTTGATGATGATGACGATATTAGTTTTGTATAAATAAAAAATGCGCAATTCATTTATTCATTTAACCGTCTCCGTAGCCCAGAGGCAAAGTTCACTGGCTTTACACCGGAGGTCGCGGGTTCGATTCCCGGCGGGGTCAATTGTAAGACTCGGTTTGGTTGGTGGAAGGGCATTTTCTAAGCCCGCCTGGCCTAGCTACCACCATCTTATCTAAGTCTTGCCGCCAAATATCAATGTTGATATCATTGGTGTGTTCCGGCATGAAGATAAGACAGCCAGTTCCCTATTGCGTTGGGGAATCTTGGTAAGCCCGCTTCCATCTTCGGCAACATCGTCACTTACCACCAGGTGAGATGTTACCAAGGGTTTACCAATTGTGAATTAAAAAAAATAGGATCATATTCGCACCATTCAGAAGTAAAAAGACAAGAGGTGCCGTGGGACACCCGGCTGGAACATAGTTGACGAGCATTTATAATACCTTCTACTTTCTTCCGTCGCTCGCTACTGCTTGCTCCTCAGTCGCTCGAAAGTACAAATAGCTAAAGATTATCTAATAGAGTACTTAATAAAAATGAAAAGTTCAAAATCATTTTTCTACTAATAAGATCCGAATCCAAACCTCATGTTATAGTTCATTCGCTGAATAAGCTGCACCTTGGAAAAACACTCTTTCTAAAGGGCCGCCCTGAGTTCAATCAGTTGGGCGCGGTGGGCTGCGCGATTGAACTCAGGTCGGCCCCTTTGACGGAGTATTTGACGCGAGCCGTCAAATATTCAGCTAATTCAGCAAACGAACTTCAAGTAGAGCGTTAAACCGCTAGAACAGTCTACGATTATATGAGAGTAACTGAAATAGTCTATCCTCAGGCACCCGATGGCATTGTTGTCAATAAAAAACGAAAGCAAAACTGTCGGTATCGTATACTCTTTACAAGCTTGCAATATTTGTATGTTAGTTTGTTTAGGTCAAATCTTGCAAACGAATTCCAGAACTTCGATCTAGCTGAAATTTGGAATGAATCCGTATTCCCGATGACAATAGATCCTTTTGGTGTTTTGAAGTTGATCTGATGATGAAATTTGGACGTGGAATCGAGGTACCAAATTCGTCTTTTATTTTAAATAGAATCGTAGGAAACAATTTGGAACCGTGTAATTACGAGTATATTCATTTGAGAATTTCAATTTTTGAGTATTAATACTAATTTCAAATTACAGCTTGTACCTATCTAAAAGTTTTAGGTGATTCGTGAATTATTTCAGCCTAGCTCTCATTTTCCAAGTACTGTAACGTGCAATAAGTACAGTCATGAACTTTAATTTAGGACCCATCCAAGGTCGAATATCGTCTGGCAAAATTATTCCTTTATGAGTTACTGAGATATAATTATATCATATCAGTTGGTAATGTTGGTATTAACAGCTATTGATTTAGCGTTTTCGCCCTTATTGCGAATAAGTGATTAAACAAATGTTCCGAGAAGTGAATCCTAAATTAAAATTTGCGGCTGTAGGTATATACTATATACTTTAAAATAAATCATCATCATTACAGCTCATATACGTCCCCACCGAGGGGCTCGAGCCTACCCTGAATCAGGGCGATTAGGCCTTAGTCGACCACGCGGGCCCAGTGCGGGTTGGTCGACTTCACACACAACCTTCGAGATTCTTCGCAGGCGTGTGCAGGTTTCCTCACGATGTTTTCCTTCACCGTTAAAGCAATCGGTAAGTATGTACGTAAGTTTTTTGAAAAACTCATTGGTACATTGGCCATCTAGATTTGAACCCGGTACCTCTGGTTAGATGGACCGAGTCGTTACCGGTTGAGCCACCGACGCTTCAGTAATTTCATGTAATTTAATTCAGTTTTAGTTAAAATAAATAATTAAATTAAAATAAAACTAATATTTATTTCCATACAACAAACGTGATTTTTAAAGATAATGGTACGGAACCCTTCGTGTGCGAGTCCGACTCGCACTTGGCCGGTTTTCTTTTAAACCCACTTCGTAAGAGCTTCAAAATTACTATAAGAGTATAAACGTTGGAAGCGGGCCGCGTCGGCTACGCTGTTTCCCACGTGAATTACCAGATAAAAGCCTCTTTATGAAGATTTAAAGCGCCTCGCACGCATAAAGTCGCTATTATAGCTACAAAATGCTTCACCCTAAAGTCGCCACATCTTTATTGCGACGTGATCCTTGGTCGGTTTGTGTCTCAGGAATAATAATATTATATTGTCCGAGAAATACGGTAATAGTAGTTTATGAAACTGTTGCATAATAAGAGTTCTTAAAATACGAGTGTAAGTTAAAAAAACGAGCCGTTGGCGAGTTTTTTTATAGCATTACACGAGTGTTTTAAGACCAAATTATGTGCAATTTCATACACTACTTTATCTAATCTCATTCATTGGGATTGAATCAACTAAAATACAAAGATCAAAGTTAAGAGCAAGAAAAAAAATTCCTCGAAATTCAGTAAGTACCTACAACAAAACGTGTCATAACGCTGAATCCCAGCGCATCACTGCGCTTGCACTGAAGCGGACGGTGTCACAGACAGGTAAAAACAATGCTTTTACTGATCTCAGACATTTTAAACATAAATGAAAATTATCCACGAAATTCAGTATATACAACAAAATTTAATGAAAAACGTTATGCGTTGTAGCGGGCGCTGTCTCAGACAAGTAAAAATTGGAATGAAAACTTTTTGTATTGCTGAAAAAAAGGGCGCGAACCGCATGTGCGTTACAATGAAAAAAAAATTGATATGGAACTTCGTTGGTGATATTATCTCTTTGGTTTAATTTGTATCGTAATGAAAAAAATACATTATAACATTATTTCTCTAACAAAATAATGCTATAAAATTTTATTTTTTTATTACGGTATTGTGTTTATAAAGTATGCCAATATAAACTCGTTTTGAAGTTGATAATGCGAACTTTACGATATGAGAGTAGATAAATAATATTGTTACGTACATAAGTCGGCGGCAGATCGTAAAAATCCAGGCATTTCACCGCGGGGCTCCGAAAAATCCTTAAGAGTCCGCTGGAGTTCATAAATCCCATACAAACGTAGTCTTTGATTCACTAATTAACCAAACAAACGATTTATAAATAATTTTGTATCGATAATCGGATGACATATATATGTGTCTGTACCGAATTACTTTTATGAAAAACGAAATCGGAATCCATTATTAATCAATAAACTTGTTTTTAAGGTAAAAGACGGAAAACAAACTTATTGGTATGGATTTCTGTTTCGTTTTTCAAAAAAGTAATGCGGTACAGACACATATATATGTCATCCGATTATCGATATAAAATTATTTTAAAATCGGTTGTTTGGTTAACAAATGAATCAAATACTACGTTTGTATGGAATTTATGAACTCCAGCGGGCTCTTAGGTTAGGTTCGTTTGGCATGTCTGGCGCTACTGTAGAAAAAGGGCTCCGTCAATTTAGAATTTTTCGGAGCCTAATGATGAAATGCCTAGGCTTTTCACGATCTTCCTGGGAATATCTAAACAAGTCGCGATCTGCCGGAATTTGAAGATCGGCCGCCGACATAAATGTAACTACTTAAAATCTTTATAAGAAGATTTAAAGCGACGAATATGTTATATTCATATGTACAATGCTTAGAAATTTATTGCAAAAGTAAAGAGATATTTTATTTATTATATCGAAAGTGGTAATATTATTAAAATAACATCAAATAAATACTTAAAATAAAATACTTAAAATGGGACACCTAAAATACTTTAAATCACACCTAAAATACTTTAAATCACACCTAAAATACTTAAAATCACACCTAAAATACTTAAAATCACACCTAAAATACTTAAAATCACACCTAAAATACTTTAAATCACACCTAAAATACTTAAAATCACACCAAAAATACTTAAAATCACACCTAAAATACTTAAAATCACACCTAAAATACTTAAAATCACACCTAAAATACTTAAAATCACACCTAAAATACTTTAAATCACACCTAAAATACTTTAAATCACACCTAAAATACTTAAAATCACACCAAAAATACTTAAAATCACACCTAAAATACTTAAAATCATACCTAAAATAACCCGTCCTTCGTCATCCCCGGTGCAAAGGTGCCCATAACACTAGCAAAAATTGTCTTTTTACCCGACGCCCTAAAAGGAGAGTAATTTTTTTCGGTTTTGCATATGTATGTATGTCTGTTTCTTTGGCTGAGCCTGTAGCCTCAATATTTTGGTCCGTAATTTTATGTTAAAACGACCGTAAATCACCGTAAAGGAAAACCCATCTAAATGCAGTGCTATATTATCAGGTAGTCACGGATGTCAGTGTGTCAATCACGCAGGTTAACCGACCATAGGCACGGTCATTACCAGGATGGGTTTGATTGATACTTAGTGGAATTTGTCTCGAGCTTCGAATATACTGTTTGTACTATGGCATAAGGTACGTTAAGTTTTTGTTGCCGATTGCTATCACTAGATGCCAATTGTTAAGCCGTGTCAGGGGCCTTCAATGGCTTGAAAACTTGACAGGTGGGTTCGCCAACAGCCCTACAACTTCCACCTATCCGCACTGGGCCCCCGTGTGTAGTCATCATCATCACATTAGCCGAAGGACAACCAGTGCTGGACATAGGCCTCCCCCAAGCGTTGCCACGATCGGTTCTGCGCTGCCCGCATCCAGCGGCTTCCCGCGACGTTCACCAGGTCATCGGTCCACCGAGTGGGAGGCCGCTTTCCGGTGCGCGGTTGCCACTCGAAAACTTTACTGCCCCAACGGCCATCCGTTCTACGAGCTATGTGCCCCACCTACTGCCACTTAAGCTTAGCGATTCTGAGAGCTATGTCGGTTACTTTGGTCTCCTCGTTTCTGATTCGATCACGCAAACAAACTACGAGCATAACACGCTCCATTGCCCTTTGGGTGACTTTGAACCTTTTTATGAGGCCCATAGTAAGCGACCATGTCTCAGTTCCGTGTGTCATCACTGGCATCACACACTGGTCCAAGATCTTGGTCTTAAGACACTGCGGTATCTGAGACGTAAAGATATTGCGAAGCTTCCCGAACGCTGCCCAGCCGAGTTTTATTCGACGATTGATCTCTTTCTCGAAGTTGGACCTACCTAACTGGACTGTCTGTGCCAGATACACATATTCGGTAACAACTTCGACTGTAGAGCTTCCAACTTTCAGAGGACTAGGTGTATAGAAAAATATGGCTTAATATTCCTAAGTTTAAGAAATACCACCGAACGATACGTTACAAAAAATATGAGTACTACATCCAAGCATCAAGCTTCTGTCGGTAGCTCAATGGTATAGCGCCTCGGTCCTATAGCCGGAGGTCCGTAGATCTCATCCGCGGACGGTAATAAGCTTATTGAAAGAATTAGCAAATAATTAGAATAAGAATTAGCATCGGTGGCTCAACCTGTAATGACTCGGTCCTTCTAACCAGAGGTACCGGGTTCAAATCTGGACGGCCAATGTACCAATGAGTTTTTCAAAAACCCACGTACATACTTACCGATTGGAAAACATCGTGAGGAAACCTGCACACGCCTGCGAAGAAACTCGCATGTTATGTGTGAAGTCGACCAACCCGCACTGGGCCCGCGTGGTCGACTAAGGCCTGATCGCCCTGATTTAGGGTAGGCTCGAGCCCCTCGGTGGGGATGTATATGAGCTGATATGATAAAGAATAAGAACAAGCATAAGCTTTATGAAACTAAGAATAAGCTCTATGAAACTAACATAGCACGAAATGGTACCGACAGAAGCTTGAAAACAAATGTTTACCGATTGCTTTAACAAAACATCGTGTGGAAACCTGCATATCTGATAACTAGATGTGTAACGATACATACGTCCGGTAGGTGTTAACATAAATACCCTACACGTGACCACATGTGATGCTAAGTACACCGCCGTCTATCCCTTAAAATAGCACAGTAAGTTGTGTCACCCGTGGGAGACTAGGGTCCCTGAGAACCATCATTTCAGCTCATATACATCCCCACCGAGGGGCTCGAGCCTACCCTGAATTAGGGCGATCGGGCCTTAGTCGACCACGCGGGCCCAGTGCGGGTTGGTCGACTTCACACACAACCTTCGAGTTTCTTCGCAGGCATGTGCAGTCTCGGAGGAAGAAAAAATTAAAACGTCCTTGGTTAAATAGCTCATTATATTCAGTTAGTCAGTTCTCTCTCGCTCTAAGCGAGATATAAAAGAGTGATATAGATCTTATACCGAAAAGATATATATCACTCTTTTCTTTTCAGTGTTAAGTTCTGCGCAAGCCTACAGGTTTCCTCACGATGTTTTCCTTCACCGTAAGAGCGTCGGATAAACGTACATATGAAATCTAAATTCGAAAACACATTGGTACGTGGCAGGATTCGAACCACGACCTCCCGGATAGGAGGTAGCGGCACTTGCCATTACGCCACCGACGCTCTTTGCCCTGAGAACCAGTGCAATGTAATGTGTATTTGTGTGAGAACAACGACTGTCTTTCACACACGATCGGGTGTTGAACAACGTTTGGTCCCGCCTTTTGCCTTCATTATATTGTGTAGAGACAGTGCTGGATTTAGAAGTTCCGGTGCCCTGTGCTCTAAGTCCTTTTCTATGGGCTATTCTAAAAGTCCTCTACGTTCTTTATTTCTTTATTTCCGTATTTTTTGTAAATATCTGGCGAGCTAATTTTCTGGAGCTATTTTGCTGTTTTTTTCAACCATAAACATAAAAATAAGGGAAAAAATAATGGGGTTCTCCATACCAAAAACGTTTATTTTATGAAACATGAAGAAACTAGCGCCATCTAGTATGATGGTATGGAACCCTATGTATGCGGTTCTGACTCGCACTTGGCCAGTTTTTTGGGAGACACAACTAACTGTCTTATAAGCTTTTTTAGTTTTTTTTTTGCCTTTTTTCCAGAAATAAAGCTTTGCCTAAGTATACGATTTAAAATAAATTTTCTTCTAAACATGAGTTATTAGTATTTTCATCAATCTCCAAACAGCGGCTCCTCTAGCGTCCTAACTTCATAGATCATAGCTTATGCATTGCTTTAGTTCCACTAATATTCTCTGTTAAATTCCTCGAAGAAATTAAACCTTTTCTTGAAAAATTTACCATAGTATCAAGCGGCCACATATCGCTCAGATCACCAGTTGCAGTAATGTAAGAGTAGCGATGCATCAATACGCCTCTTTGCCGATACGATACCGAAATATCGAAAGATGCAGCCCTTTAAAAGTCAGACTGATGAACAGATAGATGGCGTAGGCTTAGTAATAAGGTCCCGTTTCCTGGCACAGAACCCTAAAAATGTAATAGAAATCACGTGAGACTGTATTATTCATCAAATGAAAACTGGTTCTGCTGCTACAAAATACCAACCGAATGGTGGGTAGGTACTGTCTGACTGTAAACAGAAAAATATTTATCTTTTGGTGCCCTAGGACTTTTTGAATCCAACACTGTGTAAAGTTTGTACTAGCTCGCAAACAAACCCGAAGAGAAAAGGGTTTCCGATAGTATCTATCTTGTTCAGGTGAGCAAGTTTATCCGATATAAATAGAAACAAATTTCCGTATTGTCAAGTATATTTTCACCATTCCGATGATTTACAATTTCACAGGATGGCAAGTATGATGATACCAAACTCAAAAACGGACTTTAAAAACCTTAAAACCTTCTCCGTGATAGATAACTCAATTATTGACCGAGTGAGCGTGAAGAGTCTCCGTTTTAGCTTGAGCAAAAATGCTTTAGTATATCCGGAACTAAGGCTGTTCTCCTCTCAAGTTCTCATTTATCAACCGATACTCGTGAAATTTTGAAAGCAGGTTTGATAATTAAATGTTTTTTTTAGATACAGTTTTTGGGTTTTTTTCAAAATGGCGGAACCATAAAGATTGAAAACTTAAAAAACATCATATTTCAGCCATTACGATCTATGTGCCCTGCACACTGTCACTTCAGTTTAGCGATTCTGTGATCCGATCACGCAGAGAAACTCCGAGCATATCACGCTCCATTGCCCTTTGGGTGACCTAGAGCCTTCTTATGAGGCCCATAGTAAGCGACCATGTATCAGTTCCGTAAGTCATCACGGGCAACACACACTGGTCAAAGACTTTAGTCTTTAGACACTGTGGTATTTGGGACGTGAAGATATTGCGAACCTTCTCGAACGCTGCCCAGCCGAGTTGGATACGTCGATTGATCTCTTTCTTGAAGTTGGACCTACCTAACTGGACTGTTTGTCCTAGGTATACATATTCGTCAACAACTTCCAGTGCAGAGTCTCCAACCTTTAGAGGGGTGGGTGTGACATGGACATTTAACATTATTTTCGTATTGTCCATGTTCATTTTAAGACCCACTTGTTGAGATACTTTACTGAGGCCATGGAGCATTGTGCTTAGGTTTTCCATAGTTTCAGCCATGACCACAATATCGTCAGCGAATCGGAGGTGGGTTATGTACTCGCCGTTCATATTGATGCCAAGTTCACCCCAGTCCAGAAGCTTGAAAACATCTTCCAGGGCGGCGGTGAAGTTTCGGAGATAGAACGTGTCCCTGTGTCACCCCTCGCTGCAGCTGGATAGGTTTTGAGTTCTGGTTCTGGAGGTGAACCGACATGGTGGCGTTTTCATCACACACTTCAACACCTGGATGTATCGATGGTCAATTTGGCACCGCTGGAGAGACTGTAGCGCAGCCCGGGTTTCGACTGAATCAAAGGCTTTCTCATAGTCCACAAACGCCAAGCATTGTGGCTGATTGTAATCTTCAGTCTTCTGTACAATCTGCGTATGTATGTGGCCTATGGTACTAAAGCCTTTTCAGAAACCGGGTTGTTCAGGAGACTGGAAGTCGTCAAACCTGCGTGCGAGACGATTCGTAATGACTCTCGAAAACAGCTTGTAGACATGGCTCAGAAGTGCGATGGGTATGTAGTTCTTCAGCGGGGCGTTGTCACCCTTTTTGAAGAAAAGCACGACCATACTTCTGTGCCATGCCTTAGGCGTTTGTCCCTCAAGTATAACGGAATTAAATAACTTCTGAAGAGCTTTTACTACCGGTGATCCACTTGCTTTCAGAAGTTCAGCCGTAATTGCATAATCAAGTTTGGATGTTAATTAATGAAATTTAAAACTTAAATTAAAATAAATAATAGTTTTAAAATATTTATATAAAATATTGCTTTTTAGGATTTTACACATACACGACAACCGCCGTCTCTCCCTTAAATAAGACGTTAAATGGTGCAACACGTTAAGAGAGAGTTCATTTACATTTTATTATAAACTAGCTGTCCCGGCGAACTTCTTTCCACCTTACACTGCACTACACTACCCTACCCTACCCCAGCCTACCCTACACTACACTACATTACCCTACCCTACCCTATACTACACTACACTACACTACCCTGCCTACCCTACCCTACACTACACTACCCTACCCTACTCTACTCTACTCTACCCTACCCTATCCTACCCTGCCCAACACTACCATACACTACCTTATCCTAAAACCGTCTACTCACAATAACGAACTCAACAAAAAAAGAATTAGCGAAATCGGTCCAGCCGTTCTTGAGTTATAAATGGTGTAATTAACACGACTGTATTTTATATATAGATTTAGTATAAATTACAACTCCTATACGACTTTATTAAAGGCGAAGCATCAGTTTTCCTTAAGAAAATTTAATACAATGAGTCTTATGTTTATTGGCTCTGTGCACGAGTTCAGCGCCACCTAGCGTCCGCAACTTTCTTGGCTCTGACGTTCTTTCATTTAATCACGACGTTGTGACAAATATTATTATAATCCAAAATTATCTATTTATTTATTTCCAAAATAACTGTGTTACCTTGATTTGGGTGGAGAAAGGGTTGTAAAATCATTTTTGGACATTTAAATCAAATGAGGTATGTAAAATTAATTCAAAAAGTGTGTTTTATTTTGAACATGTCAGGGTTTGTTTACTTCATTTTTAGTTGTAGTTTTACTGTAAAACAAGAAGATAAAGCTACTTTAATGGTTTCATTCAATATTATTAAATATATATATAATTGTTCCTGTATCCCTAGTGATAAGTTAAATATCGTTTTCAGATCGTAATGTATATTATTTTAAGGACCGGGTTTTATTAAAATTAGGTAACCAAGTCTGAACAGTTTACATGAGATATGACGGATGACAGAGCCAACATTATTTTTACTTTTGGCCACTATGAGCGCTGCGATCGATTATATTACCCCCACCTAGAACTTTGCACCCAGCGAATACTAAAGCTCAAATATTTATATAACACTAACATCTACGTAGATAAAACAAACGTGACATTTTTTGGCCTTAGATAAGGAAAACCAAAAGAAAAAAGTGTTTTGCATGTTAAATTATTTTTTAACTGATTCTTTATCTCAGTTTTAAAAGGCAAAATGGCAACAATCAGTTTTAATTCAAATTCTGGTTGACGCACCTTCGAGTACAATATGATGTTGAAAATGTACGCAGATTTATAAATATCTTGAATAATTTACAATAAACATACGAAAAGATTAAAATCTTACATGACCATTATATCAGCTCATATGCGTCTCCACCAAAGGGGCTCGAGCCTACCCTGAATTAGGGTGATCGGGCCTAAGTCGACCACGCGGGCCCAGTACGTATTGGTCAACTTCCTTTGAGCTTCTTCGCAGGCGTGTGCAGATTTCCTCACGATGTTTTCCTTCACCGTAAGAGCGTCGAATTACGGATAAACGTTCATATGAAATCGAAATTCCAAAAAACATTGGTACGTAGCAGGATCCGAACCACGACCTCCCAGACAGGAGGTAGGCACCCCATCCGCTACATGCTGACGCTGCTGTTACATGATAAGTCAGTATAATTTCAGTTTTTAGCAACTCGTAAAGTCTAAATCTTTATCTATAATTATAACATGAATCTCTATTTCCCTTGGTCATCGCATCACGCGTGAACGGCTGGACCGATTTCGATAATTCATTTTTTGTTGAGTTCGTCATTGTCAGGAATAAGTAGGATAGGGTAGGGTAGTGTAGTGTAGTGTAGTGTAGTGTAGGGTAGGGTAGTGTAGGGTAGGGAAGGGTTAGTTTAGCATAGTGTAGGGTAGGGTAGGGTAGTGTAGGGTAGTGTAGTGTATTGTAGTATAGGGTAGGGTAGTTTAGTGTAGTGTAGGATAGTGTAGGGCAGGGTAGGGTAGTGTAGTGTAGTGTAGGGTAGAGTAGGGTAGTGTAGTGTAGTGTAGGGTAGGATAGGGTAGGGTACAGCAGTGTAGTGTAATGTAAGGTGGTACGAAGTTCGCCGGGTCAGCTAGTATTAAAAAAAGCAACTTTTTTTGGGTAAGTCTCGTATGTAGGTCTCAGATATAATTGAACGCCCTTTTTAGATCAAATAAATGAGCACGTAATCGACTAAACGGCAAAGGTCTAGTTTAAGGCTCCCCCGTCCCTAAAATTAGCAACTCGATTCACGACGTTTCAAACGTCGAACGAAATAGCTTGAAAAAAAGTTCTTGTCAGCTCGTACTGCAACGTGGCTGTCAATCGGTGCGGAAGAATCGTACGAAAATTGTGTTTTTTTTTATTCATTATAAAAGAAATAAGAAGAACTTAAAAAGTAAGAAAACAGAATCATTTTTTATTGGTTTTTTTTAAGAATTTTATAAATTATCATAACGTTTCGATTAAAATTGCAGCAGTTATATGGTTAAAACTACAAAAAAAGATGCAACTGGATATATTTTTTAGGTCTTTGTATTAAAAACCGCATCAAAATCGGTTCATTCGTTTAAGGACTACGATGCCACAGACAAACACACACACAGACGTTGCCTTCAAACTTACAACACCCCTATTTTTGCGTCGGGGGTTTAAAATAGAATTCAAGGAAATCAAAATCAAACCTCATATTCTGTAAATTACAAAATAAAACTTTTTTTTTTCTTTTGGTAAGCCCTTGGCATCATCTCACCTGATGGCAAGTGACGATGATGCCGAAGATGGAAGCGGGCTTACCAAGATAATAAAAGAGAAGGTTTTTTACTATAAAAAAACCTTTTTCTATAAAAAAAAACCTTAATTGAAAAAAAAAGTGGTGACAAAGTTGGCCTTAAGAATATTAAGTCCAAAGTAACCCGAAGTAGGAGGAAAGATACAGCAGGGTAGATAGTTAGTGGCTCAATTCCACTTATCACCCGCCTCTTATCAATTAATGAAACTGCTCCCGAACCGCACGATAGTGGTTATCTGCTCTGTGGCGCTCAAATTACACCGAAGTGAAATTCAGATGATAATCAGGTACAGTTCAAAGAAATACGGTGCATTGAACTGGTTTTACATTGTTCTGTTTTACAGAAAGTTTAAATTGAATTAGTTAATTGATTAGATCATCATCGTCATCAACATCATCATCATCATATTAGCCGGAAAGGCCTCCCCCAAGGATTTCCACGACGACCGGCCCGGCGCTGCCCGAGTGGCGACCGCGCACCGGAAAACGTAGGGTAGGCAGGCCTCCCACGCGGTGGACCGACGATCTGGTGAAGATCGCGGAAAGCCGATGGATGGTTAGATGAATAATATAAAACTATTTTCTATGGTTCACTAAGTTGTCCTTCTGCTGAAGTCGGGTAAAAAGCTTTCTCGCGTTATTTTCCAAAATGTCTTATTTTTTTATTTATCAAATTCACAAAATTTTATAATTCTTACTAATATTACAAATGACAAAATATGTTTGTTTGTTTTTTTACCTTTTCACGCCTCAACACCTGGACCAATCTTCATGAAATTTGGCCTTCAGGTAGGCTATGTCACTGTGAAGGACATAGGTTTCTTTTTATCCCGTAAAAATAGCACAGTCCGATCCAGTTCTTGAAGAAACTGAAAAAATACTCTTTTTTTGGTTAATTTCTGTAATATCGCAATGGAATAATGGATTGTTGTGTTTTTTGTACAGAGATGGTTTAGGGGGTGGGAAATGATATAATTTACTAACTAGCATATCCTGACATAAAGGGTTTTCCATTAAGGACATAACAAAAAAAAACTTGAATAAAACACACAATTTTTAAGATTTTGAGCTCAAATTTATTCCAGGTGTTGTTGAATCATCATCATCATCATATCAGCCACAAATCGTCCACTGCTGAACAAAGGCCTCCCCCAAGGATTTCCACGACGACCGGTCCTGCGCTGCCCGCATCCATCGGCTTCCCGCGACCTTCACCAGGTCATCGGTCCACCGCGTGGGAGGCCTGCCTACGCTACGTTTTCCGGTGCGCGGTCGCCACTCGAGAACTTTACTGCCCCATCGGCCATCTGTTCTACGAGCTATGTGCCCTGCCCACTGCCACTTCAGTCTAGCGATTCTGTGAGCTATGTCGGTTACTTTAGTTCTCCTGCGGATCTCCTCGTTTCTGATTCGATCACGCAGAGAAACTCCGAGCATAGCACGCTCCATTGCCCTTTGGGTGACCTTGAGCCTTCTTATGAGGCCCATAGTAAGCGACCATGTCTCAGTTCCGTAAGTCATCACTGGCAACACACACTGGTCAAAGACCTTAGTCTTGAGACACTGCGGTATTTGGGACGTGAAGATATTGCGAAGCTTCCCGAACGCTGCCCAGCCGAGTTGGATTCGTCGATTGATCTCTTTCTTGAAGTTGGACCTGCCTAGCTGGACTGTTTGTCCCAGGTATACATATTCGTCAACAACTTCCAGTGTAGAGTCTCCAACCTTTAGAGGAGTGGGTGCGACACGGACATTTAACATTATTTTCGTCTTGTCCATGTTCATTTTAAGACCCACTTGTTGAGAGACCTTACTGAGGCCATCGAGCATTGTGCTTAGGTCTTCCATAGTCTCAGCCATGACCACGATATCGTCAGCGAATCGGAGGTGGGATATGTACTCGCCGTTGATATTGATGCCGAGTCCACCCCAGTCCAGAAGCTTAAAAACATCTTCCAGGGCGGCGGTGAACAGTTTCGGAGATATAACGTCTCCCTGTCTTACCCCTCGCTGCAACTGGATAGGTTTCGAGTTCTGGTCCTGGAGGCGAACCGACATGGTGGCGTTTTCATACAGACACTTCAACCTCAACATGTTGTTGAATAGTTACATTTTAAGAATGAAATTCGATTTCGGCCATATGGCCACCACGGCTCGATTTACAGCGGTGGATTCTTTGAACAAAATTTTCGGCAACTCTGGCACATAATTCGACTGGAACGTTGCGAATTTCACGTATGATGTTGTCTCTGAGCTCATTTATCGTTGTTGGTTGGTTGGCATAAACCAAAGACTTGATGTGACCCCATAAAAAATAGTCTAATGGCGTTAAATCGCACGAACGAGGCGGCCAATCGACTGGGCCGTTTCTCGAGATAACACGTTGACCAAATTGTTGTTGCAATAAGTCCATTGTAACGTGTGCTGTGTGGCTTGTGGCACCGTCTTGTTGAAACCACATATTGGTGATGTCCATACCTTCCAATTCGGGCCAAAAATAATCTTCTATCATGGCTCTATAGCGCTGGCCATTGACGGTAACATGACGATCGTTTTCATCGACGAAAAAATACGGCCCAATCACTCCTCCGGCATGAAATCCACACCAAACAGTATTTTTTTGTGGATGCAATGGTGATTCATGAAGCACATGTGGGTTTGTTCCTTGCCAATAACGCATATTTTGCTTATTGACAAAGCCATTGAGCCAGAAATGAGCCTCATCGCTGAAGATGATTTTGCGATGAAATTCGTCATCATCTTCAAGCTTACCCAGCATCCAATTGGCGAAGTTTCTGCGCTTCAAATGGTCAAGTGGCTTTAGTTCTTGAGTCAACTTGATCTTGTAAGGGTGTAGACCAAGATCCTTACGCAAAATACGCCACAGTGAGGTGCGAGAGATGCCTAACTCCTGTGAACGGCGCGGAATCGACCGATTTGGCTCATTTTGAACAGACGCACTTACGGCCGCGATATTTTCAGCGCTTCGAGCGGTACGCTGTCTTACTGGCACCGGAACATCCAACAGCGAAAATGTTGATTCAAATTTTGTCACTATAGCACGCACAGCTTGTCGGGTGGGACGATTATTACGACCGAAAATTGGAGTAAGCGCTCTTAAAGTTGCGACCACCGACTCAGAATTTCGGTAATAATTTTTAATTATTTCCAAGCGTTGTTCGTTCGTGTAATTCACCATGATAAAAATGTTGTATTTACTGAGCAAATTGACATTGACAGTTCATAAAAAAAGTTTAAGGGTGCGTTCATATAAAGATGCAAAATTGTTATGTCCCTATTGGAAAACCCCATAGTTCCCGAGGGATCTGGGGAAAACTCATTTTCACGCTCGCATACGTCGGCGTCGCAACGGATTCAAGTATATTTTGTATAGAATTGGTTGAGGGGGCGGGAAGTGACATATACTGCTAATCAGAATAGCCCGATATAGTTCCTGGAGGATCTGAAGAAAACTCACGTCTACGCTCGAGCACTACTCACCCTCAAAGACAGTCATAAAAACTATGTCCAAAAGCTAGTTAGTTACATAAATAATGCTAAAAAAACTATAACGATAATAAAAAAAAGTGTCTCAAATGGTTAGCCACAGTGTAAATGATATATACAGGCGTTCAACGGAGCGGTTATCGATGACTCGACAGTGCAATCGTGCCGAAGATCGAGCGGAGACGCGGGAGGTCCAGTCCTAGATTTCATGGTCAAATCTCGGGACACTTCATACATTCAGGTGGCGTCGACCGAGCCCATGAGCAGTTTACGAATACCAGTGACGTCGGCTTTGATGTTAACATCAAGGGCGTTGGACCACTGTATGGATCCTTACACTGTGAGCTAGCAGTCAACCAAGGAGATTGTAACTTATAGGTAGAGGGAAGAACGCGCTATAAGGATTAAATCCAGTCCTTATTTGAGTCGTACATAATCAAAGGTGGATAAGTGACGATTTTGGTAAAAAATGGCTGTGAATGTGGCAACACTAACATTTTTGAATACTTTTTACCAATATTATCTTTTCCGAATCAAATACGACTAGTTCTCATACAAAAACCACTACAAAGCGACAGGTTAGTTTCAATTCCGGCCACCTTACATATTAAAAGTAAAGCAGTAAAATCGTACAACTTAGCCATAATGTGGATAGCCGCCTTTGTTTATATGTCGCAGGATTTTGATAAAATTGGGTTTTTGATCAAAAATCTAGGTTTTACAATTTAAACTAAATTTTATCATAAATATAATATGACTCATTTATTTTAGTTTCAAATGACAAGGTGGTCCCTGTGTCCGTTTTTAACTTATTCAATGGACATCGTGCTAGAAAGAAATGACAGGACTATGAGATGTGCTAGAATTCGGACCGACTATAATACTTAATGAGCGCTACCTCCCGTAATAGAATATTTTATATGGAAAATCTATGAACTTCTAACAAATCCAACTGCACATCTTAAGTTGGTCTACTATTAGATACTTCTAAACCAAAAAGCCTACTGGGCCGTGATTGTTTTCCTTTTTACCCACGACGGAACGGAGATTGTTGAAATTTCATATAGGAAAGGCAGCCCCCGACGGATATTCCTCGGTTATGTATTATGGTAAAATTATTATCGCTACATCTAAGTATATCTTCGAGAAACAGACACGTTAGGAAAAAACTGTAAACATCGATATTCATTGTTTAGATACTTAAGTATATCTATTACCGATTTCTCGAGATATCAACTCTTTTTTAGAAAGTATTTTTACGTCTTTTATAATATTTCGTTACATAATAATTGGGTTAAGTCGGGGGTTTTGAGTTAGTTTATTCTTTTTCGATGAGATTTTTACCGTCGTGGGTTTTTTTCAAAATTTTTAATTTTAAATTGATTATAATTATGTCCAATTATTTTCATATATTTTTTCAGATGTACTGAAATAGGTAGCTGTTTAGCTGGGTGGGGGGAGAGGGGACACTTGACTGTAACAAAAATTAACAAGTTAAAAGTTGCTTAATATTTCACAAAACAAACCCTGAACCGAAAATGGTTTCAGCGAACCCTCAGTAGTATTGAACGACCTATTCAAAGATACCTTACACGACAAGGTGGTCTTCTGCTTAGCGTGTGTATGGCAGACACTACACTGTAGCAGCCCAGAATTTGGCCACGTTAACAGCATTATCAGCCGCTGTCTCATGGTCTTCCTGCGTGCAGATGTAGGGGCACGCAGGGCACGATGTCAAATGTGTCATCGTTTGAACTGCACCGCACAAACAGTTTAATTCACTTTCACCCAAAAATCTCCACCTGACCATGTTTTCTTTGCTCCGAACGGTAGGTGTAACCTTTGGCAGGACAAAGTAAGCTTACCAACACCCTTCGTCCCGATAGCAGAAAGCCTTCCCCCTGGACATGACTTGCAATGGGCGGTTTGGAAGTTTTTAAATAGACTCCGGACAAGGTTGTACGTCTTTGAAAAAAAATCACCCCATCTTTACTGGGGAGGTTACTCATAACTCATTTATTGGTCATCACATCAGCTCATATAGGTCCCCACCGAGGGGCTCGAGCCTTCCCTGAATTAGGGCGATCGAGCCTTAGGCGACTATATCTCGATTATATCTTATTATAAAAAATGTATCTTATGTCGCTTACAGGATGAAGACGAATCTAACGATAGCTCATATATTAAAATCCTTCAAGCCGTTCAGGCTGTAGACATAGAAATCTACATACATACATACACTCGAAAAACATAACCCCTACTTCTGAGGCAGTCGGGTAAAAAATCATAACCCTCCTTCTGAGACAGTCGGGTAAAAAAACATAACCCTCCTTCTGAGACAGTTGGGTAAAAAAACATAATCCTCCTTCTGAGACAGTCGGGTAAAAAACATAACCCTACTTCTGAGACAGTCGGGTAAAAAAACATAACCCTACTTCTGAGACAGTCGGGTAAAAAAACATAACCCTCCTTCTGAGACAGTCGGGTAAAAAACCATAACCCTCCTTCTGATACAGTCGGGTAAAAAACATAACCCTGCTTCTGAGGCAGTCGGGTAAAATATATAACCCTCCTTCTGAGGCAGTCGGGTAAAAAAGTGCCTTTTCCGCATAAAAATCAAATATAAATAACCACTGTTTATTAATAGTAGTAAATTAAATATTACTTGCATGACTTCATGTTTTTACACTTCTCATGCTTGTTAAGTTGTTTTTTTATGTCAAGAGAAGACTGCATTTTCATCCTCTTGTGCATAAAATATTTTTTTCATTCAAGGCTAAGGCAATTAGGCCTTACAGACACATACACAATACAACTCCATTTAATAGAAATATTTTTATGAGATTTAGGTAATATCTTGATATAATTACGATATTAGGTTGACTGGAATAGATCCCGTAAGGGATAAGTCCGCCTTTATATCATACACATCTGTTTTATTTTCTGTATTCAAACATATCAATAAAGAGTTTACAAAAAAACTAACAAAATACAAATAACGCAAATATATATAACTTGGCATTAAGGATCTTACCATAGTCAAACATCACATCATCATCATATCAGCTCATATACGTCCCCACCGAGGGGCTCTAGCGTACCCTAAGTTAGGCCGATTGGGCCTTACTTGACCATGCGGGCCCAGTACGGTTTGGTCGACTTCAAACACAACCTTCGAGATTTTTCGCAGGCGTGTGCAGGTTTCCTCACGATGTTTTCCTTCACCGTAAGAGCGTCGGATAAACGTACATATGAAATCGAAATTCGAAAACACATTGGTACATGGCAGGATTCGAACCAAGGCCTCCCGGACTGGAGGTAGCGACCCTTGCCATTGCGCCACCGACACTCTCAACGTTACAAGTCGAAAATTTAAAAAAGTAAGAAAATTTGTGTGGCGGGAAACTAATTATTCGTCGAAACTAGCTAAAATTGTTGTACTGCGGTTGAGTATACATTAAATTATTGGTAATTAAACAATGTTGGTTTATTTCCTTGCAATTAAAGTGAAAACCAGAGGGTAAAACTTGAGCATAAAACCCCTTTTAACTCTCGACGTGACTATCGACCCTCACCGTACCGGCTAGGGTGGCTATACGAACGTCTTGTGTAAAATGGCTCGTTTTATGCTCTTGTTTTACAATCTATTATTACACGCTGATGAACGAATATTTTGAGATTAAGGAATAAACTTATGTTCTCGATAGTTACTGGGGGAAGGAAGTGACAAAGACTACCAATTAGCATAACCCGACATAGTTCCCAAGAAATATGGAGAAAACTCACTTTGACGCTTTCACGAGCCGCTTGCCCTCGAAGATAGTCGTAGAAACTACATATATATGTCCACGCGGGTGAAGCCGCGGACAAAAGCTAGTAAATTATTAGATTCAAGAGTTATAAATTTAGCAAAACTTCACCGATTATGCGGGGTGTAACAAAATTGGTATAGGTCCCGTTAACTGGGGGTTCTACTCGTCATACTGAACAACTTTCTCCAAGGAACCCATAGTCAATTCTTGAAAAAAAAATTTGACCCTCTATACTAAAATGCACAAAACCGGTCGATCAGCTGATCGATTTGTATGAGGAGTAACATTTTTTTTTACTTCTTCAGCAAAGTTACAGAACAGAAGATGAGTAGAAGCTAAGTATATATATTAGTACTAACATACAGTATGGACACTCCCTTCCGCTCTCTAGATTCCGACCTCACCCCCTCGTCACCCAGATTCATACAGATCGGTTGTAGTTTGGTTCTCGAACGTTTTCGTATATGATTTCGCCGTGATTTTATTTCCTCCGTCATTTGTTTTTGAGAAATGTCATTTCACGACCGTGGTACGTAGTGTCCGGGGTGTGGTAGAATCCCCAGTTAACTGGACCTACACCAATTTTTTTACACCCTGTATAACGTAAACAAGAATGCAGCTGCGTTAATAAAACATCAATCTTAATAAGCGTCATTATCTTCAGACAATATCAGTTATAGCTATTCATTATTTGATTGATTTTGTTACCGACTGTCCCTCGGGAAATCACTGACGTAAAGACCAGCTCGATCGACGGACGATAGAGCTCCAAGCGGCTTTTCTTATTTTCAGTAAGATACTTCAAAGTTCTTAGCTCGTATGGATTTTGAAGTATACAAGTATTATAGTATACAGGGTGTAACAAAATTGGTGTAGGTCCCGTTAACTGGTTTCTACTTATCATGCTTAATAACTTTTGTTCTACGACTTTGCTGAAATCGCTAAATAAAATTTTACTGTTCATACAAATCGATCAGCTGATCGACTAATTTTGTGCATTCTCCTTCAAAAAAGGAGGAGATTCTATGTTCGACTGCATATTTTTTTTATTTTTAATGTATGTTCACCGATTTCTCCGTCAATGGTAGACCGAGTTTCTTTTTTTCTTTTTTTTTCGAAAGAGTATACTCCTGTGGGGGTCCCATTGTCACCAAGTCAGGATCTGATGATGGGATCCTAGGGAAATCGAGGGCAACCCTCAAATTTTATAGGCACTTATTACATGATTCATATGTTTTCTAAAGCTATTAAAATACTTGCGTCTGTTAGTCATCATCTCATGTTGATAAGCTGATGAAGGAACGTTGTCAGATAGCATTATCACTAAAAATAAAGAATACAAAAATTTAAGTTTAAAAAAACTAAAAACCGACTTCAAAATGAAATTCACTCAAAAGTATCATCTCATGTTGATAAGCTCATGAAGGAACGTTGTCAGATAGCATTATCACTAAAAATAAAGAATACAAAAATTTAAGTTTAAAAAAACTAAAAACCGACTTCAAAATGAAATGCACTCAAAAGTATCATCTCATGTTGATAAGCTGATGAAGGAACGTTGTCAGATAGCATTATCACTAAAAATAAAGAATACAAAAATTTAAGTTTAAAAAAACTAAATACCGACTTCAAAATGAAATGCACTCAAAAGTATCATCTCATGTTGATAAGCTGATAAAGGAACGTTGTCAGATAGCATTATCACTAAAAATAAAGAATACAAAAATTTAAGTTTAAAAAAACTAAAAACCGACTTCAAAATGAAATGCACTCAAAAGTATCATCTCATGTTGATAAGCTGATGAAGGAACGTTGTCAGATAGCATTATCACTAAAAATAAAGAATACAAAAATTTAAGTTTAAAAAAACTAAAAACCTAGGTACTCAAATTAGAAAAAGAGAAAAAATAAGGGTACCCCATACAAAAAACGTGTTTTTTTAAATATGAAGAAACTAGCGCCATTTAGTATGATGGTTTTTGAAACATGAAACTAGCGTCATCTAGTATGATGGTACGGAACCCTATGTGTGCGGTTCTGACTCGCACTTTGCCGATTTTTTTTGTGATGGCAAAAAAATCGAAGTTGGGACTTTGATGGGGATCGATTGTCTTACACTAATAGTCTAAAAAACAAAAAATATAATATGTGAGTGTGTGTGTGTATGTACGTCCGTCCGGTGCTCTATTTTCCAAACTACTGGACGGATTTGGGTGAAATTTGTGTGTGATACGAACTTAATTTATTGGTGGAGAAATGAAACCACATGGATTGTTGTACAGGAGGAAGTGACATTTTTTATTTTTTTTTTACTTAGTTATAGCATAGACAATTTATTTGAATCTATGGTCGTATTGAACAGATTGGGGGCCCTCATAATAGTTATATGGCTAATATGGAATACAAAAATTTAAAAGAGTTAGTTTATAACTAAATAATATTACTTAATTAAGAAGATACATGTACCCTAAAACGATTTGTTTTTATTAAAGAGGAAAGTAAGAATACTTATGTTTGTTTTTATTTACTTGTTGAAATTTTTAAAATTACAATTACAAATTATGAGTAGATAAGTTCTAGTAGAAATGCAAACTTAAAATTATGGATAGATAACTTCTAGTCGAAATAAAAACTTAAAATTATAGACATACTTAAAATTATAGATAGGTAAGTTCTAGTAGAAATGCAAACTTAAAATTATGGATAGATAACTTCTAGTCGAAATAAAAACTTAAAATTATAGACATACTTAAAATTATAGATAGGTAAGTTCTAGTAGAAATGCAAACTTAAAATTATAGACATATACCTGCTTAACATTAGATAAGGTGACTGGGCCACCGGGAAATATATACCATATAAAAGTTCTAATCATTGATGGGCAAAGGACAAACATTCATGATGCTAGTTTTTACTATGCCTACTTTAGGTGTTTTTACATCTAACGCCCTAACCTTGCCATCTTTGCCCGGTATTACATTAATAATTCTGCCTACTGGCCATTTTAATGGTGAAATATTTTCTTTTCTTAGAATGACCATTGTGCCTTCACATAAGTTGGGTTTGTCGTTTTTCCATTTAGGTCTACTTTGTAGCATAACTAAATACTGCTTATGCCACTGGTTCCAGAAATTTTGTTGGATTTGTGTACATTTTTTCCAAAAGCTTAATTTTCCAACGTTTGTGCCGATTAAATTTAATTCAGGGTAAGAAGTCAGAGCTGAACCAGTGAGAAAATGTGCAGGTGAAAGGTAAGACATATCGCTGTTATCTCTAGACATAGACGTAAGCGGGCGTGAGTTTAAAATTCCCTCAATTTGTATTAAAACTGTATAGAGTTCTTCGTATGTCAACACAATATCCGAAATTACACGTTTCATGTGATATTTTATGCTTTTAATACCAGCCTCCCACAAACCTCCAAAGACAGGTGAGTACGAGGGGATAAAATGGAATGAAATCCTTTCTGTATTACAATAGTCATGAACAGCGGTCTGATGATCTATGGAACACTGCATATCGTGTAGCTCTTTTAAGACATTATTGGCACCTTTGAAATACGTGCCGTTATCACAATAGATTTTGGTGGGTTTATTTCTGCGGGAAATAAACCTTTTTAAACAGGCCAAGAAGGTATTTGTGGTCATGTCCGAGGCCAATTCTATGTGAACAGCCTTCGTGGTAAAGCAAACGAATATGACCACATAAGCCTTAGTTATTACTGGATTTCTTATTCTGGTCTGTTTTACATAAAATGGTCCAGCATAATCCGTTCCTACAATTTGGAATGGTCGAGACATATTAACACGATCAATCGGCAGGGAGCCCATCAGCTGTGTAGTTGCTTTTGCCTTTAACTTAAAACATATCAAACATTTATGCAAAACAGCTTTGATTTCCCTGTTAGCGTTGATTAGCCAATACCTCTCATTTAAAGAGCTGAGAATTAGCTTCTGCCCTGCATGTTTCAATCTCAAATGTTCGTTTAAAATCAATATTTTTGTTATATGTGATTTCTTTGGTAATATGATAGGATGACGTTGTGTAAAGGGTAAATCTGCATTTTGTAATCGTCCTCCTACCCTTAACAGTCCTCGTGAGTCGAGGAACGGATTTAAAGTGTTTAAATTGGACTTTAAAGTATTGTTCGATTTTAATAATTTTATGTCATTTGCAAAATGATTTTGTTGATCGAGTTTTATTATTGTTTGCAAAGCAGATTCTAATTCTCCAGGGACTAAAAATCCCTGTTTTTTGTTGTTTACATTTTCTTTTTTACAATTGTGAATAAATCTTTTTACATAAGAAAATATTCTTGTCATTTTTTCAATATCAGAATATTTGTTCAAAATATCAGTGAATGAACTTGAGGTGTTGCAAGAATGACACGCTTTTTCTTTTAGTTTCAATTCTGGAATTTCAGTTACGGTTTTTTCCGCGGCATTACAATGAGTGTAATCAATTTTATGTAAATATTGTGGTCCATGGAACCATAATTGATACATTTCATTTTTTAATGAGTCGGGAGAGATTCCGCGTGACAGGCAATCTGCTGGATTGTCTTTAGTGTTTACGTAGAACCACTTAAATTCAGATGTCAGTTTTTGTATTTGTTTCACTCGATTGGCGACATACACGCTCAATTTCTCAGGTTTAATCCCAAGCCATGCGAGAACGATTTGAGAATCTGAATATAAAATCGTATTCACATCGTATTTTAAAGCTAAGACATCATGCACTTTTTTACTTAGCATTGACAGTAGTAAGACACTGTTAAGTTCAAGTCGGGGTGTGGTTAATTGCTTATTTTTGGGATTAATACGGGACTTTGAACACAATAAATTTACCTGAACATTCTTTTGCTCATCAATAACCCTTAAGTATAAGGAACAGCCATATGCAAGATTAGAGGCGTCGGCATAGCCAACTAGTTCTATTGACTTTGCACTGGGGTCGTTGATGTTTCTAGGCACTGCAAGGCAAGCCATCTGCACTAGGCTGTGAGCAAATTCAACCCATCTTTTATTGAGAATGACTGGTAAATAATCATCCCATTTTAATTCCAAAAACCAAACTTGTTGCATGAGACATTTGGCCTGAACTAATACAGGTCCCATTAGACCTAATGGGTCAAAGAATTTACTAATGAAGCTAAGCATTTGTCTTTTAGTGTATCTTTCTAGGACTTCATTATCAGGACAGCGCATTGTTAAACAATCAGAGGAAACATCATAGGAAAGTCCTAATGTTTTCATGTATGTATTATTTTTATCTAATTCTCTATTACCAAAATATTTTAATTCTAAAGGAACATCTTTTAAAACATCTGGATGGTTCGAGTACCATTTGTGCAGGGATAAACTTGCTTCACTCATTAGTGCCGTCAACTCATTTTTTATGTCCAATAATTCTGCCACATTGTTACTACCACATTGAACGTCATCCACGTAAGTTGAATGTTTTAAGACAAATGATGCCAACGGTAACTTTTTTTCATATAGGTTTGCCAATTCTAATAGACAGCGAGTGGCTAGGAACGCAGAACTCTTTAGGCCGTACGTAACTGTTTGTAACTGTACGCATTTCACGGGTTCATGTTTAGAATCGCGCCATAAAATATTTTGTAAGCAACAATATTCGTCATCAACTAAAATTTGTCTGTACATGGCCTTAATGTCACACAGTAAAACATACTTGTATGTTCTGAGTAAAACTAATATTTCAAATAACTCGCTTTGAACAACATCCCCATTAAGCATGATGTCATTTAAGCATAAACCTTTTTTAGTTTTCATACTGGCATCGAAGACAGCACGGACTGGAGTGGTTTTGCTGTTTGGGTTGAAAACAGGATGGTGAGGGAGAAAATAGGTATTTCCTGTATTTAGATTGTAGTTATCAATATCATAATATTTTGCATGTCCCTGTTTTAAATAATCCTGAATGAATTTTTTATATTGTTCGGAAAGTTGGTCATCTTTGTCAAAACGTTTTTCTAAGCTGTACAGTCTTTGCAAAGCAAAGGAAAAAGAGTCTCCTAACTGTACTTCTTGTAAATTAAGTTTTAAAGGCAAGGCCACCGAAAATCTTTTATTTAATAATTTAACAGATTGCTGAAAACATTCTTCGGCTAACTGATGTTCTGTGGACCCTTCTTTGAATATATTAGGCACTTTTTCACATTCCCAGAAGTTGGAAATATTGTTATTTAGTTCAAGTAAGTGTAGATCTTGCTCGGGGAATTTTGAAATTGAAGACACATTACCTTGGATTCTTACACATGAATTGGAAGAATAAACCTTGCCAGAAGAAACTGGCAGGCTCCCAGCGGCGATGTACCCGAAGCAAGTGTTAATTAAATATGGGCCAGACGGCGTTAGGGGCAGTGATTCACGCTGCAGCACCTGAAATAATATATCACAACCTAATAGTAGTGATATTTCACCTGTCTGATTGAATTTGCTATCGGCAAGTTTGATGTGTGATGGTATGTTAAACTGGGAAATGTCAAATGACTGTTGAGGCAACTGGCATGTTATATTTTTGACGACACAACAAGAAATATCTAGTTTGTATTTATTTATAGTCGAATGAATGGTAAAAGTAGCCTTTTGTGAAATTTTATTTGTTCCCTCCACGACACAAGCAATCAGCTGATTTGTTGGCAACACCTGGCACTTTATTTTATTAACTAATTCCTCTGAAACAAACGACACTTGGGAACCGCTGTCTAATAAAGCCCTAGCATAGGTATATGTACCGTCTTTATTATTTAAGCGCACAACTGCAGTTGGAAGCAAAACATCTTTTGAGGTGGTGCCTGCCATAGAGACGGGGTTTTCATTGCTAATATTGTTGGTCGTAATGGCATGACTTGTTTCATCAGTGCTAGGTATTTTCATATGAATAAGAGTGTTGTGCCTTTTCTGACACAAAGCACATTTTATACGCAGCATGCACCGACCTCGGTGTTCATTTAAGCACAATGAGCATAGCCCTTTATCTTTGACAAAGCTGTATCTTTCTTTTTCCGAGGCTAATTTAAACTTTGGACACTCATATAACTTATGCATTTGTTCACAATACTTACATGACTGCTGCGGTTTAGCAGTTGCTACACTACTGACTGCCTTGGTAGATTTCAGCGGCTTGCTGGATGGTGGAGTTGGTGCTGCCTTTTCATCCGCAGTGTTTTCCATTGCAATAGCCCGTTTTTCTAAAAATTCAATAAATTGGGATAGGGTGGGAATTTCTTTGGAGTCGCGCTCGAGATGGAATCCTCGGTAGGTATATGTATCAATTTTTTTTGCTAACACGTTTATGAGAACCATGTCCCATTGATCAACAGGCTGTTTCAGATTTCTAAGCGCAGCTAGATGCAGGTTGACAGCACTAACGAGTGACCACAAATTGTTTGCAGTACATTTTGAAAAAGATGGCATGTCGAGTAAACTGTTGACATGATAATTTATGATTTTGGGTACATTATCATACCTTCCTTCTAACAATTTTAATGCTGTTACATAGTTTTCATCGGTAAGAGTTAAATTTTTTATTAAATCTAATGCCTCACCACTCAAATATGAGCGTAAATAATAAAGTTTTTCACAAGAACTTAACTTAGAGTCTGTATGTATGATGGATTTAAACATGTTGATGAAGGGATAATAGTCTACTATGTTACCACCACTGAACACTGGTATGTTTATTTTGGGTAGGTTTTTGAACTCACTAGAGGAACTTACATCCGTCTGGGGGACTACTGTTTTTTGTTGTTTAATAATTTTGTCAAATGTGCCTATCGCTTCATAATATTTATCTTCGTACTCACCGTAGTTTTCTTCGTCAGCAGAGCTTAATACGAGAATTGCCTTATTGCATTTCTCATAATCGTTAAAGGCTTCAGTGAGACGCTTTCTTTTCTCTATAATGGCCTCAGGTGAGGTCTCCTGCAGTGCATTTAGGTCTTTACTAAAACTATACAACCTCGAAATTGTTCCTTTACAATAGCCCCTCTCGGAGACTACTTTGTTTAATTTTGTTGCCTCTGACATTTTCTTTTTCGATTTTTCTTAATAAAATGCAGAGAATTAACAAGTTTCACAAAAAAAAAATTACAAGGCACAGCGATTCCTGACAATAAAAAGGCAATATTTGCAAAATACCCAATGCACGTATGATTATTTGTTGTCCTTTTTCTTTGTTACCAGTAAGGTGAGAGGGATGCGCGTCTTAGGTTTTTGATGACCGTCTATTTACACCGACATGGTTTTAAAGATTGGCCGAATATATCTGCTTAAATCAACTAGACATTGTTTCACCGACACTTTTTGGCGACACAAACAGCGCCAAAGATGACCTATTGTTGCGTTTCTTAGGCAGGAAGCTTGAACACCGACGTTGTTTGCCGACACGGTCCAGGATGTTTACTGTTTCGCCGACCTTTTGTGACGCGATGCCTTTTTGCCGACACCGACACAGCTGTTGGGTGACGAGATGACTCAGCGCTGCGACAATGATTGACCAAATTTCCAAAATTGTAGATAAAATTGTTGTGGATGATACAATTCTGCTCGTTTCTTGCAAAATAAAAGCAATGCCCTTGATATTCACATAAAATTAGGGAAAAACAAAGCATACACCTCACATCAATAAGATCTGTAATGGATGACTTCCTCTTGTTTGTGATAATTTCGTAGAAATTTCTACGTTGATTTCTTCTCAAATATTAATAAAGGATCTTGCAATTATACGATTTGTTTTTTCTCGCTGGTAGGCCTCGCGCTGACTCTTCTTTAGGCTACAAATGCTGCGAAGGTCGTGCGACGAAGTCTGCAGGGCTCTCAGCGCCTTTGAAGAAACGTGCCTTATTACTAAGACTCACGATTTTCCATGTAAACAGTGTTGCAGGTGCACTGGAGCTAACAATTTCTCTGTCGAAGGACCAAATTTGTTCTGTGTGATACGAACTTAATTTATTGGTGGAGAAATGAAACCACATGGATTGTTGTACAGGAGGAAGTGACATTTTTTATTTTTTTTTTACTTAGTTATAGCATAGACAATTTATTTGAATCTATGGTCGTATTGAACAATTTGGGTTACGTTATTTTATATCTCCAGTCAGTTTTTTTTTCAAATTTATTTAATTTTTTGATTTTATATCTATAATAGGCTTGTTTCCACTAAGAATAAATCGGATGGCTTTGAGTTTCTAATGATTAACCCTCATAATTAGTAAACAAAAAAACAACTTTTATATTAAAATAATAAAAGATTAATAATATTTTTGGAAAATAAAATCGACGAAATGAGGCGTTTAATCACGTGACATTAAACGCCAATCAGAGAAGCGCATGGAAACGTGACGTTACGCCTCGCGAAATGAGCGCGAAACGCTATGTTGTATCTGTCATTTTCGTATAAAGTGAACAGGTTATTTCGAGTTTTCAGCAATTATTGTTAAATTAATACAGTTCATTTTTAGTTTCATCTTGAAAGACAGGTATAATTTGCCATGGAATCAGGATTTAACAAAGCAAACAGCAGTAATTTGCCCAAAATTGACACCGTTATGCTTGGCAAATTTTTTGCAATGAACACCGACTTTTGTTCATCGGAGTTTCGCAATGTTAAAACTTCTATGTAAGTATTATGTGAAGAACAAACAAAGTCTTATTTAATTAGCAGTTACCAGTCCCTATGTTAGTACCCAGTCCCCAATTTACGTATTGTAGACTAGCTTTTGCCCGCGGCTTCGCCCGCGTGGACATAGCTTTTATGACCCTTTTTGAGGGTGAGTGGTGCGCGAGCCGCAATCAGCTCGCAAGCGTGGACATGAGTTTTCTCCCGGTACCTCAGGAACTGCATCAGGCTATTCGGATTAGCGGTCTTTGTCACTTCCCACCCCTTCAACAAATTCTATTCAAAAAAATACTTTAATCCGTTGCTCCGTTGCGACGCCACCGACGTGCGCGAGCGTAGAAAACAGTTGTCCCCAGATCCCTCGGGAACTATGTCAGGATATACTTATTTGTAAATTATATCATTTTCCACCTCATCTCTGTGCTAAAAATTACACCAACCCATTTTTTCGTTACGATTTTAAATAATTTAACGAACATAGAGTATTGTTTTAGTTTCCTCAGGAACTACATCGGGCTATGATAATTTTTACACATAATAAGTAGACTATTTCATTCCCAGTGATACAGGCTACCTGCATGCCAAATTTCATCAAGATTGGTAGGTGTTGAAGTGTGAATAGGTAATAAACAAACAAACACATTTTCACATTTATATTAAGTAAGGATTTCTAAATCTTAAATAACATATAGAGCGTCCGTGGCAGTACGGTTAGGGCCACTACATCCTGTCCGGAAGGTCGTGGTTCGAATCCTGCCACTTACCAATATCTATACGAATATCGATTTTGTACTGGTATGTACGTTTATCCGACGCTCTTACGGTGAGAAAAACATCGTGAGGAAACCTGCACACGCCTGCGAAGAAACTCGAAGCTTATGTGTGAAGTCAATCAACCCGCAATGGGCCCGCGTGATCGTCTAAGGCCTGATCGCCCTAACTCAGGGCAGGTCGAGCCTCTTGGTGGGGACGTATATAAATTGATATGATGAAATAAAACATAGACCTATACTATCAAAAAACTAATTCAAATCCTTATATCAATCTAGTAAAAAAAAAATCCAAAAAATATTAATATGTGTCAAATCCGCGAGTCGTATCAACTCCAAAGGAGCCCATATCGCACTTCTCGTTGCCGCGCTGGATGGCAATAGACAACCTTAGCAGCAGGTAGGACCTCACGTCACATCTCCTCTCTCGAAGGCGACGGCCAATCTCCTTTGGGAAGGCAAAGGCCTCTGAGGGTTCAGCAGCCGGTTGTCTCACAAACCAGCGGCACAAAGCAGTAATTTGCCTCTAAGACCGAGTACTTATTATGCTTCTTTCTCGCCGCAAAATGAGCAGCAGTACCGTATGGGTGAGGAGTGAGGCAGAAAAAGTGGAGTCCCAAAGCAGGCACGTTCCTCATTGCCATAGCACCTGTTTAAACCCTCCGGCCTTTTGCCATCAGATCGGCGGCTGCACCAAAGATGGAATATTCCATCTGGCCGAGACCAGTGCCCTCCGAGTAAAGTCATTATGGAGTTCGTGACGTGGGAATTTTCACAAAGACAACGACCGCAACTCAGTGAGTGATGGCCAATTGCCTCCACCGTGGACCCGAAAATACATTGATGAGGTTCACAGATATTGATATTGCAGGCGGAGAGCAACTGCCACACGCAAATAGTCGTCGTCAGAAGAGTTCCCGTATCTATGCCTCCTGATAAAAGATGCTAAACTCGATTTATGTGTTTTTATTTTTTTTACACAATTGGAATCTGTAAAAAAATACCTCTCTGTTCGTCTATGAAACACATCGCTACGTACCATAGTTCCAGAGTTTAAAGTAGCGTATGCTGAAAAATACATAAAAGAAATCCACTCAAAAGTATGAAATAATATTTTAATGTTTTAATACAACTTAAGCGCGTTTTATTATCCCTGCAGTGCCATCTATTGACATTCTGCTACTATGATTATAATGTTTGATATGTGTAGCTAATATATAGAAAAAAGTACTCTATTGTTATTATTGTATGTATCGATAGATAATTTCCCACGGGACCTCTTTAGTTTTCCGGGATAAAGAATACCCGAATATACAAAAATGGTCAAAACACCTCATCCATATTGTTACGTTGAGTAATTCTAAAGATACAATTTTTTGCATTCCTGTAGGAACCCTAATTTTTTTGGGATTCACAATGTCCCAGTTTTAGTTCGCGATGAGGGTATCAACGTGTAAAATTTGATTGTAATAGGTCAAGCCACATTTGCGTGGTGAGCCACTCTATAAATGAATACTTTTGATTTTCCCACGGGAACTCTTGAATTTTCCGGGATAAAAAGTATCCTATATGTTGACCCGGGCTATAAGGAACCACCATACAAAATTTCATCGAAATCGGCCTGGTAGTTTTTGCGTGATGCGCGAACATACAGACAGACAGACAGACAGACAGACAGACAAAAATTCCAAAAGTTGTTGTTTTGGCCTCTGTATCGTTAGTAATGTCCACCACAGTTATTATTATCCAAAAATATTTCATGTACAGACACGGCCCCGTTACAGTTTTATTATATTATAGATTTGTTATGGTGCAAAAACCTATTTTATAAATAGATACATCACGTTGTGTTCAATACTTACATCAAAATGATCTTCACAGAAATAAATTGTGGAATCAATTGATAAAGTAAGAGCATCTTGCCTCCTTGCCATTTTTAACCACTTTCTTCGTATTTGTTTATTGTTTGGAACGTATATGAATAATTTGTTTGGCGTTTTATCGTTGTACTTCTACATTGGGGCACTATACAGTATTTATAATACGAGGAATTCATTATTTATTAGAAAACACAATTGACTGACATATACAAACACGGCTGTTTCGCGAGGTGTGACGTCATTCAAGACGCCATGACAGTCTTGGCCTTTTTCGCGGTAAATTTCAAGTTCATTTCTAAAAACTCAAAATACTAATATGTAAAACACCTATTTTTCTTAACATAATATATTTTTGGGGTGAAATAGATGCTTAGCTATAGTTTTAAAATAATTTCCAAATATTGTCAACTAGCCTATTTATTTACTCAAAAATAGCTCTAACGATTTTGATGAAACTCGGTATGTTATTATAACTGTATATGTTCTACAGTACGAGGTAGTTCGTTGTTCCAAGGAAAATCGTAATAAGGTACCTCCCACACAAATCCTGGTTGTTTGTTACTTTTTCTCAAACGTGGTTAATGCAACTTTGTGAATAAGTAGGATTTAATAAGACCTACTGCACTGAGTACTTTATTATTCCAGGATAGGTCTGAGTAATTTACCTCCCACAAAAACCCAAATTATTTTATATGTTTCATCAACTCTGATATACCTAGCTTTATTACTGACTGACTGACTCGGTGGCTCAATGGTTAGTGCGCTTAACTACTGATCCAAGAGTTGTGGGTTCGATCCCCACCCAGGGCAAACATTTGTGTGATGAGCAGATTTGTTTGCTCTGTGTCTGGGTGTTAAATATCTATATAATAAGTATGTATTTAAGCGTATATAAGTATGTATATAAGTCTCTGGTTCCCACAACACAGGGAATCCTACTTTAGGGCCAGATGACTATCTGTGATTTGTCTCAGAATATTTTTATTCTTTGCTACTAAGCAAGTGTAATGTTTACTGTAGATTTGTTTATACCCAACTACGACAGACGGTGAAGGCTTCGCGAAAAAGTATGCACAGCCTGGATGTACAATTTATTTTACACTTAGTTTGTTGACATGAAAGAAGGACAAATAAACAATGAATTAACCCTTAGCATGCCTGTGACGATGTCTTTCGTAAGTGAGCGTGTAGAAAATTTATCGCTCGTTACATTTGCATATTCTACATTCGCCTTGAGAGGTGATCAATCAATTAAAATCACTAAGGCATTACGGAATTTTGTTTCGGTAGGGCATCATCATCCAGAGGTTAGGATTGGGTGTTTCCCCCCCTCCCCTCGCGTCCCCCATGGCTGACGAGAAGCTTGATGTCCACGGCACCTGCGGGGTCACCGCTGTGCCCAATTTTTGCTAAGAACACAGTCACAGCAGATTAGCCTTCCTTCAAAATATGTATTCGTTCATTGCAGTCAAATACTCATTTTTTTATTAAAAAACGATGTTGTCTGTAAAGTCGGTTTACGGACGATAATTGTACGTGAGAACGTGTCACAAGCCGAACGCTTGTGTGCTTTATGGCCATCCAGATGCACGTCGTCGTGACCAACTCGATTAGGTACAATCTAGTCGGCCGTGGCAAGTGGGAATTGCGAACGGTGAGAGCACACTTTGAAACGTATACTGATACGTGTTTTTCTCAGAGAAGTATCGACCGTATTGGAACACCTCTTGTAAGTTCTTGGAACCCTAGTACTTTTAATACATTGACACACACAGATACGTGTCTTCCTTACAGAGAATCGACCGCATTGGAACACCTCTTGTAAGGTCCTAGAATCCTAGCACTTTTAATCCATTGACACAGAGATACGTGTTTTCCTCATAGAGAATCGAGTGCATTGGAACACCTCTTGTAAGGTCCTAGAATCCTAGTACTTTTAATCCATTGACACAGAGATACGTGTTTTCCTCATAGAGAATCGAGTGCATTGGAACACCTCTTGTAAGGTCCTAGAATCCTAGTACTTTTAATCCATTGACACAGAGATACGTGTTTTCCTCATAGAGAATCGAGTGCATTGGTCCTGAAAGCCAAGTCTAAGTACAAGTACTAGTAGAAGTACAACTCTCGCTTGCACGCTCACCTCAGGCGTAACGCGACAATGAAGTCACACTGGCGTAACGTGACAATGGGCGTAACGCGAAAATAGGTGTAACGCTACAATGACGTCACACTTTTTCGTTTTTCTGAATTATAAGACGTTATCACGTCAAAAACCGATAAAATGCGAGTCAGTACGGCGCACAGAGGGTTCCTTACCATCATACTAGATGGCGCTGGTTTCTTCACGTTTAAAAAAAAAACATTTTTTGTATGGAGACTTTCACTTTTTCTAATTTTTAGTATTTGTTGTTATAGCTGCAACAGAAATACATCATCTGTGAAAGTTACAACTGTCTAGCCATCACGGTTCATGAAATACAGCCTGGTGACAGACAGACGGACGGACAGCGGAGTTTTAGTAATAGGGTACCGTTTTTACCCTTTGGGTACGGAACCCTAATAAAAACCTACACGTGACCGCAACCGAAGTGCAACCCCAATTAACCGTGCTCTATCCGTTGAATAGCATATGTTTAAGTGTCGCCAGGAGGCTTTTCAAAATTTTATTCAATTAAATATATTTTTAATTACTTTAAGTATATCATATATTTTATCCATGGTGATAGCTTTACACAGTCTTTCAATAATATTAATTGAATATTGTCATTTGACCCATCTTATGGCCTTAAGGGGGTTCCCATACAAACGTAGTTCAGCTTTAATAAAAAAACGATAATCCGGATTGAATCCAAACTTTGCGATCATATTGAGTTGATACATATCGATGTTTGTAATTAGTTTTCGATATACTTATCGGGAAGGTCATTAGTACGAGAAGTCGGTTGACAGCGAAACGCAAGCGTGGTGTTGGCGCGCTTCCGCAGAGTCTAGTTTGCAGTACACGTGCGTGACATCATCGGGGAGTGGTGGAGGTGTTCGTTATAAATGGACACGACACATCTCAGGCACTTCTCCTACGGTCGCAGCACGGACAACACAAGCTAGGAACTGTCTTACGTTTCGTTGTACCTAACTATTTTTGTTGGAGAATAAACTGAGTTGATTGCAGTCTTACTTCGTTACTTTCGACTAACACCCCTGGTTACGCCCACCAAGATGACCGATAGGCAGGAACATAGCCTAGATCCACCACCTGATCCGACATCAGAAGTGGGATTGTTCCCAGCGCTCGCAACAAGTGCACAACGACGGGAAAATGTGAAAAATGATAATGGAGCAGCGAAATAAAAACCAACTGGCAACAATTCTTTGTGCTACAGAAACAGAACATGTTGCGATTGATTGAGGTTATGCAAGCACCATCGACTACATTTGCTGCAATCACACTGCCAGAATTCAACCAGAATATACCTGAAGCTAATCCACGTTCACGGTGCTCGTTTGTCGACATCTCCCTTACGGAACGACAGTTGCAATGAGGTGCAATGCTTATTTCACTTAGCAAACCGTTGAAAGGCATATGCTCCTATGCTTCCGGAATGACTCGGAGCCAGTTTAGAAACCTGTTCCTGATGCGCTGTTTGGAAATGGGCGACAATATGGGCTGCGCTGGCAGCGGCAGAGATGCATTCTGCGAAGTTGGTAGTGTACGCGAGGAGCTACGATACGAAAATCCGGTGAGTCGTACCCCTTTTGTTTCGATAGTGGTAGTAGTACATACGTAGTACGAGTACTATTACCTAATCTGTGGTGGTGCCGAGTGGTTTCTTGTTAAAGAAAGTTTCGTGTATAGACTTTTGGGAGTGTGTTCAATACCAACGCACAATTGACCTTTGTAGGCAACGCTTAAGTTTACTTTACAGAACAAATATCGAGTGAGGTTAATATTGACGGGCATAGTTCAGAATTGTCTTTTCCTTGTTTTGCTAGACGAGTATTTACGTGTCGAACGATATTATGATCGATTCAGATATTTTAAATCTAGGATTGACGGTGTTCTTAAACGAGTCTGTCAATAACAAAACAGCTCGACTGTCGGAAAGGATGCGAATAGAGTAGTCCCTTACCCTTCTAGTGGTGATTGCATTAGCCTTGTAGTCCTTCAAAGTACTCTTTCACGTGCTTTCGGATCATTCCTTGTGACACAACGTCGTGGTTCGTCGTGGTTGAACGGAAGATTTAAAAAGAGGACTCCTTGTAAATATGATGATTCATTTAGTGAACTAGAGTTTCGGTTATACAAACCTAAACCAGGATTGAAAGTATTGAAACCCCTTTAAGCTTTTATAATATTGAGACCGACATCTTAACATGGAGTAAACCCTTATTAGCTTTCGTAGTATGGAAACTGATATCCTCATTGATCATAGGCCAAAGTTGTTGCCTATTTTTAATAGCTTTCGTGATAAATTTGTCGAGGGCATCCTTAATGCCCCGCTATCGTGTAGACCCTATGTCTCGAGGGCATCCTTAATGCCCCGCTATCGTGTAGACCCTATGAAGGTAGATTAATTTCGGTGACCCCAATAAAATATTTTGTTTACCATTTGTAAAAAAAAAAAAAGAATAATAATAGGGTAGTATGCGGAGTGCAGTGGTGGACGTCTTTCGGCTGATGTGATGATGTAGAATCTGAGGTAGATTTGCCCATGTTAAGGGACCAGGCATCTCGTAACATTGAAATCGCAGCATCGTATGCAAAACAAAGATTCGATCGGACAAAGGCAAAGCTCAATAAGTTTTCGCTTGGAGATTTCGTTCTTATCGAGAATGAAGAACGAAATCAAACTAAGTTGGACCCTAAGTTTAAAGGACCATTTCGGGTTGTAGAGATCTTAGACGGGGATCGCTACACCTTGATGGCTTTAAATTCCAGGCGTACCTACAAATACGCGCATGATAGGCTAAGAAAAATGCCGGGAGATCAGAGCATCACTGATGAAATAGAAGTAGAGTACGGCGAGAGTTCGGCTCTTGATGAATCAATGGTTGAAGATTAGGTTTACATGATGATCGGACTATACCAGAGGTTGATTTGTAGCCGTAGCTTAAGAGAAATCGGTATCTGCTGTAGTAAGTAGACCGTGAGTACGCGGTATGCAGTCAACTCTGGCGGAGGTCGGGGTTTGTAAAACCCATAGAGTCCGGGTGAGACTCGGCGATCCCGCGGGGATGCGCATATGAGATGATTGAGCAACTGTGAGTTGCTGGGCTATGTGTAGCCATAGATCACATGTAGAGCTTAATCGTTATTTTTTTGTTTTTCTAATTTGTGTTGATTTAAAAGTATAGAGATTCAGCAGTGCTCTGAGCTCTCTAGCATTTACAAAACTAGTGTAAGTTTCATTTTTCCTTGAATTGTAAGTTGTAGAGACAGAATTTTGTAGTGTTGTCTAATTATTTTATAAAGAGACTCTATTGAGTTACTTAATCATTGTATAGTGATTTCATTAAATCTGGTTGCGATCCATTTCTGCTTTATTTTCTTGACTAAAAAGTAAGGTCAGGAGTGACCGAGCGATGTGATACTGTGTGTGGAAAATTTGTTTCAGATTAACACACAGGGACGTGTGTCCCGTAGGATGGCCGTATCGGGAAGGTCATTAGTACGAGAAGTCGGTTGACAGCGAAACGCAAGCGTGGTGTTGGCGCGCTTCCGCAGAGTCTAGTTTGCAGTACACGTGCGTGACATCATCGGGGAGTGGTGGAGGTGTTCGTTATAAATGGACACGACACATCTCAGGCACTTCTCCTACGGTCGCAGCACGGACAACACAAGCTAGGAACTGTCTTACGTTTCGTTGTACCTAACTATTTTTGTTGGAGAATAAACTGAGTTGATTGCAGTCTTACTTCGTTACTTTCGACTAACACCCCTGGTTACGCCCACCAAGATGACCGATAGGCAGGAACATAGCCTAGATCCACCACCTGATCCGACATACTAATATGAAACTGAAAAAAATAAAAGAAGTTTCAGAATTTTAGTACAAAACTCATTTAGCCCTTCTTTGAGTTAAGTTTCAATATACTACGATGAAAACTCATTACAAACATCGATATAAATAAATAAATAAATAAATATTCTGGGACAAATCACACATGGTCATCTGGCCCCAAAGTAGGTTTCCCTGTGTTATGGGATACCAGAGACTGATATACATACTTATATACGTTTAAATACATACATTATAGATATTTAACACCCAGACACAGAGCAAACAAATCTGCTCATCACACAAATGCTTGCCCTGGGTGGGGATCGAACCCACAACCCTCGGATCAGTAGTCAAGGGCACTAACCACTGAGCCACCGAGTCAGTCAAATGTGTCTTCTCAATATATTCGCAAACATTAAATTCAATCCGGCATGTACTTTTTGTATTAAAGCAGAACTACATTTGTATGGAAACCCCCTCAAGGCCATAAGATGGGTCAAATGACAATATTCAATTCATATTATTGAAAGACTGTGTAAAGCTATCACCATGGATAAAATATATAATATACTGAAAGTAATAAAAATCTATTTAATCGAATAAAATTTTAAAAATATTACCATTTTTGATGTAAAAAATGTACTGTTTGTTTTTGTCATTAATTGCAAAATTTCTCGAGAACAAATAGTTAACGTTGAATGAAACCAACACACAAAAATTTTTGACTTAGAGACCTTTCATTTTAATTGAACACATTTTTTTAAACATATTTGAAAGTGATGAAAAGTAATAAAAACATGTAAAAATCGAAAATTGGGCGTTCGGTTTCAACGTAACAGCCGCGTTGAAGCCCGCATTGATTTAAACTTAAAATGATAGACTTACGTTCGATATTATATAAACACGTATCAACCTGCTTGGATTGTGTGATCTTAAAGCTTTAAGCCACAGTTCGTCGCCATACTACGAAGTCGAACCTTTTAGTGTTTTCTATGCCTTAAAGAGAATATACTTACACAATTATTGAAGACACTTCTCACGCTTTGCCGCTGAAGGAATTTATATTGGTTGCGGTTCCTAGTGTACAATGAATGGGGCTTTCTTCTCCACACTGCTCAGAATCGACAGACGTTTTAATATACGCTTTAATGTAGCTCAGGCAACACACAATAAATAATCTAGGTTTATTTTTTATATTATGTGGCAAAAATACTGTCCTTTGCGTGTCATTGTGAGGTTTTACTGTGACGACACACTTTTTTTTATATTTTTTTATTCCAAAATTTATTTTAAAGAGACAAGGGACAAATACTTACAAACAAGATAAAACATACAAAAGCTGCAGCGTAAAGTGGTTTCTGTAAAAAAGCGCAGAAAATAAAAAATGTGTTTATATATTGTCATAGGAGGATAATACAGATTGTATAAAATTATAGAACCCGTGTTTATAAGAACGGAGAAAATAGTATTCAATATAACACTCTCACATCTTGAAAGTTTTTAAACCTTGTACTGACCATGTCCGAAGTAAATTGTTCTAGCTTTTCAAGAAACCATTCCATAGGCAATGTTGAGCAGTGTACTTTCCCTCTAATGCTGGGACAACCAGTATTTTGCTACATGATATGCAAAACCTTCTTCTGCAAATAGATCAGAACTGCACACGAGCGAATATAGGAGTAAGTTATAGCTATAGAGCACCCACGAGGGCGTTCCATCATGTGACGGATGTCCGGTAATACGGTCACGACGAGTTCCGCTGTGTCAGTCTGTGTGTGCGATGGTTTATTTCCATCTGGAGGAGGCGGGTGCTTTGGTAGTTCATTTTTACCTTCGAGCGATAAAGGAGCAAATATATGAGAACTGCACACGAGCGAATATATAAGTTATAGCTATAGAGCACCCACGAGGGCGTTCCATCATGTGACGGATGTCCGGTAATACGGTCACGACGAGTTCCGCCGTGTCAGTCTGTGTGTGCGATGGGTTATTCCCATCTGGAGGAGGCGGGTGCTTTGGTAGTTCATTTTTACCTTCGAGCGATAAAGGAGCAAATATATCAGAACTGCACACGAGTGAATATATAAGTTATAGCTATACAGCACCCACGAGGGCGTACCATCAGGTGACGGATGTCCGGTAATACGGTCACGACGTGTTCCGCTGTGTCAGTCTGTGTGTGCGATGGGTTATTCCCATCTGGAGGAGGCGGGCGCTTTGGTAGTTCATTTTTACCTTCGAGCGACGAAAGAACAAATATAAGGTTATGTGATCGTCCGAAAAACCGACACCGAGAGTTTGACGAAAATGCACTAAATGCACTCTATATCATTTATAAACACCAAAAAAGTTTTCTAGAAAATAAATGTGTGTGTGAATGTGTGTATATGTGTGTCTGTATCCTCGATTTGAAAAAAAAAGTACGAATTTAGTTAAAATTGGCATACATTTAAAATTACTTGCCAGGGTACCTTTTCAACCAACTTCAAAAAGGAGGAGGTTCTCAATTCGACTGTATGTTTTTTTGTATGTTTGTTACGCGATATCTCCGCCGATTGTGAACCGATTTTCAAAATTATTTCTTTATTCGAAATAGTATACTCCCAAGGGGGTCCCATTGTCACCAAGTCAGAATCTGATGTTGGGATCCCAGGGAAATAGAGGGCAACCCTCAAATTTTATAGGCACATTTTACGTGTTACGTGTATTTTATAAAATTATTAAAGTATTTGCGTCTGGTAGTCATCATCTCATGTTGAGGAGCTGATGAAGGATGGTACAACTCCTTAACAGTAAGGAGTTGGAGGATAATTCTTCAAATATTTTTTTTCGTAGGTACGTAAAGACCGATAGTTGTATTCTTTCAGATTATTCCGATAAGCTGATGAAGGAAGAATTAACTCCTTAACTTTCATGCTATTGAGATGATGATGGAATCCACAGGAATCTGTATCTTATAATGAAACACATGCATTATGATTTGATGGTTCCTATTGCTGAGTGGGTGATTGTTTAACGTTGTTAGATAGATAGCAATATCACTAAAAATAAGGAAAATAAAAATGAAAGTTTATAAAACTAAAAACCGACTTCAAAATAAAATTCACTCAAAAGTATGAAATAATATTATTATATTTAGATACACCACATTAGTCAACAATAACGAAATCAAAGGCGGGTACGAATTAAATTAAGGGCCTAAAGTTTTTTGGGTTTACTCCTTAAGAAACTAATTTCATATAAGGCGCCCGGTATGAAAAAATATGAGAAGTAAAATCTAGTGATCGCGTCACCTTTTTCGCGCGCAACCTCTTGTGCGCACCTTTCACTCAGCGTTGCCAGACGTACCACAGTTTTCTTCAAGAAGCAAAAAAGAAGAAAATTATGAACTGTGAACTGTTGAAGTATCAGAACGACTTTAAACACAATGATGTTTGACAGTTTTCACTTCATCATTTCCTTATTCAAGCGAGTGATGATATAAAGAATGATGTCAACAAATTACTAGAAACATTACAAGAGAAACATAACAAAAATGCTCATGATTTAATTGAAAAGTCAACTCGAAACCAATGTAAGAGCTTTTTATGGTATGACCTAAGATATGCTCGTATAACCGCATCAAAAGTATATGAGGTTAGTCGCTGCCAAACACCAGATGGATCATTAGTAATGCGATCATGGGAGCTAAAACACCTGATACATCAGCTATGAAAAAAGGCCGGAAATTGGTATCATCAGTTATAAAAACTGTGCAGAGTAAACTTAAAATCAAAGTCAAGCCCTGTTTTTTGCCTGTTTTGACAATCGTACTTAAGTAGTAAACTCCAGTCGTGCGTCGGAGCTGACACACGCACTTTTTTTTTTGAGGTCGGTGTCAGCAATGCCCTAATTAAAATGTGAGTAGCTGTGTGCTGGTACCGACCTCAAAAATACATTTAGGCCCCTAATTTCATTCGTATCGACCTTTGATTTCGTTATTGTTGGTTAATGTCGTGTATCTATGTATAATAATATTATTTCATACTTTTGAGTGAATTTCATTTTGAACTCGGTTTTTAGTTTTTGAAACTTTGATTTTTTATACCCAAATGTTCATACTATATTGGATGTCATATCATGACTTTATCTAAATCACTAGTATGATACGCTCCTCTTAAGGTGACTGGTTTGTTTTTTACAATATCCAACGCGCTTCGCACAATAGGATTGTGCGGAGCGCGTTGGATATTGGATTAATTATTTAAAGTTATTGAAACTTCGTAAACACGTTCTTAAAACTAATATCTATGTCTAAGGGTTGTCTGTTTTTATTGGTAAAAAAGTGTTTATTAATATTTTCGGATGATTGCGGATGTCTGATTTTTTCGAAGGAATTCTGACTAACCATTACGCCACGAAGGCTGTGGTTTGTCAGAATTCCTTCGAAAAAATCAGGCATCCTTAATCCTCCGAAAATATTAATATACACTTTTTTACCAATAAAAAGTGACAAACCTTAGACAAACCACAGCCTTCGTGGCGTAATGGTTAGTCCATTCGCTTCACACCAGGAGGTCGCAGGTTCGATTCCCGGTGGGATCAACTTGTAAGACTCGGTTTGGTTGGTGGTAGGGCATTTTCTAAGTCCATCTATCTAGCTACCATCTTATCTATGTCTTGCCGCCAAACATCAGTGTTAACAACATTTATGTGATTAAGATAGCCAGTTCTCCATTGCGTTGGGGAATCTCTGTAAGTCCGCTTCCATAATCGACATCATCGTCACTTACCATCAGGTGAGATAATGCCAAAGGCTCACCAATTGTTAATAAAAAAAACAGATATTGCTTTAGAAAACGTGTTTACCAAATTACAGTAACATTGATTGATTAACCTACTTACTCCTATTTTTTTTATTGCATATGCTTTGTTATCAATCTACCGACTTGAAAATTAAAAAAAAATTAAGATGATATTACGCGTAGTAGGCGATTCTGCGTTAATATTCAAATATAACTCAAATTACATTTGCATAGAGTGCGCTAGGAATAAAATCCTCTTAAAATTAAAACGCTATAGAAAACCAAACAATTATGTAGCAATGCTGTTCAGTGGATTGCTCTCTGTAACTCTTCACCGTGTATAACGTTTCTTTGATGCGAGTAGTAAGTGTTTATTACTGTAATGTTGAGACAGACCGCAATCCCTTTGATACATTAAATCCCGACTGTTTACCGCTGTTCACAAGTTTAACGAAGAACCAAGCTAATTTTCTTCTTGCAGTCTTAAATGACTTATACGACGAGGTTGACATGTCTAAAGTAAAATTTTGTTATAAACTAGATTTTGACCGCTACTTCGCCCGCGTAGATATCGAAGGTGCCTGAGTCACAAGTAGCTCGCGATCTTTTTTTGCCTATTGTGATCCTGAAGCGCCATTCTAGAATTGTTGAAAGAATGTTTAAAATCGGCTGAGTAGTTTTGTATATTACCTTGTCGCATACCATCCCCGGGACTCAAAATGGAGGGTACGCGAGCGCAAGCGATACACCGCTTAACTTAAATCTACAATGTTCCCTAACAGCTCTGCTACCAGACCAAGGGGACAATGGGGAGGGGGTAAATCAACGAAGTACAACCACTCCAATTGTTATCTATCCAAGCCGTTTGCCTAGGCGTTTAATAAAATGGCTGAATAATCATTCAGGCAGTTAGTTGAACGGCGCCATATAGTTAAAAAGGCTAGGCAGTTAATCAAATGGCTAATTAGGCTAGACGGCAGCGACGTATACATATGCCCAATAAACTACTTGTTTCTAAGTCACCTGGAAGTGGTCTATAATTTTGATGATTTGTTAGACTTGCACTTGTCTGGTTTCTCGATTTTTTGTCTTTATACAGTCTGTATTGAATAGGGTTACCGATATTATAAGGACCCATTTCATCGACGAAAAACACTCCATTAGGGGCTCGCACCCTTCTCCCCTCTAAATGGAAGCCATATTTTTTGTAGCAGTTCGTGAAAAATATGTTTTCTCTTGAATTGGCAGCAGTACAGACTTCAAAATGTTCTCATTTGAAAGGTAATTAATTTATTTATAACATTAACCGAAACATTTGACTAAAAAAACACAAAAAGTTTAGGGAAAAAAATACAAGAAAAATATTTTTCCTTTTTTTTAAACCTACTGGAAGAATGAGGCCATTAACGTCTTGTATTTTATTTCTGAATCGATTGATTTCGATCTAAGTTATAAAACGACACCAAATTATGTACCATTATATTCTTACTTAGTGTGCCAATTATTTATAGTTAATACTCGATCCTCGCGGTTAGTTACTTGGAAATGGTCAGACGGGCCACACGGCAGGTTGTAGTGAGAGCTACAGCGTGTCTGCAGAATGGATACAGTCACTTTAAATAATAGTTTTAAATAGTGTTTCAGTTCAAAACGTGCGAAAATGTTAAATAGTTGTAAAATCACAACTGAAGTTTGTCACAACCCGCACAAGGGTCTATTAACCATCCATTTGCATCATTGCGTAAGTAAGTTGTCAAGGGTTTACCAATTGTGAATAAAAAAAAATGGAAAAAAAGGATTAGTAGATAATTTAGTGTCCTTATGTAGCTTAGCTTGAAATCTATTGATTAAGAAGTAAAGAACAACACATAAACGACCTCGTTTTTATCATTTTTTCTTGATACTTTTTGAGTTTTTAGAATTTTGTACCTGAAGAGGAACAACAAAACCCTTTTACAATCACACGTGTGTCTGTCTGTTTATCCATCTGTCACAGCCGATTTGGTCAGAAACTACTGGACCGATTGAGTTGAAATTTGGTACACATAACACATAAAAACAAAGTGACCCAAAGACGGACATGTAACGTATATAATTGATTTTATACCTTATTTGGCACAGTAAATTAGAAAATATTTAAAAAAGCTTTGCAAACTATATCCTATGATATATCAAATGAAAGGGCTAGTTGTGAGAAACTCAAGTATGTTTCTTTTATAATTTAAAGATAAATAGTTTTGAAGTTTTTTTTAATGAAAATAGGCGTAAATTGACCATTTCCCCTCCCCCTTTATCTCCAAAATTATTGAGGCTAAAATTTTGAAAAAATCACAGTATATGAAGTTAAATGCATAGATAATAGAAAAATCTATAAGAAAATCTTCTAGTGATACCTAGTTGGATCTAGTAGTATCTTCTTTCCACATAAAAAATATTTTTTTTTTATTTCATGAACAGACAATCTGTGTGCGAAACAATTTTAAAAACTTAAATCTAATAACATAATATTCAATTTCATGTTAACATTTTATAAAAACATATTTAATGTCAAATATAAAACAAATTTAATGTCAAATATAAAGTAAATTAATGTAAAATTTCAATGTCACAATTTTAAAAATCATCAAAAGAATAACAATTTTTATCCGACAAAACCAATTTTATTTTTTTCTTGAAAATGTCAACCCTAGTTTCTACCTTTAATAGTTATATAGTTAATTTACGTAGTTATGCGACAGCAGGAATTCAGTCCCTTTAACCTATATCTATAGATGGTGCTGTAGATGAAAATTAGTTTTTTGGTACAGAAGCCATAATGCGCGAGTTTGACTTGCACTTGGCCATATTTTTTTTTCCTCAAATATTTGCGTTAATTTTATGTGTGGATCACCAGAGAAATATAATAACTTTTCAAATGAGACTATGAGAAGTTTGTGCTGCTGCTAATTCAAGAGAAAACGTATATCATCTCATATTTTTCATAAACAGCGGAATATAAAAATGACTGCCATTTAGAGAAGGAGGATGCGACCCCCTGATGGGGGCTTTTCGTCTATGAAATGTGGTGCATTACATTACCTTAAAATATCGATAAACCTATTCGATATACGATGCCAAATAATTACTTATTTCAATGCCAAATTTACCTGGAAGCGATCTATATATTTTGATGAGAAGGGGTGATACGGAACTCTTGGTGCGCTAGTACGACACGCACTTTATCGTTTGTCGAATATTCGGTCTATAGTTTTGATCAGTCATCCATACATTTATACATTCAAGTACGTTCGGGGAATCAACTGCAGTACACCCGAACGGAGTTCTGGTAATGTGTCAAAGAAGGATAAATAAAACAATTTTACAAAAAAATTCAAATTAAGTACTTAGGTAACTTTTTATTATTAGACGCCGTTTTGCCGTGACATGACGCTGGGAAATCTAGAGGGCGCCATCAAAGTTTTTCGTATATGGGGTAGTACTTCATCATCATCATATCAGCCGAAGGACGTCCACTGCTGGACATAGGCCTCCCGACGACCGGTTCTGCGCTGCCCGCATCCAGCGGCTTCCCGCGAACTTCACCAGGTCAACGGCAATGGAGCGTGCTATGCTCGGAGTTTCTCTGCGTGATCGAATCAGAAACGAGGAGATCCGTAGGAGAACCAAAGTAACCGACACAGCTCTCAGAATTGCTAAACTTAAGTGGCACATAGCTCGTAGAACAGATGGGCGTTATGGTAGTAAAGTTCTCGAGTGGCGGCCGTGCACCGGAAAACGTAGCGTAGGCAGGCCTCCCACTCGGGGGGTTGTACTTACCTTACATACAATTTCAACCAATAATTAATTAGGGCATACCTACTTCAAGATTTTCGCATTCAATATTATTGGCTTGCAGTAAAGAATTTTTAAATACTTACTACTTTCGAAAATCTCATAATTTAGGGTTTTAGAGTAGGTTGACATAAAATAGGAAAGTGGCAACAATATGGCAGTTAACCCTATTAAGATTATAAAAAAAAGTTGCGACCTGGATGGGTTTGACTATAAGTGTCATTTTTCTCGACCGCTTCCGTGCTTCATAAGGCACGTCAAGCCATTGGTGTCGGTTATCACTAGATGGCATGGCAGTCGTTAATCCGTGTCAGGTCAGGTGCCTTATCGGCTTCAAAACCTGTGACAGTGGGGTTCGCCACTAGCCCTACAATCTTAATGAAATTTGGCATGCAGGTAGCCTGTGTCACGGGGAAGGACATAGGCTACTTTTTATCCCGGGAAAATAACATAATCTGATACAGTTCCTGAGGGAACTAAAAAAAAACTCGATTGTTTTGATTTTTTGCACAGAGATGGTTGAGTTGGAGGAAAACGACATAATTTACTAATCACCCTTAAAGACAGTCATAAAAACGATATCCACGCGGGTGGAGCCGCGGGAAAAAGCAAGTTGGAAATACAATTATTTTTGACTTCCATATCTATCCTACAGCAATGCGGGTAATATCGTAAACTAGAAGTCTATCCAACTCTTTTTAGGGTTCCGTATTCACAGTAAGGAACCCTTATAGTTTTGCCATGTATGTCTGTCCGTCGGTATGTCACAACCATTTTTACTTTTTTAAATAAAAATGTATTTGTTGTTATGGCGGCAATAGATATACATCATCTGTGAAAATTTCAACTGTCTAGCTGTCACGGTCCATGCAATAGAGCCTGGCGACAGACAGACGGACAGACGGACAGGGAAGTCTCAGTAATAGGGCACCACTACGCAGCAATGATAAAACCGTTGACAGCAAACTAGTGTTGCCATAAAAAAATCAGTTAGTTCCACCTCAAACTCATTTTTGCTAGACCGTACCTGTATTCGTTGCGACCTTGTTGCGACTAATAAAATTAATGTTATTTGTTGATTTGTGTATGCTTGGCCACACCAGATGTTCAATGCCAGGCGAGAAAGCATGCAAAGCGTGGCTGTACAAATTATTTATACAGGGTGACATTTATTTAGTTCTTGATAACAAGAGATATGCTTGTACTCGATATTACAAACAATTTTCCCAAAAAAAACTATATGTCAAATCATTAAAAAAAATGTACTCGATAAAAGTGTATTTACATTAGGTCCTAAAATATATAATAAAGTACCTCGGGAAATCCGTGAGTTTGACGACATTACGAGTTTTAAAAACAAGTTACGTGAACTGTTACTAGAAAAGACATACTATGACATGTACGAATATTTAAATGATGACATATTGTGAAATTATTTGATTTATTTAAGTTCGACATTATACATTAAATTTATGTTCTTGAGCACAACATTTGACATTAATAATTTAAAATTTAAAGGTATTATGCAATTTTTAATATGTTTTTTCTATTTTTTATGTATTTTTTTTGTGTAAGCTGAAATGTATTGTATGCCTCTTTAGGCAGATTATGTGAAACTTTATATTACTTTAAGATCTTTGTACCATAATCAACAATAAAAACTCTGATTCTGATACATAATAATAAGTTATGAAATCGGCAAGAATGTATAAAGGACCAAATTTTTTTTCATATTTGACATAGTTTCTTTGGGAAAGTTGTTTGTAATCATGAGTATATTCATAGCCTTTGCTACCAGAACTAATTAAAAGTCACCCTATACAGGATGAATTTTCGAGACGGGACAGTAAGGGCAGGTACCTTAACCGATATAGTTACAGGAAAACGTTTTTAGGAGTTTTTAGGATATTCCTAACTGCATTCACAGATTTTGCAAAAAATGTACAGTCAGCAAGAAAATGGTCATTTTACACAAAAAAAAATTTGATGACAATCGATCCTGTTTCTTATAAGGATAATTAAAAGTCACCCTATACAGGATGAATTTTCGAGACGGGACAGTAAGGGCAGGTACCTTAACCGATATAGTTACAGGAAAACGTTTTTAGGAGTTTTTAGGATATTCCTAACTGCATTCACAGATTTTGCAAAAAATGTACAGTCAGCAAGAAAATGGTCATTTTACACAAAAAAAAATTTGATGACAATCGATCCTGTTTCTTATAAGGTCTCTACTGGAACGACTAAGGTTTGAGTACTAGAAATGTCAGAAACCGCGAAAATTAATGGATAGTCTCCTAAAATCGTTTTCCTGTAACTATATCGGTTAAGGTACCTGCCCTTCCTGTCCCGTCTCAAAAATTCACCCTGTATATGTTTGGCTCCGTGTCGTGTATCTTAACCACCCTTAACAAGCGTTGTTGATAAGAACCACAACCTGTAGATAATCTCTGCCAAATTTTTACCGCCTCCGTGGCGTAATGTTTAGTCTATTCGCTTTACACCAGGAGGTCGCGGGTTCAACTCGTCGTCAACTTTGTCAGACTCGGTTTGGTTGGTGGTAGGGCATTTTCATAGCCCGCCTGGCTAGCTACCAACATCTAATCTAATTCTTGCCGCCAAACATCAGTTTTAACATCATTGATGTGTTCCAGCTTGAAAATATGATATCCAGATCAGATAGCCCCATTGTGATGGAGAATCTTGGTAAGCCCGCTTCCATCTTTGGTATCATCATCACTTAAGTACCATCAAGTGAGATGATGCCATGGGATCACCCCGGACACTGCATACAACGGTCGTGAAATGAAATTTCTAAAAACAAATGACGGAGTAAACAAACAAAATCACGGCGAAATCCGATATGTTCGAGAACCAAACTATAACCAATCTGTGACGAGGGGGTGAGGTCGTAATCTAGAGAACGGCAGGGAGTGTCCATACTGTATGTTAGTACTAATGTACTCGTATATAAGTATATCGCAGGCGTATTGTATGTTTAGTCATATTACATTACCGCTAGCTGTTTTATAATACGGAGCTGCATTGCAATACAGCGGGTCGACGATAAGGCAGATTGCATTACCGCTGGTATTGTGTCGCAGGCATACTGTATGATTCGTCATTTTACATACCGTCTGGCAAATTATATAATGGCGAGGGCCGGGACAGTTAAATCAATCAAACCTGACCGAACCTAACATCGCTCGCTTTGCGAGCTCATTTACAATCTGCCGTACGGCCTTTTGCAATTTGCCTGGCTCGGCATTTTGCAATCTGCGTACAGAATAATACAATTAGCCTGCCATATATGTCGCGATGACGATGCAGCGTATCGTCGACACGCTGTATCGCAACGTGCCTCCGTATTTTAAAACAGCTAGCGGTGTTGATTATTATTAATATATGACTAAATATACAATTCACGACATATACATTGCCATGGGCTTATCAATTGTGGTATAAAAAAACTTTCCGCAAACCGCGAAGCCCGCTGGGAGTGACCCGCAGCAGCATGGGTTTATGAATATTCAATGACGGCAACACGGCGACACGTGACCGGCCGCACGGCGGTGCACTGAAGCAGCACCTGAGCCACTAATGTGGTGCTCAGGAATCCCAGCTGCTACTAAGAACCTTGCGAAGCCCAGTCTTTGACTATAGTTTTCAACCGATTTCCAAAAAGGAGGAGGTTCTCAATTCGACTGTACGTTTTTTGTGTGTTACCTCAGAACTTTTGCTGGGTGAACCGATTTTTATGATTCTTTTTTTATTTGAAAGCTAGTGCTTCCCGTGTGGTCCTGTATAAATTTTATCAAAGACGGTGTGGTACGTTGATAGAAAATTAACAAAAAACAAAAATAAAAATGCAAAAATGTACTAAGTTGTTAAGTTGTTGCGAATGGTATTTTTCATTATGTTTGACTAAACAAGAGAGCGAAGCGCGAACGAACCGTCTCCATTTGAGCTTATAGGCAAAAATGTTTTCGTATGTCTGTCCGGCTGTTCTCTTGTACAGGTCGCATTTGCTCAACCGATTCTTGTGAAATTTTGTGAGCAGGTTCGTTATAAGGCACTGTTCAGTTTTATAAACCCTACTTAATTAAAAAAAAACATTTCGAAAAACAGCTTCTGCGGTAATTTTCCAAATAAAAGATTTTAGAAATTTTGAGTGATTTAGTGTATATTGCCAACGAGGACGTCACTAAATGGCATTATACGTTTAAGTCCATGCAAGTTTGATAAAAAAAAATACAATGTAGGTTTATATACTCTTTGTTAGATGGTTTCTGCCTTGTGTGAAATTGTATTACTTACACTTAATCTTTTACAAGTACAAGCTTGTATATTCAGGCATTTGTATGTTATGCCACTTGTGACGTATTTGAGGTCCAGCACACTTGTGTTTTTCAAAAAATAATTACCGAGTGTTTTAAAATTAAAATCCTTCAAAACAGTTTCTTAAAATGGTCTTTTTAGGGTTCCGTACCTCGAAAGGAAAAAACGGAACCGTTATAGGATCACTTTGTTGTCCGTCCGTCCATCCGTCTGTTTGTCTGTCAAGACCCTTTTTCTCAGGAACACGTGAAGGTATTAAGCTGCAATTTATATATAAAAAATCAAACTTCTAAGCCAATGCAATCAAAAGATACAGCCGTTTATGCCGCAAATTTCCGCAAATTTTCGACAGTCGCAAGGGAATCAAAACCTACAGGGTACTTCCCGTGAACTCAGAATCTTGAAATTTGGTACGAAGTAACGTCTTATAGCACAGACAAAGTAAAAATTGCGAAAATCGTAAATTTTTAGTTAAAGCATATAATAAAAATATTTTTAATAATTTTAAAATACCATAACTATGACTCGATTGTCGTGATGGGTGAACTTTTACTGATATACCTACAGGTTTGTACGGAACCCTCGGTGGGATAAAAATACAGATTTTTTTGTCAATTCACGATAAACCCGTACACGTCGTCACCCTTGAAGTCACAGAAAGGTTGTCCACGCGGGTGAAGCCGCGGGAAACAGCTAGTGTATAATATTAGTACTAACGTAACAATACCTATTGTGAATAATAAGTGGGGCTCAATAATTTCATACTTTCTGAGTATGTAATATAAGTATATTTATTTATTTACCCAATATTTTGAAACGGGCTTCTGTTTTTAATTCCGTTCTCCCAATGCAAGGATCTGGGCGGGCGAAGCTGCGGGCAACAGCTAGTGATTTCATATTGCTCTATGTCTCTTACTCACAAAATGTGCAAAGTGACTGAAACTGGTACATAACCGCTAAACCTCTTATCTGTAGATTCAACTCATGAAGCTTGACATCTTCCCCCATTGAACCCATACACAATTCCCAAATAAACATTGAACTTCCCATACAACGTTGGATTTGTATGGAAAGCCTATTAGCTGTCCAGTTTTATGAGAAGAAGCCCCTTAAATATCTATATTTCATTTTACCTAACTTCCTATATATTTGTCTATATTTAATCGTTTAACCTAGATATCCCTTTATTTCTATAATCCGTCCCATCTAAATCTCATCTTTTAACGTGGAATTTGCACTGCGATTCATTTTGCCTGAAGCCAGTTACGTAGGTGTCATCAACATCAGTCAAAAAACACGTTATGACTAAGACATATATCACACGGAGCCTAATATCGAAGACGAGAACCGAAACTGCCTCGATAGGGGTTTTTCATAGCTAAAACCTCTTTGGTTTTTGCTGCAGTCCAACTTCCAATCAGAGGTTTTGTGGGGTTGGCCGTAGTGGCCGTTTGTTACATTCAGTATTCAATGTAATACAATTTCATACTGTCCATTTGATCATACACTTTTTGCTGGATATTGGTTAACATTCAGGCTCCGATCGTTTCTAAATTGAATTCGAAACTATTGTAAACTGAATTTTAGATGTCCATGTAGGTAAATAAAATAATAAGTAAAAAAAGTATGTTTAAGCCATATCTATGGTGATTATCCTATTCCTTTAATCCTATGTGAAATCATATGTCTGTCCTTGTCCCTTCCTTGCTAATTAATATGAAGTGATAAAGAAGAAATGTGAGGTGACATTCGGATGGACGACCAGTAACCGATTAGCTCCGGCCCTGCGCACGCGCGACATCGCTGTGTGCCTTTTTCTCAATTATTAGCAAAATTTAAAGTGCTGTGCTGGTGTAATTAACATACCAAACAAACAACTGCAGCTACCAGTTCTAGCAGTGTAATTAGAGCGCTCTAAAACCCATTGTATGTGCCGAACGATCGATATAACGAAGAACTGCCACCATCTTGGAAATGTGCTACTAGCTTCGACCTTGGTGAGTCCTTAACATTTTTCCAATAGATCCTGATCCATCACCATAGTTTGGTTTCGATTTAAAATCCTAGAACCGCGCATACAAAGTATTTGCGCTCAGGATCCTAAACTTAATGAAACGAAATGAATGTAAGTACACAACACAAATACATTAGTGGTACGGAGCCCTCGATGCACGATCCCGACTCGAACGTGGCCGGTTTTGGGAGTTTACTTCTTAACTTAACTTAACGATTATACATCGTTATTTTTTGATCACCTGCGAAACTTTCAGATGTGATTCAGTGTACGATATACGATCGATATAAATTAAAAAAAAAACAAAGGTTTATTTTCGTCATTTTTTTGTAAGACCGTCTCGAAATTCTAAACAGTAATTTGCAGATAATACTTATTCGCATTAACAACCAAATAACAAGATTATTATTACTACGCTTTTGCTTTCGAAGTGGCAACAACGTAAATTCAATCAAGCAAAAACAACCCCAAAATTAATCGCGTAAGGACGAATTATACCCTCAAACGAAAAATTACTAGGTAAGATGTGCATCAAAAACTGTTAATGTTACATTTAAGAAAAGAAAAAAATAAATTTTTACGTACATACTAATATTTTATTTTATTTTATTAATTATACCAATTACTTTTAAGATATTGAATCACATCTGAAAATATCGCAGGTGATAAAATAATAACGGTGTACGAATATATAGATGAGGAGTGAAAATCGAGTATAACTTAGGATTTATGTCAGTCACCTTTTATATCAGAAAGGCTAAAACTCCATGGCCATACAGCCTAAGCTGTGAGGCCGGAGGTCGAGCTCTACGTGCGATAGATAAAAATCAGGATGCGTAAATTCCTGTCGCGCATTGTAGCTGTTAAGGACACTTTTTTATGTGATTGTTATTTAGTTGACTTGTAAGTTAGCTGAATTCAATATCCCTTCCATGTGTTTCACAGATATCGTCGACCGATTGATCGCAATACAATCTTCATGACTTTTTTTTTAATTAAAAATTTGAGTGCGTTCGACTATATCTCACCTGATGGTAAGTGATGATGTAGTCGAGGATGGTACACGCAAACTCAAATAATGCAAGGACTTATACACGAACAGGACGAAAAGACACAAAAAGCTTTTAAATACAAGAAAATCTTTTATTTTACTTCGCCATTAGTTTATTTATTTGTACGGTTCAAATCTTGCAATCGATCTGAGAGCGACTTCTAGGGGTCCGATTGAGCTGAAATTTGGTATGAAACCATATTCCCGGCGACAATAGATCCCTTGTAAACGACCTAAAAAGTAGTTAATCAATTTAACACATTTATGTAATATTGTTGAAATTGGTTAAAAATATATAACTAGATATGTATTAGACTATATTATGTGGGCTTCTTAAGAGTCTCCAGGAGGCTCAAGTTTCAATACAAACGTAGTTCAGCTTTAATACAAAAACTACATGCCAAATATCGATGTTTGTAATTAGTTTTCACCGTAGTAAATTTTAACGTAACTAAACGAAGGCTTAAATTAGTTTTGTACTGAAAGTTTGAAACTGCTCTTATTTTTTTCCATTTTATATTAGTACATCGAAAACCAATTACAAACATTGATATGTGTGTACTCAATATGATCGCAAAGTTTGGATTCAATCTGGCATGTAGTTTTTGTATTAAAGCTGAACTACGTTTGTATGAAAACTGGAGCCTCCTGGCGGCCCTTAACAGGCGTGTCAAATTTCATAAGTGTATGTATATGTCGCAGCCATATAGTTAAATCACGCTAAACCTCTACACACTATACTACACTACATACACGCAACAAGCTACACCCTACGCTACACCCTTCACTACACTACACTACGCTACGCTACGCTACACTACACTACACTGTTGTTTATTCAACGTTCAGCCTAGCTTACACAGCCAACAAGCTAAACGTTGAATGACGCTTGTTCAATCAACGTTCGGTCTAGTCATGCAATTGAAAGTGGCCAACCAATCAGCGGGCTAGCCGTTCAAACAAATGGCAGATTTAACCAGATGTCTGCGACATATATATTTTTGTCTACGGATTTCTCATATACTAAAACGACGAAATGCTATCATTCCTTTCGAATTTGAAAACATGCATTATGTGGTCCCTATATAATGGCCGACGCAATAATACACAACCCATGACTTACAGTCCTATGATAGTCGGCCGATAACTTTTTTTTATTTTATTTTTTATTCACATATGGTACACCCTTGACAACATCTCACCTGGTGGTAAGTGACGATGTTGCCGAAGATGGAAGCGGGCTTACCAAGATTCTCCAACGCAATGGGGAACTGGCTATCTTATCTTCATGCCGGAACACACCAATGATATCAACATTGATATTTGGCGGCAAGACTTAGATAAGATGGTGGTGCCTAGGCAGGCGGGCTTAGAAAATGCCCTACCACCAACCAAACCGAGTCTTACAATTGACCCAGCTGGGAATCGAACCCGCGACCTCCTGTGTAAAGCCAGTGAACTTTGCCTCTGAGCTACGGAGGCGGTGAAAACTCGTGTAATGGACTTGAATTATTAGTAAACTGAAATAAAAGCTTTATGACGAAAAAAAATATGACTATTTAATAGTCAGCCGGGTTTGTGAAGGTTACTATAGGTAATAAAAGCGAAGTGTTCCACTGACGGCACTGATTTTTAAGGCACCTTTTCTAAGGGCACCAAACTTGCCTAAGGCACCAAAGTATTCCACTGAGGGCACCTAGCCAAGGAAAGAGTTTTATATTACCAGCTAGCAATTTCCCGCGGCTTCATCCGCATGGACAACGTTTCTATGGCTTTTCGAGGGTGCACGAGCGTGGAAGAAAGTAACCTATGTGTTAATCCAGGTCCTAATCTGTCTACCTACCAAATTTCATCCAGATCCGGTTAGTAGTTTTTGTGTGAAAGAGTAACAAACATACATCCATACATTCTTACAAACTTTCGCGTTTATAAAATTAGTAAGATTTTCCTGCGTGTGAAAACAACGATGACATTGAAGAAATTCTTAGAGTTGAAATGCTTTTCAAAGATTTCCCACGGTGCTCGAGGCTTTTGACCTTAACTTAAGCCCTTGGCATTATGTCACCTGATGGTAAGTGATAATGACGCCGAAAATGGAGCCGGGTTTACTAAGATTCCCCAAGCCGGAACACATAAATGTTATAAGCATTGATATTTGGTGGCAAGACTTATTGTTAGATAAGATGGTGGTAGCTAGCCACGCGGGCTTAGAAAATGCCCTTCCACCAACCAAACCGAGTCAAAGTTAAGACTCCGTCGGGAATCGAACCCCCGACCTCCTGTTGTGAAACAAATGGACTAAACAATAACGCCACGGAGTTGGTTTGACTGTTGATAGCATTTATCACGACCGTCTCCATGCTTCGCAAGGCACACAAGGTCGTTGGTACCTACCAGTTACTATAAGACAGCATTCGTTTAAATGTATCAAGGGGCCTTGTATCTAGGAGGCTTGAAACCTTCTTACAGATGGGGCGACCACTAGCCCTGCAACTGCCCCAATCCGGATTTAAGCCCCATGTGTGGGACCTTTCAACCTTACCTTTTCGAGTGTAGGACTATTAAATAGTCATATTTTTTTTCGTCATAAAGCTTTTATTTCAGTTTACTAATAATTCAACTCCATTACACGAGTTATCGGCCGACTATCATAGGACTGTGAGTCATGGGTTGTGTATTGATTCGTCGGCCATTATATAGGGACCACATAATGCATGTTTTCAAATTCGAAAGGAATGATAAGGGACGATAAGGGTTGATGAAGAAGTTTGTGTGGGCACTGTAAAAGTTATTGACCAGTGCTAACACTTTGACGACATCGAAATGCTCTCTGCCGATCTACGAGTATTAGTTCTGCCCGAGTTTAAATCAACTTTCTAGGGTTGACAGAAATAAATATATGCTTCATATCTACTAATTATCTACTAAATCGAAGCCAAAACTGACAAATTAATACAACAAATTAAGATATTTTTTCACGATAAATGCTATCATACAATAAATGAATCTTTACATCAGCTCATATATACGTTCCCACCGAGGGGCACGAGCCTACCCTGAATTAGGGCGATCGGCCCTTAGTTGACCACGCGGGCCCAGTGCGGGTCGATCAACTTCACATACAACCTTCGAGTTTCTTCGCCGATGTGTGTAGGTTTTCTCACGATGTTTTCCTTCACCGTAAGAGCGTCGGATAAACGTACATCATCATTTCAGCTCATATACGTCCCCACCGAGGGGATCGAGCCTACCCTGAATTAGGGCTATCGGGCCTTAGTCGACCACGTACATGTGAGATCGAAATTCGAAAACTCATTGGTACGTGGCAGGACTTGAACCACGACCTCCCGGATAGGAGGTAGCGGCCCTTGCTGTTGAACCACCGACGCCGACAATAAATGAATACCTAAACGATAACTTAAAATAATAAAAATGAAATTATGTTACGACTTAAAAATTAGTACAAATATCCATTTTATTCTACAAAATTATTTATTAATATACAGGGTGGAAAAGAGTATACCGACAGATTTTAACCGGCTATTCTAGTGCCTATTTGGACAAAAAAAGTTACAAACATTGCTGGATAAAGCCTTATTTTCGAGATACTCAGTAATTCTTAAGTTTAAAAATCTCAAAGACGCGACTTTGCGGCGATGCTCGAGGTTTTGGAGCCTGTTTGATACAAGTTCCTCGTCGCCAATGAGTCTCCTAGCGCGTCTGTCGATATAATCCAAGGCATCTAGCTGGTAACGAGCCGATCCGTCCCACAAGTAAGAGCAGCACTCCATACATGACGGAACTTGAACTTGGTATAATATTAGAAGCTTCTTTGGTGTGAAGTAAAGTCTCACCTCAAGGGTAACAAACACGCTTTAATAATATCAGATGTTTATCTGTCGTTTGTTGTCTTGAGCTCTTAGCAATCAATTGTCATACTGACGTCGTACAGCATACTCACTCGTCGTTTTTCGTATGTTGTCGGAGTTGTTCGTGAAGTGTGAAGTTTTCTTTTTCACTCTTTAGACTAAGGTTTCGTTCCCCCTCCCTAGGGGGGGGGCGTCGCTCCGATGTGCTCTTAAGGTGGCTTAGCTGCCAAAGCTTAGGCGGAGTTTAGTGGGTAGTGTGGTCTTGGGCTTGTGCATATTTATTTATATATACCTTATGTATATAATGGGTATGTAAGCATATAGGCGCAGGGCTGTGAGTCCCACATAACCAGTACAGCTGGCTGTTATTGGTATGCGTAAAAGCATTCTCCTCCCCCCCTCCTCCGCAGTCCGAGGGTGAAAAAAAAGGGATTACTATCGTAAATTGTTTTTTTTTGTTCCAGAAATTCAGTTAGTTTTGGACCCATGTAGATATAATATTATTTACTCGTAATGCCACCAAGAATTCGTGGTTAAAATCTGTCGGTATACTTCCTTCTCACCCTGTATATAATAATATTTTTCTTTACATTTCAAATATTGTTGTACCCAAACTGGGTCCATGAATTACTTTACTTGAGTACAACAAATAATTGAGTATTGAGTAGGTAACTACTTGAATTTTTCGTCCTAACGCAGGAAAATTAATTGTAAGAAACGGAAAAATCTCATAATCGTAAAATAAATTTCCCGACTTATAAATGTACAAAGTAATATTGAAATATTAGAGTCTTTAAAAATGGAAAAACAGAATTTTTCCGGTCAAGTAATTATTTTACAAAGTAAATAAATGACTTCGATTTCTCGATCTCCGGATATTTGGACAGCACAAAATCGATTCAGAAATTGATTTTGATTTATACATTTGATTATAAATTTTAAAAACGACTGCATAAAAACATTACCCCTCTTCTTTTAGTATATCCTATGTCACTCGTGGGATCAAGACAAATGTATCCTATGTCACTCACGGAATCAATACAAATGTATCCTATGTCACTCACGGATTCAATACAAATGTATCCTATGTCACTCATGGGATCAAGACAAATGTATCCTATGTCACTCACGGAATCAATACAAATGTATCCTATGTCACTCACGGAATCAATACAAATGTCTCCTATGTCACTCACGGGATCAAGACAAATGTATCCTATGTCAGTTACGGGATCAAGACAAATCTAACGACACCTCGCCAGGCCCCCGTCACTCGGTCGAGCTAGCGACAGGCCGCGATCCGCTCCTCAGCGCGCTAGAACGCCGTACAGTCGCCGCCACAATTCGCGCGTCGCCCGTGTACGCAGTTATAACCGCTAAGTCGAGCACCTTAATACCCATGTTTCCGTGTATTGTCTGACAGTGGGAAGGAGTAAGTGACTAAATGCTTAGGTATTTTTGTTTTATAAGGAAGTGCAATATCTGTTACGAAGTCACTAGTATATCTCATCTTTGACCTCGCACTCAAAAATCCATCAAGCCGTTTAGGCTACAGGCCCAGCCTAAGAGACATACATACATACACTTGAAAACATAAGCCTCCTTTTGGGCAGTTAGATAAAAAAATTGGTACCAACAAAATACTAACACATAAAATATTCTACTTAAACTTTAGTACTTAGTGCTATAACTAACAGTTATTTGTGTAACAGATCCAACTCAATTGCAGGTTGAGTGAAAATCGAGGCGGGAATAAGTGGTAAAGCTGGCTGGATATAGTTTCGATTAACTGCATGGTGGAACCGTCTCGTCTCCTCCGCTGCGAGCCGCTTGAGCGACGTCGGGTCGCGTCGCTATAGACGTGGAGTAGTCAGGCACTCGTATATCACGCCCACCGAACTACGATCGAAACCCACAAATAAGATAAGAGAATAAAAAAATAAGAATAAGAAAATATATTATAAACGCGAAAGTTTGTAAGAATGTATGGATGTATATTTGTTACTCTTTAACTCAAAAACTACTGAACGGATCTGGCTGAAATTTGGTAGGTAGACAGATTAGGACCAGGATTAACAAATAAGCTACTTTTTTCCACGCTTTTCCATGCTACTTTTTTGCGCACTGCGCACCCTTGAAAAGTCATAGAAACGTCCACGCGGGTGAGGTCACGGGAAAGAGCTAGTAAGAAAATCAATATCTTTATTTCACTGGAATCAAATAAAAACTATAAAAAAAAGAAAAATCTAAATTGTTTTTTTGGGTACACTAGTCGCTACACAAGAATTCTTTATGTGTTTTGTTTGGCTAGTTTCTTCCCAAGTAACATAGATAGCCACAAAAAGAAGAAAAAAAGACATAGAATAATTCAATTTTGCATAGAAGCATACTAAAGATTTCAGGTTGTTACTTATTATTTAATTTACTATTTTTTCTTTAAGCTCTTTATTATACTGTGCTTTAAGGCTCTTTCGTCCCTAAAATTAGCAACTCGATTTACGATCTTTCAAACATCGAATGAAATAGCTTGAAAATAAAGTTCTTGTCAGCACGTACTGCAACGTGGCTGTTAGCTGTTACGTCAATCGTTGCGAAGGTATCGTGCAAAAATTGTGTTCTTTTATTAATTGTAAACAAAATAAGATGAATTTCCAAAAAGTAATAAAACAAAATCATTTTATATTATTTTGTCAAAATGGTCAAAAATTTTCATAATGTTTCGATTATAATTGCAGCAATACTATGGTAACTTTGAAAAATAATGGAAAATAGGGGTGCATTTATGTATTTTTTTTTAGTTTTTTAAATTAAAACAGCATACGACGAAAACTAAATCCTCATATCCTGAAGATGACAATTTTTTTTCGATAAAAAATCCTTAGTTGAAGTAAAAAGTGGTTACAACGTTTTTTAGTCCAAGGTGGTTGCTGGCTGTATAAACCTTCAGTCATTCATATTAATCGCGATAAACTCATCGCCGGATTTTAAGGAGGGCTACCGGGGCAACCAATTCTCTCTCTCAGGAAATGGTTGGATGGAAAAGAAAACGAACGTAGATGTACTTGAAATAATTCAAGAAAACACAAGCCTATTGAAGATTATAGAAAATAGAAGAGGAAATATGCTGGTACACCTAGTACGACACGACAGTCTACTGAGAACAATCATAGAAGGAAAGATAGAGGGAAAGAGAAGTAGAGGCGAAACTACCTAAAACAAATTAAGGCGAAGGTTGCTGTCGTGTCGTATCGGCAGGTAAATATGATGGTAGAGTACAGAAAAAATTGGAGATTGCTCCACCGACAAGAGCGATTAAAGATTTGAAGAACCGGGACAACAGTCCAGGGTCTCCACATAAATCTGGTGGCGCGGTAGTGCCCCCGCCAAGACGAGCCAAAGAAAACGGGACACTACTCCCTTTTCTGGAAGCGTTTATTTTCGAACCGTCGTACCTTCGGTCCGGATGATGTTAGTGTAGGATAAGACTAAGTGTCCTTGGCAAACTTATAAACCATACTAAGTAATAATTATTTATATTTAATGGTTTTAGATTTATTGATATCTGAAACATTAGGGGACATCCGAAATCCTACTAGTCCTACTAATATTATAAACGCGAAAGTTTGTAAGAATGTATGTTTGTTAATCTTTTACGCACACTATTCAAAAGTGAAAAGAGAAAACCTTAAATAAAAATAATATTTTATCTTTACTAATAAATATTATAAACGCGAAAGTTTGAAAGGAAGACAGATTAGGACCTGGATCAACATAATATGGGCTACTTTTTTCCACGCTCGCGAGCCGCTTGCCTCGAAGACAGTCATAGAAACTATGTTCACGCGAACGAAGCCGCTGGCAAAAGCTAGTTATGTTATATTTATTCAGCGTAAAGTTCTACGTCGCAGAGTTTATAATTTATTACCTAACTAAAGGCTGCGGAAGTAATAATTGGCATGTGCAGATAATCAGTTTGGAAGTTAACTGAGGGCGAGTTATTGATTGGAACAGTTGTCTCTGTCTATTTTAATTTTTGCAGTGGTTTTTCGTTTCAATCAAAAACTACAATTATTTTTTTTTAAATAAATAATTTTTAATATTTATACTTCAAAATATTAGTCATAACTAGAGTTGAAAGTAACGGCTTAGACCTATCTTTGGGATTTTTTACTATCTAGCCAAAACTGCTCAATCGTGTTTATAATAGCTTTTGACTTTAAGGAACATCATCAACAATAAGGGTTGTTTTTTCAACCTTGGGTTTTCTATAGTTTAGGAGTAATTGACGTCAAAAATCACGAAACTCTGTAATAAATTACCGCCATAATAAGTAAGAAAAAAATATTTATAGTGCTTAACAAGGTGTGTAGTAGGCCAAACAGAAAGGAAGGTGAGTGGGACCATTTATAACTTCTTGAGCGCCATTGATATTTATTGTATCTCTTTGTTTTTTAATTTTATAAATCCCGAATTTGTCATTTGGGAGGTCCAAATTATTATTATATTAACACTATTTCTTTTATATGGGGGTTGTGGGGGGTATGAATGACGTACGGAACTGAGACATGGTCGCTTACTATGGGCCTCATAAGAAGGCTCAAGGTCACCCAAAGGGCAATGGAGCGTGCTATGCTCGGAGTTTCTCTGCGTGATCGAATCAGAAACGAGGAGATCCGTAAGAGAACCAAAGTAACCGACATAGCTCTCAGAATTGCTAAACTTAAGTGGCAGTGGGCAGGGCACATTGCTCGTAGAACAGATGGCCGTTGGGGTAGTAAAGTTCTCGAGTGGCGACCACGCACCGGAAAGCGTAGTGTAGGCAGGCCTCCCACTCGGTGGACCGATGACCTGGTGAAGGTCGCGGGAAGCCGCTGGATGCGGGCAGCGCAGAACCGGTCGTCGTGGAGATCCTTGGGGGAGGCCTATGTCCAGCAGTGGACTTCCTTCGGCTGATATGATGGGGGTATGAAAGGAGGTGTGAAGCAATAAATAGATACGCCTCTCAAACACTGGGTGGTCATGATGTAGGATGTGAGAGGGATTGAGAGGGGTGTGGAGGTGTGATGTGCGGGATATCAGTTAAACTCTGGGACGCCTGCGCAATCATAGTAATGCATTTTTGCGTGTTCTACAAATGATTTTCTCGCAAATCGGCTCTTTTGCGTGAGGACAGATTATTTTGTGGGCAAAGTTACCAAATAACTTCAGTTAGCAACATAATTCTATTACATGTAGCATACCGTTAAAAGATTATAAACTAAAGAATTTTCTTAAAGAATTTCAAAGCTGGATCGTTTTTAGGGTTTCGTACCCAAGGGTAAAAACGGGAACCTATTACCAAGACTCCGCTGTCCGTCTATCTGTCCGTCTGTCACCAGGCTGTATTTCATGAACCGTGATAGCTAGACAGTTGAAATTGTTACAGATGAATAAATATATATATATTCTGGGACAAATCACACAGGGTCATCTGGCCCCAAAGTAGGATTCCCTGTGTTATGGGTTACCAGAGACTGATATACATACATATATAGATATATATTTAACACCCAGACACAGAGCAAACAAATCTGCTCATCACACAAATGCTTGCCCTGGGTGGGGATCGAACCCACAACCCTCGGATCAGTAGTCAAGGACACTACCACTGAGCCACCGAGTCAGTCACCAAGTCTGATGATGCATTTCTGTTGCCGCTATAACAACAAATAATAAAAATTAGAAAAAAAGTGAAAAAATAAAGGAGGGTCTCCATATAAAAACTTGTTTTCTTTAAAACATGAAGAAGCTAGCGCCATTTTGTGTGACGGTACGGAACCCTTTGTACCAGCGTCATCTAGTATGATGGTACGGAACCCTATGTGTGCGGCTCTGACTCGCACTTGGCCGGTTCTTATTTTTGTTACTGTAATTTAAACGTAAGTTTTATTATTTTTTTAATCGTGTCCCGATTTGGTCGGCTCATAATTATTTTTGTCGTTATTATTGGGATTTTACTACAACTGAGTTTACTCACCAACATTAACGATAAAAAACTGAGCTTTTCAATAAGCAAAAATGATGTTGTTGAGATCCAAATATTAAAATACGTGTAATTAATTATTTTCTTGAAAAAAATGGAATAAAAGACTGCGAAATTGAATAAAAATCACTAGTGCTAATTAAATTCTAAACGGTTAGGTCTTTTTCTGTTGCCAAACACTCTGTATAATTATTTTTATGATTGTGGAAAAAATATAATCATTATTAAATTTTACAGAACATTTTATTATCGTCTTATTGTTTATGTATATTTTTACAAGCTTTTATTTAACTTGCAATGTACAAGTATATGTATGTATGTATGTGTGTTCGGGTGAAATCTTGCGACTCAATTTTGAAGCAGATATCTTCAACCGATTGAGCTGAAATTTTGTATACACGTTCAGTTTGGATGACAATGCATGGTTTAACTGTGTAACGTCATTCTAAATCCAACATGGCGGACTACTTCTTTTTAATGCACTCCTACAATCAAATAAAAAGGTTTGCTGAGGGTAATACGAAATAATTGAAAATTTTTATATAAAAACTTGTACCTAAAAGTTTTTTAGGTCTTTCGAATTTTTTTTGTGTTACAAAGTAATATTTTGTTCCGAGGGCGTTAGTTTGAATTCTGAGCTAAGCGAAGGATGCTATAGTAGAATTCCGAGCTTAGCGAGCGAATCTAGGGTAGAATCCCGAGCTTAGCGAGCGAATCTAGGGTAGAATCCTGAGCTTAGCGAGGAATTCACTAAACGTCGCCAGAGAATAAAATTATTTGGCCCCGAGTGACACATAAAATTTTTCATCACAACCTATAAGAAAAAGAAAGAAGAATGCACAATTCTTTTAATCCACAATTGATAAGCCCTTAAGGCATCAACTCACCTGATGGTAAGTTACGATGATGCCGAAGATGGCAGCGGTTTTACCAATATTTCCCAACGCAATGGAGATCTGGCTATCTTATCTTCAAGCCGGAACACATCAATGATGTTAACACTGATGTTCTGGCGGCAAGAATTAGATAAGATGGTGGTAGCTAGCCAGGCGAGCTATGAAAATGCCTTACCACACCGAGTCTTACAAAATTGACCCCGCTAGGAATTGAACCCGCGACCTCTTGGTTTGAAGCGAATGGAATAACAATTACTCCACCGAGGAGGTTTAAATGAATGTTCTTTTTTTTTCAGCGCTCATTTCCAGCAAAACCTAACCGAATAGTAACTTCTTTATACATTATGCGTTCGACCTCTTTGCTTAACTTCACATACTAACCAACAAAGAGTATGCTAGTATTTTAATACAAACTCCGTGGTAACCATTCACAAAAGTGCGTTAATCACCGTAAAAAATTTAATGTTATGTATGATAATAATTGTAAAATAGAAATAATTATAGGATCACTCGTGAGTCTGTCTGTCAGTCTGTCCATCCATCCTCCCTGGGGAGTAGGTAGTGGTCTCTTCCACGAGGAACTCGCCCTGCAGAGTACCAGGACAAGCGTCTTGGCGGCAAGACCTACCGCAGTTGGTCCTTGCCTTCGCCTCATGGTATTGGCAGGAATACGGCCCTCACTTTATACCCTTAAGGTCAGTAAATGGGGACGCTACATCATAAACCTGGTAGTTTAGCGTATCTGGTAGATGTACTAGAAGGTTTGTCCGTCCGTCCATCCGTCGTCTGTTACAGTCAATTTTCTCTGAAACTACTAGACTGATTGAGTTGAAATTTGGTACACATTTGTAAGTAGGTGACCCAAAGACGGATGTGTAACGTTAATAAATAAATTTTAAACATGGGGCATTTTAGGGGTAAAATGTTTTTTTTAAAAGTTTTTCAAAGTTTGACTTATCAAATGAAAGTTCTTGTTGTGAGATTGTCAAAAGTTTTTTTTTATAATTTTTAGATAAATAGATTTGAAGTTATTTAAGAAAGTAGGCTAAAATTCAATATTTCCCCCCCCCCCATTTTTTTTCTCTGAAACTACTAGCCCTAAAATTTTACACAGTAAATGAGGTTGAATACATAGATTATAGATGACAGGGGATGAGATGTATTAAAAAATCTAAAGTGCTTCCATTCCCGCAGAAAAAAACAAAATTTCCAAAGTTCAGAATAAGTAGACCCCTATTTACCTAGAGCAAAGTATGTACTGAAAGGTCTTGTTCTGTTGGTTATTTTAAATTTTGATGCAGAACCCTGTTTTTGTGACTCCGTGTCATACTTGGCCGGTTTTTTAAATTCTTATTTGTAAATCGTAAATGCTATCTAGGTATCCTTCACTTAAAGCACAGGGAATTTTTAATATTAGCTTAAACTTGTAAATACTCTAGACAACCAATTACATTTTCTGGATTTTTTCGTAGAATCTAATACACTTATAAACTTATTATTAACCGCCCCCGTGGCGTAATGGTTAGTTCATTCGCTTCACACAAGGAGGTCGCGGTTTCGATTCCCTGTGGGGTCAACTTGTAAGACTCGGTTTTGTTGATGGTAGGGCATTTTCATAGCCCGCCTGGCTAGCTACCACCATCTTATCTAAGCCTTGCCGCCAAACATCAGTGTTAACAACATTGATGTGTTCCGGCTTGAAGATAAGATAACCATTTCTCCATTGAGTTGGGGAATCTTAGTAAGTCCGCTTCCATCTTCGGCATCATCCTCATTTACCATCAGGTGAGATGATGCCAAGGGCTTACTAATAATAATTGTGAATAAAAGAAAAAAAAATAATACACTTACCTACTCAATCTTGAATTGAAACTAAGGCGACCCACTGGCTTCTCTTAGTATGAAACAAAAAGTCCTGACTCTCTGTCTGAGCCTAAAACTTTACCACAGCCCCTAACTAGAAAGCTAGAAAACCCATACCCAGAAAGCTAAAATTTTTCAGTAAGGTTCTTTATATGACGTAGACAAGGAAGGCCAGATATTTTTAAATCATCAATTGGTAGCCCATCTCACCAAATGGATAGAAAATAAATCACGAATAATGTCGCGGGCAACAGCAAGTATAATAAAATACTATTAATTTCATAACGGAGCGTCGGTGGCTCAACCGGTAACGACTCGGTCCATCTAACCAGAGGTACCGGGTTCAAATCTGGATGGCCAATGTACCAATGAGTTTTTCAAAAAACTTACGTACATACTTACCGATTGCTTTAACGGTGAAGGAAAACATCGTGAGGAAACCTGCACACGCCTGCGAAGAAACTCGAAGGTTGTGTGTGAAGTCGACCAACCCACACTGGGCCCGCGTGGTCGACTAAGGCCTAATCGCCCTGATCCAGGGTAGGCTCGAGCCCCTCGGTGGGGACGTATATGAGCTGTAATGATGAATTTCATAACACCAGACAACGCCTTCAATTCAAAAACAGTTCTTTGCAATTTTTTCATTTTGTTGGACTTCAAGTCCATTTTTTAATCAACTGGAAATGAATATTGGAACTGGTCAGCTGCTGAGATTTTAATACAAAAACTACGAAATACCGATGAAAATTTTTCAATATAAAAGTCTGAGGACGTTTGGATATACGAGTAAGGTTCTTTCTTATGATTATTAAGGACATTGTGTCCTTAATTACAGAGCTGGCTATACCTGGGGTGCAGGGTGCCGGAATGTGGCAGACGCTGGGCCTTGCAGCTTACAGGCCCAGTACATGTGAGTGAGATAGAAGCGTCTCCTGATCTAGAAGTTTTTCTTAGTCAAAAGAAGCAGTTCAGAGTGAGAGGCCACTGTACAAACCAAAAAAAATCTAAGCTCGCTTCGCTTGCCCTGCATAATCAGGTTTAGCCTCTCTTTGTGGCTCTCTGTGTACCCTACGTAACATGTTATAATGATGGCACAAAGAAAGACCACTTACAGACCCAGTACATGTGAGTGAGATAGAAGGGTCTCCTGATCTCGAAGTTTTTCTTAGTCAAAATTAGCAGTTCAAAGTGAGAGACCACTGTACAAACCAAAAAAAATTTTTGCTCGCTTCGCTTGCCCTGCATAATCAGGTTTAACCTCTCTTTGTGGCTCTCTGTGTACCCTACGTAACATGTTATAATGATGGCACAAAGAAAGACCACTTACAGGCCCAGTACATGTGAGTGAGATAGAAGGGTCTCCTGATCTAGAAGATTTTCTTAGTCAAAATTAGCAGTTCAAAGTGAGAGACCACCGTACTACAAACCAAAAAAAATTTTTGCTCGCTTCGCTTGCCCTGCATAATCAGGTTTAGCCTCCCTTTGTGGCTCTCTGTGTACAGAGAAAGACAGTACAGAACTAATTTGAGAGCAATATTATAGTATCTATTGAACAGTTTTGGGCTCGTTTCGCTCGCTTCTTATGACACGCAGATAATAAGGCACTTACTCGTATATGTCCTCTACAAACGTAGGGGTGCCAGTATTGACTGTTATACCTTCTCCAACTCGGTGATCCGTGAAGAGCTACATCCAAAAGAATACTATACAGGGTGTTACAAAATTGGTGTAGGTCCCGTTAACTGGGGGTTCTACTCGTCATACTGAACAGGTCCAAGGAACCCATAGTCAATTTAAAAAAAAAATTGGAACCTCCATACTAAAATGCACAAAATCGGTCGATCAGCTGATCGATTTGTATGAGTAGTGAAACATTTTTTTAACGTTTTCAGCAAAGTCGTAGAACAAAAGTTGTTCAGTATGATGAGTAGGAGCTCCAGTTAACGGGACCTACACCAATTTTGATACATCCTGTATATTAGTCCCTAGAAGCTACTACAAAGCATTTCTTTGGTTACGTATACCCAATTTGCTTAAACTGATCATATCTTGACCAACTTTTCGTACTCTCCACTTATACGACATCCCCTTTTAAATAAATACAAAATAACACAAACATAAATTAATAATATAAATGTGTAAAATTTATAGGTATGTAGAATACACTTAAACAAGTTCTAAGAAGAAAAACCGGCCAAGTGTATGTCTGTCCATGCATGGTGTACGGATCCGCAGTCACTTCTTCATAACTCGAATACTGTTTGTCACACATAATCTTATAAAACTGTAATTAATTAATTAATTTAACCGCCTCCGTGGCGTAATGGTTAGCCCATTCGCTTCACACCAGGAGGTCGCGGGTTCGATTCCCGGTGGGGTCAATTTGTAAGACTCGGTTTGGTTGGTGGTAGGGCATTTTCTAAGCCCGCCTGGCTAGCTACCACCATCTTATCTAAGTCTTGCCGCCAAACATCAGTGTTAACAACATTGATGTGTTCCGGCTTGAAGATAAGATAGCCAGTTCTCCATTGCGTTGGAGAATCTTGGTAAGCCCGCTTCCATCTTCGGCATCATCGTCACTTACCATCAGGTGAGATGATGCCAATGGCTTACCAATTGTGAATAAAAAAATATATAAAAAAACGGGGCCGTGTCTGTACATGAAATATTTTTGGAAAATAATAACTGTGGTGGACATTGCTATCGATATAGAGGCCAAAACAACATTTTTTTGGATTTTTGTCTGTCTGTTTGTATGTTCGCGCATCACGCAAAAACTACCAGGCCGATTTTGATGAAATTTTGTACGGTGGTTTCTTATAGCACGAGTTAACATAAAGGATACTTGTTATCCCGGAAAATTCAAGAGTTCCCGTGGGAAAATTTAAAACCTCCACAAGGTCGAAGTCGCGGGCACAGCTAGTACCCAATAAAAGTTAATACCCCAGACATCGGAATCTAAATATAAAAAAAAAAATATATAAAATGTAATGCGAGTCCGTCCAGCCGTTTTATCCAACTGATTTGCTTTTTTTAAATAAAGGTATTGATGCATATATTTGTAGCCAAGCATTGAAAATCGCCCTTCTCAAATAAACTTACAAAAATTAAAAAATATATAAAATCTATTTTGAGTCCGTCCGGCGGTTCTATCCAACCGAATTGCTTTTTTTTTTTTTCTATTTGAGAGTTATTGATGTACAGGTTTGTCATCAAGCATTGAAAATCACCAAAGTTTCGCCCTTTTCAAGTTATACGCAAATGTGATTTTCATAGCTTTCTTTATAAATTTCTGCGGTTCTCATTAAAGCACGCGGTTCATGTTAATTTTTTAAACTAGTATTATTGTGAAAAAAACGTGGGTTGCTCGATATACGAAAAATATGGCACAAAGCGCCCCACGCTTTTTTCACAATAATGCTAGTATTTTTCGTTCATTATTGTTTTCAGCTTATATTAAAAATTATTTTTCACTTTTTAGTTTGATGTGCTTGTTTTTTTGTTTTTTTAACTATATTTATTTTTCGATATTTAGTTAAAAATAATGAGATAAACTTATGAAATTATTGTATTGTCACTAATTCTTGATAAATGTACAAAGTTTGAATTAAATCTGTCCGTTTAAACTGGGTCAAAATCGAGTGCAAAGGAGTCGGTTACAAACATACATACAGGTGAAGCTAATATTGTCACTTTTGACCATTTGCATATCACGGCCTTAAAGACAATGTAGATATAGAGAGGGAACGTAGGGCATTGGCGATTAGATGCAATATGTTGTAGCGCAGGTTCGCTCGTTGTAGTAAGGACGTAAAAATAACGCTGTTTCGAGCGTACTGCCAGTCCTTCTATACTTGCAGCCTGTGGACCAGTTGTACGCTGAAGTCGCTCAATGTCCTACGTGTCCAATATAATAATGGTTTCAGGATGCTGTTGGGGCTGCCACGATATTGCAGTGCTTCTAGCATGTTTGCGCAAGCGAATGTTGATGGCTTTCATGCCATTCTGCGTAAGCGTACAGCCTCTTTGCTGAGCAGGCTGCGTGCCAGCCCCAACAGCATCCTGAAGGGGATAGCTGACAGGTATGATTCCCAGCTCTTTTCGCACTTCATGAGTGTACTAGTCAGACAGGGGCCCTATGCTTCCTGTAACTGGTAAGCGCATGGGGTGTTAAACTTTTTGTTACTGTATTATTTTATTCTGTGTTCTACTAACATTAGTGTAATAAGACGTTTGTATTACTAACAAAAATGGACCATGTTGTCTGAAAAATTAAAAATTAAAGATATCATGAACTTTAAAGCGTTTTATTTACAAATATAACTTAAGATGAAAATGTTTGATAAAATACCAACCAATATGCCTATAAGAAAGCAGGTTAAAAATGGAGATCTATGTGCATGGGTATTATTTTTGTGCCAGATTTTATGCAATTCAGTTTAAAAATATAAGAAGGACAGAACGATCAGTAAATAAATGTTGTATATAATGTCTAACAAAATTAGCTGAAACTATTTTAACTGGTGCTTCTACCCATGAAACTGAACAACTTTCCCCATGAAACCCATAATCAAATCTCAAAAAAATTGTTGAACTTCCCATACTAAGTTGGCTGATCAGCTGATCGAGTTGGTATGGGAGAGCCAATTTTTTTTGCGATTTGACTATGGGTTCCATTGGGAAAGTTGTTCAGTTTCATAGGCAGAAGCAACAGTTAAAATAGTTTTAGCCAATTTTGTTACACCTTTTATATCTATCATGTATCTTAAAAGGGTTCCTCGTAGGTGCCATGGAACCCTAAAAATGACAAAATCCCAAGACGAGGTCCTGGAGGTCTTTAATTATCTGTCACTAGTGCCGAGTGGATTTGTTCAACGACTGACGCAAACGGAGGGCTTCGCAAACTTTTTCAAATTCATAATTTATTTGGCCACGCCGTTGCCCGCGATTTGCTATTACGGAGTTTGAGTGGAATCCCGAACACAATGTTCAATATTAAATGTTAAAGTGTTTTTTTGAAGTGAAAACTTCTTTAGGCAAGTTGGGAAAAAAACATTGAACTCGCGACACCGTCACCGCTACCTTAGCAGGAACACTCGCAGGGTCGAAACTTATAAAACGCGTTAGGCATTTTAACATGGGAAAAACCATTGAACTCGCCACACTGTCACCAATACCTTACCAAAAACACTCGCAGGGTCAAAACTTATAAAAAGCGTTAGGCATTTTTAACTGGGAAAAACCATTGAACTCGCGACACCGTCACCGATACCGTACCAAAAACACTCGCAGGTTCAAAACTTATTAAACGCGTTAGGCATTTTTAACTGGGAAAAACCATTGAACTCGCGACACCGTCACCGATACCGTACCAAAAACACTCGCAGGGTCAAAACTTATAAAATGCGTTAGGCATTTTAACATGAGAAAAACCATTGAACTCGCGACACCGTCATCGATACCTTACCAGGAACACTCGCAGGGTCGAAAATTATAAAACGCGTTAAGCATTTTTAACATGGGAAAAAACCATTGATCTCGCGACACCGTCACCGATACCTTATGCAGTGTTAAAACTTAAAAAAACTGTAAAAAGTTTTGTTCTAGTTTTCACTTCTGTCGGCACTTCCGGAGTGGTTACTTTTTTTTTCATTTGTTTGTTTGTCCTCCTTTCACGTAGCAACGGCTTGAAGTATGTATTTGTTTCTCAAAGAAATAGTTGACAGGGCTATATTTTCTACAGTAAAAACGCTAAACACGTTAAAAAACCGACTTCCATCGCAACAACTTAAGAATAATGAGATAAACATTTTTGCATTATTATTTTTGGTTTTTGTTAATTTCTAATATAGTACCACACCGATTTTGATAAAATGTATATGGGACCCAACGGGAAGTACTAGCTTTGAAATAAAAAAAGAATCATAAAAATCGGTTCAATAGTTCTGAGGTAACACACGTAAAAAAAAACATACAGTCGAATTGAGAACCTCCTCCTTTTTGGAAGTCGCTTGTAAATAGAAATAACACAGGTAATCGGTTAGCAAAATACTAAATGGCACCTTATAATGTGAGTAAACAGTAAACTAGAACATCGTCACTTACTTATTTTGTCCAAACAAATAAATAAACGCGTAGATACAAACCGATTACATCTCAACAATGAAAACATGCATTTCGATGATCCTACACAGTTTAAAAAACTTACAGATTTAGAAACACAGAGCCCTTGAAAATGTTTAAAAAACAATAGCAAGTTTTTGGGGAAAATTAGTAATTTAAAAAATAAGTTAATGTCAATACTGAAAACAATATAAAATTGTTTACATTAAGTTTCAATTTTAGGGTTCCTACGCTGTGTCTTTGGAACCGAAATAGGTGGTAGTTAAAATTTTCATAGAATATGCGTTATCACAGCGGATTTCCAGGAAGCTAATAATAAGAAAATTAAAAATTATGGGGAGAGGGGTGTCTCGCATACAAAAAAAACTTGTTTTTTCATGGTTAATTAATTTTCATACTGTGGCACGACGGGTAGGTGTAGGTAGGTTACGGTAGATAGGTAAGTAGAGCGTAGGTTATTAAAATGCCGTACATGCCCACAGAATTTAATTTAATGTTAAAGTTGAAGTAAAAGAAAAAGACCAGAAAATAAAACAACCATTAATAAAACCTGGCAAAGTTTAAGTCAGACTCATACTAAGGATAAAACCAAAATATGATTTAGTGTACAATACAATAGAATTAATGTTTATTCATTGATAAGTACCCACAGAAAAAAATATTACTTAAGTTTTCAAGTGTATATTATATTATGTACCTACCTATCAATCAAAAGGTAGCTAAGCATATGCTGTCATTATCATTTAGGCCAAAACCCTGATTTTCAGCTACTACCCCTATAGGGAAAGGGGATGTACCTGGACGAAGCAATCAGACACATTTAAAAAGTTTTAAAAATAAGATTAATAACATAATTGTATATAATAAAAGTGCAGCCAAACGTACTCAAATTTTTAATAAAAAAAAAAAAAAAAAAAAAAATAGTATAAAAAAATCACTCACAACTTTGTATGTAAATTAACCGATTCTTTGAAGAGTCCGTGTAAGTCTTCTGTATGTACTAATAATACTAAAATACATTTTTAATACATTTTAATTGTTTTTAGGGTTCTAAAGAATAAATATAATAAATCCAAAGGTGTGGTGGTACGGAACCCTCGGTGGGCAGGTCCGACTCGCGCTTGGCCGGTTTTTACCCAACTTCCCCAGAAGGAGGGTTATGCTTTGCGACTGTATGAGTATGACGTAATGTATGTATATTTATGTCTTTGGCACGCTCTGTAGCCTAAACGGCTTGATAGATTTTGGAGTGCAAATTATCGTTAGATTTGTCTTGATCCCATAAGCGACATAGGATATATTTTTACCCGACTGGCTAAAAAAGAGTATATATATATATATATATATATATGGGGTGCATAAAAAAATAAATGGTCCACCATCTTTGGGAGTCCACCATATTGGATTTAAAATAACGTCACATATTTAACAATCCATTGTCATCCAAACTGAACGTGTATACAAAATTTCAGCTCAATCGGTTCAAGACATCTGCTTCAAAATAGAGTTGCAAGATTCCTAACGAACAAACATACATGCATTGCAAGTTAAATGAAAGCTTGTAAAAAGTAATTAATTTAGTCAGACAATTGTCAAATGTAATCTATTTAGAGCTCAAACTCTTTCTTTAATTCCTCTTGCCGTTTGTCATACGTTGTACCCTCTTCGCCCTAACATGTGCCCTTTACGCCTTTCAGCTCCAACGAAGGGCAGTTTAACACGATGAGGAATTTCAATAGGACCCTTTTAATCTTGTTACGTGTGAGTTGCGACAAACGGCGGCTCGACACCCTGGCCCTGGGCGTTGTGGGCCATCTCATTTACAATTTGCTCGGTACAGTCGCGAGCACAATTGCCTGCCCCCATTCCCGCCTGTCAGCATATTCACGTGGTATCAGGGTAAGAATCACTTTGTCTGCTCGTACTAAATGATAACCTATCTACATTAAAAAATCATGACAAGTCCGAACTACACCCCGGACACTTCATACAACGGTCGTAACAAGACTTTTCTAAATACAAATGACGGAGAAAACAAAATCACGGCGAAATACCATACGATCGAGAACCAAACTATAACCAAAGTATATATATTAGTACTCACATACAGTATGGACACTCCCTGACGCTCTCTAGATTGCGACCTCACTCCCTCGTCACTCAGATTGATACAGATTGGTTACAGTTTGGCTTTCGAACGTATTGGATTTCGCCAGCATTTTGTCATTCGATTTTTGAAATGTCATTTCTGGCCCGTTGTATGAAGTGTCCAGGGTGTGCTTTAACCAATCTGTATCAATCAGGGGGTGAGGTCGCAATCTACAGAGCGGCAGGGAGTGTCCATACTGTATGTTAGTACTAATATATATACTTTGTCCGAACTGTGCAAGGCTCAGGTAGTACTAATATATATACTTTGGCTCAGGCTTAATCTGTTTACAGGATGTAACATAAAGGTGTAATGATACTTTAAGGTGGGCTTGTACTTATCAATCTGAACAACTTTTGTTTTACAACCTTGCTGAAATCGAGATTTATTTTTTGGATTTTTCATATAAAACTGGCCAATTAGCTGACCGATTTGTATGAAAAATTTAAAAAAAACTCGATTTCAGCAAAAATGTATAACAAAAGTTGTTCAGATTGATGAGTACAAGCCCACCTTAAAGTATCCCTACACCTTTTGAACCTTTGTTTATAAAAGAAAATCGTGACTGACTGACTGACTAATACACAACATAAAAAAAGGAATTAACACTATAGAAGAAAGCTTATACAATAGGCAGCCTTATTGCAAGGTAGAAAATTCTTCTAGGCAACCTTTGGGTAGGGAAACAGCGATAGAATATGTAAAGGGGCGATGCAATAATTAAAAAACAGAAAAAAATGCAAATAAACAGTTATATAAAATACTTAAATATTATAACAATAATAATCTACCAACGCACAGCTCAAACCACACGGATCGGGTTAAAATTTGGCATAGAGATAACAATTATGACGTAGGCATCCACTGAGAAAGGATTTTGGTAAATTCTCACGGGAACACCAAAAAACTGGATCTGCGCGGGCTACGCCGCGGGACACAGCTAGTAGTGAAGTAAACGAATGTATATTACCTTCCTGTTGTGTTACAATAGTGACGTTGCCTTTTAACTGTTCCGTAGTCCTACGAGGAACCATTCAAGATTGTTATGTTCATCCGTCTGCCCCAGGATTTTATTATAACAGCTCATATACGTCCCCACCGAGGGGCTCGAGCCTACCCTGAATCAGGGCGATTAGGCCTTAGTCGATCACGCAGGCCCAGTACGGGTTGGTCGACTTCACACACAACCTGCGAGTTTCTCCGCAGGCGTGTGCAGGTTTCCTCACGATGTTTTCCTTCACCGTTAAAGCAATCGGTAAGTATATGTACGTAAGTTTTTGAAAAACTCATTGGTACATTGGCCGTCCAGATTTGAACCCGGTACCTCTAGTTAGATGGACCGAGTCGTTACCGGTTGAGCCACCGACGCTTTTACGCCCCAGGTTACCCGAAAACTATTTCAGATACCCTGTTCTAAACAGTTTTCGAGTTGTGAAATAACGACTGCGGAAAATTCATGGTCTGGCATGTACTTGGATGAGTTTTTGACGAGGTTTATTCATTTTAGTCATATTCTAGGTCTGTAAATCTAGCATAGACACCGTCTGGCAATGTAATTTGTTGCTCACAAATTACTCGAGCAACAAAATTCTCATAAGAGCAAATAATTGACACCGTCTATACCTTGAGTAACAACCGAGTATCAAATTACAATGCTAGACGGTGCCACGGATAGCTTTACAGACCTATTTGCAAATGACACCGTCTATCATTATAGTTTGATGCTCAGAAATTACTCGACCAACGTAATTCTCATTAGGGCAACTAAATGAGGTCTGTAAAGCTATCTTTGACAACTTGACACCTTGAAGAACATCCGAGCATCAAATTACAATGCTAGATAGTGTCACTGCTAGCTTTACAGACCTATTTGAAAGCACTGACACCGTCTATCATTGTAATTTGATGCTCAGAAATTACTCTACCAAAAAATTCTCATTAGAGCAACTTAATGAGGTCTGTAAAGCTAGCTTTGACACCTTGACACCTTCAAGAACAACCAAGCATCAAATGACAATGCTAGACGGTGTCACTGCTAGCTTTACAGACCTATTTGCAAGCACGGACACTGTCTATCATTGTAATTTGATGCGCAGAAATTACGCCAGCAATAAAATTCTTATAAGGGCAACTAATTAACATCAAATAAGCACTAAGTTTATCGCTAAAATGAATTTTATTGCTTGAATAACAACCGAGCATCAAATGACAATCCTAGACGGTGTCACTGCTAGCTTTACAGACCTATTTGCAAGCATTGACACCTTCTATCATTGTAATTTGATGCTCAGAAATTACTCGACCAACATAATTCTCATTAGAGCAACTAAATGAGGTCTGTAAAGCTAGCTTTGACACCTAGAAGAACAACCGAGCAGACCTATTTGCAAGCACACATCGTATTACAATGCTAGCTTGTGGTGTCACTGCTAGCTTTACAGACCTATTTGCAAGCACTGACACCGTCTATCATTGTAATTTGATGCTCAGAAATTACACGACCAACAAAATTCTCATTAGAGCAACTTAATGAGGTCTGTAAAGCTAGCTTTGACACCTTGACACCTTCAAGAACAACCGAAATCAAACTACAATGCTAGACGGTATCACTGCTAGCTTTACAGACCTATTTGCAGAAACCATCTATCTTCGTAATTTGATGCTCAGAAATTACTCATGCAACAAAATTCTTATTAGGACAACTAAATGAGGTCTGTAAACCTAGCATTGACACCGTCTATATCTTGAGTAATAACCGAGCATCAAATTACAATGCTAAACGGTGTAACTGCTAGCGTTACAGACCTATTTGCAAGCACTGACACCGTCTATCTTTGTAATTTGATGGTCAGAAATTACTCGAGCAACAAAATTCTCATTAGGACAACTAAATGAAGTTTGAAAAGCTAGCTTTGACACCGAGAAAAACAACCGAGCAGACCTATTTGCAAGCACTATATGTTATTTGATGCTCAGAAATTACTCGAGCAACAAAATTCTAATTAGGGTAACAATTAGTAAAAACACTAAATTTATCACTAAAAATAAATTTTACTTTGATAACAACCGAGCATCAAATTACAATGCTAGACGGTGTCAATGCTAGCTTCACAGACCTCATTTATTTATCCTGATGAGAATTTTGTTGCTCGAATAATTTCTGAGCAACAAATTACAATGCTAGACGGTGCAAATGCTTGCATTTAGCTCTGTAAAGCTAGCAGTGACACCATCTAGCATTGTAATTTGTTGCTCGGTTGTTATTCAAGGTATAGACGAAGTCTATGATAGCTTTACAGACCTCATTTAGTTGTCCGAATGAGAAGTTTGTTGCTTGAGTAATTTCTGAGCACCAAATTACAATGCTAGACGGTGCAAATGCTTGCAAATAGCTCTGTAAAGCTAGCAGTAACACCATCTAGCATTGTAATTTGTTGCTCGGTTGTTATTCAAGGTATAGACGAAGTCTATGATAGCTTTACAGACCTCATTTATTTATCCTAATGAGAATTTTGTTGCTCGAGTAATTTCTGAGCATCAAATTACAATGCTAGACGGTGCAAATGCTTGCAAATAGCTCTGTAAAGCTAGCAGTAACACCATCTAGCATTGTAATTTGTTGCTCGGTTGTTATTCAAGGTATAGACGAAGTCTATGATAGCTTTACAGACCTCATTTATTTATCCTAATGAGAATTTTGTTGCTCGAGTAATTTCTGAGCAACAAATTACAATGCTAGACGGTGCAAATGCTTGCAAATAGCTCTGTAAAGCTAGCAGTGACACCATCTAGCATTGTAATTTGTTGCTCGGTTGTTATTCAAGGTATAGACGAAGTCTATGATAGCTTTACAGACCTCATTTAGTTGTCCGAATGAGAAGTTTGTTGCTTGAGTAATTTCTGAGCATCAAATTACGAAGATGGACGGTATCAATGCTTACAAATAGGTCTATAAAGCCAGCAGCGACACCGTCTAGCATTGTAATTTGATGCTCGTTTGTTACTCAAGGTATAGACGTTGTCAATGCTAGATTTACAGACCTTCATATTCTCATGAAAGAGGGAAGTGACCATCATGCCTCGCTCTTGCCATCACAGCCTTTAAGGCCCCTTGATCTTTAGCGTAGTAAATTTGGCCTGGAGTATTATTCTGGTCATTTTCTTGACTGCGTCCACGCATCGCATAAGCATTGTGCTCTACTCCTCTTTCCAGTGTAAACACTTTATAATTTTTGACCGACTTTAAAATAAGGAGGCTATCGATTCGATACCACCAGTTGGAATTGCACAATATTCGTATTTGGTAGCCTATGTGGGCTTCTAAACAGGTGTACGAAATTTCATAAGTGTATGTATGTGTGTATATACTAGCTTTTGCCTGCGGAGCCGCCAGCGTGGACAACGTTTTTATGACTGTCTTTGAGGGGTAATTGGTGCACGAGCCGCAAGCGGTTCTCAAGCCGCAAGCGGTTCTCGAGCGTGGACGTGAGTTTTCTCCAGATCCCTCAGGAACTATGTCGGGCTATTCTGATTAGCAGTCTATGTCACTTCCCACTCTCTCAACCAATTATATACGAAAAATAGTTCAATCCGTTGCTCCGTTGCGACGCCGACGTGCAATGAGTTTTCCCCAAATCCCATGGGAACTATGCCAGGATATGCTAATTAATAAATTATGTCATTTCCCAACCTCCCCCCCCCCCCCACCATCTCTGTGCCGTGAAAAGGTAACAAATAAACACATTTTCACATTTACAATATTAGCAAGGATGTACGCGTGTTTATGTACGTATTTCTCAGAAACTTAAGATGTGAATACAATCAACTTAGTGACCAGTGAAAGCTTCATCAACATCGGTTGAGTAGTTTCCAAGATTGGGACTGTTAAGTGTGTACCAATCACTGGAAGAACACGTCATCTGTTTAACGTCGCAATATAAAGCGGCAACAGAAATACATTATCTGTGAAAATGTCAACTGTCTATAGCTATCACAGTTCATGACATACAGCCTGATGGCAGACGGACAGTGGGACGGAGAGCGAAGTATTATCCGTACCGTTTTTACCCTTTGGGTACAGAACCCTAAAAATGAGTAGAAATCTTCTGCAACTGGTCACACTGCCTCTTTCCTTCTCGTCATGATTTTATGGCTTTTCCAAGCTTCCCTTTGAACTCTTGAGCGTGTGCCCGAATAATTTGAGTACTTGTTGCATGCAAATGACGAAGCCTTATCCTTGTTAAGTATCTAATCGTCTAAAGCGTCGGTGGCTCAATAGGTAACGACTCGGTCCTCATAACCAGAGGCCTCGGGTTCAAACCCGGACAACCAATGTACCAATGAGCTTTTCGAAACTTACGTACATACACTCGAGAGCGATGAATCCGGGTCACTTAAAGAATCCCAAAAAATCTCGGAAACAAAGAAGGCTAGCTTAATGAAATAAATTATGTTTAATAGACAATTTAATACTCCTTAAATGAAGTCATTAAAACTTCTTAGTTATAGTAAAGTTATGTCATAAAAAAATCAAACTTGAAAAAGGGAGACTTTCGAAGATGGAACTACGAAATTACTACATTTGTTTTTGCTTTTGTTTCTAATCTATCATTTAAGTGGGTACATAAACCATGTTGATAGTGTTCAATATTTATTATTCAAGCAGTAATCATGTCGCTTACACCTGAAGAATGCACCAGAATACTCACAATGCTGGAAAACGGCCGGGGTCGGCGCGATACAGCCAGGACTTTCGGTGTGTCGCTCTCAACAGTACAAAGAGTTCTCCAACGTTACGAGGAAACTGGCTCTAACCTACGCAGACCAGGAACAGGCAGAATCAGGTGTACCACAGCACGAGAAGATCGATACTTGGTGAACACAATGCTTCGTAATCGCTTTCTCACAGGAACTGAACTTACAAATCAGTTTCGACGCCTCGGAGGAAGTAACCCAAGCGCATGGACAGTAAGGCGACGACTTGCTGAAGCTAACTTGAAACCACTTAGACCTGCAAACGGCCCTAAACTGGAGCGTGGGCATCGTATTTCAAGACTAAGATATACCCAGAACCATTTAAATTGGAGTATTGGAGATTGGTCAAAAGTTATGTTCTCCGACGAATCAAAATTTATGCTCTACAAGCACGATGGAAGACACAGAGTGTATAGAAGACCAGGAGAAAGATTCAAGCAAGCATGCATCGAAGAAAAAGTAGCCTACGGTGGTGGGTCTGTACATGTGTGGGCCGGAATTTCTTCTGAGAGTCGCACAGAACTGGTGTTCATAGAAAACGGCTCTTTAACTAGCGAAAGATATGTGGAAGAAATCATCAATGAACACGTTGGTCCATTTATGGTCAATTTGGGTGAGGATGCTATTTTTATGCATGACAATGCCCGGCCTCATACGGGTTGGATTGTGAATGACTACCTTCAAGACATGAACATTACTCGTATGGAGTGGCCAGCACGCAGCCCGGATATCAACCCGATCTGCATGCTTGGGACGAGCTAGGGAGATGCGTAAAACAAAGAAGCTGTAGCGTCCTGTAGAGTATCATCACATCAGAAACCAGGATTCCTCAGCCTTTGATGCCCGGAGCCTAAGAGCAGCGAGGCGAAAAGGAGTCACAAAACCAAGTCGCAATATTTACGCAAAGCCTAGGACAACGCGGTAGCTGCGCGGACGCGCGGAGAGCAGCTTACTCCCCGCACACCTCACCCCCGCTTAAGGTTTCTTCGCTCATAAACTAACTAATTGCAATACGTTAATCCTAGACATAAGTAGCATATTTTTTATAAAATAAACTCTCTCTTCTATTCCTACTGCGTTCTATCACTACGACTTTTATTATTAACCACCAACCTCTAAAGTGGTGACCCGACGAACACACGAATTCCTGATGAACAATCAAGACCAAAACGCAGAAGATGGCAAGTACGCAGAATCACAGCAAAATCAACAAGAAATTGCCGGTATAGCGCTATCCATGAGAATACCACCTTTCTGGAGGGACAAACCCAGATTATGGTTTATCTCATTCGAAGCTGCAACTAACGACCTCAAAAAAAGCCAAAGTCAACTCTCACAGATGGTCATCGCGCGACTGGAAAAGCAAGATATCGAACAAATCTCAGATATGCTATACAATCCACCAGCAGAAGACCAATACAAAGCGCTAAAGGATCGTCTCATATCGGCTTATGAAGAATCTGACAATCGCCAGTTCCAGAAGCTGCTATCAGAAATGGAACTGGGAGACCAGAAACCTTCTCAACTCCTAAGAAAAATTAAAAACCTAGCCCGCGATAAAGTTCCAGACTCCACACTAAGACTCATGTGGACCAACCACCTTCCGCCGTCCGTAACGTCTGTTCTGGCCGTCAGCGAAACGTTCAGCACCAAAACTACCCTCGAAGAACTCGCACTTTTAGCAGACAAAATCCTAGAACAAAGACCAACAAACCAAGTAGCTGCCACGAGTACAGCATCGCCAGAATCACCATCTACTAACTGGGAAACCCAACTATTGGTCGGTGAGCTAAGGAAACTATCACTTGAAGTCGCCGAAATGAAAAACCAACCATACAAAACACATTGGCGCGAAAACTACCGTCGTCGCTGCTGCAACCACGTTTGCCGGTCCCGCTCACGCAACCGTTCGCTGTCCCGCTCGCGCGGCGAACTACCATCTCGTTCCCGCGGTGACTCACCGTTTAACGCTCGCAATAGTTCACCATCGCCGTACTGTTATTATCACAAGAATTTTGGTGAAAATGCAAGGAAATGCACGCAGCCATGCACATTCAAACAAGGAAATCAGGAAAACTAATAAGAACGTTGGCAGCGGCGGAAAACAGCGTTCAAGTAAAGTCACACCGCCTATTCGTTACGGACCGGACAAGCAAACTACCCTTCTTGGTAGACACGGGAGCTAATATATCCGTCATACCTAGAACAAAAGGAACACGTCACCAACCACTGCCGTTCCAGCTCTACGCCGCCAACAACACGATTATACCTACATACGGCGAAAAAACACTAGAATTGGATCTTAAGCTACGGAGACCATTCAAATGGAAATTTATTGTTGCCGCTGTTTCAAAGCCCATCATTGGAGCTGATTTCCTTAATCATCACCAGTTGATCGTAGATATTAAAAATAGAAGATTGATCGACGGCAAAACAACATTAACTACGAACGCATTGATTCAAGCCTCAAACACACCTACCGTCAGAAGCATTGACATCAACCAATCCTATCACGACATACTAGCGCAGTTTCCCGGTACTACCCGCCTCAGTTCAATGAAAATTGAAAACAATCAAGGAACAGTTGAACACTGCATTGAAACAACTGGACCTCCTCTATACTGCCGCGCAAGACCTATTCCACCCCATCTCTATAAGAAGGTCGAAAAAGAATTCCAAAATATGATTGAACAAGGCCTCTGCAGACCAAGCAAAAGCCCCTGGGCATCACCTCTTCACATCGTTCCCAAAAAGAATGGGGACATCCGAGTTGTGGGCGACTACCGAAGACTCAACGCCGTCACCAAGCCCGACCGTTACCCCATACCCAGGATCAAAGATTTTAACTACAAGCTGAGCGGAAAGAAAATCTTCTCAACGATCGATCTTAACCGAGCATACCAGCAATTGTCAGTAGCTGAAAAGGACATTGAAAAAACGGCTATCATCACACCGATGGGACTATTCGAATTTCCACGCATGTGTCCGGGCCTAAGAAACGCTGGCCAGACCTTCCAAAGGTTTATTCACGATGTACTGCGAGGACTCGACTTCGTTTTCCCATTTGTCGACGATCTACTGGTAGCCTCATCCTCCGAAGACGAGCACCGAAAACACATCGAAACCCTTCTACAAAAACTCGAAGAAAATGGAATCACAATAAACCCGGCGAAATGTAACTTCGGTCAAACTGAAGTCAAGTTTCTCGGTCACTACGTGTCACAAAACGGAATCAAGCCACCGGAAGACAAAGTTCAAGCCATCACAGACTTCCCCAAACCAAAAACCATTGAAGAACTACGTAGATTCCTCGGAATGATAAATTACTACAGAGAAAACATACCCAACGCCGCAACCACACAAGCACCGCTTAACAAATTTCTACATCAAACAAAAAAAAATGACCGAACAATAATCAAGTGGGACACCGAATCAAATGAAGCATTCGAATCCTGTAAAGTCAGCATAAAAAACGCAGCTTTACTCGCTCACCCATCACATAATGCCCGATTGGCCATATTCTCCGATGCATCAGACACATCAGCTGGCGCCGTACTGCAACAATATATTGAAGATAAATGGCAACCACTTGGCTACTTTTCAAAGAAATTCACTGAAGCTCAAAAAAAGTACAGTACGTTCGACCGCGAACTAACAGCAATTTACTTGGCAGTCAAATACTTCAGAAAAATGTTCGAAGGACGAGAAATCATCATATTCACTGATCACAAGCCACTAACCTACGTATTGAAAAAGTTACCATCTGCAAGTGAAACCCCACGAAGAACGAGGCAACTACTATTCATAAGTGAATTTAGTACCGACATTCGACATGTAAGTGGGAAAAATAACATAATAGCCGACGCACTCAGTCGCATAGAAACAATCAGCTACCCTCTATCGCTGGACTACGAGAAAATAGCAATAGCGCAAGAAAGAGACAGCGCTATAGCTCAACTAGCGGAACAAAGCAATTTGTCTCTAAAACAAATAACACTGCCTAACATAAACCAGAAGATATTCTGCGAGACTTCAACATCTTGTATCCGCCCATACCTACCAGAAGAGTTCAGAAAACCCGCTTTCGAAGAAGTCCACAACATAAGCCACCCCGGAATAAGAACTACCCGCAAAATGATGTCACAAAAGTTTTTCTGGCCTTCAATGAACCGCGATGTCGGTACCTGGACAAAACAATGCATAAAATGTCAAAAATGTAAGGTACAACGACATTCATCAAGCAATCTATCGTTATTCCCACCAACAGACCGATTTCAACACATACATACAGACATCGTGGGACCACTACCTACCTCAACTCAAGGATATCGTTATCTCGTTACTATCATCGACCGAGTAACAAAATGGCCAGAAGCTATACCTACTGACGAAATAACAGCTGAGAATATCGCAAAGATAATATATGAAAACTGGATCACTCGCTTCGGCTGTCCGGAAACACTTACAAGCGATCAAGGACGCCAATTTGAAAGCCAGTTATTCACGAAATTAATGGCTATAATGGGAATAAACAAGACTCGTACTACACCATACCACCCACAGTCTAACGGTATGATAGAACGATGGCACCGCTCACTGAAAACCGCACTAAAAACTCGACTTTTTGGCGAGACTTCGTGGAGCGACGAACTACCTACAGTACTTATGGGACTTCGTGCCGCATTACGTACCGACACTGGAGTGAGCGCCGCCGAACTTACCTACGGCTACAAGTTACGCCTACCTGCCGACTTTATCGCTCCTTCTATGCCATGCTCAGCTGATTATACATACATAGAAAAACTCAGGAAACATATCAACTCTTTAAAACCAACAGAGATAACCAAGCCACACACGAACAGACGACCCATTTTCGTGCACCCAGACTTGCAATCCTGCGAACAAGTTTTCGTTAGGAACGACGCCGTGAGGAAAGCTTTTCAACCAACATACGCAGGCCCTTATCGTGTAATCAAAAGGAACGACAAGACCTTCCTACTCCAACTGACTACCCGCCAAGCAACTATCTCGATCGACCGACTCAAGCCCGCCTATACAATCAATGAAGCTATCACTTGCAGCAACAACGAAAACGAGAAAACAAGGTCATCGTCATCTATAAAACTAAAACGACCAGAAGAACCAAAAAAACCAACAGCCACTGCTACTGCTGGAAGTCCAGAAAAGAAGTCGCGATTCGGACGAACCATTAGACTGCCGGTACGCTTCGCTTGAGGGGGACTCCTGTAGCGTCCTGTAGAGTATCATCACATCAGAAACCAGGATTCCTCAGCCTTTGATGCCCGGAGCCTAAGAGCAGCGAGGCGAAAAGGAGTCACAAAACCAAGTCGCAATATTTACGCAAAGCCTAGGCCAACGCGGTAGCTGCGCGGACGCGCGGAGAGCAGCTTACTCCCCGCACACCTCACCCCCGCTTAAGGTTTCTTCGCTCATAAACTAACTAATTGCAATACGTTAATCCTAGACATAAGTAGCATATTTTTTATCGCTCATCACTTATAACACGCGCGGTTATGTAGTAATATCCCCGAGCTTAAACTTTTCGCTAAAAGTATGCACATAGACATACTAGCAGTGCAGGAAACTTTCCTCAAACCCAAAATAGATAAAGGTCTTAGAATCCCCGAATTTAACCTCATTAGAAACGATAGGCTTACCGGACTAAAGGGTGGAACAGCCATCTATTATAGGAGAGCAATCCACTGCTCACAAATCCCCACCCCCCAACTCACCAACATGGAAGCCACTATAGTCAAACTAGCTATGACAGGACATCAGTCAATAGTCATAGCTTCAGTCTACATCAGTCCCAAAAAAATTCCCTTACAAAGTGATTTCGAGGCCATCCTAGCCCTGGGCGAGTCCACCATTATGATTGGAGACTTCAACTCCAAACATACTGACTGGACTTGCCTTAAAACCAACAACAATGGCGTAAAGCTCCTCAAAATCACTGAAGATCTAGACCTAACAGTATACTCCCCATACGCCCCCACCCACTACCCGGATAACCCGGACCAAGACCCGGACATACTCGACTTTGCCATAGTTAAGGGAGTTTCCCTTAACGTATGCGCAATTGACACCCTTGACGACCTAGGTTCGGACCACCGTCCAGTCTCCCTGAAACTAGGCCCCCAAAGTAGCACACCCGCCCCCACGACAACAAAATTCACCAACTGGGACGGTATCACTGACTCACTGACCTCAGCCATTGACGCCCCCGACTCCGCATACGCTTTCTCGCCCGACTACCTTGACAGTACTGACAAGATAGATAGCGCAGTTAGCAGTATCACCCACTTAGTACAGGCTGCGATTAAGGAGAACGAAAAGGTCGTTACCATCAAAGACCGCAAACTCCCGCGTGAGACCAAACTCTTAATCGCAGAGAAAAGAGCAGCTCTCCGTAGAGCCGCAGACTATCCCACACCCGACAATAGGAGGGAAGCCAACTTCCTACAGCGTAAGCTTAGGAAGCACCTTTCCGAACTGAGAAACTCCAACTGGAGTAAACTCATGGAGGATATCACCCCCTCCCATACTGCCTACTACAAAGTAGCCAAGGCTCTCCGCGTAGACGCAATCACGCACATCCCTCCCCTTACGCGGCCAGACAATACCATAGCTTTCGAAGACATAGAGAAAGCGGAATGCTTCGCGGACAGCATTGCCTCCCAATGCACCCCTAGCACACAAGAGTGCGATCCTGATCATATAAAAACAGTGGAGGATGAGGTCCGTAATAGGAATTCGCTCCCCCTAACTGCGGACCCCATCTCAGTATCAACTGACGAACTACGCTCCATTATTAGAGGTCTTAAACCTAAAAAAGCCCCCGGAGCAGATGGTATCTCTAACCAAGCACTTAAATACTATCCGGAACAGTTACTTGCACTGCTAGCTATTATCTTAAACGCCTGCTTCGAACACTGTTACTTCCCGACAGCATGGAAGGAAGCAATAGTAATAGGCATTCCAAAGCCAGGCAAGCCCCTTAACATCCCCACAAACCACCGCCCCATAAGTCTACTCAAGACTATGGGGAAGCTTTTCGAAAGAGTCATACTCAATCGAATTAAAAGTCATATCTTCCCGCCGGACAAACCTCCCCTTATAATAAACCACCAGTTTGGGTTCCGCGCCAAACACTCGTGCCCTCAACAAGTCCACCGCATTGTCGAATACATACTGGACGGATTTTACCCCAGACGCGAAAGGACAGTAGCAGTCTTCTTCGACGTCGCAAAGGCCTTCGACAAGGTCTGGCATGCGGGACTTGTATACAAACTATACCACATGGACCTACCAGACAGACTTGTTAGAATAGTGGAGTGCTACCTCCGAGACCGTAACTTCCGTTTTAGACACGAAGGGGTACTTTCCTCTCCGCGTCCCATTAGAGCCGGGGTCCCCCAAGGGTCCATACTCTCCCCAACATTGTACACTCTGTACACCAACGACATCCCCATCCCAAAACCATGCAAATCAGGGCAAACAGTACAGCTCTCCCTATTTGCTGACGACACTGCCCTCTACGTAAGAGGGCCATCCGTAGAGCTAACACCACAAATAGCCAAACTGCAAACCGCAGTCAACGAGCTAGGCAACTGGTTTAGGAAATGGAGAATCGAAGTGAACCCGAGCAAAAGCTCCGCGGTCCGCTTCGACTACCATCGTAGGATCAACCAACCCGCAGATTCAATCCGCATGCTAGGCACCCGCGTCCCCTGGCAACCCACAGCCAAATATCTAGGAGTCACTCTCGACTCATGTCTCTCTTTCGGACCTCACATCAAAAACGTGACCCGGAATGCCCGCTTCTATATGAGCAGGCTAAACAGTATGATAGGTAGACATAGCAAAATGTCCCCCTCCAACAAGCGTACACTCTTTAAGGTTTGCATCCGACCGGTAATGTCATACGCGGCCCCTGTATTTGCACACGCGTCCCCCCGTTTCATGGACATGATCCAAACAGTCCAAAGCATCTTCTGCCGTAGAGCTTTTAACGCCCCGTGGTACATCCGTAACGCCGACCTGCACCGAGACATGGACATTCAGACCATCCAACAATTTCTCAAAGGCCTCTCCGAGAACTTCTTCAAGTCCTCGGAGTCGCATCCCAATCCGTTGATCCGAGAAGCGGCGGACTATTCCCCGCGTCTCGTATTAACTAGTAATATGGTCCGTAGACCAAGACACGTACTGTCTGATCCTCCCAATCAAATTTCAGCCGACCTGAACTGCCTCCTGGCAGCTCAGGGAGGAACAGATAGTGTTTAATTTTTGAATGACACAGTCCCCTCACTTGCACACTTAATGTGATTAACCTAGCGGCCGCTCCCATCAGGAGCTCTCCGCGCTGTCCCTTTAGCGTAATTTTTGCACTCCCCCCCCTCCCCAGGGGGGGGCGTCGCACCGATGTAGTTTTAAGGTGGCTACGCTGCCAAACTTCGCGAGGGGGTGTTTAGTGGGTAGTGTGGTCTTTGGGCCTGTGCATACGTATTCATACACCTTCCGAGTGTAACGGGGACGTATGCATATAGGCGCAGAGCTATGAGTCCCACATAACCAGCGGCAGCTTCGGCCTGCGGCCGAAGCTTCCCCTGGTATGCGTAAACGCATTCACCTCCGCTCTCCCTTAACAGGGGGGAAAAAAAAAAAAAAAAAAAAAAAATATAAAATAAACTCTCTCTTCTATTCCTACTGCGTTCTATCACTACGACTTTTATTATTAACCACCAACCTCTAAAAAGCCCTCCCCCAATCACGCTTCGTGAGCTCAAAATTGCTCTCACAGAGGAATGGGAGACTATTCCCCAAAATCGTATAAGGAACTTGGTGTACAGCATGCCAAACCGCGTAAACACAGTGATGGAAGCACGAGGAGGCAATACGAAGTATTAAAATTCAAGTAAATCGTAATGTTGTTCAAAAATGTCTTGTTTCCTATTTTTGTTTTGAGGCGAGATCAGCAGTTTTTTTTATTTATGTAATTTTTTGTAAATAAAATGTAGTGACTCGTAAATTTTATTACTTTCATTTAAGGGGTATTAAAGTGTGTATTAAACACAATTTATTTCATTAAGCTAGCCTTCTTAGTTTCCGAGGTTTTTCGGATTCTTTAAGTGACCCGGATTCATCGCTCTCGAGTGTATATTACCGATTGCTTTAACGGTGAAGGAAGACATCGTGAGGAAACCTGCACATCTGATTCCAGATGTGATTCAAGGTAGCGTTGCACACGTTCGTAGGTTTAAATATAAGTGCAACACCGGGCAACCGCCGTCTGTCCCTTGGATAGCACGGTTACTTGTGTCACACTATAAAAAGAAGTATCTAATAAAAATTCTAAGAAAAATTTGAGTAAGTTGTTAGACTAGTAATTCTAGTTAAGGCGCTAAGATCACTCAATTCGAGCAGGTTGATACGGGTTTCAATAATGTCGAACGTAAGTCTATTTATTCATTTTAGGTTCAAATCAATGCGGGCTTCAACGCGGCTGTTGCGTTGAAACCGAACATCCAACTCTTGATTTTTACATGTTTTTATTACTTTTCATCACTTTCAAATAAGTTTAAAAAAATTAGTTCAATTAAAATGAAATGTCTTAGAGTCACCGATTTTTGTGTGTTTTTAATAAATATTAACTATTTGTTTTCGAGAAGTTTAGCTATGAATGCCAAAAACAGGGTCTACAGTAAAATTTTTTACATCAAAAATGGTAATATTTTTAAAAATGTATTCAATTAAATCGATTTTTTATTACTTTACTAGCTTTTTCCCGCGGCTTCACCCGCGTGGACATCGTTTTTGTGACTGACTTAGAGGGTGCGCGGTGCGCAAGCCGCAAGCGGCTCGCGAGCGTGGACATGAATTTTCTCCACATCCCTGCGGAACTATGTCCGGATATGCTTATTAGTAAATCGTGTCATTTCCCACCCCCTCAACCATCTCGGTGCAAAAATCACACAATCCATTGTTCCTTTGCGATGTTAAAGAAATTAACCAAAAAAGAGTATATTTTCAGCTCCCTCAAGAATTGCATTGGGCTATGCTATTTTCACGGGATAAAAAGTAACCTTTGTCCTTCCTTGTGACACAGGCTACCTGCATGCCAATTTCATTAAGATTGGTCAAGGCGTTGAAGCGTGAAAGGTAACAAACAAACACATTTTCACATTTATAATATTAGTAAGGATGTATATTACTAGCTGTCCCGGCGAACTTCGTTCCACCTTACACTACACTACCCTACCCTACACTACACTACCTTACCATACCCTACACTACACTTCCCTACCTACCCTACCCTACCCTACCCTACCCTACCCTACCCTACCCTAACTACTTACTATACTACACTATCCTACCCTAAAACCAATTATTTTTTGACTGATTTGTTTTTATTGTAGAATATCATATTTTAATACTTATTATCCTATTCCGGACGAAGACAAATGCAAAAACACAAAAATCATAAAAATTGGTCCAGCCGTTCTTGAGTTATAAATGGTGTAACTAACACGATAGATATTTTATGTTTTTTTCCATGGTGATAGCATTACAAAGTCTTTCAATAATCTGAATTGAATATTGTAATTCGACCCATCTTAAGGCCTTAAGTATATCCGGATTTGAGAAAATTTGATTTCTGAGTACACTGAGCTCAAGATGACATAGTTCTACAGTGAGAGTTCAACTTTCAACATGCATTCGAGACGAGCAATGTCATTTAATTTAGTATGTATTTGGAATCGAATGTAAGATCAGATTGTGATCAAATGGAGAACTAAATAATTTTTATTTAATAGTATTTAACTGCGACTTGACATTTATGAAATTACGAGAATAGCTCTGTTAGATAACAAACTTTCTTGATATTATTATACTAAAAGCGAGTTCAAAAGTTTTGACCCTCCGAGTGTTCCTGTCGGTGTCGGTAACGGTCGCGAGTTCAAAAGTTTTGACCCTCCGAGTGTTCCTGTCGGTTTCGGTAACGGTCGCGAGTTCAAAAGTTTTAACCCTCCGAGTGTTCCTGTCGGTTTCGGTAACGGTCGCGAGTTCAGAAGTATTGACCCTCCGAGTTTTCCGGTCGGTGTCGGTAACGGTCGCGAATTTATTGTTTTTTTCCCATCTCAAAAAATGCCTAAAGAAGTTTTCACAATTAAAACGCAACTGCCTAAAATGTACTCAATGTCACACAGAGGGTCTAACGATCTATTACTGTGGGGGCTGTGAATGGGCTGGCTCCGTGTTGGATGTGTGGAGTTGAATGGGCTGGCTTCGTGTTGGATGTGAGAAAATGAATGGGCTGGCTCCGAGTTGGATCTGGAGAGTAGTATGAGCAGACTCCGTGTTGGACGTGTCGAGTTGAATGGGCTGACTCCGTGTTGAATGTGTGAAGTTGAATGGGCTGGCTTCGTGTTGGATGTGTGGAGTTGAATGGGCTGGCTTTATTTTGGATGTGATAAACTGAATGGGCCGGCTCCGAATTGGATATGAGGAGTTGAATGGGCTGGCTTCGTGTTGGATGTTAGAAAATGAATGGGCTGACTCCGAGTTGGATCTGGAGAGTAGTATGAGCAGGCTCCGTGTTGGATGTGTGGAGTTGAATGGGCTGGCTTCGTGTTGGATGTGTGGAGTTGAATGGGCTGGCTTTATGTTGGATGTGATAAACTGAATGGGCCGGCTCCGAATTGGATATGAGGAGTTGAATGGGCTGGCTTCGTGTTAGAAAATGAATGGGCTGGCTCCGAGTTGGATCAGGAGAGTAGTATGAGCTGGCTCCGTTTTGTATATGAGGAGTTGAATGGGCTGGCTCCGTGTTGTTGTTGAGGAGTTGTATAGGCTGGCTCCGAGTTGGATATGGGGAGTTGTATGTGAGGAGTTGAATGGGCTTACTTCATGTTGGATGTGAGGAGTCGAATGGGCTGGCTCCGTGTTGTATGTGAAGATTTGAATGGGCTGGTGGAAGTAGCGGGAAGCAGAGCGCAAGACCGGTTGTCGTGGAAATCCTTGGAGGAGGTCTTTGTCCAGCAGTGGACGACTTTCGGCTGATATGATGATGATGAGTCGGACGCTGTTGACCAGAACCACACTCTGTAGAGTCTTTAATATTTACGAAAAGCATACCCTATGCCAGATTGGCAGACAAGAGACTGTACCTAGTGAAAATAATATCGTCACACTAGCTGTTTCCCGCGGCTTCACCCGCGTGGACAATGTTTCTATGACTATTCGAGGGTGCGCAGTACGCGAGCTGCAAGCGGCTCACGACGGTAGAAAAAAGTAGCCTATGTGTTAAGCCAGGTCCTAATCTGTTTACCTACCAAATTTCAGCCAGATCCGTATAGTAGTTTTTGCGTGAAAGAGTAACAAACATACATCCATACATTCTTACAAACTTTCGCGTTTATAATATTTGTAGGATTATCATAGGTTAAAGAGTTTAATTACGATATAATAACGTCACAACGTCGACACAGAGTACCTGCATTAAAATTAAAAAGTCTACGGACGAACATTCTAAAATAGAATTTAATCAGGCTACATGTGCGGGGGGGGGAGGGGAAGGGGGGGCACCGCGGCATACGCTCGTGTGGAAATACTTTTTCCTTTATTTCCGCAAAACCTCTCGCGCTATGAACTTCTAAATCCAGCCTGACTAATGAGATACCTGACAACTCTCCGTAAATAACTTCCGAAGTACCGAATATTCCGAACAAAAGAGTGGAAATAGGGTAGTTACCCTATTGTTGTTTGTTGCAAATTGACGTCATTTTAAGATTTATAATTTACTTGCTTTTTCCCGCGGCTCCGCCCGCGTGGACATCATTTTTATGACTGTCTTTAAGGGTGATTAGTAAATTATGTCGTTTCCCACCTAGTCAACCATCTCTGTGCATAAAATCACAACAATCGAGTATTTTTTTAGTTCCCTCAGGAACTGCATTAGATTATGCTATTTTACCGGGACAAAAAGTAGCCTATGTCCTTCCCCGTGACACAGGCTACCTGCATGCCAAATTTCATATAAATTGGTCAAGGCGTTGAAGCGTGAAAAGGTAACAAACAAACAAACACATTTTCACATTTATAATATTAGTAAGGATTACTTAAGTAAAGAATGCGAATGCGGAAGCCCTAATTAGCTTATGTGCAGCCAATAAGTTAAGAATTTAACTTATTAAGTGAATAAAAACTGGTCAAGTGCGAGTTAAACTCGCGTGGAGAGGGTTCCGTGAGATGATTAAGAAATTTCCTGTGTTACTTTAAATACCATATACTTCTTATATGTTTTCCTGTAATCTATAGGTAAAGAACTGTTTCCTCTATTTTTTTCGAAATTTTAAGCCCTGTAGTTTTGTAGATAAGGGGGGAAAAACTTTTCTTAAAATTTGGGTGACATAAAAAGGTCGAATGACCACTATAGGGTGGCTTACCCTAGCTATTCGTTTTCCGAACGTAAAAATATGTTCTACGCATTCATTTAACGAATGAAGTCCTAATAAGTAAGTAAATATCGTTTTTTGCACACCAAGAAAAGCATTACATGAAGCGTTTAGGAGTTTTACAAACCGTTATACCAAATGATCGTGAAACATTCGTCTAGGGTTGTCAGTTTGTCGGGTGCGTTTCTTGTGTTTCCTACCTTTATCTAGTTTTCCTAGGAACATGTAGCCTAATCATAATTACATTACATTATTATTACATTGTTATAGTATATATTTATTTATATATTTGTAATTTATATATTTATCTCTACAGGATGTAAAAACATTGGTGTAGGTCCCGTTAACTGGGGCTTCTACTCATCATACTGAACAACTTTTGTTCTACAAGTTTTCTGAAATCACAAAAAAAAAATTGGACTCTTCATACATAACGATCAGCTGATTGACCAATTTTGTGCATTTTTTTATGGAGCGTCGAATTTTTTTTTTGAGAATTGACTCAGTAGAAGCCTCATTTAACGGGACCTACACCAATTTTGTTACACCCTGTATAAATTTATTTATGTATTTGTAATTTATCTTTATTATTAAGTATTAATTTTTAGTTGCACATGCACCCACCCGCTATCGTTCCACTTTCTCGTCTCCTCCATTCACCAAAGGTTGGCTAAAAAAATCGCTTAAAGCGATAAGTCCGCCTTTGAATATCATTGTGTATTTTGCTAGTTAATAAGTTTTTTCATTTTTGTATATTTGGTGTGCAATAAAGGATATTTATCTTTATCTTATTATCATATCAGCCGAAAGACGTCCACTGCTGGATAGTGGTCTTCCCGAAAGATCTCCACAGTGACCGGTCCTACGCTGCCCGCATCCAGTGCCTTCCGCGACCTTCACCAAGTCTTCGGTCCACCAAGTGGGAGGCCAACCCACGCTACGTCTTCCGGTGCTCGGACGCAGTCTTAACGACCATCTTTTTTACGAGGTATGTGCCTCGCTACTTAAGTTAAAAGCTTTTGCAATGTTTGTACGTATTATGTGTATGTGCTTCAGTGGCGTAACGGCTAGGGCCGCCGCCTCCTGTCCGGGAGATCGTGGTTCGAATCCTGCCACGTACCAATGTGATTTCAAATTTAGATTTCATATGTACGTTTATCCGACGCTCTTATGGTGAAGGAAAACATCGTGAGGAAACCTGCACACGCCTGCGGAGAAACTCGCTCGAGAATCTAGTTGCTAGTTTTAGGGACGGAGGAGCCTTAATATTGTTTAACTAGTACCTTGACTAGTACAGATAGATATATAAAATATCAGCTACGCAAATAGAATTAATATGGACGAACAAATGTAGGGACCTCAGTCGGAATAAGGGTCGAATGGATACTTACAGCGTTGGGATCTCGTCTCGCTAGTTTTCCGTCCATTAATATAACCACTACCTCTGACCCCACAATTGCTGGGTACTTTTAACTGTAACACCTGTTCAGCTAGAAATAGGAGCTATTTTCTATCACCATGGTCCACTAATATAATACAAGGCGCTGACAACGCTGACCAACCATTTACTTAACTGGTGAATGAAAAGGGGCGCACTATTACCAATATGCGATAGTTTCAGTTCACCACAAAAAAATAATATCTGAACACCAAAACGAGTTCTCGAGTTAAGGCCGCGCACCGAATATTGTAGCGTAGGCAGGCCTGCCCCTCAGTGGACTGGTGACTTCGTAAAGGTCGCGGGAAGCTGCTGAACACGGGAAGATATGGGGTTATTTTTTAAAAACTTTAATTTAACTTGCGGGGCGCATAGGTCGCAGATCAGTAAAGTAAAGTTCTCGAGTGGCGACCGCACACCGGAAAATTTTGAGTAGGCAGGCCTCCCACTCGGTGGATCGATGACCTGGTGAAGGTCGCGTGAAGCCGCTGGATGGAAAAATGCTGGGAAGACGGAGACCTCACAAATTTGTCAAGTTAGAAAGTAAAATTACTAGGTTATTAATATAATATTCGTAGTGCGATAAGAAAGCTCTTTCGTACAAATTCCTCACGGTATATAATAATTGGAAACGCTAAACACGATAAAAAACCATCCACTTCCATCGCAACAACTTAGTAAATACAATAATTAAATATATATATTTATTTTACTTTTGGTTTTTGTTAATTTTCTAAAAAGTATGACACTCATTTAGATAAAATTTATATGGAACCAACTTGTCAGCAATTGCTATTGAAAACCGGCCAAGTGCGAGTCAAACCCGCTCACATAGAGTTCCGTACTATCATACTAGATGGCGCTAGTTTCTTGACGTTTAAAAAAAACACGTTTTTTGTAAGGAGACCCGCTTTACTTTATTATTTTTTCTAAGTTTTAGTAGCAACAGAAATACATCATCTGTGAAAATTTCAACTGTCTAGCTATCACGGTTCATGAAAATACCAAAAAAAAAGTCGAACTAAGAACCTCCTCTTTTCTGGAGGTCGGTTAATTATATCCCTAGGGATATAGTATTCCTATATCTATTCGTAACGTAAAATCTATATGACGGCTTTTCCTATCTTACTGCGACACATACGCATCCCATGGCCAAAGTATATACAGGGCGTCTCACGGCTATGCCACATGGAGATAAAGTACCTTGAATATTCTAGATTGAACATTTTACTCATATAAGGCATTATTTTAATTTAAAAAACAATTTAAACTGCATTTATAAATTAATCAATTTATGCTCAAAATAAGTCCCATTTTAAATTTAAAATGTTGAAACTCATGGTCTTCCTTTTATTGCTGACACTATGTTATGTAGCAAAAAATAATCCTTATGATGAAGCCTTTCGATCGGTATGATAAAGCTACAGGGTATTTTTTTTCTCGTGTAGCGGGTTCCATTCCCGGTTTAACCATGTAATTATTAAAAAGTCTGTGAATGCAGTTTAATTTTTTTATTAAAGTAATGTCTTCTTTCAGTAAAAAGTTCCATCTACAATATTCAATGTACTTTCCCTCCATGTGGCATAGCCGTGGAACGCCCTGTTTATTAGTACCCATGGCATATTGGAACTGTTAGAAACTGGGACTCACATTAAGGTTCGCGCCTATGTGTTGGGTAAAACAATTACCGGGTTTGTTGGGAACATCCCGGACTCTTTATTGAGGTCGAATCGGGATTGTGGAGCTTATGTGAGCTGAAGGCGGGACTCGGGACGTGCCTGTCTTATCGAGTGCCTATCTCGAGTATTTGGCGGATACTTTTATATTAGGTTAAATGTACTTAGGTTTGAGTAATGGGGGCTGTCTACGCATCTACAATCAATGAGACCATTTGACCAGAGAACCCTACTTTCGCCTTTTTATACGTCTACCGTCACACTTACACTTCAATGCAAAATGGCTACTAGCTCTTACGCTAAGTTGTAATTTAATGTCTAAATAATTAAAAATACGTGGATATTTACGCAAAACAATAGTTTAATTTCATCACCAACATAGTGGCGACCGTCTAAACTAATTTCGAACCATCTTCGGCCAAAAAGAAGTCAAGACACCTGGAGGAACCGCATTCCAGCCGCCCAAGCACCACGCCTGGGAGCCTATAAACCAGCTAAGTGTCCTATATCCTTTCAAATTATACCCAATCATTTATCCAAAATCCATTTCCAGCTATTTATTGAGCCTACAACCAGTGCATTTCTTTCCCTAACTCGCAAACAAGCTAAAGGGCAAAGGTCGAACTCCATCGACTTCGTATGTGCATAGTTCTATAGTGCATTTTTGCCTATAAACCTATTTTTTCTTGCATATCACGCTATAATTGCCTTAATTACGCACCAAGATAAAGATTTTTTCCATAATTTCTCGCAAATATTGCATAAATCCACGATAATCGTAAGTATTTTTATTCGCCATATTGTGTTAAGTTAACTCAAGCAATTACCTAACTGTTAGTAGGTAGGAAGGTCCTAACAAATAAAAAGTAGATACCTACGACAATCAAGTTAATTATAACTAAAGCCCTATAACAAGATATTAGCATATAGCTTACCACTCAGCGGTACAATCCTTAAAAAAACTGCAATACCACTAAATTCACTTTGATTTCGTACATTGTACTAATTTTTGTCATTTTCACTATTTAATTCACGGAATTGCATTTGCATACGCTATAAAGCACTTTTGTTTCAATAATCAAGCATTACACAAGCTATTTTTTCCTTTTAATTGTGTTAATTAACACGATTTCTGTATATTTTATGCCCTATATAAACTTCGATCTCCGTAATCGATTCCAGGAATCAGCTGATCAGCTGAGTTCACACCGCTGCGCCAGCGACGCGCCGGTACCTACTCAGTGCAGGTGGCCTGCCGATGCATTCAGTGCAGCTCGCAACTCATTAGCATAACAAAGGAGGAGCGTAAGACTGTTCTACATTTTATATTCTAATCTTGTTACGGAATCGGATAATACAATATTAGGTACACATTCAGCTTACAAGAATTAATAGTTTTGTACTAACAATTAATAAGAGATTTAAAAATGGCAGAAAAAGTAGACCTTAAAAATAAACGTAAAAACATCAAGGGACGCCTAACTAACTTTAAAAATTACTTAGATACAATTAAGGATGGATCTAGTCTCACCGATGTAAAAATTAACGAACTAGTTATCAAAACGGAAAAAATTCAATCAATGTTTAATGAATTTGATAAAGTGCAAGACCGAATTGAGGAGTTAACGCCCGAAAATTCAGATACTGAATTAACTGAGAGGGATATCATTGAAAACTCTTTTGCTAAATATATTGCGATAGCTCAGTCTCTCATGCCCAGAACAACAAAAGCAGAGGTAGATAGAAATTCTTTTCATTCACAATGCCCTAACAATACCATCGTGTCTACCAAGACTTCAGTTGCATTTAAACTTCCACAAATACAAATAGCCAAATTTGACGGTTCATATTTCCGTTGGCTTGAGTTCCGAGATACTTTTAAGTCTCTTATTCACAGTAACGAGCGCTTAATGGATATACATAAATTTCATTATTTGCTTTCTTACCTGGAGGGGGACGCCGCTCGTGTTCTCGGCAATCTTGAGGTTTCAACCGCCAACTATACTGAAGCTTGGAGTCTATTGTGCGCCCGTTATGACAATAAGCGACAGCTCATTAAAAATCACCTCAACTCTCTGTTCAATATTGAACCCATATATCGTGAATCTGAAAAATCACTGAGAGCGTTGATGGATAACATAAACAAAGATTTAAGAGCGTTGTCTAGTTTAGGCCAACCCACAGACAAATGGGACACACTTATTATCCATATGGTATCGTCAAAATTAGATAATCAAACTAGTATGAAATGGGAAGAGCAACGCAACGAGATGCCCACTATCCAAGAATTTTTCAAATTTCTTAAGGATCGTGCTGATGTCCTTGAGACCTGCAATCAAACTAAAGCCGAGAAATACAAAAGAAATATTTCTAGTACTACGGTACCTAACCCCTATAACAATAAGTATGAAAAGTTCCATACAAAATCATTCTCATGTACAACTCATGAAACTCCTCAAAATAGTCAATCTCACTGGACTTGTGTAGTTTGCAAAGGAGAGCACAATATTTATGATTGCCCAAGCTTCCTTTCCAAATCTCCCGAGCAAAGGATTGAAGAGGCTTCCAAGCTTAAGCTCTGTCACAACTGCCTAAGAACAGGTCATGCTATCAAATATTGTCGCTTAGGTCCGTGTCGTGAGTGCAAGAAGAGACACAATACTCTCCTTCATAAGATTCCTTCTTTGCACCCAGTTAACAAAAGCGTTTCGGCCCCAGCTCAAACAGATGTCGCTGTCAATTTTTCCAGTCAGCCTACTAGTCACGTCATGCTGTCCACAGCGATGGTTCAGGTTTTCAAGCCGTCTACCAAAAGCTCAGTTACTGCACGTTGTCTCCTGGACTGCGGAAGTCAGTCAAGTTTTATAACCAATGACCTCAAAAATAAATTAGGCCTCGAACCGATCCCCACTAATACTATCAAAGTTTTTGGGATAGGGAACACCCCGTGTAACTACATAAATGAACGTTGTATGGTGCAGCTAAAATCAATGCAATCTAATTTCAATGTTAATGCAACATGCTCTATTTTACCTGAGTTGACAGGAAACATTCCCAAAAGCTCTATCGATATGAGTCAATTCCAACTGCCAAAAAATATAAAGCTAGCTGACCCTAAATTTAATGAATCTGCTCCTATTGATATTCTTATTGGTGCTGATTTATTTTGGCAAATTATAGGCAACGAGCAGAGGTCGCTAGGCAGCAACAAGCCGTTTTTACGGAGTTCTCAGTTTGGCTGGGTCATCACCGGTCCTATTATTTTAAACTGTGAACCTAACAACATACAATGCAATTTTTCAAAAACCGAGTACACCGATACTAAAAATCTTGAAAACCAAATCTCTAGGTTTTGGGAATTGGAAGAAGTTCCAAAAAAGTCACTTCTAAGTGACAGCGAGAAAGCATGTGAGAAACATTTTAAAACTCACACTGCTCGCCTAGAATCAGGACGTTTCTCTGTCAGGCTCCCTCTAAAGGAATCCCCACAGACTCTAGGAGAGTCTTATGAAATAGCTAAAAAGCAATTTCTAAGTTTGGAACGTCGTTTTCAAAAACAACCAACACTAAAGAAATCCTATTGTGAGTTCATCCAAGAGTACATCGATTTAGGTCACTGTTCAGAGTCAGATGTTCAAAAACCTAACCCATCGTATTTTTTACGTCATCATGCTGTGTTCCGTGAGCAAAGCGAGTCCACAAAACTTCGCGTAGTCTTCAATGGCTCTGGTCCCACATCAACAGGCGTTTCCATCAACGACCTCCAAATGGTTGGTCCCACAATACAGGACTCACTGTTTTCGATACTGTTGAGATTTCGTCAACATAGGTTTGTTCTCTCTGGTGACATTGAGAAAATGTTTCGACAAGTCGCTCTAAATGAAAATGACCGTAACTTCCAGCTGATACTGTGGAGAGATGATCCATCCAAACCCATCACTACGCTCAAACTAAACACAGTGACCTATGGTTCGCAAGCGCAAGTTTTCTCACTACAAGGTGCCTACATCAATTAGGCCAGGAGAGTTCTGATGAAATAGTCAAAACAGTCATACAAAAGGACTTTTATTGCGATGATTTGCTCACAGGGGCGGACTCAGAACAAGAACTTGTGCATATTCTAAAATTAGTGACGTCCACACTAAAATCAGGTTGTTTTAACCTCAGAAAATTCAGGTCCAACCTACCTACAATATTTGAATCTTCTGAAATTAATTTGGAAGGAAATTTAAGTCTTAGTGACTCTTCTAGTGCTCTAGGCTTGGGTTGGAACCCTAATACCGACAATTTGCATTTTATCATTGATGTGCCAAAAACTGTTAATCCCAATATAACTAAACGCCAAATTTTGTCTACATCTTTCAGGATTTTCGATCCCCTGGGTCTCCTGTCTCCTTGCACAGTGCAGCCTAAAATGTTGATGCAGCAACTGTGGATTCAAAGATTAAATTGGGACGAACCAGTTCCCCATAATCTAAGACAAGAGTGGGAGAAAATGAAATCTAGTTTCCCTTCTCTTTCTTCGATACAGTTACCGAGACACGTATTGTGCGACACTCCCAAGAATATTGAATTGCACACATTCTGTGACGCATCCTGCCACGCCTATGGTGCGTGTATCTATCTGCGTTCTTCGGACATTGAAGGTAACGTTACCGTAAAACTTCTTTGTGCTAAATCCAAGGTGGCACCTGTCAAGCCTACAACTATACCTAGATTAGAACTGTGTGGAGCTCTGCTTGCAGCTCGCCTGTGCAAAGTCGTGTTAGAGTCCCTTAGGTGTTCGATATCGCGCTGCGTTCACTGGTGTGATTCGAGTGTCGTCATTGGCTGGCTGAATACTAGCCCTAATAAATTAAAAACATTTGTAGCAAACCGTGTAGTAGAGATAGCTGAGATGACCAACTTATCATGCTGGCGTCATGTGCCTACCTCTTCTAATCCAGCCGATCACATCTCCAGAGGCGTTAATGCCAACCAGTTGCAGGATCTTCAGATGTGGTGGTCAGGACCATCATTCTTGTCCAATGACGAGTCTGAATGGCCAGCAATGAATAAGTCAAAAACAATAAATGACCTTCCTGAAATTAGGTCCCATGCTGTACAAACACAGATCGATGAACCTATAATAAAATTCGAAAACTATTCTAAGTTCACAAAACTGCAGCGTTCATTTGCTTATGTCCTAAGATACATACATAATCTAAAAGTACACAAATCAAATCCTGAAAAGAAACATACAAGCTACCTAACAGTCGATGAACTATCTAAGTCATTTTTGAAACTGGCAAAATTTTCCCAGCAGGAATCTTTTCCTAAAGAATCCCATGAACTATCAAACAATAAGACAGTTGGTGTAAAAAGCAATATTTTGGCACTAAACCCGATTCTGGATGAACACGGAGTAATGAGAGTAGGTGGAAGATTGGATATGTCAAACTATAACTATAATAAAAAGCACCCTATTATATTACATTCCAATCACCATCTTACTAAATTGTTTTTCCAGTATGAGCACATCCGTCATATGCACGCGGGTCCCCAAATGCTGCTATGTGCTGTGAGAGAAACCGTATGGCCGGTCTCCGGTAGGAACCTCGCCCGACGCACTGCACGAAACTGTGTGACTTGCCGTCGTCACAAAGGTCAAACTGTTTACCCTATGATGGGTAACTTACCCTCACAGCGTGTAACGCCTGCCTTCCCATTTCAAACTGTAGGTATGGATTTTGCAGGTCCATTTTCAATATTGAACAGAAAGGGCCGCGGTGCTAAAACATCGAAATGCTATCTATGTCTCTTTGTTTGTTTTCGGTATAAATGTGTGCACTTGGAAGCGGTCACAGAGCTATCTAAAGAAGCCTTCATTTTAGCGCTTCGAAGGTTTATTTCACGTCGTGGTAAACCTCTAGAATTTTTTTCAGACAACGGCCGTAACTTTGTAGCCGCTGCCAAAGATATTGGTAGTTTTCTAAAACTAAATGCGTCATCTATATCCGATTTCGGGGCAAACGAGAATATAAAATTTAATTTTGCTCCAGCTTATGCTCCTCATTTCTCTGGGCTGTCTGAGGCCGGCATAAAGTCTGCAAAATATCTCATAAAACGTGTTATAGGCAATACTAACCTAACATACGAAGAAATTTCAAGTCTTTTCGCGCAGGCTGAGGCGATCATGAATAGTCGCCCAATTTGTCCTATGTCTTCCTCGCCTCACGACTTCCTTTCTCTTACCCCAGGACACTTTCTGGTGGGGCGTCCACTGACGTCACTTCCATCGCCTGCCCTGGAGGACTACAGCTTGAGCAGTCTATCACGCTATGCAAGACTGGAACAAATCCGCCAACATTTTTGGAGCCGCTGGCAGAAAGAATATATCAGCGAACTTCAACAAAGAACCAAGTGGCGCACAAATCGAGCCAAACTACACATCGGTGACATGATCCTTATCAAGGAGGACAACGTACCACCTCTAAACTGGCGCCTGGGCCGCATTTCAAATCTTGTTCCCGGGCCCGATGGAATATCAAGAGTGGCCGACATTGAAACAGCACGTGGTTCAGTACGAAGAGCTTTGACAAGAATTTGTCCGCTCCCTACTCAAGAAGAATTAGATTCCTAACTCTAAAAAATTCAAAGACTTTCTACTACTTTTGATGAGTTAGAACCAAGAAACTTGAAGACTTCATGAAACTTCAGCCTTCAAGGGGGGCGAGTATGTCTACGCATCTACAATCAATGAGACCATTTGACCAGAGAACCCTACTTTCGCCTTTTTATACGTCTACCGTCACACTTACACTTCAATGCAAAATGGCTACTAGCTCTTACGCTAAGTTGTAATTTAATGTCTAAATAATTAAAAATACGTGGATATTTACGCAAAACAATAGTTTAATTTCATCACCAACAGGGGCTAATGTTGTAAGACAAGGTCTGAGACGTGGAACGGCAGATGACAGAATAGGGATGACGAATGCTAGTCATCTGATTTACTTTTAATCATCTGTCATAAACGACATTTTGTTCGACAGTTTAGTAAATGTTTGAAATACCTAGGCGTGACGTCATAGTTTTCCAGCGTCATTTATGTACTCGTTTTGTTATTTTGGTGAGTTAAAAATCGAAGACTTGATGGAAAACAAAACGAGTAAGGTTTTCCGAAGTTTATGTAGGAGGGCAATTTAGTGATCAAGAGTTCATAATTTATTTTTGAAGCTGCCGTCACCCCTATTACTTGCACTGGGACATATTATTGTTGATTCATATAAAAGAATTGGTATTGATTGAAGCGTCGGTGGCTCAACCGGTAACGACTCGGTCCATCTAACCAGAGGTGCCGGGTTCAAATCTGGACGGCCAATGTACCAATGAGTTTTTCAAAAACTTAAGTACATAATATAATTACCGATTGCTTTAACGGTGAAGGAAAACATCGTGAGAAAACCTGCACACGCCTGCGAAGAAACTCGAAGGTTGTGTGTGAAGTCGACCAACCCGCGCTGGGCCTGCGTAGTCGACTAAGGCCTAATCGCCCTGATTCAGGGTAGGCTCGAGCCCCTCGGTGGGGACGTATATGAGCTGATATAATAATAATAATAAAAAGCTCCTTTCTAGAGCTTTTGTTTTTTTTTATTGTTTATGTATTTTTAGGATTCCGTACCCAAAGGGTACAAAGTGGACCCTATTACTGAGATTCGCTGTCCATCTGTCTGTCCGTCCGTCAGACTGCCACCAGGCCGTATTTCATGAACCATTACGGTTCATATCTCGAGTATTTGGCGGATACTTTTATATTAGGTTAAATGTACTTAGGTTTGAGTAATCGGGGCTAATGTTGTAAGACAAGGTCTGAGACGTGGAACGGCAGATGGCAGAATTACTTGCACTGGGGCAGATTATTGTGGATTCAAATAAAGAATTGGTATTGACTGAAGCTCCTTTCTAGAGCTTTTGTTTGTTTTTTAAATGTTTATTTATTTTTAGGGTCTAGAACGTCGGTGGCGCAACGGCAAGTGCCGCTACTACCTCCTATCCGGGAGGTCGTGGTTCGAGTCCTGCCACGTACCAATGTGTTTTCGAATTTAGATCTCATATGTACGTTTATACCGACGTTCTTACAGCGAAGGGAAACATCGTGAGGAAACCTACACACATCTGCGAAGAAACTCGAAGGTTGTGTGTGAAGTTGACCAACCCGCACTGGGCCTGCGTGGTCGACTAAGGCCCGATCGCCCTAATTCAGGGTAGGCTCGAGCCCCTAGGTGGGGACGTATGTATGAGCTGATGTGATGATTTTTAGGGTTCCGTATACAAAGGGTAAAAACGGGACCCTATTACTGAGACTTCGCTGTCCCTCTGTATGTCCGTCCGTCCGTCTGTCACCAGGCTGTATTTCATGAACCGTGATAGCTAGACAGTTGAAATTTTCACAGATGATGAAGTTCTGTATGACGAGTAGAACCCCCAATTAACAGGACCTACACCAACTTTGTCACATCCTGTATAAAAGCTTTTAAAAATTGTGGGTAATGTGTTTTAGTTAAATGTTATGGGTATAGCAGTGTAATCCTTTTCAACACGCTTTTATTAGCTTCATATGCATCTATCTATGTATCATGGAACGTGATTTTCACCCACTTCAAGACGTCGATTTAAATCGAAAATCTTTACGTGGAGTAACAAAATTGGTGTAGGTCCCGGTAACTGGTGGTTCTACTCATCACATTGAACATTTATCCCCAAGGAAACCATAGTCAATTTTCAAAAAAACAAATAAAAGTTGGACGCTCCATACAAAAATGCACAAAATTGGTCGATCAGCTTATCGATTTGTATGAAGGATTAATATATTTGGGATTTCAGAAAGTCGTAGAACAAAATTTGTTCAGTATGATGAGTAGAAGCCCCAGTTAACGGGACTTACACCAATATTGTTACACTCTGTATATATAATTTTCGAAAAACCTAAAAACTTTTAGGTACAAGGTTTTAGTACTGCTTTGTCATGGTCGCCAAATTTCAGCTCAATCGGAAATCTGAGGTCCCTCCCTTATGACGAATCCGTTTTCAGAATTGAAAAAAGTGGCCGCCATTTTGAACTTTTTAGTTACTGGACTGATTGCTTCCAAAATCAATATCTGAAGGTCCCTGAGGTCCTTTATCACGAATCCATTGCCCGAATTGAAAAAAGCGGTCGCTATTTTGAACTTTTTAGTTACTGGACCGATTGCTTCCAAAATCAATATCTGAAGGTCCCTGAGGTCCCTTATCACGATTCCGTTGCCCGTATTGAAAAAAGAAGCCGCCATTTCGTTCTTTTTAGTTACTGGACCGATTGTTTCCAAAATCGATACCTGGGTGTCCCTGGGGTCCCTTATCACGATTCCGTTGCCCGTATTGAAAAAAGAAGCCGCCATTTCGTTCTTTTTAATTACTGGACCGATTGCTTCCAAAATGGATATCTGGGTGTTCCTGCGGTCCCTTATCACGAATCCGTTGCCCGAATTCAAAAAAGTGGCCGCCATTTTGAACTCTTTAGTTACTAGACCGATTGCTTCCAAAATCAATATCTGAGGGTCCCTGAGGTATCTTATAACGAACGCGTTACCAGAATTAATAAAGTGGCCGCCATTTTGAACTTTTTATTTAATGGACCAATTGCTTCCAAAATCGATATCTAAGGGTCCCTAAGGTCTCTTATCAAGAATACGTTGAGAAAATTAAAAAAGTGGCCGTCATTTTTTATTTTTTATTTAATCTACTGATTGCTTCCAAAATCGATATCTGGGTTCCCTGAGGTCCCTTATCACGAATCCGTTGTCAGAATTCAAACAGTAGCCGCCATTTTGAACTTTTTAGTTACTGGACCGATTGCTTCCAAAATCGATGTCTGAAGTCCCTAATCAAGAAGCAGTTGTCTGAATTAAAATTTAAATTGGTCCAGTGACTAAAATGTTAAAAATGGCGGCAACTTTTTTAATTTTTACAACGTATTCTTGATAAGGGACTTCAGGGTATCAGATACCAGATATCGATTTTGGAAGCAATGGACCGATTTAAATAAAAAGTTTAAAATGGCGGCCACTTTATTAATTCTGGTAGCGTTTTCGTTATAAGGGACCTCAGGGACCCTCAGATATCGATTTTGGAAGCAATCGGCCCAGTAACTAAAAAGTTCAAAATGGCGGTTATTTTTTTCGATTCTGACAACGGATTCGTGATAAGGGACCTCAGGGACCCCCAGGTATCGATTTTGGAAGCAATCGGTCCAGTAACTAAAAAGTTCAAAGTGGCGGCCATTTTTTTCAATTCTGACAACGGATTCGTTATAAGGGACCTCAGGGGCCCCCAGTTATCTATTTTGGAAGCAATCGGTCCAGTAACTAAAAAGTTCAATATGGCGGCCAATTTTTACAATTCTGACAACGGATACGTGATAAAGGACCTCAGGGACCCCCAGATATCGATTTTAGAAGCAATCGGTCCAGTAACTAAAAATTTCAAAATGGCGGCCGCTTTTTTCAATACAGGCAACGGAAACGTGATAAGGGACCTCAGGGACACCCAGATATCGATTTTGGAAGAAATCAGTCCAGTAACAAAAAAGTTCAAAATGGCGGTCACTTTTTTTAATTCGGGCAACGAATTCGTGATAAGGGACCTCAGGGACCTTCAGATATCGATTTTGGAAGCAATGGGTCCAGTAACTAAAAAGTGTTCATTTTTTTAACAACAGATTATAGTATGTATGTCATATTCGTAAAAAAAACACACCAATAATACCTATAAAATGATCCATATCAGGATCTTCAAGGCGAGAGTGACTAAGCATTATTTGAGTTTGCGTGTACCATTCTCGACTACATCGTCACTTACCATGATGAGATGAGAATTAGATGTCGTCTAACTCACACAAAATTTTAATTTTAAAAAAGTATCGACAATTATTATATATGATATTTATATAATAATTTATTAAAACTCTTCGTTACAATAATTTTTAAATAATTTTAAATTTATTAAAAAATAGTTTTAGCAAAATTATTAATTTGAAATTTATTAAAAATTAATTATAACAAAATGTTTTATTATTTAATTAAATTACATTAAATAATTTTTCAAAAACTATGGACTGAAATAAATCAAAAGATAATAATTAGCCGTACATGAATGATTGATACTAAAAATGCAACGTAACGACCCTCAATGAATGGGCCCACCGCACCATACAAACAACAGACAATGGTCTAGTGGGCCCTACCCGCCCCGCAGCCCCCGCACGATTGCGCTGTCTGACGCCCTCCGTCCGACGACTGTATGGATTTTTAAACTGTGGTTCTATCCAACCATTTGCTTAGTTTTTTTTAAACGAGAGATATTGATGCATGGATTTGTCATCGAGCAGTGGAAGTCACCCCCGAGGGCGGCTAGCGGCTCGCGCACTGCGCTCCCACTACAATGTAATCCGAGTCCGTCCGGCCGCTCTATCCAACCGATTTGCTTATTTTATTTTAATGAAAGGTAATGATGCACAGATTTGTCATCGAGCAGTGGAAGTCACCCCCGAGGCGGCTAGCGGCTCGCGCACTGTGCTCCCTCTACAATGTAATCCAAGTCCGTCCGACCGCTTTTTTTAATGATGCACAGATTTGTCATCTAGCAGTGGAAGTCACTTCTGAGGGCGGCTAGCGGCTCGCGCACTGCGCTCCCTCTACAATGTAATCCGAGTTCGTCCAGCCGCTTTTTTTTAATGATGCACAGATTTGTCATCGAGCCGTGGAAGTCACCCTCGAGGGCGGCTAGCGGCTCGCGCACTGCGCTCCCTCTACAATGTAATCCAAGTCCGTCCGACCGCTTTTTTTAATGATGCACAGATTTGTCATCTAGCAGTGGAAGTCACTTCTGAGGGCGGCTAGCGGCTCGCGCACTGCGCTCCCTCTACAATGTTATCCGAGTTCGTCCAGCCGCTTTTTTTTAATGATGCACAGATTTGTCATCGAGCCGTGGAAGTCACCCTCGAGGGCGGCTAGCGGCTCGCGCACTGCGCTCCCTCTACAATGAAATCCGAGTCCGTCCGGCCGCTTTTTTTAATGATGCACAGATTTGTCATTGAGCATTGAAAATCACCTACCTTTTACCTTTTTCAATTTATACCCAAAAGCTATTTTCATAGCTTTCGTTCTCAATATATCCGATTATAATTAAATTACGCGATTATTTTTGATCTAAAAACACTCGCTGAAATTAGTTATTTCATTTGAGCTATTGCTCACGTAAATTGGTTGGATTGGGGGAAAGCTAGGTTCATTTTCAACGTGCACATTCTTGCACACCGCGCTACTTCGATTCCGATCCGCTTGCGGGTTGCGGATCGCCCGCCGCGCACTCTCGATGTCCATAATTAAAAAAAATAATGCTGTGGGGCATTACGGGTCCTCCTCGTAGGTACCAACATAATATCATGTGACCTGTGTGTGTGATGTGTTAAGAATGTTACGAGTACCTAGACAACACACCTGTACATACTAACATGTTTTTGCAAAGCTATTCAACAATAATTTTTAACAAAAAAAATCCGACTTCAAACAGAAAACTGAGGATCCCCTCGATTTCTCTGGGATGGCATCATCAGATCCTGGTTTCCTTATCATGGCACCACCCTTAGGATATCTCCTTTCCAACAAAAAAAGAATCATCAAAATCGGCTCATAAACGACGAAGTTACCCACGAACACACATAAAAAATATATATACGGTCGTATTGAGAAACCTCCTCCTTTTTTGAAGTCGGTTAAAAAATAGGCGAAGTAAGCGTTTTGTAACTTGAGGCCTGAGTAGTGGGCTTATTCGTCCAAGGTAGTGGGCTATACAAAACACACGTTTGTGGGAGTATGCAAGAAAAGGAGAAAGTCTTGTGAAACAAAGCGAAAACTAGGCTCAGCTTGTTGCTCAAACTATCGTTGGACAACAGAAAGCCTTGGCGAAGTGGCAGGTCTGTGGGCAGACTGGACAGTATTTGAATTACACATTTGAAATACAACCACTACGTTTTTTCTAAATACATTTTAAACACTTATGTAAAATATTATTTTGCGATTTGTATTTTAGCGCGTCCTATTTGCATCGCGCTCCAGAACGAGTTAGTAAGGTTCAAGGTTCAAGGATTTTATTCAAAATGGGTGCAATTTACATTCTTTCTGATAGTGATAAAATAATAATAACATAATGTAATTTGTGAAAAATCAAGAAATAAACAATCATTAGTTAATAACGTTAAAATTAAATCCTTGAAATAAACCAGATTATGTCATTATAACATTAAAACAATATGACACGAAATGTTATACAAAAAATCATTGAATGTCATTAAAACCTTTGACAAGAGTAGACCAGTTCACACGGACAGCATCCGGTCACGAGTATAACGCGAGAGTCAGCCATCGGTCCCATATATTATATACTAGCCGTTTCCCGCGGCTTCACCGCTTCTTTGACTTTCGCGAGCGTGAAAAAAAGTAGCCTATATGTTAATCCAGGTCCTATACTGTCTACCTACCAAATTTCAGCTAGATCTGTTCTGTAGTTTTTGCGTGAAGAAGTAACAAACATACACACTCACAAACTTTCGCCTTTATAATATTATTAGTGTGAAGTGTGATGTGATTATTAGAGGGAAGGAACGACCCGGCTCCCGATGCACCACCATCCGCACAAACATTTAAGCGTAATAATTATTACTTATCCCATCTAACTCACTCGACTGTTTATACCATATTCTATCTTCTATATTCTATTTTCACGGTGATATCGATCTTAAATTGGATCTTTGAAAGTCAACAACCGCTGTCTGGCAGCTGCCACCAGCTACTTTTTCACAATCAATTGAATGTATTTTATCATCATATCAGCTCGTATACGTCCCCAACGTATAATCCTAGCTTTTGTTCTGATTGACAACCTATCAAAAATTGGTCCAAAGCGGTTAACATTAAGAGGCGAAAATCGTTAACGCTGTTTGTATAAAAATCGTAGGTTCACAATCCTTTGAAATTCGTGTTGACCTGTGATACATAGTTTAAACTTTTTATATAATAATTAAACCACCGTTATCTCATCACCTCAAACTAGAATTTCCTTATGGGAATTAGAGACTGATGAACATTTTTAATACAATTAAACACACACCTATACAGATAGTAAACTCCCAGAACACAAAGTAAACAAACCTTTTCAGTGATTTTAATTTTATTTATTTATTTAATAGGAAGACTCACAGCTAATCTGACATAATAAAAATCACAAAAGCCACTCAAAAGTACTCGCTACTAGAAACATATATAAGATATTCAAAACAGCCATTTTTTTTTTTTGGTTACTTCTTTCCGGCTTACAAAAAGCGCGGAAAAGGCAAAGGTTACTAGACCATACAGCCAAGTCTGACGTATTTAAGCTTCCTTAGCTTTTGGATTTGTAATGCTAGTGCCGGTGCATTACAAATCTTCTCTGAAGTTCTTGACAGCATTTGCAGCAGCTACATTCTGAGGTGGAACACCCAGTTGCTGTAAGGCGTCTATAAAACTGCACCTAGAGCAAGTTGGGTTCTCACGTCCTTCTTCGTTTTATTTTCTTGTTCTCCACATTGCTCACGTGCACTAGACGATTTTCTCCAAAATGCACCACTTTTTAAACAAAATCCTAGCAGAAAACAATGAAAAAACAACAAAATAAAACTACGAATGCGTCTACCACAAATCCCGCCAAAAACTCCTCAAAACAGCCAACTTGGGAAGTTCACGGCAACACGCAAGCACCGGTAGTAAAAGTAATTCAACAAAAAAAAGTTAGGCATAAATTAATAAAGGTTAAAAAAATAAAAAGTAAAAATACTGCACCTTTATGGTCAGTGGGCTGGTCCTCGAAGAAAGGCCGACTAAGCGTTCGTCTCGCCACCGCCACACTTGTACAAAATAGATCTAGTGGATAAATTGTTGAAATTATTGCTTTCTGCCTGAAATTGGTAGATACGGGGGGAATGAATAATAAATTATTGTACCTAAGGTTCTTTTTTTGAGCTTGTAAAGAAATAGAAGTCAATAATTCTGGACAGTTTATATGGCTTGAGGCAGTCTTTAATAAAAATATTTAATCACCTATTTCTCGACGTTTGTCTAGCGGAAGCAGGTGAGAACGAATGTATTCCCTGAACCCATGACAATAACCCAACAGGCAGAAGCGCTAACCACTGAACCAACAGGTCAGTCAAAACTTCAGTGAACTTACCCACAGAGTTAGGGTAAGCTTTCTGTTCGTTGTTTCATTTACAAGCCGAAAATATATTGTCGATACTTGCCCGTTCACAGCTCGAAAACTTGCCTATAAATATCGCTTTGGCGGAATTTTCCGGCTTACGGATTCACCGTAATCTATTGTTAATACATTCAGTCCGAAACGGCCGCGGTGTGTGAATCCGTTGTATTGGACAATATGAATTCAAATGTGGTTACGCGTGAGTGATGTCCGCGTGAGGCATTGTTGCCATCATGGGGATGAACACTCTAAAACCGCAGAATCTTTCGCTATATTTTTTTTTAGTAACATGTCAATTTAAAAGGAGTTGTTTTAGAAGCGCTTTCATTCTAAGTATAAAGTCTCTATTTCTGGAGCACGGGTCTGTTCCCAAACTCGAGAAGGTTAGGCTATATTCCATAGGGGGGAGGGGCAAGTCCGGATTTGTGGAGTTTTGAGAGAAGTTTTGAGCCGCTGCTGGCGAAACTTAGGGGTCTGCAGGAGGCCATCATGTTGCCATCCTGGAGATGGACAGATCTTTCTTTTTTTTAGTAACGTCAATTCAAAAGTTGCCATCATGGGGATGGGGCACTCTAAATCCGCAGAATCTTTTGCAATTATTTTTTTCAGTAACATGTCAATGTAAAAGGAGTTGTTTTAGAAGCGCTTTCATTCTAAGTATAAAGTCTCTATTTCTGGAGCACGGGTCTGTTCCCAAACTCGAGAAGGTTAGGTTAGGTTATATTCCACTTGGGGGGGGGGGGGTGGTCAAGTCCGGATTTGTGGAGTTTGTAGGGCTAGTGATAAAGCCACATAGTCAGAAGTTTTGAGCCGCTGCTGGCGAAACTTAAGGGTCTGCAGGAGGCTCGAGTTTCCATACAAACGTATAGTTCCGCTTTAATACAAAAACTACATGCCGGATTGAATCCAAACTTTGCAAATACATTTAGTAGTCACATGTCTATGTTTATAATTAGTTTTCGATGTACTAATATAAAACGGAAAAAAATTAGAGCAGTTTAAACAACGGGCCAGAAATGACATTTCAAAAACCGAATGACGGAACAAACAAAATGGCGGCGAAATCCTGTACGTTTCACAACCAAACTAACCAATCTGTATCAATCTGGGTAACGAGGGGGTAAGGTCGCAATCTAGAGAGCGGCAGGGTGTATCCAAACTGTATGTTAGTACTAATATATATACTTTGGTTATGTTTGAATTTACTACGATAAAAACTAATTACAAACATCGATATGTGTTTACTCAATATATTTGCAAAGTATGGATTTAATCCGGCATGCAGTTTTTGTATTAAAGCGAAACTACGTTTGTATGGAAATCGAGCCTCCTGGGAACTCTCGACTGCCACTTAGTGATAGAGCATACCTAAATAACTGAATAGTTTAAAAAATAATGCCCACAACAATAAAATTTATTTAAAAAAAAAGTTTTTTATGTAGAAATACAATAAAGTGTGCGTGTCAGGTCCGACGCTCGGCAGGAGTAGACTCAACGTGATTGTTTCAATATTTTTTTTGTTTGTTAATACATTTTTTTCCTACGCGGAGCTCGACCCCCGGCTTCGCAGTTTAGGCTGTATGGCCATGGAGCCTTCCTGATATAAAAACGTTAGGCAACAAGTTGACGCGTTAGCAAGTTCACACTCGGTTTCATTCCCCATATATCAAGTCAATAAACTGGATAACTGTGTAACAAAGAAAAGCTTGTTTTAAGGGTTCCCCAGGAGGCTCGAGTTTCCATACAAACGTAGTTCTGTTTTAATACAAAAACTACTCGCCAGAATGAATCCAAACTTTGCATATATATTGAGTAGATACATATCAATGTTTGTAATTAGTTTTCGTCGTAGTAATCAATCAATCACATCAGCTCATATACGTCCCCACCAAGGGGCTCGGGCCTACACTGAATTAGGGCGAAAATACGTCGTAGTAAATTTAAACATAACTAAACGAAGGATCAAATTAGTTTTGTACTGAAAGTTTGAAGCTGCTCTTATTTTTTACCGTTTTATATTAGTACCTCGAAAACTAATTATAAACATCGATATGGTGTCTACTCAATATATTTACAAAGTGTGGATCCATTCCGGTATGTAGTTTTTTTTAAAGCGGAATTACGTTTGTATGGAAACTCGAGCCTCCTGGAGACCCTTAAGCTTTGTTATACAGGATGTAATAAAATTGGTGTAGGACCCGTTAACTGGGGCTTCAACTTATCATACTGAACAACTTTCCCCAAGTAATTCGCAAAAGACAATCGACCCTCCATACAAAATGCACAAAATTGGTCAATCAGCTGTTTGTTTTGTATGAAGAGTTCAAGAGTTTTTTTGCGATTTAAGCAAACTTGTAGAACAAAAGGTGTTCAGTTTGATGAGTAAAAGCCCCAGTTAACGGGACCTACACCAGTTTTGTTACACCCTGTATACCTGAACAAAAGAGAAAAAAAAACTCACTAGTGCAGTGAACTGAACTAGTGGAAACAAACGATAAATTTTTCGTACCGCGTGTTATATATACAGCTCATATACGTCCCCACCGAAGGGCTCGAGCCTACCCTGAATTAGGGCAATAAGGCCTTAGTCGACCACGCGGGCCTAGTGCGGGATGATCGACTTCACTCACAACCTGTGAGTTTCTCTGCAGGCGTGTGCAGGTTTCCTCACGATGTTTTCCTTCGCCGTAAGAGCGTCGGATAAACGTACATAAGAAATTTTAATTCGAAATTACATTGGTACGTGGCAGGATACGAATCACGACCTCCCGGACAGGAGGCGGCGGCCCTAGCCGTTACGCCACCGACGCTCTGCGTGTTATATATAAAAATATATTCTTAAGGAGTAAACTTTTTTTTATTATTATTAAAAATTTTAGTGCATTTGGCTGCACCTGACCTGATGGTAAGTGCCGATGCAGCCGAGGATGTGACATGCAAGCTCAAATAGTGCCTATTCACTCTCATCTTACTCCAATAACAAAGGTCCACTTGAATATTCAGGATAACTTACGATATAATTATGTATCGTATAAGACACGGGATTAAAACGAACTTAACGACACCTCGCAATCCAAAAATCTGTCAAACCGATTTCGTTTAGGCAACAGGTATAATATTAAACTCATTGTAGCATTTGTACCAGGCTCCTAAATTTGTTATAGAAATATGGCATAGGATATTTATTTACTGATTCCTTGACACCAAACATCGTCTCATCTCTGGTTGTTTGATTTGTTGCCCGATATTAGGTACGTGACATAATATCGGACAACAAATCAAACAACCAGAAATGAGGAAAATATAATATTAACAAATTAATACGAACGTTTAACGGGAGTTAAGCATACCAATTGTAAATCTTATTTTTACTTATGTATTTCTTATGTATTTATAATGTATTTATAACAAAATAAATATAATGAATAAAATAATTAAATAAATAACTTGAAAAAATGAATAAAATAAATATCATCGTGCGTTGTGTGTGTGTGTGCGTGTATGTGTGCGTGTTTATGCGTGTTAGCGCGTGTGTGTGTGCAAATGCGTGAGTGAGTTTGTGTGTGTGTGTAAATGTATATGTGTGTGTCTGTGCGTGTGTGCGTGTGTGTTTACTTTTATTCATCATTTTCATCGAGTTTCTGCTTCTCTTTTCTGTAACCTGAAAATAATTATTGTATATTTATATTTCTGCTTAGAAAAAAATATAAATTACCAACCGGGGGCGTCTCTGGCCGAATGGTCATCCTGGGTTTTCCGGACCGGTCGAGATTACCTACCGGATGCCGATTACGGCCAACGAGTCCCAGTTGGCAAGTTAATACACGAATCAAAACGCCTATAGCTATGAATTCTCATTTAACCGGACGAATGTGAATTATAACATGAATACGAACCTTCCATTGAGGCTGTTGTGGGTATGAAATGTAACACATGGGAGCAATTTAGCTATGTTTATTGATAGTTGACTGCTTTAGATGTATTTTATGTACTTGTACGTAAATTGAATATGATTTGATTTGGCTTTGGATTTAACAGATGACTATCGACAGAAGAGGCCAAGGGCGTGTCGAAACACGTTAGTATAGGGTTGCGTCACAACGCGGACACTGCATACAACGAGCGAGAAATGACATTTCAAAAACAAATGACGGAGCAAACGAAATCACGGCTAAATTCTATAAGTTCGAGAACCAAACTTGAATCAATCTGGGTGGCGGGGGGGTGAGGTAGCAATCGAGAGAGCGGCAGGGAGTATCCATACTGTATGTTAGTACTACTATGTATACTTTGGTTCCGTAGACTTTAATAAATTAAACTATTTATCACAGTATAGAGTGTAAATTTTATGTGTTTATTTCAAGACACTGTATGGGTGTTTTGCTTTAAATAAAGATTTATTTATTTACTAGCTATTGCTCACGGCTTCGCTCACGTGGGTATCGTTATTATGACTGTCTTTGAGGGTGAGTGGTGCGCGTAGACAGGAGTTTTCTCCAGATCCCTCGGGAACTATATCGGGCTATTCTGATTAGAAGTCTATGTCACGTCCCACCCCTGAACTATTTCTTTGCAAGAAATTACGTCGATCTGTTGCTCTGTTGCGACGCCGACGTGCGCGAGACTGGACATGAGTTTTTGCCAGATTCCTCGGACGAAACTGTCTCGAGCTATGCTAACTAGTTGTCTATATTGACTGACTCGGTGGCTCAGTGGTTAGTGCCCTTGACTACTGATCCGAGGGTTGTGGGTTCGATCCCCACCCAGGGCAAGCATTTGTGTGATGAGCAGATTTGTTTGCTCTGTGTCTGGGTGTTAAATATCTATATATGTATGTATTTAAACGTATATAAGTATGTATATCAGTCTCTGGTAACCCATAACACAGGGCATCCTACTTTGGGGCCAGATGACCATGTGTGATTTGTCCCAGAATATTTATTTATTTATATTAAATCACAACAATCCGTTTCTTCGTTGCAATGTTAAAGAAACCAACCATATTAAAGAGTATTTTTTTCAGTTCTCTCAGGAACTGTATCGGACCATGCCATTAAGAAAGCGTCAATGGCTGAACCGGTGACCTAACCAGAGGTGCCGGGTTCAAACCTGGACGGCCAATATACCAATAAGTTTTTCGAATACTCACCGATTGCTTTAACGGTGAAGGAAACCTGCACACACCTGCGAAGAAACTCGAAGGTTGTGTGTAAAGTCCACCAACCCGCACGGGCCCGCGTGGTCGACTAAGGCCCGATCGCCCTAATTCAGGGTAGACTCGAGCCTCTCAGTGGGGACGTATATGAGCTGATTTGATGATGCTATTTTCACGAGACAAAAAGTAGCCTGTGTCCTTTGTGAATGACAAATTTCATCAAGATTATTTGAGGTGTTGAAACTTGAATCTAAATATATATAACTCAGGTGACTGACTGACTGACTGACATAGTGATCTATCAACGCACAGCCCAAACCACTGGACGGATCGGGCTGAAATTTAGCATGCAGGTAGATGTTATGACGTAGGCATCCGCTAAGAAAGGATTTTGGGAAATTCCCCCGGGAACCACAAAAATCGGGATCTGCGCGGGCGAAGCTGCGGGCATCCACTAGTAGGTAATAAAAATACAAACAATTTAACATATTTTAACATTTATTATTAGTAAAGATTTTTAACTGCAAACATTTTATCAGTTGACTCATGACGCAACCATGTACGCCACTGAACAACATTCTCTTAAGGGTCCCCTGGAGGCTCGAGTTTCTATGCAAACGTAGTTCCTGTTTAGTACTACTTTTCATCGTAGTAAATTGAAACATAACTAAACGAAAGCTTAAATTAGTTTTGCACTTAAAGTTTGAAACTGCTCTTATTTTTTTTCTTTTTACAACGAAAACCTTGTATTACTTTGCACATCGAAAACTAATTACAAACATCGATATGTGTCTACTCAATATATTCGCAAAATTGGATTCAATCCGGCATGTAGTTTTTGTATTAAGGCGGAACTACGTTTGTATGGAAACTCGAGCTTCCTGGGGACCATTAACCTAAACTGAAACCCTTAAAAAAAACCATACAATGATAGGTAGGTACTTCAGATGTTCAATTACTTATTTTGGGAAGTCCGTTTTTGCGATTTGAGTATAGGTTCCTTCGGAAAGGTTCACTTTCATGTTCTGAGTCACCAGCTAAGACGTTGGCAGTTAACACATCACCCTGTATATTGAAACCTGTCATCCTTACGTAACACCATGACCGTAGTTAGTTAAGTTTTGGACACATCGGAACGTAAAATGCTCAATCGGATGAAACGTGCACCGAACAGTGCCTTGTTAGTTTGTTCTGCAACAAACTGTTAACGAGTTCGTTTTATTGCCTGCTGAAGTGGTGCACGCAGGACGACGTAAAGCCGGTCACAGAAATATTGTTCTTCTTCTAGTTTGCGCACTATACTGAGAATAGGATGAAATGAGTTTTAAAGAGATTGCGTCAAGAGGTTTCTATGGATGCTGCTATTACAGCCTACCACAGATATGTGTCATCAGTGGTTACCTATGGTTTAATGTTGTGGGGTAATTCAGTTAACATAAATAGAGCTTTATTGTTACAAAAAAATATATTAGAGTTATATGCAATGCTTGGTTTTTAGATAGCTGTAAGCCTCTTTTTAAGAAAATAAATGCCATGCGATCCTTTGCCATGTCTTTAGATAAGAGACATGTGCATTTTTGTAAAAACACATCCCAAATATTTAATTTGTTGTAAACGCACAGAAATCTATCCAAGGTAAAACAGGTCATATTATTTAAACTTATTGTATCAGCCTCCTCGTCATACCTATCATCATCATCATCATATCAGCCGAAGGACGTCCACTGCTGGACGTAGGCCTCCCCCAAGGATACCTATATTTATACAAAAAACGTGTATAACATGAGTATAATGATGTTTATTGCCTTGCCAGATAATTAAAAAATGTAAAATGGTAATCAATTTAAAAGTTCATTGACTAAGTGGTTGCATGAAAATTGTTTCTATTCCGTAAAAGAATATATATAGATGCCTGCATACGGTAAAATGGTAACGTTTGCATGCTTTGGTAAAATGGTAACAATTCATCAACTACCCATATAATTATTACCTGAAATGTAATATGTTTTCTTCGCAAATAAATTTATCTTTATCTTTTAAAATTCACATAGGAGCCACTATCTTAATCATGTTTCGTTGAAGCGTGAATCGTTCATCATGCGAACGGCTAGACTGTGTTCCCCCGATTCATATAAGAGTGAATAGACACTATTTGAACTTGCGTGTTACATCTTTGGCTGCATCGGAACTTACCATCAGGTGAAGTGCAGCCGAACGCACTAAAATATTTAATAAAAAAAAAACTGTAATTTATAAGCGTCATCGAATCACTGTAAATATTAACTCGTTCTTAGTTCGAATGAAGGGTACAGAAATATTTTATCATTGTCTGCAGTTGACCCTTACGTTGCTAGTTGCATGGTTTCCGGGCGTCGCAAAACTTATTGTTTGTATGGTGAAGGAAGTATAACCGTCTCTTTATTGCTCGTTCCAGTGTTGCGTGCTTGTGTTACTTTCGAGCGAAGAAGGAGTGAGAGGTATTGTTATGGCAAAAATTATAATGGGATTTTGATAGATATCAATTTATTGTCTAAACTAATAAAGTCCAAAAAAAACATACATACTATCTTGCTACTTACTGAACGGGTTAAAAAGTAGCCTGTGATAATGCATAGCTCTATGCAAAAAATCGAGTTGATTTGTAGCACCGTTGCGACGTGAAATAAGGACAAACAAACAAACGATTACACTTTTACATTTATAATTTTAGTGAGGATAAGGTACCAATGACCTGGTGAAGGTCGCTTGAAGCTGCTGGATGCGGGCAGCGCAGGACCGGTCGTCGAGGAAATCTTTGGGGGAGGCCTATGTCTAGCTGATATGATGAGGATAAGGATAGATCTCGATGAGCGTCGGTGGCGTAACGGCTAGGGCCACTGCTTCCCGTCCGGGAGGTCGTGGTTCGAATCCTACCACATACCAATGTGTTTTCGAATGTCGATTTCATATGTACGTTTATCTGATGCTCTTACGGTGAAGGAAAACATAGTGATGAAACCTGCACACGCCTGCGAAGAAACTCGAAGGTTTTGTGTAAAGTCGACTTACCCGCACTGGGCCCGCGTCAAGAGTAGGGATTATCACGTGTCCCACTAAGGCCTAATTACCCTAATTCAGGGTAGGCTCGAGCCCGTCGGTGCGGACGTTTATGAGCTGATATGATGAAGGATAAATAGTACTCTTTGACACTAATATACCTAAGATACGTCCATTTCCTTTTCCTTTTTAAATTTCTCTCTTAGGAATTTTATGCTTCTTTACCTCATACGCTTCACTCATTTGTTTACTTTGGACTGATTTGGAATAAGAAGCTGACCCCTTTTTTGTGGTAATCACAAATTGAAAGCGGGACTTTACGTGATTTTATAGAACATACTAGCTGTTTCCCGCGGCTTCACCCGCGTGGACAACGTTTCTATGACTTTTTGAGGGTGCGCAGTGAGCGGCTCGCTAGCGTGGAAGAAAGTAGCATATGTGTCCAGGTCCTAATCTGTCTACCTACAAAATTTCAGCTAGATCTGTTAAGTATTTTTTGCATGAAGAAGTAACAAACATACACACTCACAAACTTTCGCCTTTATAATATTAGTGTGATGTGATGAGCAGGTATTGATGTTGTTTTTACCTTAACGTTTCGACTGTGCTTCGATAGCCGTGGTCGCCAGCAGACTGAAGCCGGGGTGTCAAATTAATAAAATTAAAAACTTAAAATCTGGTCAAGTCCCGCTTTCAATTTTTTCATTATGAAAAATCGTGAAAGTTTTAAGTGTTATTTTGTGGTAATGTTTATCTAATCATCTATTTACCCCTTTGTTTTCACGGTAACTCTAGAAAAATGGCAGTTTTTAAGTGTGTTTCTTTTGTTATTTGTCCTAGCTCGCTCATCGCTGACAGCTTGCAGTAAGCGCTGTTTGTGAACAACGCCGTCAGATTGCCCCAAAAATTAGCTGTTAAGTTTTTAATTAAATCTTTTGTGCTCGAGTGTACTTCGCTGGCAGCTTGTTGGACATCTGTTTATGGCAATAACCGTTGTGATGAAGACTGGACAGTGAAGAAATTGAAGGTTTTTTTTATATAAATAGGTGGAACTTGTTGGTACAATAGTTAGCAGATGTACAGGGTGTCCCAGAAATGAATAATGAGAGGTGGTCTAATGGTGAAGCAAATCATGGGTGCCTTTCGAGAAATTCCACGGTTTTTTAGGATATTCGCATATCAATTTTTAGTTTCATTATGAATAATGAGCATGGTCCAGAGGTGAAACACCTTATGGGTGCCTTTCGAGAAATTCAACGGTTTTTAGGATATTTGCGTATCAATTTTTAGATTAATTATAAATAATGAGCGGTGGTCCAGAGGTGAAACACCTCATGGAAGCCTTTCTTGAAATTCCACGGTTTTTTAGAATATTCGCAAATCAATTTTTAGATTAATTATAAAAACACATTTGCAGGATTTTGATGTCCTAGTACCTTTTTAGTGTTTTCCTAGACATACCACTAATAGCATATTATATACGTTAGTAAGATTACTCAATTGCGTAAGTTTGATAAAAAAAAAACTTAGCGCCATTTTGGAGAAAATATACATTAACACTTTGTTGACGAGACAGATTTGGAAAATATATTCAGCACCAAATAAGAAAAAAAAATGGTTACTGTTTCTGAATGGGACCCTTACCATTTTGAAAATAAAAAATCTAAAAAATTCCCATATAAATCCAAATGCAAAAATTTTATCAAAATCAGTCCAACAGTTACTTCCACGCTCTGTATAATATTTTTAAACCAAACGCTGATTAAGGAAGACGCTGATGAAGATTTAAGGAAACTAAATCATTCAGATTAATATTCGCATTCGTAATCAAAGGTCGAAAATAGAATAAGGAACGACCTCATTGCCGTTTTCCCTCTGGACTATAGTAATATTCGTATTCTTTGCTCTGGGCAGGGAGGCAAACAGGTAACTCGAGAACTGACAGACACTTTGGCGTTAAATTTAATTATACCGAGACCAAACAACGTAAAAACTATTTGTGAACGTCGCGTTATATTTAATACTATCCTTGTACAGACTGAACTTTAACTATAATCATCACATCAGCTCATATACGTCCCAACCGAGGGGCTCGAGCCTACCCTGAATTAGAGCGATCGGGCCTTAATCGACAACGCGGGCCCAGTAAAGCCATAGAATAAAATTTGTTCAGTACGATAAGGTGAAGGTCCCGTTAACTGGGGCTTCACCTGTTTTGTTACACCCTGTAACAAGCTGTAACACCCTTTAACACTGTAACTAGCAGATGATACACAGTCAAACCTATCTACCTTGGATTTGTGAAGAAGTTTTGAGGGCTCCGTACCCATACATGGGCAGATCGGCTCGTGCATCGCACGCCTATGATTGAGGCCATAGTAACACTTCTTCTATCTAGCTGAGTAGATTGTGTCGTGATCTGGATTTTAAGCCCCTATACCCTGGTGAGATACTAGTTACTTCGTAACAGATATTACACTACCTTATAAAACGGAAATACTCACGCATTTATTCACCTACTCCTTCCCACTGTCTGACAATACACGGAAATATGGGTATTAAGGCGCTCGACTTAGCGGTTATAACTGCGTACACGGGCGGAGGCGTGCGAATCGCGGCTGCGACTGTACGGCGTTCTAGCGCTGACGATCGGAGCGCGGCCTGTAGGCCACGCCAATGTGTAGGTACCAATGACTTATATATTACTAGCGTAGTAGGTACTTATCTCGTCTCTTCGACCGAGTGACAGGGGTCTGCCCCACTGGCCGTTAAAACACCCAAAATTTTTATTATTTTTTCCAAGTCAGAAGAACGATAACATAGCAAATGCTATTATAAAAAAAATGAATTGCAGGGATAACTGGGTAAACCCGGCTAGAAGAAGAAGACCTAAGATAAAACGCTGACTCTTTCACATTGTAAAACCTTAGAACTTGTAGGTAAAAGCTTTAATTTGAAAATTATTTTACTTATTTCATATTCTTCTCAACAAAGCCTTTCATTTGATACCCATATTATGGGGGTGCGTAAAAAATAACTGATACGCCATAATTGGTAGTTCGCCATATAGAATTTAGTATGACGTCAGAGCTAACCATGCATTGTTCTACAAACTTAACGTGTATGCACAATTTCAGATCGGAAACCAGAAAGTGGTTCCAATTTAAGAATTGTCCTAAACTAACAGACAAACAAACAGACTAACTAAATAACACAGCAAGCTTATGAAAATATTTTTTTTTATTCACAACTAGTAAGCCCTTGCCATCATCTCACCTGATGGCAATCTTGTAAAAAAGATACTTGCTGAGTGATGTTATCTCACTATAAAAATATTGAAAACAGTATTTTCCAAAGTAAATAGAAGTTTTACTGGAAATATCTATCGTCAGTGTTACGTAAATAGGTATTTTGTTATTTTACTAAAACACGTTACGTCTATACATATAATAAAACTGTAACGGGGCCGTGTCTGTACATGAAATATTTTTTTAAAAATAATAACTGTGGTGGACATTACTAACGATATAGAGGCCAAAACAATAACTTTTGGAATGCATGTCTGTCTGTATGTTCGCGCATCACACAAAAACTACAACGCTGATTTTGATTAAATTTTGTATGGTGGTTCCTTATAGCCCGGATTAACATATAGGATACTTTTTCACCCGGAAAATTTAAGAGTTCCCGTGGGAAAATTCAATACCTCAACGCGGACGAAGTCGCGAGCACAGCTAGATATAAATAAGATAGGTAAATGTTCCCAAAGCCTTTGGAAGAGGTACTTTCGCAGCGTTTTCCTATCTAGTGAATTTATTCTAAACGTGTTTCGGTGTCGAAAATTTCATCAGCAACACGCTCAAGATTATTCTACATTATTTGAGCTTACAGGAATAACTATTGTTGCGAAATATTGAATACAAAATATTGTATTATCCGCGCAAATGGACGACCGCTTAACTTTAAGATCCTGCTACGGCCCTTTGACTACAGAACCCTAAAAGTATCGGTCACAGACCAACATGGCTCTATCTAAACGTGGTTTGACAGATTATGAGAGCGCGCGCGTGAACAAAGAGATGTCAATCGAAATGTCAATTCCATAGTCCATTTTGTTAGTTGCGAGTGTTTCCAATGTTGGCTCCATTCGGACGGGGCCACTGTATTAATTTAGTTTACAGGATGACGTTTTTTTGACAGATTATAAGAGCGCTGTGCCTGAACAAAGAGATGTCAAATTAAATGTCAATTCCATAGTACATTTTGTTAGTTGCGACTGGTTCCGATGTTGGCTCCATTCGGACGGGGCCACTGTATTAATTTAGTTTACAGGATGACGTTTTTTTGACAGATTATAAGAGCGCTGTGCCTGAACAAATAGATGTCAAATTAAATGTCAATTCCATAATACATTTTGTTAGTTGCGACTGGTTCCGATGTCGGCTCCATTCGGACGAGGCCACTGTATTAAATTACTTTACAGGATGACGTTTTTTTGACAGATTATAAGAGCGCTGTGCCTGAAAAAAGAGATGTCAAATGAAATGTCAATTCCATAGTCCATTTTGTTAGTTCCGAGTGGTTCCGATGTCGTCTCCATTTAGACGGGGCCATTGAACATACTTTACCTGATGATTTTTTTGTTAAATGGTAGATGCTACTCATGAAACGAATATGTTTTTCCTCCAAGTAATGACCGTGCTTCTGGTCAGTTAACCTGTGTAATAATGAATGATGAAATGAAATGAATGATCTATCCGACCGATTTCGGTCATGGCGACCACTTAGACTTCTAGTCGGTTCGCCGCGCGAAACCTGTGTAAACTGTGTTACGACGAAAGTCACACTGAGCTACGGCCGCTTTTGATGGCGAAGTCAATCTACTTTTTTTTTATAGGGATGCCTCCCATATATGTAAAGATGATGAAAACAAATATTTTAATTATTTTACGGTGGTGTAATGGCAGGGCCGCTTACCTGGTTCGAATCCTGCCACGTACCAATGTGATTTCGAATTTAGATTTCATATGTACGTTTATCCGACGCTCTTACGGTGAAGGAAAACATCGTGAGGAAACCTGCACACGCCTGCGAAGAAACTCGAAGATTGTGTGTTAAGTCGAACAACCCGCACTGGACCCGCGTGGTCGACTAAGGCCCGTTCGCCCTAATTCAGGGTAGGCTCGAGCCCCTCGGTGGGGACGTATTTGAGCTGATATGATGATTTAATTTACTAGCCAGAGCTACCTTCACTTTGCTAGGATCTTCACCGTTAACTATGAAAAGCTTCATCATCATTATTACAGCTCA